>CAOKZL010000489.1:0-1232529 GCA_948472985.1 Iguana delicatissima | reverse complement strand
ATTGTGACTCATTAGTGTTGCTGGACTGTCTTGCTGAGGTTTTTCATGAAAAAGACATTCAAAAGCTTACCATACCTTTTCTGTGCAGTTGTTGTTGTCATTTTTTTGCCTTCAAGTCATTTTCGACTTATGGAAACATAAGGCAAACCTCCGGGGCTAAAGAATATGACTTCCAAAGGGTTACCCAGGCATTTTCCATGGCCAAGGGGGGTAAAACCCAATTTTAGAGTCCTACAAATCCTCAAACCACTACACCATGCTGGCTCTCAATTCTGTATGTATGTTTTAGTTTTTTTTTTCTTTTTTTTCTTTTTCTTTTTTTTTCTTGTTTGTTTGTTTTTCTTTGTTTTGATATGTGGTTTTGATTTTGTGAAATTGGTGTGTATGCTATGGTGCATATGCTGTATATGTTGTATGCTAATTTGTGTTAAATAAAGCATTTATTTTTTTAAAAAAAATTTAAAAATTAAAAAAATTCTTTTTGGTATCAAGATTAGCTATGGTGCCACTGCCACTGCCTCTGAAAACTCCACCAGTGTAACCCTTTAGTACTGCTTCTGCCAAATGTTTTGTATTTAGTCTGACTCCTCAGCAGAATGTTTTCTGATGTGGTGAAAAAGAGTGCTAGCATCAACATGACTATAAAAACCAGGCCTTTTCTCACTAGACTGTTAAAGTGCTATTTTCCATTTAAACATCCTATGGAATCCTGGGGTTTGCAATTTAGGGAGGGGCCTTTTGAATTCTCAGCCAGAGAGCTCTTTGGCCTCGGGAAACTACAAACCCCAGAATTCCACAGGATGTTAAAGTGGAATAATGGCACTACAGTAGTGTAGTGCAAAAAGGGCCCAACCCCATCACCATGGAAGTTAGTTCCATGGTAGGCAGTGAAGAAAGCTATAGGAAGAGAATCAACTCATTTGAAATGTGGTGCTGTAGGAGAGTTCTACAGGTATCATGGATTCTAAAAAAAAATTGGACCAAATGAAGGCTAACCTCACTCTAGATGGTGAGGTGGGATACTACTTTGAGCACATCATGAGAAGACATGACTCATTAAAAAACAAAAAAGGAATAATGCTCAGTAAAGTATAAAGCAGTAGGAAAAGAGGAAGTTCACAAACAGTTGAGTAGAGTTAAAAAGGAAGCCACAACCCTGGTTCTGCAAAACCTAGCAGTCTGTTGGCAACAGGGTTACTTTGGGTCTTAATTCAAAGGGGCACCATAAGTCAAAGTCAACTGAATGGGAATTAAAAAAAACAACAACAGCAACAAAAAAAATATTGTTGGTCTTCAGTTTCCACAATCCTCATCACTGGCATAGCCAAATGGGCTGGCATAGCTAAAAGGGCCAAACACCCAAAGAAACAGGTTATGAAACCCCTTACAGCTAGCTTTGGGCCTAAAGGTCTTCTGTGCTCACTCAAGCTTCAAAATCAGAGGTTACAAGGGGCAGAGCAGTTCACCATGGATGGCAGTTTTTAGGGGGCACCTGGGAAAACGTGGCCCCCCCCCCATGCAACATGACCACCCCCCTGCCCCTCTGTCCCCTCTTGCCCTGCCCCCCTACCTGCACTCCAAGCTACACAGCTGTTAAAAAATGCCAGAAAATTGCATTTATAAAAGGTTGCTCTGGAAATAGACAACAGTCTCTTAATAAACAAGAGGGTCTCAGTAGTCATGATCAGACATGCTGCACATGCTGTCATAAACTCCTTTCATGAAGTTTCCTCTTTAATTAAGCCAACAAATGCTAAAAATAGGAGACACTATTGTAAACCTGATTGGGGGGTTCCCATGCCAAATTGCATGCCAAATCATGTGATAATAATTGCCAAACGGAGAATTAGTCAAATGTTGAAAACTTGTATTGGCATTTCTTACAATTTTTGCTTAGTCATTTATCTGTTCTTCAAAACCTGGGTGACAATTTTTTGTCTAATCTGTTCCAGCTTACTAAGGCATTTGTGCCTTCCAGCATGTTGATAATAACTTTTGACTTTATGGTCAAAACATTAAATTTCCCTGCCCCATTAAATCCTATAGCAATAACTGTAGGCAAAGTTACTTAGCTTCATTATGAAGCTAGAATCTTCCCCCCCTGCAAGTGTATCAATTTGGCAGGGACAGTTCCAATTAAACCTCTATCCTACTTTTTCAGCTCTTTTTTAAAAAGTCCCACTCTCCAAGGGCCCTTTCCCCCTTTCCCCCCTTTTTCTTATCTCACTTAGTAATGCAAACTGAGGTCAAAGTGCAAAAATTTTCCCCTCAATTAAATTGGTGAGGGAGGGGGGGAAGACGAAGGAGTGGCATCTTGGCCTTTCTAGTAAGCTGAAAAAACAGTTTCCTTTTGCCCCAAAAACCCGGAATTTACTTTTTAACTGGCCCCCCAAAATTTTTTGAGGGGCCCCAAAAAACCAAAAAAATTTCCCCCATTTGCCAAAAAAAAGGGGGGAAAAACCCCCCGGTTGGGCCCCCCCCAGCCCTTTTACCTTTTTGAAAGGCCAAAGAAAAGGCCACCCTTCGTTCCCCTTTCCCCCCCCCCAACCCCCTTTTAATTAGCGGGGAAACAACCCTTTTGGCCCAACCTTTTGGGCCTCCAAAAGGGTTTCCATCTCTTGGGGAAATGAAAAAATTGGAAAACAAAGGGGAAAAAGTGGGGGGGCCCCGAGAAAAAGTTTGGGACAAAATTTTAAAAAGAGGCCCGAAAAAAGTAGGGATAGAAAAAAAAATTTTAATTTTTTGGAAACCTTTGGTTCCCTGCCCCAAATTGTTTTTCACTTTTTAGGGGCCTTTTTTGGTAGGATTCTAAATTCAAAAATGGGGGAAACTAAGTAATTTTTGGCCCACAAGGTTTAATTTGCCCTTTAATTTTTTGGGGGTTTAATTTTGGGGCAGGGGGAAAAATTTTTAAAGTTTTGACCATAAGTCAAAAGTTATTATAACATTGGAAGGCCA
Organism: Iguana delicatissima; assembly: GCA_948472985.1. Lineage (NCBI taxonomy): Eukaryota > Metazoa > Chordata > Lepidosauria > Squamata > Iguanidae > Iguana > Iguana delicatissima. Next base: position 1,229,571 of record CAOKZL010000489.1, on the reverse strand, counting down.
CAAATGCCTTAGTAAGTAAAGTTTAAGAAAAAATTTACCCGGGGTTTTGAAGAAGCAGAAAAAATGACTAAGAAAAAAATTGAAAAAATCCCAAATTGGAAAGTTTTCAACATTTGACTTTTCCCCTTTTTTGGCAATTATTATCACATGATTTGGCATCCCAAATTTGGCATTCCCCCCACAATAGGATTTTTACAATAGTTTTCCCTATTTTTAGCTTTTTGTTGGCTTAATTAAAGAGGAAACTTAATGAAAGGATTTTTATGACAGCATGTGGGATGTCTGATCATAACTAACCCTTTTTTTAAAAGATTTGTTTTTTTTGAGCAACCTTTTATAAATGCAATTTTTCACTTTGGAAACTGTGTACTTGGAGGGCAGGTAGGGGGGGGAGGGCAAAAAGAGGGGCAGGGGTGTGGTATGTTCATGGGGGGGTGGCCACGTTTGGGGGTGCCCCCCAAAAATATTGGTTGGGAAATGCTCTGCCCCTCTGTACACCTCTGATTTTTAAGCTTGAGTGAGCACAAAACCTTTTTGGCCAAACTCAGCTGTAATGGGTTCATAACTCTATTCTTTTTTTTGGGGCCCTTTTTTGCTATGCCAGCCCTTTTGGGTATCCATGATGCAGGATTTAAAATTTAAACCAACAATATCTTTTTTTTGCTGTTGTTGTTGTTTTTTAAATTTCCATTCAGTTGACTTTGACTTATGGGGACCCCATGAAATTTGAAATCTCAAAGTAACCCTGTTGCCAACAGACTGCCCCAGGTCTTGCAGAACCAGGGTTGTGGCTTCCTTTTTTAACTCTACTCAACTGTATTGTGAACTTCCTCTTTTCCTACTGCTTTATACTTTACTGAGCATTATTGCCTTTTATTGTTTTTTCTAATGAGTCATGTCTTTCAATGATGTGCTCAAGTAGTATAGCCTCACCTCACCATCTAGAGTGAGGTTAGCCTTCATTTGGTCTTGGATCCATTCATTTGTGTTTTTGAGAATCCATGATACCTGTAGAACTCTCCTACAGCACCACATTTCAAATGAGTTGATTCTCTTCCTATCAGCTTTCTTCACTGCCTACCATGGAACTAACTTTCCATGGTGATGGGGCTGTGGGCCTTTCTGCACTACACTACTGTAGTGCCATTATTCCACTTTCAACATCCTGTGGAATTCTGGGGTTTGTAGTTTCCTGAGGCCAAAGAGCTCTCTGGCTCAAGAATTGACAAAGGCCCCTCCCTAAATTGCAAACCCCAGGATTCCATAGGATGTTGAAAGTGGAATAATAGCACTTTAACAGTCTAGTGAGAAAAGGTCCTGAGTGTTTCTATGAGTCATGTTGTGATGCTAGCACTGCTGTTGGTAGGGTCTACCACATCAGAAAACATTCTGCTGAGGAGTCAGACTAAATACACCAAACACTACTTGGCAGAAGCAGTACTAAAGGGTTACACTGGTGGAGGATCTCTCAGAGGCAGTGGCAGTGGCACCATAGCTAATACTTGTTAGTACCAAACAGAATTTTTTTAATTTTTAAATTTTTTTTTAAAAAAATAAATGCTTTATTTAACACAAATTCAGCATACAACATATACAGCATATGCACCATAGCATACACACCAATTTCACAAAATCAAAACCACATATCAAAACAAAGAAAACAAACAAACAAGAAAGAAGAAAGAAAAAGAAAAAAAAGAAAGAAAAAAACTCAACAACATACATACAGAATTGAGAGCCAGCATGGTGTAGTGGTTTGAGGATTTGACTAGGACTCTAGAGATTAGGGTTTGAGTCCCCACTTGGCCATGGAAAATGCACTGGGTAACCTTAGGCAAGTCATATTCTCTTAGCCTCGGAGGTTTGCCTTATGTTTGCCATAAGTCGAAACTACTTGAAGGCATATAACAATGACAACAACTGCACAGAAAGAGGTACTGGTAAGCTACTTTTGAATGTCTTTTATCATGAAAAACCTACAGCAAGACAGTCCAGCAACATCTAATGAGTCACAATTGTTGTATGCATTATTTATGAACCCATTCTCCTTCTTTGGAGCCAAAACGGTAATATGCATATATAAGAGGTAAGTATCAGCAGGCGTGGGAGAAACTCAAGGTTTGGAGAAATAAAGGGGCAGTGAAGAGTTTACCCACAAAGGCCTGAAATTCTTGCTATTCACATTTACGTATGAGTAAATGTGGAATGAATAAAGGAGGACCAAGGGAGTTACATTTTTGCCCTTGCTGTGATTAGCAGCTGTTCTGATCTGAGAGATCCAACAGACACTAAGTTGGCACCTCCTTCTTATGTTTCTGTAATAAAACCTTGTGATCACACAAGTGAAGAATAGTTCTGATTAAGATAGTGGAAAGGAATGTTGTCATATTGCCTTCTTTTTGCAGCTGGTATCTGAATATATGTGTTTACCCTACAAGATCAAGACTTAAGCGAAAGGATTGGAAGTTGATGTGCTTAAAGGGATATCAGAAAGGATTTAAAGAACATGCATTTTTGTGGGTGGATTGGATTTTCCTTTCTAAATTTTAGTAAAGAGAAATTACTTCAAGGGAAAATGGAGGCGCTATCTCATTGAAGCTGATAAGACTGTCTGTACAGAGCAGTGGTGAGAGAACACTTGGACTGATAATTGTTTGAATGCTGGATTGACAAAAGACTGAAGAAAGTTGGAATTTGACAGGATATTTTACAACAACTGTTGCTTGATATCCACTCTTTGAGAGACCTGGAATTGCCAAACAGGATAAAGAGGTTGTGGGAGAATTTGAAAGATCTAAAAGGAAAGATTCTGGGAATTAGACAGAACTATTGGGAGAAGTAGTGTAGGGGATGGAGGGAAATATGGAGCTAATCTGGAAATAACGGATACTGAAAATTGTATGGATATACAAATTCAAGTTGATTTAATGGGGGGGATTCACCTGTAAAACTGAGCAGAAGAAAGGAAGGAGTGGAATGCTAATTGGAAATTGATGCCTGAGGATGGTAAAGCAAACTCATGAGGTTTTAATGAAATGATTAGCTCTTAAAATTAGGGTTCAGAGTGAGATGAAAATAAATGGTATTCTGTTTCAAGATAGACTTTTAAAGCAGAAAATTGGAAGGAGAAGGACATATAATTGGATGAAAAGAAGAGAATCTGAGGAGGGTGGGGAGTGAAAGGTCACCGTTAATACAGAGAAGAGCAGAACAAAAATTAAATTTGAATGAAATTTAATATAATGTCTGATTGAAATTATATGATAAGATCTGATTATCGTTTTAAGGTAATCTGGAAGTGGACATGATTTTGAGAAGGCTTTATATGTTGAAATTTGCTGGAAGTATGGGAGTTTAAATATAACGGGGAATTATAGAATTATAAGAGAGCTTATTACAATTCCATTGAGTAAGGTGTGGTATTCTGCAATTTCTTAATAGGTTGCTATTACTAAAAGTGAGAAAATGTAATATTGCTTATAATTATGTAATATGATGTTTAGATGTTTAAAAGAAGAACAGAAGATATTGATTGCTATTTCAATGCTAGATATGTCAATCATGGGAAGAAGGAAAACATTGTTGGTTGTCGAGAGATAATGTCATCGGAGATGAAAAAAAGGGAACTGTTGGGTTTTTACATAGGGAGGCTTGAAACAATTGGAATGTTATATACCACTGAAAGGAAGAATGGAAGTAATCTTTTTTTTATTCTTTAATCCAGTGGTTCTCAAACTTTTTATCCCTGTGGCCCCCTCTTTACATCTACCTGAAGACATTGTGCCCCCTGCTCCACATCGGCTCCCCTCATCCTATCCTACGTCTCTGTCTTCCTCTGTCTCTTTCACGAGCCCCTCATGCTGCATGCATCCTCCGTCTTACAGCTGAGTTCTTTTTCTCTTTGCCGCTCTCTTCCCTTCCTTTCCTCCTCACTTGAGAAACTGCCTCGTGGCCTCTAAGGGACACGTGACTGCTGTGCCAATGACACAACATTCAGAGCAACTGAATGGGGAAAGGATATTAAAAAATGGGAAGCTGTTTTTTTTTTGCTATATCTGAGTGGGAGGAAGCATAACAGCAGCACAAAGTATCTTTCACTCTTTTGCAGAGACCAGTCCATCCTCAACAGCTCTTATACATAGACACACACACAGGCTTGTTCTTCTTTTGCACATTTGCTGTATTTGCAGGGTGATCTTGTGTCCCCTTTGAACAACTATTGAACTATTGAATTGAACTATTGAAGCCTCACAATTTGAAACAACTGCTTTAGTCTTTTCTTTTACTTTCTTTTCCCTTTTCTTTCTCTATTTCTTTTTGTGTACTTTTAGCACTTTAATGTAGTTGAACACTTTCAATAGAAATAATAATAATAGTAATAGGATTTGGAGAAATAAATATAATTGGGGAAATAATCCTTCTTATTAACTTTATTTTTGTTGCATCTTTCCCCCAAAGCTGCAGCTCAAGATGTCTTACAAATTAAATTACAATACAGTTAAAACATACAGCTAAAAAAAGACTCAAAGCAGTTGCAAACCCAGGGCAGTTAAAACAATTAAAAACAGCAACAGTATAGCACCATCCTAAGAGCTTCTATTTTCAGTTTCAGTTTTCAAAACGTCAGAATAAAAAAAATCTTTGCTTGCTACGAAAAGACTGCAAGGAAGGAACTGTACTAGCCTCTCTAGAAAGGGAGATCCAGAGCTGAGGGACAGCCACTGAGAAGGCCATATGACGGGAGCAGGAGGGAAAAGGAGGATCCAGAAATGCTCCGTGTGAACTTCATGTGTTCTGTGGGCATGGAAGACTGGCAGAATTTTCGGTTTGTTGTTGTCCAAATCACTCTGTTATCAAAGCTCTGCTCAGGTTTTGCAGATGCAGGGCTGTGGCTTTTTTCATTAAACCCATCCACCAGTAATACAGTCTTCCTCTTTTCCAATTGCTTTTCATTTTACCAAGCATTCTTGTTTTTTCTAATGAACTGTGTCTTCTCAAAGTACAACAATTTCAGTTTAGTCACTTTGGCTTCTAGGGCAAGTTCAGGCTTGATTTGCTCTAGGACCCATTTATTATTTGTGTTTTTGGCTGTAGAACTTTTCTCCAGCCATCACATTTCAAATGAGTTGATTTTCTTCCTATCAGCTTTCTTAACCATACATAGAGATCAGAAATACTATGACATGGATAATCCTGATTTTGGTCTCCAATGATTCATCTTGAAGATTCTGTGCACCTCTTCTATAGCTGCCCTTCCAAGCCCTGGTCTTCTTCTGATTTCTTGATTGCATTCGCCATTTTGATTTACGACTGAACCAATGCATAGAAAATCTTTAACTATTTCAATATTTTGATCATCAACTTTAAAGTTTTGGATGGGGAGATGGAAAGCCAGAGAGAAGAGTAATGGAATATTGTGGAAGAAGATGTAACTAGCAAAACTCTCATGTTGGGGAATGAGGATTCACTGAAGCAAGGTGCAAGAGTTCCCTTACACACAGTGAGGAAGAGGTTATTTGAATCTCTGAAGTCTGAAAATTTAGATGAAAGTCTTTCTTCAATTATCAATATAGCCACCTGTTCCTCTGTGTTATGTTTGAATTATCATAAAGTGCCGAGTGAGTGGGAAGGAGTCAAGGTTAGAACTGTTGTTTATACTGCAGCTGGTACACAGAGATAAGTACACATGGTAGAAATGGTGGTGGTGAGCACAATACGAGATAAATATTGGTGTTCTTTTTTTTTATCTCTCTCTCCCCACCCCCTCCTGTTTGCCTCTGATTTCTCTCTCTGTGACTGAATGCTAGTAAATAGTTCCATTATATAAATACCTTGATCAACCTGCATTCAGAACTAGATGCAGTCAACTGCAGTTTAGCTCTTCAAAGCCATCAGGTTATTGGGGAGTAAACTTTCCCAGTCAGTGAGACTAATTAGAGATGTACTGATAAGCTATGAGCAGGATGGCAGGTAGGAAGGGTCTCTCATTTGTATGCAGGTGTTCCTTTTGTGTGCCTGCCCTCATGAAATTAGTTGAAAGGCTTTGGTACATTTTCCCCTTATGATGTTATGGCCTTTCTGTCTGCAGCGAGAGTAGAATGCTGGTGACTCACAGAGTGTGTGACTCAATGCAGATTTCTCATTGCCAGTCAGAAAACGCAAGAGATGCTCTGTTTGTAAATGCTATACCACTTATTTGCCTTCTTTTTTTAAAAAGTAAATAAATACCCATGTTCTTTTGGCTTTTAAATCAAGCTGTCAAATCTCTTCTGGCAGGTCATTCCATAGTCTAGGGGCTGTGGAATTATCCCATTTTCAACTGCCATGGCAATGTCCTATGAAGTCCTGGGATTTGTAATTTAGTGAGGAGAATTAAAATTCTCGCCCAGACAGCTCTAGTGCCTCACCAAACCACATACCCCAGGATTCCATTGGATGCAACCAAGGCATGTAAAGTGGAATAACAGCACTATAATTGTGCAGTGTGAAAAGGCCTTTAGTTACAGAAAGTGTATTATGGTTGAGTATCTGTGGAAACATCTTAATGGTCTGAACAGTTCAGCAATGTAGCAAATTACCTAAGGCTAGGATTGGCATATCCTGGCGGGCAGTCTTCAGGTTAGGACTAGATTGCAGGATCCTGAAGCTGGGTCTAGATTTCCTGTATCAAGCAAGATGCAGGGCTAGGTATCTAGATGCTCCCCTTCATCTCAATGATTCTATGAAGCTAGTACTAAATGTGTATTTTTTATTATTCCATACCATGATCACTGAAGTGGATCCAGTGACCTTTCCAGGCAACTTCCTGAATGGATTTGATACATTTTGACAATAACTTTTTGTATGGTTTACTTTACATCAGTAAACCATACAAAAAGTTGTTATTAAAATGATTACCTCTGTTTTATTTTTGAAAGCCATCTTGAGTCCTAGTGCTGGCAAAAAGGCAGGATATAAATGAATCAAATAATTACTTTTACCAAGAAAATGAATTCATTTAATTTAAATTTGAGTTTACTTAAATGAACTCTTGGCTCAAAAATTCACAAACATCCAAAATCTTCTGTGTTTAAGAGTTTCTGGTCTCAAATGTGAAAACCTGGGAGTTCCTGAACATTTAAAAGAGGATACTTTAAACTTTCTCCAGGAAAGTGAAGTGCAGTGTTTGATCATACATTTTTGAAGCCTATGTATGAAGCAGTGAGCCTCAAGGACTTCTTTGAATCTGGCCTTTTATATGGCATAAAGACTACACCTGATACACGTCAAGCGCAGATTAATGTGAACAAGCAGATGAAGTACTGAAATAAGGAAATTGTCCCAAGTGTACATTTTCAGCAGGTACACATTGTCTGTGACTGGGAAAATATAAATATAATTTGCTCTGTAGGTTTTGCTGCTAAACTAGCTTCAACACTGTACTGACTTTATTTAGTTGTTATGTTTACTGCCTCCTCTCCCTTATGAAGCTCAAATACTGGATGAGAAGAAGAATGCTTGGGCAATGCATGGTCAAGCAACAATGGGTCTGCAGGAGGCATCAAATGTAGAAGCATGGAGTTAGAAGGGACCACAAGAACCATCTAGTCCAGTCACCTGCAGTGCAGTATTATAGAACTTAAGCACACCTGAAAGAACCCCATCCAACCTCTCTTTAAAGACCTCCAACCAGCAAGACAGTCTATTCCATGGCTGAACAGCTCTTACAGTCAAAAAGTCCTTCCTAAAGTTTAAGTGGAATCTTTTTTCCTGTGGTTTGAATCCACTGATTCATTCTCTGGTCTTTGGAGCAACAGAAAATAGCCTTAGTCCATCTTCTATATGGCATCCTTTGTGTGTTCAGATATTGCTGTTATATCACTTCTCAAATCTCCTCTTCTCCAAACTAATCCCACTTAGCTTCTTAAGCTTTTCCTCATAGGGACTGATTTCCTGACCAGCTTGTCAACATCCTTCCTGAACTGTGGTGTCTGAAACTGGCCAAAGTATTTTAGGTGAGGTCTGACCAAAACAGAGTAAAGTGGCACTACTACCTTTGATCTGGACATACTATGATCCCACTTTTCTACTTTATGACTCTGTCTATAACATATTATTTCTTCAACAAATACTTCAGAGACCTTACTAACAGCATTGCTACAATCAGCATAGCCTCTTGCTTCACAGGAACACCCAATCCCACCACTGTGGAAAGGTAGTGCCATGGTGAGAATCAGTCTGTGTTTTATTGACTGTAGCAAAGCCTTTGATTATGTAGATCAGTGTTTCCCAAACTCTAGTCTTCCAGGTGTTTTGGACTTCATCTCGCAGAATCCCTGATCATTGCTGAGGTGGCTTGGACTTCTGAGAGTTGAAGTCCACAACTCCTGGAGGACTAGAGGTTAGGAATCACTGGTGTAAATCATGAAAAACTATGGACTGCTCTTAAAGAAGTGGATGTGTTACAACATGTGATTGTCCTGATGCTTACCCTGTACTCAGGATAAGAGGCTACCATCAAACAGAATATGGAGAAACAGAATGGTTTCCAATTGGCAAAAGGCCCAGGCAAGACTGCATTTTATCACTCTGTCTCTTTAACTATGCAAAGCAGGATTAGACTTGGAGGAAGGTGACATGAAAACTGAAGGAAGGAACACTAGCTATTTAGATGACACCATACTACTAGGAGAAAATAGCAAAGACTTTGAATGGTTACTGAAAAAATCAAGGAAGAAAATGCAAAGGCCGGTTTATAGCTGAAATTATGAAAACAAAAATAATGACCATAGATGATTTACATAACTTTAAAGTAGACAATGAACACATTGAAATAGTTCAAGATTTTCTGTACTTTGGCTCAGTCATTAATCAGAAATGGAGACTGCAGTTAAGAAATCAGACAAAGACTAGGACTTAGAAGGCCAGCTATAAAGAAACTAGACAAGATCTTCAGGTTTAAAGATATATCATTGAAATACTCAAGTTCGGATTGTCCATGCAATGGTATTTCCAGTTTCTATGTATGGTTGTGAAAAGCTGAATAGTGAAGAAAGCTGACAGGAAGAAATTCAACTCATCTGAAATGTGGTGCTGGAGAAGAGTTCTACAGATACTGTGGCCTGCTAAAAAAACAAATAAATGGATCCTAAAGGATATTCCTAGAAGCCAAAGTGACTAAACTGAGGCTGTCATACTTTGGCCATATCATGAGAAGACATGATTCACTATAAAAGGCACTCATACTTGGAAAGGTAGATGGCAGTAGCAAAATGGGCAGACAACATTACAAATGTGATGGATAGACTCAGTTAAGGAACCTACAGCCCTGAGTCTGCAAGCCCTGAGTAGGGAAGTGGACGATAGGGTGTCTTGGAGTTCTCTCATTAATGAGATTGCTATAAATTGAAGTCAATGGCAGTTGACAACAAAAGATGTGGATGATTTTTAGTGTATCACTTTCTGTAATGTTAGAAATTTGCGGACTGAAGGAAAATTTCATGGGAGTGGCAGAATTTTCATTTGGAGCTGCAATGCCGTCATTTCATCTTCCCCTGTATCTATGCCTCTGCAGTAAGAACAGCATTTCACTTCTTCTTTTGCTTAGCAGCTGTGAAAAGGCTAATAGTCAAAGCCCTTACCACATATGATAATAACCAGTATACATTTATCTTGCAAATTGCAGGTTCCATTAGCAGTGTGTTACCATATGTTTCTGTTCAAAATTGCTTTCTCTCTTTCATTCTGAAATTACAGTAATGGCCATATATTTTGTTGTTTTTGTTTTTGACAAACACATGGCATGACAAAAATGTTGGTGTTTGACTGTCTCATTCCCCTTTCCTCCTCTAGGGTAGCAATTTCCACAAAGAAGAGAAAATAGGTTACCAAAAAAGAGGATGAAAGAACATGGATCTACATGGAACTTGCATGTGCTAGTTTATATGTATCTAGATAGATGCAAATTTGGAAATAATTACTGTAATGTGCTATAATTACTGTAATTTAAACAGAAATATAATCTCACCACAATGGTGGGAAATTGTAACCACATGACCAGTATGCCTCTTGAGTCTGTTGCAAGACTGTGAAATGGATCCAATTCTCCTTTCTGAATGGTTCTTTATTACAGACTTGAACTGGGAGCCCTTCAAAGAGAGAACTGTGCTATGCACAGTGTATCAGGTAAACACCCTAAAATCTGCCCAGTTTGTTAATTGAAGAATATGGCCATCTCAATTCATGGCTAGATGTTTAGAAACTTGTTGTCTTCCAGGATATTCTTGCTTTCCTTTCACTTCTCAATTGGTTACTTCTACACAAAACACCTGGGCTGTTTTTGCGCAAAAGCATCCTTGTGTGTCATCCCATGGCAGTCTCAGCAGGGAAGGGAGCATGACAGAAATGCTCCCCTCTGCACCTCACTGACTACCTGCGGAAAGGAGCAGGATGGCCCCATCTCTTCCTTCTGTAGAGGAGCAGCTGGGGACTTTCCCATCCTGCGATATGGAAGGAAGCATTGCCATTGCTTGCTGCCCTTCTGCAGGATGGTAACTACGGGAGGTGCCACATGATTGTAGGCACAAGACGGATATTTTTCCATTTTGCAAATACTGTGTGAACGTGATGCTTGAGGACGAGATGGCAATGGGCTGGCGACGATGTTGTGCGGAAGCATAACCAGCCTACTGCTGCCATCCTGTCCTCCAAGCGACACAGCCCCATCGTGCGGAAATGGCTCCAGTCAGCAAGCTATAATGCTGGGCATACTCAGTTGTCATTGGTCTACTTTATGGAGGAGGGTCACCGCAGTGATTTTTGCTGAACATTCTTTGTATTTCTGCAAACCATGAAGTTATTGTCAACCTGCTAGTGTCTCTTTTTTGTGCATAGTTAGAAAAAGAGCACTACACAAAGAACTGAGTTCTCTTGTTATAGAATCAGAGCATTGAAAGAGATTGCATGGATCATCTCGTCCAGTTTCCTGCCAATATAAGAATCCTAAAGCATCTTTTAGAGGTGGCTATTCCTTATGGAGATGTGAAACAGGTGTGGTTCTTCAGACTGAGGGACTGTGGGTTCTTTGCCTTTTGTGAGCTAATCTGTATCTCTTTGGAGTTTACCCTTGTCACCTTCTGTTTCCTTGGGCTTCCAATCTGTATAGTCCAAACAAGCAGATCAGCACTCCACATATGCATTCTTAACTATTGGACTTTTCAAGAGATTTTAATATGAGAGAATAAGCAGGCAGCTTAATGATCTTTTAGGCTATTTTTATAAAAATTAACATAGTAATACACACACGTACTCCTCCTGATGAGGAGAAACATAGACTTCTCCTTTGTCTAGGCACATAGCTTATACATTTGTTTTACATTACATGTGAGGAATCTGACATCTTGCAACATGTTTACTTTGTAGCTTGTGTCACTGTGAGGCAGCCATATGGTTTTACATTTATCCATATGTCATCTGTGTGTCCTCAGGGAGGGAGCCTTTGAGCAAATCAAGCCTGAACTCTCTCTAGAAGCAAAGATGGTTAAACTAGAGCTGTTGTATTTTGGACACATCACAGAATCATAAAGTTGGAAGAGACCACAGGGGTCATCCAGTCCAATGCCATGCTATGCAGGAACACCCATCAAAGCATTCCCAACAGATGGCTATCCAGCCTCTGCTTAAAAACCTCCAAAGAAGGACACTCCACCACACTCTGAGACAGCATATTCCACTGCTGGACAGTTCTGACGATCAGGAAGTTCTTCCTGAGGTTCAGGTGGAATCTCGTTTCCTTCAGCTTGAATCCATTGCTCCTTGTCCTAGTCTCCGGAACAGTGTAAAACAAGCCTGTTCCCTCCTCGGCATGACATCCTTTCAAATATTTAAACATGGCTATCATGTCCCCTCTTAACCTTCTCTTCTGCAGACTAAGCCACTACTCATAGGGCATGGCTTCTCGACTCTTCACCATTTTGGTCGCCCCCCTCTAGACATGCTCCAGCTTGTTGATATCCTTTTTGAATTGAGGTGCCCAGAACCGGAGACAGTATTCCATATGAGATCTAACCAAAGCAGAATAGAGTGGTACCATTACCTCCCTTAATCTAGACACTATACTCCTATTAATATAACCAGGAATTGCTTTGGCTTTCTTGGCTGCTGCATCACACTGCTGACTCATGTTCAGCTTGTGATCTACCAAGACTTCTGGATCCCTTTCACACATACTATTATCCAGCCACGTGTCTCCATCCTATATTTGCGCATTCCATTTTTTCTGCCTAAGTGTAGGACTTTACATTTCTCTCTGTTGACATTCATTTTGTTATCATTGGCCCAGCTCTCCAATCTGTCAAGGTCATTTTGAATTTTGATCCTGTACTCTGGGGTATTAGTAACCCATCCCAATTTGGTATCATCTGCAAAGTTCATCAGCATGCCCTTGACTCCTTCATCCAAGTCACTGATGAAGATGTTGAACAGCACTGGGCCCAGGACAGAACCCTGTGGCACCCCACTTGTCACTTCTCTCCAGGATGAAAAGCAGCCATTGGTGAACACCCTTTGGGTTCAGTTGATCAACCAATTACAAATCCACCTAATAGTAGCCCTGTCCAGCCTGCATTTTACTGGCTTCTTTGCAAGAATATCAAGGGGAACTTTGTCAATGGGCTTTCTGAAATCAAGATATGCCACGTTCACAGCATTCCTTTCAAGTTTGTAACTCTATTGCAAAAAAAGATAAGAGATCATACCATGAAGCTGAAAAAGATGATAATGCTTAGGAAAGTGGAAGGCAGTAAGAAAAAAGGGAGACCACATTACAGGTAGATTGACTCAATGAAGGAAGCTGCAACCCTAAGTCTGAAAGACCGGGCTTGTGGAGGCCTCTTGTTGATAGAATCAAAATTCCTTTGATGGAAAGTAACAGCCAGTGGTGTATTTAAGTCTTTTAATCCATGTTTCAAGTTAAGTCTCAAGTCCTTGCAAGATAATTCAAGTCGAGTCTCAAGTCAAGTCTCAAGTATGTGAACCACTGTTAACAGAAAAAAAAGGAGCTGATGATCTGTGCAGGAGGGAGTTAAGCTGAGAGCAAGCAGGACTGGAAGGAAGTCTTCAGCCATGGAAGAATAGGAAAGCCCTTCTGAAGGAAACTGTTTTCCACTCTGCTATGGCTGTAAAGGACACCATTTCTTTCCCATTTACTAATGAGTAAGCAGGCTTTCTTTCCTATTTACTTGTGAGCAAGAGGCTTGGAAGGAAGCATTCAGCCATGGAAGAACAAGAAAGCTCTTCTGAAGGAAACTACTTTCCATACTGCTGTGGCTGTAAAGGACATCCCTTCTTACCCATTTGCTCATGAGTAAGGAGGCTTGGAAGGAAGCCCTCAGCCATTGAGGAACGGGAAAGGCAAACTGAAGGAAACTGCTTCTGACTAAGCAAGACAGGGCTAAAGGGGGAAGGGAGAGAAGGAAGAGGATTTCACATTAGCATGAATGGGGCTTCAACCTCTAACCCTCTCCAGATGCAGTGACCACTCCTTGCCCAAACTCACCAAAAAAAAGGTGCAAAGCCCCGTTTCCCCCCTTTTAACTTAATCCGCTCTTTCGCTTTCCTATAAACAGCTTCTAGAGAAAAGCGGGAAACAAAAGAGAGGCAGAGAGGTGGGGATAAAGGAGCCTTTGCAGCTCTGATTGGGTCACCAACTTAACATTCCCTTACTGCTGATTGGGGAAAGGCTAGAGGGGGAGGTTGGCAGCAAGTTGATCACTAAAAAAAGACAAGTCTTGAGTTGAGTCAAGTCTGTCAATCATTTATTGACAAGTCAAGTGTGAGGTCATTGAAGAGACTTAAGTCCGACTTGAGTCCGAGTCAATCGACTCAAGTCTAAATCACTGCCAATCACCTCTCTGCCCCTCTTGTTCCCTTCTTTCCATGCAGCACAGCTGTTGTGTCCTTTGTTAAGTCACAGTTTTCTTTCCCTCACTTGGATTCCAATCCTGTTCTCTCTTGCAGCAAGGGTGGACTTGCTAAAAATCTTTACCATTGAATAACACAGAAAATTGCATATCATTATTATTTTCTTTGAAATTCACTGGTTTTACAATGGATGTCAGAAACAATCAATAAATAGTGGAACTACTGAAAAAGTTAAAAACATACACACTATTATTCTGTTCTGGACCCTTTTCCAGACTTCTAGGCTCTGGTAATTTATACTGGTTCTCCTACCACTTAGCTCTGCCTAATTCTTTCTCACCCAAACATTTGTGGCAGTGTTTTGCTAAATAGTCTGATATTGCTCCTATACCAAATTAACTGTGTTCATGAGGACCAAATACAAGTTTTACAGGTAAAATTTTTTTCAAAGTTTTCCACACTAGAACTTTATCAGTTGGGAGAATATGAATTCTTAAGCACATGCTGTCTGCCTTGAACAATGTAATTTATGGTTTATTGTTTCATTTCCATGATTACCTCTTGACAGTTTACAGTGCTAGCACCCACTTGGCTTGGCACCTTGCTGCCTGATGTTCTTCTCTGTCTTAATCATGCTTAGACTCTACAATTAACTTCTACAACACCCAGAATCAACAACTACATTGTAGAACCTTCTGTCCAACCCTTAGCACAGCGTGTATGCTCAGCTTCTAGCCATTATGTCTATATATCTATCTGATAAATACCACCTGTGCTCTGAGGCTTAAAAAATGTTCAGTCCTCTGCTTGTTTACATGGATCCCGCTGTATTCACTGAAGCTCTGTTCTACTGCATAGAGTGTTGCATGGTGAGAGTACAAGCTAGAAACTTAGGTCCTTTCCACACGGGGGAAAAAATACAGTGTAGGACGACCTCAACCAGAGGTCATCCACACTGTGGCATGCGCGAGGGCGGTTATTAATTTTGAGGTTCCACACCTCAAATCACCCTTGCACGGCCGCAAGGGGTGGCGCGGCATGTTTTTTAAAAACCACATTTCATGTGGTTTTTAAAAATGCGAGTGCGCTAAACCGTCGCAGTGCCCCGTGTAGAATTGCAGCGGGGCGGGCTTCCGGCTGGCGCACTTCTTTGATTGGCAGAGAGCCTCCGGAAGCTGCCAGCCACCATTTTGGGCACCGCTGGACGCTGCTGGATGCCGCTGCCTTGTGGAGCAGCAAACACGTGCTGATCCCTGCGGCGACGGAGCTACCCGGATCCAGGTAAGCTCCGTTTCCACATGCGCTGCCCCGTTTCCCCCGTTTCCAGCCCCTGCGTGTGGAAAGGGCCTAAGTTTCTACTCTTAAGCAGGTCATTATTTCTCAGCTTGCCATTGCCCACTTTTAGTTGTACAGTCATCCTTCCCCATTCACTAGGATTAGGGGCACAAGATCTTTGTGAAAGTGAAAAAAACTGTTTATAACTCTAGGCCCTCCCAAACCATATTTAACACACAAAAAAGTATGATAACCATATTCAACTCACCATGGATTCCATTGAGGCATCAGGGTTCCTTCACAAGGCAGAAGTGGCTGGCTGGTGGGGTTTACTGCCACCTCCACTGCTGCCCCACACCATTTTTAATAGGGACTTACAAACCTCGTTCACAGTTTCTCTGGCTCATGAAGCTTGCAGTCCCTATTAAAAATGGCATAGGGAGGCAGTAGAGGTGACAGCAAATAATCTGTGAATAATCAAATCCACAAAAATGAAACCCACAAATGTGGAGGGCTGACTGTATTATGAGAATTATACTGGTTTCCCTTATAGGGTTGTGTAATGGGCTGGAATCTGGTGTCTGAGGAAGAGGCAGATCTCTCTGTTGAAGAGCAGCCTAAGAAAGAGTAGAGAGTCTCACCTGCAGCTGATCAGCTCTCAAGGCCATGGGCATGGGGCAGAAAGCAGAGAACAATCAACAAGGCTCAATGAGGCTTCTTGCCAGGCAGTAAAGGAGACGCTTTGATTAGAGCCAGCTGGCATTGCCAAGGGCTGGTTGCTGGAAGCAACTTATCTATTTCCTGGCTGGCATTCTTGTTTCTGGACTTTTATATCTAGACCTCTGCCTTGTTGACACTCCTTGCTGGATTCTTCAGATGCAGACTGCTTGCTCATTTCCCTGAACGTGGACTGGCTGACAATGCTTTCCTTAACGGCTTCCCTTTGGACTCATACAGGCAAGGATGATTGGTGTCTGTTGATTTATTGCCCTGCTTGAGCCCTCTTTGAACTTGTAGTAAATTTCTTTCTTAACTATCTGCCAGGCTTATGACAGATTGTTGTAAGAATGGTGATAATCAATGGGAAGTCTGTTCAGCACCTTGGACTTACCACAAAAATGCCAATTATTATAGTTAAGAGTTTTCAGAAGTCACAGAAATAGTCAGACATAGGCCCTTCTTGCGTGACTGGGCTAAGCAGCGTCCTTTCGCTGTAGCTCCAACGGGGAGGGAAGGTGCACCAGAAACTCTTTCCTCTGCACCTCATCCGGTTGCTGCAGAGAGGAGAGGTCTGGCCCCACCTCTTCCCTTCCACAGTTCAGCTGGGCATTTCCCATTGCTGCCTGGGGAGGGATGCGTCACCAGCACGCTTCTGCTCTTCCGCATGGCTGGGAAAAGCAGCAGCGCAGCGCAATGGTAAGTGTAAAATGGATTTTTTCCGTTTTACAAATACTGTGCTTATGTGACAACAAGATAGTGGCAGGACCATGATGATGTCATGCAGAAGCACAACCCACGGAGCCCTGCCATCATGTCCTGACTGCGGGGCAGCCACGCAGTGCGCCATAGAGTACCCAACAGTCAGAGACACACAAATCAATCCTAATTACTCTTCCAACTAAGGCTTTGAAAAATTATTTTTGAATTACATCTCCCCAAATCCACCAACCAGGATAGTCAGTGGCAGCACTGGTTGGAGGATCCTAGGAAGTAATCCCAAGTAATTTTCCCAGTGTCTGGTTACAACATCCAGTGTGTAGTTCTTGAGAGGAAATGTTGGCTCTAAGCTTAGAAGCTTCCTGTCTTAGGGCCTTTCTGCACTACACTGATATAGTACTATTATTCCACTTTCAACATCCTATGGAATCCTGTGGTTTGCAGTTTAGGAAAGGGCAATTAGAGAGCTCTTTGGCCTCAGTAAACTACAAACCCCAGAATTCCACAGGATTCTGAAAGTGGAATAATAGCACTATAACAATGTAGTGTGGAAATGACCTTATTCTGGAGGATATTACTCTCTTTCCCTGCTAATAAAGAATATTTGTCCATGTAAACAGTCCAGTTTGCACACAGATGTGTGATGTCTTTCATAGCTTTAAAGCTGGCTTTACAATATATGGTTACTGTGTATATGGGGCCCTTAATGCTTCCCAGGATATAGTTACTATATGCACTGGGATGAATTGAAATCTTTATCCCCTGATATAGGAACACCAGTTAACAATTGGCTTTGGAAGGACTGTTATTTTGAATGCATGCTATTCAATTTGGTAGCCAGGGCTAAAATCAAGGAACTAGAGACTGCATGACAAAATAAATGGGTGCTACTGAAATGGTTCTTTTCCTCTGCTAGGCACAATAATCATTTGCCGGCTACATCACCAATAAGGTACTATTTGCATAAGATTACTATAGTCTATCACCTATATAGTGCAATCTTACAGTGCAATCTTAATACTATAGCAACCAGCAAAGGACTGTGGAGTAGAAAGTATTTAAAGTGGTCCCAAATTCTATGCCAAGTAGATTTTCACAAAATGTTCTTTTTGTACTTTACATTTCAGCCACTTTACTGCTTGACTAAAACCTGCTCTGCAGAGGATTTTGAGGTCATGTTCACCTTTAATTTTCCTCCTTTCCATGTGCTCATTTCCTTTGAAATTTGTTAGTGGGTAGCAGTTGCTTGATGCTGAATTCATTTGACATCATTTGGCAAAAAGGCATAATGCACAGGAGTGGGAGGGGCTATCATGATAAACGAATAGTTTGGTGGAGGTCAGGTTGAAGGTTTGGAATGGATTTTCAGGCTTGTCACTCATAAAACACAGACACTGGCTGCAGTTAGGTCTGTTTTGTACAAAGCAGGCCTGTCAAGGAGCCAGTCATCGTTTCCTGATACAGCATACTTTGTTACACAGAGCTAATGTTGTATAGTGATCAGAGTCTAAATCATAAGACTAAATTCAGGTTCAGACCCACACTCTGCCATTCAAATCCATCTACTTGGGCCCCTTACTCTCTTAAACCCAATCTACCCTAAGGGGTTCTTGTGAGGATAGAATAGTGGCCAGAGTAGGGTGGGGGAACCATGTATGCCAATTGAGAGTCCCTTGGAAGAAAAGTCAGGCGTGTGTGTAATTCCTAAAACCACACGGGTGCAGAATTATTGTCGTTTTTTTCTTTCTTTCTGTGCAACACCTTTGCTGTAGTTGGGATCTGGCTCATCAAAGGCAACTATGCACACAGGCTTACATCTGCATAAAGTTGGCCTTTGCAGGAATAAGGCAAGTTATCATTTGCAAGATATAGTATAGAAAGGGGACAGCATAATGTTCCATGTATATGAACTAGGATGACTATTTACCCATGCCAAACAAACAAACAAAGAAAACCAAAGCACCAAGACAAGGGAAGACACTGATTACAAATTGTGCATAGGCTAATTTAGGCCTAAATTGAATTGCTAGTCCCAGCCAGAGTTAACCAACTGAAGCAAATGCTAAATGAAAACCAGTGCTTATGTTAATTCTATTGCTTCAATGGGTCTGCTGTCATTAAAGACTAGTAGTTAGCCTTTAGGCCTTTGAAATCACTACTATAACCTGAACAGAATTATGTCAAATCACATATAGTCTATATTCTCCATAGACCAGGGGTGGGCAACTGGGAGTCTGGGAGGGGGCACCTGAGCCCTCTAGGAGACTGTGGAGTGCTCCTTCCCCATCTACTCTACCCTACAACAATATATAGATACAGATCTTCAAAGATCTTCTAAGGGCTGTGTGGGTAATTTTTGCCATTTTTAAAAGGTCCCCTGGGACATTTGAAGCCCAGAAAATGCCTTTATTGGAAAAAAATTTAAAGTGATCACAAGTTACTTCCAGTTTATCTCCAGTTTTTAAAAAGTTCTTTCCTGGATCTAAAATGGATACGGCAAAATGCCCCCAGTGCCCCTAGAGGACATTAGAGGGCATTTGGAGATGAAACATTTTAAAAAATTTTTATGACCCCTGGGGCCCACAAAAATGGTACTGGGGGCTGCATGTGGTCAATAGATCACACTTTGCCAACCTGCCATGTAGAGTAGGGAAAGTTTTAACCAGGTGGCCCATGTGCCTGCTGACAGGTTGTCTGGTCACAATCTTCCCCAATTTATAAGATGAGATGTAATGTATTTCTAGGCTGGAATCTTGCTCGTGTCATACACATATATATTCCCTTATTACCGTTTACTGGCCTTACTTTGGAAGATATTAGATATTGTTTTGATATCACAATTCGGCCCCATTTTGCCACCCTCGGCCAAGTGTTTGTGAGGCCCCCGAACAAGCACAGAACTAGGCGTGGCCATTAATTGCT
This sequence comes from Iguana delicatissima, assembly GCA_948472985.1. Lineage (NCBI taxonomy): Eukaryota > Metazoa > Chordata > Lepidosauria > Squamata > Iguanidae > Iguana > Iguana delicatissima. The sequence continues at coordinate 1,210,038 of CAOKZL010000489.1, read as the reverse complement.
GAACATTCCTTTCTCCACCCAGGCAGGCCAGATTCAGCCAGATCTTCGCTTTAGGAGACCTCCCTAGACAAACACCTCATTAAAGATACGCGCTAATACAAAGAACTCCCTGCCCCGAGCAGGTAACTTGATGAGCTAGACACTTAACTGTCAAGCACGCTGCATCTGCATACTGGCCATTCCATTGTCGATTCGGACTTAATTCAATCATGCTAAATTCTGACCTTTTGGATACACTGTTTGCCTGTATTTAATAAAATCACTGTTATTATTTCATATTTGGTGTGCTTCTTGACTTGGCCTGACCCCGTAGACATTGGGTTTAAAGATTCCGCTGCGTTGCCCTGCCTCTCGTTTTGCTAACTGGTGCTCTGAGCTAATTTTCCCCACTAATATTTGAGCACGTTTGGAGTCCCTTGCGGGACCTCCAGTAAACAGGGTAACACCCTTAGACAAGAGGCTTTACTTCTTGGGGCATCATCTAATAGATGTAGGCAGTTCATGGCTGCATAAGCAGAGTCTCACAAGTATAGCAGTTCCACGTCAAGGCCTAAATCCTGTTGGTAGTTCTGACTAGAGTAGAGCCATTCAGTGCATTGGATTTATTTCTGTGTTGATACTCCATCCAGCAGTGATGTAGACTCAAGTCAATTGACTTGGACTCAAGTAGGACTTAAGTCACTTCAATGACTCAACTCAGACTTGACTTGGCAACAATGACTCACTGAGTCGACTCGACTTGAGACTTGTATATTTTTAGTGACCTGACTTGCTGCCCTTGGTTCAGTCACATAACACATTCATCTAGAAACCTTACAACTTTGAACAATGCTTCTGTCTCTTTTTCCCTACTGGTCACATGATGCTCTGCCTCAAACCCAAAGCATGGGTGTATTTCTCAGAGGGGAACAGAAATGGTTTAGGCAAAAGGCTTGAGATGGGGTTGAGATCTGTTTGGCAAACTGTCCCTGCTGCACATTGGAGGAGCCTTCTAAAGCTTTGCCTAACAGCAGAAGCTAGACTTGTCCTCAGAGCACATGATGGGGGGAACAGAGCACATGATGGGTGTATTTCTCAGCTTTGGGAAGGGGAATGAGAAGGATCCTATTCCTTACTTCCAAAGCTGCTGATGGCAAATGTGGGGAGCTGATTCTACTTAGAATGGTTAAAAATGACTTTATTTGAGTGTGTCTAGAAATTCTGGAATACAGGTTGGAGTATAAAGTTGGTTCCCAGACTTGAGACTTGACTTGAAAGTATCTTGTAAGGACTTAAGATTTGAAGGTAGAGACTTGAGACTTGACTTGAGATTTGGAGTAAAAGACCTAAATACATCACTGCCATTCAGTGACTAATTCCAGGGCTCCAGTCTAGTTGGGAGTAACCAACAGGGTTCCAGACATGTAGCTGCATGTTCTTGGATGGTGTTTAGCTATTCTTTAAAGCCTTCAGTGTATCATTTTATTTGCTGGGATTGGGAGAAGTAGCCATTGTACATTCTGCATTGCCTCGTGGGACAATAAGTAAACACATTGACAGATGCACCATTGGTTGTAGAATGTTTGTGTTCAGTAAAAGCATGGTGTAAACACATCAGTACAGCTTTATACCCTACTAATGTATATACCCGGCATTGCCTGGGATTTTATTTTTTCATAGGTAGTACTTGTTAGAAAGATTTGAGATCCTGTGTCTCTAATTCCCCAAACTGTCTTGTCCAGTACCTGTAACTTTTCCCCATATTCCCCAATCCAATCTATACTCAGAGTTATTAACATAGAGAGGTTGGGATCCTGAGGGAATACACTGCCCTGCTCCTTGCTGCTAGACCTCATCTCCATAGCAACCAGCCAGACCCAAGAGCTCTCTGGCTGAGAATTCTAAAGGCCGCTTCCTAAACTGCAAACGCTAGGATTCCATAGAACCTTCACAGGCAGCCAATCATATGAGGTCTTCACCTCACACAGCCAATCATATGAGGTCTTCTTGCCTGACACAGACAAACAAACAAACTCTGACTTTTATATATTAGTAGATAAGCATGAGGCAGGGTCTCAACCCAAGTCAATCTATAGCAGTGGTTCTCAACCTGTGGGTCCCCAGATGTTCATGGACTTCAGCTCCAAGAAGCCCCAGCCACTATGGTCAATGCTCAGGGCTTCTGGGAGCTGAAGTCCACAAACATCTGGGGACTCACAGGTTGAGAACCACTGATCTATAGTAAAGAGTTCTAAATGTGAATGTATACATGTACATAGTGTAAGCACACTACGCAAATATCTGTCTACTTTACTTATAATTTTATATTCAGATTGTACTTTGCTGGTGCTAACTGTTGATGGACAAATTTAAAACTCCTACTCTGCTTCTCCATGGCTCTTTTTCTTTAAATTAGTTTTTTTGTGTCCTGTTATGTTGTGGTTTGCTTTATTTTGCTGAAATGTCTGACAACTGTTTCAAGTTGTTTTTGCTATTTGTACCCATCCTTAAGATCTCCAGTCACCAGGTTGTGATTGTCATAAACGAATAAATAAAACAAAGTAGACTGGACAAGACTTCTAATGAAAGAATGCCTTTAAACAGAGGACTCTGTTCTTATAGCCTTTTAGGACAGGTCACTAGTGTATGTAACGTAGGTTATATACCAATCCCATATCCTACTAAATCTTGAAAAGGCACTTTTAGAGATTTGGAGCCTCTCTAAAGCAGCATATAATGTGAATCAAAAAAGGTGGCATCTGGTGATTTCCATGTCAGTGGTGTGATGAATCCTCTCCAGTTTTCAACTCATATTTTAAAGGAGCTATCTGGATGAACCTATACTGGGGGATATGGTTCCTTTCCTTGGATAGCAATTTTAAGGCATGATATAAAACCTGAAAAACCAGTGGGGTGAAGTGGGGTGAGCATTGCACTATGATTCTGTAGACTAGGGTTCAAATTCACGCTTAGCCATGGAAACCCTTTGGGTGACCTTGGGACAAGTACATACTCTCAGCCTCAGAGGAAGGCAAAGGCAAACCCTCTCTGAATAAATCTTGCCAAGAAGACCCAGTGATAGTTTTGTCTTAGGGTCACCATAGGTTGGAAATTATTTCAAAGCACACCATGATAACAACAAAATTTGTGGCATAAGCCACTGCTCATGACTGAAACAAAGAGAAGCAGCTGAAACTGAGAACAGTTTTCCTCCTACTGTATCCACACAAAGAGTTGGAAGAGACTCAAGGGCCAGCTAGCTCAGCCCTGTGGCACTGCAGAAGTACACATCTCTAGTATTGGGAGGTGGACATTTTATCTCTGTTTGAAAAGAATCTACCACATTCTGAAACAGTTATTCCACTTTCAAGAAATTCTACTTGGAGTATCCTTTCTTGTAACTGGAATCGATTGGTTCAGAGCCTGTTCCCTGGAGCAGCAGTGATGCTTGTGTGTAATTATACATGTCAGAACTTTGGATCACAAATTCCAGAATCCCCCAGCTGGCATGGCCATGCTACCTGGGAAGTCCAGGAAAATGTCAACCCCAAAATGTAATCTTTGCAGGCTTTATATATCTGCAGGCCTCTTTGGTGCTTCTTGTCTCTGTAGTCTTAGAAACATCATAACCACAAGATGACAGCTTGCTGGCAGATAAAGGGATGATATTTCTAGGAAGAGTGAACAGTATGACAAGAAGAGCCCTTTACATCTGCATGCTAGGCAGTAAGCACCGCATAGAGCCCTAAATGAGCTAATTCTGAGTTATGGCTGGGATGCATCTCATATCGTACAAAATGAAAATTTCATTGAAATAGGCACTGATGTTCAAGCTGTATTCTAATCAAGAGTAATGCTTGACGTGAGTGAGATGAATATTTAATAGGCTATTTCCTTTATACCAAAATAACTTATGCCGTATCAGCCAGATATCACCTTTCTCTGGCTTATTTTAGCATTTTTTTCATAATGTGTCAATTTAGCTTGTGTTATTCTGACACAGCCACCTCAAACACTGTACATTTATGTAAGCTTTACTCCCATTGATCTGAGGAAGTCTAAATTGACTCAAATACATGTATTGTAGGATATGCCAAAGGTAGACGTGGATATACTTTGTAAGAATTTCTGTCTCTCAATTATCACAACCTTTTTTTAAAAAATCCACAATGGATTTATAACAACAGCAACAAAATGATTCTATACACCTACATTAGCCTGCTGAAAATAAGAGAGTTTGGAGTAAGGAGAACAGAACATTTATGGGGGGTGGGGAGGAAAAAAACTGTAGACAGATAAAATTTGTTGAATGTGGCAACAGACCACACTGAATACAAACAAGCTACATAATGTATACCAGGCATTTGATAATATAATAGGAATCCTATTTTGTGTGTGTGTGTGTGTGTGTGTGTGTGTATCTTTTTTCCCTAAACAGGATGCTTTAATTACAAAAGGACAGCCTCCTGTGTCTTGAGGTGGTTAGAACCTTGGAGAAGAAAATTCACTTCAAAATAAAAGATTGTTAGATTCGTTCAGTTCTAGAAGTAAAAAAAAACAACACATTCCTAGACTCAGAATATATTTAGAGGCACAGTAGATTTTTTTTTTAAAAAGTTCCAAGTACATAATCCTTCTGGTAAATCTTGGGGCTGTAACAAAAAACAAAAACAAAAGCAGGTCCAACAAAGCTGATACCTGCCTGATACCTGCACTGCATTCTGGTCTAACCTGTGTTTTTAATTTGACTGCTGTTGCAAAATGTGTCCTTGTGTTTTTAACTATGGACATTACAGTGGTGGGATAAATTTGAGTGAACCTTTCATCCTTGACCTCCCACAGGGCTTAGTGCCAGGGATTTGTCATGGCAAAATGATTCTATGCATGACATCTCACTTCTTAGCTCTTACACCACAGGGTCCCAGTTCATCGTGATATCAGTAGCTCAGATTTTATCTTCTAACACCAGCAGGCAACCAGACTCAATTTTTTCTCCCTCAGCAAGAGCTCATGTATGTGCTTGAGAGAAAAACAAGGCTGTTTCTCCCACAATGAATATAGCTGATAGGATGTTGGAGACTGTCAGGATTTTTTTTTTCTTGATCCTTTCTTGTCCCAAACCACTCCCTTTCTCTCAGCTTCTGCAGAGGTGGGATAGAAGCCCACAAGCCCTGTAAGGAAAAGTGACTGGATTAACACATTTTGTTGGTCCCCAGCTGATGAAAGTAAATGGTTTATAATCATCTTACCTGATTGTTCTTCCTGCAGTTGCTGTTTCCCATAGCATCTGCTGCTTACCTGTTTCTCCTAGAGTTTAAGATTAGATACAGAAGGACTGAATTGGTGGCACTTTTTCCACTTTCCTCTGATTGGTGATGGACAGTATTTCCTGCTCTACTTTCCATTATCAGTTTTGGGACAGATAAATTATTTAGTGTGACAGAGGGACAAGAACAGAGATGGCAGGAAAATGTGCCAACAACAGGTTTTATAAAGTGGGAAGGAAATAGGAGAACAGTATTAGTGTCTTAGTATTTTTGCCCCATGAAGGATCCATCTTTGTGAAAGGTCAAAGAGCTAAGCCAAAAAATAGGCTTGGTCAAGGACTTAAGAGGATTTTTCTGTGACTGCAGAGAGTCTGGAACTGAATGCCAGGCTGGAGTCTACACTGGTCTGGTTCATCAAACTGGCTATTTACTTCCCAACTCCATTGCCTCTTCTCTTTTTTGGGGGGTGGGGGCTAAATGGATTCTCAGGAGAGATTTTGCTTCATTCCTTTCTCCCTCAAGCACTTTTTAAAAACCAAATGCTTCTGATACTTAGGGATTTTTAATAAGGGCTTATCATTATTATCATCACCAAATCTATGGCTGTGGGTTGACAATGTGGTACATCCCATTTGTCAATGAGGTTGTGATGATTACCTATTAGTGAATTTGTGACTTTATAACTGCAGGATCTTAAGGTTTTTTTTAATGAGGATTCCAAGTGAACAAGCAGAAGGCAAAGCTTTTGCTTTCCCTATTTTCAGAAACTTGTCCAAGTTCCTTTTCTTTCATTCTCCTGATATCAGTCTTAATCTTTCTTTCCTGCCTACATCTTGGGAAGCATACTTGTTTGGATTACAGCTTCCAGAATCCTCCAGATAGTAAGTGGAACTAATCCCCTATCACTGAAATTTGAGTTTTCCTTAATGCACTTAGGTTTCTCAAACTCTGTTACCCTAAAAGGTGGGTGAATTTGGGGTTCAGTCGTAGTGCCAGTGTCGTCTTGGAATTTTGGGGCATTATAGCTCAAAGGAGGCCCGCAAGCATTGGGTAACTGCAGGGTCTTTTCATTTATACCAATACTAACTAGAGGACTCCAGTTTAGAGTTAAATAGGGTATTTTATTTGGAATTAACAAACACACAAGAAATCAGACACTATCAAGAACCATATGAGGATATTGGAAAATGAGGCAAGAAAGATTTGATAGAGAGAAATAGGGTGGAAAAGAGTGACAGTTAACCAATCCTGAAGCAGAAGGTTAAAGTGGAGTGGCTTAGATTGCACATGTGAGAGTAGCAAGAATGAACAGAGGTCTGGGTACTATGTATTACATCCAAGTAGTACAATTTACTGGGAGCTGGGATTTAAATACCCTATTTCCTGCCCTGAAGAAGGCTGTATGGACAAAATGGTAATGGCTTTCCCCAAAGTGACGAAGGAGTCAGGAATGGGCTAATTGTCTTAAGTCTAGGTGACAGAACATTGATGAGAGTCATGAGAATCTCTTAATATTTGGTCAGGTAGTGTGAATGTGAAAGGTCTTATTAGGATATGCTCACAGTAGGGATTGTTTCACCTGGACAGTTTCAGCTTTTATTGTTTTTCAGGAGTGCTCACAACGTACAGTTTCTGAGAGGATTATCCAAAGCCCATTATTATCGAGCTTTCCTGCCTAATCTTCTCTAAACTTATGACCTGATCATGGCTGAGATCATCCTGACCTGGCATATGCATGCAGCCAGTGCACTTTCAAACGTGTTTCGTCCATAAAATATATCCAGTTATGAAAATAGCACATCCCATAGAGTGGGGGATGTATGGTGTAGCAACACCACTAGCTCATCAAGTGTTCTCCTTGTGTATCATAGTGGGCTCCACACTTCTAATTTGACAGCCCAAGTCCAGCATCTTGTTTGTGGCTTATGGGTGCATAAATGCAGCTCACATATGTGTAAGTGTCTTTTGGGAGGGGCTGCATAGGGGTATTCTCTTGTCTTAATCAAAAATACCTCCTACCACAAATCAACAGGCAAGTTCTAGGAGGTGCTCTGTTGCTGTAACTTACTGATGGGAAGGGGAAGCAATTCAGATGATGATCTGGCTGCTCTGGGTTCCTTAGGGAAGGAAAAAGCAGGTATATTTGATATAGTGCCTTCACTATATTTCATATAGTGCCTGACATGGCTGACACCACCTATGGTCTGAATCACTTCCACCTCCCTCCTCTCCCCATTGGTAAGCAACAGCAGCGTGGGCCCCTCCTGGGACTTCACAGCTGCTGGGGAGTGGAAGAATGCGTAACTGCACATGCAGAGCTGTGCACAGATCCAGGATCTCAGCCTATAACTCCTACCTTTGTCTTCTCTCATTCTGTTTTAAGGAAATACTCTACTGGTCCCATGCTAAGAACAGTATGATACTAAACAATCTTTTTTTGTGTAAAGACTTCCAATAAAATAAAAATGTGCATTCATTAAGCTTGAATTTAATGTTCTTGAACTAATTTCCCCACTGAATCAATTACATCAAACATTCTAGTGCAGTGTGCCATGCCTCTGGTCAAGGTCTTGTAACTTTTATGCTTATTGATGCATATATGATATAAATAGGTGCATGTTTGTTTACAAATGGGATCAAGGATACATGGGAACAATCTCAGTACTGGGGAGAGGAGAAGAATAACTTGATGGACCCTGCTTTTCCATCGTAATTTCCTTCCTCTGCAGTTCAGTTTTGCTGCCCATCAATTTTAACAAAGAGTTATTGATGCAGAAAGGGGCAATCAAAATGATCAAGGAGCTGGAGAAATTTCCCCTGGATGAAAGATTAAAATGTTTGTATCTGTTTAGCTGAGGGAAAAAAAGGGCTGAGCAAGGGGAGACATGATAGAGATGTATAAAATTAAGTCTGAAATGGAGAAGATGAACAGGGATAAGCTTTCCTCCATCTTTCATGAAACTATAAACAAGGATCATCCAATTAAGATGAATGGTAGGAAATTCAGGACACATAAAACAAAGTACCTATTTATATAGTGAATAGTTAAACTATGGAATTTGCTATTACAAGGGGTAGTGAATGCAATTAACCTGGGCATCTTTAAGTGGATACAGGAGAAACTAATGGAGAATGGAGCTACTGGCTACTAGCTGGAATGGATATATAGTCCGACAGTAACATTTATTAGTACTGTGTATCATTTGCTGGTGGAGTAGAAAGAGGGAACTATTCTTGCCATCATGTCTTGTTTGTGAACTTTCCAGAAGGCTGAACTAGATAGGTTAGATCCAGTATGGTTCTCACATTCTTATTGAGTGTGTGACTCTAGTTCAGTCCAAAGATGGTTCCTCATCTTTTAACTGTGAGCACAATGGTTCTTCTTTAGCACAGAGATTGTACGATTGTATCTTAGTTGGTAGTAGCGGTTGCCTCAGTCAGATGTTTCACATGATACAGAGACCAGGTTTTACATTATTTCATCAATGCCTCACTTCTTACTTCCTGTAAACTGTAAACTGGAGGGTGGGGTAGGGGAGAGACTATTCTGAGGAAGGAACACATATTCCTGGTAGGAAGAATAAGCCCCTTCTCCATGCTTGCTGCAATCCTGTTGGCATTCTAAATTTTTTTTTTTTCCTTTTTTCCTTTTGTGATTGTGGCAGTAGTGTCAAAATGGTAAACATGAATACCAAACAGTTGTGAATACTGTTCATAACTTGTATTCTGTTACACCGTTGGCTTTTTAATTTTTTTCTTTTTAAAATCATGCTGCAAGTCAGATGTAAAGATACACCTAACTTTTTCATGTCAGGTGTAGTTATGTCACCAAGACCTCAAATAGCTGAGACCAGCCCACAGGGCCCCAGACTGGGAATCCCTCTTATCTAGGAGATGCACGTTGTTAAAAACAACTAACTCTAAGATGCTGCATCACAAATGTAGTTACGAGAGCATAACTGTGTATTGTTTCCTGACTTGACTCCCCAAACTTACCTTAACAGCTGGCAGCTGCACCAAGTGACAGAGATCTGTTTTGCTGGCAATTGAGGCACTCCAGGTTAACATTTCCAGCCCTTCCTGCCAGCAAGCAGCAGTGCGACAAGGGGTTGCAACAGTGGTCCTGATTGTCACACCAAAACTTGCTTGGTAAGAGAGAGCTGGAAACATCATCCTGCAGGAGTCCGACTGCCAGCAGAACAGACCTCTATTGCTTTGTGTGGCTGCTGGCTATTACGTAGGGATGGAATGAATCTAGAATTTTCTGAATCCCTGGAAGGTTCTGGGAATCCACGAATCTCACGAATTTCAAATCTTTCGAATCCTTTTTTAAAAAACGGGTTTAAAAAGCAACTTTTTTTTTTAAAAAAATAAACTTTTAAAAACATTTTCAAACATAATTTAAAAAAAACAATTTTTTTGGATGGCGGATTTGAAAGATTCAGTTCGCCTGTTTTTGCACAGGGATTCAGATTTGCAAATCTCGAATCCTTGCTGAGGATTCGAGGATTCGAAGATTCAGTTGGCCCATCCCTACTGTTAAGGTAGACTAGGAGCAGCATTTGTGATTGTGGTGATAGTGCCATGATTGTAAATATGAATACCAAACAGTTATGAATGCTGTTCACAACTAGCATCGTATTGGGCTGTAACTGCTCAAATCAGTGAAAAAAACCCGTTCAAAGCCATTGCTATAACTGCAAGGAAGAGACCAGACATTAATGAGTTATGTATTAGGGTACTGCACCTTTGAAGATATCAGAAAGAATGGGGTGAAACAAGTGGCACCAAAAATCTTATTTTCTTTCCTTTTAAATTCTTTCCATCGTGCTAACTGCCAGCCACTTCTGTAATGTACAAATGTAGTGCTGTAGTTTCGTGGAAGGACACCGTTCCTTGTTTAGGCTGAGAATGACTTGTATGAGTAGGGAAGTTAAAAAAAAATACCGATATGGAATTTTATGAAATGAAGAAGTGAAAACAGGTTGGAAACAAATTCAGTCACAACGGACACTGGGCGTGCACAGGCCTAAAATCTTTCTCATAACAAAGGTCATGCTGGAAGTGATAACACTGAGAGAGGTGGAAACACAGCAAGCCAGATTCCTTGCACTGGCCAAAGCAGCTGCACGATGAAGAGATATGGGGTCTGAATCCTATTGTTAGGAACTACCCAAACTAGATAGAGTTAGAGTTACTAGCTTGATAGATGAAGGGAATGCTGTGGATATAGCATATCTCGATTTCAATAAGGCCTTTGACAAAGCTCCCCATGACATTCTTGCAAAGAAGCTAGTAAAATGCGGGCTGGACAGGGCTACTGTTGGTTGGATTTGTAATTGGTTGACCGACCGAACCCAAAGGGTGATCACGAGTGGCTGCTTTTCATCCTGGAGAGAAGTGACTAGCGGGGTGCCACAGGGTTCTGTCCTGGGCCCAGTGCTGTTCAATATCTTCATCAACGACTTGGATGAAGGAATAGAGGGCATGCTCATCAAATTTGCAGATGACACCAAAGTGGAAGGGGTTGCTAATACACCACAAGACAGAATCAAAATTCAAAATGACCTGGACAGATTGGAGAGCTGGGCCATGGCTAACAAAATGAAATTCAACAGAGAGAAGTGTAAGGTCCTACACTTAGATAGAAAAAATGGAATACAGAAATATCAGATGGGGGACATGTGGCTGGATAGCAATAGGGATCTAGGAGTCTTAATAGATCACAAGCTGAACATGAGTCAGCAGTGTGATGCGGCAGCCAAGAAAGCCAATGCAATTCTCGGCTGCATCAATAGGAGTATGGTGTCTAGATCAAGGGAGGTACTGGTACCACTCTACTCTGTTTTGGTTAGACTTCATCTTGAATACTGTGTCCAGTTCTGGGCACCCCAATTCAAGAAGGACATGGTCAAGCTGGAGCAAGTCCAGAGGAGGGCGACCAAAATAGTGAGGGGTCTGGAAGACATGCCCTATGAGAATAGACTTAGAGAGCTGGGTATGTTTAGTCTGCAGAAGTGAAGGTTAGGAGGGGACATGATAGCCATGTTTAAATATCTGAAGGGATGCCATATAGAGGAGGGAGAGGGCTTGTTTACCGTTGCTCCAGAGACCAGGACAAGGAGCAATGGATTCAAGCTGTAGGAAAGGAGATTCCACCTGAACCTCAGGAAGAACTTCCTGACAGTCAGGGCTGTCCAGCAGTGGAATCTGCTGCCTCGGAGTGTAGTGGAGTCTCCTTCTTTGGAGGTTTTTAAGCAGAGGCTGGATGGCCATCTGTCGGGAGTGCTTTGAAGGTGTTCCTGCATGGCAGAGGGTTGGACTGGATGGCCCGTGTGGTCTCTTCCAACTTTACATTTCTATGATTCTATGATTCTATGAAACTAGAGTAGTTCCCTTCATTGAAAATGATTTACCTGTGCGTTGACTTACCACTGAACAATTGACTCAGAGGATGTGTTCAGGCTTTGGACTGCAATGCTGTAGAACAGTGGTTCTCAACCTGTGGGTCCCCAGATGTTTGTGGACTTCAGCTCCCAGAAGCCCCAGCCACTATGGTAAATGCTCAGGGCTTCTGGGAGCTGAAGTCCATGAACATCTGGGGACCCACAGGTTGAGAACCACTGCTGTAGAAGGATGAGTTTAATTCTTTCCCACTATGTGCTCCTTCTCTACCTATTTACAACACAGAGCATTGTATATGTTTTCTTTATGGTAGAAATAGCTGTCGTGGAGAGAGGATGCAAACCACAAATGGGAATCATGTGGCCTGTGGACTGCCAGAAGCCCTAGCCCTCAAGCACTTTTTCTGAATCCCAGCTAGAGATCCCAGGACTTGGCTTTACTTCTTTTGGTCCTTAGGGGGAGGAAAGAAATCCCATGATGAAATCACTGCCTTGAAAAGTGTGTGTGTACAGCGGCCCCTCCACTTTCATGAGGGTCCATGGTGCAGAACCCTCACGAAAATGGAAATATTGTGATTAATTCCCCTCTGACATTCCCACTCCCATTCCCTTCCAGGGCTCCCTTCCTCATTCTCTTGCATTTTGCCTCACCATGTACTGGGGCAAAATGCATGGAACTGGCAGTGGGGAGCTCCAAAGGGGAAAAGGAAGGCTCATGTGAGTCTTGCTTCTCGTTCCTTTGCCTTTTGCCTCACCAGGCATTCTCCTGCTGGGACCAAATGCATGGGAATGGGAGCAGGGAGCTCTGGGGGGCGGGGAGAACATGCACTCATGCTTCTCTCTCCCCATTCTTTTACCTTTTGCCTAGCTGCACTTGCCTTCATTCTCCGTGCCTGGCAAAACTCAAGGGAATGGGAGGAGAATGGCAGAAGGGAGGGCATGCAAGCTCACAAATAATCAAATTTGTGAAGGGCAAACCCATAAATGTGGAGGGAGGACTGTATATCTATTTTGTTATTTGTTAGAATTTTCTGTTTGTTTGTTTAGAGTATGCTCCGTGCAACTACGGGTAATGTTTAAGGCATATGCTTTATGACATCTCCAGGGATCGCTTCTTGTAATGTTGCCAGGGGCCAGAAATATCAGGACCAGGTATGATATTCACCTGGCAAATTTAGTTTCAGCCCCTTGTGATTTTTGGGTGGTGACGGTAAAAAAAAAAAAGATGAACTGCCAGTTCTTAGAAGCTGTCAGGAGTGGTGACTCATCTCTTAAGCAAGCCACATTTCATTTTTAATAACCTGAAGGTCATCCAGCTGACCCCCCCATTTTCTTTTGGAGTAAGTCAGGGTTTGGTGAGGGTATAAGGGAAAGAAAACGGACCTACCTGGACCTCCAGAGCTTATGCACCCCTGATTTAGACTGTATTTTTAAGGATAGAAGTACACAAGGAAGGCTCTGAGTTACATACTGTAATATTCCGACATAACAAAGCAGAATGATAAAACTATGAAAATGGAAAACAAAAACAAACATATTAATAATAATTTTCTATAAAAACTGACCAAATGTCCAAATATAAGTCCATTTGTAAGTTTGGTCTATACATGATTCTTTCAAATGTTGTAAGTGGTGTTAGATCTTTTGTCGACTGAATCATAGGTGGAAGAAAGTTATCTTTCTGATATCAAAGTATCAGTCTTTTAGCAGTCAAAAAGGCACAAAATGGTCCAAATTGCCAAATGAGTGTGGATTTTAAAACAAAGGGCAATTGACAATTTTTTGAAAAACTAGAAACCATTTATGGACTGATTGAGCAATAAGAAATTTAACAATGCAATAATCTGTTGCTATGGTTACTAGAATTCTAGCAGGATTAATTTAGTTGGATATGTAATGGTAGATTAATATGTTTTTTTCTTTTTTCTTTTGTTACAGTTTGACCTGTGGGGTCGTTAGATCCTTTTTCTATTTCACCAAGTTAGCGTTTAGTGTTTTAGTATTGCTAAAGGTGGGCAATTTATTCCTGTTGCCCTTAGGGTATTTAAGGCCAAAGTACTGCCCCAATTGTTACTCAGCATCTCTACCTGGATTTTAGGCTTTTCCAAGGCTATGGAACAAATACTTTCAGCATTTTTGCAGTGCTTGTTTGGTGTACCTACATGTGTGCCATCAGCAGCACTTCGCCTTGAAGCAGGTATTTCGTCTGTGGAATGCACATCTTGGCTATGGGCATTAAGATATTGGCTTAAAATTTTTTATTCAAAACCTGAATTTGGCTATATACACCTTTTGCCAGCAGACAATTATCAAAGCCAGTGGTTCAAAGCTCTCAATGATAAAGTACAAAGATTAGACTTTTCCAATGCCTTTCTTTCTACCCAAGGTTTGGTCAAAGCTAAAATGATCCTTGATTGCCATATTAAAGATTTGGACATGCAATACTCAGTACTGTTGGTGTTACTTCCTATTCTCCAATCCACCTGGGACAGTCATTTAATAGTGAGAGGGGTGCAAATTATTTGGATAACTTGGCTGTCATCAAATACCATAGGGTTTTTGCCAAAGCCTTTTTTAACATTACACCATCAGCCTTTCTAGAAGGTCGTTTTCAGGGAATTCCTTATAAAGAACAGTTTTCTCCCTGTGGTGATGGCTCAATAGAGTCCTTATCCCATGTAATTCTCTTTTGTAACTTTTACTGAGATAATAGATTCAGATTCATTTCACCTCTCATAAATAAATTACCTGGCAGATCCCCTGAATGTTATCTGGCCTATCTCTTAGGAGACATAAAGAAATCTGTAACAGAAACTGTTGCAAAGTTTCTTCTTGCTGCTGTTAATACTCGTAAAAATATGATTAAGACACATACGTAATACGTTGAGTCTGTCATTATATGCTTCCTTTTGATTTTTCTGCTCTCTGCTCTGTTTTAAACACTTTTTTTACAATGAATTTCACATGCTTTTAACAGTCTATGACTCCCTAATTTTTCTTTTAAGATCCATGTGTTTAACTGATTTGGTTTTAACAATTATGCTTTTAACTTTTATACCATCTATGTTGTTATCATTTTGCTTGTTTTATTGGGTCTGTGACCACACAATAAATATCTCTCGTTCTAGTATTGTGTTTTCATTTTAGTTTAATTTTAGGGGGTTTTTTTGTTCCATTTTGTTTGTGTCAAAATTGTTAATGTTAAAATGAATAAATAAATTTTAAAAAATGGGCATACAAAGTTCACTCTCTCTGCCCATTTCTTAGTTTCCAAGATTCAGATAAATAACTACAAAAGGAATTCACATCTGAAAATATTAAAGGCCTGTCCAGTACCAAGTTTATCCACCTAATGACTTCCACCCCAAATGAGGCAACTACGGGACTGCTCCAAAACATATGTACTAAGGAAGTATTAGTTGTATTATATCTCCAACAATTTGCTGATTTAGACAACTCATTCTTAAAAAGATAGTATGGTGAGCAATATATCCAAATAAGACGTAATCTTAAGGCTGATATCTATATTTGTCATAGATGGTAAAACAGTTAACTATTGATTAGCCAGAACCTGGCTTCCAATTCCGTATTCCATTCTTCTTTTAAACCTCACATGTTGCATTTATTTATAGATAACAAACATTTATACTCTCTCTCTCTCTCTCTCTCTCTCTCTCACACACACACACACACACAAAACATTGGTTTAGATCCTTTGCCAGCCTCAATTAAAGTTTATTATGTTAGAGAAACCTTAGAAGCACTTAGGGCTGCAGGGCCAAATCTAAATTGCAGCTAATGTTTTCAGTTGTAAATAGTGCCATTTTGCTGATAGAGGTAAGTAAAAATGCTTTTCCAGAGTAGATCCTTGATCCATCTGCTCTGAAAGCAGCTCTCCAAAAATTCAGATAGCCTTCCTAGACTTATCATTTGACATCTTTTTTTAAAAAGAACAACAAAATGAATGCTGGGACTAAATACATAAAAGTACATTCCCTACAACACTCTCCCCTGCCAAAGTTATTGAGTGCAACGGGTAGTAACCAATTGTGCACCCTTTCATAAAAGTACCACATTTATATCATTTGTAGACTAATAAATTACAAATTACACTGAATGTGATTCTATAGCTGGGTGTGCATATGCAGGTGACTTAAATAAGCAAGGAAGATTATACAAGGACAAAGCCATTAAATAAGATGTGAGGAACATAGTTCATAGAATCCTTTAAAACAGTAGTTCACCTTTGGGGAAAAACATACAGTTGAAATTTTGATACAACGCACATGATGCAAATACACAGATATGTGCGATAATGTTTCTTCTAACCACATATAATGCTATATGTTGTTCTGCTACATGCCTTCAAGTCATTTGTGACTTATCACAGTCCTAAAGTGAACCTGTCATGGGATTCACTTGGCAAGATTTGTCCAGAGGGGGTTTGCCATTCCTTTCCTCTAAGGCTGAGAGAGTGTGACTTGCCCAAGGCCACCCAGTGGGTTTCTAAGGCTAAATGTGGATTCAAACCCTGGTCTCCTGAAGTAAGAGACCAGACATTTAAACCACTGCACTGCATTGGTTCCTATAATGCTGTATAGGTTTGAGGAAATCAAAGACAAATATGGATGTTTGCTTGTTATTGAAAATTCAGGGATTACAAATTTAGTGAATATTGGAGGGGAGTGTGCTGGCACCATCCACCTTGATTGTCACTGTCTTCATAAGAAGAATGACTTTCTGAAGATGAGACCCTCTTCTGCCTATGGAAACTCTCCACATTATCTAGAAGGACTTTCTTTTCCAGGGTTGTGAACTGTGTTAAGAGTCTCCAAGGATAAAGAAAGCACTTCTTTTAAGGAGAGAAGAGACAGAGAAGCAGAGGACTAGCATACTCCCAATCTCACGTGTTTGTTCACACTAAATTCATAATGCTTGAACAATACTGATTTATATGAACCTGGTGTGCAACAGCCGTGTGATTTCTCTTGCCCCACCTGCAGCAGGCAGATCAACAGAAAGATAGATGCCCTATTCAGGTGTTCAATATAGGGTTAACTTGAACATGTGGACAGAGGAAGCAAGCTGCCCCTTCATCCTTCGTCATCACTGTCTTCATGTGGAGAGAGGCATTTTGAAAAGGAAAGCTTCTGTTCTATGTGAAGCTTTTCCATATGATCCAGAATACTGAAAACTCAAGGTTTCCAATCATATGGAGATGCTGCATGTATAGACGACATATTTCTTTTCAGACAATCATTATCCATGTGAAGAAAGTTATGACTGATAGCCTGTTCCCTTTTTCATGGGTTAACTCTTTGCTGAATGCCTGAATAGAGATTTAATTTAGATAAATTAATGTGCTGTTGTTGTGTGCCTTCATTCTAGAAATATCTAATTTCTTTTGTACCAATTTGTTGAGGAACCAGCTATAATAACCACTGCTGAGGGAAGGCTGTAAAGGATTTTTTAAGAAATGTAAACCAAATAAAAATAAAAATATCTCAAGAACTAATGCAGTTGTAATTGCTTTCTCTGTCGGCATGCAACAGTTACTCACACAGTGCACTTTCCTGCCTGATGCATTAGAAAGACTTGTCAGTTATAGACCTCATAACCATTAATGTCATAGAAAGTATGGAACACCTGCCAGGTGATTGCAGAGTAGTTTTATTTGAGAGATTATAATTTTTTTCAGCAGAGTGGCTTCAGAGAACATGAAGTACAAATGAAATAAAACTCACAATATTACATCAAAATGGCAACCATAACTATAAGAGAAAATACACTGGATTCCACAAAAGGATACGAAGGACTATTGTGAGGCATAATTTCACGGTAAGCAAAACTGCAGAATGCACAAAGGTTGATTACAATGAGAGATCACAGCACCCATGTTATACAATGTTCTGATGGTCAGACTTCATTATTCCTCCACAAGCAGCACTTCAGGGTTTTTAGATAGTGTGTTTGATCCCAGCCCTACCTGGAGATGTTAGTGACTGAATCTGGGATCATTTTCATGCAAAGACAGCGCTCCATGCCTGAACCACGCTCTGTCCCCAAAGGCATATTGTTTACCCACAGGGTGTGAAACTTTGAAACCGTTAAGGGTACCAGACTGGTCCACATACTCTTACAATGCCTCATATTTTTACATTGGACAGTAGAGCAATGATTTTCAGACTGTCTTGAAGATCTGGATTGTTCAGAAGGGTTCATTGGGTTCTTCAGAAGGAAATTATGAGTTTCTCTTTGAGAAGCTCAGTTATTTAGAAAATGACTGCATGGATCTTTTCCTGACCAACACAGACTAATATGTTTTATGTGAACCCTTAGTTCACATCAATCAAGAGATGAGTGCCCCATGTAAGCTTGTGTGCACTTTAGTGTATCACCCAGAATTCTTTGCAACACACAGAGTTTCACATCATGCTTACAGAGTCTCCTTAGTCAAAGAGATGTAATGCTAAGAGTTGCTTATGAATGTTAAGAGTTTGAGAGCTTCTTCGGTACTTTTTCAAAGTGATCACAAACAATAGAGTAGCTATAAAAGCATATCAATTTACTATTCAAGGTACCTCACCAAAACTCTTTTCAGGCATTTTGAACTGGGCATAATGGGCCCATTCACACTGCACACATATGGCGCTGTATTCCATTTCAGCAGCCCTGGCAACATCCTGTGGAATCCTGGGTCTTATAGTTTAGTGAGGCACTAGAATTCTATGGCTGAAAATTCTAAATGCCCCTTCTTTACACTCTCAATCCCAGAATTCCATGGAATGTTTCCATGGCAGTCATAGTGGAATGTAGCACTGTAATTACGTAGTGTGAATGGGCCCAAAGTGTATGTGTGCATGAGAGAGATAGAGAGATAAAGAGAGCATGTCAGCTGCAAAACATTTGCAAATTATTGTAAATTCTTCAAAAACAATGAACATAAAATCCTCCCAGCCCGTTTGTATCAGCCATATTCAGGAGCTACAGCAGGGAATGGACTGTGTTATATGTATACAGCTGCTAAAACTGAGATGTTTCATGGGAAAAAACAGAGATGGTAAATGTTTTTCAGCACCAGCATGGTTGAATATACTGCCTCAAACCCAGACTTTAAAGCAGAGCTTTCCAGACCTTTCATGTTGGTGATACACCTTTTAGACATGCATCATTTCATAACACAGTAATTCAATTTTACTAGCAAATCGGAGGTTAAACTAACCCCTTATAAGAGATACAGACACATACATAAATTGTAATAACAAAATGTATGGGGACACAACATATCTCATGAAAACCTTTCATATATTTTTAAAAAGATGTGATTTATAAATAATAACATACATTTTCAAGATTGTAGACGACACACCTACACACTTCATGTGATACACTAATGTGTCGTGGCACACCGTTTGGAAGGCCCTGCTTTAAGGGGTCATAACTTCCAAGCTCTGGGTTTGGAGGAACAAATCTGTAAGTTTTGATACAGTAGTATAGTTTTATTTAGTTTTGCTCTGGCAATATAAGAGCTTCTTCCAAACAGGCTGAGGACTGTTGAAAGCACTTGCTGCTGTCATGATTAATGCCAAACTCCTTTCAACTCATGAAATATTGGCGTTCCTCTTTTGTTAATACTGGATTATGTATAACATAGTTCATATACAGTTGTTTTCCTTGTAATAGCTGAGACCCTATATCAGGTTTGCTTATTTCTGTATGCAGAGTGATACATAGAATGAGCTACACATCTGTTGTGGTGAGTGGTCAGGTTGAACAATGGCTCATCCAAAGGTGCAACTGAATGCACAGCTAAATGCTAATATCTGTGCGCTTCTGTATGCACACTGGCACTGCAAGCACAACTTGGCTTCTGCAAACTAGAACTAAATCCATATTGGTAGATGTTCCACATAAGACAAAATGTCCAACTGCTTCCATAGGGGAACTTTGTATAAATGTTTTCATACATGTTTGATGGCTCTAATTTATGATGATGGATGTTGTTACTTTTTATTCTTTATTGACAGTACGTAGTGGTTACCATCATATGAGTGAATTGCAAGAGCACAAGTTCAACTTAAGCTATTGGAACCCAGATTTTTGGTTGTGGAATTTTGGTCACACCACAAAATGACCAACTATCCATTAAACACAGTTTTTCAGTGTGGCAGCCCACCAAAGATAGTAATTTCTGCATTGATTGGTAGTGGTGGGGAGCAGCAGAGGTGTGTCCAGCTACTTTCCTTTAGCTGGATACACAATAACAACATCATTTTCAGGGACTTCCCAAGTACCCCCAGGAGGTCATCAAGGATTGTACCACTGTATGTCCAGCTAAAGAAAAATAAATATGTCTCAGTTGCTCCGCCATTCTCTATCGACAAAGAAATGGCTATCTTAAGGTGGGGAGGGGGACTGCCACTAAATAGGTGGGTTGTGGAGAAATATCATAGCTACATGTGGGATAAATGTCTCCTGACGCAGTGTTATGGGAATCATTTAATGTTACTTTCCTGACTTTCTTTTGCTCTGTTGGGCATGCCACTGGCACACACCTTAACACCTTAGAATTATAGAATCTTACAGCTGGAAAAGGCTGCAAGGTCCATCTAATCCATGCCCCCATCATACAGAAATACAGTTGACCCTTCATATCGATGAATTTTGTATCCACAGATGCAAGCAACCACAGCTTGTAAATATTAAAAACAAAAAACAAAATAGCATCCACAAAATAGCAAATTTCATTTTTGCCATTTTATATAAGGGACATCATTTTACTGTTCCGTTGCACATAATAGCATCCACAAATTTTGGTATCCACAGGTGGTCCTGGAACCAAAACCTAGTGGATACTGAGGACCCACTGTTTATAATTACACCACTGGTGAAAGATGCTCTTCCAACCTCTGTTTAAAGCAGGGTTTTCTCATCCAGGGTCCCCTGCAACCCTAAGATTCCATAAAAGGTCACTAAGGGTTCTTGATAAATTGTGATTGAAAAAAACATGATTTTTTTTTTTTGAGCTGTAGATATAATAACTTTTGTGCCAGGGTTCTCTGAGGCAGCCTCTTCCACTGTCAAACAGTTCTTACAATAAAGACATTCTTTTCTTATTATTTGAATCCATTGGTTTCTGTTCAGTCTCTGGAGCAGCAGAAAACAAAACTCGATCTGTCTTTTGTGTGACTGTGCAAGCAACCCAACTTAAATGAATTAAAGATTAAAAAATTATGGAGCAATCTTGTACATATATGATGACACAATCATTGCAACAATAATTACTTCTGAGTAGACCTGTATAGGGCTGCATTGTTGGAGGTGGGCTGGATAAAACAGCTCCATGAAGCTTACCTTCAAATTTGAAAGGAGACATCTTTTTCTCCATTGTTTTTGTTTTGTTTCATTGCATAGTGTTCAGTAGTTTTTCCCATCCAGATACCCTTCTGATGTAGTTTACTATAGCCCTTACTGACCTGAGCTATTATGGTTGATGATGTCTGGTGTGTTGTGGGCTTTACTCTACACACATCATGAAGATGCTTGGTTGGGAAAGATTGTTGTATACCATCACAATTCAGCCCTGCAACAATCTTCCCCAGAAAGAACTCTAGATGGTTATCTTTTTCTGGCACTTATTGTACATCAAATTATAATTCTTTCTGTAGCAACATGAAGAACATGGAATAAAAGACTCCAAAGACATAAAATTATTATAACACATCACATACTTTAGCTCACAGTGTTGTGGAGGAAAAACAGGATTCATCTCGGCAGCTCTTTTAAAGCTAAAATCCTTCTATGCATCTGTTCCTGCTTTTTGTTCAAGAGAATAGCTCAAATGACTATCTTGTCTACCCTCTTCTGATAATCTCTACTCTCATTGCTTTAAAATAGAAACATACACTTTTAGAAGATACACCAATGATTTGGATTTTGTCCATATTGACTGAGCAATCTGAATGGGGTGAGGAAGGCAAGAACATGGTCTGTAATCATGTCCTGCTCATTCTGAGCATACAGACTGAGTCCATCTTTATTGTACAAATTGCTTCTCACTTTTTTTAATGATGGTGATGACAAACATTTATTTTAAAGGAATAATTTGCTTGAGAAAGATGACTTCTTTAAAATACTGCAAACCTAAACAGATTTGCTCAGATGTCAAGCCATATCAATGAGATTTAGACCCATGTTCATAGAAGTGCAGCCATGCAGCCCATGCTTCCCCCGCCCTTTTTTTTTGGAAGAGATAAAAATGGCTAGAACTGCAGCATCCATTGCTTTCAATGAAAAGTTTCCATCCAGGATGATCAAACTTTCAATACCAGGGGACCTCACATTTAACAATTGTATAGATGGTGCAGCTGTCCATTTCAGCATCTGCTGAAATTCCTTCTACTCTATCAATGTGAAAAGATCAGAAGCACTAGTACAGAAATGTACATCATTTTCTCTCTGTAGAATGCATGACCCTTTCATATAAACCTGTGTGATTTTTGCTGCTGTTTTCACTGTCTACGTAAAATCAAATTGCATAAATATTCTCTTTGACAAAGTTGTTACTGAAAAGTATAAAGGGGAAAGAAAAATCACAGATGCCTCTCCTTGACACTTTCCATTCCTTAAGTCTTTTTTGATCACTGCTAGAAATACTGTTTTCTCTTTGGACTGTATAAATCTTTCACAAGCAATATGACACTGTTCAGGGTTATGTTTAGGATTTTAGCTTTAGTATTACCCATATTTAATGTCTTCCCAGACAGTAGTGGGCTAAGACTTCAGGGCAGGATTCTATCCTGAACTCAAGCCGAAACAGCAGCAAACCATTTCCTTGAAGGTCTTTCGCATCTCCAGGCTCCGGAAAGCATAAATAATAGGGTCAATGACTGAGTTGCACATAATAAGAACCAGATATGTGTTAAAGTGTGAGGCATAGCAAATACAGTGTGGGTTGGTGGGGCAAGAAATGATGAGAATGAGATGAAGGAAAAAGGGTCCCCAGCAGACAATGAAGACCCCAAGGAGAATGGTGATGGTGACAGCCCCTTTCATACAGGTACGCTGGTGGGGGACATCATCGACTGGGAAGGCAGCAATGCGTTTGACATGCAGGCGTGCAAACAAGAACATGTGAACATAGAGCGAGGCCATGAGGAAAAGCATGGTAAAGAACATGGCAATGAGGCAGACAATAACCGTTTTGCTCTCAGAGTAGACGATGAACGTGATGCCGCAAAAGATGCAAGCGATCCAGATCATCCCGATGAGAGCCAGAGCTTTCTTCACTGTCATGATGCTGTGGTAGCGAAGTGCATAGAAAATTGTAATGTACCTGTCAATGGCTATGACCAAAAGGTTGCATATGGAGCCAATCAAAGAGATACAGATCATTGAGTCAAAGACATTGTCCATCTGTCGGATTAAGTGACTGTTGCTGATGTTTAAATAGCCATTCTCAAGGAGGACAATCATGACAGTTTCCAGAGCATTGGAGATGCTCACTAGCATGTCAGCTGCTGCCAAGCTACAAAGGAAAAAGTACATGGGGGAATGTAGATTTCCATTTTTGATCACTGCAAGGATGACAAAGATGTTCTCCAAAAGGCCAATGATCCCCAGTGACAAGAACACATCAGCTTTGATGAAGACTAGCTCACAGAATCCATCTCCATCACTGCTACTGAAAAGGGCTGAACCGTTGATCTCTTCAGGCTGAAATGTACGATCCCAGTGTGTAGTTGTGTTCATTGTTGGGGTAGACATTTGGAGCTTACAAGCAGTTATGGAAGCAGTATCATCAAAACAGAAAGTCCATCGTAAATACCTCAGGGATCTTCAATGCATGAGATCGAGCAGGACATGTCTTGGAAAAAGTCCTCTGTTCAGTTTGGATGTCTGAATTGATTGCTCCACAGAATTGCTTTTTGTTTATTTTGTTTCCTCTCGAGTGAAATCAGGCAATACAACAAATGCTGCAGATAGTTCTCATAAGAAGATGGAATTGTGGCAATGACAACAGCCCCTTCCATAATTCACCTGTTGATCTCAAGTAAGCATCTTTGTAAGCTGCTACCATATCCTGGGACTCTTGCTGCTGGACTAGAGGTTCAGAAAGACTTCACAGCACCTCTTCCTCATTCATCTGCGATGAGAAAGCAGGAACAGTATCAAAAAGCGCTGAGTTTTATACATTCATGAATGGGGAGAAAAACACTCCTACTTAATCTTCGGTATCTTACAATGACCACTGGAGAGCAAGTACCTCTTTGACTGACAGCTGCAATTGCAAGCTGCAGAATCCCCCTGGCTCTTGATTCTGCAGTTAGATACAAAATGATCTGGCGCCCTCTGCAGATCCAAAGGATAATCTGTAGACATTACCTAAAGTCTTGTGTTAGACTGTAATAAACATTACAATCAATAAAATATGGAATATAAGAAAAAGACATATCTTTTGAGGACATTTCCAGTTGGCAGTTCCTAGCACTATGTCACTGTCTTCTTCTACCCTTTTTTTTTGGTAGCAAGAAGAAGCAGTGGGGAAAAAATATTGTTGTTAATTGTCATCAAGCAGACTTTGACTTACAGTGACCCTATGAAAAAGAGACCTCCAAGTTTCTCTATTACCACCACCCTTGAAGAAGCCCTGCAGGCTCACGGCTGTGGCTTCCTTGACTGATTCTATTCCCTTGTAATGTGGTCTTCCTCTTTGCCTTTTACCTTCCACCTTAATGTGAGATGCATATGAAAGGAAGATGGCCTTGTTTGAACTCCTGATAAAAATTTGTGAATGGGGAAGGGTGATGGCAGCATAAAAGTCTCCTTTGGAAGATCTGTAATGTATCATACTCCCTCCACATTCCTGAGTCTGACCTTTGTAATTTTAATTATTCACAAAGCCTACGCATGCCTTCCCACCCATTCTCCTTCTCCCATTCCCTTGCTTTTTGCTTGGCTGTGCATGCCTTTTGCCCAGGTGTGCCTGCCTGCCTTTCCTTCTCCATACCTGGGCAAAAGGCAAGAGAATGGGAGGGAAGAGTGCCGCATGTGGAGAAAGAAGGCATATGTGTGCCTTTTCCCCCCTTTCCCTTGTCTGTTGCCCCGGTGCATGTGCCTTCCTTCTTTGAGCCAGGAGAACGCATGCTGAGAAAAAAGGCAAAAGAATGGTGGAGGGAAGGCATGTGTGCTTCCCCTCCCATTCCCTTGCCTTTTGCCCAGGCATGTGCACCTTGGCAAAAGGCAAGGGACCCCAGAAGAGAATGGGAGAGGGAATGCAGGGGGGAGTTATTTGCAGTTTTCCCACTTTCATGAGGGTTCTGCACCCAGAACCCTCACAAAAGTGGAGGGGTCACTGTACATTTAATGTGTCCCTTTGACTGCAGTTCTTTTCTGAAGTTATTCTCAGTATAAGAAGTTGAGAAGTGTCGCTGAATTTCCAGGAATAATATTGCATTGATTTTTGACTACCTGAATGCATCTCTATGACAGCATTAAGCTCAGTTATTGAAATACTGTGTACCAAACCTTCTCCCAACAATTCCTGATGGTTGGTTCGGTATTATTTTGTTCATTGTTAGAACTGTTTGGCCAGCTATTGAGAAATTTCTGAGAAGCAATCTTGTGTTTATTCTGAGAAGCAATCTTGTGTTTAGTACATATTGAATGAATATGTCTCAAAATTAAAAAAAAAAGAAAAAGAAAAAAAGATGTGAACAAAAAGTTGTGGCTGAGAAGCACCAGCCAATAATTTTAGGTAAAAAAAAAAAGTCATTTGGATTTTTTTCTTGGTATTCAAAAGCAACTAGAACAGGTATGTTTAAATACATCAAAATAGCATTATAGAATTATCGAGTTGGAATAGGCCCCATCAGACACTGAATCCAACCCCCTGCTCAATGCAGGAACTCCAGCTAGAGAATCCTCAGCAGTTTTTGAAGACATTGAAAGAAGGAGACACTTTTCTCAATGATAATATAATTTAATTAATACCACCAGAGTTGTGAAAAGGCATTATTACAAGAAACTCATTAATTATGGATGGTTATCTCTAAGCTCTGGGGAAGTGATGTTTACCTAAGCTTCAGTGCATATATTTTATATCAACAGCACAGACATAAAATCACAGATCACATTTTTTTTAGGCAGCAAGTTTCATTGGAGCAGAACTGGATGAGAGCCAATGTGTTTAACACTGCAGGAACATCATATTTCTTAGCCTGCCCTTCCTTCCCTCCCTCCCTCCCTCCCTCCCTGTTTTTTTTTTTGGTGGCTATTTGACAGAGGAGTCTTATGTCTGTCAATTCAGAAATAAGCCCCCTACAGTTCAATGGGACTAATTTCTAAGTTAGTGAGTACAGGGTTCAGGATTCTAGTTTTAAAAGTTGTGCAATCTCCATTGTGTCATTTTAGGGGGAAGTTCTACAGCATACTTTTAAAATGCAGAAGATTTGGCAAGCAGCTCAGAAAACTCCTGCACTAATCTCCTCCCAATTTGTGAATCACTTTGCTCCCCACTCCAGCATCATCAACTCTTTTTTTTTCTTTTGTTCTGAACCAATTCCTCAATTATGATTGGATGGCTTAAGGCCAGAGAGGCAAAGCCAAGAGTGCACCTGAGGTGGAGTCAATTGCATGTAGTTTGCTACTCACTTTCATCCTATATAAAGTCTTTAGTCCACTTTGCACCTCCTGCAAGGGTTCTGCAAATCAGATGGGCAGTGCCATTTGGTTGAAGGTGTATGACTTCCCTTGCCCTGTCCCCAGTCCTATTTCACAATACACTGGCACTCTCATTGGAGTGAGAAAATACCCCACAATTTATGCAAGGAAAGGTAGAGCTTAATACAAGAGCTTAATACAAAATATATAAAAATATTCATTTTAATGAGACGGAATACAAAATTAGTAAATGTTATGTAGGGACTACTGCAAAAGTTAGTACCATTGACTATAACCTAAGAAAGTCTCAAGTTATAATTAGACTGCCCATCAATCTGGACTCAATCCTAGAGATGATAGATTGCTATGGTGACCACGGAAAACGCATTTGTGTTATTGGTTTGTGTGAAAAAGGAATCTGAAGATTCAGGAGACAAATATATTGTCAACTGGTACTTTTTTGAGCAATCTTAAAAAATGGAGCAAGGGGATGAGATAAAAGGAATCATCTGAGCTTATTGTGTACCTTGACTGGGAAACATGCACTCTGTCTCTGTGACCGAGACTCTCTTTAAAAGCCTTTTCATCATCCACATGGAAAACAATTTCATTTGTTGCTTTCTCAACTCAATAGATCAGTGCTTATGATTCACTTTCTCTTGCTACTGATATTGCAAACTCTGTAGGCTTTCAGTGAATTCAAAGCTATGCCATCTATCTTCCTAGATGATAATAAATCATGAACAGAGAGAGAGAGAGAGAGAAGGGGAAGGAGAAGGAGACGGGAGAGCAGGGGGATATTTGTTCCTTGTACCCGTGTACTAAGTTTATGACAGATCATACCCGACACTCAGATCACAGTTCTTACATAGTGCATTATGGGGGAGGGCACTCGTTGTGGTGTTGTTGCTGTTATGGTGATCCTATCAATAAGAGACCTCCAAGGAACCATGGCCATTTCCACACTACACTTTCATAGTGCTATTATTCCACTTTCAACATTCTGGGGAATGCTGGGGTTTGCAGTTTAGGGAGGGGCATTCAGAATTCTCAGCCAGAGAGCTCTGTGGCCTCAGTAAACTACAAACCCCAGAATTCCACAGGATGTTGAAAGAGGAATGTGCTTTGAAGGTGTTCCTGCATGGCAGGGGGTTGGACTGGATGGCCCGTGTGGTCTCTTCCAACTCTACATTTCTATGATTCTATGATCTATGATTCTATGAATAACACCACTATAACAGTGTAGGGCAGAAATGGTCCATGTTATCAGTGGCCTTGCTCAGATCTTGTAAATTCAGGACCATGGCTTCCTTGATTGGGCCAATTCACCTTTAATACAGTTTTCCCTTTTTCCTACTGCATTCCAGCCTGCCAAGCATTGTAATCTTTTCTAGTGAGTCATGTTCTCCCATGATATGCCCAAAGTACATTAACATTAGTTTAGTCATTTTGACTTGCACTGAGAATTCAGGATTGATTCACTTTAGGACTTGCCGATTTGTCTTTTTTTTTAGTAGTCCCTAGTATCTGTAGAGATTTTCTCCATTACCATATTTCAAATTAGCTGATTTTTTCTCCCCCTGTTTTCACTGTCTAGTATCCGCATTCATACACAATAATCAGAAATATGATGGCACAAATAATTTCAACTTTGGTATTCAATGATCTGTTTTACATCTATGGATCTTATTTCATTCCTTCACAGACACCCTTCTAAGTGTCACTCTTCATATTTCTTAACTGCAGTTTCCATTTTGATTGACTACTGAGCCAAAGAACAGAGAATCTTAATTTGTTGCTTTAAAGTTGATATGATGAAGGCATCAAAACAATTTTGATGCCTTCATCATATGCTTTAAAGTTATGCAAATCTTCTACGGTCACTTTTTCCTCCTTAATATTTAACTATAACTCTGCTTTTGTATTTTCTTCCTTAAATTTTATCAGCAGTCTATTCAAGTCTTTGCTATTTTCTGTGAGTAATATGTTCCATCTGACTATCTTAAATTTTTTCATGTTCTTTCCCCAGTTTTCATATCTCTTTCTAGGTCCAATCTGGCTTTCTTTATGATATGTTTTGCCTATAAATTAAACAGAGAGGGTAAAAAAATTGCATGCTTGTCTGATCCCTTAACAAAGTAAAAACCAGCTACAGTCTTACTGTATCTGTATCTTAGGTGAGTTTGCCTGTTTGTGTAGCTCATCCCTCTTTGCTGCATCAATGAGGGATAATATTCAGCCTAGAACAAAATTTATGAACCTGGTAGGAACTCCAGTGTCCCCATCCATGAAAGAAATTGCAGTTTTCCCTAAACAGGCTCTACTTATTAACAGAATGTGTGATTTTCCTGTTGCAGAATCATAATTTGCCAATAACTGGTTTCGGGCATTTTTTGTCCCAACATGTTACATGGTCTAGGACAAAAAAGATAGCTCAATGATGAGTAATAGTGTTGTTTGGATATATCTAAACCTATATATGTGTGCTGGAGTCACTCATTCTGCTCATTAGTAGGTTAGTTCTAGTTAAAGGGAAATCTCAATTTCTACATTGGAGGAACACAGGAATTCCTACTGAGGCCAGGAAATGCAAGAAATGTACATTATATATTGATTCTAACTGATGCTCACAGGCGTCTGTGTGACTGTGTTTTTTTTTTTTTTTTTTAAAAAGATGTTTATATGGCTAGTGCCCATGTACATGAGAAGTTTGGAGAAATTGTTTACAACTCTTTAGGTGACAATGTTACAGAATGGAGCAGATCCTGAAAGACTGCTGACAGAATATAAATCTCCACCAATGTACTTCCAACAAGACTTCTGTTACCATGTGGAACCTCAGCTGTTGCCAATGGCAGGAAGAACCTGAGTAAAATCTGATAATAGTTTTGCTACCAGCAAAAAAAAAAAGAAAAAAAGACCGACTGCCCCCTGAACTTCTAGCTGGGTACACTGAAAGTCCCAGAGTGTTTTGACTCTTCTTTTTTCCTGGCTACAGTTACAGTTAGCTCGTGCTCACGGTCCCCCTTCCTCCACTGGCCACTCATTGGCCACAAGGATGTACCCCAGCACTGTCAACTCAGGATGTATATGGGGCATTGCTATGTCCCTCCACAGCATTATTTTTTTTTAAAAAAAATAAATATGCTGGCATAATGGCAGGTTATGGCACCATATGTCATCAACAGAATGCTGACTCAAGTATATATTGTAGGCCTTGTTCTTTGTGGATTCTTCAATGAAATGAGTCTCTGAGGAACTTAAATGCATGAAGGTTAAAAGAACATCATTTCCCGCTTTTACTTCCTCTGTATACTTAGATGTTCATGTCTACCCACCCATCTTCAACAACATTATCAGACTTTAGCCAGCATACTATTAATGGCATACAGAAGTATAAATGCGTGTGTGTGTGTGTG
Organism: Iguana delicatissima; assembly: GCA_948472985.1. NCBI lineage: Eukaryota > Metazoa > Chordata > Lepidosauria > Squamata > Iguanidae > Iguana > Iguana delicatissima. Next base: position 1,180,308 of record CAOKZL010000489.1, on the reverse strand, counting down.
TGTGTGTGTGTGCATTTTGGTTGTTGTGGACACTGGTATTCATTTCCTCCCTGCACAGCATCTCCATGACTCACAATTGCACTGCAATATCTCTCGCCTGCACATTCTGGCCATTTCCACATGATGGCGCTCTTCCATGTCATCCCAAGGCAATCCTGGCAGACCTATTCCTTTCCACCCCTTCCCTTTGCTGCAGTAGGGATGGAAGTGTATGATCACACTCCTGTTCCTTCTGCATGTCAGGGAAGGACGGGAGCATTGCATGTTTGCGGTCCTGCAAAGAGTCCTTGAGAGCAATGCTTGGGGACTAGATGATGGTGGGATGGTGACGACGTCATGCGGAAGCACGACCGGCCGACCTCTGCCGTCCTGTCCTTCTAGTGTGGCCATTTTCGCACAACAGCCCCGTTGTGCAGAAATGGCCTCTGTATGTGGACGAGATCAGAGAAGTGTCTGGCTATGTTTCCATAACAAGGCACAAACTGATGACATTGTCTGCTGAGACTGCTGGAGGACTCCAGCTAATCTTGCTGGAGGATATCCTTGGTCTATATCTGGCCATGGAAACATAGCCAGACGCTGTTCCAATTCTCTTTTTGATCCATCAGAACAGAAGTGGGGGGGCTGCTGCAGCGTACAGGTGAGTCCTGTGGAGCCATAGCAAGGTTTCACCTGCAGAAATAAACATGATTTATTTTATTTTTAATGATTTTAAAGTATTTCTGCAGCACCTCCCAGCTAATGTAGGATCCTGACCATTTGCAAAGATCTGTAACAGCTCATTGGCAGGTTTGCCTTTCTGCTCACTTCTTTCTCTGGTCTTAATTCGGAACAATGTTGTCTGGGTTGTTTTAAATCTGCCAAAATATTAACCTATTTCTTCTCCCCATAGATCCCTTCACTGGCTGCCAGTTCAAGCCAGGGCTTGTTTCAAACTTTTGGTCCTGGTATTTAAAGTGTTTCAACCTCCCTCAGTACCTTGCAGCTTGGCTTGTGTGATACATTTCATCCAGGAATTTGAGATCTGCAGGCAAAGGATTATTGTCTGTTCAACCAATGTGTACAGTTCTGTCAAGGCTGTGAGCCTTTCAGGATCTGGCTCTGCATTGATGGAACAGTCTTCCTGAGGATCTCACCCGTTTTCATAAATGGTTGAAGACCTTCCTCTTTGACTCCTCACCTTAAGTCATTGAGATGTGTTTAAGGTGCTGAGATGGGTAGTGACTGGTGGGGTGTTGGAGATTTCATTGCCATGTATTGTTGTGGCTTTTTTGTTTTGGTGTCTTTGTCTTGGATGGTATATGTCATTGTTCCACCCTTTGGTGTAAAGGGTATTATAAATGTTGTTGTTGTTGTTGTTATTAATCTGCTCATTTTAATGGGTGTGCCACCAGTTCTGGAAGCCTTTCCTCTCTCCCTTGCCTGACTTTCTCTTAATGGCTGTGAGTTTTAAAGGAACTTGCAATGGGTGCACCCAGCTGGAATGCTGAGCTCACTTTGTTCTAGAGTTAATGGCCCAGACCTGGCCACTGAGTTCGGCAAGTACAGACTGAATCCTCTGCCCTCCAAAATAGCCTAATGGTACTTTTATGTATCTGTTGTCATAGAGATGAATGTTTATGATATACCGAGTAAGTAAAAATCCATGATGTGGAGGACCCTTAAGGAGAAACAGAGATATTTGATTCCTTTGGGCCCTGTTGCTGCACGTTCTGTTAGTCTTTGCTGGATCCTTTCCTTTAGGGAATGGTGGGAGCTTCTGAACGTGTGTGTGGTTCCCCTCAGTGGCAAACCACTGAACTACAGGCAGCTGATCTTCAGTGAAGTATCCTTAGATCTTGGATTAAAACCACCTACCCAGGCTAGGCACTGCATCTTCCTGGACTGAAAGGTGTAAGAAAAAGACTTCCAATTAATTGAGCCTCGCTTAAGCAGTAAGGTTTTTCTGAAGTGTACCATGTACTTTTATTTAGTTATTTTTTAGTCATAAAGTGCTTCTCGCTCCTGACTTTTTGGGTTGTCTTCTGGTTTTGCCTTAGAGTACAGTCTTAACTGGCCAGGATTGCCAAGGGGCAGCTGAGCTGACACTCTGCAGACTAAAGTTGTGCTATATCCAAATGTCTCCCAGCCTAGAAGAAATTATTTAGGAGTCTCATCACTGTAGCCTAATTTTGTATCAGTCATGTGCCCTTGTCCCTGGACTGGGGGAGTCTGGATCTAGTGCTATTTAGCTCTTGCCTTGTCCCACTGCTTCTCTCCTCTCCTGGCAGACCTCAGTCAGCAGAGCAGTTCTGCCAGGTCTCTCAGATCAGCCAGTCAGAAGAAGGTTCTTCTGGCAGAAGAATATTTCTGTAGACAGAATAGGACTTGTCCTGAGAATTTTGCTCCTACTCCTAATCTTCTATAGTTGGCACATCTTTGATTTAGCATAGCACTGTTACTCTTGACTGGTGGTTCATCTTGACTGGTGGTTCATCCTGAATTGCGCTTAGATCCTGAATCCTCCTTTGCTCTTGATTTTTCCTGCTGTTTTGCCCATTGGTCTTGACTTACTTTTTTAGTCTTTACTTGACAGTTTCATAACTGGGGGTTCTCAGCTCCTAATTTACCTTTAGTTTCTAGCTCTTATCTGAGCTGCGGTGATGGTGGCAGTAGTAGTGGGATTAAGACTACATATGGGAGTGATCATAACTTGGTGGTAGAACATTTGTATTCAAAAGATCTCAGGATCAATCCCAAGACTCTCAATTTTGGAAAAGGGAAAAATGGTTGGTATCCTGTTAACGTCTGTATTTATTTATTTATTTATTACATTTGATTTATATCCCATCTTTTCCCTAAATGGGACTCAAAGCGGCTCACAAAAAGGCTGAACCAAAATAGCTAAAACAATATGTGGTACCAAAAGTTAAAACAGAATTTTTTAAAGAAAAATCCATCCAATTAAAGCATTACTATGAGACATTAATTTCAAACAATCATTAAAAAAAATCCTTATTTTATATTTAAAAATGGCATACCTACAAGACATCCTTCTACCCCAACCAGTAAAAGCTCAGTTGTAGCTATGTGTAGTTATTGGGAAAGGACAGAAAATGAGTGTATTGCACCCCCACACAGGAATTGTGCTCCCTAAATAAAATTTTGTTTCAGTTCCCAGATTTCTAGCATGGCAGTAATTTAAAAAGTCACTTGAACATTTAGAAATACAATTTATGAATTGAAAGAAAAGGGGTTAACAAAGTTACCAGAGGAATATGAATACAGCAAATGTAAGAGTTCTAGGTGAGAACAGTTTTCAGTATTTCACTCTCTGGAATGCTGTAAATGTTTGTAGTGAAGGAAAATTATGTGTGTTGTTGCGTGCGGGGGTGGGGAGAGAAAATTCTTATTTAGAGAATCAAAGCCATCATTTTAATCCTCCTCTTGTAGCTGCAGTCTTGGGTATGATACTTGTGTGTGTGCGTGTGTGTGCGTGTGAAGACTAGGATAAAAAGTCTGAAACTGTAAGTGAAATACACATGGATTATCTAAAACACATTTACTTTCCAGCATACTGAATGTAGAAAAATGTAATTAAAGTTTACTCTGATATTCAGACCTTTCGTTACTAAGCAACAAAAGCGTTTTGAGTTCTTTTTTTCTCTCCACTATTTCATGCATAGAGATGGTTGTTTTTAAATAAATGTTTTGTATCTGTGAATTATGGAGGGAGGGAAAAAGACCAAAACCAAAACAGATTGTACGTATCAGGTACAGGAAAAATGCTGCACAGTTAACTACATACCCATTAGTTCTGGAGGAAAAATAAATGGATGGCCTAGGACAGCAGCTGAATTTAAGCATCCTTTCGTATGGTAACATAATTCTTCTGAAAGGATAATTGCCTATCATTCTGAGACATAATTCAAGGAGATGAAATGAGCACTAGGAGGAGATAATTCTGGAAGGCAAGGAACAATGTAACAGCTGCATGACTAGCATGGAGAAAATGAATAGAGGGCTTCCCTCTTTTCCTCACCGTAATCTTGGATGATCCAAGGAAGCATCAAGAGACAATATTGGTTCCTTCAAAGCAACAGACAAAAACCCTGTTGTCCTCCAAGGAATCTACTCCTTTTACTATCCAATTTCAAAAGCAGGCCCAGTGTTGTCATCTGACAGGATGGGGCAGACACCAAGGACAGCTCCTGCTGAAACATGCCAAACATCAAGGGCACCTTTTGCTGACATCTCCCACCCTTTTACATCTGTGCTGTGAAAAGAAGCACCGGGTAAGGCAGCTGGAATTGTAATTTCCTGAGAATGCCCTTGGGCCAAGTCTCCTGTTGACTTATGGTGACCCCATGAATTTCATAGCGTTTTCTTAGGCAAGGAATACTCAAAGGATATCTTGCCAGTTCCTTCTTCTGAAGTATAGCCTACAACATGTGGTATTTGCTGATGGTCTCCCATCCAAGTACTAACCAGGGCTGATCCTGCTTAGCTTCCAAGAACAGATGTGACCTGGTGCTTTTAAGGTATACTGAGACAATTTTAACTGGTAGGGAGAGACAGAATGTGTGAGGGGAGAAAGGCTTGGGTATCAGTCTCTATAAAATAAGTTTTTCATGGAAAAAAGGCCTTTATATATAACTAGTGTATTTACCTGGCCTTACCTGGGATTTTATTTTCTCATAGGTAACGCTTGTTAAAAATACATTAGGAATTACCTTACCTTACTTTAGGAGTTAGATGCGGTTGAACTACACAGATTTGAGATCCTGTGTCTGTAATTCCCCAAACTGCGTTGTTCAGTACCTGTAACTTTTGCCCATATTCCCCAATCCAGTCTGTACTCAGAGTTGTTAACATACAGAGGTTTGGTTTGTGAGGGGACTTGCTGCTAAGCCTTGTCTCCATAGCAAATGGCCTCTTCAGAGCTCTCTGGCTGAGAATTCTAAAGGCCCCTCCCTGAGCTGCCAACTCCGGGATTCCATAGAATCTTCACAGCCAGCCAATCAAATGAGGCCTTCTTGCCTCACCCAGCCAATCATATGAGGTCTTTGCCTGCCTGATGCAGACAGACAGACAAGATCATTCACAAACTTTGACTTTTATATCGTAGATGACAAAATGCCATCCAATTTTGCATTTTAATTAAAAAGTATGTTATACAAGGAAGGGAAAGGAGACACTTTATTTAATATGGCTTTACTTGGACTAACTTAGAAAAATGGTTGCATTTTTTTTTAATTCTATGCCTTGATTTCAGGCAATTTCCTCCAGAAAAGTAAGTGGATGCAGCTAGAGATACACCCAGGATGTCTCTTCATCCTTGATATGCAAAAGTTAAAGACTTTCTGATAGTAAGGAGTCTGTGGAAGGTCAGTTTTAAGGGCTAGCTTGGAAAGATAATGAAAATCTAGTCAGGAATGTTAGGGCTTTTCCATACTACATTGTTAGTGCTATTATTCCACTTTCAATGTCCTGTGGAATTCTGGGGTTTGTAGTTTACTGAGGCCCAAGAGCTCTCTGGCTGAGAATTCTAAAGGCTGTCTCTAAACTGCAAACCCTTGGATTCCACAGGATGTTGAAAGTGGAATAATAGCACTATAACAGTATAGTGCAGAAAGGCCCTTAGTTGCTTGGAAGGTTACCCCGATGAGTGCACAATGGAAAGCGACCTGGCACCCTCTATATTTGAGTGTATGAGTGATGAACTCAGAGTCCCCATTTTGTTCAGATTCTTGTCTGTTGGAGTGTGGGACAGAAAGGCATTTATTTCAACAAACTTGTGTTACCGTAGTTTTCTAACCCAGGCTTGTTGGATATTAGATATCATTTGATATCAATAATTTGGCCTTCTTTACCCATTCCTCTCCATGTGCTTGCGAGGCCCCCAGACAAGCACACATACAGGCACAGCCGCAAATCGCTGAAATATTCCAGACTAATACAGCCAGGCCAGAAATAGCTTCAGGAGATCTCAAGGCAAGTGCCACATTATGTATGCACGCTACTTACAAAGGACTCCCTGCCCAGAGCAGGCAGCTTGATGAGCTGAATACTCAACTGTCAAGCACTCTGCGTATGCATACTGGCTACTCTATTGACAACTCTGTCATAACTCAATCATGTAAATCACTGACCTTTTGGAGGCTTTGTCTCCGGCCCGAAACTCATTGTTATCTCCAAGGACGGACTAGCCTGCGGCCACATTTTCCCCTATAAGACCCCCTGACTTTGAGCGCTTCCTCGGATCGCTCTTGGCTTCCATCCTGCCTTACTGTCGCTTCATTTGACGAGCCTCCCCCTCAGCGTCCCCTCTACCTCAACGGACCTTTTCCTTCAGATTTTCCAGGCTTCAGGACAGGTGCGGTATTTCTCATACCAAACCTCCTCTCAAAATCCCTCTATCCAACTCCTACCTTTATTTCTATAGCTCTCTGTGTGAGCGTGTGCATACATGTGTTTGACTGTATATCAATAAAACAATTATTATTATTTACATCTGTTTGCTCTTTGATTCGGTCTGACCCTGTAGGCGCTGGGTAAAAGATCTCGCTACGTTGTCCTGCCTCTCATAGTGCTAGCTTGTGCTCTTTGCTAATTCCCAACTTTGTCATATTTGGAGCGCACTTAGGTGTCCCTCACAGGACCCCCAGAAATCAGGTTAACACTTAGGTCCTTGATTCACCAATATGGCTTTCTAATTTCTCTTGGAATTACTATGGAAGAAAACTCTGTCAAGAAAAGGTTGGACCAAACCTGTAGAAAATACTTTGTGATATGGATTGTTAAGTGCACCTGTGGAGAGCCATGTGACTTCAGCTGAGTCATGCTGAGTCATGCTGAAGAGCAAACAGGGGAGAAGGTTGCATCAGGTATGGGGAGAATGCAAAGGTTGGCAGGATTGCATCAGCTAGTGTGAGTATAAATGTAGCTGAGTTTTAGCCAACATGTGCACACGGTACCTGACATGTCTGCCGGAGGCTCTGTCAGAAAGAGCAAGCAGAGGGATGCTGGAATGCCTTCTGGAGATTCTTGTAAATATGTACACATTGTAACTCAAGAATAAATTGCCTCCTTGATGGAAGAAGACAATTGGCATGGGTGAGGTTTTACTGGCTGCAGTGCATTGCTGCTTAGATATTCTCTGCTGCTGGGCACGCTTCCAAAGCTGTGGCAGCAATCTCTGCTATATTTTGGGTGTGACAAACTCCTCTTCAGAAGCTTCCAATAAAATAAAATAAAATAAAAATATAATATTTTCCACATGCAAAATAGTTACATAAACTAAGTGACTGTGGCTAGGCAGGAAGTGCCTATGCAAATCATCCTCCTTTAGAGATCTATAGTAAAGTCTAATGCACCATGATTTCTCTGCAAACCTTTGGAGAAGCTGCCTGCTTGAAATTCCTCCATAGAATCATAGAGTTGGAAGAGACCACAGGGGGCACTGAGTCCAACCCCCTGCTGTGCAAGAACACCCATCGAAGCATTCCCAACATCCAGCCTCTGCTTAAAAACCTCCAAAGAAGGAGACTCCACCCCACTCTGAGGCAGCATATTCCACTGCTGGACAGCTCTGACCATCAGGAAGTTCTTCCTGAGATTCAGGTGGAATCTCCTTTCCTGCAGCTTGAATCCATTGCTCCTTGTCCTAGTCTCTGGAGCAGCGGAAAACAAGCCTGCTCCCTCCTCAACATGATATCCCTTCAAATATTTAAACATAGCTATCATGTCCCCTCTTAATCTTCTCTTCTGCAGATTAAACATCCCTAGATATGTTCAGATATGTTACTTTCAAAAGCCAAGATTATGAAGCACTGAACACCTGGAGGTGACAATGCATGTGTCAAAGCTGAGAGTGAATGTTTGTACATAGTTGTAGATGTACTGCAGTACATAGACTGTACATGTCTGGAAAGGCTTCCTTGTCCATGTGCAGTGTTTTAGCAAGTTCATGAAATGTTGAGGTTTTGGAAGATTCTACCACACCTGTTGTTTTTGGAGGCCTTAACTGTATTTTTAAAAGCTCAACTGCAATACTAGAAATTTGGGGACTGAAGAAAACTTCATAGGGAGCAGAATAATTATGGAGATGGATAATTTGGGGGTGGGGCAAGGTCCTCGTTTGCTCTCCTCCCCAGTTCCTATCTTCCTACCTTGGGCCCAGATGTAAAATGATGGCTGTTGCAGCTGATTTTAGCTAGTATTTCTATTTTCTGAGTTGGGATGCTGACCAAGCACACATCTCTGGTTTGACTTACTGCAGAACAGCTGCTCAGACCACTACTCCACTGTCTGTTCACAGAGTATGGGTCCTAGGGCAATGCTAGCAACAAACACCTCTGGGCTGGGGTAGGGCAAGGGTCTACTCTGGAGGGTGCAAATGTTGCAGAAGTGCCACATTATTTCTTCACTGCTCTTTGACGTATTAATCATCTGATAACAACTTCCTATGTAATTTTGGGAGTCGTAGATTGGAAAATGGCATTCAGAATTCTTACGCCCTTTCCGCAGCTTACTTTGTCCCGACGTGGGCATGTGGGATCACGCGAGCAGCCTCCTGCGAGAGGCACTTGTGTCCCCTCTGCTTCTGCTCCGCAGCAGCTCCCTGCTGGCTGGCAGGAAGCGTGAGGGCTCCGCCTCTTCCTTCCATAGCGCAGCCGGGTACTTTCCCAGGCTGCGCTGGGGGAGGAAGCATGAGGGCCGTGTCACTGGAGGCTCCATATGCAAGGTAAGTGCGTGTGGGGCCTGGGAGCAATGCATGATCACGCATCATTTTCGGCAAGAAGCCGAAAATTATATATTATGCGATCACTGTCTACTAGCCCAGGCAGCATCGCGCGACTGCGAGGACGTCATGTGAAACAGTCCTTGCAATCGCACAATGCTCTGAAGGCCCTTTCACATGTGAAATGGCATGCGAAAAGGGCCTTAGTCAGAGAGCTTTAGTGCCTCTCCAAATTACCAGCCCCAAGGTTCCATAGCATGTTGCTATGATGCTTAAAGTGGAATCATAGTACTATAATTGAGGAGTGTGAAAAGGTCCCTAGTTCAGTTCTTGATGGGCAGGTTTGCACAGCTAGGGTGAGATAAGAACACTTTATGTTACAAGTAATGAAATCACCTGCAATGAGTTACTTCTTTTTCTGGTATTGGGGGTGTAATGCATTTATATTTTAAAAGTAACATAACAATTTAGATCGACACAGCTTTATTGGCATAATAAGTAACGATTTCTAAATATTTTAAAAGTTATATTCATGAGGCAGTTTAGTACAATTCACTTATCAATCTGTTTTTTTTTCTTAAAACATTTTAGATTTCTTTGTTGTGTTTTACGGTTACCCTTGCAACTTTTTTTCACTCTGAGGGGGTGGAATTAGAGTCATCCTACATTGGGACTTGCTTTTCAGAGGCTTGCTTCCTTCCCTCAACACAAGATAAAGCAGCCTGATTTGGTTTTGCTTGATATGCTTTGCTTGTTCCATACAGGCTTCATACTGGGTAGAAGAAAGCAGAGTTCTCAGAGAGGACCGCTTCTTCAAATGGAGAAGGCAGTCTTTACTGCCTTTGTGTTACCTCCTTTGTTCCCAGTTAGCTTCCAGCCATTGAGTTGGCCTTACTCTTCAGCTACACACACTCTCTGAAACATCTCAAAGCAAGACTATAGATGCTGTGTCCACAGCACTGTCTTTTTTCTTCCCCTGCATGTCATCCTTGCCTATGAGACATGAAAGCTAATGTGATGTATTTTCCATCCAATAAAGGTTATCACTGAAAGATGATTTTTTTTTGTAACGAAAAGTAACAGAGACATGAGGAATGACACATAATATGAATAATAACTTTTTAATCACTGCAACAAGCAATGACAACAAATTAATTTCTACGTACTATGTTGGAGAAACAAGAACAAATTTCATTTTAACAAAAACTTTCCACGCCCTGCAGAGCACTTGCAATAAGTGCAACAACCTCTTTTAAATGCCAGATAGAAGATTAGGCACTAGGACAAACAGCCAAGGATAGAAGCTGTTTCTTCACTGTTTCCCTGCCATTGGCAAACAATTATAACTTAAAAAAGGAACCTCACTCTCTGGATGCCTTTAAAATCTCATAGGTACTGTGCTTTCAGATAGAGAGCTCTTAGCATTATCAGTCAAAACATACTGTGCAGCTATGTTGTCTTACTCTCCTTAATGAATTTTCTGTGGTGAAGGAAAGGAATAGGAGGACTGGAAAGACCCAGGAAGGTAAGAGATAGAAAATACCTGGTCTCCTGCAAAATTCAGTAAATGAATCAAGGCAATTGTCCAACATAGGTCTTGTCAAGAGCATACTGCTAATGAAAGGGTCTCTAGCATAACAGCTTCCTCCACCCAAAACAGTTGGAACAGTAGTGATAATGACCAAGCTTCTTAAGATAAAAAATGTTTTTTGTTATGTGTCTTCATGGCCTTTCCAACTTATGGTGACCCCAACACCTCATCATGGGGGTTTTTCAGCAAGATTTGTTCAAGTCAGGTTTGCCATTGCTTTCCTCTGAGGCTGAGAGTATGGGCCTTTCCACATTACACTGTTACAGTACTATTATTCCACTTTCAACATCCTGTGGAATTCCAAAGAGCTCTCTGGCTGAGAATTCTAAATGCCACTCCATAAACTGCAAACCCCAGGATTCCACAGGATGTTGAAAGTGGGATAATAGCACAATAACAGTGTAGTGCAGAAAGGCCCTATGACTTGTCTAGGGTCACCCAGATCCTGGCTGAGTGAGGGTTTGAACCTTGGTCTTTTCAAGCCCCAGCCCTACACTCAAACCATACACTATAGTAGCTCTATGCCAGAGTATCTCTCTCTTGAAATAAAAATATTTACAAAATTTAAATGCTTATGAAGGCTGCCATGATGAATTATACCAAAATTCAGGACCCTCATGTTTTCTCTGATAAGGTATGGCTTGGATCATATTAAATGGGGAGAAAAGGGGAAGATATGAAAGCACCCAAATCTTTCTGTCTGTGTCTTCCTTCTTTATTAGTAGCTGACTCACAGCAGTGAAGATGATTGAGAAGTACTCCTGCAACTAATCGATGAAGGAAACAAGAAAACTCAACTGACAAGCTTTTGTGTCAACACAATTCCCTTTTTTCCATCATGTTCTTTGAAAAAGAGTTTGAAAGAAAAGCAGTTTAAAAAAAGCACTCTTGATAGCCCCTATAGAATCTCTTGTAAAATTCAAAAGTCCCTCAAGTGGTTTTGAGAAATAAATATTTGGAATTCACTATGGTATCTTGTTTACTTGCACGGAAGGGAAGATACCAAGCAGAAGCACTTTTAGAATGCTTTTAGAATGGACTATTCCCCCCCCCCGTTCTTTCCTCCTCCTGTTTCTTCCAAGGGTCAGATATAATATGAGTTTTCTGTGTCCCCATTGACTGGAAGACTCTTGAGCCATCACAGCCATGGGAAATGCAAGGGCTCACTTTTTAGCTTGGCCAAGTGTTCAAGGGCCACATGTGATTGTTTTTGTATGGAGGTAGGTGAGGTTTTACTTTTTTTTCCAGATAAAAAATATCCACAAATTATTGACAAAATTCCCTCACTCCTTATTAACAAATAAAATACCCACACTTTCACTCGATTAATTATTGTTTATATGTACATACACATACATACGTGTGTGTGTGTGTGTGTGTATGTATAAATGAATGTTCTTAAATTGGTTTTCATTAGGATGATGTCTATGATGGGATTAACAATGAACAACTTAATTTAGATATGACATTGGCTATAAAAGTGTCTGTGATAATGAACATTTGATGCATTTAGTACCTTTCCCCTCTGACTGTAGTGTATTTAGCAGTTTGCCAATATATTCTGGCAACAAACCACAATATCAGTGGGGAAAAAAAACACCAGAGAACACTGAGGGAAACAACAGAGAAAATAGAGATGAGGGCTACATACAGTTCACAGACACTTTGCTTCCTCAGGGTTATTGGTGTCTGTGCTGGTTGGGAGATTCTGGGAGCTGTCATCCCAAAAGGTAACTTTTTCAAGCTTTGCTGTCAGGTTTATTTATGTCACAGGATTGCTCTGAAGTGGAAATGGAGGAAGACTCTACCTACGGCTTTTGTCCTAATGGGAAGATGACTAGATAAACACGTGAGATGTACAAATTTTGTCTAATCTTGGTAGCCAGTCAATACTTGTGATCACCACTCACTTTGTCCTTCTCCTGACATCTGAAAGCATTCAGACACAGGAAGCATTCAGACAGAAAAAGCACTGAGATTTTGACAGCATTCAGGCAAAGGAACATGGGTACTGCTCCTGAGCACTTTTTCAGCCTAGCATAAAATCAGAGGGACTTCTTGGGAGAAGGGCAGGGTTTCTTTTCTCACACTGATGGAATTTAAGAGGCACTCAGAAGTCTGTGGATTGCTCAGTGCTTCTTAACCTCAGATTGGAAAGAAGTCCCTGCCTTTCTCTGTTCAAATTATGTGTTTGATTTTGGCAATTGCATCTGTGGAGGCCGTCAAATTTCAAAGAGGTACTGATGACTGTCGTGAGTGTTCGTCTGTGTATCAAGATCACTTGTGTTGATTTAGCACCTGCCAATCATTATCTGAATGGTGTTTCAACACGATAGCCTCAGTGCTTGGAGCAAGGTAGCTATTTGCTCTTATTAGTCATCACTTGATATATACCAATTGAACAAAAACATTTTGCTTCAGGCAAGGACAACCTATTTATATTTGGATCAATAGCTTTCATGTGGGAATTGCTCTTATATTTCATTTTGATGCCAATCTGTGCCTTAAACAAACTTGATCCTAACCATGTTTGTTCATAAATAAACTCAGTGATTTCTCCTAACCAGTGTCTATAGAAGGCTCAGAATAATGGTGAAAAACTTGTGGTGAAAGAGGGAAAAGGAAGTTTGAAGCCTCCAGACCTTCAGTTTTCTCCTCCATTACCATAAGTACTACATCAGGTTGCCAGATCTCAGGGCCTGGACCCTCTTTTCCAGTTCTAGGGAGAGTGGCCCATGTGAGACAATTGCTTTGAAAAGTATACGTGTGTTTCTCAACTGGAGCTTTTAAACTGAATTGTGTACTCCAGTGGTTCTCAGTCTTTTTACTCCTGTGACCCCCTTTATAATGTACATGAAGATATTGTACTCCCCTGCTTCGCACTGCACCCCATGTCCCATCCTACATCTCTCTCTCCCAGACCGCTTGTGCTGCATGCATCCCTCTGTCTTAATGCTGAGTTCTCCTCTCTTCATTTCCCTTTCTCCGCACCTGAGAAACTGCCTCATGATCACTAGGGGATGTGCATCTGCTGCATCAATGATGAAATGTTTGGAGAAGCTGAGTGGGAAAAGCAAAAAAAAAAAAGGGGGGGAGCCAATTTTTTTCCGTGTCTGAATTGGAGGAAGGCATAACAGTGGAAGGTATTTTGCATCGTTCTTTTGTACAGATCAGTCAATACTTGATGGCATACACATGCATACAAAACACAGACTTGTCCTTCCTAGTCATATCTGCTGTGCTTGCAGGGTGATTTTTCTTGCGCCATTCCTTGAGCAATTATTGTGCCCCCATTAGGGTCCACTCAACAGTTGGAGAACCACTGGTGTACTCTGTACAACTGTGCTCTATACTTAATGTTTAATGGCACCAGCAGCCTGCCCTCTTGTGACATCAGAAAGAGTCATTCCTAGGTTTCAGATTTTGGTGCTGAAGTCCTGATCTGTCTTTCTTGGTAATGGATGTGGTCTGATTGCCATCATCGTAAACCTTTAAATATTTATAATGGAAAAAGAAAAACAACCCTCTGAATATCAGTTGGTGGCTCCCATACTGAGTGGTGATCCATTCTGAGTTTTGAATAGCTTCGAAGGGGCTCTCCATGGTGCTAAACCTATTTAGGGGATAGAGTTCCGCACCCTAGAGAACTCCTTGAAAGTCTGAAGTAAAACCTGGAATAGATTTATAGCTGCATTGACCTGGGAGATACCAGTCACCACGACTTGCATATTTTAGACCAAGCGTTAAGATCTATCGAAGTGGTCCTTCTCTGTATCTTACCATTGAGAGCAATTCTCTCACTGGAGATACGGTTGGCCCTCTGCATCCATGGATTCTGCATCCACTGAATCAACCAACCCCAGCTTGAAAATATTTTTAAAAAATCCAAAAATCAAATATATAAGGGATTACACTTCATTACAACATTGTACACAAAGGGATTTGAGCATCCACCGAGGTGAATGCTTTGCCTTTGGATGTCCAACTGTTGCCCTATTTGGCCTCATATTGGTGCCAACTTAAAACTTGGCTGTTTACCCAAGCCTTTGAGGCCAAGTCTGGTTTTGTCCTTGGATTTGAGCTTCCTCGTCTTCCTTTCTGATTATATTGAACTGTCCTAGTTTGTTTGAGCTGTTTTAAAACTGTTTAAAATAGTTTAAAAGTTGCTTTTATTAATCATGACCCAGTGTGAATCTTTGGATACAGAGCAGGATAGACATATTTGAATGAATGAAAAAAAAAGGAATGAATGAATAACACCATTGATTTTTCCATCATTTTAAAGTATATATATAATCCTATAATTGCATATTTGAAATGTATTTTTTAAAAAGAGAACAGCTCACACAAAACATTCCTGTTTCCTGTCAAAAAGCAACATACTCTGTCATTTACAATCAGGAAATAATTATGCAAGAATCAATTGTTAAATGACCCTGCTTAAATCCGATGGTGGTTATCCAGAGAAAGTTACTTGCCCTGAAGTCCTGTTGCGATCAATAAGACAACTTCAGTGAATTGATTTCAGCAGGACGTGGGCATGACTAATTTTATTTTGATTGGGGATTTACACACCATTAACAGCGTTTTTGCAAAAGACAGATGGTACTGCAAAATGGTACTGCAGAACAGAATGCTTCTGAAAACTGATCCAAAAGCACAACATGTGTCAAATTGAATCATCCTTGACACAGTGGCTACCTATGCACTGTCAGAGGTGGCTGGTAGTTTCCATGTCAGAGAGGCAGTGAATCCACTTAGATTTAGTCTAAATATTAAGATGATCTATCCATAGGGCTAAGTTGGGGATAGACTTCAGCACCTTCGACAGTTCCTTCAAAGTACACACTATAACCCAAAGCAGATTTGCTCCACCAATGATGTGAAAACTACCAACTGCCACTGTGTTTACCTCTTTCTCCCTCCCTTACAGAGGCCATCAGAGTTAATTTTGCTCTTCGTCCAAGCATATTCAGAAGGTAAACAGGTTCCCAACCCATCTCCTGTCAAGCACAGACCCAAGGTTCCAGATTTGTATAACTTTCTAGATGAAACTGCAGGAGGTATCTGTGAAATCCCACACCTGAAGTATATAATCCCTTATCCGAAGTGCTTTTTTAAAATGCTGCTTCAGGAAGTCTTGTGATGCAAAATTGGAGTGTTAGAGATGCAAGGAACATATGCTTCGTGCGATAGTGTAACTCGGTGAAGAGGAAGAGCACCGGATAAAATGTTACCTAAGAAAGCTAGGGTACAAAGGTCTGGATTGACTAACCAAGAACTCTCAATTGCAGCACAAGCTCTGTGAGGAGGGGTAGAGGTTACAGGGAAAGGGAGGAGGGTAGTTTAAAAAGAACAGTCAGTTGAAGAGAGTTCAGTTGAAGACAGATAGTTGAGACTGAGAGTTTGAAATAGACTCTTGGAGGAGCCAGTTGAGAGTCTGAAGAGAGTTACTGACTGAGCCTGCCTGATTGATTTAAGGCACAGATCTGACATAATTCAACTGTAATAATGTTAGTGGTTTGGAACTCAGAACGGGAACTTAAGAAAGAAGTTATTCTATATGTTATTAAATAAAGTTAACCTATTTGTGATTTTGTAGATCTGACTCTGGACAGCATTATTATTTCAGAACCAAGAGTGGATCACATTTACCAAAAAGAACACAAAACTAACATACACAACAGTCCAGAATGAGGTCACCTGAAGGCCTAGGACTCCAGATCCATGGAGAGATTTTAAAGGGGGATTGGAAGGCAAGGTGATAGTGACAGGTTCACCAGGTTTGGAACAGCAGGGCCAGCCTGAGAAGGAAATCTGTCACATCTCGTTTTCTAAATTATTAAATCTGGCCCTCTTTATTCTCTGATAGTTTTCAAGGGAATATACACTGGCTATTCAGCTTACAGTGCATCCAGGCCATTCTTTACTGAAGAATTCAAAGTGTTGTGTATTTGTATCACTTTTCCTGGAGCTGTCTGCTCTTTTAAAAATGGCTTGCATTTTAGGCTTTAAAAAAACAAAGCAATATTTCTCTCAACATTCTGTCATACTCTAGTACGACCAAGACATGTATCCGTAAAGATTTCTTCAAAGTGAGTGAATGGCCAGCAAAATGCTAACTCCAGTTTAATGTGGGTAAGGGTAAAAACAGTGCAAGGGCAAGGTGAGAGAGAGGAGATACTGTTGCAAATGTTGCAAATCTTCTGTAGCACAGCCAAGGGCTAGCGCATCAAGCCAAACCGATAACATTCTATTATACGAAGTTTCATTGCCTCTCCTCAAACACAGAGGGACTTCAATTGCAGAGGAAATTAACTGCTTTTCCCTCATACCCAGAGGTCATCTAGACTGACCTGAAACTGTCTCCACCACAATACGTGTTTGTTTCTGTGTGAGCAATCTGGAGCCCTTTCACTGTACAGTTACAGCGCTATGATTCAATTTTAACTGCTATGGTAACAACCTATGGAATCCTGGGGTTTGTAATTTTGTGTGTGAAATGTATAGTTCTTGGAATGAGAAATATAAATATTTGTGTGTATGTGCCTTGTGTAAGGTGTGTAAGTCACCATGGCAGTTAAAGTGGAATCAGAACACTATAACAGTGTGATGTGAAAGGGCCCCTGGAGATGGGATTCATCATAACTTGTTACTATATCTTACCACTCCTCCTACAAGATATTCAATTTTCATAAATTGAGAATGACCAGAGAATATTATTGGGGTCGCGCTAGCTGGAGAACGTTTACAGGGTTATGCTGGCTGGAGATGTGCTTGGGATCAGGAACGTTCAGATAGGATTATGCGGAAAACTCAACCCTGATGGGTTTGTGTTAATCCCTTCACTACTTCAGGCTCTTGGCATTTTTGAATACAATGAAAGATGAAATGCCTAGATTGGTGAGCAATCAGAGACCATCCCTCGATCTTACTCTATGGAGATCTTCCCTATACACTCTACCTGACTGAACATTTAGAGACTGTCATGAGTCTCATCAATGTTTTGTCACTCCAGAGTTAGCAAACAGCTCATTGTGGACCCCTTTGCCAATCCTGTGGGAAAGCCATTATGGCTTTGTCAACGCACCCCTTCAGGGTGCGAAATAGGGTATAAATGCCTTAGTTTTGACCCCAGCCAATTGTAGTATGTAGTGTCCTAGACTGCCATTCCTCCACGCTACCCTCAGATGCTGTCTCAGTCTCTCCACTGTGACCCCTTCTGCAGGACTGATAACTATAACACTTTCCACCCAATCTCTCTCTATCCAGCCTTTCTTGTCTCACTTTCTGATAGCCTTGTATGGCTATGGTGTTTGATTTCATGTGTGTTTGTCAATTTGAATAAAATATTTGTTTATGTTTAACTGGAATCCTCTCTACAGTTAGTACTGGTATACATAGGTGAAAAGATTCTGCTGTTACCCTACTCTTGCAAGCCGTCTTTGAGCTATAACTTCCCCCAAATTCTAAGAAGATGCTGGCATTGTGGGTGGACCCCAATGTCCCTCACCTCTTAGAGTAATAAGCTGCCTGAGATTTATCTTAATATCCTTTATTATACAAATGGCTAGTTTGACTGATGGGAATAAATAAAGATTGCTGGCTTCTTCTTTCAAAGCATGCACACTACCATTAAGCATGTTTCCCAGAAGTCTGCATTCTGCTGAAAACGCACTGGTCTAAAGTGCATGAAATACTGGGGAGGTGGGGGAGAAGAGACGCTGCTCTTCTCCTATTCTATCAGCTCAATTTTTCTCCCAGTTCTAATGGCAGCAAAGTAGAGTTTGGTGCCATCTTCTGGCTTTGACAGTTATTCTGACAACTAACTTCTCAGAAACAGAGCTTGTAATGACACAGTGGCCGCACTAAAGCCACAGAATGGGGGGGGAGAGGACAAGGCAGCACCATCTAATGATTGTGCAGGTGCATAGGAAATAGCTCCACATTTGTTATAAGGATTCAGTTTTAACACACACACACACACACATGAATAATAAAGGTGGAATGTTAAGATAGTCCACATCTTTCATTCGTGGAAAACGTGCAATATTTGAGGCTACTTAAATGAACAGGCTGAAGAAGGGAGAGGAAATAATAGTGCCAATGCATTAGAAACAGCTTGGGGCCTACAGGCCACTTATTCCTATGTGAGCCTGCTGAAAATTTCAGGTCTCTAATAGAGGCCCTATTGTGTTTCCCATCCTCCGGAGAGGTTTAGGTTGATGGGAATCTTGTATCATCATAGTTAGTTATGTCTGACTTTCACACTAAAAATGAGACCCAAAGTAGCTCACAATTTAAAAGAACAATACAATCAAAAACATACAAAGAGTGAATCTTAAAGCAGAATTAAACTATTTACAGTATTAAAGCAATTACACTTCAGTAAAAATAAATAAATAAATGTGAGTTGGTATTGTGGTTACCTCTGAACCCTCAAAAACATGTGGGGCCAGAATGCAATGGACTACCCCGAGTAGTCCACACCATTGTAGGTGAGCTCTGAATCATCCAGGAAATGTCCCCAACTTTGGCCAACTTTCTACCACAAGAAGAACACACTCAAAACCACTTCTTACATGAGCAAAAAGAAGGACCCTTTATTTTTAAGAGGAGGGATTTTTATAAGTTAGGGTGACAATGATTCATAAAGCATTCCATGCACGTGCAAGAAACATTGCTTTTTCAGGATCAAAAATCTGATACATGGTTGATAATGAAGTAACTTCTGGTTAACAATCAACGATGAAACCTGTATCACACATGTATTCACTGGGAACTGATGCTGAGAACTTGAGCATTGACTTTGCCAATTAATATCAGCATAATTTTAAGTAGGACAAGGGGCTGACAACAGGAGCAACCTTTAAAGTTGACTAGAATTCAAAATGGAGGAACTCTAGTAAAGCAAATGCAGAGAGACAGACTTCCTTTACCTTGGATATTTAAGCAGGTGAATTGGATGCTAAATCTCTAGCAACCTTGCAGAGTAGTCCAGGGAAATGTTGGGGAGCACTATCTATTTTGTCTATACCCTTTTACTGCTTACACTAGTATGGTGTGGTGGTTTGAGTGTTGGACTATGGCCATATCCGCACGAGGGAATTAACACGGCCCAGTGCGTCCTCTCACAGAGGTTGTCTGCACCTTGGAGCGGACTAGTTCCGGACTACTTACCTGAGATCCGCACCTCAGTCCGCTCCGAAATGCCCCCAACTGGTCCTCCAGTGTGCTTTTTAAAGAACGGTAGAAAACCGTTCTTTAATTTTTTGGAGTGCGTCATTGCGTTCCTGCTCACTTGTGCAGATTTGCAGGCTTGCACCAATGCGAGCCTGTGATCTGCGGAGGATGGGCTTTAGGCGTGGTGAGCTTCAGTGGTTGGTCGGGACCCACAAACAACCAGAAGCCACCATTTTGGAAGCCGGAGCAGTGCAGATCTAAGACCTTGCACTGCTCTGATTCACCCTGGAGGAGACGGAGGAGCCCTGTGGAAGAGCTTAAGGGATAGTCCACGTTGGTCCGTGCCCAGAAGATCTGGTAAGTAACAGCACGGAGTGATTCCCTCGCCTCATGCGGAAATGGCCTATGACTCCGGTGACCAGGATTCAATTTCCCACTTGGCCATAGAAACCCACTGGGTGACCTTGATACCTTAGGGCTGTCATAAGTTAGAAATGACTTGAAAGTACACAACAGCAACAACAACAAGAATGAAATGTAAATTAATAAGATAAAAAGCTCTTAAAAAATCAATGAAAACACATGAGGTATGGGCTTTTCTTTACCTCAGACATACTGACAGATCTTCCAAAATTTCCCAGATGAAAACTAGGAAACATATAGCCAAGCAACATCAGAGTGGGATCAAGATGGGGGGAAGAAACTATTAAAGGGAAAGTGCTAGGAGAGGCTGAAGCAATTTGCTTTTGCCCAAGCCCATTGGACAGGACAGGGTTCCTCCTCCTCTTCTGCTGAACTGAGCACAAATTACTTTTGTACTTTGAACTCTGTTTCATGAAATGAAGGGAGAACAAAGGGGAAAAGCGGAAGTAGAAAACAGAAACAAGGGCCATTGCTGCCCTGCTCTGTTATAGGGCTATTATTCCACTTTCAACATCCTGTGGAATTCTGTGGTTTGTAGTTTACTGAGGCCAAAGAGCTCTCTGGCTGAGAATTCTAAATTTCCCTCCCTAAACTGCAAACCCCAGGATTCCGCAGGATGTTGTAGGTGGAATAATAGCACCATAACGGCGTAGTGTGGAAATGGCCAAGGACATTTAAAAAACAGCTGATAAAGTGGAAGGAGGCAGGGTTAATCAGGACTGTAATGCCAAATCAGGGCATGGGTTTGTTTGTTTTTGTGTGTGTGGGGGAGCATTATACAGTCATCCTTCCACATTTGCTAGAGGTAGGGGCACAGGACCCCCATGAAAGTGGAACAACCGTGTATAACTCTAGGCCTGCCCAAATCATATTTAACACACAGAAAAGTATGATCACCCATAGTCAACCCACCCTAGATTCCTTTGCGGCATCAGGGTTCCTTCACAAGGCAGAAGTGGGTGGCTGGTGGCGCTACTGCCACCTCCACTGCTGCCCCACCCCATTTTTAATAGCGACTTACAAGCCTTGTTCACAGCTTCTCAGTCTTATGAGGCTTACAAACCTTGTTAAAAATGGCATAGGGCAGCATCAGAGGTGACAGCAAATAATCCGTGAATAATCAAATCTGCAAAAGTGAAACCCACAAATGTGGAGGGCTGACTGCATAGTGCTTATAAAGAAAGTTAGACTGGCTCCATACTTCCTGAGCTGCTGACAGACAGACAAAGCCGTACTATTTTGTTAGGGTTTTGATTTTTAAAATTGTTTTCAGACTGTTTCAAAAATTGCTTTCTTTTTGTTTTGTTTTTAACCTTTGCTTTTATGGTTCTTTACTTTGGAGATCGTGTTGGACAGAAAAACAATCTATAAATATTATGAACAGACAGAGAGAAAGGTATAATCTGGTTTTGGTGGAAAAATGAGTTTTTGCACTGTCTCCACGGGCTTAACACTGAAAAATAAAAGCAGGAAATAGCAAACAATGGCCAAGAAGAATCAAAAGGGCCACCTGCTGTGTTCAAACCCTCCTCCCCGTTAGAATCCTTTGCATGTTTCTGTAGCATTGCTCCACAAAATCAAGGAATTCTCTAGAACAGTTTTTGATGTCACAAGGCACTTTGGAAAGGGAGATTGGCAGTGCCTTTTGGTGGAAAAGTAATATGTACACAAGCAGATCTTTTGATCCAGGCCAGTGTCTACAAATGGTACACTAATTGATCAAAGTACATAAGCTTTCACATTTTGTAATAAAACGGACACAGAAACCATAATGCAAGAGTCATGAAAGGGGGAAAATATATCTATATTCAATTGCTTAGGCATCCTGCTAAGCATATTCAAAAGGTAAGCGGTTTTCTGAGAGCCAGAGCGATGTAGTGGTTTGAGTGTTGGACTGAGACCCTGGAGACCAGGGTTCGATTCTCTGCTCAGCCACGGAAATCCACTGTTATTCCATAAGTCAGGAATGACTTGAAGGTGCACAACAACAGACAGGTTTCCAAGCCATTTCCTATGATGCACAGATCCATACCCTCCAAGGAAAATGAGGACACTTGGCTAAGCTAAACAACATCAGACTGTGGTCAAAAGGGCAAAAGTAATTCGTTAGAAACAACACACAATCGAGGGGCCTTTCTGCCCTACTCTGTTATACTGCTATTATTCCACTTTCAGTCTCCTGTGGAATCCTAGGTTTTGCAGTTCAGGGAGGGCCTTTAGAATTCTCAGTCAAAGAGCAATTTGGCCTCAGTAAACTACAAACCTCAGAATTCCACAGGATGTTGAAAGTGGAATAATAGCACTATGACAGTGTAGTGTGGAAAGGCCCTAGGAGAGGTTGCAGCAGTTTGCTTTGGCTTGAGCCTACTGGGAAGAGCAAGTTCCTGTCCCCTTCTCTTCTCTTGCCTCCTGAATTAATGGAGTGGAAACCACTTTTTCACTTTGAACTCAGTTTCAGTAACTGGAGTAAGCTGAAGACAAGAGAGGGGAGTGGAGAAGAGAGAGAGAGAAACTGGGATATTTGAAACGCTGCTGAAAAAGTGGGATGACAGGAATAACTGGGACTGTGCCTGCCAAACTGGGACAGTTGAGGGTATACAGGCTGAGGTTCCAGAATGGTATGATTTTCAAGATGAAACTGTGGCCATTTCCACACGGGCTAATAGAAACGGTGCAGAGCGTCCTCCAGGGAGGACGTCTGCACCTGGGAGCGGACTGTGTCAGACCTATTTAACGTAGATCCGCACCTCAGCCCGCTCCGGAACGACCCCAAGTGGTGTCAAGCGTGCTTTTGACAGACCACTTAAAGCAGGTCTTTCAAAAGCACAAAGCGCGCCATTCCATGCCTGCTCTCCGGTGCAGATTTGCAGGCTTGCAGACCCTCGACCAACTGGAAGCCTCCATTTTCGTCCCTGGACCAGTGCAGAGCGACAAGCAAGCACTGCTCCGGAGCAGTGTGGGCCAGACCAGGGAGCCAAGAAGTCTGGTAAGTAGCGGCACGGGCGATTCCTTCTCCCCGTGAGGAAATGGCCTATATCAGATGTCTGTAAAATCCCTTATCCGTAGAATATAATCCCTTATTGGAAATGGCCTTCTTTACATTACTTCAGGAAATCTCCAAAAGTGACATTAGAGAGTTAGAAATGCAAGGAACACTTTGTTTTCTAAACTATTAAATTTGACCTTTTTAAATTCTCTGACTGGTAATTCTTAAAGGGATAAACACTGGCCATACAAGCTACATTACATTGCATTCGGGCCATTTTTTAATGAAGACTTCAAAGGAATGTGTATTCTTTTGTGTATTAGTGTATTGTGCATCAGATTTTCCAGAGCTGCCTGGTCTTGTATAAATGGCTTTTTTAAAACCCCCAACAACTTAAAAAACACAATGCTTCTGATTTTTTAAAGGAATCCTACAGCAAAATCCTATGCTCAGAAATAAGATCCACTTGAGTTCAATACTCACAGGTAGGTACATATGGGAGTGCAAAATCAGGGAGCTGCATTTTTTTTTAAAAAAAGAAACCATTATTGGGGCGCATTTGGTACCTTCAGGAACCAAGTTTCTATATATGGGACCCTCCAGGACTTGCATGGATACCAGATATGCCAACTTCCTCCCTGTAAACCAAAAGCAACTTCCTGCAGAAGTGAATGAAGGTCCATTTCTTATTTTGAAAAATGAATGTTATCTGATATTAGAAAGTGCAGAGGGACTCTTGAAACCTATTTTAAAAGGTGAATTATTGTTTAGGAAGCCACCAGGAGGGTAAGTTCACTTTTTGCAGGAAGAAAAGGGCCAATCTGGAGGGACTGGGGACCACAAAAAACAGACTTGGGACCACACATGGACCCAGGCCACACTTTGCCTATGCCTCTTCTAGATCCAGGGTGCCTATATTTTTAACAGTTAATGTATTTGAGAGACTGTCATGAACTGCAACTGGGCAGTGTTCAAGGGAAGAGAAATAACAGAGCTATTCACAGAAATCAGAAAATCAAGCTTGCTTGCTTGCTTCCTTTCTCTCTCTCTCTGCCTGGCCATTTCTGTATTAGACTGCCATAGTGCTATTATTCCACTTTCAACATCCTATGGAATCCTGGGGTCCTTTGAGGCCCCTCCCTAAACTGCAAACTTCAGGATTCCATAGGATGTTGAAAGTGGAATAATAGCACTATGGCAGTCTAGTACAGAAATGGCCATGCTCAATCAATCTCTTTCTTTCTTTCTTTCTTTCTTTCTTTCTTTCTTTCTTTCTTTCTTTCTTTCGACTCCAGCTCCCAGTCTCCCTGGCCACTGAGATTTAAATTCTAGGACC
The DNA here is from genome assembly GCA_948472985.1 of Iguana delicatissima. Lineage (NCBI taxonomy): Eukaryota > Metazoa > Chordata > Lepidosauria > Squamata > Iguanidae > Iguana > Iguana delicatissima. The sequence continues at coordinate 1,156,067 of CAOKZL010000489.1, read as the reverse complement.
TGTCCTCTAAAAAAAGTAACTTCTACAAGTTTTGCCTGCTAAATGCCTTCTTCTGCACAATTGTTAAAGTGCATTCCTTAATATGTTTCCTTAGAGTTTATTGTTGCTCTGAATTGCCATTAAGCTGGCTTTGACTTATGCTGATCCTATGAATGAGATGCCTCCACAATACCCTGTCATCAACTGCCTTGCTAAGATCTTGCAGACTCAGGGCTGTGGCTTCCTTGACTGAGTCAATCCATTTATAATGTGGTCTTCCTCTTTTCCTGCTAACATCTGGGTTGAGGAAAGTAATGCTACCACTTTATTTTGTTTCGGTCAGACCGCACCGGGAGTACTGTGTCCAGTTCCGGGCACCACAATTCAAGTGGGATATCGACAAGCTGGAATGTGTCTGGGGCAGGGCAACCATAATGGCAAAAATCCTGGAAAACATGCCCTAGGAGGAATGGCTTAGGGAATTGTGTATGTTTACTTTAGAGGAGAGAAGGTTAAGAAGTACCATGATGCTCATGTTGAAATATTTGCAAGGAGCTCATGGGGAGATGGGGCAAGCTTTTTCTGCTGCTCTAGAGACTAGAACATGGAGCAATGGATTCAAACTACAGGAAAAGATTCCACAAAAACATTAGGCAGAAACTACTGATGGTTAGAGCAGTTAGGCAGTGGAATACCCTGCTTCAGAGTGTAGTGGAGTCTCCTTCTTGGAGGTTTTTAAACAGAGGCTGGATGGCCATCTGCTGGGAGTGTTTTGATTGTGTATTCCTGCATGGCAAGGGGTTGTACTAGATGACCCTGTAACCTCTTCCAGCTCTATGGTTCTATGATTCTATGATTCTATTGCTTTGCACCTTACCAAGCATTATCCTTTTTAACTAATGATGCCTAGATATAAAGCCCATTATAGACACTGCAAACTACTTAAGCAAGCATGCTTAGGGTTATGCTATTAATCACTGGCACAGTTGCACAGGATTTCTACTTATTTTCTTTGGCAACTTTTTAAATAATTAAATAATTAAAATTGTATGGAAAGTGACCACTAGATGTCTCTATTGGCTTTCTGTATTCATTCTAACAAGTTCTGCTAAAAGTTTATGTTACCTTTTATTAAAAAAGAGAAAATTACCCAGGATTAAATAATTAATTGTCTACTTCTCCCTGCCTCCTCCACTTTATTCATTTCTTTTTAAAATGCAAACCACAAAAGAATTTCTCTCACGCAGATACCATACAAAGTATTTTTTTTTCTGGCTTACAAATGGAAACCTAGCCAGTCTTAAATATAAATCGAGGGTGGAGAACTTTTGGCTCCCCAGATGTTTTGTCTACAGCTCCGGCTGACTCTACCAGTATGGCCAATGGTAAAGAATTGTGGGAACTGTAGCAAAAACCATTTGGAAGCCAAAGGTTCCCTATCTCTGTTCTATATAATCCTTGAAAAGATGACTGGCGTAATAAAAGAAAAGAAGAGTGGTGTAATAAAATGAAAAAAAAAAATCAAGGGTGAGTTGTGATAAAGACCATTCTAACAGTCAACTAAAGTTAAACTCTGGGTAGAAATCAGCATGTTTGCCCTGAATGAAAAAGATTCAAGTCTGATATTCTGTCAGGACAGGAAAATGTTATCACAATGAATTCAGTAGAGTTAGATGATGATGCAGCACTGGCAAATTACCAATATAAAGTAGACTTACACAGTCTGTGACTTACTTAGCCAAATGTACCCTATCCACCATCTTTTGTAGCCTTCCTGGCACTTGACAATCTTTGTTTCAATATAAACAGCCTATGAATTGCATGTTGGACTAAGATTAGGGCTCTAGGAGATCAGGGTTTGAGTCCCTGCTCAGCCACAGAAACTGACTGGGCAGCTCACACTTTTTCAGCCTGAGAGGTAGGCAAAAGCAAACTCCTCTGAACAAATCTTGCCAAGAAAACCCCATGGTAGCTTTGACTTAGGGTCATCACAAGTCAGAAATGACTTGGAGGCGCACAACAACAACATGGTAGGTGGCAAAACCAGAACATGTGTCTGGTCCCCACTGGACAGACTGGTGTCTGTGCTGACTTGGTAGGTCATTTTCTTTGGGCCTGGTGTAAGATGACTCCAATGTTCTGATGACAGATTCCCTTCCATTTATCTCAGAACTGGACTTGCATAATGTGAATTTTGTATTCCAAGACACAGGTAGTATCTCAGTGTCACTCATATCCTCTAACATTTCACAGATGACAAATGGGCCAAATGAGGCCATGGAGCATTTGAGTGGTTTTCCCTTTCCTTGGTTTTTGCAAGGTTTTTGCTTACCTGAAGAAGAAATTTAGAGTCACACAGCACAGGATAGCACAGGTTACTTTAGATTTAAATTCTTTGTATACATCCAGCCCACATTTGGGGAGTAGACAAATTATTGAACAGTTTTTGCCTTTGCATACAATTACTTCCTTTTCTACACATTTTTTTTTGTTAGACATTCTAGTTTCATTTTGGAGAAGAATTATTTCAGGTTTTAATCACAATTTTTATTTACAAACTAAAAGAACAGCAACAGGTAGTCCAGCAGCAACCAGTACTGCTAATTTATATATGATCAGTTTGGAGAATTGTCATATTCTTAATTCTAATGACAATCCTTTTCATTTTTTTTATCTACTATGGCAGGTATATTGATGATGTTTTCATTGTCTTTTCACAGAACAAAAGAGTTACCTTTTTTTTTTTTTTGGTCTGGATTAACGATGAAGAATGATTTTTTTCATCTGGATTAACTCCATTAATCCTCACATCAATTTTCCATGTCATTTCAGCACTCAGGAAATCTCATTTTTAGATGTTTTAGTTTACGTTTGAGTTTACATATTGCTGTTTGGAATCACCACACAAATCTACTGACAGAAATTTCATATTAAATTGTTTAAGTTGTCATTCCTATAATATAAGGAAGAATTTATTTTTTCTCGGTTCCTTAGAATCCAAAGAAATTGTTCGAACTCATTTCATTACAATTTGCAAGCTATGTTATTCAAGAATGATTAGACAGGGGTTGTTCAAGAGATTATCTGTTTTGCACAAAACATAACATCAAATGTTACCATGATCATCCCTGCTAACATCCATACAGAAACCATATGATGATCATATTATTTTGTCTATTTCTTTTAACCATGCCTCATGCAAAATCCAGTATATCATCAAGAAATATTGGCACTTACTTCAACATATAGAAAGCTGTAAAAACTACCCATTATAAGCTTTTGCAGATCTGCCAACCTAAGAGATAAATTAGCCCACACTGATTGTCTAAGGCAGAGCTTTCCAAACTTTTCGTGTTGGTGACACACTTTTTAGGCATGCATCATTTTGCGACACAGTAATTCAGTTTTACCAGCAAACTAGAGATTAAAGTAACTCCTTATAAAAGATACACACATACATAAATTGTAATAACAAAATGTATGGGAACACAACATATCTCATGAAAACCTTTCATATATTTTTAAAAATATATGGTTTATAAATAATAACACACATTTCCAAGATTGTAGGTGACACACCTACACACTTCAGGTGACACACTAATGTTCCAGCAGAGCGTTTGGAAAGCCCTGGTCTAAAGTATAAGTATCATATACCATCTGTTGTTGGTCATTATAAATGTGGTCATTGCTCATGTTGTAAACAATGCTTAGAACTTAAAGAATTTACACATCCTGTTTCAAAAGACATATTTTATCTTAAAGACATCACTAATTGTAATTTTCAGGAGGTCACTTACATTATCCAGTGTCCCTGCAATAAACTATATGTACGCCAGACCTCCTGTAATCAGAATTACAGAACACAAGATTACTATTAGGCATCACAATATGGATACTTCTTTAATGGAACACTTCAATAGTTTTAACCAGAACTGGGATTTTTAAATATTTTTTTCTTATAGAAAACAAATCATTTACATGTTTATAATAATAATGCCACTCTTCACAATATTCTTCTTCAAAGGGAAGCTTTTTGGATTTTTCTGTTACAAATGATTGTCCATGCAGGTTTGAATGACCACATAGATTTTTTGTGTTTGTTATAGCTCTGCCATTTATCCTAGGTCTCTTGAGAGGAATGTTAGAGCAGGATCTCCAAGTGTAATTAGTTTAGTAATTAGATCAATTGAATTGTAGATTCATTGAGTGCAAAACCTGCCTTCTATTCATTGATTGTCATTTTCCTCTGTTAATTAATTGCATTGTATTGGTTCACTATAAATTGTAAGAAGGATAAATCTTTCCATTATGTACTTTTCCATCACATGATATGTTTGTTGGCTCTGTATATTACAGATCTCATTGAGGTCTTGTTAAGGTTTGCATTTTCTTTACTCTCTGTAAGTGCAATTATAAAATGGTATGTGTTACTACCTATATTGGTGTTTATTTTTCATTGCATACAAGTTAAGGTTGCTGATTCTCTCAGCTAAGACTTCTGAATCAAGTTTGAATGATTTATACATGAAAAAATGACTGAGGAAGATTGTATTGACATGAATTTAGATTTTCAAGAGTGGTCACATCATCATTATTATCTATTATTATCTACGTGGTATTTTTGGACTTACTATACTTCTGTGTATTTGGAGTTGTTCCAAGTGGACTTTCTATAAATTCCCCATTGGGAGAAATAAATACACTTTTAATTATTGTTTGTTATATTTGTGTTCACAGTTTGAAGATATATTTGATGTCTGATTTGTTTTTCACATCATAGAATATTTATTTGCTGTTACCAATATATTCTGTCTTCTTGCTGACTTCCAGAGGAGAGAGCAGAAGGTAAGCTGGGTCTGTGAAGACAACTTTGATAGGTGTTTTTGCAGGACTGTGGGGCTGAGTTTGTTTGCTTATTTCTCTGTGTTTTTTGTTTTGTTTTGTTTTTGTTTTGTTTTTTGCTTGCGCTGGCCGTGTGCTCTGCCTGAGCTCACAGCCTATTGTCAGCTAATTGTTTGTTAGTTAGTCAGTTAACTGTCAATCAAACTAGGGAGAGTTAATCAAGCTAGGGGGAGGAGCCAGCTAGGGGAAGGAGGCTTTATTAGGAACTCCCAGCAATTTCATTCATCTACTTCAATCCTTCAAGTTCAACCATTCAAGTTTAGGAACAACCGACCCTTAGAGCAACTGAACAAATTTAGGAAGAGTTCAACTGAGCTTGGTAGTTAGCTGAGCAGACATAGCTTATACAGCTCAAATTAAGAAAGGAGGCCCAGTTTTTGTTTTTGTTTTCTTTTTCTATTCTCTGTATTATCAAGTATGGAAGGGGAGGGAGCTGCTGCTGTCACCTGTAGCACTTGTGGCATGTTCCTTTTCTTGCCACAAGATGTGGTCGGGTACACCTGCAGCAAGTGCAAGCTGGTCACCTTCTTAGAGGTCAAGGTGCGGCAGCTGGAGGCACTGGTTTCTAATCTTCGTCTTATTAGGGAAGGTGAGGACTTCTTAGATAGGGCAGAGAGGACCTTCCTGAAGACCGGATATGTGGAGGAGCTGCCTGATGAGGAAATCAGTTCCGTGAGCCAGGAAAGCGATGCTTGGAGGAATGTCACACGGAGAAGTACAAGGGCCAGGAAGGAAACAGAGACTCTCAAACTACAGAATCACTTCAACGTTCTTGGTGCTGTGAATGATGAGGAACACCAGAAGGAGGGAACACAACATCAGCAAGAAGGAATCCAACTTCGCCAACTGGAACTTGAACACCAACAGGACAGCATCCAACATCGGGAAGACCAGCACTCCCGGCCTCAACACAATGCCCAGGCAATCCTGGAAGAATCTGCTTGTCGAAGAACCCCGGACAGGCCTCAGAGGAGGCGAGTTCTGGTGGTTGGGGACTCCTTGCTCAGAGGAACCGAAATGGCAGTTTCCAAACCGGACAAGCTCAATCAAGAGGTCTGCTGTCTTCCTGGGGCCAGGATAAACCACGTAACAGAGAGGCTAGCCAGGCTGGTCAAGCCCACTGACCGCAAGCCCCTCATTTTGGTTCACGTTGGAACCAATGACACGGTGAAGCGCAGCTTTCACCACATCACAAAGGACTACGAGCTTATGGGGAGAAAGCTTAAGGACCTTGGTGCGCAGGTGGTCATTTCATCAATCCTCCCTGTTCAAGGATATGGTGCACAAAGGGAAAGGACAATAGTAGAGGTCAACAGCTGGCTCCGCACATTTTGCCGCCGCCAACAGTTTGGCTTTTTGGATCATGGCTTGAAATTCCAGGAACATGGGCTTCTGGCAAGGGATGGGCTGCACCTCACGAAACTTGGCAGGAACGTTTTTGCAAACAGTCTCACAAGGAGGATTAGGAGGGCTTTAAACTAAGCACAACTGGGGAGGGAGACAAGATTATTCAGGACAAGGACTCGGCAAGTGCAGGGGAAAAAGGCCCAAATTATATTGGCCAAGTAGGAATAGCATCCAATCGTGGGAGGGGTGGAAACAATGCTATGGGACTTGCAGGAAGGGCACGGGGACTTAAGTGTCTCTACACTAATGCACGGAGCATGGGAAACAAACAAGATGAATTTGAATTCCTAGTACAGGAAAATAAATACGATTTGATAGGCATCACTGAGACCTGGTGGGATGAGTCTCACGATTGGAATATAGGAATAGAGGGGTATAGCCTATTTTGTAGAAATAGACCAAATAAGAAAGGAGGAGGAGTAGCCTTATATGTCAAGGATGTTTTCACTTGTGAAGAGATCCATGACTTGAACACCAGAAACCAGGTCTAGAGCATCTGGGTAAGAATTAAGGGAGCGAGAAACAATAGGGATATTATAGTGGGGGTTTACTACAGACCTCCAAGCCAGACTGAGGACCTCGATGGCGCTTTCATAGACCAAATGACTGCACATTCAAAAAGGAGAGATACAGTAATAATGGGAGATTTCAACTACCTGGATATTTGTTGGCAGTCAAACTCTGCAAAGGCGGCAAGGTCCAGCAAGTTTCTTGCTTGTCTTGCAGACAATTTCATGGTCCAGAAGGTGGAAGAGGCGACAAGGGGATCAAATATTCTGGATCTGATCCTGACCAACAGGGAAGACCTTGTTAATGACGTAGAACTGGTTGGATCTTTAGGAGAGAGTGACCATGCCCTATTAGAATTTGGCATTCAGTGGGGAAGAGAAGGCAAGTGTAGCCAGGCATTCGTCTTAGATTTTAAAAAAGCAGACTTCTGTAAACTGAAGGAGCTGCTGGCTGAAATCCTGTGGTCAAGAATAGTCAATGAGAAAGGAGTTCAGGAGGCATGGGAGTTCTTTAAAAGGGAGGTACTGAAGGCACAGGCTAAAACTGTGCCATTAAGGAGGAAAAATGGAAGGCATCTGAACAAACCGGAATGGTTGACTAAAGAGCTCTCAGCTGAGCTGAGTATTAAGAAAAACATGTACAGGAAATGGAAGAAGGGGGAAATCACCAAAGAAGATTATAGGCAAGTAGCCAGAAGATGTAGGGAGAAGGTCAGAAAGACTAAAGCACAGAACGAACTTAGGCTGGCCAGAGACATTAAAAACAATAAAAAGGGCTTTTTTAAATACGTCCGCAGCAAAAGGAAAAAGAAGGAGACGATAGGGTCACTGCGCAAGGAAGATGGTGAATTAATAACAGGAGGAAGAAAAAGGCAGAACTCCTCAACACCTTCTTCGCCTCAGTTTTTTCCCAAAAGGATAAAAACACGCAATCTGGCGGTTGGGGAGCAGGAGAGGAAGTGGGGGAAATGCAGCACAGAATAGGTAGAGAGGTAGTACAGGAATACCTGGCCACACTGGATGAATTCAAGTCTCCAGGGCCAGATGAATTGCATCCTAGGATTTTAAAAGAACTAGCAGAGGTCATTGCGGAACCTCTTGCTATAATCTTTGAAAACTCTTGGCGGACCGGAGAAGTTCCGGCAGACTGGAGGAGGGCAAATGTTGTCCCCATCTTCAAGAAGGGAAAAAAAGAGGACCCAAATAATTATTGCCCAGTCAGCCTGACATCAGTACCTGGAAAGATCCTGGAGCGGATCATCAAACAGTCAGTTTCTAATTACTTAGAAAACAATGCCGTAATTACGAAAAGTCAACATGGATTTCTCAAAAATAGGTCATGCCAGACTAATCTTATCTCTTTTTATGATAGAGTTACTTGCTTGATAGATGAAGGGAATGCCGTGGACATAGTATATCTTGATTTCAGTAAGGCCTTTGACAAAGTTCCCCATGACATTCTTGCAAAGAAGCTAGTAAGATGCGGACTGGACAGGGCTACTGTCAGGTGGATTTGTAACTGGTTGACTGACCGTACCCAAAGGGTGGTCACCAATGGCAGATTCTCATCCTGGAGAGAAGTGACTAGCAGGTGCCACAGGGTTCTGTCCTGGGCCCGGTGCTGTTCAATATCTTCATTAATGACTTGGATGAAGGAATAGAGGGCACGCTGATCAAATTTGCAGATGACACCAAATTGGGAGAGGTTGCTAATACGCCTGATGACAGGATCAAAATTCAAAAGGACCTGGACAGATTGGAGAGCTGGGCCAAGGCTAACAAAATGAATTTCAACAGAGAGAAATGTAAGGTCCTACACTTAGGCAGAAAAAATGGTATGCAGAAATATAGGATGGGGGACACGTGGCTGGCTAGCAGTACGTGTGAAAGGGATCTAGGAGTCTTCATAGACCACAAGCTGAACATGAGTCAGCAGTGTGATGCGGCAGCCAAGAAGGCCAACGCAATTCTTGGTTGCATCAATAGGAGTATGGTGTCTAGATCGAGGGAGGTATTGGTACCACTTTATTCTGCATTGATTAGACCTCATCTTGAATACTGTGTCCAGTTCTGGGCACCTCAGTTCAAGAGGGATATGGATAAGCTGGAGCAGGTCCAGAGGAGGGCAACCAAAATGGTGAGGGGCCTGGAAGCCATGCCGTATGAGGACAGACTTAGAGAGCTGGGTATGTTTAGTCTGCAGAAGAGAAGGTTGAGAGGGGACATGATAGCCATGTTTAAATATTTGAAGGGGTGTCATGTCGAGGAGGGAGTGGGCTTGTTTTCTCCTGCTCTTGAGACCAGGACAAGGAGCAATGGATGCAAGCTGCAGGAGGGGAGTTTCCGCCTGAACCTCAGGAGGAATTTCCTGACAGTCAGGGCTGTCCGACAGTGGAATGTGCTGCCACAGAGTGTGGTGGAGTCTCCTTCTTTGGAGGTTTTTAAGCGGAGGCTGGATGGCCACTTGTCGGGAGTGCTTTGAGGGTTTTCCTGCATGGCAGGGGGTTGGACTGGATGGCCCTTGTGGTCTCTTCCAACTCTACATTTCTATAATATTAGACGTTTCACCTACTTCACAGATGTTACATTTCATAGAACCATAGAGTTGGAAGAGACCCCAGGGGCCATAGAGTCCAACCCCCTGCTATGCAGGAACACCCATCAAAGCATTCCAACAGATGGCCATCCAGCCTCTGCTTAAAAACCTCCAAAGAAGGAGACACCACCACACTCCAAGGCAGCATATTCCACTACTGAACAACTCTGACCATCAGGAAGTTCTTCCTGAGGTTCAAGTGGAATCTCCTTTCCTGTAGCTAGAATCCATTGCTCCTTGTCCTAGTCTTTGGAGTAGCAGAGAACAAGCCCAGTCCCTCCTCAACATGACAACATGACATCCCTTCAAATATCATGTCTCCTCTTAACCTTCTCTTCTGCAGACTAAACATACCCAGCTCCCTAAGCCGTTCTTCATAGGGCATGGCTTCCAGACCCTTCGCCATTTTGGTCGCCCTCCTCTGGACACGTTCCAGCTTGTCGATATCTTTCTTGAATTGAAGTGCCCAGAACTGGACACAGTATTCCAAATGAGGCCTAACCAATGCAGAATAAGTGGCACCATTACCTCCCTCGATCTAGACACCATACTCCTATTGATGCAACCAAGAATTACATTGGCTTTCTTGGCTGCTGCATCACACTGCTGACTCATGTTCAGCTTGTGATCTACCAAGACTCCTAGATCCCTTTCACACATACTGCTATCCAGCCACGTGTCCCCCATCCTATATTTGTGCCTTCCATTTTTTTCTGCCTAAGTGCAGGACTTTACATTTCTCTCTGTTGAAATTCATTTTGTTATCTTTGGCCCAGCTCTCCAATCTGTCCAGGTCATTTTGAAATTTGATCCTGTCCTGTGGTGTATTAGCAACCCCTCCCAATTTGGTATTATCTGCAAATTTGATCAGTATGCCCTGCTCTCCTTCATCCAAGTCACTGATGAAGATATTGAACAGCACTGGGCCCAGGACAGAACCCTGTGGCACCCCACTTGTCACTTCTCTCCAGGATGAAAAGCAGCCATTGGTGAGCACCCTTTGGGTTCGGTCAGTCAACCAATTACAAATCCACCTAACAGTAGCTCTGTCCAGCCTGCATTTTACTAGCTTCTTTGCAAGAATGTCATGTGAAACTTTGTCAAAGGCCTTGCTGAGGTCAAGATATGCTATGTCTACAGCATTCTCGTCATCTATCAAGCTTGTAACCCTATCATAAAAAGAGTTAAGATTAGTCTGGCATGACTTATTTCTGAGAAATCCATGTTGACTTTTAGTGATTACGGCATTACTTTCTAAGTAATTACAAACTGACTGTTTAATGAACTGCTCTAGGATCTTTCCTGGAATTGATGTCAGGCTGACCGAGTGATAATTATTAGAGTCCTCTTTTTTCCCTTCTTGAAGATGGGGACATTTGCCCTCCTCCAGTCTGCTGGGACTTCTCCTGTTCTCCAAGAGTTCTCAAAGATTATTGCAAGTGGTTCAGAAATGAATTCTGCCAGCTCTTTTAATATCCTTGGATGCAATTCATCTGGCCCTGGGGACTTGAATTCATCTAGTTTAGCCAGATATTCCTGTACTACTTCTCTACTTATTCTGCGGTGCATTCTCCCCCCCACCTGCTCCTCACACCCCAGGTTGAGTACTTCTATCCTTTTGGGAGAAAACTGAGGCAAAGAAGGTATTAAGTAGTTCTGCCTTCTCTCTTCCTCCCGTTATTAATTGGTCACCTTCTCCACGCACTAACCTTATCATATCCTTGTTTTTCCTTTTGCTCTGGACATATCTAAAAAAGCCCTTTTTATTGTTTTTGATGTCTCTGGCAAGCCTGAGTTCTTTCTGCACTTCAGCTTTTCTGATCTTCTCTCTACATATCCTGGCTATTTGCTTGAATTCGTCTTTGGTGGCGTCACCATTTTCCCATTTCCTGTACATATTTCTTTTAACACTTAGCTCAGCTGAGAGTTCTTCAGCCAACCATTCTAGTTTCTTTAGACATCTGCCATTTTTCCTCCTTATTGGCACAGTTTTCAATTGTGCCTTCAGTATCTCACTTTTAAGAAACTCCCATCTGTCATGAACTCCTTTCTCTTTTAGTATTCTTGACCACGGGATTTCAGCAAGTAACTCCCTAAGTTTAGAGAAATCAGCTTTCTTAAAGTTTAGGATATATGTCTTGGTTTCTCCTTCCCACTGAGTGACAAACTCCAAAAGAGCATGGTCATTCCCTCCTAAGGATCCCACCACCTCCACCTCATCAACTAGGTCATCCCTTTTGGTCAGGATCAGATCTAAAATAGCCAATTCCCTTGTCGCCTCTTCCTCCTTCTGGATCATGAAATTGTCCGCAAGGCAAGCGATGAACCTGTTGGACCTTGTAGTCTTTGCAGAATTTGACTGCCAACAAATATAAGGATAATTGAAATCTCCCATTAACACTGCATCTCTCCTTTTTGAATGTGTGGCCATCTGCTCCAGGAAGGCCTCATCCATGTTCTCAGGCTGGCCCGGAGGCCTGTAGCAAACCGCCACAATCAAATCCCTATTGTTTCTCGCTCCCTTAATTCTCACCCAGATGATCTCGACTTGGCTTCCTGGATTTAAGTCCTGGATCTCTTCACAAGTGAAAACATCCTTGACATATAAGGCTACTTCTCCTCCTTTCTTGTTTGGTCTTTTTCTGCAAAATAGGTTATATCCCCCCTATTCCTACGTTCCAGTCATGAGATTCATCTTACCAGGTTTCAGTGATGCCTATTAAATCATATTTATTTTGTTGTACTAAGAGTTGGAATTCATCTTGCTTATTCCCCATGCTCTGTGCATTAGTGTAGAGACATTTGAGACGATGTGCCCTTTGTGGAATTCCTATACTAAAGTTACTTCCCCTCTCCCTGTTGGTCTCTAGTTCTACTTGGCCTGCCCTATCTATATCATTTGGGCTATTTTTCACGGTACTCACTGAATCCTTGCACAGAATAATACTGTCCCCCTTCCCAGTCAAACTCAGTTTAAAGACCTCCTGATCCGTTTTGTGAGACTGTTAGCAAAAACGTTCCGGCTGACAGTTGTAAGGTGCAGGCCATCCCTTGCCATAAGACCATCTTTGTGGAAATGGAGGCTATGATCCAAAAATCTGAATCGCTCCTGGAGGCACCATCTTTGGAGTCAGTTGTTGGATCTCCACTATTCTTCTTTCCCTTCGTGGGCCATGTTCTTCCACTGGCAGAAGAGATGAAACGACAACCTGCGCAAGAAGGTTCTTCAGCTTCCTACCCATAAGCTTGTAATCCTTCATGATGCAGTGAAAGCTGCGACTCGCCGTGTCATTGGTTCCGATGAGAACCAAAAGGAGGGGTTTACAGTCAGTGGGCTTGACCAGTCTGGTTAGCCTCTCTGTTATGTCATTGATTTTGGTCCCAGGGAGACAGAACAACTCACAACTGATTCTATCTGGATTGCAAATGATCAGTTCCGTTCCTCTCAATAAAAAGTCCCCAACCACTAGAACTTGTCTCCTCTGAGGCTTGTCTGGGGTTACTCAATGAGCAGATTCCCTCATGGCCACCTGAACTTTCTGTTTGTGCTGAAAGTGTTGGTGCTGATGCTGTTGGATGCTGTTCTGCTGGTGTTGGGGTTCCTGTTGTTGATGTTGGATTTCCTCCGGAGGACGTTCCATGACCTCTTCCTGCTGTTCCACTTTGTCATTAATAAAGTCAAGGAAGCAATTCTGTAGTGATTGTAAATTTTATTTACAAGATATATATTATTTTCTATTATTGCATGTTGCATTTATTATATGTATTAATTACATACTTTCTGTGCATATTAAGTTTTTGCAGTATAAATTCCTCATTTTCAGGACAGTTTATTTAGGTAAGAGGCCTGTGCTTTGTCTGTTTGAACGGTTTAACTCCTACACAAGGAGTTAAATTGGCTCCAACTGACATATTTTTTCCTATTCCAGTGCCTAAATTTGTTCCCAGACAAGACTTAACTGTACAGAATTTCCCCAAGAGTTTAACTGCGCTCTTCCAACCAAGTGACCTGGTGCCATGTACTAGACAGAGGCAAATACAGTCTTCAAAGCAGGGTGTTTTGTGCCTTCAAATGGAGAAGCCAAATTTTATTGCCTCTGTTTTATTGCCTTTGTCTCTAGTTGAATCCTGACTATAGGTGTTTGTGGCCCACCTCCAAAATTAGTAGACTGAAAACTGGAGAAGGCTTCTGTACCGTTAAGGAATTGTAGCAGATCTTGCTTGTCATGCAACCAGGTAAAAGCAACACCTACTGAAATGTCCTCTTCTATATAACCATTAAAGAAACAGGAATCCTTTCCAATTTTCTCTCTGGCAACCTTACCAGCAATGGTTATTTTTATATATTCCTCCTTAATCATGCACACTAGATCCCACAACCATATGCTATTGTTGTGTAGCTTCAAGTCCTTTCCATCTTATGGCAACCTTAAGGCAACCCTATCACAGGAGTTTGTGGAGCTGAGAGTGTGTGATGCACCCAGAGTCACCCAGTTGGTTTCCATGGCTGAGTGGGGAATCGAACCCTGGCCTCCAGGGTCATCGTCCAGTGCTCAAATCACTATATCACACTGGCTCTCTATAACCACATACTTGCCCAATATTCTCATTTACACCACTCAGAGACATGTCTGCTTACACTCATGCCAGCATTCTCCTGGCAGATACTGGAATCAATGGAAGGAGGGTTAGTTCTGGCTACTTCTGTTTCATCTTGCATTGGAGTTAGGACATCTTGCACTTTATCTTAGAATCTCTCTCTCTCTCTCCAGTATACTAGCAATTATTTGCTGTGATTTCCTATTCCTTTACCCACTCCTTATGAAAAAAAAAAGGTTCAAAGTTGCTGGTTTGCTCCCTTTCTACTCCTAAGGTTTTGAAAAAAAGGCTCTTTGCATTTGTGTGTGTTCATGGCAAAAGTGGTACAGTGTAGTCAGACTGAGATATGGAAGCTGAGCACTTCTTCCTACTACCTGTATTATATACTTTGGGATGCCTTTGGAAAATCTACATTCCTTTCCTCGCCATGCACTCCCCTTTCCTTCTCTCCCCTGATTTCATTCTGTGATCTGCTGGCACATTCAGAGACAGTGGTCCCTCTTGTGGTCCAATGGCCAAGCCAGTGGATTCTGGAAGTTGCAGTCTGAAGAAATAATGTTTTCCAAGCTCTGCTTACAGCTTCTGGCACCCCTGCCAAATTGTGTCTGATAGCTGTCATGGCCATGACATCAATGGCCAAAAGGCATCTGTGTCTCTGGCACCTGGAATGCTCGGAATGGCAGCATCCCAAGTACAACAGATTCCAGGAAATGCAGCTTTTCCAGGGCACTAGAGGACTCCATAGTGAACACTGGACTCTGGAAGCCTCATCAAGGTTAATGTGGTTTTGATCATCCCTGATTACTGATTTTTTTTTAAGTTGCTGAGAAAATGAAGAACACTTTTGGGAAGATTATCAGCTTGAGATCTGATATGTATTTGTGGCTAAAATCTTCTGTATTAATGAGGAGGTAACTGAAGACTTTTTTAAAATTTTATTTTAAATGGAATATTCTCACTAGAAAGGCATGGAAGAATGCTGGGTTGGAGCAAAACTATGTGTAGAGCTCTGATTTTTTTCTGTTCACCAATTTCTAGGTAAGCAGCAAAGAGCAGTTTTAGCAGAACTTGGAAAAAGTTGCTGTGTGGGGCTAAAAGTCCAGAATCTCCCAGCCAGAGGCAGGCTAAGAGATTCTGAAAGTTTTAGTCCAAAAGTGTATTTTCCCTGCCCCCAAGCTTTTTCCATAGCAGTTTCTGTATTTAATTTTATGATTTGAAAAATGTTTTGTACAGGGGATGGCCTCAGCATTTCAGTAGAGGAAACAAAATTCACTCTGCATATACTCAGTGGCACATCCATTTTTAACCCAGGTATTGCTTTATTAAAAGCCCACATCTGAAGAGCCAGCACAGGAGATAGCCAAACTTCTTCCTCTTGCCTCAAATTAATGTGGGAGCAGCTCCTTGAAAAATTACATTTAAAAGTAAGTAGAAAATGTTACTTGGAACACTAATAAAGTGAGATCATTCCATTTGTTTCATTCATTTTGTCATTAATTTTTTGTCATTTGTTACTGAGAAAAGTAACTTATTACAATTAAAAGTAACTTATTAAAAGTAACTCATTACAATTGACTATACTACTTGAGGGTGACTTCTGGGTTGGAAATGGTACTGTGTGGCTTTGCATCTTAGCGATCCTGCTAAGGAGACATTGTACTTGATGTGGCTGATGCTGGTTTGGGACTGAGAAACCAACAGGAATTGTCTCCTGGGTGTGGGAGATTCAGACGTGTCCCTGGGATCCAAGATCCTCTATCCAGGCACCTAGGTAAGCCCAGCAAGGAGTCTCTGGAAGTGCAGAGGTTTGGCGGGGATCAGGTTGACCGTGCCTGGCTGCATTGCAGTTGCTGTTTCATGGACTTAATGTTGTCCAGCCAACTTTCTTAACTCCTTGATTAAACAATTAAACAGGTGAGATTATGCTTTTCTGACTAGCAGCAATATGTGACACCCTTTAGGTGGGGGAATCTAGAAGGCCAGAGAAAGGAGATTTAGTCTCAACACAATCTGAAAGGCAAAAGAATTTTTGGGGAAATACAGCAAAGAATTAAGGGAGGGGCAATCCCTTAAAAGAGAGAGAAGGAAAAGACCTCAGATCATAACTCTAAGAATAGTAGTAACGGAGAAGGAAAGGATGGAAGTCAGGCAGAGGAAGGTATACGGAATCAGGTAAATCTGGAAATGATAAGGCCTAAAAATAGCCCTAAAATTTCTTTCCCGGAATATTAGAGGGCCTAACTCAGCTGGAAAAAAGGAGTTCATTACTTGGAAAAACAGACATTAGATCTGATTTGTCCACAAGAAATAGATATAAGGAAAAAAGTTGGCAACTATTTGTCAAATCCCAAATTGGGTAAAGAATTTTTTTATCTTATGATAAAAAGGAGTGGTGATCTATGCAGATACTAAAATCTGGAAAAAAAAGGAAGACATAAGTGGATGTTATTTTGGAGCAGAGATACCAATTCACAAACAAACAAACAAAATTGCACTGGTGGTTTATGCCCACATAGAGAATAAAGCCCTTTTGTTGAAAAGTTATTGGAAGAAATTTTAGAACTTTCTGGGAGATTGAAATAGCATTATTAATCCTAGAACTGATAGATTGCCCCTCCAAAACAAAAACAACAACCACCTTGTCCTCTCTCACTGTTACATTTTATACTGACTTTTAAAGTTTTGGATAGTGCTATTTGACAAAAAGGAAAAAAAAAATAAGAAGTGTGGTCATAAAGAAATGTATTTTCAACTAAGAAAATCTGTTGATTTAGTGATTTTTTAAACAAGACCCATTAGAATCTGCAAATGCATAACTTAAGACTGAATGATTTTGGCTATTTGGCTGGTTTTAAAATAAAAAAAAGACAAGACAGTCATGCTTTTGATGGATAAAACAGGAATCCAGATTTATTTTACATAAGAAAGTGAAATATTTGGGTATGATGTTTGTCAAACAGAACTCAAAGTTGTTCCAAAATAATTATGTTGTGGACATCTGAAAAAGCAAAGAAGTTATGGGCAATGATACATAGACTGATGGAAGATATTTTAAAGTTAAAGATTCAACTGAAACCTGAACTCTTTCTGCTGGGTTTGAGATGAGAATATTGAGCAGAAGTTGGGAAGAATTCTTTAGTACATGATTACAGCTGTGAGAGTGTTGTATACACAGAAGTGGAATGATGCGGCTATTCCTTTGCAAGAATATTGATTGTTGAAGTTGCTGGACTTGGCTGAAATGGATAACTATTTTAATTAAAGAAGGTTCGTGGTTAAATTTTAGGGGGAACGCCATTACAGTAGGATCCTCGTCTCCGTGGATTCATTATCCGTGGATTCAGTTATCCATGGTTGGCTTCCTGCCGGCGCCACAATCGTGGCATGGGCATGTGGGAGAGGAGTGAGGAGCATGGGATCATGCTCCTCACTGTCTCCTGTCCCCTGCCTGGGGCCAAATCGTGGTGGCGGTGGGTGGGAAAAGAGCAAGAAGTGCAATTCTGTGCTCCCCACTCTTTTCCTGCCGTGGCAGTGAGAAAACAGCGGGAAGCACAGGATCGCGCTCCTCGCCACCTCCTGCTGCCAGCCCTGGCCTGATCGCAATCAGCCCAGGGCAGGCGGGGGACAGGGCATCGGCTTGTATCCACAGATTTTAGTATCCGCGGTTGGGGGGAGCGGAACCAATCTGCCACAGATGCGGGGGTCCTACTCTGTTGGTTTTGAAGACTAACTTAATAGTTACTACTAATTGGCATTAGTGGGATAATGATTATACAATAGAAGATACACATTTAGCAGGTTATTTTAGAACTAACAGTTGGTGAGTTGGAAGTCATTTATACATATTTTTAGTCCCTGTTTACTTTGGTGTGGCTTAGAGTCTTAGATAGGTTAATAGTAGATTAGTTGTTCATTGTCTGTCCTTGTAATCTTTTGTTTTAGATATTCAAGATATATTTTAATAAAAATACTTATTAAAAATGACTTGAAGACACAAGACAAGAAACAACAAAACTACTTGCCATTTATTATTTCCAGATTATGCTTTTAGGTAAATGGAAACAGTCAACAACAAAACACTCTAAAAAAGCATATTGTATGATATCATGATTAATGAAGTGATTATAGCTAATTCACTGATAAATAACACAGGGATTAACTACTTAAGAGTCAATTGTCTAGTATCCCATTTAATCAAATGAATGTTTTCAAGCCTTTTTGGAAGCAAATCTTCAGTAAAACTACTGTAAGCCAAACCTCCCTAAGTTTCATGTTCATTTAAACCACTGCTAATCCTTCTAGGCAATTTTGTGATAGGGAAGTACAGAGAGAGTTCATTTTCAATTTAATCAAGTGTAAAATTCAAAAATGACCTCTCATCACACACAACAGTTACAGGTACCATGAAAATACTGCAGACTGCTGCACATAAATCATCTTGAATAATAAACTCATGTATAAATTGAAGGACTGCCAAAGCTAGATACTTTTCTTGACCTTGATTATATAACCTAAAAAAAAATGCTCTTGATCTCAGTTAGCAGTTCTATTGAATCAATGTCTCCCCAGAGGTGCAAAAGTATACAGTATACATGGTTTTTGGTCAGTGATCTCACAGTGTGTCTCACAAGCTACTTAGAACATATCTAAAATAACTTGGTGAAGTCCAGAAAAACTGGGCATAGGATAGTAGTAGTAGTAGTGATGATGATGATGATGATGATGATCATAATATCTTTATTTGTATAGCCAAAGCCATTACAAAGTATTTCAGATAAAAACAGCATTAAAACAATGCAAAAAGTGTTGTACTTTATGGTCCCATCCATCGTCTCTAGTATCTATTTATCCCTACTACTAAGTTCCCTTCTCAAAACTGATGCTTTAAAAGCAAAACAAGCAACTTTATTGGAAATATGTGGAACTGAATCCCTCAGAAGAAATTTTATTAGAAATGAGCTAGGCTTATTGGGTGTAAGGTCAAGTTCTTTAAACAAGGCCTTTCTTGTCTGTGTAAATTGGGCATACCAACAGATAATGTACTAGATCTTCAACTGGGATCTTCCCACGTGGGCAGACTCTGTTCCCCCTAGGGATATGATGGTACCTTCCATGAACTATTGCTGAGTCCATTTAGTTACAACGGAGAGCCGTGAGAGCATATCTCCACCTAAAATTTGTTATACTATTTAAGTATTGAGGATGAGGCATTTGTGTAGGTAATTTGGCATACCAGGGAGTACACTTTGACAGACATACGAAAGCACGATCAGCCTGGAAGTCCTTTTTTGAAATGTGTGCTTTCAGATGTCGAGCTGCTTGCTCAAAGTTTAAAGCTTCTAAAGACTCCAGCGAAAGACCATAACCCTCCACTAGATGTAAAATCTTCTGATTCCAAGATAAATATTTTCCACTATTGCAATTTGACATTTCTTTGAAAGCACTAAAGAAGAACCTATTCCTTTTCTCAGTTTCAGCCGATATTTGATTGCATACATGTGAACAGCACTTTTCAGTTATGGAGACCAGTTTCTAACTGCAAAATGGAGGTTTCAGTTCCTGTAGGTAATCCTAAAATTGCCCTGAGGAAATAATTATGAACTGTTTCCATAGCTCTCTCCCAGTGTGGTTCCCCAGTGCATCGCTAAGCCTAGCACAAGACCTGAGTCCTCTTTTTTGGAATTTCCATTGGTGCTGAAGTTTGTTTAAGGTCTTTTTCAGACCTCTCCTTCTACTGTCATGTTTGCAACAACAGCAAATATCTAATGCAAAAGATAAATCCTGGTGGATGTTCTCTTCTCATAAAAACCCACTGTTCTATACACTGATTACAAGAAAAGAGAGATATAATGGTACAATCTTATAGACGTTGATACAGATGTCCCACTATATTTCATAGGATTCATCCTTAAATAAGTGGGTATAGGACTGCAGTCTGAATGGAGTGGGAAGGCAATTTCAATTTTGGTTGAAGGCGGTTTCATCCTTTCCCCCACTTAAGCCCACATTTTGTTCAAGAACCCTGTTAACTGCCCGTGTAGAGATAGCAAAAGTTACTTTGGGGGATTAAAATTACAAAAAGATGCAGTGATTAACTTAAGGTGGGAAACATATCCCTCTCCCCCAGTTTGTGGTGACCATGGATTCTAGTTCCAACAGTAACTTTTCCAAAAGCTGCTCTAATTCTACCTTTACCATCTCCTTCAGCTTCTACTCAGATCCAGTGGATAAATAAATGTTTTCTCCCGTGTCCCAAGATTTTTTTGAAACAATACCTGTGAAATTGTGATTCTTTCCTCCTTCCTTCTCTTCTTGCATAGAGCAGTTTCTGCTTCTTCCTCTTGACGTCCTGAGTGAATTGGCCAATTGGGCTTGTGCAGTTAAAAGGCATAGAAATTCTCCTGGTCAATGAACTGGCATACTACAGAGCTGGATGGGCCTGGCTTTAGTGACGGTTGCATGAGTGTAGGCGGGGAGTTCTCTGCCTACACTTCTGCTGAATTACAGACAAATCAGACTGAGACTGACTGATCATACAGGAGGCAGGCAGGATTATTGGGAGGTCCCTAAAGTGTGGGGCTCTGGGCAGTTCTCCAGTTTGGCACCCTAAAGCTACCACTGGTATCAGTCATGCATATGATGCTTGTTATTATTATGTGCCTTCAGGTCAATTCCAATTTATGACAAGCCTGTAATGAGATTTTCTTAGCCAGATTTATTCAAAGGATGTTTACCATTGACCTCTCTTTTTGTCAGAGAGAGTGTGACTTGCCCAAGGTCCTGTAGAAAGTGCACATGGTTGAGCAGGATTCAAAACCTTGTCTCCTGGAGTCCTAGACCAATACTAAAACCACCACACACAAGGACTCTCTATGATGCCAATGCTAGGACATAATGTTGTGTGACTTCAAGTTGCTTTCGAATTATGGTGAACCTAGGCAAACCTATCATGGGGTTTTCTGGGGCTGAGAGGGTATGATGTACCCAAGATCAGCCAGTGGGTTTCTGTGGGTGAGTGGGGAATCAAACCCTTGCCTCCAGGGCTGTCGTACACAGGCCATTTCTACACTATACTCTTACAGTGCTATTATTCCACTCTCAACATTCTGTGGAATTCTGGGGTTTGTAGTTTACTGAAGCCAAAGAGCTCTCTGACTGAGAATTCTAAATGCCCCTCTCTAAACTGCACACCCCAGGATTCCATAGGAGGTTGAAAGTGGAAAAATAGCACTATAACAGTGTAGGACGGAAATGGTCTGCAGAGCTCTCAGAGCTTCAGCCAGAGGCACATGCCTCAGCAATCTGACTAGCAAATTAAGCCCATGTTTGCTGTACAGTGACCATTCACCAAACAAAGACATTACAAGATGATACTCACAGGCCTGGGAGGGGTGTAGTTCTCCTTTCTCCTTCCCTTCTAAGACTGAAGCAGATTCCTGCACTCAGAGGAAGAGCTTATCATATCTTTCTCAGACTAGCTGAATCTCATACCTACTAACTGTCCCAATTTGGCAGGGACAGTCCTGATTACTCCTCTGTCATTCCACTTTTCAGCTTCTTTAGAAATGACTCACTTTCTCCTTCTCCTTTCCCCTCTCCCATTTTCTCAGTTAACTTCAATTGCTGCAAACTGAGTTCAAGGTACAAAAATAGTTGGCATTCAGTTAACTTAGCAGGGTGGAGAGAAGAGGGGCCCTTCCTTGTGGGTTCCAGGAAAAGGAAACTGTTGCATCCTCTCGTAGTTGGTATGATCTTTTTCATTAATAATTTATTCCATCTTGACTACACTGTGATGTTCCTTGATCACACATGTCCCACCTTTCATCTGTGAAATGATGCCTGATATGACATCTCAGCTTACCTTGAGGCTTAAGGCTCCCTTACAGAGAACACAAAACTCAAACAAAGTGCAATGAAGCTATGGAAGAGTTAAATGTGGGCTTTAAAGCAAATTAGCATGTAGTTATAATGAATCTGAATGGACAGATGAAAAGCCTAATTACTAAACTTCATGTCACTTCCAAAACTACGTAGCAGCAGCGGCAAACTGGCTTCACCTGCTATGAGTGATTGTGGGAAAGATGGTGGTGAAAGCCAGGAAGATATGAGCAGCTCCTATCTCCTTTCTGTTGCCATGTCCTGCTTGGGGAAAAGCTTACACAAATGTAACAGATGGCATTGTTGTTGTGTACCTTCAAGTCTGACTAAGGGTTGCTTTAGGGTCACTATACCACAGGGTTTTCTGGGACTGAGAGTGTGTGATGTACCCAGGGTCATCTAGTGGGTTTCCATGAGCAGGCAGAGAATTGAACTCTGCTCTCCAGGGTTGTAGTGCAATGCTCAAACCACTACATCATGCTGACTCTCTAACAGCTATGCCAGTACAAATCATCCACAGGTTTCTGACTGTATTGTCATTAGCCCACCAGCACTGGCTAGGATAGCGAACAGCAAAGAATAATAGGAGCTGCAATCCAACAATATCCAACAATATCTGAAGGGCCCCATGTTACTCACTTCTGAAGGAGGCTCCCAAATGGAGTCTGAAATGGTATGGGCCAGACAGAGATTTATACATATTTACTACTTCACTGAGGAGAACTAGGCCAATGGCTTTTTTTATTATTATTAATAAAATAAATTAATAAATTATTAATAATAATAATAATTATTTTTTATTATTGTTATTTGTTACTAGGCTGCAGTACTGTGGCAGTTCAGTACAACAGGGAATGGAAGGTTGATTGTCTCCCCCTTCACTCCACCCCAGTGTGATATTCTCCTTGCCTGTAAATGTTTCTTGACCTGTCTCTTTATCCAGCCCAGGAGATCCATAGGAATTAAATGTATTGCTTTCCTCTCCTTTGTGTACTACAGTTCAATGCAAAAATCTAAGTTTTATTTGTAGCAGCGTCCATGTCAGTCTTTCCTTGTGATCATGTTGTCCTCAGAGACCCACACTGTCACTGTACTGTTATCCAGCATCCCAGCAAGTAACCATTAGTTTGGGCTGACTCATGAATTCTTTCAAGTGCAATATGGGTTTTTTTTTCTAGGTCCATGTACGATCCCAGTCTTGATCTTTAGTAGCCAAGCTTGTATTTGCCTTATCACAAGCAAACAGACACAATAGCAACCAGTCACCTCTCTACTTTTAACCCTTGTGCTGCATTTTTCCAAGTATGATGTAATGCTTAGAACAGGGTTTCTCAACCAGAATTCCCTAGAACTCTAGGGTTCTGCAAGAGATTGTGATTGAAAAAAAAATTAAACTTTTTGTAAATCTTTAGATATAATTTTTATGCAGGTATTTCCTGAGAGCTGAACATTATATCAAGTGTTCTGCCAGGCTAAAAGGGTTGAGAAAGGCTGGCTCCGAGGTGTCACATTGGTGTAGGATGGACCTGGGTTCAAATCTCTACTCACCCATGCAGCTTACTAGGTATCTCAAGATGGTCATCATCATCATCATCATAATTTATTTTTATCCCGCCTCTCCCAGTGGATCGAGGCGGCATTACAAGAACATATAAATACATTAAAACATTAAAATGTAGCCCATCCTCCCCACCCACCAACCCTTCTATCCCCCTAAAACACATTAACTATTAAAAACAAATTAAAAACAAAATTAAAAACAAAAAAAAATTAAAAACAAAATTAAAAACAATCATCCCATCTCTTTCCATAAGCTACATGGTGATGGCTCGTGACTTCCATGTTAGTGTGGCAGTGAATATGCTCTGGATTTTAGTTTTAAATTTTAGAGGCTATCCTAAGCTAAGTATCTTGGATAGCTTTTTTAAAGTTCAGTCTAAAATCCAGACTGGATAACTTTTTCAAAGTGGATAGCTTCTAGAACCCAAAGTGTATTCATTTTTCCACTAGGATGGGAACCGACAGCTCCCACTGAACTGATCTCATGGGATATTTATTTGTAGCGTATGTATTCCACCTTTCTTCCAGAGTGGGACCCAAAGCAGCTTCCAGCAGTAGTCAATTAAAAAAATTCATAATAAAATTAAAAAAACACACAATTAAATCATGACTATTTATAAACAGTGTAAAATCATTTTAAAATCATATGGAAGTTTACAAACGATAAAATATCTCAATAAGAGGCTACACATTAAAAACAATGCTTAAACAAAAACATTTTTGTCTGCGGCAAAAGGAAAACAGGGAGAGAGACAGCCTAGCCTCTTGTGGAAGAGAGTTCTGGAGGATGGGAGCAGCCACTGAGAAGACTCTTCATGTCCTCACCAAGCAAACCTGTGATGGTAGTAGGACTGAGAGAAAGCCTTCCTCTGCACATCTTAAAACCCTAGCAGGTTCATATAATGTGAGCATAAAGTGGAATGGGGACAACTAGTTACCCTTCCTTCCTTCCTTCTTTCCTTCCTTCCTTCCTTCCTCTTCCACATCCCCTTTCCTACAATAAGTTCATAGCGGCATGCAGGCTGCTGTTTCTCCCGTACATTCATACCCTCAGCAACAGTCCTGTGGGGTAGGTAAGAGGGATAGACAGTGACTGAATCAAAGCCACTCACTGAATTTCATCTGTGCCTGAACCTACCAGATCCTAGACTTTACCCACTATACTAAACTGGCTTTCAATATCCCACTTTAACCGCCTGGAAGTGAAGGTAAATGTGCAATCACTAGATAAATAAATACATGATGAACCACTATGTTTGCCAGCTTGAAAGAGGGATAAATACTGGAGTGGTTTACATTATTCAGTGGGCATCTCACAGCCATATGTTACCCTGATTTCTGAGGTCCCTTGGGGGACACCTCAAGGTGCTCCACGTGATGGGGAATGGAAACTAGCTCAAGCACAAGCAATAGCAAAGCGAGAGGCAGGGTAACCTCACGGGGTTTTTTTACCCAGTGTTTACGGGGTTAGGCCAAGCCAAAAACCACACCAAATTGCCAAATAATGGGTTTAACTGAATGCAAGTCTCATGCATTAACGCAATCACGCACACACTCACCCAAGAGCTATTAAGAAATAAAAGAGTGAAAGCATATGCAGACGATTTGGTGATCATCTTGGAAGAACCAGATTCAAGTATAGATAAATTATTAGAAAAACTGAACCAATTTGGAGAAGTGGCAGGATTTAAAATAAACAAAGATAAAACAAAAATCCTGACCAAGAACATAAGAAAGGGGGAAGAAATAGAACTGATGCAGAAAACAGGATTTAAATCAGAGAAGAAAATAAAGTATCTGGGAATTTGGATATCAAAGCGAAAATGAATTATTTGAAAATAATTACAAACCAATTTGGAAAGAAATCAAGAAATCTTTGGACAATTGGAGTACACTAAAGTTGTCACTGTTAGGGAGAATTGCAGCCATAAAAATGGCTTTTGCCTAAATTAAATTTTCTTTTTCAAAATTTGCCCATTATCATTAATGAAAAACCATTTAAAGAATGGCAGAAGGATTTAACTAAATTCATATGGGAGAAGAAAAGACCAAGGATTAAATGGAAGTTACTTACAGAGAAAAAGGAGAAAGGAGGTTTTGGTCTACCGGATTTGAAAACGTATTACTACACTAATGGATTGTCATGGATAAGGAATGGTTAACGCTTCGAGATGAAAAGTTACTAAATTTGGAAGGTTCCGGAATACGCATGGGATGGCATGTGTATGTGTGGCATAATAAAGCAAGGATAGACAAAGGATTTCTAAATCATTACTTATGGAAATCATTGCTAACAATATGGCAAAAGTTCAAGAAAAATTTTTACAGAAAAATTCCTCAATGGATTTGCCCTCACGAAGTGTTGTTCGGTAGATGGAAAGACCCACATGAAAATTGGATAAGATATAAAGACATAATAATAGAAAAAAAGAAACATGAATATATGATTAAATCAAGAGAACGTATTGAAAAAGAGGGATTCAAATGTCATTGGTTTTTTTTCAAACAATTAAAAGAAAGATTTACTATGGATAAAAAATTGGAAGGATTTGAACCTGCAACAAAAGAACATCTATTTGAAAAAATCATGTTTGAATCCCAGAGACAAACGACATCTAAACTGTACAAATTGTTGTTGGAAAGAGAATTAGAAACCGAGCAAATTAAAGAGACAATGATCAGACTGGTTCAAAATATAAGGCAGGAAATAAATCTAGAACAATGGGAAAGAAGCTGGAGAGATACATATAAATTCACAGCCGCATAAAAGCTGAAGGAAAATTATTTAAAGATGTTTTATTTGGACCTGGTAAAACTGAACAAAATATATAAAAAATATATGAAACAAAAGAAAATAAATGTCAGAAATGCGGTAAAGATAACGGAACTTATTTTCATGTGACAGAGCGAAAATCTTTTGGAAAAAAAATTCATGAAACTATGACGAAGATGTTACAAATAAACATTCCACTAATACCAGAAATATTTCTATTGAACATATTGCAGAAAATAGATGGAGAAATGAAGAGGAAATTTTGGAGAATAATTCTGTACATAAGCACAGCGGCAAGAATAATATATGCAAAGATGTGGGAAAACAAACAGATTCCACAAATAGAGGACTGGATTATTAAATTGGCAGAATTTAGAGAAATGGACGGACTAACAAGGATGATACAAGGCAGAGTGCAAAGACGAAATGATGGTGAATGGAAACTAGTTGAAGAATACATGTTCAAATTGGGAACAAATAAAGAAGAATAGTAGATAAAGGTTCTCAAGAACAAAGATAAGGGAGGAGATAATTAATAAGAAATGAGATATGGACGACAAGACATAAACAGAAATAAGACAATGGAAATAGAAAATTAAGATAAATAAATGGTAAACCCCGTAAGGGAAAATAAAGATGAGAAACTTAAAAAGGTACAAGAAATAATTGGTATTAGGTGAAGTTAGGAAGTAAGATTAGAAGAATGTACAGAATTGAGAGTAAGGGCAAGATTGGAAAGAAGAAGTATGAAGAGGATAAGAAAGTTGTAAACAAGAAAAGTGATATAGGAGTATTTAAAATATGAATGCATGAATGTTTATATTTTACAATGTAAAAATGTACATATTGAATGTATATTAAGAATGTATTAAGAAAATATGATTAAGAAGATATGTAACAGGGGATATTTTAATGATTGGTAGATGATTAATAAAAAATAATTTTAAAAAAAGAAATAAAAGAGAGGAAACTGGACAGGGGAGTTTTGAGGAGGGTGTTGTTGGGGTAATACTGCACCTTGTCCTGAAGTCCTGGGTCCGAGAAGGCAGCAAAGAAGTGGGGCCCAGCACAGAGAGGGCTGAGGGGATCACTCAATGGATGGAGCAACGGTCTTCTGGGATGACTGGGAGTGATCCAAAGAACCGCTCAAAAACTGGGACTATTTGTAGGGGAAAAGGTACCTGGAGGGCTAATCCTTTCCCAGGGAGAACAATGGGTGTTGCAGTGATAATGAAGCTCCACCATGGTAATTTCCTTCATGTGATGGGATTGCAAGGTGTTGCCAAAGTCTCAGGATCTCTGGCTGTGTTAGTTTGTGGTGTGACTTCATGAAAATGGTCCTTGCCTGATGGAATATTTGCTCAACTTGGAGCAGGCACGCTAATCCCCTCAAGTTGGCTTCCTGGGGCTGTGGACCCTTTGTTTATTGTGGGTTCACACATCTTGAGATCTCCTGGGGCTACGTGACTAGGGATTTTACTAGCCTGACCTGGTTTTCAGTCTTTTGACCGTGCCTGCCTACGTGCCCTTCCGGTGACCTCTCAGGCACATTGAATCATATTTTAATATCAAAATTGTAGACCCCAGGATAGGGTTTCTCCAGCGGAGTAGCACATGTGTGCATGTGAAAAATAAGTTCTTTATGGAGTAAGATGGGTAGGAGGAGAGCCTCATTAGCCACTTAAACACAGTCATGTCTTTCGTGCCAGCTGCGGAAGCTCAAACTTCTGCTCTGTTGGCAATGTTTCAGCTATTTTTTTCTACTTTCCATCCAAGCAAATAGGTGCTTTTAACTCTGTCATAGCTAGTAGACACCAGCAATGAGTGTTCATTTAAGATATTATTTTAAGGAAGTTCATTTAAAGAATTATTTTAAGTGTTAGGTTAAGAGAATACACAAATATTATCTTAACATAATACAGTATCAACACTGTGCATGCATGCATGTGTGCATGGCATGCATATGAATGGATGCACCAACCTGTTACATCCAATGTACGATTTTTTAAAAAGAAAGGTTTGAACACATTTCAGGTGTACCCTCTTCAACATTAGTTGTGCTGTTGATTATACGGCATCCCCTACATTTTCAGCTATGCCTTTTCTTTTGTTTAATGTAAAGGAAACTACCATAAAAGAAATTCAGGTTAAGAATGAGGAAATAAGTAAAGTTTCTCATTAGCGAGTATGTGACTCAGCGCGCCCAATTCCAGCAAACACAGGAAAGAGAGAGAAAGAGAGAGAGAAAGATCATGGAATGCCTTTAGAGGGAAAACCCATGTAGTAGACTCACCTCAATTTTCTCTTTCCATCATTTTTTCATCCTCAGTGTATTAAAATATTGTGGCTCCCCCACCAACTTAGATTATATTGATCTATACAAATTGAATACCATTTTTCTTCTTCTACTTCCTCTAAAGTGGGGGAGGTGGGATATCTGGATGTTTGGCTCTTTTGGAGCTCTGAAGGATGACACCTGTGTCATCTCTGCTGCCACTGTGGTGACTGGAACTGATGATATGTCAGTCCCATTTGCCTCTTTTGCTGTTTAGAGGATAGTTTTTGCATTCTTTTCTTTTGTTCTAGGGTGAGCAGCAGCATGCACCTTAAAAAGTGCGTTGGCTGGCTGGCAAAATAGCTTTTTTGTCCATTTTTCTTTGGCAGGGGGTGTTGAAGGGGCTTTGGGAGGTTGGTTACACTGAATCTTCCAAAGGGCACTTGCACCCTGTGGGCTGGATGATTCTCACCTGTGTTCTAAATGGAAGTACTATGACCACTCTATTCTGATTTGGTCAGACTTCACCTGGATGACTGTGTCCAGCTTTGGGCAACACCATTTATCAACAAGGTAGAATATAGCCAGATGAGGTCAACCAAGACAGTAGAAGTTCTAGCTGTGATGGACAATTGACTCAGGTCAGTTCAAAAAAGGGAAGAAAGAGACATTCTTTGATAGCTGTCTTTAAATATCTGAAGAGCTGTCACATGGAAGATGAAGTGAACTTGCTTTCTGCTTCTTCAGAGGGTTGGTCCCAAACCAAGGATTCAAATTACAAGAAATGAAATTCCAACTAGATATTAGGAGGAATTTTTTGTTGGTAAGAGTTGTTCAGCAGGGAACTAGACTGGCTTGGAAAGTAATTGTCTTCCCTTCCCTGGAGAAGAACTCAACGACTCTCTCCAAGACCAGAAGTGGAAACTGTTATTCTTCAGGCTGCCCCATCATGAAATACCTTTAGGGGGCAGCACGGTCTGAGTTTAAAACAGGATTAAAGACCCTTCTTTTCTGGCAGGCCTATCCAAGTGATTTTTAAATTATGTATTTTAAATTGTATTGATCGTTCTTAATATGTACTGATTTCATGTACTCCATTAATATGTATTGGTTTTATATATTCTTTTAATAGTGTTATGTATTTTTGTTGTTCCCTGCTTTGTTCAACAGAAAGAGATGGGATGATGATGATGATGATGATGATGATAGTAGTAGTAATGGAGACATCCTTCTGGTGTTGTTGGACTGCACTCTTATCAGTCCTAGTTAGTGTAGCCAATGGTGAGGAATTCTGGGAGTGGCATTTAAACCGTATCTGGAGGGTCATTGCATGGTTAGCACCCCTACCCTAAACTACCAAAATTTGGTGTTTCCTGCTGAAAACATTGCTCCAACAACCAGATTCCAAATAGACTTCTACTTAATACTAATCTGTCTCTTTCATTAGTCAATTGAAAGGAAGTAACTGAAAGACAAATAAGCTATTCAAGAAAAAGGAAACAATTTTGTCCTCTCCTCCCTTTAGAGACCAGCTGCCAGAGGGAAAATGGGAAAAAATATTTCTGTTTTACAGCTGCGTATTCAAGGAAGCAACAGTAAATTAATAATTACACTGGTTGAAAGAATCTGAGACATAGATGGGGAAAGACAGAGAGCTGTATTTCGGGGGGGGGGGAGGCAGGTGTTCCTCATGCATAAACTGTAGCATGGATCCTTATGAGATACTGGTGAAGTAGAGAAAAGCTATGGAGAATGCAAAGACACTGGATACTTTTCCACAGATAGAGGAAAATACTCTCCTTCCCTTCATTAGAAATCTGTTAGGCACAGGAGTCTCCTATGAAAGAACTTACAGGGAGAATATCTGGGGCTGTGTTGTACAGCACTCAGGACTGGTCTTATTGTTGGACAATGTGAACTAGTCCTCTCATGTGGAAGACACTAGAGGCAGCAGCATGGTATTAGAGAGAGGGAGCTGGGTATCACGGAGTGCTGCATCTCCTAAACTGGCCTGCTGCTTTCAAGCATGATGGGTGATCCTCCTCATTAATGCTCAAAAATCAGTTAACTGTCTATCCATTTGCTGGTTGTATGTGGGCCACCATCTTATTTCTGCCTTAGGTAGCAAGGTCTTGGGTCAGTCCAACATAAACTTCCAGACCCTGACTGCTGTGCTGCAGGCTGTGTGTACAGAAATCATCCTAGTTGAGAAAAAACAGCCTTAGGAAGAAAGTAAGCTTGCTCTACCCTCTGACCACATCCCCACTGCAGGTTAGCTATCCATGTTATTGTGTCATTCTGACGTTCTGCGGTCAGAGGTGTTATAGTGCATGGTCCCACGGAGACATGTTTTGAAAATGATGTCAAACTGAGCCAGAATCTTATAAAAACCAGGTAGTCTAATCTGTTGCATATATTTGTCTTCAGCAGGATTGAAATAATAAAAAAGTTATATAAAGTCAAAAGTTATAGTCCCTAAAAATGACCTCCTTAAGTTCAGTTCCTAGGTCAGGGGGTACAGAGCCTTCCCTAAATTAATCTCTCTCTCTCTCTCTCTCTCTCTTCTTTCTATCTATCATCTTTATCCTAATATGAAACCGAGGTGTCTCACAACACAGACAAAATATTACAGTACCATTATAATAAAAGAACAGTCTATTCTAATAAAATATACTGTGATAATAATTGAGAAAATAAAATGAAAAAAATCTATCCTATTTAAACATCACTTATTCAGAACAGTTTAAAAACATTAAAAACACAACATCACGGGCAAAAGTACAATGTCTGCCTTCTAGTTAACAGATAGCAACTAGTTAACAGACAAAAGCCCATCTAAATGAAAAGGTCTTTGCCTTCTCCAACCTGGTGCCCTCCAGATGTGTTGGGTATCAACTACCTTTATCTCTAGTCAACATCATACTGTCTACTCTAGGGATATTAGAGCTTGTGGTCCAACACATATGGAGATCCCAGATTGTGAAAGATTGATGTATAGGATTGTGGCTTTCTAAAAATATATTGAAGATAATGAGAAAAAAATGGAATATGGGTTAAGTCAGGGTGACCTCTCTCTTGTCCTTCTATCTGTGAAAATTAGCTGCCAGGGTATCTACACTATGTAGTTGGAGCAGTCTGATACCCTTTTAACTGTCATGGCTCCATCCAACAGAATTTACATTGTGGGAAGCAGAGTTCTAGTCAATTTATTTGAAGTGTAAGTTCTCGAAGTACTTTGATTAAACGCTGAACTCCTCTTTCCAGGTTACCTTGGAAGCTAGAGGAGTAGACTAGGCCTGTCTAGCAGATAATTATAAGCACCTTTCACTAAACTGCAACTCCCATGATTCCATAGGTATTGCCTTGACAGGGAGCCCTGGTGGTGCAGTGGTTAAATGCCGGTACTGCTGTCACAACGTTGTGAATTTGATCCTGCAGGGCTCCAGGTTGACTCAGCCTTCCATCCTTCCGTAGGTCAGTAAAATGAGCACCCAGCTTGTTGGGGGTAATTAGCTAACCACACATTCTAAACCGCTTAGGGAGTGTTTAGCACTGATAAGCAGTATAGAAATGTAACTGCTATTTTTATAAAGGGGTATCAAACTGGTATAACTGTGCACTGTACATGCACTCTGCCTAATGATAGTATCAAGCGTATTGATATTTGTGTTTGGGCAAACAGTGAGTGTTTCCTCATGTCTTTTGGCTTTTTACTTAGCATTTCCTTCCACCTCTGTGTTCTGTATCTATCTTGCAGCAAAGGTTCTTAAGAAGAGATAGGAAAGCTACCTATTGGGAAGGCTGCAACAATGGATTTCCTCAGAGCCCAGGACTTGGAACAGAACCCGGGAGCTGGCTTTGAAAGCTCTTGTCAGCTTTCTAAGACCTGAGCCTGCCGCTCAACATACTGTGCTAAAAAAACCCTCTTGTCTCAAAGCTCACAAAAATTTTCTCACCTGTGAAAACACATACACATGAGATCAACAGTTCCCCATCTATGTGGAACAGGATCAGATCACAATAGATATTTTTTTTTCAGCTGTGTAAATTCTGTGGGTTTTCAGCCATTCCAGTACTGCCTATACTTTTAAATCTTGCCTGTGAAATGCCTGTTCAAGAGTGGAAAATGCAATGCAGATTTATATTGTTTGATTAATTGCTACAGCATGCCAGTTTAGTTACTGAGCACAAGATAAAAACAAGGACTTTGAAATTGATTTTAATTGGAATTGCTTTTCCATGAAATACTATTTCATGTTGGAGTCAGTGTCATAAAAAATGAAGGTACGTTTCATGATTTAGGTAATGCATCTTTGGTGGGTTTTCCAAAGAATTAGTAAGTTTTATTTTGTACTCTTTTAATATGGGGTTACAAATGTTTCAGCTAATTGAATAACACAAATACTGTTGAGAGTTTTATGGTGCACTAATTCAGATTTCCACAACTAATTTGCATAATAGTCCAGAACCTGAAAATTTTTAATTCTGCCTTTTATCAAACATAGGGTTGCCATAGGTCGACATGACAGCAATTAACAACAGTGAGGACTCATGTATTTGTATGTGTAGTGCCCCAGGAAACCATTATCTTTGTTCATACTTCTGCTAATGGTCTGGAATCTGTGAATATAACTGAGAGAAAGATTTTTGTTCCTTTGTCATGCCCCTTTTCTAGCTCCATTGGATCAGTTAAGAATTTCCTTTGGCTAATTTCTACAATTTCACCTTAGGAGTCGAAAGGAGTCCCACTTCTCCCTCAGTTGTTATACTTGGCTCACACCAGGTTGTTTTGCCTTGTTCCTATTGTTTTCCCTCACTTTTTTGAGGTCAAATGTGAAGGGTTTTGGGAGTAGTTACAAATTTGTTAATTCTACAGCTTGCTGCATTGCTTCCTATGTCACAGTTAGAGATGTGAATACCTCTCAGTCTCAATTTCATTGTTTTTCCCCCAATCCAACCTTGTTTGTGTCAAGCAGCAAGATTTCTTTTTTCTTTTTGCTACCCACATAGAAATTGATATACATTTTAACTCATTTTCCACACTCTGTGTATTTCTTTATGCATTCTATCTAATGTACAGATTCTCCCCTGCTAACTAAAGCATGTCTTTGTGCACTTTTTGGTTATCTCTATTTTCAAACGTTATGTTGCTGTCATTTGTATGTTGAAATGTTCTGTTGTTGTTCCTCACATGATCTTTAAATCCTCAGGAATGTTCTTTAGATTATATTTTGACACTATGATTGATTTAATTCTCTTCTTTAGCTTCAATCTAATTCTGGTTTTGTGTATATCTTATTTCTCCAGTGCCCTATGAAGCCTTTCAAACATGTGGATCCTGCAGGCAAGGTGTGTTTCTTTTGGTAACGAGTCTTAGAAGCTGCAAAAATGTCTACTTTTATCAAGACTGCTGAATCCAATCAATTCTTTTTAATTTCTAGTTACAGCTTGGGCCTGGGTACAATATGGAGAGGAAAAAAAGGGGGTAAGCTAAGAATGAATTCAGATATGTTGTTATTGTTGTGTGTCTTCAAGTCATTTCCAACTTATGGTGACCCTAAGCTAATCTATCATGGGGTTTTCTGGGGGCTGAGAGAGTGTGATACACACAAGGTCACTGGCTGAGTGGGGAATTGAACCCGAGGCCATTCCCACACTAGACTGTTATAGTGCTATTATTCCACATTCAACATTCTATGGAATCCTGGGATTTGCAGTTTAAGGAGGGGCCTCCCTGGGATTCCATAAGATGCTAAAAGTGGAATAATAGCACTGTACCAGTCTAGTGTGGAAATGGCCCTGGTCTCCAGGGTCATAGCCCAATGGTCAAACCAGAACACAATGCTGTGTTTTCCGTAAATCTCTTTAGTCAGTTTGTGAGGTGGAAGATGCTGGGCACACTTCCTTTATCGCTTATGTCACACGGTTATATCATTATTTCATGGTACAGGCATACTTCAGTTAACAAAACCTCCGACAATGGAGTTTCTTTTTATGAAGGGTTGGGGTTTTTTTCACATCCGCCTTTTCCTACTCATCCTTTTTAGCAGCATCTACATTGGGAGGATGATGAAGGATGACTAGGGAAACACAAGACTTTCTATGTCAAGCTGCAGCAGTGCATCTGCAGAGAACAGTGGGAAAGAAAGTTTTGAGCTGAGAAACAGAAGTTCTACTGTAGGTTGTTGTGGGTTTTCTGAGCTTTGAGGCTGCGTTCTATTAGTATTTTCTCCTGATGTTTCACCTGCATCTGCAGCTGGCATCTTCAGAGGATCTGGTGGCATAGAAGTGAGACAGAGGGTATATATATATACTTGTGTAGTCCCCAGGCGGGAGGGAGCAATTTGCCTGTGTTACAGGTGGCCTGTGTGATGGCCTATTGTTAAATGGGATATCCCCCAGAGTGCATTGTTAGTCAGGAGAGTTCTACTGTAGCTGATCCTACTGTTACTGTACCTGCCTACAACAGATGAGGCAAACAACAGCTAATGCCAGAATTCCTCACTGAGACTGTGTGAACAGAAAACAGGAAAATCAGATTAGCCTGCCTCACCACCTGCCCCCAGGAGGCTAAAAAACAAAACAAAAATCTATAAGTATAGCCATCAAAATGGAAATCGCTTTTTTAATAGCACTTTTTTAATTAAAATTTTAAAAAAATCATAAAATACATATTACCTTTCATTAGATATTTAATACAAGATATAATAATTGTTACATATTTCCTGTCTTTCCATATATCTATATCTAAGATTTAGAAAATATTATCTGATATTATAAATATCTATTATATAGTATAACTAATAGTACTTGTATCTTTAAAGTTATTCAAATCTCAGTGTTTGTTCATGTTTTGTATATCATTTATACTTACACTTTATACTTATTAAATACAGTGGCTCCTCCACTTTCACAAGATTTGTGGTGCAGAACCTTCAAATTGGAAAAACTGTGAATAATTCCCTCTCTGTGATCCTCCTCCCATTCTAATAGCAATAGCATTTATTTCTATACCGCTTACCAACTAAGTGTTATCTAAGTGATTTACAATGTATTTTTAGCTAATTGCCCCCAACAAGCTGGGTACTCATTTTACCGACCTGCGAAAGAATGGAAAGCTGAGTCAACCCTGGAGCCTGGCAAGATCGAACTCACAACCTTGTGGTTGCAGTACTGGCATTTAACCACTGCACCACCAGGGCTCTCTTGCCTTTTGCATGCTGGGAGCAAATTGTAAGGACATGATGGTGGGGGGGGCGATTCACTCCCAGTGGCAATGTTTTTGGGGCACCCCAGTCTGTGGCCACGCCCCCATGCCCCCTG
Source organism: Iguana delicatissima (assembly GCA_948472985.1). Lineage (NCBI taxonomy): Eukaryota > Metazoa > Chordata > Lepidosauria > Squamata > Iguanidae > Iguana > Iguana delicatissima. Next base: position 1,120,263 of record CAOKZL010000489.1, on the reverse strand, counting down.
GCCAGACCCTCACACTGCAGCCATGCCCCTGCGCACAATGGCCATGCCCTTGCACCATAGTCCCTCCCCCTCCTGCCCCTCCTCCACACACTCCAAGCTCTGCCACTGGAGCAAAAGCAACAGAATGGGAGAGGGCAACTCCAGAGGGGAAAACGAAGCCTCATGTATGCCTTCCCCCACTATTCCTTTGCCTATTTCCTCAGCACCTGTTCTCAGTGTTGGTGCCAGAGGCTAGGGAATGGGAAGGGGAAGGTCTGGAGGGCCGGAAGAAAGCTCACATTTCCTTGCCTTTTGTCTGGGTGCTAGCCTTCTTTCTCCATGCCTGGCAAATTGCAAAGGAGTGGGAGGAGGAGAATTGGTTGGTGGAGAAGGCATGGACACACCTCATGAATAATCAAATTTGCAAAGGTCAAACCCACGAATATGAAGCGAGGACTATAATTCAAATTACATTCAACAACAAACCTGTCTTCGTAGATTTAATCTTCTAAGTCTCAGATGGAAATTTAAGGAAGGTGGAAGCTGGTAAAAGAAACAGTCATACCTGGAAGTGTTTTGGAAGAAGCTTTCAGGTGGTCTGTAGAAGGATTAAGAAAGACAGTGTTACCCTAATTTTGGGGGTCCCTTGGGGGACACCTCAATGTGCTCCACGTGATGGGGAATGGAAACTAGCCAGAGCACAAGCAACAGCAATGAAGAGGCAGGGTAACCTAGTGGGGTCTTTTTACTCAGTTTTTACGGGGTCAAGCCAAGACAAAAACCAAATGAAAATGTTCCAGTAAATGATTTTATTGAATACAAGCCTTATGCACCAATGCACTCATGCATTCACTCACTCAAGACCTATTAAGAAGTAAAAGAGAGGAAATTGGACAGGGGAGTATTGAAGGGGTGTGGCTGGGGGTAATACTGCACCTTGTTTTGAAGTCCATGGAAGGCAGCAGAGAGAAGAGACTCAGCACGAGGAGGGCTGACAGGATTACTCAACGGATGGAGCGGTGGTCTGCTGGGAAGACTGGGAGCGATCTGAAGAAACGCTCAAAAACTGGGACTATTTGTAGGGGAAAAAGTACCTTTAGGACTAATCCTTTCCCGGGGAGAACAATGGGTGTTGAAGTGATAACAAAGCTCCACCATGCTAATTTCCTTTGTGTGATGGGATTGCAAGGGTTTGCCAAAGTCTCAGGATCTTCAACTGTGTTTGTTTGTAGTGTGATTTCATGTAAATGGTCCTCACTTGATGGGATATTTGCTCAACTTGGGGCAGACCCTCTAATCTCTTCAAGTCGGTGTCTTGGGCTGAGGACCCTTTGCTTATTGGGGGTTTACATACCTTGAGGTCTCCTAGGGCTACGTGACTAGGGATTTTACTGGCTTGACCTGGTTTTCAGTTGTTCAACCGGGCCTGCCTACGTGCTCATTTGAGTGACCTCTCAGGCACACGGAATCATGTTTTAATATCAAAAAGTGTAGCCCCTGGGATAGGGTTTCTCCATCAGTGTAACAACAGAAAGAAAGAAAGAAAGAAAGAAAGAAAGAAAGAAAGAAAGAAAGGAATAGAATCTTATGCAAGGCTTACTTGACCTGGTTGTTTCATTTCATGTCTGCACATTGTTAGTTTTGGATAAAAGGGTTTACTGAAATTGGTTGAATTGCTCTTCTTTTTAGAACCAGGAACCCATGCCAATTCTTTCCATGTTATTTCTACCTCTGGCATCATAAATTTTCCATTACAAAAGCCAGGCTCAGGAACACATCTACTTCTTTAACTGAGGTATACCTGTATTATTCTGCCAGAATGTAAAGTCTAATTACTTGCTGTCCTTTTAGTCCCCTTTCAAAATGTGTAAGAGGATTGCTTGCATTCACTACATTTTGGAAGGGTAGGGCTGGTGCAAGGCAGTCTCAGGCCCTTTCTGCACCGGACTATTAAAACGGTGCAGAGTGACCTCTGACGGAGGTCTTCTGCACCATAGAGTGGACTGGGGTGGACTACTTTTTGTAGTTCCGCACCTCAGTCTGGTTCAGAGCGACTGGAACTGGTCACGCAGTGTGCTTTTTAAAAACCTCTTTTTAGAGGTTTTTAAAAAGCACAGAACGTGCAACTCCGTGTCACTCCGTCCCTGCGCTTTGGTGCAGATTTGCAGGAGCACACAAGTGCATGCCTGCAGATCTGCTGGGGGTGTGCTTTAGGCTGGCGAGCTTCTCCAGTTGGTGAAGAGCCTCCACCAACCAGAAGCCACCATTTTGGACGCTGGAGCAGTGCAGAGTGACAAGCTCACATTGCTCCTTGTCCCGACAGACTCACCCGGATGCTGAAAAAGTCCAATGAGTAGTATTTTTTCACGGTTCCTTTCCCACGTGCGGAAAGGGCCTCAGTCTTAACTATACAGTGCCTTATGAGGATCTCTTGATAGCTGTGCAGTTTTTCCTCGTGCTATAATGCTGTGCTTTCTGCATTGTTGGCTCAGCTCTGCTTATCCACCTGGCCTTTCTGCAAAGCCCCAAATAGCCTCCTTAAAATCCAGCCTGCTTTATCATTCTGTCTTTCTTTGTTTGAAATGCAGGCTAGTTTCACTTGCGGAGAGCAAATCTCCATGGGAATGACTGAGAGTTAGGTACCTTAATTTATATTTTGAAGGTGCTATTGTCTTATTATTAGGGAAATTCCTGGATTTGTTCCATGCATACTCTTAAGGGAACTGAACTGATTCATTCTGCATGGACTAATGCACAAATTGGAATGCAGTTATCCTTTGGATTTGATGCTTCCCTGAATTTTCCAATACAGTTCCCAGCCTAAACAACAGCTAAACCCAAACAAACAAACAAACAAAATAAAACTACATGAAGATGCATGTTGTAGGATATAAGGTATAGATTAATATGATACACAGCAAAAATACATCTTTTAGGGTAAAATGTTTACAAAAATTAAAATGTGCAAAAGATGTTAAAAGTGACCTATGCCACCTATGTTTTTGAGTGAAAAAAAAAATGCAGAGCTGGCTTACCTAATTCAGAATCTATACCTACAAAAGAAGAATGTTCAAATACCAAATATAGCCTTGTAGCAACATCATAGAGTCAGTGTATTGTAGAAGTCTGAGGCCATTTCCACACTGAACTGTTATAGTGCTATTCTTCCACTTTCAACATCCTATGGAATCCTGGGGTTTGAAGTTTAGGGAGGAGCCTGAGGCCCCTCTATAACAGTCTAGTGTGGAAATGGCCTGAGTGTTGGTTTTGACTCCAGGAGACTAGAATTTGAATCTCTGCTCCACTGAACGACCTTGGGAACTAACACACTCTCTCTGTTTAAGAGGAAGACAATGGCAAATTTCCATTAAATAAATCTTTACAAGAAAATTCCTATCATAAGGTCACCATAACTCAGAATTGACTTGAAGGTGCATGGCAGCAACAGCAAGGAACTTCATCCTATCTGAGTGAGCACAGTTCTGAAGGGTTTATATTCTATCTTGGGCAAATGGGATGGACTGGGGATTCTAGTGAGCTGGGACTAGGGAAGCAGAGGAGAAAGAATACAGCAGTCCTTGAATACTCTGTTCCCTCAAGTATAACTGTTTTAATTTCTCTCCTCCTTTGCAAGTGTGATGTGCAACAGCACAGAGTACTCCTACTTTCCCCTTTCCTCTTCGGTTTACAGTTGCCCCTCCACATTTGCATGTTTGACTTTTACAGATTTGATTATTTGTGAGTTTCTCCAACATCTGCTCCCCCACCTCAGGTACTTTTTTTTTCCGTGGGAAAAAAAGTGGCTCCAATCTGGCCACATGGCCTTGTAAAAACCTGCCTCTGGTTCTTCTCCTCCACCAGCAGCTGCCTGGTCAGCTAAAGATGACTTCTTAGCATGACAATCCCTCTCCCAATGCCCCCCTACACATCCAAGGAAGGAGATGGACAAGAGAGAAGAGGTACAGGGCCACCATGCCAATCCATCCGCTTTCACTCTCTTTTCCCTGACTGGTTTGGACTCTGAGTTCTTGCTCTCCACACCATGCCTTGATTCCCTCCTGCAGACATACACACATATTTTGATATTGTTATTTTTCCACTTTTGTGAGGGTCCTGCTCCCATAACTCTAGCAAATGTAGGGGGCTAACTGTACTTCAGTTGTTAAAAACTCAATTTAAGGTGTAAAAGCAGTTTGTACTCAATTAGCTCAGCAGGGAGAAGAAAGAAGGGGGTAGAAACTTGCTCCTCCCAGCAGGCTAAAGCAAAAGGAAACTGAAGCAGTCTCTCCTAGCTTCTGTTCTTCCTTATTACCAACTTTTTCCATCTTGATCACACCAGTTGCATAGGGATGGGGGGTGGTTTGCCCTTGACGGCAGTTTTTGGGGTGTTCCAGCCTGTAGCCACACCCCCACATGCCCTGACCACACCCCTAGCCATGCCCCTATGCACAGTGGCCACACCCCTCATGCCATAGCCCCGCCCTCTCCACACACTCCAGGCTCCACTACTGGATCACACTATGATGTTGCTAGGCCACATGAGTCCCAGTTTTTATCTGTGAAATGGTAGAAATATTTCTCTGTAGTTAAGTGCAAGATAAATCTATTTGGCTGGTTAAAGATTCATGTCAGAGCTTGGAAAGTTAATTTCTTATATTAAGTTTCAAGTCTCAAAAGACAGTTAGTTACAATGTTTAAAAGTAAATCTTTACATCCGATTTTCTTGAAAGTAATTAACTTATTCCACCAAGTTACTTAGAAATCTTGCCTCTGTTACAAAACCCTTTCTCCTCTTGCTTACCTCAACACACACAACAAAGAATGCCAGTCTTCACCTGTATTATCCTCTCATGCAATGGCAAATAATTCCCATAGCCTTTTCCTTCACATTGGACAGAATGAAGATTTCTGCACAACATTGTCTCAGTATTTGCACCTTGAGAGAGTTAGAGCACAGAGACACACGGTTTTTTTGTCCAAAAACATGTTTTATGCATGGAAAGTTTTTTTTCTTTTTCTCCTTCCTTCCTTCCTTCCTTCCTTCCTTCCTTCCTTCCTTCCGTCCGTCCTTCCTTTCTTCTTTCTTTCAACAGAACAACCACATGTATTTCTGTGCAGAATAATTCCCCCGAATATTTTGTAGGGTGCAAATACCAAGGGAAAAATGTGCACTCTCCAAGTGTTAGGGAAATCTTTTTCTCTGCAGCTGAATAAATAAAAACAAACATTGGTCATTTATCCTGTATCAGCTTATACTTAATTAAGTAATTTCTCCTGGCCTGATCCTCTCAAAACCTTATAGAGACATCATTCCACCAAACTCTGGTCAACAGCAGAATGGGCATCCTTTTCTCCATGCAGCTGATGCCTGGTAAAGTAGGTTGGGGGGCAAGTTATAATCATGCCAATACTATCAACATTGTGACCAACCAGGGATTGTGAATACAAAACAGTTATGGTTAGGTATGGTTTTGTATTCATGATCACTACCTAATTATGATTTTGACACTATTGTCATGGTTGAATGATGTTTCCATTAGGTTTTTGGGGATTGGTCCAGGAGAAGTTACCTAATTAAGTACTTAGTTAAGTATAAATTGATACAGGATTCTGGCCATTACCTCCATCCCTGCCCCCAGTAGAGCATGAGGAACCTTATGAGATGATGCTTGAACTAGGTTACATTTCCCCTCCAGTATTTATTGAGACTATGTCTGCCCAAGAATTGAGGTATGTTGCAGGAGCTGTCCTCTGTGTTCCACCAGTGGGGGATGACATTGTGGGATGACACTGGCATACCCTTTAACTGTCCCTATTTGGCTGGGACAGTCCCAAATAATCCTCTACCATCCTACCTTTTCAGTTACTTTTTAAATGGCCCAGTTTCCCTTTCCTTCTCCTACTTTTCCGCTTTGTCCTTAGCTTAATTCAATTGCTGCAAATTGAGTTCAAAGTGTCAAAGGAGTTTTCACTCAATTGATTCAGCAGGGAATAGAGGAGAAGAGGAGGTGAAATCTTACCCTTCCCAGTAGGATCAAGCAAAAGCAAACCACTAGCCTGTGCTACCTTGTGCGGTCTTCCTCTTTAATCATTATTCCAGTCTCAACTACATTCTGAGGTTGCTTGGCCACATGTGGCCCAGTTTTCATTGGTGAAATGTTGGAGAGTATGCATTCCAAAGGCCTTTCTCTAGCATGGTATCCTGGTTACGAAATCCTGTCAGAAACCCAACTGGCACCAATGCTGGTGATACTTTAGTGTTAAGACAAAACATTTCTGTTTATTAAAATTTTCAGATCCTAGCTGATTTTATTTAATTTGCATCTCTGCTACAGACAGCATTACATTCAGCCCTCCGCATTTGCTAGGGTTAGGGGCACAAGACACGTTCAAAAGAGGAAAAATCACAAATCTCGAAATGTATGTGTGTGTCTGTGGGAAGGGGGGCCAAGGCATAGTGGGGAGAATGGGCACCCTGGGTCCAAACCACATCAGGAAAAGAAGGGGGTGAGTCAGCATGGTGGCCCTATACTTCCACTGTCTTGCCCATCTCCTTCCTTCGGTGGTGGTGGGGGGGCATCTGGAGAGGGTTTGTGGTGTTGAAAACTTGGGCTGGGAGCCATCCTTATCTGGCCAGGGAGCATCTGGTGGAGAAGGAAGAGAATCAGAGGTGAGTTTTTAAAGGACTGCATGGCCTGATTGGAACTGCTGAGAGTGAAAGTTCCGCTCAAAAAAGAGTGCCTGAGGTGAGGGGGCAGGGGTTGGGGAAACTCACAAATAATCAAGTCTGTGAAGGTCAAACCTGCAAGTGTGGAAGGCTAAGTGTATTTTAAAATTGTTTGAATGGTGCAGTTTTTAAGTGGTAAATGATTTAATTTATTTTAGTCTTTTGAAAATATTGTTACTTATAGGGTATTCTGAGATCCTCCAGTATAGGGTTTTTTCTGGGGCCTGAGAGCATGTGAGGTACCCAAGGTCACCCACTGGGTTTCCATGGCTGAGTGGGGAGCTGTACTCTGGTCTCCAGGGTCATAGTCCAACACTACACTACACTGGCTCTCTAAATAAGTTAATAATAAGTATAAAAAAGGAAAGCAGTTACAATTATAATTTAAAAATGAGTGAAATGTCTCATTAATTTACAATCATAATGTAACTTGCTTGTATCTTCATTATGAGCAGAAGGAATTGAATACAAGTAGCCAGATTTTTTTTTTTTTGGCAACTTTACTTTCAAATTTGTTTTTAAGGGAATCATCTACTTCCTATCACTATCTGGAAAGCAGGAAAGCAGAGAACTTATTGCAGCTGTTCTAAGACCCTTTCTGAATTGCTGCAGAGGGAGAAGCATCTGGGTTTCAGTTCTGAGTTGTAGCAAATAAATACCATTCCTGCCCTATAGTACCCGATGGACCTTCTGAGGAAATCTGAAGTGGCAAACATCTCTACGAGTACATTGCAAGGCTGTCCTATTTATTGAGTTTTGCTAGCAGGCCTTATTTGAAATTTGCTCTGGTCCAGGTAAAGTTGACATGAAAATATAATGCACACACATACACACACATGGAAACTTTGATTTGGACTGGGGAAAAATTTCTTTTGGAGTCCATAAATATATGTGCCAAGATGTACAGATTAATTCAGCCTTATTTAAATGCAATTGATCATTTGATGCATATATACAGTGAAAAATCACCCTCTTTTAATGAACAAACAAAAAATGCAAAATAATAATTAAAAAAATGATTGCACAGGAGACAAGACCTTTAAGGAAAAGTCTAACAACCATTGATAAGAAGCCTGGGGAATGTAATACTATACAGTGGTTGATTAAAATAGATTGAAGTGCAAAAGAGGAGAGCACTTGGCAAAGAGCCTTGACACTAAGCATTGTGATCTTGCCAGCATTTTCAAGATATATGACATTGGAGGTAGAATAAATAGGAAAGAGACGAACAAAGGAAGCCTGGAAACATATATCAGCATAAGTCGTGCTCTATAACTGGGCACACTGTTCCAACAGGGTGAGTGAAGCTTTCCATATCTCTTGAGTAATATTGGCACACCCAAAAAAACTATCAGTCCCAGGGGAGGTTGGTGGCTCTGATGTTAGTGGAGCAGTGAGTCTGTTCTGGGTTTTAATCTGAACTTCAAAGGATCTATCCAAGATGAATCATCTGTTTGAGGAATAGTGTTTAGTACTGTGCATATAGTTTTAAAAGTTCAGGTTAAAATCTAGGGCAGATTCACCACCCCACTGATATTGGAACCATCAATCTTTACTGAAAATAACCACAGTACTGAAGAGAAAAAAAAGATTGGATGAGAGATATATGGCTGTAGCTGAAAACAGCAGTTTATTCTTCATTTCCCCCCCACTTCAGCCTGGTACTTTTCAGGTGTGTTGTCTTGCAGCTCCTATAACACCAAGTACAGTCAGTAGTTAGACTGGCTACAGGATCATGTGAGCTTGTAGTCAAACAAATCTGGAAGATGCCAGTTTGAGGAAAACTGATCTAGGACTTAAAAAGTATAACATCACTATATGCAGTTTTAGTTATCCATACATGTGACAGCCAACAAAATGGGTTGGGAAACTCATGACCATAGGTTAGAAAAATTAGTTAATCGTGGCTAGCTCTGGCCATGATTTTACGTTATAAGCCTAAATTCAGTTGTTATTCCCAAGTAGGGCAGATCCATTGAATCAATTGTTCAGCAGTAAGTCAATACTTATATAAATCACATGGATTTGGTGAGTCAAATAAGTCAATGCTTATATAAATCACATAGTTTTGGTGGGTCTGTTTTATTTGGGATCAGGAATTGGATTTAGGAGTATGGGCTTTACTGGGAAGAGTTAAGAGTCACCACAGGACTATTGCTTTAGGTGGCAAGTAGCCATTTCCCTTCTTGTCTGGTTCTGGCTTCAGCTCTGCTAATATATAAATACACATAGTGTTGCCAGGTATGCAAAACAACAACAAGGAACAGTCAAAATTCTTGATGTGCAGCACTGGCAATCAGAATTTAGCTGTTAACAAGTTCGTGTTTTAGTTAAATACCAAATGAAAGAACTGGTTTCAGTTAACTTAGCCATGCATTTTGCTGTAAAATCAACATATTGTCCACATTCAAAAATTACATGATGCACACATTTCTGTGTTTATGGCCATTTCTGCACAAAACTGTTATAGTGCTACTATTCCACTTTAAACATCCTGTGGAATTCTGGGGTATGTAGTTCGCTGAGGCCAAACAGCTCTCTGGTGGAGAATTCTAAATGCCCCTCCCTAAATTGCAAACCCCAGGATTCCATAGGATGTTGAAAGTGGAATAATAGCACTACAACAGTGTAGTGCAAAAATGGCCTATGTCAGCCCACATGCAAAAATATGTGACTTTTTTTTTCTTTTGGTATCTTTTTCAATCTACATAAAAGGTAAATCTTCCCAGTGCTCAAATAAGGGACACCCTTATGATAACAGACAGCTGGCAACCCTATATATACACAGGAAGCTGCCTTACCCCAAGTCAGACTATGTTCTTATCTAGCTCAGCATTGTCTATTCTGGTGGATGCCATCTCTCCAGGATCAGAAGCAGAGGTTTTTCACATTACTTGCATTGTTGGTTGTTGTTGTTGTTATTGTTGTGTACTTCATTCTTTTAGCTGGAGATGTTGAGGATTTTCAACTGGAAGCTTGTGCAATTTGCATGCAAAACATGTTTTCCACCACTTGGCTATGTTCACCAGCCCTGAGATTTAGTTCTCTATGTCTACATCTGGTGAATACTATAGATTAGAAAAGTCACTCTTTTCCAATTGATCATGCTGCCTGGGAGGCTGTGAGAGTTGTAATAAGAGAGCCTCACCTTTCTAAGCTCTGATGAGTACACATACATTCCATGCTTGATTGCAGAGTTGATTGTGGTGAGATCCAGAGAGCACTGTCTTACCACTGCTCAGTTTTAAATGAGTTCAGCATGCCATTATTTCCATTCTTTTTTATTGGATTGTTAAAGTATAAACATGAAGAGAAGGAGCAACAACAATCGGACAGTGTATATCAGTGGTTCTCAACCTGTGGGTCCCCAGATGTTTTTGGACTACAGCTCTCAGAAGCCCCAGCCACTATGGTCAATGTTCAGGGCTTCTGGGAGCTGAAGTCCAAAACATCTGGGGACCCACAGGTTGAGAACCACTGGTGTATATGATATAAATGTGGTTTAAGCATATTCATTAATATAAGCTAAGCATATATCGAAAAACATATCTTCTTGGAGACAATGTCCATAAAATACATATTATGTGTAGCTGATGCAGGAAGATTTTCTGACCATTAAAGGATAGATGGTGAACCTTTCCAACTTTGAAGTATATATCATTTAGCAACAAAATAAGCATGCAGGATCCCACCAGGTTGACTAGCAGTTAAATTCTGGGTTTCAGGGCTGTAATTTAAATGTGCATGTTTACAAAAGTCAAAGTTTTTTTTTAATACAAAGCTGAAGATTTATAATGCACCCAGCTAAAAACATGTGATCACAGAACAAGACTGCATCATATGTCACAAGGAAGCATTCACTAAAGCATCAACCTTTAGTTAATGATGACTTTCCAGTCCCTGCTATATAGGATTGTGGTAACGCAAGTGAATTATGAGAAGGTAACCTACGAGTTAATTATTATGTAATACCTCTTTGAAAAGAAGAGAGAAAAAAAGTAGGATGTTAGAAGACAACTATACTGAAATAAATCCTGGGTTAAATAATAACGTCTCACTGTTTCTTTATCCATCTTTCTGCACTGCCCGTGAGCCAGGCAGACTGTGAATATTATTTATTTGGTTTTGTAAGATCATTTGAAGCAGGGTCATTCCACGAATGGAGTTTTGCTGCTGATCCAGGCAGCAGCTACAGTTTGTCAAAGCGTTTAGCAGCTAAAGGGCCTGGGCAACCCGAGCAAGAAATAGTGATCAAACATCTTGGTAGGAAATTGCTTCCTACTGGTGTCAGAAAGACAAGTAGCAGGTCAGAGCAAATGGGGTCTAGTGTATCTTGGAAACCTGTTCTAGCAGATGACAAAGTTCCGGTTTCATTACTGCTGGCTGGATTATTCTGCCACTAAGAAAGGAGAGGTGAGACCTGTGACTCTCCTATTATTATTACTCCACTTACAGGTACAGATCAGATGGATAAGCATTCAAAGAGGAAACAATGAGATCACATACTTCCTTCCTTTCTTTGTGCAGCACAGATCCCTGATACTGCTGTTATCACGGATAAACATTACATTATTGGCAAAGACATTAAATGGCTGGGAGGTGTTGGAGTTCAGAGTAGGGATGCTGGTGAAGTCTGACATGGAATCTGCTTTGTAACAGAGACCCAGTTTCAAATGTCATACGGCCTTGTCTCAAAAGAATCTGTAGTCAGGTGAGAGGGATTCCCTGACCTCAAAATTTACAGAAACATTTATCTGCATGCCCCAGGAAAATATTCCGTTAGTTCTGAAATCACTTCTGATGGACAATGAAGAAAGAGATGCAAATAAAAGAGAAGTAGCACATTTTTATTTGTACCAATGTATATATGTGGCTTTGTTTTATTGTGCCTTGTAATTATTTTGCATATTATTTTCCATCCCAAATGTGCTAATGTAGAAAATAAAATAAAATCGGGAACAAGTGTTCGGTGGACAATAGAGTGAACAATACCATCTGACCTGGTGAACACCCATGCAGTGATTCATACATCAGTGCTCCAGAGCTATTGGTGCCATACTGCCTGCCCTGCATCCCATAACTAGCCAACTACTCCATGTGAGAGTAGTGAGGGATGCTTTCCCATTGTAAGTGCTAGTACAATTTTCAGTCTAGTTGGCTTCGGAATGGAAAATGGAAGAGCTGCCTTTCTCTAATAGCAAAAAGTGGATAGCCAGTTCTGCCTAGTATTGAACAAAGGTTTAAATGTGAAACCTGTAGGGTGTGTATGTGAACACAAGTGTATCATCTTTCATCTTCTTATTTGCTTTGAGTAGAAGTGATTGAGCCATCACTAACACACAGGTGGGAATGATGCAGCCTTCCAAAGGTTGGAGAATTTCAACTCCCACAGATGGTCCTGTGCCAGCAGCCAGTCAAGGCTTACAGCTGCCTAATTAACCTGTTATCAGGAGCTGGTGAGCAAAGCTTGTTTAAGTTAGTTTTGCAGTCTGAGTTCATTCACAATAAATCCAGAGAGAGAGTGTCTGATGGTAAAATCCATAGACAAGGCAAAAGTTGAGGGTTCTAGGAGTGAAAGCAAGGAATCTGAATGTAAGGTGAGTTGGGTTGCTTCCACTGATAGGATCAGTTGGCTGCAACATCCTCTCCCCATTCTGTTCTCTCTCTCTATAGGATCAGAGTCTTACCCAGCTGTTGGCCTAATTAATGGCTCCCTATTATGTAAATGCTTCAAGCCACCTACACTGGCTGCTGTAGGTATTGTTCTTCTCATGTCTCTGAGGTGTGGCTGTTGGGAAGGGTCCTATCTGGGACAAGGGCATGACACAGATCAAGTCATTTCTGACCTAAAGTGAGCTTATGAGGCTTTCTTGGCAGAATTTCTTCAAAGGGAGTTTGCCTTTGCCTTCCTCTGGGGCCGCGATAGTGTGACTTGCCCAAGGTGGGTTTCCATGGCTGAACGAGGATTTGAAACTTGGTCTCCTAGTGTCCTAGTCCAATATTCAAACCACTACCATATTGGCTCTGCAGACAGCATAGGTAATGGGGAAGAATGCTGGAACAACTTCCTTATGGCCACCTGATTCTCACCTGCAACATAAGTTTTGGAAATTATGGTGACAACACTTTGGCTTAGCCATAAGATGCAACAAATATGACATTATTACCTCCTATTAGATGGGGTTAGTATTGGGTGAGTGTCCTTGCAACATCTCAAACACATTGGTCTCATACTCTCCAACTGTCCTGATTTTGCAGTGACAATTCTGGTTAATCCTTCTGTCATCTCACTTTTAAGCTTAGTTTCTCTCTCCTCCTCTCACTTTCCCTCTTTGTCTTCAATTCATTTCAGATGCTGAAAACTGAGTTCAAAATTCAGTGGTAGTTTGTACTTCATTAACTTTGCAGCATTGAGTGGAGAGGGAGGGCAGAATCTTGCCCTTCCCAGTAGGCTTATGCAAAAGCAAACTATGGCAGCCTCTCTGAGATTGTGTGTTCTTCCTCGTTAATAATACTTTCCATCTTGACCACACTCTGATGTTGCTTGACCACACATGCCCTGGTTTTAATTTGCTAAAGATTGGAGGGTATATGATCTTTGGTTCCAACCATGGCAAATGTTCAATGATTAGACCACAATCTGGCAAGTGCACTTATAAAACATACCCCTTTGCATCTGTTCAATAAGCTGTGGGGGGGGGCTTTGGGCCAATCAGTGTCATAGATTGGAGGCATAAGGTCAAACATGATGCTCCCCGGTCTCCTTGACCTCCTGGTATGATTGTGGGAAGGAAGCTTCTGTCAAAAGCCTTGAGCGAACCTCTGGGGTTGCTCAGTGTTTAACAGGTTGCCCCTTTCCACAGAATAAAGTCAAATAAGTACACAGACCTATGAGCAAGAGTGCTCTGAACTGTCTCTAAGATAATTAGGTGCCACCGTTTAGCAGCCTGATAATCATTGTTTCAACACAAATCTAATTGGATTATCATGTTAATAAGCAATACGATAATGCAGTTCTTATTACTCTGGATAATTTTAATTACTCATTAAAAGGCACAGGGCATTATTACCTTGGTAATGAACAGATGCAGTGATATGTCAACAGCTTCCTATATTATTTTATGCATAGTTCATTAAGTAATAAACATTTAAAATTGCACAGGGGAACTCTGCTACAGCACTGAAAGAGCCAGCACCAGAAGGCTTGGCATTTTGCAAACAATTATGGAATGACAGTTTCTGCCTTGAAGATGGAGTTAAAATGCAAAGAAACAAGTGGCATTGTGGAGGCGTTGTGGCTGTTCTATGGAAATTAAACCACTTGTGGTATCCTGGAGAGGAAAAAAAAGAGAGAGAGAGAGAGAATAACAACCTAGGGGTGGGAAGCAAATCATGTCAGCCATTTGATTTTGCTAACTGAATGGGAATTTTTAAAATTATTTTATCACTACAAAAGCAGCCATCATTATGATGGGCTGGATCTATGCAACAGTGATGTCCACTGACGTGGCTACAGGGGCTGAAAAATGTGCCTCTTAGGATCCCATAGAGTCTGTGTTGGTGGCATAGCTTGGAAGAATTACTTATTTGCTTCCCAAAATTTCTTATTTAGCAGAGCCACTGTGGCCAGTGGGCATGCTGGCTTGGGGATTACAGGTGTTGTAGTCCAAAAAATGTAACTTTTCTGAGCTGTGGTTAGTGGAAGCCAGATGAATGTTGTTTCTCACTTCACTCCCCACTAGGATTAGAGTTTCAAGGCTATGAAAGAAATAGGGTTGATGTTGCTCTAATATTTAGCAGACCTTTCATCACAAGACTTCCACTAGGACTTCCTCAGTCCCCAAACCCACCTTTTAACTGATGACACACACACACACCACCAGTATTTCATGGCCAGCAGAAATCAGGGTGTGTATATGCTGGTGGAGGAGTGTTCCACTCCATTTCTGTAGCTGGATGCACCACACCAGGCATTCTCTGTGACCTCTGGGGGTCCTCATGAAGTCATTGCAATAAAGAATGGAGTAGGATTCTTCATTTTGCTACCGTCCCCACTATGTACCAGCCCATAAATAGCCATGTTGGGGAAGGGGATGCATAAGCTAAATGGTGAGTTTTGGAGTGGATCAAGGAAGACACTAGCCATAATTCCCCCCAGTGGAACTTTATGGTAAACTGTTACTCCACTGGAGAAACCCTATCCCAGGGTCTACAATTTTGATATTAAAATATGACTCTATGTGCCAGAGAGGTCCCGCGAAGGGACACATAGGCAGGCATGGTCAAAAGACTGAAAACCAGATCAGGCCAGTAAAATCCCCAGTCATGTAGCCCCAGGAGACCTCAAGATGTGCAAACCCACAATAAACAAAGGGTCCTCAGCCCCTGAGAAGCCAACTTGAGGGGATGAGTGTCTGCCCCAAGTTGAGCAAATATTCCATCAGGCAAGGACCATTTACATGAAGTCACACCATAAACTAACACAGCCAAAGATCCTGAGACTTTGGCAACACCTTGCAATCCCATCTCATGAAGGAAATTACCATGGTGGAGCTTCGTTATCGCTCCAACACGCATTTTTCTCCCTGGGAAAGGATTAGTCCTCCAGGTACTTTTCCCCTTACAAATAGTCCCAGTTTTTGAGTGGTTCTTTGGATCACTCCCAGTCATCTCAGCAGATTGTTGCTCCATCCGTTGAGTGATCCCCTCAGCCCTCTCCATGCTGAGCCCCACTTCTTTGCTGTTTTTCCTGGACCAAGGACTTCAGGACAAAGGTGCAGTATCACCCCAGCTACACCCCTTCAGTATTCCCCTATGCAGTTTCCTCTCTTTTGCATCTTAATAGGTCTTGAGTGAGTGTGTGAGTGATTGCGTTGCTGCGTGAGACTTTCCTTCAATAAAATCATTTATTGGACATTTTTGTTTGGTTTTTGGCTTGGCCTGACCCCTAAAAACTGGGTAAAAGACCCTGCTAGGTTACCCTGCCTCTCGCATTGCTATTGCTTGTGCTCTGGCTAGTTTCCATTCCCCATTGCGTGGAGCACAGTGAGGTGTCCCCCAAAGGACCCAGAAATCAGGGTAACAAAATCTTCTTGATTGAAGATCTGATAAATATTCAAGCAACCTGACCTGTATTTAGCCTGCCAAACCCACATAGGAGTGGATGACAGTCGTTCCTGGATATGGATGAAACAGAAAGAGCATACTGCTGGGATGCTAACTATCTTCACACTGCCCTTGGTGACTCTTGTGTATAGTGTAGGGGTTTAGCCAGCCTGATAGTCTCTGTAGAATTCCTGGTTTGCTTTGTACTATTGAGTACAATAAATGTTCTTGAGATGGCTTCTGACTGCATAGACCAAGGTGGCCAATTTCAGTGGGTTGGGGGCCAGTTTTCTGCCACAGTCTACACAGACTTTGTTGTTCTCTACCCTCAAGTTGTTTCTGACTTGTGGTGACCCAAAGGCAAACTTACCAAAGGTTTTCTTGGCAAGATTTATTTAGAGGAGGTTTGCCACTGCCTTCCTTAGAGAGAGTGTGACTTGCTCAAGGTGACCCAGTGGGTTTCCATGGCCAGGAAGGACTTGGACCCTGGCCTCCTGAAGTCCAACATTCAGACCACTACACCACACTGACTACTAGAAAAAATGACCAATTCTACTTCTATTTTTGATGAGTAGTCTCTTTTTACATGTGAAACAGTGCAAATCCCCCCACCTCAGTAATCTATTCAAAAGAAGAATGCTTGCTTCTGGAGAATTGTAGGAGAGGCAATTTAACCTATTTTTTTCAGAAGAACAGTCTGAGGAAATCTTGGTTGGTGCTGGAGGTTGTAAAAATAACACTGGGACACATGCCCACCCCAGCATAGACCCACCCCTTAATATCCCTAATTGCATCATGATTTCCTTTTATTGTGCCAGAATGTAATGGACCATACAAGCCTCCTATACTGGAGGTAAGTATCCTAAAATTGCCTCTTTTCAATAAGAAATCTAATGATGTAATAATCTGTGGTTATGATTATTAGTAATTCTAGTAAGTTGAATGCAGATCTGTAATGGTAGAATAAGATATAGGATATTACTTGAATTTTCTTTTTCATTATAGTTGGTATGGATGGGGTCAGAGTTCTTTTGTGTGTTAGTGTAGTTAGGATGTGTTTAGTATGATAGTGTCTTATCATGTTCTAGTCTCAGTTTAGCTCAATTCAGTTTAGTTTAGTTTCAGTTCTAGTTATACATATATATTGTTTATGTATAATTTGTTTCTTCTTCTCTTGTTCTTTCTTTTTTTCTTTTTCTGTAGTTGTGGATTAGTTTACCTTTCCTGTTGTCAGTATGTGCCTTCAAGTTGTTTCTGACCTTGTCTTTCATACTAAACTTAATAAATATTAAATCTGGAAAAAAAATGCCTCTCTTCTCTTGTGCACCACTTTTGCATTTCAGTGCCTTGTACTGGGGATGCAGCTGCTCTGAATTCATAAAGTCTCAAGCTGACTTAATTAAAGTGAACATTATCAAACACCCCACAGGTTCACTTCATCAAATTCCAGTGATTGCTCATATGCCTGGGTGGAATCCAGTTGGAATTCAGTACTGCAACACTTTGGAGTTTAAGTATCACTATTCATTCAAATCAAATATCATATTCAGACAGGGGTGAATAGAAAGAACTCTTTTCTGCCCCCTCACCCTTTAAGTTTTCCCCATAGCTTTTGCCCCAGTAAATCAAGTTTCTGTGTGCCTTTGGCAAGGGTGTAGTGAGTGGTGGTGGTGAAAGCAAAATGAGGTCACTGCCCCTTGAAATAATAATTCTGTCCCTCCATTGAAATTTTCCTTCAGTTACCAAATTTCTATCATTGCAGTAACTTACAACTTCAATTGAGCATTAGGAAATATCATTGAGGTATTCAAAGAAAAGAGGCAGGCAGAGGTACCAAGGGCATGGGAACACAGCATTCATGAGTTCTGTGTTTATGGTTATCATTGTCTCACCCTCTTTAATGCTAGGAATTTGCAGACTTTCATTGGGAGAGGAAGAATTCTCATTTGAGGACTTAGAGCCCTCGTTTTACTCCCCCTGTAGCTAGACACCTGGTTGCCTGTTTTTATAGCTTTATTTTTATACAATGCCATGTACATTGATGGTCAGTAAGTAAACAAATGAATACATAAATCAGTAAATGGTGGTGGTGGTGGTGATGATGATGATAATTTGGGTCACTTGTCTTTTTTCTTTATCTGAAAGTAGCTGCTTGGGAGAGGATGTGAATTAGATTGGGAAAATGGGGGGAAATAATATTTTAATACTTTGTCCATAAGATTTTCCCAATCTACCACTCTCCTAACCCATGCTGGTATTTTTTCCTCACTGTTTTTGTTGCCTTATGCTTTCAAGTTTTTTCCAACTAAGTAAAAGTAATCCAAGCACATATCCACCACTATTTCACAGGTAAAAATTGGGACACATGTGGTCAAGCAGCATCAGAGTGTGATCAGGATGGCAAAGGTTGTGAATGAGGAAGAATGGACAAACTAGCAGAGACTGTTATCCCAAAAGTTGGATGACTCTGGGGTCTTCCCACAAAACCAGCATCTCCTTAAAAAGGTGGGGGATTGTAGTTTAAAATGAGGCCTGCAAGAGGGGAGTAACTATGAAACCTTTTCCCCTGTGTATAATAGTACTGAAAGACTCTGGCTAGAAATTAAAAGAATGTTTTCTTGGGGAATTTACAAGTACACACAGGAAATCAAGCAGTCTCACAAACCATGCAAGGCTACTGAAGGGAAAAGAGAGAAAGCTTCAATAGCAAGGAATTGCAGGTGAAGTGGGTGGTAATTACCTTTTCAGAAGCAGAAGACTAAGGTGAAGTGTGGCTTAGACTGGGGGCCTGAGAGTAGTACAATGAATGGGAATCTGGGGGGACTCACACAACATAACATACCAATGTGTGTCCAAGGTGCAACAAGGGCTTAAGTACTCTGTTTCCTGCCCTGAGGGGGAATATGTTAATTGCTCTATAGCAGAGCAAACAAAGGGGTTGAGAACAAACTAATGGTCTTAACTTCAGGTGACAAATCATTGACGGAGTCGTTATAGTCTCTTAATGTCTGGACAGGTAAGGTAGCAAAGGGGAATTTCTGCAGGAAGAGGTTACAGGATGTTGATCATTAGTTTCTTCATCAGGGCACTCTCATTTGTTAATATTTTCAGAGTCTGGATAGTTGAGAGGATCATCTCAAACCCATTAAGTCACTCTTTCTGGCTCATTCTCCTGAACTTATGACCTGGACATGCTGAGGCCATCCATCCAAGCACAAGGCTTACAATCAGAGTCCTTTCCCACATGCTATCCAGCCATAAGTGTACAGTTTTTATATGAAAAAATGACATCTCTTGCCAATTAAATGATATTTCTTGCAAATCATGCTATGCCACATGATGGGATCTAAAGCATGGTAACAAGGCTGCAGCATTTTGCTTTTGCCTGAGCCTATTGGGAAGGGCAAGGTTCTACATCCTCCTGTTTTCTTTCCTGCCTGTTGAATTAATTGAGTGTGAATTACTTTTTGCACTTTTAATGCTGTGTCCACCACCTGAAGTAAACCAAGGACAAAAGCAGCAGGGGAGAAAGAAACTGGGATATTTTAAAGGTAGCTGAAAAAGTGGGACAGCAGAGAATTAATCAGAAGCCTGCCTAACTGGGACAGTGAGAGTTTCTGCAAGCATGTTAACAATATTCATCAAGACAAATAACTATAGGAAGTGATGGAGTTTTAAGAAAATGGGGTGGAAGTAAAGGGATATGCATTTTCTTTCCCTGTTCTTCCCCACTCCATTAGATTCAGTCCTCCCCCACCACAGCTGCTTTGAAGATTTCCCTCAGAGATGTGATCACAGATCTCCTGGTGTCTCATCTTATTTGGTCCTTAGTAGATGCTGAACGACTTTGAAAACTAATCCATGTTTGATAATGTGACACTGCAAGCAGTTTGGTCTTCTTAATAAAATTATTCTGTGCACTCAGTTTCCTCAAGGAGTGAAGATCCAGGGCAGTATTACTAATTTAAGTTTCTGGCGGATGAAAGCCAGCATGGGTGACTTGTGACATCTTTATAATACAGCGCTCACTTTGTTACCAAAGAACATGAGGAGAAGCAAAAAAGGTACTTCTTCAATGCACGAAATCCAGAAGAGAGAAATGGCACCTCTAGTTTTATCTAACACCAGCTGGAAACTTTCATCAATCTCACTCTTTCTCTGACCCCATTCTCCTACTCTGTCTCTTCCAAGCTTTAAATTTTGAGGGTTATCTCATTCTGGTGCACGCAGAAAGCCTTCACCTATCAGCAGACTTTCTTGTATCCAGAAGCTCCCATTCAGGAAATATTAATTGACTACTCTGGGCTAGTAACTAGCAATAGCTTTGACACAAGAGTGGTCAGGCAGCAGCATGACAACATATTGGACATAAATATATGAAAGGGCACCTTTCTTATATGAACCTATCCAAGGACTGAGCTCTGTTGCATGGGCTTCTTCTCTGTACTGCTGCTCTGATAAAAAGCGAGGGCCTTTTCTCGTGTGGCTTCCTGATAGTAGAATGGTTTCCCTTTGAAGGCCTGATTGGTGCTGATACTGGTACCAAATTAAAACACACCTTTTGTGAAAGCATTTGGGAGCAAATTATTCCATTGAATACATGTACAGGATTTTAGAGAGTAAGGCCCTTTCTGCACCGCCTGGCTGCCCCACAGTCACAACATGATGGCAGCGCTCCATGGTTCGTGCTTGTGCATGACATTGTTGTGGTCCCACTGCCATCTTGTTGCATAATGGAAAAAATCTGTTTTACACTTACTGTTGCACCATGCTGCCGTCTTTTCTGGCCATGTGGAAGGGCAGAAGCATGCTGGCGATGTCTCCTTCCCCAGCTCAGCAATGGCAAATGCCTGGCTGCGTTGCAGAAGGGAAGAGGCAGGGCCAGAGCACTCCCCTCCGCAGTGATTGGGTGAGGTGCGGCGGGGAGCACTCCTGGTGCACTTTCCCTCCCTACTGGGGCTGCAGCGAAAGAATGTCGCTGAGCCCCGAATGTCGCTGAGCCCCGTCGTGCAGAAAGGGCCCAAGAGTGAGAGGCACAGTGATGTAATGATGTGAATGATGGACTGGTCTGGGAGACCAGAGTTCAACTCCCCACTTGGCTATGGAAACCCACCAGCTGAGTCACACATTCTCAGCCTCAGAGGAAAGCCGTGGGAAACACCTTTTGAACAAATCTTGCTAAGAAAACCCTGCAATAGGTTCACCTTAGAGTCACTGTAAGTTGGAAGTGACTTGAAGGCAAACAACAAAACATAATTTTACACTGTTTTAAAATGGCGTATTACATTTGCTAAATGTTTATATTTTTATTGTTGTAAATTCTAAATTATTTTACCTGATTTTATTCTGTGGATCTTTTATGATCTAAGGCAGAAAAGAAGCAATTACATCTATAAATAAATATGTAAAGCCTGAGCCCTGTTAGGGTTGCTCTTGACCAGGGGCACCTTGAAGGTAGCAAATACTCTCTTCCAGCAGTGCTCCTCCTCCCACAGATGTGTATGTGCCTTCAAGTTACCTGTCTCCTTATGGCAACCCCATGAATTTCACAGGGTGTTCTTGGGTAAGGAATACTCAGAGATGGTTTTGCTAGTTCCCTCCTCTGAAATATAGCCAACAGCACCTGGTAGTCACTGGCGGTCTCCCATTCAAGTACTGACCACAGCTGATGCTGCTTAGTTTCCAAGATCAGGCAGAATCTGGTGCCTTTAGAGTATTTTGGCCCCCTTCCACAGCTGCTCCAAGTTCAATGAATTGAAAAAAAGTTCATCTCCAGCAGAGATCTAGTTTGACTCAGAGTACCAGTGATAAAGAAGGAGCAGAGGGGAAAAAAAAAACAGTAGACAGTTTGCTGTCCCTTTGCTATGCTGTGCTGAGCCATCCCTGGTCTTTGCTTCCTTGTGTTGAATCATTTGACTTGATTTTTCCCTCCAAGCACTCCTTCTGAGGTAAGCTTGCCTGTTAGTACATCACACTGTCGATTGCACAGGTGGATCCATTCACTAAAAGGTGAACATAGTTGGGGTTGAGCACGTGGTCTATGTTCAGAAGATCCCAGGCCTGATCCCTAGCAACTCCAGCTGAAAGGATTAGGTAACAGGTACTATGAAAAGCCTCTGTCTCAGAACTTGGAGACCTGCCACCAATATCAGTAGGGTGACAAGGGACTTCAGCCTAATTTCAAACATCAGTTCACAGAACTATCAATGCAGCCTGTCTCTTCCTAGGGAGACTTCTGGATTAGGGTGATGAGGATGAATCAAAGAGAGGGAAGGGGACAGTGGTAGAGCTTGGAGTGTATGTGCGGGGGTGTGGCCGTGGTGCATGACGGCATGACCAGAGCATGGCTATGGGCCGAGATGCCCCCAAAACATTGTTGCCGGGAGCGAATTGCCCCTGGCCTCCCCATCCCTGCACGACTGGAAGGGGGGATATTAGAGATGGGGAGAGGGAGGGAAGAGAGTTTTGAAAAATTACTTCTTTTTAACTACAGTTCCAACAGTACACTAGCCAGCATGGCCATTGGTTATGTAGCCTGAGGGATTTGAGAAACATAGTCCAAAAGAGACTAAGACCATTTCTGCGCTATACTCTTATAGCACAATTATTCCACTTTCAACTACCTATGGAATCCTGGGGTTTGCAGTTTAGGGAGGGGCTGGCCGGCCCCTCCCTAAACTGAAAACCCCAGGATTCCATAGGATGTTGAAAGTGGAATAATTGCGCTATAAAATTACAGTGCGGAAATGGCCTGAGAAAAGGGTACACTCATTTTTTCAGCTTTGACCCCAGTCTTTACTGGTTTCAGCCCTACTCACTGCTGATATGAGGAGAACAGAAAATTACCTTGAAGGAAAATAGTCTTTGATAGCAAAAAAGAAAAAGAAAAAAAAGAAAAAAGAGAGAGGGTTCTTTATTCTTGTCAGATTACTCGTGCCTTGTGGCAAGAAGCCTAAATGGGTAGTATTTTGTGAGTAGCAATTGTTAGTGGGTTGGTATGTGTGCACTGTGTTTTAGTCAGAATGTTAATGGGGCTGTCCAAGAAGGTGAAATTATTTTGAAGACAGGGTTCAGCACCTTGAGTAGGGCCTTTAAAGTTCAGACTAGACTCCAGGGTGGATTCACCACCCAAATGACATTTGAGCTTTTTGCTTCCGTGTAATGGAACATGATAACATCCATTTGGAATTATTTTAATGTTTTTAAATGTTGTTTAATTTTTTTTAAATATACTTTTGTATCATCCATTATCTTGACTGTTTTGTTTTAACTTGTATTGGGTTGGGTTCCATTTTGGGAGATATAAAATAGATAAAAATAAAGTAAAATATAGAAACAATGTATAACTTTTTTCATTCTGTTTTCCAACCCTCCCTCCATACTTCTGCAACCACAATGCACACCATTGCTCTATGCACAACTCCTCTTCTGACGCCGTCAGCAGGATAGTCTGTTGCGCTGGGGCAAGAATTTGTCCCGTATACTCAGCGTGCCCTACCCATGCATATGTCACTAGCAGAATGCTTTTCTGTGTGTGCGTTTAAATAGATCACATATATAAATTGCACAGTGCAAAAACAGCATTGTCTGGGGAGACTGTTATCAGAATGCAATTTTTCAAAAAGGCTGAGGGCCTCTCCCTCTTCCTGGGTCCCTTTGGCCCAGGCTATTTTTCATGCCACATTCAAATGGGGTCTGGCCTGCACAGAACGAATGTTAAGGAAACCTCAGCATATTTCTTGTGATGCGTCCCTGTGCGGCAAAGGGGCTTCTCCATGGGGCTTGTTCTTCAGCACTTCATCATGCCAGTATTGCTGAGACTGCATAATACCCAAGGAAGCACTGTCAGTTCTGATGAAGTAGCGTATGGCTCCAATTGTAAAAAGTCAGGATATATATATATCTTACCTTATTGTAGTTATTGTTGTAAAGAACACAATTTCTTGCATCCTACATTGATGGCAAAGGCATGCAAAGGCACACAGAGAGAATGCTGGTTTGATATATGGAGATCTGCCAGGGAGTTTCTGTTAGAAGCTTTGCTTGAAAAAATAAAATAAAATAAAATATCATCTTAGCACAGTTTTGGGGTTTGGGGCTCGATTCCAATGCCAAGAATGACACAATGCAGGTTCTTGAGTGGACTGTCAATTTCCTTTATAGGGATGATTAACACTGTAGAGGAAGGCCACTGGCCAATCGTTCCTCTGCAGGTGGAGACAGACAGGAGTGTGTGAGCTGAATGCACTTTAATAGAACCATCATTGTGCATATAGTAAGAGGCCTTTCATACCACACAACTAAAGCACTATGATTCCTCTTTAGCTGCCAAGGTAACATCCTATGGAATCCTGGGGTTTGTCCTTGGGGAGGTACTAGAACAATCTGGCCGGGCAACCTAAATACACCCTCTTCGACTGCAAATTCTAGGATTCTGTAGCAGTTAAAGTAGAATCATAGCACTGTGTTGTGTGAAAGGCGTGCAGAACCTTGTAGGTTTTGCAAACTTTTTTGTGGGGAGGGTTGCACTTTAAACCCCTGTCTACTTGCAAAACCTGTTTGAGAAAATGACTGTGGCATAGTGGAAACAAACATGCAAGGATCAGGGCCTAGAAAAACTACCTTTTTTGCACTACAACTCCCACAAACCTGGCCATACTTTCTGGGTGATTCCAGAGACTGAAGTTCAAGGCTGAGATCCTCTTGTGCTCTACCAGCTTAATTTTTTCAAAGGTCTGCAAAGGCAGTCCCAGAGCTGGGGAGCAGCCACCAAGAAGGCTGTCTCCCATGTCTCCTACCAGATGAACCTCTGAGGATAGTAGGATAGAGAGAAGGGCCTTCCCAGAAGATCTAGAAGAGCCTCCCCAAAAGATCATAGGCAGGCTTATATGGGAGAATATAGTCTGTCAGACAACCTGGGCCTGAACTCTTCACAGATGGTTCAGTGTCATCCATTTTAATTTCCCATAATACTCACACGGTGTTGGAAGTATTCTGAGGCATTATGGGAAATGCCCTACAACCATACTTGAAGTGCCATTTCTAGTATCATTATCAGTACATGGGGGGTCATCAATTAAGAGGATTCCCACCCTAAGACACTTTGCCCACGGTCTTCTGGCAAAGCTGAACATGAGTCAGCAGTGTGATGTGGCAGCCAAGAAAGCAAATGTGATTCTTGGTTGCATAAATAGGATTATGGTGTCTAGCTCAAGGGAGGTAATTGTACCGCTCCATTCTGCTTTGCTTAGACCTCATCTGGAATACTGTGCCCCGTTCTGGGCACCTCATTTCGAGAAGAATATTGACAAGCTGGAGCATGCCCAGAGGAGAGCGATCAAAATGGTGAAGGGTCTGGAAGCCATGTCCTATGAGGAGTGGCTTTGGGAGCTGAGTATGTTTAGTCTACAGAAGAGAAGGTTAAGAGGGGACATGATAGCTATGTTTAAATATTTGAAGGGGTGTCATGTCAAAGAGGGAGCAGGCTTGTTTTCTGCTGCTCCAGAGGGTAGGACCAGAAGCAGTGGATTCAAACTACAGGAAAAGAGATTCTACCTGAACCTCAGGAAGAACTTCCTGATGGTCAGAGTTGTTCAGTAGTGGAATATGCTGCCTGGGAATATGGTGGAGTCTCCTTCTTTGGAAGTTTTTAAGCCGAGGCTTGATGGCCATCTGTCAGGAGTGCTTTGATATGTGTTCCTGCATGGCAGGAGGTTGTACTGGATGGCCTCTGTGGTCTCTTCCAACTCTATGATTCTTTTATGCTAGAGCTGGAGCAAGCCCTGGCATACTCCTTCCAGCTTAAGAAATAAAACAGACTGTGACCTACCACATTTCTAAAAATATTCATTTTGTGGCTCAATGCTTGGAGAAGATTCCTGGAATTTCCTAGCTAGCATGACCACTGATTCATGCTGACCTGGGGTTTCTGGGAGTTGTTGCAACGAAAGCTTTGGCTTGTGATTCTGGACAGCATGCTGAAAATTAACTGAGGAAGGGACATGTATATCCAGCTCTGTTAGAAAACAAATGACACTTTTGACCCTTTATTTCAGTGACTTGTGCGCTTTAAATAAAAAAGCAAACTTGGCACATTTAATGTACCAAAGTACACTGTAATGTAATGTACACTGGCATGTTGATCCAGTCCACAAACCATTATTTGATATAATGATTTATGTTGTGTTGTTGTGTGCTTTCAAGTTGTTTCCAGCTTATGGTGACCCTAAGACAAACCTATCATGGGGTTTTCTGGGGCTGAGAGTATGTGACATACCCAAGGTCATCCAGTGGGTTTCCATGGTTGAGTGGGGAAACAAACCCTGGTCTCCAGGATTCTAGTCCAACACTCAAACCACTACATTACGCTGGTTATATAATAATTTATAGGACTTGGAACATCCTATATGACTTCGGACCAGATTATTTAAAATACCATATTCTCCACTCTGAGTTTGCCTGGATCTTGAGATCTTTAGGGGAAGAGCCTTCTCTTGGTCCCGCTGTTTGCAGAGACATGTTTCATGAAGACATATATGAGGCTTTCTTGGTGGCTGCTCTGAGGATGCAGAACTCTCTTCCAAAGGACATGAAGCTTCCCTCTGATTCTCCTGTTCTTCTGATAGGCAAAATTCTTTTTATTTAGAAAGGCCTTTGGTAACCAAACTATGTTGTTGCTAAGGAGGGTTTTTACTAGCTTGAGTGTGCTTACTTTCCTTTTTATTAATGCCTTTTAAATTGTGTTTTTAAACTTTATTTTTTTTTTAAAAAAAGATTGCCATTATTTGATTTTACTTGATTCGGCCACCTTGAGTGCTATTTGCCAACAGAAAGGCAGGATGTACATTTAATAAGTGAATAATGTGATCGACACTTCTGTATTCTGAAGAGTTTTAATGAACTAAACTGGCCTAATTACTGGATGGGAGACGTTTGTGTGCCTCCATGAGTCACTCACTTGACATGAATATCTTACACCGCATAGCCTTGGATTTGAAAGGCAACATTAACAAGTGTTTCTGGCACTGTTTAGACACATGTCTGTTGCCTTCATCTGTTTGCATAAATTGCTGGTTGATATTAATGGCATTTGTTTGCCATCTGATTCCATATTAGCTCTGGTGTCATTGTCAACAATCTGTTAACACTATTATTTCTCAGCATATAACTCTGTCAAAGTTATAAAAGGGCAAGAGGAAACAAAGAATCTCTCAAGTAGAGCTTCTGTGATTAGAGGCAGTATACCTCACCAGATGCTAGGAAGCAGAATTTGAAAATGATCTTTGCTGGAGTACATCTCCCAAAATTCTGAAGGTTGTAGTTTTTCAAAAAAACTTTTCCTAATTCTACTTGTTTCAAACAAGGTCTTTGCTTCAGAGATCGGAAACCCATGGTACCTTAGCTGGGTTGCCATGTTGAAAAGTGGAGAAGGCTCCTTTGCTTTTAATGACTGCGAAGAGGGAATTTCAGCAGCGATTGCTTGTCACACAACCAGTAAGAAGCAACTCCTGACAAAACTCTCTCTTCTAGAAAACCAATTAATGTACAGGATCTTGCTCCAGTTTTCAGGCTGGCAACCTAATAACTTAGATGTTTCTAGATGGCAATTTCCACCAGCTCTGGCCCTGACCATTGGCCATGCTGGCTTTCGGCTTCTGGAGGTTAACACCTGTTATCTAGACTCATGTTCCGCACTACTGCCCTGTTTGGTTTGCTGAGGCATCTTATTGGCCAATGTTGGAAGCTAAATGGTGGTGCAGATAATAACGGCCAGTAGCTCATTTTTGTTCTTTTTGAAGCCCATTGATTATAATTCAATAGTCCATTGGCAACAAGCCCCTTCTTTCTCAAGAGGGCTACTGTGTCCCTCCCGAACTTAAGATGAGCATATATTTTTCTCATGCACATGTTCAGCACTTAGGTGTCCTCCCATTAAAGAAAGGTAGCACCCTCTTCTAAAGATCCTTATGTTTCTAGCTTGGCATCATCTCTTAGCTAAAGAAATTTATTGATGTTTTTGGTACTTTCAGAGCTTTTTTGACTATACATCCTAGAATCCCCTAGCTAGAAGAAATAGCAATAGCAGTTACATTTCTATACCGCTTTTCAGTGTGAGGCACTCCGTAAGCAGTTTACATGTATTTTAGTTAACTGCTCCTAACAAGCTGGGTACTCACTTTACTGACCTACGGAAGAATGGAAGGCTGAGTCAACCTGGAGCCCTGTAGGATCAAACTCACAACATTGTGGCTGCAGTACCGGCATTTAATCACTGTGCCACCAGGGCTCCTTGATTACACTATTAAGGAGATTCTGTGAGTCATAGTTCAAAAAACCAAAAGCTGGAGGGCTGTTTAGCAGTTATGAAATCATAAGATGGACTTATGATCCCATAATTGCTGAGGCTTTTCATTTACAGTTGTTAATGACTGAACATGACCCCCAAAAACTCCTTTTGCAGACTATTAGTGCTCTAACCAAAGCATTTCCAAAGTGCCAGAGATCGGGGTACTGGGAATTGGGGTATTACTCTTCTGGTTGTGGGTACTTTGAGATGAGCAGGTGCAGACCCTCCAACTTTTCACAGATGAAACCCAGGAAACGTGGCCAAACAGCACCAGAGTGTGATCAATATGGCAGAAGTTACTGATGGGCAAAAACAGCAGCTTGCTTTTGCCTGAGCTTACTGGGAAGGGCAAGATTCCTTCCCCTCTGCCCTTCTTCTCCCTGCACAGTTCAGTGAGAACTACTCTTGCACTTTGATCTCACATGGCAGTACAGTAAGCTGTCCACATTTGTAGGTTTCACTTTTGCGGATTTGATTATTCACGTATTATTTGCTGTCACCTACGCTGCCTCCTTATGCCATTTTTAATAGGACTGCAAGCCTCATGAGACTGAGAAACTGTGAACGAGTCTTTTGAGTCCCTATTAAAAATGGTGTGGGGTAGCAGTGGAGGTGGCAGTAATCCCCACCAGCCATCCACTTTTGCCTCGTGAAGGAACCCTGATGCCTCAAAGGAATCCATGGTGGGTTGACTATAGGTGATCATACTCTTTTTTGTGTTAAATATGATTGGTAGGGCCTAGAGTTATTCATGGTTTTTCCACTTTCATCAGGGTTCTTTGTCTCTAACCTGAATGAATGTGGAGGGATGACTGTAACTGAAGTAAGTTGAGGGCTGAGGGAAGAGAGAGAAACTGGGACATTTTAAAAGTATTGTAGTTGAAAAAGTGGGATGCCAGCAGATTAACTGGGACTGTGCCTTCCAAGCTGGGACAGCTGGAAGTAGTGTGTTTGCAGCAGGACCTTGAATGGTCTCTCCAGTTGTCTGTGTTTGATCTGCCCCATGACCAAATGAGTGCTGCAGATGCCATTTCCTAGTACCCCAATCTATCAAGAAGTGCTTCAGTCAGGATTCTGCCAGGCTAAATGAGTAGGGTTTTTTGGGGGGTGGGTAGGATGGTGGTTAGCATCAACAGATGTAATTACAATGATGGAACTCTAGTGTCATAGTTATGTTGACAGTGCAGGTTCTCAGGCTAACTTTTTTAAAGCTCTGGCCAGACCAGCATCATGCTCTCCTTTGGGAAGATGTGGGAAGTAATTGCAGAATTGGGCTTTCTTAATGGTTTCCGTGGGATTGTGTTAAAGTTGTAGCATACCATAACCCAAAGAAAAAAAATCGGTACCAAAAGATCTGTCTGTAATGTGCTACTGGAGGGTTGGCAGTCATTAAAAAAAGAAAACTAAACCATCTGAAACTAAGAAGAGCAATAAGCCCAGTGAGAGCTATTTAAAAATTGATTATATTGCATGACTATATTCTTAGCCTCTTAGTTCTTGTTTGTAGTTTTGAATGCTATTTTAATGTCTCAGAATACTATAGATTCTCTTGCTCTAAGGCACCTCCTGAAGGCCTGTCTTTTATTTGGTTTTGTGGGAATCCTTGGCTATATTACATGATCAGTTCATTTTTTTTCTTTTAAGATTTCAGCTTCAAACCAAAGTATACATCACAGAATGGATATTTCTGATCTTTCCACTTTGTTTCTCTTTTTGACAGTGATACTGGGGTTTGCTGGAAGAAGGATGCAGCAGTGAGTGGATTCTGGGATTTAGGTGAGATGTTTCAGAAGTATCCAACTTGTGTGCAGTGACCATGATTTCTGAAAGAATCTGGGATTTGCTGTTCCAGAAAGGAGCTTTTCCAAGCTCTTGTTCATACCCTCCAACATTTCACAGATGCAAATGGAGACACATGGCTAAGTATCAAGATGGCAATAGTTATTAATGAGGAAGAACACACAAGGTAGAAGAGACTGCAGCAGTTTGATTTTGACTGAGTCTACACTACAGGGAAGGACAAGATTCTTCCTCCTCTGCTACTCCTGCCCCTCTGGTGAGCTTTGAACTCAGTCTGTAGCAATTAAAGTAAGCTGAGGACAAAGGGAAGAGAAGAGAAAAACTATGAGACTTTAAAAGCAGTGGAAAAAGTGAGACGACAGACCATTGATTAGGACTTGTCAAATTGTGACAGTTAGAGGGTAAGCTTGGTACTTCGTTACTTGCTATATCTCTGAAAGGACCAGCACAGATCACGCAACTGCCTTTACCAGGGTACTTCAAATGACTTGAATTCTCCAGAACATAAAGGAATGAAAATAAAATAAATAAAATAAAAACTTGATGGCATTATTTAACTTTTCTAACACCTTCCCCTTTGGCTACATCCAATATTGTGCTGGTGGATGTCTGCTAGCAAGACAAGCCTTTCTTTTCTCCTGCCTACTGCCAACAGTCTGTATCACTCAAAACACTTGTTCCACAGATATTCCCGTCCCTCCAGAGCAAGTTTTGAGGATGCAGAGAAAGATGTAGATGAGAAGGGGAACTGCCTCCTTCACAGTCCTCTTGACGGAGCAGTTCTGTCAATGGAATGTGTCACTGGTAGGTACCATAGTTCCAAGAGTAGATAGAAAAAGCAAATAGATATTAGAAAAATATCAGAGTTGATTAGAAGGGTCCAAAATTACATTATTCATCTGAGTAAATTAGCCTGTACTTCATTTGAAGAATAATGTTGAGCTCATTTTGAATGGGCATTTCAAATACTCTTACTATAAGAAACAGAAGAGTATAAAGTTCCTACTCACAAAAAGGTAATGATGATCATAACAGTAAATGTAAATAATCAGTAATAACCCACTGTTTTAATCTTATGGATACTTAATTTTATGTCAGAAAATTTAGAGAGCACTTAGTGTCACTCAGAAATGTTCATCTTCAAAATTAATAAATTCCAGTTTAAGGTAAATTTCCTTATATTCGAAAGCAGAAACTAATTTCTACTGCTTTCAAAATGAAACTAAACACATAGGTCTTGTGTTGTAAAGTGCTACCCACACACTATTCAACCATTCTTTTATCTGTGGACTTCATACATTTCTCCATTTATTTTTCACCTCTGTTTGAGATATAATAAAGTTACAGCCATTCTTTGCTTTTTGCATAGTATTACAGACTCAGTGTATTCAACAAGAAAGCTTAATAGCGGTAACTTTAGCATTACATCTGCACTAATGCTTCTAATTATCTCAACAATTTCCTTCCAATTTACTTGGATTTTAACATACTCACCCACCAAGACTTCAGAAAATTATCTCTAGGGAAATAATATTCTCCATTATTTATTTCCTGGTTTTTTTTAAAAAAGGGGGGGGCTTTCCAACCAGAAGAATAATGGAGCAATGACATCTTTGTCCAATTTTCCCTCATATTCAAATATCTTAAAGCATTCTCTTTCTTTCTTTCTTTCTTTCTTTCTTTCTTTCTTTCTTTCTTTCTTTCTTTCTTTCAAAAACCCAAGACTCAGATGCTGCTTCGGACACATAGCTACATGGCTATGTTCTGTCTCCCAACCTGACCCCACAAGCCCACCTTAAAACCCAGATAACCATACTGTTACTGCAGTTTAGACCTACCTGGCGATAGCACTAGATATCACTTTGATATCATAATTCGGCCTTCTTCCACCACCCCTCTCTACATGTTTGTGAGGCCCCTGGACAAGCCCAGAACTAGGCTCAGCCATGAAATGCTGCAATATCCCAAGACAATACAGGCAGGCCAGAAATAGCCAGATCCCCGCTTTAGGAGACTTCTCTGCAAACACCCTCATTATGTATGCACGCTGTTTACAAAGGACTCCCTGCCCCGAGCAGGTAACTTGGCATGCTAGAAGCTTAAAGACCAAGCACTGAGCATTTGCATACAGTCTACCTCTTTGTCAATTCGAACTTAACTCAATCATGCTAAATTTTGACCTTTCAGAGACATTGTTTCACACCCAAAACTCATTATTGTCCCCGAGTAAGGCATAGCCTGCGGTCACACTTCTCCCTATAAAAAACCCTGATTCCGAGACCTTCCTCGGATCGCTCCGGACTTCCATCCAGCCTTGCTGCCACTTTGTTTGGCGAGTTGTCCCCTCAGTCCCGTGTACTGAGACTCCAGACCAACGAACTCATGCTTCGGGACAGGTGTCATATCACCCAATTCAACAATCCCTCTCAAAATCTCTCTATACCACTCCAACCTCTATTTTCCTTAGCTACTTGTGTGAGTGTGTTGCATACACTGTTTGTCTGTATTTAATAAAATCTCAATTATTCTTAACTTGGTGTGCTCCTTGGCTTGGCCTGACCCCGTAAACACTGGGTTACAAGATCCTACTAGGTTACCCTGCCTCTTGTAACGCTAAAGCAGTGCTCTGAGCTAATTTTCCCCACCTATAGTTGAGCACATTTTGGTGTCCCTTGCGGGACCTCCAGTAAACAGGGTAACAATACCAAGTGATACAGTTCTGCAGTGCTGACGAGCAGGCCACCAAAAGATGGTGTGTTCAGTCCCTCACCTGCCAGTGAGTGATGGTGGAACAAAGAGTTGAGACAGGACCCTGCATGAGTCTCTGCTTCTGCTTGCTGCATGGTGGCTCACTGGTAGAAGGGGGTTGAACACACAGAATAATAGAATCATAAGAGCTGGAAGGGACCGCAGTGCCCACCTATTCCAATCTCCTGCCATGAAGGAATACACAACTAAAGTATTTGGGAAAGATGCCCATCCAACCTCTGTTTAAAGGCTTCCAGAGATGGAGGTTCTACCACCCTGCAAGACAATAAAATCCACTGTCATGTAGCTCTTACAGTAAAGAAGTTCTTCCTAATGTTTAGGAGAAATCTCTTTCTTGTAATTTGAAACAATTGGTTCATGTTTCAGCCTCTGGAGCAGCAGAAAACAAACTTCCTCTTTTTCCACATGACATCCCTTCAAAGAAGATGGCTATCAAGCCACCTCTTAGTTTTCTTCAGGCTAAAAATATCCACTTTCCTAAGATGTTCTTTATAAGGCTTGGTTTCCAAACTTTTGGTCATGTTGATCACCCTTCTCTAGATCTTGTCAATGTATCATCCTTTAATTCCCTCCTGTCCCACCATTGCACCAGTGCTGCAGAACTCCATTCCTTAGTACAGCTATCTTGATTTTGAGGTGGGTTTACAGTCATAGCAATAATATGCAGTCATAGCCACAATCATAAATGTGAATGCCAAACAATCATGAGATTGTAGGCCTAGCTTATGACCTTGTAGCTAACTAACAGGATGCCAGCGCAACTGTTTTCTGCAACTGCTCCCTCCATGAATTTTTCCACAGAATACTTCCCCCTGAACACTTTGAGAAAGTCAAATACTGGAAGAATACGTTGGAGAAATACTTGTTTTCTCTCACAGCCAGGAGAACACTACATGTTCTTTGTGCTTTCATGTGAGGATGAAATAGCAGAGGATTTAGATCCCTAATCATCTCCTCCTCATAAAATATATCTTTGTGTAGATTGGGCCTGGAACCGGAAGTAAAAATTTAGGGTATTATAAATATAAAAGTAAAATGGAATATGAGTTCAAGTGGAGATTCAAATAATTTTAATAAATAATTATAAAGGAATCTAGTTATTTAAGAGAAAGCAAATGAAACAATACCAATATAATGACATGAGGATGAGAAGGATAATATTATATAATATATTAGGTAATTTATGTGGGTAATATGTATCATTTAGTATGTATTACAGAATTGTTATTGTATTTGGTAATGGATTGATGAGATTGTCTTTTAAATAAGGTGAAACATCAAAAAAAAAAAAAGGAAAAAGAAAAGAAAAACTATACACCGAAGTATATCTTTAACATAGGCCTCTTAATTTTCTTCAATGTAAATATATTAAATATCAATTCTGTAGAATACAGAAATGATTTTTATTTTAAAATGTTCCTCTTGTGTGCATAGCAAGTAATGTTTGCACATTTAGGAATAATTCTCATGATTTTTATTTTTTTAAAATAAGCTATTTGTCAAAAAAATAAAATAAAAATAAAAGCTGTTATTAAAAACAGTATGGTTTGTTACTCTTTGTCCAGCATATAATGAGCAATGAGAATAAATTGCTGAACCCCTTTCCCCAAAAAGGTAGTAGCAATGGTCATTTTTTCAAAGAATGGTCTATATCCTGCCCTCTTAGCCCTCCATAGTAGTGGAAGTTATGGTGATAACAAAGATGATAACGAGAAGTTCTCTAACAGTTATTGATTAAGCTGCTCTTTTGTCACAGAGGAGCAAGGGCAACAGAAGTTTCCTGGAAGGACGAAGGCTTAGAAGGCAACAGGCCTTGAACAAATGCTGAATAAGAAACCAAGAAACCCTATTCTTCCTTACCTTTCCAGCAGTTTCCATTCCCAAGGAGTATGAGTTGACCTAGTTATTAGGCCATGTCTAGCTGTTGTTGAGCTCTTCAAAGTGAGAGCAAAAGCACTACTAATTAGAAGCAATGGTTTACTGTGTTCTCATGGGAGCCTGGTTCTTCTAGAAAGTAGGAGAGCATTCTGGCTACTCAGCCACTGACTGGTCAGTGAGAAGTACCTTGCATTGCTAATAGGTTTCTTCTTTCTCTTGGCTTTACACTGTGGATCTTGTTTTGGTCTTGAATTTCTGTCTTCCTGCCTTCAGGTGTCTAATTGTTCACTCCAGTGAGGTCTATGCTATGACATTGAACTATAGCTGGGATTAATTAAGCTTTATCACGTTTGCCAGATGTACTTTGTTGCAAACATTGCTGTGGGGCTGTGTATGGCCTTTTTCGCACGGCATCTGCCATGCGAAAGAGGACCTGAAGCCTTGCGCAATTGAGAGGAGTGATCTGCGTGACACTCTCGCAATTGCGCAAGGCTCCAGGGGCTGGCAGGCAACGAATGTGCACCTTTGTATTTTTGGCTTCTAGCCGAAAGTGCTGTGCGATCGTGCATTGTTCCCGGGCCCTGTGCGCACTTACCTGGCATGCAGAGCCTCGGGAGCTGGGCTGGAGCGCTTCCTGCCTCAGTACAGCCTGGGAAGGTCCCAAGCTGCACTGCGAAAGGAAGAGGTGGGGCTTTAGCGCGAGCAGGAAGCTCATGTGGAGCTGAAAAGCAGGGAAGTGAGAGCCGTTCCCAAAAGGCTGCTCACACGATCACCGCATCCCAGTGCCAAGAAAAGGTAGGATGCGGAAAGAGCCTATGTTTTATTCCCATCCTCCCTTTCACTTGTAAATAAATCTGCCTCCTTATAAAGATGTAAGAGCTTCATTCTAAATTCCTGTGCTATCAAATCCAGCACTTTTGCTCTTCATTGTTACTACTGTTCAGTGTTTGAGACTCTGAGTATAAGGGTACGATGTTTGCTTCTTGTTTCCTTTGATTCTTAGGGACCTCCTGTAAGACCTGAGAGTCCCCTGGTCTGGGCTGAACTGGACAAAAGAGATGGTGATGGGTAGGATTAGTAAGTCAGGACCGTGTTGGGCCCTGAGATTTCAGAGTCAAAATATGACACCTAGGAACAACCCTTTGTGATATCATAGGAGGTGGGCCCTTGTGATATTACATCAGTGATTTTACAAGGTGCAATCTCTGCTGATATTATTAAGCATGCTACACACAGTATCCCATTTAAATAAAAAAATAAAAAACCCAAGTCCAACAAATAAAGAACACACACATACACGCAGACCCTGCAAAGCAACACTCTTACCCTGAGATTCCTCTCCTTTACTCTGAGGATCAAAGAAGTGGGGCAAACCCTGAGTCCCAGCAACTCTAGTGACAGGTTATCTTGCAAGGTTGGTGTTTGGAGTCCTTGTCTGGCTCTGACTGTTAGGCTTAGTCCCTGTGGCCCTGTGACAATGGGGATCCTAGGTTGGCAAAGACTGTTCCAAGGGAAGGAGTGGAAAAGGGAATAGCAGATATGGAAATATGGAAGGAAAAAAGGAAGAGAAATGAGAGATGTGTTTGGCCAGGAGCGGTAGAAAAGACATACTGCATTATAGTGCAGATGATGCTTTAATGTGTCAGTGAGTTAATGATGTTTTGTGTGTGCACAATCCTGTTTCAGTGCCAGGAGTTGAGCCAGATGACCTTCATCTCCATTTCAGTTATACAGTTCAGGACCTGCATGGCTGAAAACATGTCCAGTTCACAGAATTACATCTGCTTTGTTACATCTGCTTACACCAGCTGCATTTTGTTAGGCCTTCAAGCAATCAGCTGTCTTTTTGACATTTCACTGGAAGAAACCTGTTACCCATTTAAAAAGAAAAATAAAATGTCCTGAATGTAGCGGAAAGGTTAACAAATGGAGAGCGAACCCCTTGTCTAAATGCTAAATGAAAAAACAAACAAACCTGGATATACTACTTTGAGTACCGAGAACAAATAAACTTATTATTGCTGAGAAAATCAATTAAATCAGGAGTCTTCAGTCAAATAATTTTATGCAATTTTCACCCAAAGAAATAATATTTTCCCATATCCTCCCCAACATCTGCTTGCAGATGTGTATTAGGATTGTGGGTATGAGAGACAATGTTTTTAAAAGAGACTGATCGTCTACATTGTTTTCTTCTGCTCTGTCTAGGGAGAATATATGAAAGTGCAGTGAGTGCATTTTAGCACAAGAGAGAGGAACGTCTTTCCTTGCTGAAAATTGTTTGTCTTCATACATTAGGAGGAGAATAATGTATGTTTGTGTTCACATTGCAGAGGAACAAGCCTAAATTCTCTATCCTGGTTAGCATTATGTAACTTTTACACATACTTAGCTATGAAGCAGAGTCCCTAAGGAATTGTACAGTTTTGTATCAGAGCATTGGCAAGAGGATCCTGATGTGCATTGGGTTCTGTTGTGTAGCAAGTCTCATTGTGTATTGGTCCCAGTGCAAAATGATCACTTCACTGGCTCCCTCATATAGTAATGTCATGGCAGCCTCTTGCTGAATATAGATGTTGCAAAACTGCTCAATTCTGTTTCTCACAGATGTTAGTCCATTTACAAAAGTATAAGCCCCTCACTGAATTTTGGCCCAGAACTCTTAACCAATGGTGTAGTACATCCAGGGCTCATAGGATCTGAACTCCTGGAACTTGATTAACAATGACTACGGCATCATTTGTCACACACTTTGGCCTCTCTGTCAACTTTTTTTTCATTTTTGAGTGCAACTGAAATTCCCAAAGTAAATGGTGGGGAAATGGATTGCTTCGGCAACAATGTGTTTATGTGAACAGTCCTCATTATAATCCAAATTATTTTGGGATTGCTTGATCTGGAGTTAGCAAGATCTATTTATTTTATAAAAGACCTGCTGCTGGCAAAATTGAAATCAACTGGGATCAAGAGATACCCCACAATGCAGAAGATGTTCATTTTATTTTATCTGGTTTTATTTTCATTTACTTTGTGTTTTGTAGCTCTGGGTGTTTGGATGTAATACGTTCAGTTCTGCCCATTAATGCACACACACCTTGGATATAGGGAAGTTTTTATTCCTCGCAGTACATTGCAATTTTCATTGGGATAAGAAAATACACGGTGATTCACACAGAGTAAACTTTTCCCTCATAGCGAATGATGAATAAAAGGCAGTATGTCTTGTAGTGTTCACACAGTTGGGTCATCTTGACTTCAATATATAATTGATAGTTGGGAGTTCTAGATTCTAATATGTTACCCTAAAATGTAGGTGATTCAGGGGCCCACCTCCATTCAAAGGTGAGGAATTAATTAGCTCAAAGTGGGAGGCCTGAGAGAAGGGGGGTGAGATTTTTCCACCAAGGACCAGAAAAGGACCAGTCAGAGACTGAAAGGAAAACGAAAATGTGTTTTCTTGGGGAAATTAACAATCACATACACACTAGATCCAAATACTTCAGGCTTTGTGTGATAATTACCAATCTGGAAAGCAGAGAAGAAACAGCAATGTGGCTTAGACTTGTGCTTAAGGACAGTACTTGTTTGGAAATCAGAGCAACAGCATGGCATTCAGCAAGTGAAGTACTGTGTCTAACTGCTCAAAACTTGTTTGTATACTCAGTTTTTACCTGAAGGGGATGGGTGTGAATGGCTTTCCAGTTGAGTAAGTAATGGAGGTTGCAGAACAGACAGTGAGGTCTGGACTGTGTTAACAATCTTAGTGTAAGGTGACAAAGAGCTAATGGCTGTTGTAATTACTTTGTAATGGTGAACAGGTGTGTGGACAATGGGTGAAAATGTTTTTTTTTTTTATTGGAAGGCAAAAATGACCCTGCAACACCCTAGAGCATTTGGAGACTTTTAAATGTTTTGGTGGTGGGTGTGTGGTGGGATTGCAGCCCTCCAAGGTCTCCTGTGCAGACTTGCTTCCCATAATTGCCTGTCCTTAAAATCAATCAATCAAACAAATACGTGGACTGCAGCTGAGATGGCAGGGGAAGATCATACAGTAACCCACTCTTCCCATATACAAAGATCACATGCTTTCCAGACACCTGAAGAGTGCATCTGTCTACTTGTAGTACTACTTGATTGGCACGCTAGTGGTACAATCGTCTCTGTACATAGGCCTATCTGTACTTAGGCCCTATAGTCCTACATCCATGGTATAGATCGTGTGTACAATTGTGGTGGGACTGAACAGATGCAGATATCCTACTCTGTCTTTAGTAAACCATGGGATGGGATGGAGCTAGTTCTAGTACTTATTGCTTTTGCATAATTCTGTTCTTTTATTTTATTTTGCAATAAAATCATTTCTAAATATATATTGAAATAGGAATTTATTTGTGTGTTTTCTCTCAAAATACACATTTTCTCCCCCTCAAATTGATCACCCCACAAAATACACATTCAATAGGAATTGAATAGGGTGTTTTCTCTCAAAATACAGTTGGCCCTCCAGAATTGCAAGTTTCACTTTTGCATATTTGGTTATTTGTGAATTTCTCCACCTCCTGCTCCTTTCAAGTTCTTTTTCAATGGGGTAATTTTCCCTCTTGGTGGTTCTGATCAGATTGCGTAGCCCTTTAAAAACTCATGCCTGCTTGTTCTCCTCCTCCACCAGCCACTGCCTGGCCAGTTAAGGATGGTTCACAGCCTGATTTCTCAGCATCACAAAGCTTTCCGTGATGCCTCCCACAAAGCCAAGGAAAGAGATGGGCAAGAGAGGAAGTGTAGGGCCACAATGTGACCCACCCCCTTTCTCCCTCCTTTCCCTGACTTGATTTGGACTCTGGGTGCCTGCTGTTCCTACCATGCCTTGGCACCCTTCCAACAGAATCATACACACATTTTGCCAGTTATGGTTTTCCCACTTCTGCAGGGGTCCTATGTCCGTAACCCTAGTGAATCTGGAGGGCCAACTGTATACATTTCCTCGCAGAAAAAGAATGGCTCCTTCTCCTTTCAAGGCATATTCATATGTGCATTTTAAAACATCTTAAACTGCCAGAAGGCTTCCATGAAGGGCAAAAATCCAGTGGATATCGATGAGCTGTCCATTAGTCCAAGTTCAGGTCATTTTGATCAGGTTATTTTCTGTAGAAATTCATAGAGGGAATTCCTCCCATAGCCTTACAGAAGCTGCTGGTTAGCTGATTATATTAAAAGCAGTGAAACTTATCCTGTGTACGAGTAAGCCTACTAACAGCTTTCCCACTTTTTTTTTTCTGTTTACATGCAACAGGCAACCGCAGTGTTTTGCTGAAAACAAATTCCGACAAGTTTTTAGAAACAGCTGAGACTTGGAGCTAATGCATTTTCATACACAATCTAGCTAAATGTCCTTTAAATATCTGATGATACCAGTTTAGCTTTGCCCTATTTTAGATGCTGTGCTTTGTACTAGTATAGAGCACAATAAAATTCAGAATTGATATCCTTGTTTATTTGTTGCCAGGATCAACCAAGTCAAAAAGATTTCCTCCCAGCAATTCTGACAACCAAATACTACCATGTCGTATTTCCAAAAAAGTACAAAGCCCTGTATATTTGATATCTTGTAGGCTCTTGCTTGGCTTCAAAGGGAGATTATGTTTGCTGGGCAGGTTGTCGATAAAACATAAAATATGAATGAAATAGTAATTTTATGGCTGATATGGCAGGTGTAGCTGTCAGGAATCTAGCTGTAGCTTGACTTTCTGGGTGAGAAGGAGAAACCACCTATAATTTTTTTAAAGATCACACATAAACACACATGCACATTAAAACAAAGTCAAGAAAAAAGGAATCCTGAAAATAATCATGGTGAAAAACAAAAAACTGAGCATTAATGAAACTTTGGATTAAGCAGACAGAGAAAAAGGAGAGAAGAAAATGTAAAGAAACTACTGATGTTTCAGCGGGCGAGGCTCCTTCTGCAGTCATTTTATTGGTCTAAAGGACTGGCCTAACCCAATTGGTCCCAGCTAGAAAATTCACATTCAGTCAATGGAAACTTGATTCAAGTTAAGGTTAATACTGTAAGCTAACATTTCTGTAAATTCTGTTGATTCAATGGGTCTACTCTCTTAGAGGCTAGAAACTGGATTTAGACCATTTGATTTATTTAATACATTTCACTCCCATCCTTCAGCTGAAAATGGTGCCCAGAGTGGTTTCCAAGCATATAGTAAATGTGAAGAATTTTCATCCCTAAAAAAATTTAAATTAAAAAAAAAATGGTATTAACAATCTACCTATTCATAGTGGCTCAAAGGGTGCTGTCTATGCCCGAGAGAACATTCTCAATTTTTATTTTGTGTGTGATATATATATATATATATATATATAAAGAATGTATTTGTTTCATTCCCTAAAAGGGAACTTAAACAGTGAACAGAGAAAAACAGCAATTTTGATAGCAATATTAAAAATCTAAATGAACAAACAAGAACGACAGCAGTTAGTCAATGGTGTTGTGTGTCTTCAAGTCATTTCTGACTTATGGCTACCCTAAGGTGACCCTCTCACAGGGTTTTCTGGGTCTGAGGGTATGTGTTGCACCCAAGGTCACCCATGGGTTTCCAAGGCTAGATGAGGAATCGAACCTTCATTTATAGGGTTGTAGTCCAAAGCTCAAACCATTATACCACACTTGCTCTAGTTAATCATTAGGTTTGGGTAAACCATGAGGTTGTACAAATATCCAAATGGAAAAATAACAGACAAAATTTAGGAAATCCCAAAACTGAAGGTGCTGAAATGTTGTGATTCAGCACCTTGCATAGGTCCTTTAAAGTTTAGACTAAATCTCACAATGGATTCACAGCCCCACCGCCATCGAAGCTGTCAATTGCTTTTGCCTGAACATAGGCCATTTCTGCACTACAATGCCGGCTGGCCCCTCCCTAAACTGAAACCGCAGGATTCCATAGGATGCTGAAAGTGAAATAATTGTGCTATAACAGTGTAGTGCGGAAATGGCCATAGAATCATAGAGCTGGGAAGGACCCCGCAGGCCACTGAGTCAAACCCACTGCTCAGTTCATAAGCTCCAGCAGGTAGTTGTCCAGTCTCTCTCGGTATCCAGTTCCATTGCCAAACCGCTGTTACTATCGAGAAGTTCCTATCAACGTTCAATCTAAATCTACACTCCTGTAATTTCAAACCATTAGACCTCGCCTTACCTACTGGGGCAGTAGAGGACAACCTGCACCCTCCTTTCTGGAAAAGCTCTTGAGATATTTAAAGAGTGCAGTCCTGATATCCCTCAGTCTTCTCTTCACCAAGCTGAACATGCCCAGCTCCTTCAACCTTTCAAAGTTTTTTCTCCATATCTCACTGCCATAGTCTGAACCTGCTCCAACTTGTCTATTTCCTTCTCAAAATGAGACACTCAGAACTGAATGCAGTACTCCAGATGATGTCTGAGCAGTGCAGAATATAGGGGGACTATTATTTCCTTTGTCTTGGAAACTATGGTTCTGTTAATAAAGGCTAAAAAATTATTTGCCTTTTTTGCTGGAGCGTTACACTGCTGGCTCATGTTCAGCTTATGAACAACAGGAATCCCAAGTTCCTTTTCACATGTAGTGCTGCTGAGTCGTGTATTCTCCCATCTTATAGATGTGCATTTAGTTTTTGTGGCCTAAGTGTAGAAATTTTCATTTCTGTTTCTTGAATTTCATTTTATTAATTTTTACCTAATTTTCTAATTTATCTAGGTCCTTTTCGATTCTGTTTCTATCTTCCAATGTGTGAGCTGAGTAGATGCCCAGTTTCAGTCTAGTTTTCCAATTTATCATGGTCCTTTTAAATTCTTTTTTTATTTTCTGATGTGTTGGCTACCCCTCCCAGTTTTGTATGCCTTATTTTGTTCAGAAGAATGTAATGTGCTTCTTTGTTCAGAAGAATGTAATACTTTCCTTACTGGCTACTGGCAAAAGCAGTTAAATTACAATCATAATTTAATGCACAGGAACTGTTCAGTATAAATGCTCTTTATTGGCTTTCTGTGGTGCTATTTTTCTTGTTTTTTTGTAGCCCTCTTTCCTTTGCAACTTCCAACTTTTCTCCCCTACATCACTCTATTTGGTGTCGCTGCAGTGTAGTTGACAATGACAGTTATTGTTAGTGCTTGACAATCCAGGTCAGCTTGAGTTCTAAGCACAGTCCATTAAATTGTGCCATTGTATCGATGCAGCAGTCATAGTATCCCATTTGAAACAATAATTTGCTGGTACAGCAGCCCATTGAATGGGGGAGAGCTTTCAATCGCTCTTAGGAGAGCTGTTGAAAGTGTCAAGATTCTCAGATTGCAAATATAAATATAATATAAATAGGGCTATATAGGCAACTTTGATTTGTGAATATGGAATGCCTTACGTATTTTCTCATTACTTCGTACTATCAGCCTACCCTTTATCTGTCTTGCCTGGGTTACTTACATATTCTTCCTTCACCCTTTTATGCTCTGTGTTCCCACCACTCACAAATCATTAGGATTTGTGGGTGCTGAACACTACCAAAAATCAATCCATTAAGGTGCTGCAATTCATCCCAGGGCAGATGTGCTGCAAATCACAGAGACACGAGAGGGAATGTTGCAGTAAGATGAACAGAAGGGGTGCAATGACTTATTCATGTACACTAATCTTTTGCGGGATTTCCAAAACTTAACAAAACAGCTTGCAATTCAACTTCATTGTCTGCAAATATAACGGCTATCAGTGACAGAAACGGATTTTGCAGCTAAATTTATGGAAGCAATTGCTGGCTTTTTCAAATAGTACACAATTTGATGATTCAAATAGTACACAATTTGGAGTGAAACCTCCATCATTCATGTACATAAAACTGCAGTTTAGCGGCATGACACTTGTTATGAGTGACTCCCAAAGTTCTGATGTGTCTTAGGGCCAGATCATATAATTCACCAGAAATTTGCAGGAAAACTTTTTTCTAGTTTGGATCATCTCAGATAGTAAATGGTGGATTCTTACATCTGAATGCCCTCCCATCTAATACATTTCTGAAAATAAGGAACCTTCATGACACTGAGAAATGTTTTTCCTAATATGATGTTGTATACTTTCAAGTCATTTCTGTTCTGGCAACCCTAAGGTGAAATTATCACAGGGTTTTCTTGGCAGAATTTTCAGAGAGTTTGCTCTTTCGTTCCTCTGAGGCTGAGAGTGTGCCTTCCCCAAGGTCACCCAATGTGTTTCTATGGTTAAGCAGAGACGCAAACCGTTCAGACTCTCAGTGTCTTAGTCCGACACTCAAACTACTACACCATGGCCATTTCTGCACTAGACTGTTATAGTGCTATTATTCCACTTTCAACATCCTATGGAATCCTGGGGTTTGCAGTTTAGGGAGTGGCCTCAAAGGCCCTCAAAGGCCTCTCCCTAA
Source organism: Iguana delicatissima (assembly GCA_948472985.1). NCBI lineage: Eukaryota > Metazoa > Chordata > Lepidosauria > Squamata > Iguanidae > Iguana > Iguana delicatissima. The sequence continues at coordinate 1,076,221 of CAOKZL010000489.1, read as the reverse complement.
ACTGCAAACCTCAGGATTCCATAGGATGTTGAAAGTTGAATAATAGCACTATAATAGTCTAGTGTGGAAATGGCCCATGTTGGCTCTCTTAACATGAGAGCATGTGTTGTATTTCAAACTTTGTTTTCTTTAGTTTCAGATTGCTGAGCCTGTTCATTTATTTACTTATAGCAGTGGTTCTTACCCTTATCTTTACCGGGGACCCCTGTAAATATAATTTGTTGCCAGGGACTCCCAAGACTTAACTCAAGATTTAATATTTAAATTTAGATTTAAATATTCAAAAAATTTTTTAAAAAAATATTCAAATATTTATTTAAAGTTGCTCATTAGGTATTCAAATGGGAGAGCAGTTTGGGCACACACACAAACCTCCCGCCATGTCCCTTTTCTCTGTTACTTGGCAGTGAAGTGTGTGTGTAGGGATGCTGAAATTGTTCCCTTGTTCCTCTCTGCAGGTGATGAATCTGAGTGTCTTCCCTTGAACTCGTTCATCTGGCCTGACACTCAGTGCCAAATTCCCTCTCCCTCTTTTCTCAAAGTAGACCACTTTCTACTTCTCTCTTTTGTTTTAACTTAGGTGGTTTCATACCCAGAACAAGTGAGTAAGTTGCTATTTCTTACACAGATACATTTGACTTTTTACTTTACGCCTCCTACCATGCACATATAACATCAGTATGGAAGGCCTATATTGGTTGACAATTAGATGCCAAGTCATGTTCAAGCTACAACTTCTGGACTGGTATTCTGTTATTTACATGATAAGTTGGATGAAAAAGCACAGGATCTCTGTCTTTCTATAATTCAGGCTCAGTTCATTAAACTTCATCCAACCCACCACTTTCTCCAGGAACCAGTTCACATTGTCCACAGCCCCATTTGACTCAGATGCAACAGACAGATCAAATAGCCTGAAGACACTCAAGTCCAACCTCTCTAATGATCATCCCCAAAAACTTCATATAGATACTGAAAAGCACTGAGGACAAAATTGTGTCTTATGGCACCCCACAGTTCAATTGTCAAGGGGTGAGACACAATCCTATAATGCCACTTTCTGGAAATAACTCTGCAGGTAGGAACAGAGTTAGAGCCAGTCTCAGGGATCTAGGAGGATAAATAGTATCAAAAGCCACTGAGACACCAAGAAAAAATGATTGCCTTTCCCTTGCATGATGAAAGTCATTCATCAGGTTGAGCAAGCCTAACGTCTCAAATTATTTCTCAAAATCTCATGAATTTTTGTTCATTAAAGCATATGAATGGTCATTCTTGTGGATCAGAACAAAAGCAAAGGCCTAACAGGTCCAACATTCTATTCACACAATGGCCCAGTAGATGCATTATGGGAAACTTTCAAATAACACATGAAAGCAGCCGCAACTTCCATTTCACATTCATCAGCATCAGTGATGTTTTTGTTGTTGCTAATTGCTGTCAAGTCAGCTTTGACTATGGCAACTCTATGAATGAGAATTCTCCAAGGCACCCTGTCATCAACAGCCCTGCTTAGGTCTTGCAGATTCAGGGCTATGGCTTCCTCGATTGAGTCTATCCATCTGTAATGTGGCCATCTTATTTTTCTACTGCCTTCTTCCTTTCCAAGCATTATTGTCTTAAATCATTTTGGCTTCTAGGGAGAGTTCACGCTTGATTTGCTCTAGGACCTGTTCATTTGTCTATTTATCAATCAAGAGTATCCATAGAACTTTTCTCTGGTACCATATTTCAAATGAGTTGATTATCTTATCAGCTTTCCTCATTGTCCAGCTTTCACAACCATACTTAGAAATTGGAAATACGATGGTATGGACAATCCTAACTTTAGTATTCAATGATATATCTTTATACTTCAGGATCTTACCTAGGTCCTCCATAGCTGCCCTTCCAAGTGCTAGTCTTTTCCTGATTTCTTGATTGCAGTTTCCATTCTGAATAATGACTGAGTCAAGATATGGAAAAATCTTGAACTATTTCTATGGCCGTTTCCGTACTACACTGTTATAGTACTATTATTCTACTTTCAACATCCTATGGAATCCTGGGGTTTGTAGTTTAGGGAGGGGCATTTAGAATTCTGCGCCAGAGAGCTCTTTGGCCTCGGTAAACCACAAACCCCAGAATTCCACAGGATATGAAAAGTGGAATAATAGCTCTATAACAGTGTAGTGTGGAAATGGCCGCACTCTTCTTCATTGTCCGCTTTAAGGTTATGTAAATAATCTGTGGTCATTATTTTTGTTTTCTTAAGATTCAACTATAAACCTGTAAACTGTAAACCTGTAACTGTAAAATATTCAACTGCCTTGATTTATGTCAGTAACCATTCCAAGTCTTTGCTATTTTCTGCTAGTAATACAGTGTCATCTGCATTTCTTAAACTGTTGATGTTCCTTCCTCCAATGTTCTTGCCTCCTTCCTCCAACTCTAATCCTGCTTTACATATGGTATGATAAAGGTGATATATATATATATATATATATATATATATATAGCCATCTCACAGCCCAAATCTCTACAAATTTATTGAATCCACTTGTGAAGCCACATATTACTCCATTGTTATACATTAGAGCAAGTGTCCTCATTTTGGTAAATATGGATTTTTCTCATGGGATTGTTGATAGCTGGAGACAATATGGTACATTTCCCCAACTCAGAAGTGTACTGGTTAAGGTTAATTAATATTAGTCATTTGAACCTAATGGTAAACATTTACTGATGTATACCCCCAAAATTACAGAGGGTGCATTGAATATTCAGACGTTTACAAAGTTAATCTTGAATTGCTTGGTGAATTTAAGCATCCATCTGATTTGAGACACTCACATATAAACTCAGATACCAGATATATTTGTCTCTCTTTTTGAGTGGATGTTCTATTCTCTGTATGAATTCTGGCTAACCGCTAGGTCTAACTCAGTACTAGCCCCTACTAACAACTAGTACTGATAGTACTTGCTAGCAGTTGTGCTGCAAGCACTATTAAACCTTCCCAGCTATTAGATGAATCCTTACTAATCCTTGAAAGATGACTAGATGGTTTGGCAATGTATCCTTCATCTGCCAGCAGCTCTGTTAGCTGTTCTGCCTCCCTTGCTGATGAAACTGGGAAGTATTTAATAACAAGCTCACAGGAAATCACAATTTGTAGGTTTAATGACAATGCTGAGCCATTTAGCCTGTAGTGTGTTTTCTCCTTTACCCACTTATAAGATTTTCACACATGATTAGAAATCAATGCTGTGTATTGAAGCAGAGACAGTGCGTGCTCCTAACTGTGATTTTCATTTCTGACTGTATCCTTCTGCCTTAAGAACTCACAGCAAAGGCAAATTCTTTCAAAAAGACCGCAGTTGTCTTTCTTTTCTTGGTCATTTTCTATCAAAATAATGCTGGTGGTAAGGAAGCCACCTTTAGACAAAAATGATAGCAATGCACTACTGTGACTTCTTCAAATAACAGGACTGGCCCTACCATTAGGCAGAATGAGGCAGTCACTTTCATTGGCAGATGCTAGAGGGAGGCAGTAAGATGTTGGAAGAGAGTGCTGTGTGCTGTTCAGTCTGCTCTGAATCTCTTATACTAGCCTGTTGCAAGTACTGCCCCATCACCAGAATTGAAGAAAAGGTCACCTTCCAATCTAGTTGGCTTTTGTTCATGGAATGGAAGGGGAAATCATCTTGTATTTTGCTTCAACCACAAAACTTCCAGGGGAAGCACTGTTAAGTATGCTATCTAGAACCTTCTGACCCTTTATATACAATATGTTCTGATAATTCTTGGATGAGTTTTAGATGGTTTCAGGATGATCTCTGCCTTTACAGTCAAGCCATGTGTCCTTCTAGCAACCTAGTGTCCATGTCTAGGCAACATCTTGGCATCTGATAGTCACAGAATCATAGAAGGGAGCTCATGGGCCATTGAGTCCAGCCCTTTACTCAGTGTAAGATATCCAGCTAAAGCATCCACGGCAGGTAACTATCCAGCCTCTTTTTGAAGATATCTAGAGAAGGAGACCGCACCACTTTTGTATGCATAGAATCATAGAATCATAGAGTTGGAAGATACCACAAGGGCCATCCAGTTTAACCCCCTGCCATGCAGGAACACACATCAAAGCACTCCCAACAGATGGCCATCCAGCCTCTGCTTAAAAACCTCCAAAGAAGAAGACTCCACCACACTCTGAGCCAGCATATTCCACTGCCGGACAGCTCTGACAATCAAGAAGTTCTTCCTGAGGTTCAGGTGGAATCTCTTCCTGTAGTTTGAATCCATTGCTCCTTGTCCTAGTCTCTGGAGCAGCGGAAAGCAATCTCGTTCCCTCTTTGATATGATATCCTTTCAAATATTTAAACATGGCTATCATGTCCCCTCTTAACCTCCTCTTCTGCAGACTAAACATCCCCAGCTCCCCAGGATGCTCCTCATAGGGCATGGCTTCCAGACTCTCCACCATTTTGGTTGCCCTTCTCTGGACATGTTTCAACTTGTCAATATCCTTCTTGAAATGAGGTGCCTAGAACTGGACACAGTATTCCAGATGAGATCTGACCAAAGCAGAGTAGAGTGGTACTTGATCTAGATACCATACTCCCATTTATGCAACCAAGAATCACGTTGGCTTTCTTGGCTGCCACATCACAGTGCTGACTCATCTTCAGTTTGTGGTCTACAAAGAATCCTAGGTCCCTTTCACATGTACTGTTATCCAGCCACATGTCCCCCATCCTATATTTGTGCCTTCCATTTTTTTCTCCCTAAGAGTAGGACCTTACATTTCTCTTTGTTGAAATTCATTTTGTTGGCTTTGGCCCAGATCTCCAATCTATTAATGTTATTTTGAATTTTGATCCTGTCCTCTGATGCATTAGCAAGATCTCCCAATTTGGCGTCCTTTGCAAGTTTGATGAGCATGCCCTCTACTCCTTCATCCAAGTCATTGATGAATACATTGAATAGTACTGGGCCCAGGACAGAACCATGTGGCACCCCACTAGTCACTTCTCTCCAGGATGAAAAGCAGCCATTGGTGAGCACTCTTTTGGTTTGGTCAGTCAACCAATTACAAATCCACCTAACAGCAGCACTGTCCAGCCCACAATCTTTGCAAGAATGTCACGGAGAACTTTGTCAAAGGCCTTACTGAAATCAAGATATGCTACATTCACAGCATTCCCTTCATCTATCAAGTTTGTAACTCTATCATAAAAAGAGATAAGATTAGTCTGGCATGACTTGTTTTTGAAGAATCCATGTTGACTTTTACTGACCATAACATTGCTTTCTAAGTAATTACAAACTGTCTGTTTAATTATCTGCTCTAGAATCTTTCCAGGTATTGATGTCAGGCTGACTGGGTGATAATTATTTGAAGATAGGGACAACATTTGCCCTCCTCCATTTGCCCTCTTCCAGTCTGCTGGGACTTCTCCTGTTTTTCAAAACATCTCAAAGATTATTGCAAGTGGGTCTGAAATTACTTCTGCCAGTTCTTTTAATATCTTTGGATGTAGTTCATCTGCCCCTGGAGACTTGAATTCATTTAGAGTAGACAGGTATTCCTGTAGCACTTTTGTAACTATTTTATGCTGCATTTTCCCCACTTCCCCACCTGCTCCCTATTGACAAATGAGCCTCACAGTCAAGAAGTTCTTTCTAATGTTCAATCGAAATCCACTTCAAAGCATAGATATAGTCCTATCTTCTGGGACAGCAGAGAATAAGTAATCCCCCTCCTCTTTGTGAGAGCCCTTGAGATATTTAAAGAGTGCAAAGATATCACCCCTAAATCTTCTTTTCACCAAGCTGAACATGCCCAGTTCCTTCAATCTTTCCTCATATGTTTTGTTTCCTTATCTCATATCATCCTCTTTGCCCTTCTTCAAACCTGCTCCAACTTGTCCATATCCTTCTTAAAATCAGGCACTCAGAACTGAATGTACTCCAGATAATGTCTAACCAGCACAGAATATGGTGAAAGTATGTCTTCCTTCAATATGGTAACTATACTTCTATGAATGCAGGCTAAAATAGCATTCACCTTCTTTGCTGCAGCTTCACATTGTTTGCTCATGTTCAACTTGTGATCAGCAATAATCCTGAGATTCTTTTCACATTTGGAACAACTGAGCCATGTGCCCCACCATCCTACACCTTTCATTTGGTTTTTGTGGCCTAAATGCAGAAATTTGCATCTCAGTACAATTTCATTTTATTAATTTCTACACAATTTGCTAGTTTATCCACGTCCTTTGGAATTCTGTTCCTATCTTACAATGTGTTGCTACCTCTCTTAGTTTTGTCTCATCTGCAAATTTGATAAGGATTCCTTCTACTCCTTCATCTAAGTCATTAATTTAAAAGTTGAAGTGTAATGGCCCTAGGATAGAACCCTGAGGCACTCCACTCAAGATTCCCATGTAGTTTGAAGCACAACCATTGATGGCAACTCTTTGAGCATGGTTTTCCAGCTGTTTATGGATCCATCTGACAGTATTCCCAACCATTCCACATTTACTCAGTTTGCTAATCAAAATATTATTGGAGAAGGGGATTATCAGATGCTTTGCTGAAATCCAAATAAATGACATCCACATTGCATGTCACAGCTTATTCTGAGAAAGCTCATCCACAACAAACTTCCCTAATAACTAGGCACATAATTGACAGCACAACATAGCTGGCAGACATAACTAGCCACATAGCTAACAACTAGTTGACAAGCAGGACTTGAACAAGTGGTGTCTGTCAACTGGGGTTTTCATTTTATTTTTTTTAATAATAAAATAGAACATTTTGAGAAATCTGTGATGTCATCTCTGAACATTTTTTTCTTGGGCTTAACTCTCATTAAGAAGAATTAAGAACTCAGCAACTTTGCACTGAGTGACCTCTGTGGTATTTATGTTTATGTTTATATTCCACCATTTCCCCAAATTGGACTCAAAGTGGCATATAATATTTTATGACTTCATGGGAATCCCAATGCATTCCAAGTTATAAAAATGCCATACATCTACAAGAACATTTATGGGTACAGAATAAAGTCTATTTCACAATACCCAGATACCTGGAAGCAGAAAACAAATGTTCATACAAGGTGTTTTGAGTAGCTTTAAGCCCATTTTTTAAAAAGGTAGCCAAACAATTTCTCTCTATTGAAAATTGTACTACTGTTATTTTCAGTTCAAAATGACAAAAACCTTGTTTTTAAATAAAAAAACAAAAACAAAACTGAGAGCATGAACACAAACCCTGAAGGAACTCTATTGTTGTTACACATTCTCTACTGAAGAACATCTTCTAGAGAAGAATCATTCTTTGTGCCTTTGTGATAACCAGAGCATGTTAGTTTGATGATGCAGTGGTCCTTGAAAGCAAATTTCCCACATATGGCACACTGTCTGCTGGTTTTCCTATTTACTACCTTCTTGAAGAAGCAACAGTGGGTATGGCTCATTCTGCTGCTTGCACTCACAATTTTCCCTATATTGTACCTTATTTATTTAAGCGTTTCCAACTTGTTTTACAGAGAGCAGCATGGTTTACTAGTTTGTGCACTGGACTACAACTCTGGAGACCAGAGCTCAAATCCCTGCTCAGCCATGGAAACCCACTGGGAGACCCTGGATAAGTCACACTCTCTCAGCCTCAGAGGAAGGCAAAGACAAATCTCCTTTAAACAAATTCTGCCAAGAAAATCCCAGGAAAGATTTACCTTGGATCTCCATAAGCTGGAAAAACTTGAAGGCACACAACCACAAGCTTGTCTTACATCAAGAAATCACAGGGGGTCATACAACCAAAATCATGTTGAAAAATCATTATACAGTTCAAACACCCTAAAACAATTTAACATTTTAAACACATTTTAAAAATAATTTAACAATTCAAACAAAATAATTGTCTTCCTGCTCCTTCTGCAGCCAACTGTACCATGGGAGGTAGGGGAATGAGAGAGAGTTTCATAGAGAAACTTGAATTTGGGCACTTTCACTTTATTTAAACTGCTTTTAAACAAAGTGAAATGGTATGACCTCTTTCACATTAGGGATATAAATCTTCACTTACTTTGATTTCACATGTAAGAATGAAGGATTTCAAAAGATTTCCTCCTGTTTGAAGACTGCAAGAGTTTCTGTGTATTTTCTGAGGGTATTTCATGTTTTGCCACTTGTATGCAGAAAATTCGTTTTAACAAAATACTTTGTGCAGAAGACATGGCATTTTGAATAAAATACAATAGATTTTTTTCTCTCACACAACTGCATGTTTTTTGTACAAATCCCACTGAAAATAGGTAAAAAGCAGGTTGATCTTATAGAATCATAGAATCATAGAAATGTAGAGTTGGAAGAGACCACAAAGGCCATCCAGCCCAACCCCCTGCCATGCAGGAAAACCCTCAAAGCACTCCCGACAAGTGGTCATCCAGCCTCCGCTTAAAAACCTCCAAAGAAGGAGACTCCACCACACTGTGGCAGCACATTCCACTGCCGGACAGCCCTGACTGTCAGGAAATTCCTCCTGAGGTTCAGGCGGAATCTCCTCTCCTGCAGCTTGTATCTATTGCTCCTTGTCCTGGTCTCAAGAGCAGGAGAAAACAAGCCCACTCCCTCCACGACATGACATCCCTTCAAATATTTAAACATGGCTATCATGTCCCCTCTCAACCTTCTCTTCTGCAGACTAAACATACCCAGCTCTCTAAGTCTGTCCTCATAGGGTATGTCTTCCAGGCCCCTCACCATTTTGGTTGCCCTCCTCTGGACCTGCTCCAGCTTATCCATATCCTTCTTGAATTGGGGTGCCCAGAACTGGACACAGTATTCCAGATGAGGTCTAACCAAAGCAGAATAAAGTGGTACCAATACCTCCCTCGATCTAGACACCATACTCCTATTGATGCAACCAAGAATTGTGTTGGTTTCTTGGCCGCCGCATCACACTGCTGACTCATGTTCAGCTTGTAGTCTATTAAGACTCCTAGATCCCTTTCACACATACTGTTAGCCAGCCACGTGTCCCCCATCCTATATTTCTGCATACCATTTTTTCTGCCTAAGTGTAGGACCTTACATTTCTCTCTGTTGAAATTCATTTTGTTAGCCTTGACCCAGCTCTCCAATCTGTCCAGGTCCTTTTGAATTTTGATCCTGTCCTCTGGCGTATTAGCAAGCCCTCCCAATTTGGTGTCATCTGCAAATTTGATCAGCGTGCCCTCTATTCCTTCATCCAAGTCATTAATGAAGATATTGAACAGCACCGGGCCCAGGACAGAACCCTGTGGCACCTGCTAGTCACTTCTCTCCAGGATGAGAATCTGCCATTGGTGACCACCCTTTGGGTACGGTCAATCAACCAGTTACAAATCCACCTGACAGTAGCCCTGTCCAGTCCGCATCTTACTAGCTTCTTTGCAAGAATGCCATGGGGAACTTTGTCAAAGGCCTTACTGAAATCAAGATATACTATGTCCACGGCATTCCCTTCATCTATCAAGCAAGTAACTCTATCATAAAAAGAGATAAGATTAGTATGGCATGACTTATTTTTGAGAAATCCATGTTGACTTTTCGTAATTACGGCATTGTTTTCTAAGTAATTAGAAACTGACTGTTTGATGATCCGCTCCAGGATCTTTCCAGGTACTGATGTCAGGCTGACTGGGCGATAATTATTTGGGTCTTCTTTTTTCCCCTTCTTGAAGATGGGGACAACATTTGCCCTCCTCCAGTCTGCCGGAACTTCTCCGGTCCGCCAAGAGATTTCAAAGATTATAGCAAGAGGTTTCGCAATGACCTCTGCTAGTTCTTTTAAAATCCTAGGATGCAATTCATCTGGCCCTGGAGACTTGAATTCATCCAGAGTAGCCAGGTATTCCTGTACTACCTCTCTACCTATTCTGTGCTGCATTTCCCCCACTTCCTCACCTGCTCCCCAACCACCAGGCTGAGTGTTTTTATCCTTTTGGGAAAAAACTGAGGTGAAGAAGGTGTTGAGGAGTTCTGCCTTTTCTCTTCCTCCTGTTATTAATTCACCGTCTTCCCTGCGCAGTGACCCTATCGTCTCCTTCTTTTTCCTTTTACTGCGGACATATTTAAAAAAGCCCTTTTTATTGTTTTTATTGTCTTTGGCCAGCCTAAGTTCATTCTGTGCTTTAACCTTTCTGACCTTCTCCCTACATCTCCTGGCTACTTGCTTATAATCTTCTTTGGTGATTTCCCCCTTCTTCCATTTCCTGTACATGTTTTTCTTAACACTTAGCTCAGCTGAGAGTTCTTTAGTCAACCATTCCGTTTCTTCAGAAGCCTTCCATTTTTCCTCCTTAATGGCACAGTTTTAGCCTGTGCCTGCAGTATCTCCCTTTTAAAGAACTCCCATGCATCCTGAACTCCTTTCTCATTGACTATTCTTGACCACGGGATTTCAGCCAGCAGCTCCTTCAGTTTACAGAAGTCTGCTTTTTTAAAATCTAAGACGAGTGCTTGTCTACACATGTCTTCTCCTCCCCACTGAATGCCAAATTCTAATAGGGCATGGTCACTCTCTCCTAAAGATCCAACCACTTCTACCTCATTAACAAGGTCATCCCTGTTGGTCAGGATCAGATCTAGAATATTTGATCCCCTTGTCGCCTCTTCCACCTTCTGGACCATGAAGTTGTCTGCAAGACAAGCAAGAAACTTGCTGGACCTTGCCGTCTTGGCAGAGTTTGACTGCCAACATATATCGGGGTAGTTGAAATCTCCCATTATTACCGTATCTCTCTCTTGCTCTCGTTGAAAGACAATACAAAAATGTTGACAATTTTTTGACAGGATGAGAAAATTCATGATTTTTTTAAAAAATACACCTCCTTGCATCTTGTGTGGTGACGGGCACTCAGTCATGGTGTCCCTTTTTCTGCATTTTATACATACTGGTAGGTCTGGGTTTTGCAGACTCTTTGGGTGAGGGCTTGCATGAGGCACATCTTCTCTAAATTACTCATCCTCCCATTATTGCTGTCCATGTCCTTGTTCCATTTTTTTAGGCCCAATCCACACCAGTGCCCAGAGGAAGAGAAAATATGAGCCAAAGTTTCTGCTTCTGTCACTGCTTGCTCACTGGGAGACGGCAGATGAACAGGCAGCAAGAATCAGGGGGAAACAGCAGTAGGATCTGGGGGCTCTACAGGGTTGTCAGATAGGATTGGCAGGTTAGATACTTTAATAACTTTAATCCTGATGAGATTGTGAACCATGACAAGATACTGTAAAACTCTCTGAAGTTAGTATCTATCCTCTCTTACTTTTCACATGCCAAATTTCACCACAGTTCCTAACATGGCTCTTGTCTCTCTGGTGGACAGTGGAGGGAGTGGGGAGAGTGCATGGAGGAATATCGCCTTTGTTCTTGCCATCTCTGTGCCTCTCTATTCTCCAACAGTGAGGCAAAGGCCATGTTGGTAGGGAATGGCTGCAACTGAAATTTGGAGTTTGGAAGGTAAGAGTGGACAGTTAGAATCATAGAATAGAGTTGGAAGAGACCACAGGAACCAGTCCAGCCCCCTGCTATGCAAGAACACACATAAAAGCATTCGCAACAGATGACTATCCAATCTCTGCTTAAAAACCTCCAAAGAAGGAGACTCCACCACCCTCCGAGGCAGCATATTCCAGTGGTGGACAGTTCTGACCATCAAGAAGTTCTTCCTGAGCTTCAGATGGAATCTCCTTTCCTGCAGCGTGAATTCACTGCTCCTTGTCCTAGTTGCTGGAGCAGTGGAAAACAAGCCTGTTCCCTCCTCGACATGACATCCCTTCAGATATTTAAACATGGCTATCATGTCCTCTCTTAACCTTCTCTTCTGCAGGCTAAACATACCCAGCTCCCTAAGCCGTTCCTCATAGGCCATGGCTTCCAGACCCTTCACCATTTTGTTTGCCCTCTTCTGGACACATTCCAGTTTGTTGATATCCTTCTTGAATTAAGGTGCTCAGACCTGGAAACAATATTCCATATGAAGTCTAACCAAAGCAGAATAGAGTGGTACCATTACCTCTCTTGATCTAGACACCATACTCCTATTGATGCAACAACGAATCGTGTTGGTTTTCTTGATTGCTGCATCACACTGCTGACTCATGTTCAGCTTGTGATCTACCAAGACTCTTTCACATGTTACAGTTACCTGACAGAGTTTTATGATCCTTGTCTTTCTCTATAATCACTTTAGAATTAAAGTCACAGGAGATCTATCCTGTATCCAATCTGGCAACTCTACTGGAACTGAGATCTTCACTAGGTTCTGGGCTTAAGTACGTGTCCATTGATGTCAGCCCCTGACATAACCATGTCTTTATTATCTACAATCCTGTAATGTAGCCAGTTATTTTCCCACCAGGGCACCAGTGACATAAATAAAAGGATGAATGGCAACTATAAAGTGCTGTTGCTCGCTTGCTTCTTCCCTCCTATCTTTCTGATGGAGTTACTGTATCTTTTAACTGCTGCATCAACTGCAGCCTCTCTTCCTCACTGAATTTCTGTGCCAAAAAACATTTAGTTGCTGCTGTTTGCCCATCAAGCATTAGCCATAGGTACAATACCCTGGTTGGACAGAAGAAGGAGGGGAATAGTGAATGAGCTACACTTGCAAAAATTGGTCTCCCTCTGTTTTCCCTCTGCTTCTGTCACTAACCATTCCCTAGAGTTTGATCTCTTTTACTCAACAACACCCAGGTTTGATGAACGTTCCATTAAACATTGTTCAGTGACTAACACTTTTCCAGCACATACAGTGTCAGCTCAATTGCCAATGGAACCCAGCGGGGGGAATCAGCTTTCAATATCAAAGCAAAAGCGCACCAGCGGCAAGGCTGCCATTCAGCACTGCTGGTGGGAAGCACTCCTCCTTGCTTGTCAGAGGACACCCAGGATCCAAAGCCTGCAATACAGCCATCTGTGCAGCTGTGGGCTTTTTCCTTCTCTCTTAGCCCCCAATGTTTGAAGTAGGGATGGGGAGATCTGTCAAAACTATTGCTGTAGATTTCCTTCTTTTCCCACCTTGACATCAGTTTTATTTTTTAAAACAAATAATTTTTTGTGTATTTTTTTTCCAAATGGGTACACTAGTGGATGCATTAAAGATTATGCCCCCATTGACAAAAGAGTGCATAGAGTCCTACTCATAGAGTCATAGAATGACATTCTATATTTTGGAATATTTCCATATTTTGGAAAAGTACAAGCATTTTGCAAAGGTGTGCATATGCTTCCCTCATTTATGAAATGCATGGCAAGTTCAGTCATATATGAACTGCTGTACTCAGGTTATGTCTCTTTCTCTGTTCAATCTGGTATGTGCAGAAGTGGATAAATCTAATTTAAAAAAAAATCCAGAGAAGCACATTTAATAAAATACTCACTGGAATAAATTTCTCACAAATTTCTAGTATGATAGGCCTTGCCTAGGACTGTAAACTAATACAGGTTATTTCATGTCATTTAAATCGGTCATGAGTTGTGATAACAACATTTTCCGCACACTTCAATTATCTGTTCAGCAGGTCTTAAAATATCTGTCCTGTCTATGATAAGCCAAATCTCCAAATCAGTTTTCTGGGAAGACCTGTAGGATTATTTTATTCTTATGAAAAAAGGGTTAGCATGGGAAGCACCAGTTCTTTAAGAATAGTTGTTCTTAACTGCTGTTAAGTTGACTTTGACTTACGGTGGCCTTGTGAATGAGAGATCTCCAAGTCACCAGTTCTTGCAGATGCAGGGCTGTGGATTCCTTGATTGAATCTATCCATCTGTAATGCAGTCATCCTCTTTTCCACCTGCCTTCTACCTTACCAAGCATTGTTGTCTTTTCTAGTGAGTCATGTCTTCTCATTATATGGCCAAAGTATGTCAGTCTCAATTTAGTCATGTTGGCTTGTAGGTTAGTTGCCTTGGCTTCTATGTCTGTGTTTCAAATCAGGCTTGATTTGCTCAAGGACTCATTTATTTGTCTTTTTTGCAATCCATGGTATCCATAGAACTCTGCTCTAGCACCTATCAACTTTCTTCACTCTCCAGCTTTCACAACTATACATAGAAATCGGAAATACTATGACAGTCCTAACTTTAGTATTCAATGATATATCTTTATGGTTCAGGATCTTGTCTAGCTCCTTTGTAAGGGCCCTTCTTCTGATTTCTTGACCGAAGTCTCCGTTCTGATTAATGACTGAGCCAAGGTATGGGAAAGTTTTCAAAGGAGAAGGGGATAAAAATGGGGGTGCTGTTGGTGATCTTCTCGGCAGCCATCACTTCCTTCTCACAGTTCCTCTGGAGATGATCCTATGTGATGACACATTTAGGCCAAGGTTCTGTATTTGGAACTCAGGTTGCCAAACTTAAAACGGGAGACAACTTCTATGCTCTTAACAGTTGTGTAGAAGAGGGAATTTCAGCAGGTATTGCTTGCTAGCTTCTTGGAACAACTGTTGAAATTCTCTCTTCAACAGAGCCATTAAGAGTGTAGAACCTGTCTCCAGTCTTCAGCCTGGTAGCCACATGTAGAACTCCACTGCATCTGTCCATTCAGCCCCCTCAGCTCACTTTTTCACTTCTGAGGCCATTTTGAGGCTGGTGGAGAGTGGGTGGGATCAGAAAAAGCTCTGGCTATGGCTCCTCTAGCCAGATGCACAATGATTACATCGTTAGCTGAGATCCACCATGGTCTTCTAGAGGCCTTAATGGATGGTGTAATCATTCTGTGCCTGACTACGGGACATAGTGAGATGCTTCTCTGACTGTCCACGCACTCTCTGGCAGGCATGAAATGGCCATGGGTTGCTGCAGCATTGTGGTCATTGTGGAAGGTGGAAAAGAATACCAACCTCTGTAACAACAACAGCAACAGACCTATGCAGGCATAAGTTGGACATATGCCTGTGTATACCACTAACAGGATGCCAGACTATTGTTTTGTGGGGAAATGCATGTATGTATATCCTTCTTTATGTATGTATAAAGGCTGCCATTACTTTGAAAAAAGGGTAAATATATATATATACCCTTTTATTTATATAAAAGTTGCTACCAGCCACTGCAATGAGAACTATTGCTTGTGGGGAGAAATAGGAAGCATCAAGGAAATAAAGTGAATTTCATGATTCCATGGGAATGACAGCTTGGGGACCTGTGAAGGGCTGGCCATAAGAATGACCCAGGGTGTACTCGTGGCCCATGGGCTGCAGGCTCCCCATATGTGCCCTCATTGTTCAGGTGGGAAATTCCTTTGAAATGTCACCTTAGCAATGAACTTGTATTTTGGCACTAGCCAAATTCTCAGCCTAAATCCAACTGTAATTAGAGTAAACCCTTTGAATCTATTGTTGAATGATAAGTCAACCCTTGTGCAAATCTTAGGAATTTAGTGGGTCTAGTGAAGCTAGAAAGTGGATGCAGGCCACTCCTGCCCCCACCCCTTCATTGCCTAATCTGCACAGTGGGCAACTCATTGTTGGCCTGAATTGAAATGCTAAGAAGTAGGGTGTGTATGTATGTGTGTGTGATTACAAATGAATGCAACAAGAGAGGGTCCAAGAAAACTCAGTTCACCCATTGCAACTGCCTTTGCCTCCCTCAGCACATCCATCTAACTCTTTGTGAAGTAGGGTCAGAAAAGTAACTTGTAAAAGTTTCATTATAGATAGAGCTCCCAGAATCCCCACAGACAACATGGCTATCAACTATGAATCTAGTCTGGCTGAGGAATTTTGATAACTGTAGTCCAAAAAGCTAATTTTTCCAAGCTCTATGCCGGATATTAGGTTGATGCAACAGTTGCATACAAGGTAATGTATAAGGAGAGGTTCTTGCCTTGGGATGAGCCAGGCACTGGAAAATTTCAAAGGAAATAACACTTCAGAATGATAAATTGATGCACATTTATCCCAAAAGAGAGAATTGGGGATAAGGAACCAGCAGACAGAATCAATCTCTATTTATTTGCTAACTTAAATAAATATGTTAGGGGAACTAAGTGATGAAGAGAATGTTTGTCTTGATTTTAATCATCAATAAAAGATAAATTTTCTCAGCCAGTCTTTTTAGAGTAACACTTTAAGCATGATAATTCAAGAAGAAGAAGAAGCTTTTTGCTCTTCTTCAGTAGAGAGAAAAACCATGAAAAATACCCCACCAAGAAAGCCCTTTTATTTCTAGACTGATTTCAGTATAAATACTATTTTTAATATTGAGAAAGGAATAATCTAGAAGCAGTTCCCATTTTCCTGGGTTAAATTATGCAAATCTAATGAAAACAGATTCTTCAGGTTGAGCATTTATGGTACCAGGACTCTAAACTGGAAGCTGCATTGGTGGAAGATAAAAACAAAGTAAGTAAAAGTACACAGTTCTGGTTGCATATCACATAATAACAGAGTATTGTGTGCTACATATGGCTGAGGGAGGGACTGGTTCATATTTAGCTCCTGAATCCTGAATCTAGAACCACATGAAGCTGAAGTGGAGAATGTCTGAATCCAAGTGGGATTCCGCTTAAGCAGACTGAAGCGAAATCTGAACTCTTAATATTTGTTAGGGATTTGGATTCAGAGGAACACAAAACTATCTGGTTCAACCAAACTGAAACATTTCTCACCACACTGTTCAGGCCAGTGGTCATGGAGGTAAGGAGATGTCCATGAATACTTTTTAACTCAAATACACTGTGCCTCTGGACTTCCTTCACAGAGCAAGGATAGATTGACCACAGAGCTCTTTGGCAGTCCAGCCTGTGTTTGCCAGTGCATACATTTCTTTCTTGGAGGATGTAAAGCCAATGATGTCAGTTAGACAGAATGTATTTACAAGTATTTTGACTCACCTTTTTCTACTTAATTCTGCTTATTGTCTTCAGGGCACTCTGTCTCAATTTTTTTTGGCTATGAGCCTGAACGAAAACGCTGGGAAGTTATGTAGAGGAAGAGGGATATTCGGTGACTGGCAGCTTTAGCTTTTAATCATAGTGAAAGGTTGCCATGGAAGTCCATCACAGAACTTCGAGGGAGGGATATTGTAGTATTGTTGTGGTAGTGGTGTTCTTGCTGGTGCTTGTTCTTTCCCCCCAAGAACAGGAATGTTAAAACTGTTTTGGCAGTGTTAATGGGACCTGGGAAGGTATAGAATTTAATGTTTCCTTGAAAAATGGATCTTCTATTCCCAAAACATAAAAGTGGATGGAGGGAGGGGGTCACACTTCCTAGAATTGTTGGCTATCTCCAAAACCTTTCTTTTTAGAGGTAGAAGGAGGGCAAGTCAGCAGAGACAATCCCTTGCAATTGTCTCCATTCCTTGCCTACTGGCCCAGGTGGCTGAAGTGAGTTACTACTCCTTGCACTCTCACTTTGATGGGCAAGTGAGTGGAGGTAGCTGGTTCTGATCTTTGCTGTTAGACTAGAGCTCAAAGAAGTATTAGTATTTTTTTTTTTTTTTTTTTGTGGGAGGCTTCACAGAGTAGAATTCCCTGCCCAGAATCTTCCCATTTTGTGCTTGCCCTCAGATAGGCAAATGAATAACAGCAACAAGTTAAGGGAGTTAAGGGAGAGAAAGAAGCAGCAGCCATTTCTTTGGTTGCAACCCCAGATTGATAGGGGGAAAAAAGTGTGTGGATCATTCTTGATGTATCATGTCAGAGAGTCAACCACAGTACTGTTTACTGGATCAAACCAAACATTCATCTATCCCAGCTGTCTGATCCTAAAGGAGACCAGCTAGATGTTCTGGGGAAGCTGATAAGCAGAGATGTATTCTGTATAGTGAGTCTCAAATTTTTTGCTTATATACCTTTGTCCAAAGAATAATTTGGCATCTCTTATCAAAATCCACCCACTTTTCTTGTGTTGCATTGCTATAGGGCATATAAAACACCAGTAGCCTGCTGTGTTATCAGTTGTAAACTTTCCTATACAGATCCATCAAAGACTTTGATGTTTAAAGTAACAGTTGTTCTTCTTCAATCATTCATTCTGCAGATAACGTATTTTGTAAGTAAGGTTATATGAAGTAATGCCTACAAAGAACTTGAAGAATCTTGCTGTGGTCAACCACTGAAATCTGTGAAGTGATACAGAAAGGGCTTTTGGATCTACAGCTGGAGATGTCTTCATGCATTAAATGGGTGAACTATGAAATCTTGAGATAATTGAAATAATGGTAGCATGTTATTTACAATGCTTTCCTATGCTTGTTAACTCATAGATATATTTGATTAAATTTCCAAGTTATGTGTGCATACAATTGCATACTTGATCAATCAATTAAGTCAAATCAATCAGCCAATGAAATCACCTATTTTGATTTTAAAAAATACCAGTTTCCAGAGAGGCTTACAATTAAAAGAAAATCAGTATAAAACATCATCAGTGTGTATGAATTTTAAATAACATCAAAAATTACAATGAAACAAAATAAAACTCTAATTACAAGCAGGAATGACAATTACATTTTTAACTCTAAAAGAAAAAGCTCAGATAATAGTTCACGTAATATCCAAAACTTGGTAAAGTTGGCCCCAGGCCAACGTTTTGGCAGAGAAATTTCCAACACAACAGCCCTGACATAGAAAGGCAAATATATTTAATATTAATGTAGATCTTCATAGAAGATGTGGCATGCAGACCGCTCTGGTTATGATGGGCACTTCAAAACAAAACAAAACAAAACAAAAAAACAAAAAACTTGTAGGTTAAAAGCAGAGGCACATGTACCAATGCTTTGTGTAGAGTGGTCCTGGGTATATTTGCAGAGCTGATTCAAATTTTGAATGGTCTAACGTGTGTGTAACGTGCCCTGGGATTCCAACTTGTTTTTTTTTTTAATAGTTGTAGAGCTGATTCAAATGTTTTGAATCAAATTTAATGGTTTAATGCAATGGAGCATAGAAGCCAAGTACTGTGAACAAGTTGTTTGAGAAAAGTTGTTATAATGGGAGCAATATATAGTCTGTTTTGTTTGTCTGTGTACTATAATACAGATGATGGTTCACTGAGTTTGACGTTTCTTCAGAGATACTTTAGCACTAGTAAAGATAACCTTCACACCTTGCTGAGCTCTTTTTACAGAACTTGTTTTATACAACAGCACTGCCAAGGCACCCAGTATGTCCCAGAACTAGCTCTCTTTTATTTTACTCATTGGCCCCAAAGCCCCAGAGTTTACTTTTCTGCAGTATCTGGACCAGCTGTGGGTTTATTGGAACAAAGGTGTGGAATGGAGCTGAATATAGACAACCCTGCTCCAGTGGTTTGCAAGCATGGATGGAGCTAACATGTGTTGGTACCAGTGCCAATGGAGCTAAGAGCTGTGATGTGCAACTGCTTCTCACTAATGGAGAGCACTGTGGGAGGGGATATGTCATGGTTTACAAATACAGTCATTATAAAATAAAAATAAAAATAAAGAAGCTATCAAACATACTTTTGAAGGTCAACAAACATATGCTGTCTGAAACTTAGAACAATGCTTCATTCCTAAGATATGCTTAAGCCCATGGTCAGAAGTGAAAGGAAGCCATAAGTCCCAAAGCACGGACAAACAATCATCATTTGGCAGACTCGCAAAAGTTCTGTCTGTTTATATATATTTTTGTGAGGTGGTAAGGAAATGATGTATGTCTGCCTCTGTAGGACTCTTCCTATACTGATTCCCAGTTGTTCACAGTAGATAGCAAAGGGCAGCTATGTGTTAAGCCAGAATTTTCCTGTGGCAAGGAGAGCCCAGCTGGTAGCAAATCTAAGATATAGACAACATCTATCACAGCAGGTGAGGAAGTAAAGAAGGCTTCCAACATGAAGCTTCTTGACTGCAATATGCCTTAAGAGTTTTTAAAGATTTGGTGAATGGCAGGGTACATGGGAAGGAAAACCGGTCGGTGTTAAATGTAAACTGATCTTTTTTAATCTCATGAAGTAAAGCCCAGATTGTTTTCTATATCATAGCTACCCTCGGGCTTAAGGGTAAAATGTGTGTCATGCAATGGGCACCTGCTTTTTATTCTTAAGTAAGTCTGCATCATCCTGATCTGGATCAGGTCCATAGTATGCAGGCAGACATTGAAACCTTCCATTCCGGCTGTCTCCCAAATTCGCTGCCTCCCCCTGTGCAAATACTAATCCCTGCCCCATAAATTAACATGGCAAATGAAAAAGGAAGGAATTCTTAACTAAATGCTGCACATTAATTTGGAGCGTTGGGATTTCTACTCTCTGAATCCTGCTGTCATCATGGGCAATGGCCCCTTGCATTCCCAAAAGTAATTTACCCAAGCTTGCATTTAATGTGCTGCATAGTTTTATCTTTCAAACCCTCCCTTTTGGCAAAGCAAGCAAAATAAGATTAAGCTGCAAGTTCACATTTCACGAAGAGTCAAAAACATCACACTGGCTTTGCTAAACAATAAGCGGAAAACTGACTTGGCACATTGATGCAGTGATAATAGATGTTTTCAGTTTAATTTTAGGAATGGCAGTCAAAGTGATTCAAATCTTCTCTCTAAGGATGGAGATGGAAGATAGCAGGGAGAGACTAAATGGATCAGAATTAAAACATGATGTCAATAGACTTATATGATGAACCTGTTGCTGGGCTACATAGTAGGTGGAAACTGATTTTCTGAATGTGCCAGCTTATTAAAAAAATAAACCCATCTACGCACCTGTTTGAAAATCCTGATGGTGATAAAATTAGCATGTCATGGGAGGATCTCAAGATCTCTTTTCTCCAGGATATGCTATGTGTGTATATATGTGTGTGGTATTTCTTAATGTTACTAACTGCCATACAATCATTTTTTCCCTTTTATTTTTATTTTATAAAATGTTCCATAATATAATATTGATATTATATACTGATATTATAACTGAAAGACTGATCAGATATGCTGGCAAAGATAGGACATGCTGGTAACTAACCAATTAGGCTATATAGAAATTGATATATGCCCCATTATTATTGTAATGGATGCCTGTTAAGATGCTTATGGATGTAATGGATGCTGGTCAGATATAGCAGTGCTCAAGGATATTGATTCCTTGAACATCTGTGTGCCCAAAGATGCTTGATTAGAGATGTATAATGCCTACAGCTGAAATTATATTCTTTGATGGATAAGATAGTTGTGGCTGTGATATAGAATCGTAGAATCATAGAGCTGAGAGAGACCTCAAGGACCATCAAGTCCACTCCTCTGCCATGCAGGAATATAATAGACAGAAATGTGTATATGTGACAACCTATATAGAATGCCTGCATAATATATTAACAGACATTATAGGAAGTGAAAAAAAACCATGATGACAGCGACGATGATGATGGATAAATGGCTAAGTTATATGGTTAAGAAAGGTAGTGTTCATTTAGCTGTTCACTGTTACAAAGCCTGCTAAAGAGAGGAGAGAGAGTGCAGTTCTTATGAGACTATAACATCCTAATGGCCACTTGATGTAATATAATGAATGTATGATGCTTTACTTGTAATGCAATGCAGTGAGATGAAGGCAAGCGCCCAGATATCAACATGTCTGTGTCATCCCTAAGGGAACTATATATGCTTGTAAATCAGTGAATGCACGTAGTAAATAGCCCAAAAGCTTACTAAAGAGTTTACTCAATTATTATAGAAATATCTAGAGATTCTTAAGAATCCTTAAGTGAAGTGTTGATGTTAACTCTGCTTGTCTGACATAACCATCACCACAAAGTGGGCATTCAGGTGGCCAGAAGGTGATAGTGTAACCCCAGTCAGCATCCAGATTAGCTGACAAGTGGCAAGGACCCTCAGTCTCTTAGTCTAAGGATGTGCTGGGGAACCACAGCAGTTTCAGTGCTGCCTCATAATTTGTATGTATTTTTATTTGAATCACACACTCTGTGCAACTGTGGCTGATGTGTCAGACTCATTGCCATCACCAGGAACTGCTCCTTGTAATATCACCCTTTCATATTACAAGAGGTTGTTCGTAGGTCTCCAGTTTTGTCTCTGAAATCTCAGATCCTGGGATAGTTCTGACTTGCCAACTCTGCCAAGGAATAGAGCTTAGAGACTTACTCATGCAAAGCATGTGCTCTACCACCAAGCTGTGACCCATCCCAGGGCTGAACAGAAATGATATCTATTGTACAGACTTCATCTCAATGATAATTAATGGTGATCATAAATCATCTATCTTCTGGTCATAAGGAATGGAAAGCGCATAATCCCCAAAGGTTAATTGCATAACATGATATTATTTAAAACTCAAATAAGTTGTCTTCACAGTCAGCTTAGAGAGATGTGCTTTGAAGTTCACTTAGTGGTTGGCATGGGGAATCTGTGGCCCTTCTGAGATTGTTAGATTGTAGAGTCTATCAGCCCCAGCCAGAATAGACAATGGTGAGGGATTCTGAGAGCTGAAGCCTAGCAACAGATGGATGGCCACACTGGAGGACTATAGTGGGAAGTAATTGTCCACATGGGTGCTTTGAAGATCTCTTCTGTTTAAGGCAATGATCTACTTACCTATCTATTTTTTTTAATCCCTCACCTCTCAAGCTGTTGCCCACAACCCAGGGATCCCACAAGGTAATATACAACAGATAAAAACATTAAAAACATTATAAGCACAAATAAAAACATTTAAAAACAGATTAAGAGAACTCATTAAAAATAGTTTTAAAATCACAGATAGTTAAAACAGCCAGAGAAGCCACCCTCGGTTTTTTAAAAATTATTTTTATTATAGAAAACAGTAAATCATAGATACTGTACATTCCCCTTTTAATCAACTTTTCCCTTTTTCTTTTTCATCAGTGGTTCTCAACCTGTGGGCCCCCCAGATGTTTGTGGACTTCAGCCCCCAAAAGCCCTGAGCATTGACCATATGGCTGGGGCTCCTGGGAGCTGAAGTTAAACTTTCTGGGAAGGGTTTGAAAACCGCTGTTTTTACATAATTCACAAATAAATGCATTAAAAAACCCCTCTCTTTTCCCTCCATTAATTCCCCCTCCGCAGCCACCCTTGATTTTAAGGACTAAAGATTCTATGAAATGATACAGTCTTGAGCATCCCACTAGAAACTAAAAAACCAGTCTGATTTCACTTGGGATGGAGTTCCACAGCCAGGGTGGTGCTACAGAGAATGCCCTGCCACATGTCCCCCCCCGGCAAACCTAGGCTTATGGAATGATGGAACATGCAACAAGATACCTGAACAAGGATCTCAAAATGAGCACCATGTAGGTAAAAAGGGAGTCCTTGAATTGAACTCAGAAGCAAATTGGAAACCTTTTCGTTCCTTCTTTCTTGGTAGTTCTACTGGGGATTGAATCTAGATCCTACTGCAGGGAAAACATTTTCCTTGAGTCCTGTACAAGCCCAAGAATTACAGATTTATCCTTCCTTCTGCTTCCCCTTTTGTGTACATTGGATACACTTTGGAGAATTCCTGACCTTTAGGAACAGCTTTTTGAGACCCTTTAAGAGCTCTGGTGGGCTCTGCCTCATCAACAAACCCTGTGTGTGCGCATGACACAGTCTTTTGGATCCAGTTTTGGTTAATGAGAAGCAGTGGGATGCATAGTTGAAACTGTGATATATATTGAAACATAGCCATATAAAATTTCCATAGATACAATGCATAAATTAACTAAAAATAGTAGTGACATTATGCTTGTATATGGAAGAAACTTTTGGCATTCTTATAAATGTGAACTGAGGGACAAGCTTTATGTGAAGCTGAAAGCTCTGTGTAACAAAGGGCCCCCTTCCACACGAGAAGGGGAAATTTGGGCGTAGTGACTGTTCCGGCCTTTTTTCCCGGGGTTTTTTTTTGTATCCGCGCTAATGCGCGCTCTCCATTCATACGTCTTATGTTTGATCCGGCTTCCGGGTTTCAGAGATCCACACGTTGCCGTTTTGACCACCCCTGCTTTTAACATAACCTCGCCCACTATGGCTGTGATAGGCTGATTTCAATTTGAAGAAATGGCGTGTTGCGTTTCCCCCCCAGCGCATGCGCGCACGTACGTATGCAAGGTCCCCCCCCAACGCCTCCCCCCTTTTCGCCGCCATCCCCCACCTCTGGCTAGTGCGTTGGTTGGTGCCGGTCGGGGCTTCCTGCTTCACCGTTTTTTTTTGGCTTGTTCGTGGCTTTGCGATGGAGGGCGAGGTTCTTGATGACCTGGTCAGGTTCCGGGGGCCCCCTTCCGCGGTCCTGGGTGTAGTGGTGGCCACCATCCCAAAAACAAGGGGCCCGGGAATAAAGGGGAGGAGGTCCAGGCTCCATCGCGACCATGAGGAGGAGGACGTTTTCTATGCCCCCCTTTCTGGGGAGGACACTCGCGGCGTCTCCCACCCCCCAGAAGGTGGTGGGTCAGGGAGAGGATGGGGGGGCATGGTGGGCTGAGGAGCTGCTTGCTAAGTGGGACGATGACCAGTGGCTCTACCACTTTCGCAGGGGGCGAAAGCCACCCTTTTCAATCACCGACCGTCTGCGTCCCACACTTGAGAGGAAAGCCACAGAAATCGTCAACCCATATCTGTGGAGGGGGGAGTGGCGATTACCGTGTGGTGGTTGTCAACGCCGCTTATATATCGCAAAACGGCGAACACCTTGGGCTTGGGGATCTCCACAGTCGCTGTGATTGTCATTGAGGTGTGTCTGGCGATAGAGCAGGTCCTCCTGTCGTCCGCCTTTTCCCCTTTGGAGACTATCGCAGAGTGAGTACTCTACATCCATCCGCCCTCTCTCCCTTCCTCCCCCCGGCCCCCCAAAGCCCCCGGTGACCGTTTTTAAACCCAGCCCCGGCCCCCACCACCACCCCCTCAGGGAGCCAGGCGGGCCCTGCGGCCCTCCGCCCCCCTCCCCACCCCCTCCCCCCCCCCTCCCCCCTTTTCCCTTCCCGCCCTTTCCCCCCCCCGACTTTCCCGGTGCCCTTTCTCACCCCCAACCTTTCCGGCCACCATCCCTGCACTGGCCACACCACGCGCGCGGCCATCCGCGGCCCTCCGTCCCCCCCCCCCACCTCCATCCCCCCCTTCCCCCTCCCGCCCTCTCTCCCCCCCCGTCCTTCCCCCGCGCCCCGACGTCTCCCGGTGACGCTATCTCACCCCCAACCGTTCCGGCCACCATCCCTCACTGGCCACACCACGCGCGCGGCCATCCGCGGCCCTCCGTCCCCCCCCCCCCACCTCCATCCCCCCCTTCCCCCCCCCCGCCCTCTCTCCCCTCCCGCCCTTTCCCCCCGCGCCCCGACGTCTCCCGGTGACGCTATCTCAGCCAAGACCTTTCCGGCCACCATCCCTGCACTGGCCACACCACGCGCGCGGCCATCTGCGGCCCTCCGTCCCCCTCCCCCCTCCACCCACCCCCCCCCCCTCCCGCCCTCTCTCCCCTTCCGTCCTTCCCCCGTGCCCCGACGTCTCCCGGTGACGCCATCTCAGCCCAGACCGGTCCCGCCGCTATCCCTGCACTGGCCATGAAAGGAGTAATGTTTTTTTTTTTGTGTTGCCACCCATTGCAGGTCATGGATGGATTCCATCGCATGGGATTTCCCCAATGCATCGGCGCGGTTGATGGTACACACATTCCTGTGCGGCCCCCAAAAAGGGAAAGAGGGGAAGATTTTCGAAAACCCGGGCAAGAGCTCCTTCTCCATTCTCCTGCAGGGGATGGGGGGGCATGAAGGACGTTTTGGGATATTGTCCTTGGCTTTACGGGCAGAACGCATGACGCGTTTGTTTTCCGTCACTCCTCCTTGTGGCACCCCCTGGAGGCTGGGGTATTTCCTGGGAACCCTACCATCACCATAAATGGCGTTTCCATTGGTCCAGTCATCCTCGGAGATGCAGCGTACCCCGTGTCAAGGTGGTTGATGAAGCCATACGGAGGGGCCAGGGGACCCAAGGAAGTTGGCTTAAACGGGGGTTTTCAACCGCTGTCGGAACGTTGGAGGGGCCTTTGGAAGGCTAAGGCACGGGGGGGCTCCTTTTTGGGTTTCCCCCTAACCGTTTCCGAGAAGAACTACCTTCCCGTTATATCCCCCCTGCGTGGTCCTCCACAACATCTGCGAGTCAAAGGGCCACATCCTGCACCCCGACCTTGCTCCCCCCACCTCTGCGCCTCCCACAAACACGGGATGACTTCCGACCCCACTCCTCCGCCAGGAGGCTCCGTGAAGGGGAAACATTTAAAAGGAATGCCATTGCAAGCCTTTTTTTTAGGACAATGTTAGTCCTAGATTTGTATTTTTTCTCCCTTGTTTGTAATTGCAATTAGAAGGTGTTTTGCCCCTCCCTGTTGTAAATACTTTCCCCTTTACAAATAAACTTTACACTTTTTTCCAAAAATAACAGGGATTGCTTTTATTATTTCAAAAACACAAAAACAACATGAATGGCAAACAATAGTACTGACTTCAAAGGAAAACAAGATATATGGCAACTCCCCTTTCATAGGAGAAATAGGAAACATATAACTTTAAACAGTTAAATAAATGGTTTTTTTCTAACAAGTAAACGGGGCCATATTTGTACCCATCCAAATGGGCAGGTGGTGGGGAGATGCATTTCTCAAGGGCTGTACCTGTGGCAGGGTCTCTTGACCCTTGGGAAATGTCGTCTTGCCACCTGCTGCTGGGAGGAGGTCGATGGGCTTCCCCCCATTGCAAGGCTCTGGCCTGGTTCGGGCTCAGTTTTTGGAAACCACACTGCCATCATTCCTGGGGAGGATGGGTTTCTTGCATTCACTGCTTTCCGCGATTGCGGACATAACCCTGATACATTCCCTAAGCAGGGAGACCCAGCTCCCTGCGTTCTTCTGTGGCTTTTGGTATTTTCATGCTGGAACTCCCTGGCACGCATGTCCCTGTTGAGCTCCTGCTGCTCCCGTATGAGATCCATGGTAGCTATGGTAGCAGCGGGAAGGTTCTCACTCGCCCCGCTGCAGTGGTCCTATGGCGCGACATGCGTATCTGGCCCGGGGGAGCCCGGCCCGCGGCGGTATGCTGCGTGTCACCTCTGCTGTACCGTTGCTTGCCTCATCTAGGGAGAGTGAAAGAAAAAGGAAGTAGAAATTGTACTGGTTAATGGGATGTGATTTTAGAAACGCAACACGACATTCCTGTGAGGGCCGCACAAAACTGCATGGGGCAGCGGCAAAGCCAATCACATCTCTCATCATCCCATTTTTAACATCACCTCTCGTGTCACATCTCACTGAGGAGTGACACCCAAGCGAATACCTAACTTTAGGAGAAATGTGTGCAGGGAGAAGGGAAGCAACAGGAACCGTGCATGCAAACAATTATTTATATGTCTAGTTTCATGGATCCTGCTCACTCGTGAGACACCAGGCTTGACTGTTGTGCACAAGGTCCAGCAGGAGGGTTCCTGTACCTTCCGGCCAACACCTCTAGTGCTATGGTGACAAGGTGTGGAGTAAGGGTGGGGGTTTAAAAACCCACCTTTTACCAGTGGTGCTGTCATTTTCCGCTCTAGATGTCCCGGGATGAACTGGCGTGTTGCTGGTGTCCCCCCATCCTGATGGGGGATAGGTTGGAGGTCTGAAGGACAAGTCCCCTTGAGAATGCATTCTGCATGGCTCCCGGCCCCCCCCTTCCGGCCTTCCCCTCCCCATTGACCTATGCACATTGATATCCAGCTGGAAGGGACCAGGAACATACTGCGCGCCGTTCGCATGCTCCCACACCGTTAGCATACCCAGAGACCCACAGGAATCCAAGAGTTCAGACAACTTGGCCGTTTTGGGGAGCAAAAGGGCTTGTTATTGAGTTACAGAGTAAGTAGTGATGCAGGAATTGAAAGGTAGGTCCCCTGCACATTGCAAAAGCATTTTTTCCCGGCTTCAAAAGCAGCCATGCCCAAGGGCTATTGCGACCCAGGGAGATAAAGCGAAGCTTATACGTTTGTTGCCACACCAACAACCTGCCTTACCGGGATGTCTCCGCATGGGGGTATCCGGGGAATCCCCAAAAAGCTCCTGGCTATGGGCACGCTCTGGAGCAAAAAAAGGGGAAAAGGGGTTTGGGTGGAATTTCCATGAATAGATGGTGATACAAAACCAAGATGGGGGGTACCCCTCTTAACATTCATACCTTCTGATGCTGCAGCCCCCCCCACTCCGTGATCCCCGTCCTCTGCAATCTGTAGGCTCGCGATGACCCTTGGTGGGTGTGCACCCGCGTCACCACCCAAAATTCGCGACAGCTCCCTCGAAGTAAGGACAGGTCCCCCGGGGCGAGCCTGCCCTTTTTTGCAGGGGACCGCATGACGGTAGTCCAGCCGCATCCGTTTGGGTTTTTTGTGCGGCATTCTTCCGCTGTCCTTTTGTGCCCTCTTCTTTCCATTTCCCTGGCTATTTCTTCAAATATTTCGATATTGCGGTAGTTTCCTGAAGATCCGCCTGGTACTTCTGTTCGCCCCACACTTCAAGGAGATCCTTTACCTCGGAGTCCCCCACGCGCCCCCCCTGCCTTTGCCCTGCTTCTCCCCCGGGTTGACCTCTTTCCCCCTCCAGGGCTGGACACATTTCCCTGGCTTCATCTTGGGTCGCCATAGCCACCTTCAACAAAACTCTTCCGCAAAGTTTGGTACCACGAGGTTGCTAGTTCCGAGTAATGGCTTTCCTTGTCGCCCCCGCGCAGTTTCTCCCGGCGACGCTTCGGGACATGCGCAGCGGCCCCCAGGAAATTTTGGGGCCGGGGGCCCCCCCAGGAAGGTGGTGGAACTGCAGCCTTCCTGTGGGCGTGTCGGGGCGGAAGGTAGGAGATTAGGAGAGTGGAGGAGCGTGGAGTTTTTTTGGATTTTGGTTTTTAAGTACTTTTTTTAGATAGATAGATAGATAGATAGATAGATAGATAGATAGATAGGGGAGAGAGAGAGAAGAGAGATAGAAAGATAGATAGAGAGATAGAGAGATAGATAGAGAGATAGATACATAGCTAGATAGCTAGATGAAAAGATGAGATAGGAGTGTTGAAAAGAGAGGGGAGGGAGAGAGAGAGAGAGAGAGAGAGAGATGGAGCGTAAGGGGGCCCCCGGGAAGAGTTCGAAACCAGGGAGATGCTGGCTATGGTCGAGTGGTTTTCGGGGGGGGGTCAATGTACTCCTCCGTAGTACAAAAGCCCCAAACAGGGAGTCTACGAGACCATAGCCAGGGGGTTGTACGGCAGGGGTTCGCCCCGGGCGGCCGCGCAGGTCAACTCCAAATTCAAGGCCATCAAGGGGGGTTCTACGAATGCATGGAACGCTTCAATGGCCACCCACCCCCCTGCAGCCAAGCCTCCCCACTTCCGCACCATGCCCGCGGCTGTGGAAGCTGCCGGGCGCCCCCCCTGGCGTGGCCCAGAAAAAGGACTAGGGCCCCCTTTACAACCATCCCCCTCCCCAATGAACAAGTGATGGTCAATCAAACGGTGGGGGGGTTTCCCGGTTCCCCCCCTTATGTGAGCACACACTGACAGCAGCATGTGCCACTTCCCTTCCCCCGGTGCCAGACGCCGTGCCACCAGGCGGAATGTTGATGTCGCCGGGACCCCGAAAAGGGAAGGCAAGTGTTTAAAACCTCCAGTTCTTATGAGATTCCCAGCCCTATCCATGCGTATGCCAACACGTGGGGAACTGGTGTGTTCTACGAGAGGTCTGCCTGCTGTTTTGCAAAGGTTGAGAGCTTTTCTTTTTCCCGTTTTTTCCCGAGCCTAAAAAAATTTGTTGGGGGAAAAGGGTCGGGCCCTGGGGAGGAAAGTCCGCGAAGGCGCAGGGGAAGGGTTAAAGGGAAAACATGTGCAACAGCTTTGGTGTAAAACTTTTTCAAGGGTGGGAAATTTATCTGTTTCCCCGGCAACATCTGTTTCCCGCTTGCTTCTATTTCAGCCACAGGCGCACAAGCAGAGAGCCCCGCTGGTTCCTCCCCCCGGGCACGGCGCCCGGTGATTGACATGCCAGGGGAAGAGGAGCCAGCAGCTGACGGTACAGTAACCACCTATGTGGGGAAAAAGTGGAGGGTTAGATGCACAATTGCTGACAGGGATGTTGAACAGTTTCCTTCCTTTCGCAGCTGGCACACTGTCCGCAGCAGAGGAGCGAGAGGGACACTTTTTCCCGGCGCATCCTCCCCACAGCTGGCAAGTATAAAAAAATTACTCCGCGGAAGGTGGCACACATGGAGGCCCACTCCAAGGAGTGCCTGGCCGCCCCAAAGTCACCTTTTCTTTTCCCGGTCCATCCCCCGGACCTGAGGTCCATCGCGGACTCCATAATGGCAGGGATGACCACGCTGGAAAAGAAAACGGCTGAGATGTGTAAGTTAGCAACACGGGTGGCCATGATGGAAGGTTGGCTACGGTGCTTTCACCAAGCGTGTCAGCACGGTGTCCTAATATCTACTCTCCCTCCAACAGACGAGTCCGCACAGAGAAGCCTTATGGAGGTGTCAGCCGCCCTAGAAAATACGTATGCGGACATAAGGAGGGAACTGAGGGAGATAAAGAAAACACTGAGGAGGGGCAACCTCCTATGATGTTTTTTAGCCTTGTTTTCTTTTTTTCTTATGTTATGTTGGGTTAGTTATAATATCTAGTAATTTAATAAAACATATTTTTCTAAACTATCCTGTGACTTGTTTTCAATGGTTGCATGTAACCAGTTCACCCCTTTGGGAAACAGTCAGTTCAACCTGGATCCACCTGCCATAGCAAGGCAGGTGTGCAAAGCACTTGAAGACTGTGTGAACAGGCCCCAAATCCCATGCCAAACCTGGATGCTAAGCAGGGTGCATTGGGATTTAAACCCGGATGGGAGTCCACCACTTGAAATCCATGGTTTGAAGGACTGCGCATACAGCTTATGGCCTATACCTGCTAGTACTTGAAGCAACTGCATCTTTTGACAGAGAAGCCAGGTGACCAGTTCGAGCTGCAGGTATTTTAGAACTGGATGGAGGTTTTGGAACGGGTTTCCTTGTCTGATCCCTCTGTCCCCCCTCGAAGGACGGGCCAATCCCCCGCAAGGAAATAGTTGGTTTTGGGGAGGCTGGTCATTTTCTGTCCGGACACCCCCCTCCCCATCCAGATAGGGCCGCTCCCCTTTGTGGCCCCCACCAACCGCCCACCAATCAGGCTTTGTTTTCTGTTTTTCTGTTATGTTGGGTGATAATTTTTTCTAGTTATTTAATAAAATATATTTCTCTAAGCTTTCCTGTGACTTGTTTTCAATGGTTGCATATAACCAGTTCACCCTTGGAAGCAGTCTACAGTTTGACCTTTGGGTCCACCCGCCATAGCAAGGCAGGTGTGGAAAGCACTTGAAGATCATGTGAACAGGCCCCAAATCCCCTGCTTTAACCTGGAATGCTAAGCAGGGTGCGTTTGGATTTTTAAAACCCGGATGGGAGACCACCACTGAAATCCATCTTGGAGAACTGGATGGAGGTTTTTGCCCCGGGTTTCCTTGTCTGATCCCTCTCTCAGCCTCGAAGGACGGGCCACTGGGGATCCACCTGCAAGGGGAAAAAGTGGGTTTTGGGGAGGCTTGTGTACACAAAGCAGATGGTATCTTTCTGTCCGGAGCACCCCACTTAGCCCCCTCCTCCCCCCTCCTGCCAGACCGCGTCCCTGTCGTGGCCCCCACCAACCGCCCACCAATCAGGCTCTAGTTCTGTTGGAGCAAGGGATGTCAGTCGGGTCACACTCTCTCCCTCAAGGACACCAACTGCAAATCAATCACGCCGTTCAGGGAGATAACTGGTCGGGCTGAAAAGCATGGGGTTTGCAGGCCCCCCCGCTAGCCACCCCTCCACACTCATTTCGGTCCATTCTGCCCCAAAGCAGGACATGGCCCCCTGCCCTGTTTTCCCTCATGTTCTGGGCAGCATTTCCGGGGGACAGTCAGGGTAGCCCCCGACGCTTTTTAACGTGAAGGCGAGGCTTTCCGTGGCCCCCCTTGCCCCCCGGCTCACACATTCAGCGCTTTGTGGCGGGTTGCAAATGACGGTATTGGGGAGCTTTTTAAAAATAACCTCCCCAATATGCCGCCGCGGAAGAATCCACAGCCCCCTGAAGCTTCCAGGCCCCCACTGAAACTCCAGGTGGCTGTGGATCTTTTCCCTTTTATCCGCGGTAGCAATGGGGGGGGGGGGTTTTAAAGAAATAATCCCAATTTGCCAAACCTGCAATTGATATCCCCGCAGCGCTTCTTCAAAGTGAAGGCGGCCCTTTCTCCGAGGCTTCCCGCGGGACCCCTTTGGGGGCCCCGTGCCCCGTCCGTTCCGCGCCCTCTTGGCAAAGGGGCCCCCAAAGGGCCCCCCTCCACCGCCGCCCCGGCCCCCCCCTTTCCCCCCGGGTCACACATGCAGCGGTTTGTGGGGGGGTTGCGAAATGGCGGTGTCACTAAGGGGGCGACTTCCCCAAAAAATTCCCCCCCCCCCCCACCCCCCCCCCGGATAGGCCACTCCAGATGAAGGCAATAAATCCACAGTCCCCCTGAAGCTCCCCAAAATCCCCACGGAAACATCAAAAGGCAATTTTAAGATGGACTGTAAATAAATAATTCCAATTTAGCGTACCTGCAATGCTTTTTTTTTTTCCTGCTGTGGGCTCTCGCTAGCGAGGATTAAAAAATGGCGCCGTTCGGCTCTTTGTGGGGCGGGCCAACCGCCGAAGCTGTCCACCCCCCGGCCCCCCCCCCGTTCATCTCAGGGGCGAATCAGCGCGTTTTCTGCGCTTCCACACAAGTGAGCAAGAATGTCGTGCGCGGATCACGGGGAAAAGAAACACTTTTTTTCCGGTTTTTAAAAAACACGTGCAAGCACAGTTGGAGACGTTTCTGAACGGATTGACGTGTGGAACTTGGAAATTTAAAAACGTTTAGGGCGCTTTAAGGTATGGAAGACCTCCGTCAGATATCGCGCTACACTGCGCTAAAACGTTTTATTACCCCCGTGTGGAAAGGGCCATAGTCCTGGTATCCAGTTATTTATTTATTTATTTATTTATTTATTTATTGCAAAATGCCCCATGGAAGGGGTGGTTTGATGGACAGAAATAATAGAAGTGACATATTTTCTCTTCCTGCCAGCTGCTTTTATCCTTGTGTGGGTTTCAGACCAAAGGGTCTTTTCAAGATGACAGTGAGATATTGAGAATCAATGGAAGAGAAGGTTGAGAAGATTGGCCATGCTGACTAAGGTATTCTTGAAACGAAGATTAAAAAAAGTAACTTTTATATGTTCCAGAACTAGGCTGGCTTGGAAGACTTTAACACTCTCCTTTTCTCTGGTTCAAACCTGCTCTCCTGGTGGCATTTTGTCACTACTATTTGTCACACAATTGTTTAAAAAGGAACTAACTTATTTATAAATTGCTTTAGGACAAACTGCCTAAACTCTTGGGAAATTTCATCCCTTATTTCTAATCCCTTATTTCTAAAGAAAATTTAAAATTTAAAATACATATCTAAAACACATATTTTTACCAATATGAAATGTATTTGTTTCAGTGAATTGAGGGAACTATCCATGCTAGCATGTATACTTAACTAGCAGTGCACATTTCCACTTTCACTTATTTGTCCTACTTTCTGCACTTTCTGCAGCTTTGAGCATGGAAGACGAGCTTATGTTGTTTTGACCAGTACCAGATGGAGGAGACCACTCCTGTAACAAAAACAATTAACCTATCAAGAGGAGATGCCATTGCCAGCAAGGAGTATGGTTCTGGTGCATTTTCACTTCAGACAAAGGAAGCAAAGTATTTGAAAGTGTTTCTTATATAGATAGACACTCTGATGTATAAACCTTGGACGTTGGAAGTGAAGAAAAGTTCAACAATACCTCTGTAAGTTCCTGGAGACCACCAGGGGGGTCATAGAAATACAGTAAATTCTGCTATAACACTTGTGTTCCTTAGAAAGTCCAGGTTATAGAAAACTACACTCTAAAAATAACAGGCCTTGACTTTGGTTTAAAAGTAGGAAGAGGGTTCTTCAATTGCCTTTCATGTTGACTGGTGTCTTTGGCAGCTGGTCTACACTATTTTAGGGCCAACATCCTTTTGAATATTTTTCTATGCTGGCCTGTATAATTTAGGAGAATGTACCACTTCAGTCTGACTCATCAGGTATAGATATAGATATAGATATAGATGGATATATACAAATGCACACACACACACACACACACACACGTACTTGATAGTATGCATATTTGTGAGTATGCTATCTTCCCGCCAATAGTTCCATCATTTTGTTCAGATGGAAGGACTATGGGATTCAGGACTGAGATCTGATATAGTACTGGTGGGGCAAAAAGCCCCATCACTGTAGTTACAATTGATCTCTGGCTTACAGAGTAGCGTGGAGGAATGGAGTCAAGCTTTGACTGGAATAGTGACAGGGTGTTCGAGGACCAGCAGAGCTGGTGCGGACCTTCTAGCACCCCTTCAGGCTAATCAGTGGTTGTCATGGCTCAAGGATGCTGGAAGCAGAGCTGCACCTGACTGGGAGAACCACTTTCCAAGGAGGTATCAAATGCTTCTTTGTTCAAGCTTTACAAAGGTACAACTGCTAGCCATAAACAGGGCATGTGAGCAGTATTTCCTGATGGATGTGTGTATATGCTGTCTGACATACTCTTTTTATAATCTATAATGCAGAGCCCTAGATAAGCTGTGTGTTTGCATGAATTTCCATCATCAGACATGCAATGTAACAAATACATTGGACAGCAGACATTTATGTCCATAGACATGCAGACCCAAATCTTACAGACATCAATTCTGGAAATTGTGTCAACCAGCCCTAAGGTTGTGAATTAGTAAATAATTCAGATGGTTTTCCTCAAAGTAAGACTATGCCTACATGATTTAATCCAATTAACAAAATTTCTGCAATTTGGTACATGTGCTTTATTTCTAAAATAAACAATTACATGAGCCAAGCACGCATGTTCACTTGATTTAGACATTCTGTCCTGAAGCTGTGCTCAGAAAGACCTTCTAAACATGCTCAAAGGTATTTTATTAATAGTGGACACATTTTAGGTCTATTTTCTGACCTTAATACCTAGTTCCAGCAGTCAGTCTAATAGTCAAGCTTATGCTTTTCAGCATAGAAGAAAAGAGAACTAATATGTCTTTAGTCACAGCGAGCAAACACAAATGTTTCTTTTGCTTACAGACTAATAAAAGATTGATAATCTTTTTAGTTCAAGTCAAGAGCTAGATGCTGGAGACAATGTGTAAATAGGTTGTCTTAAGCATGAAGAAATGGCTCCACTTATCCCAGAGGGGCACAAATTTATGAAGAAGTTGTTCACTTCTCTCTCTCTTTCTCTCTTTCTCTGTCTCTGTGTGCATGTGTGTGTGTGTGTGTATCAGCACTCTTTCCTTAAAAGAAGAAATCCAAGCAATTAATTCAGCTTGAAAAGGTCAGAGTCAGCAGCAGCGGACTTTTTGACAAGTAAAACTGTCTAATATCAGTAGGCCTAAAACAGATTTTTTTTTGTTGGCATTTCATGTACACTGTTTTGAGTTCACACCCCTTTTTTTGAATTGTAGATTCCATTACCCTTTACTGTCCAGAACAAGAAGCCAGAGGACATTATTAAGCTCCAAAATATGTGGATAAGACTCATAGACAGACACTGCTCAGTGCCAAAAGCAGAATCTGATTCAAGATCATGCCTCAGAAGCTGTGTGTGAGAAAATTCATGACTTAAAAGAAAAGCAGATAGAAGAGCCTCCTTGTCTTCATTTGGGGTCCCCAAAAGCTCTGCCAGCTGAGTCTTTGGCCCATGTTCCTGAGCAAAACTGCTCTTCAGTTTCGGTTCTGCTTCCTGTTAGGATGTTAGACATGCATGATGTTTGCACCTCCGCTACCCAGGTCTTCAGCCTCCTGTGTCAACCAGGCTCCAATGTCAACAAGAACAAGAATTTTTCACTAGGACATTGTAAAGAAAATGTCCGGAGGAAAATTCATTATCCCATGGGAACCAGGTACAGTGGGCCACTGGTGTCCACTAGGGGTTGCTTCCAGGATCCCCTGTGGATACCAAAATTTATGGATGCTTAAGTCCCCTAATGGTGTAGTAAAATAGTGTCCCTTTTATAAAATGGCAAAATCAAGGTTTGGGTTTTTTTGGATTTTTAAAAAATATTTTCAAGTTATGGTTGGTTGCATGTGTGGATACATATCCACAGATATGGCAGGCTGACTTTATCTATTCTCATCATATTATGTGAGTGGGAAGGTCCCCAGACCTGTTTGTTTTCACAGAGACATTGATGGAGGTATGTCAAAGCCTGAAACTCCGACAATGTGAGCCTAAAATGGTGATCCATGCTTGACACAAATTAGCAACAGTGGGGAAATTTTGATTCTCTAGATATTTTGGACTCTAACTTCTATTATATTTAACCAACATGGCCAATGGGAGTAATGATGGAAATAGAAGTCATGAATATCCAGATGGTCAAAATATCCCCCATTCCTTCCCTAGGCAATCTTATTTAAAATATCTAATTCCAAGGAAGCTCACTAATCCTAATTATAGCAATGCTAGGATTATTTCATACATACAACTTTTGCTTTTGTATTTTAGAAACAAAAATCAATTTGGACTCCAAGCTATCTGAGCAAGAAGAAAATAGATGTGGCTAGACTTTATGACCAATTTCATGGCAGGGAACCTCTTCCAACACTTGACGTAACACACCAAGCTGGGAAAAAGAAAACAAAAACTCTGCATGTAACCTCAGTAGAAGTCGCAAATGCTAGTCAATCAAAAGTAGATCCTTGACTGATAAATCTTAAGATTTCCCAGTACAGAATGTTGGAAAATTTATTCCAACTGCTTTTAGTTAAGTTGCCACTTTTGTTATCCTTATTTACTGGCAAAGGAGATTGAAAAGGAATTTTATGATTTAAGCACTTCTGGCATATCCAACTAGGCTTCCTAAAAAGTGGAGAATTACCAGTAATTGTGAAAAACTGCCTTATATTCTAGCACTGGTGACATATTCCTAGCTGGATGCAAGTGTGAGTGATTCTCCAGGTCAAATGACTTGAAGGAGTTGCACAATATAGTCCTGGGTTGGTTCTCTGAATTCCACTAATTTTCTGTTTTGTTGGATAATTGTGTTTTGTTCATATTTGCCTAACCATTAGTCCTGACTAGAGGAGAGCCAGTATATCAGTTGGGATTACCTATATGCTGATTCACCAGTCAGCAATTGATTCAGTAGGTCTACTCTAGTTAGGATTAACCAACTGGGTTCTTGCCTTTATTGGCATTATTCAGAGTGTCTGCTCAGGGCTACTGCTGTGTAGGTTTTGAGAGGGATCTAACACTGTCTTAAAGATATAAACTTTCACTTGTTGTTGCATATTTTTGCTCCTTGCCTACAAAATGATGAGACAGTTCCTTTCTACCCTCTTTGCTAAGATTTCTTGAGTCTGTCAGGACAATTCTTGTGCAAATTTTGTAAAACTACAATACCTGCAGTAGTGAATTACACACTGCCACATTTCTCCCTATCCCCCCCCATAACAATCAGCCTTTTTCCCTGCTAGTCTGTTTCATCAGGCACTCCTTCTCTGCTTGCTATGTGTGTATGTCTGCCTTGCTTCATAGAGGAGTTTAGCACATAAGACATTTTTTTGGCATGAATTATAGAAAGCCGTATTGAAAATCAAAGCAATCTTTGTCTCCTTCTCATGCTGAAGGTAAGACCTGTTCAGCCAGAGGTGAGAACTCTTGTGGAAGCTGGCAGTTTCTCAGCAGACTGTCTCAACCTGTCCATATACCCTCTCTCATTAAGAATGAGAAATTATGTGAACATTCCTTCCGTCCCTGCACTGAAAATTTGAACGCAGTGAATGATTGCATAGGTGGAAATCTGGAAATCGGCCTCACACCTGGAGGCAAGAGGAGGCAAAAGGACTTTACAGCTCAGGGAGGAAAAAAACCCCAAACCTATATGTATGGATGTATTAGCAAATCTGAGTCACAATTGAAATACAATAAACCTCCAAGCATCCCTTTTCCATTTAAATCTCTACAGACACCACTTCAGCAGTAAACTCTGGGAGGTGCTAGATGCCATGTTTGTATTTATGAACTTAATTGTTTTCTTGAATAGTTGATTATGAGCTGAACTTTCTGTGAACCCAGACAAGCCTTGACTATTGCCTTGTTCAGAGAACTAAACTGCAACCTGCAGTTACTGTTAAGAACAGAATCCAACAATTAATCATGAATTAGTTTCTGTAGGAGGCAGCTAAGATTTTTTCCCCCTACTGCTCTGTGATAATTATGGAATGATCTCACTTGAATTGTTTGTGAAAGTTTTCTTTAACAGGTTAAGATGACATTATAAAAGGCAGAGGTGGGATGAAAAATGTTGTAAAGCAATGGATTTCTCAGGAGAGCCTCTAAGAATCCTTGGAAATTCTTTTGGATGAGCTTCTCTAAAAGATACTCAGCCATCACTACTGATCTTCTGCACTGTTTGTCTATTATGGAGGGTTGCGTATGCCTTAAAGCAGACCCCTCTCCCCCAACTTGGTGCTCTCCAGAAGTGATGAGACTACAAAAACCATCAGTTCAATCATCATGGCTATTGGCTATTGGCCATGCTGGCTAGGCATTTTGGAAGTCATTGGTCAACTATCTGGAGATAGTTAAGTTGGAAAAGCTGCTCTGATGTGTGCTTTGAGTGCATGTAGAATGGCATGAGGCTCAGCATTCTGTGTCTGTGCATTTCCTCAAAACCTTTTCAAAACTCTGGGCAGCAGCAAATGGTCTTCTTGGGGGCTAGAAACTTGAAAATCCACTGCTATAAGCTTTATAGCATGTATTATAATGCATAACCTTACTTTCTGAAGAAGTATCTGTAAAGGATTTGCAACAAGTACAATTGGGAAGAGTAATTATCATATGTTTACAATATAGCTAAATGAAGGAGTGTTTTAGATAGGTTTCCACATGTTAACTGAGACAGCTAAGGTGAAAGAAAAGAATAATAAGTATTGGAATTGCCACATCCATTGACTGACAGTAAAAGTGTCGGAGAGAAAGAGCATGCTGAGAAGTCACTGGCGAAGACGAAAGACGCCATCTTTTAACAGGACTTTTTAATTCTCTAATTTATTCTGCTTCTTCAAGGAAATTGTTCCTTTCTGCTGAGCAAATTGAACAAGTTTCTGCTTTCAGCTATTTTTGTCGGTGCTTCTAGTTCTGGGAAATGGTGCTCCTTTCCTTGGTTTAGATTTTGTTAGAAATCATGCTGCTTTTACTCTCATCAAAAATTAAATTGGCCCTTCAAGGGGATTGGGGATGGAGTGATTCTTATGGCATTGGTTCCCAAACCAAAAATGTTTTGGACTTCAGCTCCCAGAGTTCCTCACTCTTGAATAAGTTGGCTGGGGCTTCTAGGAGCTAAAGTCAAAAGCACCTGGAGGAGCAAAGCCTGTGGGAACCAGAGCTTATGGGATATGAAGGAAAGTTCCCACCGTACAATCTGGACACAAAGCATAGTCATATTTGTTCTCATATTCCCCCTCCGAGATTTTACCATCTGTCCAGCACCCTGTTTGCCTTAGCAGAGCAAGAAGGAAGGGCACGGGAAACATGGGAGAAGCTCAAGCTATCGTGTCACTTTTGTTTTTAGAGATCAAGAATTCAAGGACTACTTTCACCAATATCTGGAATGGGTGATGGGGACCTTACATTTCTATGCTGTCAGGTTATTCAACTCTTCATGTTAGGATCAGTTAAACTTAGGATCAAAAACTCCAAGTTATCAAGAGGCAAACTGCTGTGAGAGGGACAAAGTTTTCTGGTTGATGATTATGAAAAGTAAAATCGCGGACTCAGTGTAGTTCAGTTTCAGATTAATCTGGGGATGGGAAAGAATTTTCTTTGGTATATAAGCTTTGATAAATTATTTGGGAAAGATTTAAAATTTTAAAAAATGAAAATATGAGAGAACGGGAAAGAGAGGTACATTAAGAAAGTTTTGAATCCCAAACTCTTTAAAGTTTTTGACTTGAATCCTGTTCCTAGTCCCAACTAGAGCAGGCATACTGAATTACTGTGATTTGCAGTATTGTTGTCTCACCATTCACTCATTGATTCAGTAGCTGTGCTGTATATGGGATTCTCAACAGGATTCAGGCTTAGGTTTCAATTACTCAGCCTTATTTGCACATCTCTTTTTCTTATGACAGACTTCTCATCTTTAGTTATATGGCAACCAGATTCAATATAGCCATCTTCATTCTGGAAAGAGATATTTGTTATTTGCCCCCAAGCTGATTTTGACTTATAGTGACCCTATGAATGAAAGATTTCCAAGAGTGCTAGTCATCAACTACTCTGCTCACATCTTGCAAACTCAGAGCTACTGTGACTTGCTTGAATCCAGCTCATCTGAAATGTGACCTTCTTCTTTTCCTACTACCTTTTACTTTACTGAGCATTTTGATCTTTTCCAATCAGTCATGTCATTCCAAGATATGTCCAAAGTATGACAGTCTCAGTTTAGTCATCTTGGCTTGTAGTAAGAGTTTAGGTCTGGTTTGTTTTAGGACCCATACGTTTGTCTTTTCAGTGGCCCATGATATCTGTGGAACTCTCTTTCAGCACCACATTTCAAATGGCTTGAATGGGGAATATATATACCTATTGAATGGGATGAAAAGGTTGCCTGGCTCATTTTTGATAAACATTTTGCCAGCTTTGGAGATTTTTTCATGGATTGAAGTTAAAGAAATTGAGATCTACAAAATTCATGTGGGAGTTAAAGGGAAATTTAGTGATTCATCCATCTCTAGATGAAGCAATATGGTTCTCATATTCTTAACTTAAATAATTTTGGAAGTAAGCTTCTAAGTTCCACAAAATGACAATGTCTTGGTTATTCTTCTGTCTAATGCATCAACTGCTCTTCAATCAAAAATATACATATGGATACACTGGCACCATTTGCACTTGAGGATACTAGAAGAATGATTTCATTTTATTTTTTAGTGGGCACAATGCACAGATAATTCTATGGGAAAAGCAACTGTCTAATGCCCCAACATTCCCTCCCTCTTTTCTCTTTTGTGCATTTATCTACAAGTAATCAAAGAATC
Source organism: Iguana delicatissima (assembly GCA_948472985.1). Lineage (NCBI taxonomy): Eukaryota > Metazoa > Chordata > Lepidosauria > Squamata > Iguanidae > Iguana > Iguana delicatissima. The sequence continues at coordinate 1,035,045 of CAOKZL010000489.1, read as the reverse complement.
ATTTTTTCCCCAAGACATTTTTTCTTAAAAGTTTCCACATAAAGTCAAGCCAGCTGAAAGAAAAAATTATACATTATACATGAAGACAGTGGTGGACTTAGCAATGAGCAGATTACACTGATAAGAAGGTAACCTTTTGGATACAATTCTTTATTTATGATAGATATTACTTTTGAAAACAGCCTCATTTTGGGCAAATGAAAGGAAAAGCAAGAAGATGTGTTTACTGAAGCAGCTGATGTACTTTCCCTGCTGCATTGGAAATTAGGGATGTATCTTAAAAAAAACCAACGACAACCCCCCCATATTACTCATTGTCCCCCAACGAAATTGTAATCCCCATTGCTACTTCCAAGGCTAAGTTTTAAGCATTGTGAGCAACAAGACAACACAATCCACAGCCTTGTTGAAGTAATCCCATTGAAGTTGATAAGACTAGGGGCCATACTGCATGTTATATTCCGCATCTAGAAACTGCTGGAAGTAATTCATTACTGTGTCTCGTATGCCACTGTGATAATACATAGTATGTCTTTTTCCTCCTGATTTGTCCACCTGGACTTGAAAGTTTATATCAGGCTGTCTTGGATAGAGCTTGGAAAAGTGTATTTTTTTTTAAGTCCACAGTTCTCAGGATCCTTGAGTCAGCAAAACTATAATCCATGCTGGCTGAGGATTTTGGGCACTCCAGTCCCCAAAAATCAACTTCTTCCAGCTCTAATTTCAGAAAGTGTCCCCTGCAGGAGGTAGCACAGTGGAGACAGGCTGAACAAGCTGTTGCCAGGACTCTCTGAATATAAGAACGTGGTTTGTTTTTCTTGTTAGTACAAGCTGTTAGAATAATTGTGGCAGCCTTATGTTTTAAAATCTGGATGTAAATCAGGTTGCGGTATAAGACTGCATATTATCCGTTATTATGCATTTTGAAATGCACATCCCACTCGTCTAAATGTTTTTTGCCCAGGGTAGATCATACTATCCTTGACACAATGTAAGGTCCATAACCAATTCAATAGTAAAACCGTCTAATAATAGAACCACACAGATAAGGATCAAGAAAGCAGTTTCTAAAGCATCAAACTGTCAAAAGGCCCAAGGTTACTTTGGTGCCAGAAGATAACAAAATAGACAGCAGATGAACTTCCCTGGGGAGAATATTCCACAGGTGGGGGACACTAGTGAGAAATCCTTTTTTTCCCATTGCCATCCTCCTCGTGATATATGTGGGAACCACAGAGAGAAGGCCTTTTAAAGAAATTTTTGGTCAAGGGAAACCTGGATCTGGGAGATCTTTGACTAGGAACCAGTTGTACAGTTCAAGCAACAGTGAAATATCATGCCAACAGTTGTATTCTGGCAGCTGTATGATGAACTAATTGGACTTTCCATATAGTTTTCAGAGGGCAGAATTTGGAAAAGTTCCTTTTTTGACTATTAGAAGCACACAACCATGTTGGCCAGGCAGCTTTATTAAAAAAATAAATAAAATCCTTTTCAAGCTCTGTCAAAAGCAGCCCAAGATACAACACAATACAATCAAGTGCTCAGCAGTTGTTTCTCAAAGCAAGGCTTAAATCAGTGGTATTCAAACTGTGTTCTTAAAAGTTTATCATCCTTTCCTTAATAAGGTTAGTAATGCTGGACAAGCTTTCCCGAAATGTAGATGGAGAGTGTCTGTTATGTTCTGGGGCACTTCTCGTTTATGAGAGATGGTACCAAAGAATCTGAAGTGTCTGGCTTAGTCCATGTGCCCAGTGAGCTTTGCATGCACCTTAGAATGCAGGCCTTGAGTTCTGGGGATCTATGCCAGATGCAGAAGTGCACACTGGGAGTTATGGGCTTTTGAGGGGCAGCGGTCGCTGGGGCAGAAAGGATAACTAGGAATAGAAATAGGGTGGAAATAATTTTTTAACATATTTGAAAAATGATTGAAACACACACGCACGCACACATACACATGCACACACACATATCACACACATACACACACATATATATGTACGAGTGTCAAGAAACCCTGATGAGGAGAGTCGTGGACTGATCATAGTCTTTGCAGAGATTCATTCAACACAAAATTATCACACAGAACATCTGTACGGAAAATAGCATTTTCTGCACAGGAATCAACATTTTCTTCTTAGAAATATTTCTCTGTTTCCTTGTCAAAAATTCTGTTTTCTATGCAAATCAACCACGTTCATCTTTAGCACAAACTAATTCCCTAATTGTGAATAGGCTTTGAAAATGATAAGGTTTCTGAAGACTTTCTCAAGGGGGAAGAAAACTGCTAAAAATTACTTGTTGCTTCCGTCAAGAAAGAAATTAATGAATAATTACATCCATAGTTGGAAATAAGATGCAAGAAACTGCCTTATACCAAGTCAGACTATTTGCATTGTTTCTTCAAACTGGCACTTGCTCTCCACAGTGGCTCTTTCCCAGAGGCAAGAAAAGAAACATGTGCTCTTTCACTGAGTAGTGATTCTTCCCCAGATGTACAGCCAGCATTCCACACCTTGGCAGGGCATGTGCAGGACTGTGTTGTTGACTGGATATGCTGCACAGATGTAGTCTCTCAGCAAAACAAGACTGTGGATTGGCTTTCATGTTCTCAAGCATCATAATGATAGATCAACACAAGCTATAAACTAGAGATGGCCATGTTTGGAGGTTCTGGGGTCCAATTTGGTTTCGTCAGATCCACTAAAGAGGACCCACATCCTCCTGACAAAACCAAAAGTGGATGGAAATCCACAACAAGTTTCACCACATCCCATTTTTTTCACTTTTAAAAAGCTCAGAGTATGTGTGGAGTGACTAGAGGGTAAAACCTAGTTGCTGCCAGAAATTGGGGTGGGGGGAGTTTGCAAACAATGGGAATTTGGAAAAAAAAAAGAGGTGGGAATACATTCAGCCAATGAGCAATCTGGTGTCCCTCCTTCCTCTCTCAACTGTTGGCAACTACTTATTTCAGAAATGTGAAAGAGTTTGTTTGTTTGTTTATTTATTAAAAGGTTTACATTCTGTCCTATGTGCAAAGATCTCAGGGTGGTTTACAATAAATTCAGTTTTAATGGTTTAAATAATTTGAGATAGTAAGAGCAATTGAAATAGAAAAAAAGAACAAGCTAAAAATTCTGACGATTGAAGATAAAACAGTTTAAAGCCAGTTAGAACAGCTTAAGACAATTTAAAACCATGTAGTTGTGAAGATTTGGATGAAATCAATCCTACCAAAGGCCCTAGGGAAAAAAAAGTTACTTGGCACAGCCTTGCCCTCCTCTAGGACTTTAAAATGGTTAGCTAGAGCCAAGTCACAATTCAAAGGTGAGAAATATCTGTTTCTTGAGATGAGAAGGAATGAACATATTGGCTTTACTTGTCTCCGGTTTGACATGGACACAACGATTCCCCAGGGAAGATTCCAGGGCATTCCACTCACAGATAGACTGTGTATGTCAGGAACTGAATCCATGCACACAAGTAGGACAGTGCACAAACACTATTTATTTGGGGTGAGATACTTCGTACAGGACTTCAGTGAGTGGACTAAAGGCAATTAGCAAATTCAAAAGCATAAAACACCAAGACGGTTTCACTCCCGCTCGCTAGAGACCTTGAAGCCATGGCAGCCTGGCAGCGCGTATCACTACATTCCTAGCTTTTGTTTACCTAATGGTCTCTGATTTCCATACCTTTGTTACAAGCAAGCAGCTAACTCTTGCTACTACTACTACATATCCCATTACTATAGTATGGAGGGCAACCCGACAGTGTATATGTGGTGTTCAAGTAACAGAAGACTTGACACTTTATCTGCTTTGGTGCCATTTATATTCAAGTTGCAGGGAACATTATCTGGGCCCCTTTTTGACTCACATGAGGAACTGGTCTGTGACAAAAGGACCTTTCTGCACTACACTGTTATAGTGCTATTTTTCCACTTTCAACATCCTATGGAATTCTGGGGTTTGTAGTTTACTGAGGTCAAAGAGCTCTCTGGTTGAGAATTCTAAACACCTCTCCCTAAACTGCAAATCCCAGGATTCTATAGGATGTTGAAAGTGGAATAATAGCACTATAACAATGTAATGTGGAAAGGCCTAAAGAGACTCACTTTCTTTTTGAATTGTTCTAAACATTGTGTGTTGTGGGGGTTGTCCTCTTTGCAACTAAGGCTGCCAAATTAAGGAAAAAGAAGTTGAAAGAGGGGGAAGTGTTCAGTTTACTAGATTACATATTTTCAGTTTAGCTCAACATAATCTTAATATGTGACATGGCAATGTTTTTATTTCACTCCATTGCAGTATTTATAATTGCTGTGTTTTATCATTTATAATTGTTTGAAACGGTCAGCAGACTAAGTCAATAAATTGATCTAGCTAGCTAGCTAGCTACTTGGCACTGGATCACCAGCACTGGCACCAATTGCACCTCCAAGGGATGGTATTATATAAAGAAGATGTCACAGCAAGCAAGCCCCTTCCCACTTCCTTCAACAGTGTACCGTCCCCACTGATGAGACGCAGAAGAAGATCCTCCCTACATACCTCAGCCATCACACAGACATTTAGAGGGAGAGACACTTCTTCGGGTATAAGGTTTCCTAGCAATTTATTTGGATTGCAATATAATCTGCTGGGCTATATTTTACAGAAACAATAGGGACTACCTCCCTTGTGTGCAACCAGTGGAAAAATTTCCATAGAATTCTTTGATATTACACAACGATCTTTCCCGTCTTATTATTTGCATAGTCTGCCACTTTATAGTAGACAGTAATGTCTAGGTTGCTGATGACATAGCAACTACTTCAGGTCATCCTGGGATAGGGAGTGGATTGTCATCAATATGTTGATGACGGCTTAGTTCCTTTTTGTCATCTGAGTCTGGTGAGGCACTCTGAATGAGCGCCAGTAAACTGAAGGTCAATTCTGACAAGATGGAGTTGTTCTGGGTCGATGGTTCCCTTGTCCAGGAAGATGGTATTACTAGTTTTGCTGGAGATGCATTTGCCTGAAGGATCAGGTATACACCCCAGGCATGTTTCTGGATCCAGCTTTATCTTCAGTGACCTCTCTTTCAGGGAGTATTTTTCATCAGTTTTTGCTAGTGTATATATGATATATGACTATATCATCTCTTGTTCTGGATTTTTAAGCCTGTGATTCTACTTTTATTGTACTATGTTAACTGGTGTTAATTATGGTACCTTAAGTAAATTGGACAAACAAAGAAAAAGACACAGGGACATAAAATTATTTGCTTATATTTACCTGTGCTCTGATAATTTTCCATTTGAAGTACTGTAATGTGTTTAATAACAGTGAAAAAATATTTGGAACCATCTGTGGTGGCAAGAGGTTTGGCCAAGATCCAACGGCATGGCAGTTGAAGTGATTTCATGCCCCTCCTTGCTGCAGCCCTCCACACTGCCTATAACTTGCTCCAGAGGTTTGAGTGGCCCTCCAGAGTAGGATTTCAGTTTGTACAGGCAGCTGAAAGGTGGTGGTGGGGCTAGCTTACCCTCCTCCCAGGTTACCCTCCTCCCAGGTTTCTGACTGAGGCCCTTACCACAGTATGGCCCAATACTGCACCAACCCAGCAGGATCTGCTGGGATGGGATTGGGGCCTGAACACTCCCCACTGCACTCAGTCAGATACTGGCAGATGGGTAGTGTCAGGCACACTCTTCTTCCTTCCGCAGGGCAGCATCCATGGGGGGTCGCTTTCCTCGCCTCTTTCTGCACTGTACTGTGGAAGGAAGCACTGTCAAATGCTTACTGCTGTCAAGCCCTTACTGCATGCCTGCAGCTGACAGGATTGTCATGGGAAAGGGAGATGTTACCAGAAAGCAAAGCCCACCAAAGAATCCATCTTTTAAAAGCAACCTGGTATTATGTCATTGTCAACAAAACACCCCCACTGGTCACAGATTGCCTGGAATCCGGAATTCTCTTCTATACCAGTCTTCTACAGATACCAGACCCTAGCAAAAGATATAGAAATACACCTGTTGTTCAAAGGCTATCCTTTAGAACTACTTCTGCTGGAATCAGTTTATGCTGGAAGAACAGAATACCTCTGGAGCTGAAGCAATGGTTTTGTACACATCTTTTCACTTTGTTCTTTCTCTGGGTTCTGCTGAACTTACAGGACTGGGAAATAAAAGTTGTCAGACTTTGCTGCAAGAAAGGAAATCATCAGCAGTGATTTGGTTGGTTCATGTATTCAAAAAGACTAATCTTATGCAGAAGGCAATGCAGAAGGCATCATGTAAAAACCTATTGAAACTGAAATTATTGACCAAATTGAAATTATTGTTCCAGAGTCTGATTTTAACCAAAGTCTGTTTGGACTAGCCATCAACTTTCTCACTTAAAATGAAACCAGACTTTATTTATTATCTTTTTATAGTACCTTCTGTCAAAGTATTCAGAGTGATCTGTAGTTCAGAATAATGGTTTGCATTATAATGGACATGATATAAAAAGAAAAAGGAATGATGAGGACTGAGGAAAATATATCTTTTCAAGGATTGAATTTTTATGCAGGATTTGAATTTCAAACTGTGATGATTTTTTAAGAGGCTGTGCATTTCTCCTGAATCCAAATTCTATGACATTTACATTTGTAATTTTAAATTTAACTTTAGTGCAGCGACCTTCATTATTTGTCTTTCATTTGTTGTATATAAGGGTAGTTCTGGAATTTAAGAGATTTTTCTTGTAGCCAACCAGAAGCAAAAAGATGCTAACAGCCAGCTTTGCAAATATGTCTGATATGTAAATTTCTATTAGTCTATAATTCATTAAAAGATGTTTTTGTTTCTGCTCTAAATATTCAAAGGCTTTCAGTAGTATAAGATAATACTTAAATACACCTACAGCACTTTTCATTATATTCAAAAGAGTGCACATATTTTATCTTATACATTGTCCAGGTACTATATTTGTCACAAGAAATATAATCTCTCTGCCATATTACACACACCCTGGCCATACTGTTGTGTGAAAAATACCCTCTTAAAATACATTGTTTATTTATTAAATATTTTATTACTGTTTTGTAAGGCAGCTGTATACCTTGAGGTCAATGTACTACTTCAGTTTACCTGCCCCATTGTAAGGCTAATCTAGAGTGAGGCAGTTGCTTCAAGGAACAGATGTTGGGAAGCAGCACTGGATATTGGAGAAGAGCATATTATCTTGTCACTAGTAGTACTATTTGGATGTTCAGGATAGGCTTTAAACAGATCATGTTAAGATATGGAGCAGAGTAGCCTTACTTCACTCTGTTATCATTTCCAGTGTGTGACTGAAGCCATTTCTGCACTAGACTGTTATAGTGCTATGATTCCACTTTCAACATCCTATGGAATCCTGGGGTTTGCAGTTTTGGGATGGGCCAGCCGGCCCCTCCCGAAACTGCTCAGCTTCACACATTTCAAGAATGAAGTTTACCAATTTCCTAATTACTTTGAAAAAATTGTAGAAAGCATCACAGATTCTTTGCAGCTGGGGACATATTTGGGGAAAATACAAATTTTGGGGCAGACAATAAATTTCCTGCACAGAAAATAATATTTTGTGAAGAAAATGGTGTTTCCTGCACTCCTCTCCCCACATACAAACACACATACAGGCCATTTCTGCATAGTGTTGCAGTCCCACCATGGGGAATGGATGGCAGTGGTCTGCAAGTCGTGCTTTTGCACAACGTCATCGTGGTCCTGCTACCATGTCATCTCTAGGTGTTGTGATTGTGGGATATTCACTTCACAGGTTAGCAGGAAGCATGATGGAGGCACTTCCTTCCCCAGTGCAGCATGAGGAACAGCCTGGCTGCACTTCGGAAGGCAAGCATGTGTCCCTCCCCCTCCCTTCTTCAGGGAGCTGGTTGTGCTTCCTTCCCAGCAAAGGTGTTACCGGGACTGCAATGGGATGATGCAGGAGAGCATTGTTGTGCAGAAATGGTGAAAGTCTCCAAATGCAAAGCTACATTTCTCCTTGTCTGGGTTTCCTGACACTCAAAAAACCAATTTTTCAGCCATTTTTCAAATATTGTTGATGTTCTCTCTATTCATAAAAATGGTAGCCTGAAAAGGACTGTGTCTTCTCCTCATGCAGACTATACATGTGGTTGGGAGCCTGATTTTTAAAGGATCTCAGATCTCTTAGAGAGCCTTCACATGTAGTACAGGCTTACTTCTTCATATAGTCATTCTCTATAGGTAGAAAATAATGACAGATGGAGCTGTGTCTAATCTGCTAGCATCACACATTTCGGATGACCCTGTCCTTAAAATCTGAATAGGAATAGTGTTGAAGAACGATTTAACTGTCAGTCCAGCTAGCCATTCTTCATGGAATGAAAGGGGAAACCCCCTTGCAAAATATCTTGACAGCAAAATATCTTGGATGAATCCTTGCTGTTTTGGGAGTGTATACTGGGCCACGGCTGATAGGCATGTACAAGGGCCCAAATTCATTCTCAAGCATTTTACCCTAAGTTCGTTTTACTTTTCCAATCTCAGTTAGAAAGGTGGAATAGATTCTGAGATTTCTGAGATCTGTTGCAAATTCAAGCAGCATGGCCACTGGGATTCTCAGCACTGTCATCTAAAAGGTAGCTTTTCCAAGTTCTGGACTAGACAGAACAGGAAGAGGTTCAATTTAGAATTACCCTAATGTTCATTTATGTAAAACTTGGATTATCTTTTCAAGTTCTCCTTTTCCCTTATGTAGTAATGTAAAATACCTACTTTATCCCAACCTCTTGACCTCTTGCATTTAGTTTGTGAACTTCCAGCATCCATGGTAGATGTGGAACCAGTAATTGTCATAGCCTTATTTCTATTAGTAAAAATTTCTATGTTTATATTTTGTGTGTGCATGGTGCCTTAAATCTATAAACTGAAGGTTAATCTATAATTGTGTAAAAAAAAAAAAAGTAGCTAAGCCTAAATTCCCTTGTCTTTCAAAGTAGCTGCACATGAACCCAACCAGACTGAGGCTTCCACGAATGGATAGGGAATGTTTGAGCCTACACTACTTAAACACAACAGTCCTGATCAAGGTTTGTCCTGCACACAGTTACTTTGGAGTGAAAAAAGAAATTGAAGCTTGGGGGTCTACTATGCATTTATAGTCACATTTAGTTTAACCTGAAGTGTTATAAACACTGACTTGGGAATAAATTTGTGCCCTCCAGCATTAATCAGATGAAAACTGGGATAAAGGGGGAAAGTCAGTGTATATGCAGAAAAGAGAACCTGGGATATGTAAAAGTAGTTGAGAAAGAGGAATGACAGAAGATTTATTGGGACTGTTCTTGTCAAATCAGGATAGTTGCATGGTAGGTCAGTTCCACTGAACACAATGGACCAGTAAATGTGTTGGAATTCACTATAAAGTGTCAAATGTCTTCAGAATAGTTTTTAAATGCCTATGTATGTACGTGTAAGAGAGAGAGAGAGAGAGAGAGGTTTTCCTAGGAAAAAATCAACTCACTACTCATATTGTTGACATTCATATTGTAATAATGCAGGCAGCCTGATGTATAAGTTGTCATTTCACTGCATTATTCAAAGGAAATGTGGGGAAAGGTTTTGATGATCTATGTTGCTCTTGAATTTTATAGCCAGGAGAGTCATAACTAGCATGAAAGTAAATTCGAGATAGTCTGGATTAGAAATACAATATGCACTACCTGCTGGGGTGTCTAAAATAGCCTTGGGCAAGTCGAAACCTGAGAGAGTTCATTAGTGAAAACAGCACCTTCAGAAAGTAATATCTCATGAATGATGACACAGCCTACGCCAATCACCATAGCTGATATCTTGTAGACATTGTCTGAAATTTAATTTTTTTAGATATTTGTCATATCAGTTTACTTACTAAAACCCTGGCCAAGAGATGCCTCCAAACCCAACTGTTCTTTTTAACATAATAATGAAATATAGTTCCAGGCCTAAGGAGTTCATGGTCTAAATCAACGCCAGATGATTGAGTCTGAAAGCAATTCAAGCAGGGCTTTGAACTGAAGCTGAACCTGAACTCAAAAAACAGCTTCAGAGGGCAACCTCTCTGCCTGCTGCTCAGAAAATGGAAAATAAATGTAATGGAAACATCTCTCAGTAGTTTTGAACATGAACTTGAACTAATGCTCCCAAGTGCACTGCCTCAGCCTTATGACAGGAGTTGCTTTGACCTCCCCAACCCATTGGCCAAATACCATGCCAGGGTGTATTGTGGTGCTGGCACAGGGCAGGACTGTGCTAAGTTTATTTAAGATGGCAGTGTGCTCACTCATGTTTCTTCACCATTCCTGCTTCCCATCCGTCCATCCATCCACTCATCCATCCATCTATCCACCCACCCACCCACCTCTATGTAGCACAGAAATGTCCAGTTGCCTGATAGTATAAATTGTATACCAGTGGAATGGATTACCTAGGTGAATTCTCCCTCATTAGAAGTTTTTAAGCAGAAGTTGGGTAGCAATGTGTAAAGGATATTTTAGTTTTGGATTCCCCTCCCCCATCCATGGCCGAGACTTGCCTTTGTGACTCCTTCCAACTCTACAATTTGATCAATTAATCACTCAGTCAATATCAATACCCTGCCTTTTCCTCAAGGGATTCGAGGCAGCTTGCAGTGTAAAAATGAATACAGATAAAATCAAATAGAGCTAAAAAAAAATACAAAAAGTTAAGATTAAAAAATCAAACTCTCTATAGTAGTCTGTGATACTATTATCTTTTTAATGTTGCTTTTAAAGGGCTTTGAGAATTATGCACGTAGGCTATTACATATGACACAGCTAAGCTCTGAATCACTTCAGGAAATAGCTTATTTCCAGCCCAAAGAGCCTTGGATTTCATTGAGCGGGGGTCAAGTGGACCCCAGCATGCTGTCTTGCTTTTATCACACCCACCTTTAGGGATGAAAAGAATATTTGAAATATTTAAAAAATGATGAGAAAGCGAGACTTCCGGTGGAGGAGAACCCGGTTTTTGGGTTTGGGGAACCCCGCAGAGTGCGGGTTTTCTGAAGTCCTGAAGAGGGGGGAAATTTCCCAATTGTAAACATATTTGAGGGAAAAAGAGAACCCCTGGAAGGGGATTTGGGGGGCGTTTTGGGGGAAATCCAAATTTAGTAGCAGTGGCAGGAGAGGGAGAGAAGGGACCTGTTCCGAACGCACTGAGGGATCGCAGACCCGCCATTACCTCTTCGGGTAGCCTTTTAGGCTAAGCCGCTAACCACTGTTAAAAAATAACAGTTTTTGGGAACATCTGGACTTATTATAGATTTTTTTCATCATTGGGGTAAGTGGATCTGACGTTATCTTTATTGAGGAGATCGTATGAAAATTCGGACTCTAATTTTAAAGAGAAAGCATAGGCTGGGGAGAAGTGACTCCCAGTGAAACATGCCGGGTTTGAGGTTTAAAAAATTGGAGGTTTAAAAAGGCAGGAAAAAAAAAATTTAATGAGTAAAGGAAAAGGGAGAGAGGGGCCCAACAGAGTGGTCGTGGGACAAGTGAAGGAAGACGGAGAGAGAGGAGACGAGAGAGACTGGAGGGCGAGTGAAGGAAGGGGGAAAAGAGAAGCGACGAGAGAGACCGGGGGACGAGTGAAGGGAGACGGAGAGAGAGGAGACAAGAGAGGCTGTGGGACGAGTGAAGGAAGGCAGAGAGAGAGGCGACGAGAGAGGCCGGGGGACGAGCAAAGGGAAAAGTGGAGAGAAAGGCGACGAAAGGGCCGGGGACGAGTGAAGGAAGACGGAGAGAGAGGAGATGAGAGAGCCCGGGGGATGAGTGAAGGAAAGTGGAGAGAAAGGCGACGAGAGTGGCCGGGGATGAGTGAAGGAAGATGGAGAGAGAGGAGACGAGAGAGACCGGGGACGAGTAAAGGGAAAAGGCGGAGAGAGAGGAGATGAGAGAGACCGGGGAGAGTGAAGGAAAGGGGAAAGAGAAAGGAGAGGGAGAGTGGTCGGGGACGAGTGAAGGAAGACGGAGAGAGAGGAGCCCAGAGAGCCCGGGGGACGAGTGAAGGAAAGCGGAGAGAAAGACGGCGAGAGTGGCTGGACGAGGGAAGGAAGGCGGAGAGAGAGGCGACGAGAGGAGTGAAGGAAAGCGGAGAGAAAGGCACGAGAGAGGCCGTGGGACGAGTGAAGGAAGGTGGAGAGAGAGGCCACGGGGAAGGCCTGGGGGACGGACAAGTGAAGAGGTGGAGAGAGAAGTGACGAGAGTGTTTGTGGGATAGAGTGGGATTGTAAGTTTTAAAAGTGTGTGAAAGTGGGTAAAAAGTGTAGAAAATATTGTTATTAGTAGAAGGAGAAAGAGATAGTGATATAAAAAAAATAGTCTTTCTCTATCTTTTTGTCTTGTTTTCTCTCTGGGAGTGTGGGGGGGAAGCGGGGTTTTTAAAATTATAGTGATATTGGAAATTTTTTTTAAAGTAATTGGAATTTGGTTAAAATTAGTAGGAATTAACAATTTAGGGAAAATATTGAAGAAAGGTATAGGTAAAATAAATTAAACTAATTGAACTAACTAAAGTATAATTGTGAGTGACAGAGGGATATATTAAATTAAAGAAGAAGGGAATTAATTTAATTAAGAGAGTCAAAATAAACTGGAGACAAAATGATGGGACCCTTGTGCTCAGACACAAATACAAACATTATTACAAAGAAGGCCATCTACAGAATTTAAGACACCAACTACAAAAGAAATAGGTTTGGGAAAAGTCAAGGAATGGCCCAGAGTGGAGGAACTGACATTATGGAAAAAAAAGAAGATTAACTATGACTTTCAAAAGTGAAATGAGAGAGAAAGGACAGAAATGAAGCACATGAGAGCAGAGATAAGAGCAGATGTGAAGAAAGAATTGGAGATGTTTAATAATAAATTGGATAATATTACTGGGGAAATTTAAAAAGGTGTGAATGAGAAAGTTAAAGAAATAGAAAGAAGACAATGAGAGTGGAGGAGCAAGTAGTGAAATCGGGGAAGGATAGAGGTTTTGGGGAGAAAATAACATTATTAACGGATATTAAGAGTAGGAATAAATCAATCAAGATAAGAGGATTACGGGAACAGCCACAAGAGGATTTATTAAAGTTTAATTCAACCTTTGCACAAATTTTGTTTGGGAAACACCAGAACAGTTTGATCTGGAGATTGATAGGATATTCAGGGGAAAACTCGGTGATTGCCAGAAAAAAGAAACATGCCACGAGATATTGTTATTATTTTCTTGGGGAAAAGAGGAGGTTTTGGGTTTCTAAAAACAGAGTTATATAAAAAAAATTTTGGTGGTAAGGGGGAAGTGAACTTAAGATTTTTAAAAGATGTGCATCCAACTTTGTTAAAAAGAAGAAGAGAATAGGGATTTTGACAAAGCTTTAAGGACTCAAGGAATTCGATAAAATGGGAGAGGATAGAAGGGATTTCCTTTATTTGGAAGCAAAGGAGGGTAGTATTAAATACAATCACAAAAGCAAAGGAGTTTTGGAGGAAGCATAAAGATGAATTAAGAAAGGTAAATGAGGAGGTACAAGAACAGGAACAAGAAGAAGAAATATCAATGAAAATTTTAAAATTTATCGCGGGAAAAAGGGAAAGGCGAGAAGACAAAGAGAAAGACAGGAATATAGAGACCAAGGACAAAAAGAAGAAATAGAGGGGGAAAACAAGAGGAGGAGATAGGAGAAGAAGGAAAGGTTGTAGAAGAAGAATTGAAATCCATTGACCCTGAAATAGAAGAAGAAATAGAAGAAACAGAAGAAACCGACAAGTGAACTAGAATCTGCGGGGTAAAAATTTGAAATTAAAAAAATTTTAAATTTGGGGAACGTTCGCGGAATAAATTCTCCATAAAAAAGAAAGCGGGGATTTCATCAGCTAGAAAAATTAAATGCAAAATAGTGGCAAAAAAAGGAAATACATTAAAAATAAAGATTTAAAATATATTAGGAACCCTAAATTAGGACAGTCTTTTTTCTTCATCAATAGATAAAAAAAAAAAAGGAGTAACCATATATGTTAGTAACAAATATGAAGCAAAACAAGTATTTAGTGATAATTCGAGACATTGGATAGTGATAGAAGTAAATAAAGGATTGTAAGTTAATGATAATAGGAGTATATGGACCATTAGAAAATAGAAGTAGATTTTATTTAAAATTATTGGAAAGAATGTTAGAATTAGAGGTAGATAACCATAAGAAAATTTAAATGTTTGGAAAAATTGGAAGGAGTATTAGACCCATATGTTGATAGGGTGAAGTATTAAAAATAAAAAAGATATTAGTAGGAAAAATAAAGGGGAAAGGTTCCCAAAAACCCCTTTTTTTTTTTAACTATCAGTTAGGTTAGTAGAGGCTTGGAGGCAATAAAGGGGGAAAAAGAAAATTATACTTATTTTTGGAAAAATTTTAAAGTCGGGGGTTAAATTTAAATATGATTTTTGTGTCGACAGAGTTGAAAAAAAAACATAGAGAAATTGGAAATATTACCCAAAACGATTTTAAATTTTTGCCCAGTTTTAATAATCATTAATCAGGGGGAAAAAAAGTTATAATTGGAGGTTAAATGATAATTTGTTGAAAAACGAATCAGTGGTAGGAAAAGCAAAAGAAGAATTAAAGAATTTTATGGATAATAATTTAGATAAGGAACAATCAGAACAAATATAAGGGAAAAAAGTAAGGTGGTAATAAGGTTTTTTTTTTATAAGTCAGCAAGCATGGATTACAAAGTGTAGGAAAGAGAAAGAAGCCAAAATATATAATATGTTACAAGATAAAGAATTAGAATTGAAAAAAAAATCCAAAAAATCATAAAACATTAAAAAAATTTTATATTAAAAGAAAAAGTGACTCTGTTAATGACAGAGGAAATAGAAAATAAAATGAAATACTTAAAACGGAGACAGTTTGAACATGCTAATAAGACAGGAAGATGGTTGTCATTTAAATTAAAGAAAGAAAAAGGGAAAAAAAGTTATATTAAGGGATTAAAGGAGGGCCAAGATACCTTTCATTAAAAAAGAATAAGATCAAAAATATTTTTGTTAAATATTTTGAGGGAAATTTTTTAAAAAAAAAATACAATCAAAAGAACAAGAAATTAAGATAAAGGCATTTTTAGAACGGACAAAATACAAAAATTACAGATAATCAAAAAAGAGAGTTTAGATAATCCAATAAAAAATCATTAGAAGTTAAGAAGGCAATTAGTAAATTGAAAAAGGGGAAAGCTCTGGGACCAGATGGTTTTACGACATTTTACTATAAAACATTTCAGGAGGAATTGATACCTTTGTTAGTTAAAGTTTTAAATTCGATTAAAAAAATATATTTCCAAATACTTGGAAGAAATCAAAAAAAGTTTATCCCCAAAGAAGGAAAAAATCCAACAGATAAAAGAAATTATAGACCAATCGCACTACTGAATATAGATTATAAAATTTGTACACAGATATTAGCAGATAGGTTAAAAGGAATATTAGATAATTGGATTAACGAGGATCAGAATGGATTCTTACCAGGAAGACATTTGAAGAATAATATAAGAATAATTATGAACATATAGAATATTATCAGAAACATAATCAAAAACAATTGGCTTTAATTTTTTTGGATGCTGAAAAACGTTCGATAATGTTAATTGGCAATTTATTTTCGCAATAATGAAAGAAATGGGAGTGGGAAATAGGTACATGGAATGGATAAAAGCTATATATAATGAACAAAAGGCGTGTTTAGTTATAAATGGGGGAAAAAAAAAAACAATTTGGAATGTATAGAGATAAAGTCAGGGATGCCCTCTTTACCTTTGTTATTTATTATCTGTTTAGAAGCTTTAAATAATAATATTAGAAACGAGAAGAAAAAATAGGAGTTAGAGTAAGGGGATTTGAAATAAAAAAAACGTATGCTGATGATTTAGTTATAATTTTGGAGGATCCTATGAATAGTATTAGAAAATTGATAGAGGAATTAGAAGAATTGGGAGGGGAGCTGGCTTTAGGGTTAATAAGGAAAATTTCTGATAATGACTAAAAATATAACAGCAAAACAAGAGAGCGAATTGATAGAAATCTCAGGATTTAAAACAGCTAAGAAGATAAGATATTTGGGGGTAATTTAAAAATAATTCAGATTTATTTGATAATAATTATAAAAAAGGGATGGGGTGAGATTACGAATGAAATGAAAAAAAGGAAAAAATTAATTTATTAGGTAGGATTTCAGCAATCAAAATGAATATATTACCAAAAATATATTTTTATTTCAAAGTATACCCATAATACATAATGAAAACCATTCCAAAAAAAGGGAGCAGGATTTGTGTAAGTTTATTTGGAATGGGGGAAAACCAAGAATTAAAATAAAATATCTTAAAGATATAAATGAAAAAGGAGGGTTAACATTGCCAGATTTAAAACTCTATTATGAAGCTTCAGCATTAGGTTGGATAAAAGATTGGGTGACATTGGGAAAAACAAAGACTGTTAAATTTAGAAGGATTTAATTTATATTTTGGATGGCATGCATACCTGTGGTATGATAAGCACAAAATAAATAGAGAATTTTTGGATCACTATGTTAGGAAATCAATTTTAAAAATATGTTTAAGAGTTAAAAATAAATTGTATATAAAAATGCCATATTGGGTTTCCCATGAAGCTTTTTATCAGTTAGAAAAGAATCAATTGGGAAGTGGATAAAAATATAAAGATATAATTAAAAAAGAGGGGAAAAAATAAGACCTAAAAGTAGAGAAGAATTAATTGGGAAAAGAGGTATAGATCACATTGGCTTCTCCATAGAAAATTGGTTGAGAAATATAAATTGGATAAAAAAAAAATGGGGGGGGATCATTAAAGGGAAAAAGAATTAGACAAATTGATAAGAGTGGATGTTAAGGCCCTTTGAGTAAAATTTATAAGTTATTATTAAATTTGGAATTGGAAAAGGAAATTATAAAAAATAATATGATAAAAAGGGCTCGAGATATTGGATTTTCAAAAAAAAATTTCAACAATGGGAAGGTGCATGGAAATTAAATCATGAATTTACAAAGAGTTATAATTTAAAAGGAAAATTATTTTAAAAAATTTTTTTTAGATGGTACTTAACCCCAATGCAGATTGCCAAAATGAAAAGAACAAAATCAATAGCTAAATGTTGGAAATGCCAAAAAAATTGGGTCTTTTTTTTTACTGCTGGTGGACATGTGAGAAGGCGAAAAAGAATTTTTGGGGGGGAAAATATATGAAAAGATAACGAAACATTTAAAAATCAAGTTTCGAATGTCACCGGAAATATTTTTGTTAAACATGTTTGAGAAAATAAAGAAAAAATAAGGGGGGAAAAATTCAAAAAATTTTTTGTTACATGGACATGTGCAGCCAGAACTGTTTTTGCTAAAAAATGGAAGGATAAAAATGTACCAACAATAGAGGATTGGATAAAAAATTTTTATGATCTGGCGGAGAGGAAAATTGACAAAAAGATTAGAAAAAAAGGAAAAAAAATGCATTTAAAGAAGAATGGGGGGTATTAAATTCTTTATGGGAAAAAATATTGGGGAAATTAGCAATGATGGGATTGTATGAATAGGATATAATATAATAAAATACTATAATGTATGTAGTAATTGTTGGAATATTTGAATAAAGACATTTAAGATTTATTAAGAATTAAAATTTAGGGTAACAGAATATGTAAGTAACAGATATGATAAAAAAGTAGAAGTTAGAGTATAGAGATAGAAACTGCTATAGAGATTAAGAGAATCTTTTATATAGTAGCAGGATAGAAAGAAAAAAAAAGGAAGTAAGTTAACCAATGGTGATAAAGAAAGAAGTCAAGGGGATTATTAATTGAAGAATGTATGTGAATGTTCTGGGGTGTGTATGTAGGTTTTGTGTAAAAAATTTGTTATAATTGTGTTTATTGTGTTTATTGTACAGTATTATGTAGTGTATTTGAGTGTATGTAATTAATTGTTTGTATGTTTTTAAAAGTGAATTTGATAATAAAATTATTTTTAATACATTTTTTTTTAAAAAAAAAATGACGAGAAAGCATGTTTCTGAGAGTCAAGAAAGCCCAATGAGAAGAATCCTTGGCTGATTACAATCTTCACAGTCTAGGACTAAACCTGAGCAACATTTGCGATGTGGGAGCTAAAAAAGTCAATGCAATTCTAGGATGCATCAACAGGAGTATTGTGTTTAGGACAAAGAAAGTAATAGTACCAATCTGCTGTGCTTTGGTCAGACCTCACCAGGCATACTGTGTACAGTTCTGGGCACCACAATTCAAGAAGGATATGAACAAGCTGGAATGTGTCCAAAAGAAGGCAGTCAAAATGGTAAAAGGCCATACACTATGAGGAGTGGCTTGGGGGCGGAGAGGGTGAGTATGTTTAGCCTATGAAAGAGAAGGTTAAGAAGTGACAGGATAGCAATGTTTAAATGCTTGAAATTATGGCCATTTCCACACTAGACTGTTATGGTGATATTATTCTGCTCTCAAAACTGTATGGAACCCTTTGAGGCCTTTGAGGCCCCTCCCTAAACTGCAAACTATAGGATTCCATAGGATGTTGAAAGTGGAATAATACCACTATAGTGAGGAAATGTCCTATGTTACATAGAGGATGGAGCAAACTTGTTTTCTGCTGCTCATTTTCTGCTGCTCCGGAGACTAGGATATGGAACAGATTCCATCTAAAGAAAGAACTTTTTGATGGTAAGGTTGGTTTGATAGCCCCTGATCTCGGGGTGGGGATGGGGGACTGCTGTTTCCCACTTTCCTTTCTGTCTCGCCTTTCAACCCTGAAAAGATTTCTGTTGCTTCCATTTCTCTTTCATTCTGAATTTTATTTTTTCCTCTATAGCAGTGGTTCTTAACCTTTCCTCTACCGAGGACCCCTTTTAATTATATTTTCTTGCCATGGACCACCGAAACTAAATTCAAGATTTAATATCCTGAAGTGCATTAAATGTTTATTTAAAGTTGCTAATCAAAGGTCTTCAAATTTGAAGATAAGACAGAAGTAAATAAACGCACACACCCTCACTATTATAATACTTCTATTGGAATGATTCCATACAAATTTGCCTGCCTGCCTTCCATTCATTTTTTCTATTTTAGCTGTAAAAACTCATAATATTTCTTCAAGCCTTCATGGACCCCCCATGAAGGACATTGTGGCTCCATGGAGGTCTGCAGACCACAGGTTAACACTAAGGAAGAATGATCCCGCAAAAGGGCCACTGGAGTTGCTGCTGACTTTTAGTTGCAAGCAACCTGTCATGGCTGTGCTGAGCCAATATGGTGTTGTAGTATGAGCGCTGGACTAGCACTCTGTGAGATCAAGGTTTGGATCCCTACTTGAATGTGGAAACCCACTGGGAGACCTTGGGAAAGTCACATACTTTCACCCTCAGAGGAAAGCAATGATAAACCTCCTCTGAAAAAATCTTGCCAAAATAACCCATGATAGGTTTGCTTTAAGACTGCCATAAGTCAAAAACAACTTGAAGGCAAACTGCAACAATAAACAACTTCACCATGGCAGCTTTAATCATCATAGAAGGGGCCATAGTAGGAGGAAGGATACCACCCTTGAACCAAAGAAGTTGGTCACCCCTGTTATAAGCAGAAGAAATACAGGATTTTAGTGTGTGAGAGAAAGAGGTTCTTCCATTTTTACAGTGGAGACCAACTAAAGCCCAGTGTTAAGTTCAGAAATTGTCTTTAATAACTATAACCTCAGGTCCCCTTGAACCTCATTTTGGAAACCCAGCGTGGTCCATGTGGAAAAGAATATTTACCTTTTACAGTCTTTAAAAGATCTTATGCTGACATCAGAACTGGAGTGCAACACACTTCACATTCTCTTTTTTAGATGCAGGGCATGAAGATGGGACAATCTTAATTACTATTACATCTCCATTGGGACTCACCTTACGACTTGAAATCCCACACTTCTAGATTGAATCTTGGAAGACAAAAACAAAACAAAATGGATAGCCTAATTTAGATACTTTTGACAATTTAATTCAACAAAGCAATTTTTGTCGTCACTCTCATCAACCAAAAGATCTGGGCATGTATACTGTTAGAGGACAGCCCAGGATTTGTTGCTGTGCTGATGTGTATTTTAGGCATTAGGAATTACATTGGGAGAGGCTGGGAGAGAAAAAGCCATTGGGCTTCAACCCTCTTCTTTGGCTAAAGTAAGTGGTTTTGTGGTGGAAAGGCTTGGTTTTAAAGTGAATTTAAACCCATTTTCCTAAATGTGGATAAATACAGCCACACATAGCTGTTCCATTCCTTTGAGAAAAATTTATCCAAGCCTTCAGAAAGGAAACCTTATGTTAATAAATCCAAACACAAACTCGACAGTAAAGTCGAAAGCTTTCACGGCTGGAATCCATAGGTTGTTGTGGGTTTTCCAGGCTCTGAGACCGTGTTCTACTAGTATTTGCTCCTGATGTTTTGCCTGCATCTGAGGATCTTCTGAAGATGCCAGCCACAGATGCAGGTGAAACGTCAGGAGCAAATACTAATAGAACATGGCCTCAAAGCCCAGAAAACCCACAACAACCTACAAACTCAACTGCTACATTTTAGATCAACTGGTGTGAGTGTGTGCGTGCATGTGTGTGTCTGTAAATGTATTCCCTTCAGATGGTTTGGACCACAACTCTCAAAATACATTAGCATTGGATAGGGGGAGGCTGATGGGAATTGTAGGCCAAAACATCTAGAGACCCTTACTTTAAATCATGACCTCCCCTGAACAGAGAAGTGTGTGTTGCTATGTTTTTTGGTTTTTGCTTTTTTAAAGAGCAGCACATATCAGTGACATCATTTCCTGTGTTTCCAGCATTCAAGCCATGAGTTCTCTTTGTTCACTTAGCCAAAATGGCATCCTCCATGGAGAAGTGGGAGGTGTCAGCAGTCTTGGGAGTTTTCCAAGGTTTGCAAAAGTTAGAAGAGTTATGGTGTCACAAGGGGGAAAGAGAAATGACAAGACAGTCCAATTTTGATTGGGAGTGTTTAGTAGCCATGGAATGATGAATTACTTTTCTTAATTAAAGAAAAGAAAATGGGTTAGAAATGGAATTCTAAAGATAAGCACTATACACTGCGACATTTTTATTGCTGTCCCTACTTATTGTAGAGTTGCATCCTCTATTTTAAAAAATCCTGGAAAACCCACTCAGCATTTTTCTACGGAACAATTTGAATCACAATCCAAGGACAAGATCTACCTGCAGCAATAAAATAATATTTTGGTGTGGGGAAAAAATATTCTCCACTCCACGAGATTGTGTAGGATTTGCAGCTGTGTTTACCAGCATAGGCTGTGATTTACCCCAGTGACCTGTGTATGCCTCTGGTTGGAAGGCAAATATATTTTTCACTAATTGGGATGGTCATGGTGAGCTGCATATGGTGTTATTGACATGATCAAACTCAAACCATGTTTTCTTGATGTACTGCAAAAAGAATTAATTTGACTGCTAAGCAAGGTATACGGTATGGTCCTAACAAGATATATTCCTACACACTGAAACTGCAAAGGAGGAAGGCTTCTAGGTTGGTGTTTCATCGTGAACCACATATAAAAAGCACCTAGAATTTGAATTTATACATGCATATGGTCATCAAAAAAGTAAACCCAATTAAGCTCAGTGGGACTTACTGTCAAGTTTGTTTGTACAGGGTTGTAGCATTTTTACTCTGGAAATCTTATGTAGTGAATAATTTCTTCATGTGTAGTTTCATGTGTAAATTCATCAGAGCTGAATACTTGGAGATGATTCAGAGATTATGAAGAGGGCATTTGTACTGCTGACAATCTGAATTTTTTTTTTTTTACTACGAATCCCAGAATCACCCAGGGAGTTATAGTCCAGAAAAATAACCTTCTGAAGGTGTTGGTATTACCTCAGTTGCAAGAGATCATTTCTGTTCAAGTATGCTTTCCCCTATCAAAATCCTCTGATAGGAAGGATTCAAGTGGACTGACTATAATTCAAGGAACTCAGAGACAGATATACATGGATGTCTTCTCTCTTTATCTTCATAACAGCCCTGTAAGGTGGGTGAGACTGATAACACAAAGTCACATAAGAAATATCATGGAGGGATACAAGTTTGGGTCTGAGTCCATGAGTTCATCCATGTCACCATGTTTCCCTCATCTATTCAAATTCTCCCACCCTTCAGTGTTGCCAGGTTTCAAAATAGCAAAAAGAGACAGCCAAAAATTCATGACATGCAGGGTCAACAGTGAGGAAGTAGCAGCTAACAAGTTTCTGTTCTGCCTAAATAATGAGTAAAAGTATTGATTTCAGTTAATCTAAGCATGTATTTCTCTGCAAAATTAGCATGCCTCCATATTCATAGATTACATGAATTTCTGTTTTATGAAGGGCCCACACTCCAAAATATAAGGTTTTGTTCTTATTGTTGTTGTCTCATTCAGTCTCTGTGCAAGGAAATTTTTTCTGATCTCCAAACAGAGGACATCCTTTATAATAAGGGACACCTGGAAACTCTGATCCCCATCTTAGTTCCATATATAGTAGGCCTTTCACTTTCATGAGGAATAGGGAAAAAGAACCCTCGCGAAAGTGAAAAAACCACAAATAACTGTGGGTCCCCACCATCCCTGCCATTGAGAGGGTCACAGGAGATAGGAAAGAAGGGAAACAACTTCCCTGCTTGGCTTTCTCATGGCTCCTACCTGCGCAGCTGAGAGAGTGGGTGGGTGCAGGAGAAAGCCAAGCAGAGCAACAACTTCCTTGTTTGGCTTTCTCCTGCCACCCACCCCCACAATCAGGTGAATGGAGGGGTGCAGGAGAAAGCCAAGCAGGGAAACAACTTCCTTGTTTGGCTTTCTCCAGGTTCTCAACCCTGCAATGGGGCAAGCGGAGGGGGCGCAGGAGAAAGCCAAGCAGGGAAATAACTTCTCTGCTTGGATTTCTCCTGGCTCCCACTCGCATGATCGGGTGAGTAGTGGGAGTGCACAAGAAACCAAGCGGAGAAAGAGCTCTTTGCCTGCAGGGTGTCTCCTGTGCCCCCCCTTCTGTGCCTGCCAAGGGTGCACCCGCACCAGCAACAGCAGCCAAAGGAGCAAGGGGAAGGGTTGATCGCCCTCCCTGTGCCCTCCTGCCCCCCTCAGGCCAGGGAATGAGAAGGGGAGAAGGGGAGCAAGTGGACCCCTTGCAAATAATCAAATTTGCGAAAGTGAAACCCTCAAATGTGGAGGGAGAACTGTATGTAGAGCACTAGTATACTGCGAAGGAAGGTTTGTTTTTGCTAGGAATTTCTGGGCATGGTATCATCTCAGGAGGACTAAAACTACAAAAAGTCCTGTGGCATTTTTAAAACTGCAGGGTTCCCAACTTATGTGGCTGGTTAGGGACTGGAACACTGAGAGAAAACAGAATTGGTTGAAAAACAGGACCCATATACTGTACTGTAGGGAGCCTACTTATGGAGGCTTACATGTTAATCAATCTCATGTGTGCTGCTTGCAAACTCTCTCAGCCAGTTTAGTGTTCCCCTCGCCAGCTTGCCTTGCAAGCAGCGCATGCATGCAAGTGGTTCCAAGTGACCATCCATAGGAAATTAAAACTGATGAAAGACTGGAACTCTTGTCTAATTAATGGAATTTGTCCTTAACTTGGCAGTGTCAAAAGAGCAAGTTATCAGGTAATAAGACAACAAAAGACGGCTTCCTGTGATAGATTCATTATAACATGAGCATTTGTGGACTTCTCCAGTCATAGGAGCACTGTATCATATGCTAGTTCTCAGTGTTCAAATTGTTTCTTAAATGTCTTTTTGATTGCGTTTTCTATGGACCATTTGCAGCAGTTACAATTTTCCTGTGAAAATGTTGGTAAGAAGAACATGCTTTCTCGGTCCTGAACCTGGTGATAGGGCTGCTCCTATTGCTGAGTACATATTCTCTAGGCAGCCTTGAACCTTTAAGAATATTATCAAAATCTGCCACAGCCCTAAATAGAAGAGGAAGTTATCTTTTGCTTCCTTTCCCAGAGATTTCAGTATACTGAGTGAATGATTTATGATACAAGCAACAATTCTGGGGCCCAATTTGGATGTTTTCCTCTTTTATAACTGCTGAAATACCACATCGATCATTATGAAAAATGCTGATAAAACCTTTCTGTGCCAGACAACATCTTTCGTGATTCCACTAAGGCAACTTAAAGGATTATTTTATATGAACTGTCCTTACTGTTTCACATGAGGGTGGGAAACCTTAATCTTTGTCACGAAAATCACATTTTCAGTGTTAAATTGACCAATTCAGCTGCTCACAAGGGCATATAAATATTCCCTCTATTTTTATGTATACACTTGCATGACTATTTTCAATCACTCTAGACCTTATGAGAAGTTATTTCAGCATGCATTCAAAGAAAGAGCAGTAGGGAGGAGGAAGGCCACATTCATGGATATCCAATATCTCTACCACTGTGGACTCCACCTCACAGCTTTGTAGGTTGACTGAAAGGCCTGAGAGGAAACTTACTTGTGTTTAGCTGAGCACACTGTGGTGGTTTGCTCCTTTCCTGTTGTTGTTGTTGTTGTTGTTGTTGTGTGCCTTTCAGTAGTTTCTGACTTATGGCAATCCTAAGGTGAGCCTATCACAGGATTTTCTGGGGCTGAGAGTCTGTGATGCACACAAGGTCACCCAGTGAACTTCCATGGCTGAGTGAGGAATTAAACCCTGGACTCCATAATTGCAATCTCATGTTCAAAGCATTACACTACGCTGGCTCTGGTTCCTCACTCAGACTTTAACCCTGGGTTCCTGCCACTCATCTTACCCTTACTCTTAAACCCTTCCTTGGATTTACTCTAAAGGCTCCTAAGGTGGCTCTTAATGTAACAAGTACACATGTTTTGGGGTTCTTGCTTGTGTGTGGCTGAGACCCAGATTGTCCATTTTGGCAAATTAATTAATAAAACAAGAGAGAACAGTTTGTTCAGTAAAAGTCTCCTTTACAATGACAGTCATAAATGCTGGACCATTACTTCTTCTGCGATTACAACTTGTATCAAATTCCAGTACCCCTTTCACAGACACTCTAGCCACAGCAGCCCCGATATCCAATTCCTTCTAACTCAACTCATCTGCCAGTTAAAATAATCTTTTTATCTCTCCCCTCAGCCCTCCTTTTCAACATCCTGAGGGCTGTGATTGGTTGATTTCACAAGTTGGACAGGCCCTTTTGCTCTGCTATCTGTCATACATGCTTATGTTCCTCCCTATGGTTTAGAACCATGCATGATCACAATGACTCCTCTGTGCAAGCAGAAATCATGGGTTTGTTACTCCAGTGGAAAAACTCTATCTCAGGGTCTACAATTTTGATATTAAATAGGATTCTGTGTGCCTGAGAGGTCGCCCAGCTGAGCACGTAGGCAGCCACGGCCGAACGATCGAAAACCAGGTCAAGCCAGTAAAATCCCAGTCATGTAGCCCCAGGAGACCTCAAGATATGTAAACCCACAATAAACAAAGGGTCTTCAGCCTTGAGAAGCCAACTTGAGGGGACTAGCATGTTTGCCCCAAGTTGAGCAAATATCCTATCAAGCGAGGACCATTTACATGAAGTCACACCACAACCAAATGCAGCCGAACACCTTGGCAACACCTTGTAATCCCATCACGCAAAGGAAGTTACCATTGTGGAGTTTCGTTCTCACTGTAACACCCATTGTTCTCCCCAGGAAAGGATTAGTCCTCCAGGCCCTTTTCCCCCTACAAATAGTCCCAGTTTTTGAGCGGTTCTTTGCATTGCTCCTGGTCATCCCAGCAGACTGTTGCTCCGTCCGTTGAGTAATCCCCTCAGCCCTCTCCATGCTGAGCCCCACTTCTACACTGTTTTCCTGGACCAAAGACTTCAGGAAAAGGTGCATTGTTACCCCACCTGCAACCCCCTTCAATACTCCCCTATCCAGTTTCCTCTGTTTTGCTTCTTAATAGGTCTTGAGTGAGTTTGTGAGTGATTGCATTGCTGCAATCATTGCTGCAAATTGAATGAGGTTTTCATTCAATAAAATCATTTTATTGGACATCTTTTGTTTGGTTTTTGGCTTGGTCTGACCCTGTAAAAACTGGGTAGAAGGACCCCGCTAGGTTACCCTGCCTCTCACATTGCTATTGCTTGTGCTCTGGCTAGTTTCCATTCCCCTTCATGTGGAACATATTGAGATGTCCCCCAAGGGACCCCAGAAATCAGGGTAACAGGTTCACTTGACTGGCACCTCAAAATGAACACATCTGTAGATGTACTAGGTCTCTTCACACTTCCACTGATTGCATGACTGATAGAGGCAATATGGCTGCCATACATACCAGTGAATAGTGAGGTGCCTATCAAAGATGTGGACAGCTTTTGAGATATGGAAGGGATGGTCTCCTGTCCTCTATATGTCAAAGATCACACACCTTCTCTCATCACAGAAATTCAGTGGAATGGTTTCACTTGAAAAACTAGACACTTCTTCAAAACTAGGTCCCTTTCTGCACCTTACCTTTTTCTGGCTCTGGGGTGCAGGGATTGCACAAGCAGCCTCCAGAGAGGCTCTCATGTCCCTACTGCTTCAGCTCTACAAGAGCTGCCTGCTCACACGAGAGCCCCTCCTCTTCCTTCCGCTGGGCAGCCCGGGAGTTTCCTAGGCTGTGCTGGGGCACGAAGTGCAGCCAGTGGCTTTGGAGGCTCCGCATGCCAGGTAAGTGTGCCTGGGGCCCGGGAGCAATGCGTGATCGTGCACCATATCTGCTTCCAGCCGAAAATGAAAAGGTGTGCAATTGGCACCTGCCAGCCCCTGGAGCGTCATGCGATTGTGAGTGCATCATACAGATTGCTCCTCACAATCGCACAATGCTCCAGGTGCCCTTTCGCATGGCAAATGCCGTGCAGAAAGGGCCTAGGTTTATAGGGTGAACACACATTTTTTTAAATTAAGTTCACTGGTTCTTCTATGAGGCTTTGGGGAGTGTTAATTAGTTTCAATATAAGCTGTATGATTCCTTAGAACATTGTTTTAAACCAGAAATTTAGGTTCTGAAAATTTTTTTTTTCTTTTGTGCTGCCAAATTTTTATGGTGTGCCAGCAAAATTACAAGAAATTTGTGGGTTTTCCTGCTTTGATGCCTCATAGGAGGGACCTCTGGTAAGGCTGTAAAAACAGCTGGTTAGTTCATACACAGTGTGCAGGCTGTGGGGTGACCCTCTCTGATCTAGCAAGTTTGCTTTAAGATGTTGGTTTGCTGAAAATGATGGGTAAAAGAAACTTTTCTAACATCTCTAGTTTGAAGATGCTTGAAAAGTCATTTAGTCCAACACCTTGCACAATAGAGGATCTGCCACGCCAGTGGAAGAAATCCAATACTGTAGCATGCCTGACAGATGACTCTCAGGTCTGAGCTTGAATACTCCCATTAAGGAAGAGCCCATGATCAAAGCAATTTCTGTTCCAGTATCAAATAATTCTTGGTGTTATGGAGATTCTCTGAATGTCTTATCTGTCTTGGAACAAAATTGTAACATTCAGGTGGATTCAGAAATTGGAACATGTGCCCTTTTGAATTGTAACTCCCTGAAATCTACTATCTAGCATAGCCACTGACCATGGCTATGGGATTCTTAAAGCTGTAGTTCAAACAACTTTTCCATACTTTCAAGTGGATGGTGTGCTGTGGGCAAAACAATACTATTCAATATTGCAATATTGCAAGTCATTGCAATATTATTCATGTCTGTTCAGAAGTAAGTTCCACTGAGTTCAGTGGGATCTACTCATACAGGTAAGTATGTTCAGGCTTGCAGCCTTCATTCCCAGTCTGTTTAAAAAACAGAGCCAGTATGATGTAGTATTTTGCATGTTGGACTGCCAATGTGGGAGACCAGAGTTCAAATCTTCACTAAGCCATGAAAAGCCACTGGGTGGCCTTGGGCAAGTCACACTCTCTCAGCCTTAGAGAAAGGCAATGAGAACCCTATCTGAAGAAAATCCCATGATAGCTTTTCCTTAGGGTTTCCATAAGTCAGAAAGCACACAGCAACAACATGGGAAGATTAATGGTGTCCTTCTTTATGAAGACAAGAAGTGAAAGCTATTGTAAGATACTTTGCTCAAAGACCTCACTGAACACTGTTAAATACAACAGAAGGTTAGAGAGAGATTATGAAATCTTTCTTAGAGCTATTATATTCTCACTGCCTTTATTTGTTTAAACACAGAAATTCTAGTCATGTTCAACAATTATGTTGTTATATTCTTTTTCCAGGTGTCATTGTTGTGAGATAAAGAGATGAACTTCACCTTGCTACATGCCCTTGTTGAACGGATCTTCTTACATCAACCTCATTTGGCTACATTTTCTCAGGAGTTGACAGAATTCAAAGCCATTTCTGGTGGTAAGACAGGTAAGCCTTTTTTTTTCTTTAAAAACATCACTTTTCTCAAAAATTTACTCATTTCAATGCCCCTCTTATCAATCCTTATGATCTGTTTTTCCCCATTTCCTTCCCCTCACTTACTTTGTGCTACCCTTTCTAATTTGTTGGGGTTTCCATCAAAGGTCTTGAGGTGGAAGTTGAAGGCATATAAATACGTGTTTAAGAGACTCCAAAAGAATTTTCACACATTGTGGGAAGCTACCTGGAACTGGATTTCATCATGTTAAGTTTATACTTTTCAAAGAGAAGTTTAAAAGTATGATTCAAACTACTGGGGGAACTGGTTGCCATGGCAATATTCTTAACCTGTCCTGTTGCTGCAAGGGAATTTGAGAAGAAATCTTTAAGTAATGTTCATGAGGTTTTGTGTGCATGTGTGTGTGTGTGTGTGTGTGTGTGTGTGTATCACAGACAAATAGCTAATTCACTTTCATTTCACCTTAAACTAGTTGTTCTACTGACCTCGGATGAGAAGATGTGGAATGCTCAGATAAGGGCTGTGTCGTTGTGAAGCAAAGACACAAGCAGTAATTTGAATGAAAACTTTGACTTAGGAACTAAGGAGAATACGGTGCTCATCAGCCTAGAGCTCTCTGTGAACTGGGCTCACAGGTCATGTGCATATACTTTGGCCCAAAGCAAGTTATCATTACCTAGGGAAAATTTCCGGGAACAACACATTCCAAGTCTGGTATGGAAATAGTATCGGTGTGGGTGAGGGATTCCCAGAAAAGTCTGAGAATAATCAGTCTTCTTGAAACTCCTTCTCTTACACGTAAACACTTTTTTTTTTGCTTCTCTCAAAAATTGTTCAGATGCTTCCCCTGCACTTCTAAAAATCTAAATCTATTTTTTAGTCCCAATTAGAACTGACCCATTGACTTCCATACACTTTATCTTTCCATGTTCCCATTGATTCTGTGAATAGTTGGGATGGAAAATTGGATTTAGGTGAAATTTTCCTCAAAATTTCACTTTAGGTAAGTACAGCAGCCACTATAATATTAATACAGGTTTTCAGAAAAAGTGATGGTAAAGACTGTAAAAGCCCAGAAACTACCCAAGTAACCCTACTGATTAAATCTGACCTTGAACAGTCCAGGCATGATGGACTTCACTTATTGCTGATCTAAAGCAAGATAAAACAAAAAGAGCTATGGAAAAGAATGTTTACCAAACTGAATAGTCATAAGAGTGATGGAAAGTGCCCTGCTGACTGATTTCACTGAGACTTTGATTACTTATTTTCAGATCACGAAGGTATTTGCATTACACTGTTATAGTACTTTGATACACTTTTTACCTGTCACTTCTCTGTCCTGCACTATTTTGGAATCCATAGGTTTCTGAGGGACTCAGAATTTTTTACTAGACAGCTCCAATGCCATGCTTGTTAAGATGAGGTGGGATGGGATGGAGGACATCTAGAAGAAGCAGTATTTGAGCAACATGAATAGACTTTTCAATTGTGATTTACAGTTTCATATTGCAATAAATCCACTGCCAGGAAGCCTTTTTCTTAAATGGTGTATGTCTTGACTGTTCTGTGCACTAGGAAAACAAAACCATGCTCAAAGCTTCACATGCCCAGACGTCATTTGAAATTTACAGTTTCAGATTTGGTTGTGTGATATATCTTTATGACTTACTCTGATCAGTTTTCATAGAATGTGTGCATTTGTGATGGCTAGTGTGTGTGTATGAGTACTTGAGAGAAACAGTAAAATAACAAAACACCTCATTTCCTTCTTTTCCATTTTATGATAAGTCTTACAGAAAGAATTAGAAAAGCATTGCCATGTACAGAAAACTAATAAAATCCAGAGTATCAAGGCAAGAACTCCAGAGTCACAGTTCTTAGAAGATCCAAAGGTGATGTTGACTAGAAACTCATTGAAATTGGGATGTTTCATGGGAATTTCATAAGTGATCAAGAAGGGGTATTTTGGAATTATTTAGTAAGAAGTATTTATGAGGTGATAACCAGCGTGGTGTAGTCATTTGAGCCTGGCAACCAGGGTTTGATTCCCCACTCAGCCATGGAAAGCCACTGGGTGATCTTGGACACATCATACACTTTCATCCCTAGAAAATCCCATTATAGGTTGACCTTAGGATCACCATAAGTTGAAAATGACTTGAAGGCACACAAAAACAACAGCAATCTACTAGTTATAGAAAAAGAAATGGGTTTTAGACTACAACCTATGAGTTACCACAGATCATGTGTGCAAGCCCGCGAAGTACTCAATAAACCACCTGGATTTGATGCTTCCCTGGTATAGCTGAAACAGAGGAGATTGTCAAGAAGCTGGAAGGTCATCACAATCCATATTTCACTGATACTTTCCAGCTTGTCAAGTCAAAAGCTTCAGAGGCTTATTCTAAGTAATAGTCATCTCTTCCTGAAAACAAGGGAGACAAGAAGGCAAAGATCTGAAATAGCCAAACACATTTATACTTAGGGCATGGGAACCAACATAAAATAAACAGAGGCCCATTCATGATGTAGGACTTTCCCTCTCCTCTCTTTTGTAATATGTGACGCTGAAAATTTGCTCTGGAAGTTCCCCAGCTGCTGAAAGCAGATCAACCTCTGGATTCCATCAGCAGTTTTATCAGCAGAAAAATATAATTGCCTCCCTCCAACCACCATTAGTCATGATTGTGTAAGGCAGCAATGTAAAAAAATGTCCACAAAACACAGAGAGGCTTTTGTGTACAACCTTTGTCAGATTCTTCCAGCTTTACAACCTTCTTTTCAGGATCCAGTAGATGCTGGTGTTTCACAGGCTCATTTACTATTGACTACATGGCATTGTTGTCTCCTTCTGTATGAAAGTAGGAATAGAAAACAAGTAGCTAACTGGCATGTGTGAACCAGTAAGAAGAAATCACTTTCATTCTAAAAGGATGGATTATAAAATTAATATGGGATGGGAATAAAGTACACAGCTTAACAAAGAATTAAAATGATAGATCCTACTCACTTATATGAAAATCCCTGATAAAAGCTATTCCCATAGCACTGGAACTTAAAAAACTGCAATATAGCAAATTAGTTTGGCTGCCATTGGATCATCTAGCCCAGTTTTGTTAAGGCAGACTGGGAGCAGGTCTCAATCAGGAGGTTTTTTGGGTTTTTTTCCAGAATTCCCACTGATGTCAGGGACTGAAACTGGAACTTTCTGGACTACAGCCCCACAGGAGAAATCCAGACTGATGGAGAAGTCCCTGGTTTTGTTCTTGTTCCTGTTGTTTCTGATTTTATACTGGGTTGAACTGAAGTGACCTGGGGAACTGGTGTAAGCAGTCTCTGGTCATAGCAGGAGCTGGCAGAAAATGTTCTAGGATAAACAAAATGGGTGTTGATAAAAGTGGAAATAACAGGAATAAAACATAGGACTTTCTGGTCTTTTTATTCAGTCTGGATCTATCCTCAGACAGCTCTTTCAGGCATAACAATACTGTCAAAATTAAAACAAGGCAATCTTATTAGAAGGCATGGAAAGTTAAAAAAAAAAGTTAAACCCTAACTACCATCAACTCCAGGTACCATGGGCATAGTCAAGGATGATGGGAATTAGAGTCTTGCAAAACAAGGAGGGCTACACATTTCTTGGCGATATTTAATGTGCCATATAGAAGCAGGAGGGAACCACCATGGTGTAGTGGTTTGAATGTTGGCCTATGACTCTGAGACTCAGGTTCAAATCGCTGCTCAAATATGGAAACCTACTAGGTGACCTTGGGCATGTTATACTCCCTCAGCCTCAGATGAAGGCAAAGTCAAACACCCTCCAAACAAATCTTGTCAAGAAAACCCTAAGATAGGTTCAACTTAAGTGTGAAAGGACTTTGAAGGCACAGAACAATGAGAGGGAGAGAGATCTTTCTTTTGCAAATAATTTGCTACTTTGGGGAACAGGATAATAGGAAGAAATGTATCTCCTGTGCCTTTTTGTGAAATGGAGATACATTAAAAGGAATGTTTCACATTCTGAATTTTTGTTTTCAGACACAAAACTGTTGAACCTATTACCACCTAATGAACCTATTATCACCTAAATTATCACCTTTAGTGCCCTTTCACTAATTCTAGATTGCCTCTTTTTTTAAAAAAGAGTAACTGTATTAACTTGTTTCAGACTCTGTCTGTCACAATATATACCACCTGAGACTAACACAGTGTGCCTCTGTTGAAATGGGTTCTTCTAGTCTGTGAGAGTTCATGCCAGAATAAATCTGTTAGACTTTAAGGGGACACAAAACTGTCTATGGTGTGTAATTCCAGACTGTGGCTTTTTTTTTCACTGGGATGTGATTCGGACTTATAAAAGAGACCTTTCTTAACTTTCTAGAAGCTGTGAAGAAATGAAAAGGCCTATCATGTCATACTGGTACATTTTACTTTTGAAAGGAGAAGGTTTCTTTGAAATACCTACCTCATACAGGACTCTGGAAGCACAGAGAAATATCAAAAAGAGAGAGGGGGGAGGGAGAGAAGAGACTGAGTAAGAAAGGGAATCTCACTTTATTTCTGTTTTTAGTGCAGCTTTTGAGCTGGAATGTTTCAACATGCACACTTAGAGAATAAGCTCCACTAAACATGCACCCCAAAGAGAATTAACATATATTGTGGTGGGCAATCTGGTACCTTCCCAAATTTTGGACTATAATTCTCATAATCCTTGACTAATAACCATGTTGGTTGGAGCAAGGGGTGCATTGTACCCCAAACACCTACGGGGCATCAGATTACTTTTCTCTGTTTATATATTTACATATGAAAAGCTTTTTGAAGATGATGGGATTTGCTTCTCAGTTCACATGCTTCGAATTGCAGCTATTTAAAATCAGTTTTGTAGTTTGCTTTTAACCGATTTATTCAGTTAATGTTATTAAGTATCTCAATATTTTGTGAAGATGATTAATTAAAGTAGCAGAATGTTTTTTTAAAAGCCCTAAGTAATGCAGACAAATCTTCATTGCATTGAAATTCTTAATGCATTTCCTGAACCAAGTGACTCTTTACATCAACACTGTTATCTATGAATTCCCTTTCATGGGGGAATGGCTCCAATTAAAAATGTGATGAATGCACAGCTAAGGCAAAGCAGGGTGTCAGAGGGAGATGAGGTGCAGTTCTGCATAATTCCTGGCTGTTGTAAATTTCAGTGTATTGTGCTTTCTTCACACCTTTACCCAACATTCTCTCTCTGGTGTACCTGAAGGGCTCATGCCTTGCCTATTACACTTTGGAAATGACCAGCACAGGGAAGTAGAATTGGTGCATGTTAGTTTCACATGTGCTCATTTAAATGCCTGTCCTATCTTGTTTCTTCATTGCTCTTCTTTTATGAGGTTTAGGGGAAGAAAAGACAAAATCTAGCACAAATATTCAAATGCATCTGATATGCATTTTAGTGTAAAATAAGAGGTTTTATATGCACTTTCGCGTCAGATAGACATTTCATACACATTTTAGTATAGAATGCATATTTTTATATGCATTTTAGCATAAAATATGCATTTTTGTGCATCCTTTAGCATAAAATACACATTTTTATAAGGATCTGAATATACTTTAAAACAGAAAACTATACTACAAAATTTGGAGTAGTGCAGCAATAGAAAGAATCAGTATGTTTTGCACTATCTGTTCACTGTGAGATACAAATCAATTTGATTCACATCAAAATGCAGACTGAACAAAATTCTCAAGCATCCCAAGGTTTTAACCTTATTAATCTGAGAGCTTTTGGGGGTATAGTGCTCCCCTGATTTGCTGGCTAATCTGGGAAGTTTGAATGTCCAATGTATAGATCAGAGCTTTCCAAACTTTTCATGCTGGTGACACACTTGTTTAGACATGCATCATTTTACAACACAGTTATTCAGTAAGTAATTCCGTAAGTGGAGGCAGTGCCTCCGCCTGGGCCGGGCCTGGCCTGCCACCGTTGCCCTCACCAGGGTCTTCCTTGGCCCAGGGTGGCTTCGGTGGTGGCAGGAGAGGCAGCCCCTTCACCCAGGCCTGGCCCACTGCTGCTGCCCTTGCCAGAGCCTTCCTCAGCCTGGGTGGCTGCAGCGGGAAAGACAGCCTTTTCACCCAGGCTTGGCCTGCTGTGGCAGTGGGAGACACAACCCATCTACCCGTTATGTTTGTGTGACACAACTACACACTGTAGCTGACACACTAATGTGTTGTGACACACAGTTTGGAAAGCTCTGGTTAGATGTTAATTATCCAGCAAAGAGGAAAAGGTGCCCTGTATATGTTTAGGGGTATATGCTCTTCTTTATTATTGCTTAATATCTTACAAATATGAATGTGTGATCCCTCAGTTTTTGTGATCCTAGACATAGATTAACTGTCACACATCTTTGTGGCTATCCTATTCTGTAACAGAACCACAAGTCCAAGGCGATTTCCACACTATACTGTTATAGTGCTATTATTCCACTTTCAACATCCTGTGGAATTCTGGGACTTGTAGTTTACTGAAACCAAAGAGCTCTTTGCCTGAGAATTCTAAATGCCCCTCCCTAAACTGCAAACTCTGGGATTCCATAGGATGTTGAAAGGGGAAGAATAATACTATAATAGCATAGTGCCGAAATGGCCCATGTTGCCTAAACTTCATTGAGTTAATGACATTGTTGGTCGTTCAGACTATGAGTTGAGCTGGCATACCTAGGCTCAATTCAAGGCCTTGATTACTGCCTATAAAGCCTCAAGGACATGAGACTCATCAACTTTTGAGTCACTTTTTGTTGGGGAAGAGTACTGTCGTTGCTCTAAAATAGTCCAGAGAGAGTTTAAAAAAAATGTAGCAAAATTGCTCTCCCATCCCTGGGGGCATTTGGGGAGCAAATTCATTTTAGAGGTGTGTGATGGGGAGAAAAGGCCACCCAGGGTCTTCTGAGCAAGCAACACAGCCTCCTAAGTTTCAACAGGTGTCTGCCCCTGGATTAGGTCATTGGAAGGCTCATCTTCTCTATATAAGTGTTCTTCCCCTGAATGTACATGTTCAGAATCTTTATTCCATGTTTCCTTACTTTTCAAGGCTTGACCAGGTAGAATGTATAATAAGATCTTCTTGGTATGGGAACCAAGATTATGGAATTCCCTGATTTGCTATGCTTAATTTTCCTTCTCTCCTTCCTGTTCCATTAGGCATTGTGTTATTCCTCTAAGGCTGAGTGTGACTTCTCCAAGGTCATCCAGTGGGTTTCCATGACTGAGAGGAGACTCAGACCCTGGTCTCTCAGAGTCCTAGGTCAACAGTGAAATGACACTGACTGGTTTGTTCTAATTACTGTCTTGCTATACTGGCTTCTATTGTATTGTTGTACATCTCAAATCACTTATAGCATTAAATGTTATTTAATTAATGTCATTTTGTATGAATTGTCTTTTAAAAACCTAAATGCTCTATAAGCACCAAATCCCATCTGATCTTGGAAGCTAAGCAGGGTCAGCTCTGGTTAGGACTTGGATGGGAGAATACTTGGTGCTGCAGGATATATTTCAGGATATATTCGCAAAACCAGCTCTGAGGCCATTTCCATACTGCACTCTTATAGCGCAATTATTGCACTTTCAACATCCTATGGAATCCTGAGGTTTGCAGTTTTGGGAGAAACTGCAAACCCCAGGATTCCATAGGATGTTGAAAGTGCAATAATTGCGCTATAAGAGTGCAGTGTGGAAATGGCCTGAGTATTCCTTGCTCAAGAAAACCCTATGAAAGTCATGGAGTTGTCATAAGTCAACACACACACCTTGAGGAGGCTTGATATTTATTGGTGGGGTTGAAAACATTAAAATAATTCTTTCTTCATTCTCAAATATTTCATGCATTGGCTAGGAAATAACCAATATTTCCTATATGTTTTTCATAGAATGAACATAGGCTCTTTTCTCCTGTTAAAGACTTTCTGGTGCAGTTTCCAAAAATGCTTTGCACCTTCAGTTTCCACTTATGTCCGATGAGATGGCTAATAGCTTGCCTCTTTCTTTATTTTGATGTTCATACCCAGACTGAATACTAAAATGTAGAGAAGATACACAGAATTGAAGAATATAAACAAGCTCTTAGGCACTTTGTCATTCTTTTTCGCAAACATTAATGAACAATTGTAATGCCTAACTGAAACAAATCAGATTACAGTCTCAGAAATTTAAACAGAAGATTTTAGCAATTGTTTTCTTCTACAAAACATTGATGCTTTTGGTACAATTGCCTTCTCACCATGGACTGCAGCAATAATGCTAATAGCGCTAATAATTCTAATCATTACCAGCACAGTTCAACTCATAATAAGTCAGTTGTTCACTAATATCTATGCAAGAAGAGAGGTTTCTTTAAAAATTGCCTGGGATCTGAAGGACTGTGCATGATGCTTACATGTATGCCAGAGTTTTTTAGACCAGTTTGTTATATGGGATAAGATACTGAATCTGGGGTGGAATGCATTACAGTATTCTTCCCTGTTTCTCAGGGAGGATCGTTTGTATGGACATGTGGACTTCTTTGAACATATCGATGATGATGACTGTGGCCTATGAAAGCATATGCCAAATAAATCTTCACAGACAGGCATTCGGTTTGGGACTTACCTCTTCATAAATCCTTACATGTGCATAAAATTGAATTGACATCCATATTCAACAGCATTCATATTCATATAGGCACTTCTGTGATATTACAATGTATGGGCATCCATTGTGCAATGGTAGTCAGTGGAGTAACTGATGCATCATGGCCCAATGTGCAATGGGCATCAATGAACATTAGGGTGCTTTCCCCAATATGCCTCTGGATGCTCCCTGACCCAATTTAAACCCTGGCTAGGAAGCACTGGAGCACCACAGGAGTGCCCAATGCACATCAGAAGTCCTTGATGCACATTAGAAGTATGGATGTGGGAGGCAATAGGAGAAGGTTTGTGGAACTGAGAAATCCAGCTATGAGCTGTCTTTAGCCAAGAGGAAGAGGATCAGAGATGCTTTTTTAAAGGGCTGCGCAGCCTGATTTGAGCCATTGAGAGAGAAAGTTCTCCTAGAAAATAAATACTTGAGGTCAGAGGGGCAGAGGTTGTAGAAACTCGCACATACTGTATTTGCTGGGCCTATAAGACTCACTTTTTTCCTTGAAAAATACTGTTTGAAAATGGGGTGTGTCTTATACGCTGGTGGGTCTTATATACCAGCAAATAGTATTTGCTAGTGTTTGAATGGGGTGTATCTTATACACGGATGCATCTTATATTCAGGTAAATATGGTAATCAAATCTGTGAAACTGAAATCCGCAAATATGGAAGGCTGACTGTAGAGCATGTTTCTTTAGATTAGACTTTAGACTAATCTAGTAGAACGCTGTGATACGGCATGCCTTTGGGCAATTTCAAGAATTCACTGACTCACCAGAAAATTTTCATCTGATTACTTTTGGTGCATGACACTCCTTGAGGCAGGTAGGCTCCAGAAAAATTAGGTTTTGGATTACAACTCCCAGAATTACCAGAGAGCATTCCCATCTAGGGTAGGGGATTTGGGAAGCTGTAGTCCAAAAAAGGTGCTTCTGCAGACTCTGATGCTTGGTGGCTTGCTAGCCTGCTCTCTGGCTCATGTTATTCACCTACGCAACTGCAACCTAAAATCAACTTTTGTCTGGATGCAACCTTGCGTCACAAATGATAACTCTCAGACCTAATTTACTGTGCTGCAGTGTCTCTGTATTGTTTTTAAAAGCCTCTGAGAGACTTTGGGAGAGACCTTGGTACATTATTATGAAAAGGTTATTTTCAGTAAAACCTCACTAATTACATTTTTCTGGCCCAGTGTTGCTTTAATCTTTTACTTCTCTTCAGACACTGTTCACAAGGTTGTAGGGTCCTGAGCATCCCTTTGAATTATGTTCTCTGGGAAACTAAGTAAAAATGGAGAAGTCAATGATTTTCAGGCTTGTTGCTAGCTTAACTTTGGCAGTCTTGCATAAATTCATTTTGTCCATTAAGTGTAGTCCAAGCATTTTGTTCTGTTCATATGGTGGTCAACAGGTTGTCCATGGAAGCTCATGGAAAAGATGACTTGGATGAAGGAGTAGAGGACATGCTGATCAAATTTGCAGATGATACCAAATTGGGATGGGTTGCTAATGTGCCAGAGGATAAGATCAAAATTCAAAATGACCTTGACAGATTGGAGAGCTGGGCCAAAGCTGACAAATGTAATGCCCTACACTTAGGAGGGAAATATAGAATGCACAAATACAGGATGGGGGATACATGGCTGGATAACAGTACATGTGAAAGGGATCTAGGAGTCTTGGTAGATCACAAGCTGAACATGAGTCAGCAGTGTGATGTGGCAGCCAAGAAAGCCACTGCCATTCTTGGTTGCATCAACAGGAGTATGGTATCTAGATCAAGAGAGGTAATGATACCACTCTATTCTGCTTTGGTTAGACCTCATTTGAAATACTGTGTCCAATTGTGGGCACTTCAATTCAAGAAGGATATTGACAAGCTGGAGTGTGTCCAGAGGAAGGTGATCAAAATAGTGAAGGGTCTGGAAGCCATGCCCTATGAGGAGCGGCTTAGGGATCTGGGTATGTTTAGTCTGCAGAAGAGAAGGTTAAGGGGGGACATGATAGCCATGTTTAAATATTTGAAGGGATGTCATGTTGAGGAGGGAGCGGGCTTCTGTTCTGCTGCTCCAGAGACTAGGACAAGGAGCAATGTATTCAAGCTACAGGAAAAGAGATTCCATCTGAACCTCAGGAAGAACTTCATGATGGTCAGAGCTGCCTGGCAGTGGAATATGCTGCCTTGGAGTGTGGTGCAGTCTCCTTCTTTGTAAGTTTCGAAGCAGAGATTGGATGGCCATCTGTTGGGAGTGCTTTGATGTGTGTTCCTGAATAGTAGGGGATTGGACTGGATCACCTCTGTGGTCTCTTCCAACTCTATGATTCTATGATTCTATATGAATGCATCAGCAACTTCTCATTTTGTTCCTCCACAACTTATATACAGAGGCATAATGGAATGTGAGGGAAATGCCATAGGAATATGAGAAGTTGCCTTACACTTAATCAGACCATTGAGCCCTCTATCTCAGTATTAGCAACTGTGTGGGCCTTTCTGCACTACACTGTTATTGTGCTAATATTCCATTTTCAACATCCTCTGGAATCCTGGGATTCCAGTTTAGGGAGGGGTATTTAGAATTCTCAGCCGGAGAACTCTTTGGCCTCAGTAAACTGTGAATTCCAGAATTCCACAGGATGTTGAACGTGAAATGATAGCACTATAACAGTGTAGTGTGGAAAAGCTCTGTGACAGTGAGGCTTTTCTGTAGGATTCTGACCTAGGCCCCACTGGGGTCCTATCTGCAAATGTTGGAGGTTGATCTGGGACCTTCTGCATGCAGAGCATGTGTTCTGCTACTGACCTATGGTCCCCTCCCAATACAGCATCCAATATTCCTTGTTGGTCTCTTGTCTAAGCACTAAAAATACTCAACCCTGCTTAGATTGCAAAATCAGCATGTTTGGGAGAGGGATGGTGGTATTTAATATTACTTTATCTAGTGATACGTCCATTTTCCATGAGGAATTGGTACGTACCACATGTGATTTCTTTTTTTTTTAAAAAAAAATACACACCTGGAGCTCTTTACCTCCACCAAACAGTTGTTTTTGCCATGAAGTCAACTTTGAATTATAGGGAGTCTGTGAATGAGGGACTTCTAAGAGTCCATGTCATCAACAGCCCTGCTCAGGTCTTCCAAACTCAGGGTCATGGCTTCCTTGACTGAATAAATCTACTTGTAGTGTGTTCTCCCTCTTTTCATATTGCCTTCCACTTTACCAAGCATTATCATATCTTCCAATGAGTCATGCCAGCTCCTGATATGTCCAAAGTTGGACAACCTCACTTTAGTCATCTTTGCTTCTGGTTAGAGTTCAGGCTTGATTTGCTCTGAGACCCATTCGTTTGTCTTTTTAGCAGTCCATGGTATCTGTAGAACTCCCTTCCGGCATCACATCTCAAATGAGTTGGTTTTCTTCCTATTTGCTTTCTTCACAGCACTGGTTCTCAACCTGTGGGTTCCCAGATGTTCGTGGACTTCAGCTCCCAGAAGCCCCAGCCACTATGGTCAATGTTCAGGGCTTCTGGGAGATGAAGTTCACGAACATCTGGGGACCCACAGGTTGAGAACCACTGCTTCACAGTCTAGCTTTCACAACTGTATGTAGAAAACAGGAATGTGATGGCATGGATGATTCTGACTCTGGTATTTAATGAACTCATAAAAAGTGATTTAATACTTTGTAAGTATACTTGCTATGGAAGAAGTCCCATCGAACTCAGCAGAACGTATTTCCACTGGACTCAGTGGGACTCATTGTTCACATAGAACCATATTGGTTCGGCTAATAAGTAAAGACTAACCTTTATTTAGAGCTTGGGAAACTACACAGTAATTATTCCAAAATCCAAAATAGTTACCATTGTAGTTACATTTTTTAAACAACAACAACAACAAAAACCCCTCCTAACTTTCCTGTTTGTCAAAAGGAACAACTAGTTATCTCTTTAGTTCCTTGTAAACAAAAGAAAACGAAGCACTCTCCATGCTACCAGCTGCTGCCCTGTGGCAAAAAAACACATTCTCCTCCTATCTACCTTATTAATACTTCCACATAAACAGCAAAGCATGAGGCAGCAGCACGAAGAAGCAGCATGTTTTAAACTCTTTTAATTGGTTTTATCTGTTTTTAACTGTGAAATTGTTTAATACGTTTTTTACTATTTACATTGTTTCATATTTTTCAGGTTGGTTTTATTGTAAGTCACTCTGAGATCTCTAAAGAGAGGACAGGATATAAAAATTCAAACAGACAAACAAATATGTTAGTACTTAAATTATGTAGTATTCCTCTTCTACCAACTGGAAAAAAAATAATTTTAAAGTGATGATTATCTATCTTTCATTAACTTAATAGTAATGTAATTTATTTATAACTTTGCTATCAGAAAAAAAGGAATGTTTTGCCTGTTCTGCCTTTATTGGCTTCTGTTCACTGCCTATAATGAATTTCTATCAGTTACAAATGTGTGGCAAGAATCAGTTACAGAACATTCACAGAGCAGCTCTTCAGAGACAATTAAACTTAAAACCGTGTGGTTACTACAGTATGTGAACTTATATTCAACAATTGGGGGTTAAGTTAGGGACAGGGTGTTCACAAAGGACAGTTTATAGTACAAGAGACCAAAGAAACACATGTTTTAGGCTATGCTATTCCCCACTTGACATGAATAGACTGCGATCTTGTATGGCTCAGTGTTGCATAGTAGTTCTGCATGTGGGCTCATGCTTGGCTGAATTATATGCTACACCCTCCAGATTAACTAACTTTTGAAGCCACCACACATGGCCGTTTCATGCCTCATGGGAAGTTGGCAGGAACAGAGAGCCATCTGGCTATGTTTCCAGGGCCAGATGCAAAATGGTTACATCATCACTGAGATCTGCTAGGGTCCTCTGGAGATCTGAGCACTGCTGTAATAATTTTGTGTCTGGCTACAGGGACATAGCCAGACATGTCTTCAATCCTGGCCTGGTGGTGGGCTTCAGAGGCTGTTTGGTAAGTCCTGGGCTGGGGGGCTGGGAGCGCTTTGGATGGTGTGGAGGAAGGAAGGGAATAATGACCACTTTGGTGCCCCACCAAAAGGAAATATACAGGCTCAAGGGGGAAACAAGTGTGTGTGTACCACTAACAGGTTGCCAGCCATAGCAAGCAATAGACTTTCTAAGCACATCAATATTTTAAATGTATCCTGCAGCTGTTGGAAGGAACTGCCTACTCAATAATGCAGATATCCTAAGGTCTCTGCACTTGTTATTCTTAAACAAACAAGGAAATATGGTGAAATTAGCATTCAAGGTGGATTGTGTGGAATATATCTTGTTACAATTCATTTGTTATCGTGTTTGGTCATTAGCCATAGAAATTGCCTCCCCACCACCCTCTGCAAACATGCTGGTGCTCAAATTATCAGCAGATCTTATGCAGGTTAGAGGCTATGCTAAAATCTACAGGCTTCCATCACCCCAGAGGTGTAATTAGGATCTCAGTGTGAGAACTATTGATTGGTTACCAATTGATGAAGTTAAGTTGATCGGTAAGTGAATTAGATTTGGAACGATTTGTGACTCTTCGCCTTGGCACTCCATAGAGTTCTTGTGTTCAGAGTACACATTTTATTGATCTGGTAAAATAAAGAGAAACAGAGCAAATGAATAATCAATGGTGACTGGAAGATATAAGATGGCTATTTGCACCATTCGTCAGTCTAGATGGGGAAAGTGTGGCTCTTCAGATGTTGTTTGACTACATTTCCTAACATTTCTCATCAGTGGGTATTCTGACTAGGGCTGATGGGAGATATAGGTCACCAATGTCTGGAAAACCACAGGTTACCCACACTAGAAGTAGCTGTTCTACTGTGCTTATGTTGAGGAGAGCTATTTCTATTTGCAATATTTGCTTAAGTACAAATAGATGTGAGAAGAGTCCTGGTGGATGGGTCCAACATTGACTTCAACACACAGCAGCAGCCCTCAAAAACAGTAGTAGTAGTAGTAGCAACAGCAATACTAGTAGCTGTCTGAGCCTGTGGGGGTTTCCTTTTTTGCTAACCTCCTGCAATACCAAAGCATGAAAGTAAGTAACTATGAATGAATAGTTACTTGCAATTATTTCTCTTTTCTACTAGCAGCATTACATACATTAAATAATGGTTGAAACTTAACAGCGTATGCATTCCTGTTGTCATGTGACTGTGAATTCACTACATGGAAAAGCCATATCTCATGGCTGAAGTACTGGCTTGTGCTATGCTTTGTGATGTTGACTCATGTTCTGTTGAGGGTATTGAGGCTATTGTGAAGTGCACAGAAGGAGACTGTGACCAGGATCCTGTTGGTGACTTGCATTGGCATAACTGTTCATTACACTAGTGTAAACACTTTCTCAAGCAGTGCATAGCAGCAGCAGAGTGATGGTTGCAATGAAAGGTGTGGCTGGCCAATGGGTTTGTGGACAAAATGTTGTACCTTTGGTCAAAGTTATGTGGCATTTAGATTTTTCAAAAGAAATAAGATCATGTTTAGTAACTTCTGAGAAATAACAGAGTAAAGCATTGGCCAAGATCCTTCATCAGGAGACATATAGGTCTCATATATCTATGTCTCCCAATGTTACCCCCAAATGCACTGTGGAAGCCACACAGCCCTTCAAACAGTGACTTCTGAATTGTCAGTGAATACAGAGGTGGAGGATCAGTAGTGATGCATTCAGCTTTTCCAGCTATTTTTCTTTAGCTAGACAGCCACCTGCAAGATCTTCAGAGCTCCCTAGGATGTACCTGCAAATGGTGTCCTTGCAGCAGTGGCTAGATGCATTGTCACTGAGCCCCTTACTCTCTTGCAATCTGGAAATGACCATGTTGCTGGGGGCTGAGTGGCTTACATGGTGGGTTTGCAGAGGTGGGGGAGCTTTTGGTCATCACATGGTTGGAGCAGAATTCTGGCCTTCATAACAACCAAAACAGGAGTATTTCTAATATTCAAATGTCATGATAACACATGGTTTATTGAAATAGGAGTGAGCCACAGTAAACTTTAGGTTTATGTGTTCCCTTTCCCTTTTCTCTGGGGTAGCCACTAGCAGACAGTCAACAGCTTTCTCTTCTGGTGTTAACTGCAATTTAACATTATGTCTGAACCTTAAATTATAGTTAATTCAATGTATGGTTTGTTGAGCAAAGCCAGGTTCAGAACTGGAGGCTCAAAGTTGGCTTCTTTCAAACAAGCCCTAGTTCAGCTTACCCACAGTTTGTCTGGTTCAGCTGAAATGACAAGCTGCATTGAATTGAAAATAGAAGCAGAAGTTTCCAAACTCTGAGTAGCAGCCATTCCTGAAGAGCTGAGGATGGGGAATAAAAGCATGCAAGCATAATTCTTATTCCAAATGTATAAACATGAATTATTATGTAGTCAAAATAAAGCATATATTGTACAATATTTCCAAGCAGAATAGTCCTCAGACACAGACTTGCTGTCTGTTAGGAAGATTTATTTATTAGGTACGTTTTGATCTTATTCTCGGGATATTTCCAGGTGAATTGCAAAACCAGTTTTGTCACTTGCATCGATACCATAACAGTTGCCCTTGAAGATGGTGTTTTACATCCTAAATTAACCCCCGGGAAGTGATTTAAAACCAAGATCTTGCTTATGCAAAATACCTACAAATACTTGCAAGGAGGTTTGGACAGATTTTCATATAGTTCATTAAAGGAATATCTTAATGTGAATGATCTCTGATTCCACAGA
Organism: Iguana delicatissima; assembly: GCA_948472985.1. Classification (NCBI taxonomy): domain Eukaryota; kingdom Metazoa; phylum Chordata; class Lepidosauria; order Squamata; family Iguanidae; genus Iguana; species Iguana delicatissima. Next base: position 990,081 of record CAOKZL010000489.1, on the reverse strand, counting down.
GATGGTTGGGATATGCATGTTTGCTGCAGTGACCGCTGTAAAGTGTGTAGGAAGAGAAGTCTGTATTTATAAACAAAGGGATATGCAGAGGAAATTTACAGATAGGCTAACTGATCATTGTTGACCATTTCATGTCTGCCATGTACCTACAGAAACATGTTTCTTCTTAAACTACTTATCATGGAACACACCTGGTATATTGGCCCTATAATAAAAATATCACACTTTTGAGCCTTTAAGAGTACAGTCATAGAATCATAGAATCATAGAGTTGGAAGAGACCCAGGGGCCATATAGTCCAACCCCCTGCCATGCAGGAACATACATCAAAGCATTCCCAACAGATGGTCATCCAGCCATTGCTTAAAAACCTCTTAAGAAGGAGACTCTACCACACTCTGAGGCAGCATATTCCACTGCCGGACAGCTCTGACTGTCAGGAAGTTCTTCCTGAGGTTCAGGTTCAGTCCTGTTCATTTTGCTCAATCTCGCTGTGTTCAATTGATCTTAATCCCAAATAAGTGTGCATTGGATTAGAAAAGAATTAAGAATTAAGAATTAAGAGTTCTTTTGTTGTGTATCCCCCAAAGTCTGGAGTAGGGATGAGCAAAGTGTGGTGGCATAAGGCTGCTTATGTGACCTGCCAGTCTTTCCCTGATTCCTGCACACTATTCCTGTCTTGGAAAAAAGTGCAATGAATATCAGGTGCTGTGGACAAAATCACCTCTGACTATTCCTTGCCTAAGAAAACCCTATAGAATTCATGGAGTCACCATAAATTGATAGGAGACCTGAAGGTGCTTACATGCACAGTTCCTGGTAGTGTGCTAAAGAATTCTGTGTAGTCCTCCAAATTATGAATCTCAGGATTCCAAAGGATAGGACCATGGCAATTAAAGGAATATCAGTCTGTTATAATCTTGAAGTGCATACACACTTCTTGTCCTCCATACTTTAAGATGCATGTGGGTAGAAGAAAAGAGAATAGACTTTTGGGTGGTCTGCTTATACCTTAAATATACTTATGCCATTGGTATTCATGGCCCTTCCAACAGTAAACTGTAAATGGAAGCCAGATAGAGAGGATGGTCATTCTGCTTCTAGATTTTGTCAAGCAACATTCCAAAAGAATTTAATATCTAGAAACTTGGCATTTGCTTCCTGGCCCTTGATTATGATTAGGAGATATTGTCAGTCCCCAGTACAAAATTCTACACTCAGATGTAGGGAACACCCTATATTTCTGCTTGTTTGTTATACACTTTCCATTCCAGAAGATCTTTATCATGGAAAACACTGTAGCACTAAACACCTAGTGTTTTTTTCCTTTTATTTTCTCCAGATGAAATTTGGGGAAGCAGATGATTGAGACTCAGAGGAGCATTTTGGCTGGCTTTCTACATTTATCAGTGAATTTGGGAGGACCTCGACTGAGATTACATCATGAGTGCAGCAATCATATCTGAAACAAATTGAACATTGTTGCCCAGAGGGTGTCAGTGACAATTAAATGAACTGTGGTTGATTGTGTTAGTCTTTCACACATGAATGAATTTCTGTTTGAATGTAATTTTTAAAATAACCTTATAGACCCTGTGCATCAGTTGGAAAACCACTATTGCCAGGAAGGCTCAAATTCAATCCACCATTTCAGAGATTTTTCAGAATCTTTCAAGAGTACTAGTAAAGGGAGATGCAAAAGAAGAGAAATACAGGACAGCTGTTTTTGTTTGCAGGGAATCTGAGTTTGAACCAGGAACCTGAGTATACTGGGTGTGGTTGGTGATGTTCATATCAGTGGGGCAATGAATTTTCAAAGGAGCTGTTCAATGTGTTGAACTCTATCTTCTCCAAATAGATTCAGTACCTTGGACATGGAAGACATCAGTTGCCATGAATATATTTATGAAGATCTCCAGCTACATTCATGATGGTTAAAGTAATGTAGACATGCATGCAAGACATGCATGCAACCTCCAATGTTTCAATGTTGAGTTGGTATGTCTTCAGAGGACTTCCACTTGCATTTGGCTGACTCAACTGAATGTGAATAGTAGGTTGATCCACAGCAGTGAAGGCTGGTGGCTCCAATAGCAGAGAGGCTGTCATTCATTCTGAGTTTTAGTCTGAATTTCAAAGAAGCTATTTAGGATGCTGAACCCTATCTCTCAAATAGGTTCAGCACCTTGGATAGCTCTTTCAAAGTTCAGAATCTGGCTGGAATTCACTACCGCACTGATATCAGATCTGTCATATGCTGCTGAACTCTGCTTTATCAGAGAAGCTCTCTTCTGATCTTCTGCCTTATAAGTGCACTATGAGTAGGGCTTGGCTGCATATCCACATTCCCTTCCCACTTTTATCTATCATACCATTAACTCAATGCTGGTGTAAGCCACTCTTCAAATACTAACCAACTGAAATACTGCAGACTGTATGTTCTTTCTGGTACAGATGGGACTAGAGATATTTCATGTGAGCCAGACTGATTGGCAGACAGATAAAGGCTCTGAATTACCAATTTTTTTCTGAGAACCTGCTGTTTGCCTTTTTGTTCTCTGTTCAACACAGCAGTTCTTTCTTGCTGCACCATCAAATTCATCTCAAGCAGCTGCAAACTATGAACTGCTGGTGGCTGTACCCAGGCTATGAAATTCTTTGTAAAGAAAGGCTGGCTTGTCCCTCTCTGTTGTTATTATTGTTGTTGTGTGCCTGCATGTAATTTCCAACTTATGGCAAATCTATCACAGAGCTTTCTGGGGGCTGAGAGTGTGTGATACACCCGAGGTCACCCAGTGGGTTTTCATGGCTGACTGGGGAATTGAACTCTGGTTTCCAGAGTTGTAGTCCAATGCTCAGACCTCTTCACCACGCTGGCTTCTTGTTAATATACCAATTGGCAAAGTCCTGTTTATTTAGTGAGAAAAGAGCTTTTAATGGGTGGGTAATTTTTTAAATGATGCATTATTAAGTTGCTTTTGATTCAGCTGTGCTTTAATGTTTGTGTTTTGATCTTTTTAGTTTTTCTCTTTATATCTCCCCCCACCCCCTGGAAAAAAAAGTCTTGTGAACCACCTTGAGTTCCTTCTAACATTCAGAGAAAATCAGGATATAAGCCAAATAATTAAAAAACAAACAGGCACCTACTTATTTAAGAAGTGTCTTTTGTGGATGTTGGTCAACCATTGAAAACTCAAGTTTTTTCAAACATTTCATTTGTGGACAATTTCATTCTTTGACACAGAATGTTCAGAGAAGATTTATCCCTCGTATATAACAATATCATCTTCTATACACTCAGTCATTATGTTTGTATTGGAAGCAGAAGGAAATTGTTTAGAGTATAGAATTTTATTTGAGAAGAAGGAAAGAGAGCACTATTTACCACTGGCATGGTGTTTGGAATTTGATTTGTATTACAAGTTGCCACAGCAGGCTTCAGATTGTTCCTCCACACTACTCTGGGTGATGCCATTATATCTAAGGGATGGTTCATTCAATATGTTTTCTCCAGCAGACAAGCAGTCTGGGCTATCCCTTGGTATTTATGTTTACAGAAAACACAATATGTGAACCAGGTAGTCAGATATGGACCTTGGCAGCCACTGTGACAGCTGGAACAAGTGTCATAGCAATCATGGAATATCTGAAAAAGTTATAGATATAGATCCAAAACAGAGAGGACCAGCTAAGGTCCTGGCAGTCAAAAGAAATCAGATTCTCCATTTGATAATGAGATAACATTCAGTAACCAAGACACTGCATGGTTGAGTGTGGAGTAAGAGTAAGAGTAAGAACTTCACTATGTCTTCCCTGCCAGCCCTACTCTAGGACTCACCATTGTAATGTGACAGCTTCCCCTCTTCCACTTCAACCATTCCATTGCTTATGGGCAGTAGAGGGGATAGGAGAAGTGTCTGGCTATATTCCCAGATCAATCATCTGATCATTGAGGACGTCTTCCAGTGAGGTATGTGGGGGTCCTATGGAGGTCTCATTGGTGATGCCTTCAATCTGTACCTGGTAATGTAAACATAGCCAGATGCTCTTCTGATCTTCTCCACTCTCCACCAGCAATGAAATGGCTTTTGGGGAGGGCTATCATAGTGCAACAGTGAGTCCTGGGAGCACCTTTGGGCACTGCAAAAGGAGGAAGATAAATACCAACCTTTGCAATGATCCCCCCATTACATATGCATGTGTAGGTGGACTTATGCTTGCATATGTCACTAACAGGATACTTACAATTGTAATTTGGTAAATAATATCACTTTCCACACTGAAATCCAAATGTAAAGCATATACTGTTCATGTCTATGATGGGAACATTGTAGGATACACACCTTTCATTTAGAAGGTCCTCAGTTTTAAGATATTGCTTTGCATTAAGAAGGCCCTAGCTTCTGGACCTGGCATCTCCCACTTAAAAATATTAAGCAGAAGGTGATATGGAAGATCTTTGCCTGAAGTTTGGAAAAACTATCACAATCAAAGAGCTCACAAGCCATCACAATGAGAGTCCTGGACTACATAGCTTAAACAGGTAAAATGAACAGATAGACAAGTCATCCAATTTGGCATAAGAAGAGGCTCTGCAACTAAAACTTTTTGAGCAACAAGAGAGGAATTATAGCAAAGAGGCAGAGTATGTGCTTTGTATGCAGAAGGTTCCAGACTCAATCTTTAGCATCTCCAATTAATAAGAGGTGGGGAAAATGGGAGAGGGCTATGTTTGAGATCTTAGAGACGTCATTGGTCAAAGTAGACATAGTAGAGTTTGGAAAAATTATTTGTTTGGACTACAACCCCAAGCATCTTCCATCAGCATGATCAATCCCTGGATGTTAGTGGGCTAGACAGATAAAGAACCTGGTATAAGGCAGTTTTCTGTGACTCCAATAAGGGTTTATTCTAGTTGTTGTTGCCAGTTCATCCAACCACAAATGTATTTCTTTTTCTGTTAAGACATCTGAATTGTGTTGACATTTAAAATGTTGATATAGGTTTTAGGTGTTGCAGGCGATAGAATTTGGAGACCTCATGCAGAGAAATGAATCAGCATGCAATGTTTTCTCAGAGAGTGTTTCAGAGTAGGCAATTGTAACAGTTTGATACCACTTTAACTGCCATTGCTCCATCCTATGGAAACCTGAGATCTGCAATTTGATGAGGTACTTAGATTTCTCTACTTAACTCACCTGAACTATAGCAGTAGAGCTTTCTGGCACAGAATTCTAAGTTCTTCACAAAACTACAAATCACAGGAGTCTGTACAATGGAACCATGGAAATTAAAGTGGATTCAAACTGCTATATCGTTGGAAGTAATATGGGAGAATACGTCATCTTTATTGCGGTGAACAATGCACTACCCAAAGAGGGAAACACTCATAAGAAAGTCAGGTTTAGCAGAAGTTATTCCAGACAAAAATGAAGGAAGAGTAGTGGAGAAGGACAAAAGGCTGCTTCCATATGACATAACTCAACCGAGTGAAGGCAGGATTATAGTTAAAATAAGTCACAGAAAAACAGACGGGAGGCATCAGTAGCATGCTATGTGGAATTTTGGACCCCAAACCTTGTATTTATTTATTTATTTTAAAAAATTAATTTTTGACAAGTCAAATCACATCTTTATTTATTTATTTATTTTTGCCACAACCAAGGTGCCAATATTCAGAGGCCCAGCAGAAAATCCAGTGGGAGCAGGGGTAATAAAAGCCACAAAAATTTGGTAGGAGGCACATGTGGATTGTTTATTTCCCACTCCAATTAAACGATCTACTAACAACTGAAACTAATCTAAATAATAAAATTAAGTGGTTGTTTGTTTCTGAACCACATGACAACAGATGAATGAATGCAGAAGTACTCTCCATCTGATGTGGTTGAAATGGCAGGCCAAAATTCCCATCTGACCCCAAGGCAACCAACTGAAGCCTGTGCTGCACATTAGGGAATTCAGGTAGGTGGAACCAAATTTGTAAAGTCTAGAATTGGGAGTGGAGATAGTTTAAATGCTGGGCCTCTGTTCCCAGTGCCCAGACATCATAAATAATGGTGCATGAACCAAGCATAATTTACGTTGTGTATGTTTCACAAGCTCAGATGCTTTTGTCTTTCTCCATCATCCACAGAGTACTTTTTGTGGATGTTTTTCTTCATGCTAGTGGAAAATAATATGCAAAATTATATGTGTTTTTCTACAACGTGTGTTAATATAAAACCACATATGCACGCTTGCATATGCAAAAAAATGTGCCTTTTCTCTCCTTTTTTTCATTTGCATCCTTTTATCAGTCTAACACAGTATTTTCCATGTATATATATACATGTGTGTGTAGACACACACATGCACACACATACCTGAAAATAAATAAATCTCTCTCTCCCTGAATTTTGATGACATCTTCTCACCTAGCCATAATACCTCCTGAGACAAGTCAATCTGGAATTGCAAAGATTCCATCCCTTTGGAAGAAGGAGAATCTGGTACTAGCAGATTCCATTATGGGTTTTGCTAGCATTCCTAGTTATGAAACTTGTATTACAACTTGACTGGTTTTTATGCTGGGGAGTGAATAGTAATGTCTCAAAGCAGGCTCCTGAAATGCCCTGTTTTCATGTGCCCTTCATGATTACATTAGGGATGCAAAGCAAAGGTTGGAACATTTGCAAATGTGTTTATCCTCTATGAAAACTGAGACACCCCCAAAGACGAAAACTCTCAACCTCTGCAAGATTTCTCACTCCTGCATGACAGCAAAAAAGACCAGCATGTACCTCCTCCCTGTACTCATTAGCCATAGCAATAGCAAAACTAAACATTGTATTTTGTGAAGAAACATGCAATGCACAGGAAGTATAGGTTGCAGAAAAATCTTTTAGGGGGCCTCTTATTTTGCAATATTTTCCTCAGAGTGCCCCAAAACACAAAAAATTATCAAAATCTCCCCAAGATATCGTGATCTCATCCAGCAGACACAGGCTTCTGGAAATTTTCCATTCTTGCTTGCAAGAATGAAATGTGAAGATTTATTTATATCTCTTCCATAAAGAGTATGGAATAAAGACATTAAATGCAACCAACAAAACAACCAAGAAGAAGCCATATGAGAAAAAATAAGCAATGCAACTTAGACTGAAGTTGTATGCCCTCGGTATACCAGCTCCAAGGCCTTAGGAAAGATTGGATTTCCCTCTTGAAAGTCAGACAAAATTCTGTCCATAAGGTATGATCCAGTCTGAAATTTTCCCCTCCTTCCCTCATGGATTTTTCTATAGTTATTTCCTCTTCAATGACAGAGTTCCAACATTAAGGAATATAAAAAAAGGGGGAGGCAGATTGGGAATATAGTATGGGCGGAGTAGGGAAAGCTCTAGATACACAGTATCCAAAATCCCTTATCACAGGAGGGAGTGTTAAACTCTGGAGAATGGATGGAAATATCTCTATTGTATTCCTCATGATGGGAGAAACAATAGTTTTGTGGAGCACCCATATTTGAGAAGATGTACCAGCGAACAAAAACAAGAAACAACATAACTAACTTTAGATTTTTAAAAATTGAACTATTACATTTGAATACTGCAGTAAACAGTCTGATTTGTGGAAGGATGTTAATAATCATAGAATCATAGAAATGTAGAGTTGGAAGAGACCACAAGGGCCATCCAGTCCAACCCCCTGCCATGCAGGAAAACCCTCAAAACACTCCCGACAAGTGGCCATCCAGCTTCCGCTTAAAAACCTCCAAAGAAGGAGACTCCACCACACTCTGTGGCAGCACATTCCACTGTCGGACAGCCCTGACTGTCAGGAAATTCCTCCTGAGGTTCAGGCGGAATCTCCCCTCCTGCAGCTTGCATCCATTGCTCCTTGTCCTGGTCTCAAGAGCAGGAGAAAACAAGCCCACTCCCTCCTCGACATGACACCCCTTCAAATATTTAAACATGGCTATCATGTCCCCTCTCAACCTTCTCTTCTGCAGACTAAACATACCCAGCTCTCTAAGTCTGTCCTCATAGGGCATGTCTTCCAGGCCCCTCACCATTTTGGTTGCCCTCCTCTGGACCTGCTCCAGCTTATCCATATCCTTCTTGAATTGGGGTGCCCAGAACTGGACACAGTATTCAAGATGAGGTCTAACCAAAGCAGAATAAAGTGGTACCAATACCTCCCTCGATCTAGACACCATACTCCTATTGATGCAACCAAGAATTGCGTTGGCCTTCTTGGCTGCCGCATCACACTGCTGACTCATGTTCAGCTTGTGGTCTATGAAGACTCCTAAATCCCTTTCACACGTACTGTTAGCCAGCCACGTGTCCTCCATCCTATATTTCTGCATACCATTTTTTCTGCCTAAGTGTAGGACCTTACATTTCTCTCTGTTGAAATTCATTTTGTTAGCCTTGGCCCAGCTCTCCAATCTGTCCAGGTCCTTTTGAATTTTGATCCTGTCATCAGGCGTATTAGCAACCCCTCCCAATTTGGTGTCATCTGCAAATTTGATCAGCGTGCCCTCTATTCCTTCATCCAAGTCATTAATGAAGATATTGAACAGCACCGGGCCCAGGACAGAACCCTGTGGCACCCCGCTAGTCACTTCTCTCCAGGATGAGAATCTGCCATTGGTGACCACCCTTTGGGTACGGTCAGTCAACCAGTTACAAATCCACCTGACAGTAGCCCTGTCCAGCCCACATCTTACTAGCTTCTTTGCAAGAATGTCATGGGGAACTTTGTCAAAGGCCTTACTGAAATCAAGATATACTATGTCCACAGCATTCCCTTCATCTATCAAGCAAGTAACTCTATCATAAAAAGAGATGATTAGTCTGGCATGACCTATTTTTGAGAAATCCATGTTGACTTTTCGTAATTACGGCATTGTTTTCTAAGTAATTAGAAACTGACTGTTTGATGATCCGCTCCAGGATCTTTCCAGGTACTGATGTCAGGCTGACTGGGTGATAATTATTTGGGTCTCTTTTTTTCCCTTCTTGAAGATGGGGACAACATTTGCCCTCCTCCAGTCTGCCGGAACTTCTCTGGTCCGCCAAGAGTTTCCAAAGATTATAGCAAGAGGTTCCGCAACGACCTCTGCTAGTTCTTTTAAAATCCTAGGATGCAATTCATCTGGCCCTGGAGACTTGAATTCATCCAGTGTGGCCAGGTATTCCTGTACTACCTCTCTACCTATTCTGTGCTGCATTCCCCCCACTTCCTCACCTGCTCCCCAACCGCCAGGTTGAGTGTTTTTATCCTTTTGGGAAAAAACTGAGGCGAAGAAGGTGTTGAGGAGTTCTGCCTTTTTTCTTCCTCCTGTTATTAATTCACCATCTTCCTTGCGCAGTGACCCTATCGTCTCCTTCTTTTTCCTTTTGCTGCGGACGTATTTAAAAAAAGCCCTTTTTATTGTTTTTAATGTCTCTGGCCAGCCTAAGTTCGTTCTGTGCTTTAGCCTTTCTGACCTTCTCCCTACATCTCCTGGCTACTTGCTTATAATCTTCTTTGGTGATTTTCCCCTTCTTCCATTTCCTGTACATGTTTTTCTTAATACTTAGCTCAGCTGAGAGCTCTTTAGTCAACCATTCCGGTTTGTTCAGATGCCTTCCATTTTTCCTCTTTAATGGCACAGTTTTAGCCTGTGCCTTCAGTACCTCCCTTTTAAAGAACTCCCATGCCTCCTGAACTCCTTTCTCATTGACTATTCTTGACCACGGGATTTCAGCCAGCAGCTCCTTCAGTTTACAGAAGTCTGCTTTTTTAAAATCTAAGACGAATGCCTGGCTACACATGCCTTCTCTTCCCCACTGAATGCAAAATTCTAATAGGGCATGGTCACTCTCTCCTAAAGATCCAACCAGTTCTACGTCATTAACAAGGTCTTCCCTGTTGGTCAGGATCAGATCCAGAATATTTGATCCCCTTGTCGCCTCTTCCACCTTCTGGACCATGAAATTGTCTGCAAGACCAGCAAGAAACTTGCTGGACCTTGCCGCCTTTGCAGAGTTTGACTGCCAACATATATCCGGGTAGTTGAAATCTCCCATTATTACTGTATCTCTCCTTTTTGAATAATAATAATATATCTTCTGCTGTGTTGTAAAATGAAAACCTTGAATTTTTCATTTGCACCCAGGTGATGGCAAAACGCTCCAGCCTTGGAGCTCTCTGACTTTATAACCAGATTGCCCTTTTAAAAATAATATTAACCTAGACACTCTCTACATCTTGGATGGAAGCTGAAAGAAGTTCTGGTAGTCTCAATATGATTGGTAATAGAGGTAACCCATCTGTCCGTCCGTCTCTGGCCATTTCTGCACTACACTGTCACAGTGCTATCATTCCACTTTCAACATCCTATGGAATCCTGGGGTTTGCAGTTTAGGGAGGGGCATTTAGAAGTTTCCGCCATTCTCAGCCAGAGAGCTCTTTGGCCTCAGTAAACTACAAACCCCAGAATTCCATGGGATGTTGAAAGTGGAACAATACCATTATAACAGTGTAGTGCTGAAATGGCCTTTCTCTCTCTCTCTCTTTCTCTCTCTCTCTGTATAAAAAGAGGAAAGGCCTCCCTCATGTACATTCATTCAGACATTACGCCCAGGGCAATGCAATCTCAGCAGAGGTAAGAGGAAACAGAGGTACATTGTGCTGCAGAAAACATGGAGGATACAGAGGTGCTTCACACTGTAGAATGTCGTAAATGAAAATGCTGGCAGCAAAGGGTCAGGAAATGCCCTGATCCTTTTTAAATGAAAAATGTTGATCTAATGAGGCCAACTGGGTTGATTTACTGCTAGCTATACGTTAGCTAAAGTAAGGCCATTCTATTGCTCTAATTCTCCTGGCAACGTTGTCTGATGTTTTCTGGCTTTGTGGATCTCTGACCTTTGGCATGCAGCTCACACAAATCTTTCTGGAAATTGCCTTATTGCCTTCAGACACTGCTCAGGACTTTACTCTCTCCCCATTTAGACCTCAGACTGCCTGGGCCATGTTTCTATTTCCAACTGAAATCCTGGGTGATACCTTGTACTTGCTTGGTTTCCTTTGTCATTTTCTGAAGACTATAGGTACATTTTAACTGGACACTTGCCAGGCTTAAATAGGACAGCTTGCCTCCTTCTCATCCTCCCCTTATGTCCTGAGTGGACCTTTGTAAGTGAACAGATTTTGTAGAACAATGTTAACAATTTAATTCCATGAGGATTATTTCTGAGCAGACTGAATAAGTTTCATATGAGAGAAGGTTAATTTTTGGTGCTGCCATTGATAAACAATTGGCAACCTTTTGGAACTTACCCAGATATTTGCCAGTAGATTAGATCCAATTTTTTCTTCTGCCCATATCTCTGATATGTCTTTCACTGACCTCTACCATCATATATAGATAAATGTGCTTAAACATAATGAGCAAGAAGAATAAGGAAATGACCATGAGATATCATTTCTGGCAGTAACCATGTGCCAAAAAGAGTAATGAGTAGTTCCACCCTTCTACTCCCTATCACTCAAAAAAGGCAGAAGCAACATTTAAGAAGAGCGGTTTGCATTTTGGAGGGCATTGAAGTCAACAGAAAATAAGCATACATTTAAATGTTTGCTTTGCACGAGATCACAGCAGTAACATCTTGACCCAAGACCATGCCTTTTAACTTTCTAACAGTCTCCGACTGTTGTTTTTGCTGCCACTCATGGCTAGATTTCATTCATAGTCAAACTGAAGCTGATTTCAATATGCACACAATTTTCTGTGGCTTGTTAAGTCCCGCATACTGGAATACTCTTCATTTATATGTGAATCATGTAAAACTACAGTGAACACAATTGCTATTTCCATGGTATCCAGATCCCCACGTCCCCAAACAGCACAAGTTATGGTCATGATCATTTTCTTTCTTCCCACCCACTTCCTCCTCTTCTTCTGGGTTAGAGCAAGACAGCCAGGAGGTCTCTTTTAACAGAATAGCTTTTCCCCTTGTTTTTATAACAGCTTTTCCTTATTATACAGCCAATTGGCATGTTGTTCTATATCTGCTGCTTTGTGGCAATAAGAACCTCTGAAAAGGCATAAAGGAATCAGGGGGCTACAGAAATTCCTTTCTGTTGACTGTAAATGAAATTCACAACAGCCTCTTCATGCATTCAAGCCAATGCAGATCACGCAGCATCAGGTCACTGAGTTGACTCAAAGTCTCCAGGAAAGCCACATTTTTGAACAGCAATGCCTTGTGAAAGCTTTCCTACAATTTAAGGTGTGTCACTGAAGAGATGACATAACAACTATTTCTTCCCTTCAGGGGGCAGACAGAGGTTAACAGAAGCTTCCTGGTGATGCTTGAAAATTAAAAAAATGGATACCAATGGCAACTATTGTACAGTGCTGAAAGAGTAAAATGGGGGGGGGTGCATGGTAGTGGGAGGAAAGTAAAGTTATGTTGAGTGGATGGACTCACTCTAATAAAGGCAAAAGGAAGGAATTTACTGTTCATTGTTAGACCCACTTTCTTCTAGCATTGAAGCTAGGCAATAGATGCCTTTTATCTTAAAATTGAAAGTACTTTCTTGCTGTAAAGTCAAGGCTACGCATTATCAAGCTTAGAGCCTGCAAAAATAATGTAATCATTTTTTAAAAATGCAGTTAGAATACAAACACCACGATCTCCTTCTGTTTTGTTTTGTTTTGTTTTATTGAGCTTGTGAAGTGGAAGCAATGCTGAATTCACTGGACAGGCTGACTATACTGAGTTCTCAGGTCTGGAATATCCCATGCCCTGAGATTTCATAGCCAATGCCTGAGACTTAGAGATAATTCCCTGTGATGTCCTGAGGGTGGGCCTCTGTGATGCTGTTAAGCACGTTCATTAAGTATCAAAAATGAAATGAGGGAGGGAGGAGATTTTTGGAGAGTCCATAGCAGTTTCTCCAAAGCAGACTACAGCAGGGCATTGTTCTTACCCTGAAATTCCTTCTTTCCTCCTGTGGCCTGCGGAATGAGGGGCCAGACCCGGTGATCTGGGAAACCTATTACTATGTCTTGATCAACTAAAAGAAGATCACAGCCCTGCTATTTTCTTTTAGTTCCTGCAACTGTATGTTGTTGGAAAATTCTGGCATTCTGGCATTCTCTTGCCCCCCCTCCCCACTTTTGTTCTAAGAGCATATGGGCCTCAGCTAGCTTACTTTCTTTTTCCTTTATATGTCAAAACCTTTTCCTTTTTCAACTAAAGCCTCACTGTTGCTCTTTGTGTTATTTAAATGTATGGTTATAGTATCCTGGTGACCAGACCATGTGTCCTAGGATAGACCCTGGGGTCACAGCCTTACATAAAAGATCGTGCTTCTCTCTCTTTGTCCTCTTTGCCATTTTTGCTTCTGCGACCTTTTCTCTGACCATGCTTCGCCTCTCCACCAAGAAAATGGTGAGTTAAGAATGAAGCTACTATCTTACCTAATCTTTCTGTTAGCTAGTTAGGCTCTCCAATGGATATGTAATTGTAATATTTATTTTTTTTTAGTAAACTTTTATAGGTTGGTAACCTGAAACTACCTGCCTTGTTTTGCTTTCCAAATCAGTCTCAGTTCAGGGAAGCCACGCAGAGATTGGGACATGCTTTTTTTTGCAACTCTGCTAAAAGAAGGCTGATTCCCAACAGTTTTAGTTTTCATAGAATTTCTTTCAAAGGGCTAACACCCTGGGAAACTCTAACTCCCAACATGTTTATATATTGTTACAGGCCAGGCTTGTTCAGCTGCTAACTGTTGGGGAATTGAGAGATTTTTAGTAATAAGTCTCCCAATCAGCAGGCAGAAGTTGAACAAATTACCAGTCCCACTTCATCATCTCCACCCCAGACACTTAATCTAGCTCAAAAATAAACACAAACAGTTTGGTTAAAAGTATGTAAAAGTTTACTCACAAAAATCTTGTGTATAGTCTACACAGGTTCAATTCTTGAAAAAAATAAAAAGAAATTAAGCAGTCCAATGCTTACAGGGAAGCAGAAGAACAAAAAAGGGAAGAGGAAAAGAACATGAAAGGGGAAGCGGGTGTTGACCAAACAACCGAAAGTTTCCTCTAGGCAGTCCCCTCTATGCCTACAATAGACATGCAAACTAACTAGCCAGTTAATTAAAGCATGCAAAGGTTATCACTCCCAACACCAGCTTTGTGGTCTGGGAATAAATCTTTGAAGTACAGAGTGTAACCTGGGGTAACTGGAGTGGGAACATGTTCCCGCTACAAACTAATACCGTATAGCATATATGGAGTAAGCTATAGAAAGCTAGCTGTATAAGAGGGCATATGTATGTATCCCTGAGAACCTGGCAGCAGCTTAAATCTAAGAAAAAACATCTATTAGAATGTAAATAAGAATATTTGTACCTCCAACAACACTGAGATATATGGGCAGATTTCACCTATAGTACCCTCCTAATGAATTGGTTGATGCAATCAGGATGACAAGCTACCAAAGCCTCCAAGAATACCCCAAATACCTCATATCTCCCATTTTGATTGTATATTATAAGAGAGGAATAGTTAACAGCTTTGTTTTGATTTATTTTGGGCAGCTGATAGCCTGGGCAAAGCTAGGGAGAGAATAAAAGGAGCCAAAATAGAGCCAACAGATTAGACTGCCTTTGGCAAGTCAGCAACATATGAAGAACACTGTCTCTTACAGCTGTGCTGTTCCTGATAGACTGAAAAACTGACCAAACATGCTGACAGACATATGGAATGATAGACCATACTGGTAAGAGAAAGAAAATCTTTCCTCTCATCTAGGTAATGCTGAAATAGACATATGTCCCATTATGAGTGTAATGGATGCCTATTAGAATGCTTATAGATTTAATGGATGCTGTTAAGATTTAACAGTGTTCAAAGATGTTAACCTTTGAATGCCTGTGTGTTCACAGATGCCTGGTTAGAGATGTATGCTGCCTACAGATGAGATTGTATTTTTTGATGGATAGATGGTTATGGATATGATACAAGTGACAGAATTCTGTTAATGTGAACTTCTTCATGAAATGCTTGTATAATGTCTTAACAGACACTATGGAAAGTATGAAATAACCTGATGATGATGGATAAATGGTTAAGAGTCATGGTTTAAGAATGATAATATTTATCTATGTGTTAACTTTTACAAAGCCTGTTAAAGAAATGAAGAGTTATAAATTCATTCCTTGTGAAAGTGTGTTTTATGGTCATATAGTGTAATGTAATGGAATATATGATTCCTTACATGCAGTGCAATTTAATAAGATGAAAGCAAGCATTCACAATAGGCATTGACATCTCTGTGCTTCTTTCTAAGGGAACTACAGCTGGCTCTCCACTTTTGAGGGTTTCCCTTTCACAGATTTGATTGTTCATGAGTTGTAGCTCCTCCCCACTCATCTCCCTCTCCCAGGGTAACAGACAGCAGAAGATGTGCTGTGGGAAGACCAGAGAGGAGAACGGATGGGAAGCAATTGAGATGTAGATCATGGAATGGGAATTAGGAGAAATCAGGGAAGGTGCTGCTGGAGGAGGAGAAAGGGGAAAGATGGGAAGGGGCTTAGATGTGGAGCATGTGTTGGAAAGTAAGAGAAGGCAGACAGGATGCTGTTGGAGGAAGAGAAAGGGGAAAAGATGGAAATGAGGCTCAGAGGTGGATCTCCCCATCTGTCTGCCCTAGAAACACATTGACCATCCCATCTATTCTTTAGATCATCTTAGATCCTTCCTTAGATCCTTAATTTACCACATTAGAGATGAGGGAGAATTTTGCTCACCTCATTGGATTGTTTAAATATTTACCTAAAGTCACATTATTTTCATAACAGAAAGAATTTGATATTCACACAGTCCTGATATTGGAGAAATCAAAACTGATTGCTCTATCCATCTTGGATCAGAGCTTGGGATATTCAACTTGAAATGCTCTTAAAGGCCTCAGTTTGAATCACAGTTTGTTTAACCACATTAGTGCTGTATTAGTGTTGTGACTTTTCCCTTCTGAAATCCTCCTTACCTGTAACACCTAGTGAAAATCTACACAAAGAATGTGTCCTAGATCCACTGTGGAATATCCTTGCCTTTCTGTGACTCCTTTCCTGCTACATTCACAGAGTTTAATCCAAAATGAAATTGGGAGGGAAAGTAACATGAGACCTCCATTAGGCATCCACACTGGTACAAGTAACTACTGTGGCCATGGGGTTATGTATGCCCACATGACTGTGGTTGCTGCTCTCTCTCTCTCTCTGTGGCCATTTCCACACTAGACTGTTGTAGTGCTGTTATTCTACTTTCAGCATCCTATGGAATCCTGGGGCTTGCAGTTTAGGGAGGGACCTCAAAGGCTATGTTTTAAGGCCATTCCGTCCTACATTGTTATAGTTTATTGTTATAGTTATAGTTTACTGAGGCCAAAGAGCTCTCTGGATGAGAATTCTAAATGCGCCTCCCTAAATGGCAAACCCCAGGATTCCATAGGATGTTGAAAGTGGAATAATGGCACTATAACTGTCTAGTGTGGAAATGGCCTGTCTCTGTGTGTGTATGTGTGTGATTTCCCACCACACATGCCCATTTTTGCCTTTGTTTTCTCACCATGCACGTACACAATTCCAGTTATATACCTGCACCTCAAATTGATTGATTTAGTGCATACACAGCAAGCAAGTAACAACATGCCCTCCCATGAAGTCAATAGCTGTATGTCAGTATAAGTGGGTGAGAATTTTGTTTCCTTTTGCCTTTGAGGTATTTACTAAATTTAGCAAACTTTACACATTATTTACATTTGGGACAGAAAGAATTTGAATTTTTTTTTTGAAAAAAAATTAACTGCAAATGAAAGAAAAATGGAAAAAATCCTCATGCCTAGTGTAAATACACTGATGTGTGATGTTGGAAAATCACCAAGCTTCTTTATTTTCCTTACTTCTGTACTCGGCATGATCCAAACCAAGTTAAGCATTGCTGTGCCCTATTGATTTAAGCACATGCTCAAATCTCTCTCTGAAATCAATGGAACTTAAAATTGCTTTAGCTCTGTCTAAATCATGTCCATAATATTTAATGGAGACCTGGGGTGGTGTAACCTTTATTCATCCATGATCACATCATATACATTAGTCAAGACAGCTTGAACAACATTCTTGGCATTTGTTTGATATAAATGTGTTATTCAGGAAAAAGGATACATGAAAATGAAGGGAGAAAATAATACTCTTGCCTGTTCTTATTGCCAAAACCATTTGCCTATTACTGGAAAAGTTCTGTAAATCTAAGCATATGGATGCCTATTATTTGTTTAGACACTAAATGCCTCAGTTACAGAAAGTTCTGTCAATTTATTAGTGCTCAGCAACAGAGATATGCAGCCTTGCTTGTCTTTAAGGGATGCCAAGGGCTAGTAAATGTTGGAAAGTCTTGCATAGCTTTGCTTTAAAAACAAATCATTACAATTTTTCATAAGATGAATAATTTTCTTCTCGCTATCAGGTGTCGCCTATTTTTTCTACATAAATAATAGTATTAATAACAAAGATGCTAACATTAGCTGGAAATGATCATTGCAATGAGAAGTGAGCATAGATGTGACAGTGGTGAATGTTAAAAAGCTTTTTTTCTGAGCCAACATGATAGCTGCTAGAAAAAAATATCTAGCATGCATATATACTGTTGATGGTGGTGCAAAGGAATTAGCTATCATGTTTTTGCTGCTTTAGGCAAAATATTTGGGTTGCAATCCATCTCAAGTACCACACATCCCAGTTGGTGGCCCAGGATGTGCACAAGGACTCCTGTTTGTACCAAAATGCCCATTAAGTTGGTTCAGTAAAGACCTGGTAAGGGCTGATATGAACAATGGCATGCACCACAAAACATTTTGTGGTGGACACCATTGCTAGAGCTGTGATAGCGGTAGGAAGGGAAACACCTTGTTGTCCTGTGCTGTTTAATTAGCCTGTTGTCAGGAGCTAGCAAGCAAAGTTTGTCTTAGTTGGTTTGCAGTCCGAGATTTCAGTAGAGAGACAGTCTGAGTTTACTGTAAGTTCAGAGAGAGAGAGAGTTCAATGGCAAAATCCATAGTCAAGGCAAAGATCAAAAGTTCTAGGAGCGCAAGTAAGGAATTCAAGAGTAAGCTGGCCTGCTATCACCAGTAGGATCAGTTGGCTACAACAGCTTCCTCCCATTCTGGTCTCTTGTTATATAGACTCAGAGTTTTACCCAGCTGTGTGTCTAATTAATGAGTCCTTCTTACACAAATGCTGTCAGAATCTTGGGCTCTCCCTTTTCTACCTAAACTGGCTGCTGTAAACACTGTTCCTCTCATGTCTCTAGGTTGTGGCTGTGCCAAAGGTCCTGTCTGTGTCCTGGGACAGAGGCATGACACTTGTGCATGTGGATCTGGTGGTAGAATGCTGTCATGGCACTCTCAAACCCAAAAGCTACATTTCTCAGAACAGCTGTCATACCAAAGTAGCAATATCAAAGAATCATGGAATCATAGAGTTGGAAAAGACCCCAGGGGCCATCCAGTCCAACCGCCTGCCATACAGGAACACACATCAAAGCACTCCCAACAGATGGCCATCAAGCCTCTGCTTAAAAACCTCCAAAGAAGGAGACTCCACCACACTCTGAGGCAGCATGTTCCACTGCCGGACAGGTCTGACCATCAGGAAGTTCTTCCTGAGGTTCAGGTGGAATCTCCTTTCCTGCAGCTTGAATCCATTGCTCCTTGACCTAGTCTCTGGAGCAGCAGAAAACAAGCCTGTTCGCTCCTCGACATGACATCCCTTCAAATAGTTAAACATGGCTATCATGTCCCCTTTTAACCTTCTCTTCTGCAGACTAAACATATCCAGATCCCTAAGCCGTTCCTCATAGGGCATGGCTTCCAGACCCTTCACCATTTTGGTTGCCCTTCTCTGGAGACATTCCAGCTTGTCAATATCCTTCTTGAATCGAGGTGCCCAGAACTGGACACAGTTTTCCAAATGAGGTCTAACCAATGCAAAATAGAGTGGTAATATCTAAATCTCTAATATCTAAATATGGGAATCACTTGCATTTAGTGAAAAACTAACAGAGGGCTTTTTTGCACCTGGTGAAGAAATCGCCCTGTTCTGGTACTCACCAGACTGGCATGCTCCCTTGGAGGATCCAGGCTGATCTGGAGCAGTGTGTGGCCGCACTACACACTGCTCCGGGGATGAAAATGGCAGCATCCGGTTGGTGGAGGCCACCAACCAGTGAAGCTCGCCAGCCTAAAGCCCGCCCCTGGAAGATCTGCAGGTTTGCACTGGTGTGAGCCTGCAAATCTACACTGGGGCACAGCCACGGAGTGGGGCGCGCCGCGCTGTTGAAAGACCTGTTTTAAGCAGTCTTTCAATAGCACGGTGAGTGACCACTTCTGCTCGTTCCGGAGCGGGCTGAAGTCCGGAACTACAGAAAGTAGTCTGGACCCAGTCCGCCCCCAAGTGCAAACGTCCTTGCTGGAGGACGCTCTGCCCCGTTGCAAAAACAAAGTGCGGAAAAGGCCAGAGTTAAATCTTAATGCTGCTGTCCAGTAAATCATCAGAAAAGGGACAAGAGAGAGAAAGAGAGAGAAGGAGAATGTCATTCAAGCACAGAACCAAGGGTGACATTATAAGATTTAGGCAGTGGTGGCTGGCGGGTTCCATGCCAGGTGGACAGAGACTCTGATTTGGGTTTTAATCTGTTTTTTAAAGGAGGCCACCAAGGCACTGAACACAATCTGCCAGTAGATTCAGGACTTTGGATATCTTCTTTAAAATCCAGAAATCCTCTGCTCTGTTGAAATAGTAACCACGAACCACTATTGGTTTTACGTTTGAAAAGTACTGTTAGTTATGGAAATTGTATTGTGCCATGTCAAGTGAAGAAGGTGAATACCTCTCTACATTTTTGTAGAAGTTGATAGCTTGCTTAATGTTTACGATGGCTTGTTGCTACCAGATAGACACACATTCCTTGGGTACTGAAAGGAATAGTTTTTAACAGAAACAAGGAGGCAAAAGCCCCAGTTTTGTTTTTGTTTTTTTTCCTCAAAAAATTAAGATGGGAGTTTCTGGAGTTCCAGGTCACTCAATTGCTTTGGAGGAAACTGATGTTCTTTAAAATGTAGACAAATTCTCCACTATTATGGTCATTTCCAATATTCCCAGCCATTTTATTCTAAATAAATTTAGTCTCTAGTGCTGTCTCTTCGTAAGGGAATTGATAAAAGCTAGTCCCAGAAACTCCCTGTCATTCAGTCAGAAAAAAGTGGTGTGAGAAAAACACATTTTCTTAGAGGGCTGGAATCTGTAAAAGGAGGTTCTCAAGTCCTTGTTATTATTGGTAATTACTTCTTAATTCCTCCTTCTCACAATGAAGATAGATAAATTATTACTGTAACTTAGGGCCTTTCCACACTACACTATTATAGTGCTATTATTCCACTTTCAACATTCTGTGGAATTCTGGGCTTTGTAGTGTACTGAGGCCAAAGAGCTCTCTGGCAGAGAATTCTAAATACCCCTCCCTAAACTGCAGACCCCAGGATTGCATAGGATACTGAAAGTGGAATAATAGCAATATAACAGAGTAATGCGGAAATGGCCTTAGTAAGAAATAATCACTCTTTTTCCAATGTAATCATAGCTTTTTAGATACTTTTGGAGAGATGGCCATACTAAATGATGGTTAAGGAATGTCACATGATTCAAATGTTGGTTTGTGTACTTTTTGGGATGTTGAAGTGATGGCAAGGATAATAAAAGGAGAATGCATTCTGTAGCTTGTAGCACTGAGATATATTTAAAAAACAGCAACCCAAAGTAATTATTTTTTCTTAGCATTGAGAAATGGGAAATTAAAGACTTACTTTTCAACAGTTACAATGGCAACTGACTACAGTTGGGGAGCCTTGGGGCTATAACTGCAATGAACTAACCAAGCTGTGAATGATGCCTGAAACAGGAAACAGACATGAAATTCTGCAAAGGCAATTTTGAGTTGGCCAGGATGGTGTGAAATGAACCTCTGGTGGCTTCAGTTTGCCCTTGCTGGGCTGACATTTTATGCAACATCTTCTTTCCAAAAGTCAAACGAGGTCCTGTCCTCAGGAAGGAAAGATGTCTGTAGCAGGAAAGGACTGACAAGGAAACTTGAGAGTTTTAAATGAAAACTCTGTTCAGTAAGTTTCGTTTATGTGTGAGTTGAACCCTTGACATAACTCAGTGTGGTCCATTTTGGTACCTGAGGCAAATTATATCTCTCCCCCTACACCCCCATGTACTCCCTTTTAAATATCAGACCCTTCAGTTTAGCTTCTGCCTGCAGAGGAATTTCTCTTCTGCTGCAGAAGTTTTAAATGTTTCAGAACAACTGGCAATGTATGAATACACACTTAGAGACATGGACACCTTTTATTTGTAGTTTTACTTGCATTGTGTCTCATCTTTCTTCTAATGAGGTAGGTTAGGCTGAAAGAATCACCTAGTGAATTTCATGGCTGCATAGGGACTTCAGACCACCTTTCTCCATTCCCAATCATCTAATCACTATATGATCATTTGTACCTTATTTATTAAAATACTTACATACTACCTATATTTTGAGATCTCAGAGTGGAGTAGAAGACAATTTAGGCTGTTTGAAACAATTGAAGATGTAAAAGAATAAAAATAATTTAAAATGACTAAAAGCATATTGAAAAATTCAATAAGTTAAAGCAGTTTTTAAAAGCTGTTCAAAACCCCCTGCACATACATTTTGGAAGAAATCAGCTTGGCTCCAAAGGGTTACATAAAAGGCCAGGTTTTAACTGTGTACTGGACTGAAGCCAATGTTGGCATCCATCAAACCTCAAAGGAGAAGACATTCAACACACAGGACGCCACAGCAGAGAAGACTATTTCTCTTGTCTTTCCACACTTTGTTCCACCTTCATTGGCATGTTTGAAGAGGTTACAGGAGGGAGGCTTCTCTGTTGATGCTCGTAGGCTTTGGAACTCTTTTCCATAGGAATTCTAGCTGAGCCCCTCCTTGTTCTCTTTCCACCAGCAAGTGAAAAGCTTTTTATTCAAGCATTTAAACTATTTAGCAGTAGTCTGTGAGAAGTGGTGTCCTGTATTCGATTTTTAAACTCTTTTATTAATAATTTTGGTTTTAACATTGTTGCTAATTTTTTTTTAAAAAAACAATACTGTTATTTCATTCTTTTTCTAATGTTTGTAAAATAAGATTTTAATGCGTACTGTTGTTTAATTCTTTTTTAAAAAAAACTCTTGTAAAGTAAGATTTTAATTTAACCTTGTTTTAAGTTCCTGTAAGTCTCCTTGGAACCCATCCTGGAAGAAAGGTAGGGTATAAAATTGGTGAATAAATAATTAACAAAATAAAATACATGTGTTGCTTCTATTGTGCACCTTGCCACAGCAAATATGTAACCATTTGGCTGTTTTTCTATAGTTCCTGGTTTAATGGAACAAAGACTTTGATTAATCTGATTTTTCTTATTTTTTTCGGTTGCTGCAGACTTTTTGTAAAATCCTCCTTTCTGATTGACAGGAAGACATGAAACGCTAGCTTCTGAAGGGTTACAAGTTCAATCTTACCCATTCTTCTTGAAGTGGCATGTACACAAAAACCTCCCCAGGAGCTGTTATCAGTGTAATAGGTAAGAATTGCATTCAGAACCCCCTAGCTGTGGTGGTGCCATTTTGCCTCATTGGACACAGATAATGGTCACATATAAGGAAACACCAATGGACCTCTTCTGAAGGACCTGTAGAGTACCTGGACAGGGACAAACAATCTATGAAACTCTTTCAGTCTTAGTGAAACATAGCTCAACTTCCAGTGACTCTCTGGTCTGGCACAATTCTGCTTCAGGCAAATCTGGGTCCAGATGCCATATAAATATAGAATTGTTATATTTCTCTGTCTGTTTGTTGCATATTATCATGGGCAAAAGCAGATGCTTGGACTTCATCTGGATAAAAATAAGATTTGAGAAGATTGGATTGTGTTATAGTCTAACAGAAAACCTGAAAGAAATCTCTATAAATAGATATTTGTAATTTGCAGGCAGCACATCACACACAATGTGCAAACTTTATCGGGTGACTCATTTGCAAGCACCTACTCGGATGGGAGGCCGTCAACAAATAGCAAGTTGTGTAGGTTATATTTCAGAGGAAGCAACTGGCAAAACCACCTTTGAGGATTTCTTGCCAAGGAGAACTATCTGAAATCCATGGGGTCACCACAAGTCACTGGCAGTTTGATGGCACACACACAAAGATGTAGGGCAAATTACAAAAAAGAAAAGAAAAAAAAGAAAAAAAAAAGCCTGATGCCAAAAAAGTTTCTTATTTCTCCCCTTTTTTAAAAAAATAATAATTTGGCAACACAATCTCCAGTTTATTAGGAGTGATTCAACTGAAGGATATTTACGTTGGTTGGCTATCAATGAGTCTTACTCATAGATATTCACAGAATTTTGCAGTTCTTGGGCAACTGCTTCTAAATCACATAACCTGTAAAGTCATTCCACCAATGTCAAACAGGATCCTTTCTTCCATGATGTGTTCCATATGGGCACTGAGGAGCTGCTCCTTCATGTATCCTCTTACCAAAGTTTGGAAGTGTTACATTCCCCCTTAAAAAGTATATCTTCCAAGCTCTGTGTCGATCTAGATTCATTTGGTTTCATTCTTGGGACAGCAAAAGCAAGCAACATCTGGTAGCCAGGATACACAACCCTAATAGATGGATATTATTGGGTTGTATGGATCTTAGGCTGTTGAGGATCAAGTCTCTTTTAGATCAGTCAGTATGTTACCACCGTGAACTGGCCTGGCCTTGGGTAACCTTAGATATCATTTTGATATCATAATTCGGCCCTGCTCTGCCACCAGCCAAGTGTTTGTGAGGCCACTGAACAAGCGCGAAGCTAGGCATGGCTATTATCTGCTGAGTCATATTTGTTTACACCAAGGCAAGCCAGAAACTGCCAGATCTGCTTTAGGAGACCTCCCGAAATAAACACCTTCATTACAAATGCGTGTTAAAACAAAGAGACCCTCTGCCCCGAGAGGGGACCCTGGCGAGCTGAGTGCTTAACTGCCAAGCTAGCCGCATCTACATACTGGTCATACTATTGTCAATTCGGACCTTAACTCAATCATTGTAAATGCTGACCTTTCGGAGACATTGTCTCTAGCCCAAAACTCATTGTTTTTGCCCAAGACCAGACTAGCCCACGGTCATACCTTCCCTAATAAAAGCCCCAAGCTCTGAGAGCTTCCTCGGACCGCTCCGGAGTGCTATCCAGCCTTGCCGTCGCTTCGTTTTGCGAGCTCCCCTCAGCCATCAAGCCAGGTTTCCTTCTCTCCAATTGGACTTCTTCAGGACTATGAAAAAAGTTGGCGTGTCACCCATTTTCCCCCAAACTCTCTTTTCCATTTCTTAGTTAGCTGTGAGGTTGTGTTTTCTTAATAATTGCTATCTTTTTAATAAATATCATTGTTGCCATTTTAAACTGTTTGACTGCTCACTGACCTGATGCTGTATACATTGGGTAAAAGATCCCCGCTAAGTTACCCTGCCTCTCGCTAGCTTAAGAGAGTGCTCGAGTTAATTTCCCCATCTTGTTTGTGTTGTTTTGGATATTTGGGCACCCCTCCCCGGACCCCCAAGTCACAGGGTAACAAGTAGCTATCAATTTTTATATAGCACAAAAATCAATCTAACACATAAAAGTCAAAATTTGTGAGTCTGACTGTGTCAGGCAGAGAAGACCTCATATGATTGGCTACCTGTGAAGATTCTATGGAATCTTGGGATTGGCAGGTTAGGAAGGGACCTTTAAAATTCTCAGCCAGAGAGTTCTTGGGTCTGGCCAGTTGCTATGCAGATGAGGCCTAGCAGCAAGAAGGTGGAGGGCAGTGTATTCCCTCAGAAACCAAACTTTATGTTAATCGTTGTAAGTACAGATTGGATTGAGGATATGGAGAAAACTTATAGGTACTGGACAAGACAGTTTGGGGAATTAGAGACACAGAATATTAAATCTGTGTATTTCAACTGCATCTAATTCCTAAGGTAAGGTAAGGTAATTGCTAAGGTATTTCTAACAAGTATTACCTGTGAGAAAATAAAATCTTGGGCAATGCTGGGTAAATATGATAGTAATAAATAAAAATAAATATTTTTCCCCTTTGATATGAATTTACCAAACCTCAAATATTTCTTCATGTTCAGGATGGAGAAAATGGGAGATTGTGGATACAAAAATTGATAAATTGATTCATCCAGATCTATGACTTTGAATGCTTAACTTTTTAAAAAAGCCTATCGTTATGTATTCAGCTATGTTTGTTCTGAATCTGGATTGCTAAAATGACACCTGTGAAATATTTGTTGATTTGGCCCAGTGGGTTGGAAAACACTAAAGGAGAGACTGCTGCTATTAGTTCAGTTCAGAAAGAAAGGGAGAAAAGAGAAGCCGCAGTTGCCACAGTTAGGGGTTAAGTCCTTTTCACCTTTAATAAGGTAACAGGATTGTCAATTCAGAAGGAGACAAAATGTTAAACTCCTTATTGTTGTTGTTGTACCTTCAAGTCATCTATGACATATGCAATCCTAAGGCAAACCTATCACATGGTTTTCTGGGGCAGAAAGTGTGTGACATGCGCAAGGTCACTTAGTGGGTTTCCATGGCTGACCCTGGTCTCCAGGGTTGTAGTCCAGTGCTCCAACCAATAAATCGTGTTGGCTCTCTAAACTCCTCTTATATTGGAATTCTGTTATGCATGTCCATGTGTTTTAGAGTTTTTATTTAGGGCTTTATAGTTTGCATAAAGACCACCAAGCATCATAGATAGAGTCCTAAATCAAGGTCTGAGCTGGCACCTCACTGGATGCATGGAATGTCAGGACAGTTGATATGAGCTGAATTTAGTATATAATTTGTTGTACTGTTAAAAAAAAATGGAACCAAACTGTAAATGTGCTTGAAATAGTCATTTGCCACTGGGCCCACAGAACCCAGAAAGAACATTAAAATCTCTCCCTCCACCCCCTGAGCCTTCTTATCTTTAACACCTGCATGCAAACAGTACAACATGGCTCTACGTTGAAAACAGCTGCATCGTTTCAATTTGGCCAGTATTAATTGGGGAAAGTTTTCTTTCAGCTTATTTCTAGTGCTCTCCCAGATATGACGAAATTTGATTTCTTCCTATCTGGAATGGAAATGACTTGAGATTTTAAAAAAATTCAGGTTAGGCAGAAAGCGAAGCTGGCAGCTTTTCCCACCCTTGCCAGTGTGTTTGATGGGTAGAGTATAGAGCTTGGAAAAGGTTGAAACTTTTTTGGGGCAGGCAGGATTATGGCTCTCAGAACATGGCTAGACCAGCTAGCTGCTATTGGTTTCTGGGATCTGTATTCCAAAAAGTAACTTTTCCAGTCTGACATAGAGTATTCTACTTCTCTTGGGGAACTTAGAGTTAAAAGCTTTGTTCCAATTATATGCACATGCTCTCAGGGTGACTTCAGGCCAGTCACCATGTTTCCAACTGACCTGCCTCACAGACTTATTGCGAGTGTAAAAGGAATGAGAATACATGAGCACTCATTGCCCTGAATGCCTTTGAAGGCAGGGTAAAACTAAAATAAACATGATCCTTCTGTTAAGTGGGTTTAGGATTATTTCCTAGGGGCAGCTTTACAATTCAAGTTAAAATGAATATTCAGATAATCTTAACAACCCTAGATTAGTTTCTTCCTACCTATCATTCTTCCAACCCTCAAAAATTAGGAATAGTAGTTTCCCAAGCATTGTAATATTACTTATTATTACCAGATGTGCTCTCAGAGCATATAAAAACTCATACATGTTCTGAGTATATGTGTCTCTAAGGCAGTGGTTCTCAACCTGTGGGTCCCCAGATGTTTGTGGACTTCAGCTCCCAGAAGTCCCAGCCACTATGGTCAATGCTCAGGGCTTCTGGGAGCTGAAGTCCAAAAACATCTGGGGACCCACAGGTTGAGAACCACTGCTCTAAGGCAAGGATGGGAAACATGCAACCTGTTAGATGCTGTTGGACTGCAAATCCCAGCAGACCTGGATAGAATAGCCAGTTATAAAGAATGCTGGAAATTGCAGTCCAACAACTTCTGGAGCTTGACATAATCCTCATCGCTGCAGTATGGGATCCTATTAATCTTGTCAGTAGTCCTTCTTAGATAGGACCCAAAAGCCACATTCAATGGAAGAAATTTATTGAACAGACAAGAATCAAAACGTATATAAGAATTAATCTTAGGAATAGCAAATGTTATAGGAGAGTTTAATCAATAGCAAACAATAAATAGGTGACACAAATAACTAGCTAACAGAGCACAATTGCATCACATTGGGGAAATATTAACCAAAATTATCAGACTTACAGGGCTGAGAAAACTGTCACCCAGGGCTGGGTTCAACTAATGGATGAAACAACTGGATTCAGATTGCAGGAGGTGGCAGAGCTAAGGACAAAGTGATATGCTATTTAAAGGTTGCTAAGAGGAGCTGTGGTAAACAGAGAGAAAGAGGCAGAGAGACACAGACACGCAGTCAGCAAGAGACAGAGGTTCAAAAGCGGAAGAAGGATAATGTTGGTAAGCTAGTTTTCCCAACTAATATACATGCAAAGAACTGATGAGAATGGAGAGCTGAAAAGGTACCTCATGAAAAATAGATTTATTTATTTATTTATTTATTTGAAGATGGTGTCTGGGGAGCAAGATCCTTTTTCTTGGATCAGTGAAGAAAGAAAAATCTTGGCAGAAATCTCCAAGCTAACCAAAATCTTCTGGGCCAGAACCAGGAGTTGAAGAGAGTAAAGATAAAGCTATTGAGATTCCCCTTAGAGTCTGGATGATGCAGAGTGAGACTGAGAATGACAGTGGTGATGATTTCAGTGGCTTCAGCTTGACATGAGCCAGGCAATGCTTAGCCAGATATTTCAGCAACGCTTCATACTTGACCTCTAAGACTAGAAGGCAGGAAGCTTTTCCCCAGGAATTAGAACTCATTTACCAAAGATGGAAGCAGGAAGCAGCCCCCGCTACCACAGAATGAAATTAGCTTTGTGTCTAAGAGTCTTTTATGTGGTTTGTGGGCAAGAAAACCTTAAGTTCATTCATCCTCCTCTGGCATTTTGAGTTGATCACGCAGCCCCAAGGGTGACCTTCCCTATCAGTTTGATTTCTCTGTCTATAAGGTATTGTTTTCCATCTGTAAGATGTCTGATTGGAACACAGGTTGTGGGGGGTACTCATGCTGAGTGTCTAATTGTCTGCTCCCTACATTGTGGAAGTATTCAAGATTGAATAGGTGGCATTATTTAGAAGCTGGATTTCTATAACTGTCCTTGGCAATTGAATAGAGATTTCCCTTTAGACAATGATCTAACCTTTCTCTTTATTGGACCAGACAAGATTCCAGTTTAAGCATCAGTCTCGTGTAGGACATGCATACACAAATCTTAGCAAGGATGTTGTATTGCTATGGGCAACTTGGCAACATAACCTGTTGGAACACTTTGCCAAAGTTTCTTGCTTGGGATCCATCCCAATTAAACCAATTTGTCCCTGTTTTACAAACTTGCTATGTTGACATTGGCCATTACTGACTCATATTTACAAAGTAAACTACATATATACAAGCATTCAGAAATGAAGTCTAATGAGCAATGTTTGCTTTGATAATATCACCATCTGTCCAGTGATATTAGTCACTAATCACTTTGGCTTGGGGAAATGAAATTCTCCTTGAAGTTCAAACCAAAGTGGTAAAAATACTGAATGTTCGTTTTGACAGATATATGCTTGGTTGAAGTCAATTGTCAGCCAAAGCAGACAGTTTCAACTGTAAATATATGACAGTTTACAACTGCCATAGCCATGTATTTCTGCCTCCCTTCTTTGTGATAATATGTAACATAACTCATGACATGGCATCACCATATTGTATAATATTGGTTGTTTGTTCACACAGCTGACTGTCCCTGGTGAAGGTAGAGGAACGCACTGAACAGTGATGTCCCATAATTTAAGAGTGGGGTGGGCAAAGTAAGTCCATGGGGACATATGCAGTCCCAACATGGTTTTTGAGGCCCCAATTCATCCTTCTACCTGGCAAGGAAAAGGGTGAATTGCAGATTCTGCAAGCCTCCTAAAGTATTAATTCACCTTTTAAATATGTTGTAGCTCTCCCTCACCAAACTGTTTGCCTGTGTTTCAAAGCTTGAAGTCATGGGCCAGGAGTCAGCATCTCCAGGGGAACAGCAACCCCAAAGAAAAACAAGAAAACACAAGCACAACAGAAGCTACTCAGGCTGTGAGAGCAGCAGGCTGGGATGAGAGCCAGCTGGCTCCAGCCTTTTTAAGAAAGGCATAGGGCAGTGGTCCAATGCCAGAAACAACTTGCATATTTGCTGGTCCTTGACTTTGTGTGCTACAGATTTTCTGCTTTGCTGTCTGCCTGGATTCTCTGACCCTTGGATTGTCAGACCTTGCTGCTCACTGGATTCCCAAACTCCTGGACTGACTTTTTCACCCCGCTTCTTCTCAACCCTAAACAAGTAAGCTCTGCTGAACTGTCTCAGTTTGTCTACTGAAACAGCCTTCTGCTAGTTCTGCACTCCTTTGCCTGCCAATGGGCAGCCAGCAGTTATGACAGAAATGGACTTACACTTTCTTACAGTTTTTTTTTCATTTGTAGGAACTTTGGCAGTCCTAGGAGCAGAATATTGGCTTACAGATCCAGTGAAGTCGCTCTTCCTTTAGTTATTTTATGATTTACTGCTGAGGTGAAGAACATTTTCAGTTCAGGCACTGAATTTCAGTTTGGAAAGGGTCTGGAGGAGCAGGGCCACATTAAAATTGTTGTAGGCCATAAGCATTCTTGTATTCAACTCCTCACCTCAGCTCAACCTACCACTAGAGGTGTTTGTGTAGGCCTTAAAATATTCATAGGCCCTAGGCATTGTGCCTAAAGTGCCTAATGGATAAGGTAGCCCTGTTGAGCAATACAATCCAGCATTGAGGAAGCCTATATAATTCTTTAGTTTGTATATTTTCCCATCAAGCCTGCAAAGCACAGTTCAGTTCTAGTCATACATATTGATAATTTCCAATGTGTGGCTGTCAGGGATGCAAAGTACAATTTAATTCTATTAGTATCTTTAGGTTCCTAAGGGGTAGCAGTGGTAGAGGGGATAAGGCAATATTAGAACCACCTAACACTTTAACTATGGTTAACATTACCCTAATAGGTTTTTAGCTGTAATAAGATGTGAAACTTGAACTCGCAACTCATGTTGAACTATTGCACTATGTGCTTATTTATTGAGGGGAAAAAGTCCCTTGGACTCCACTAGGGTTTACTCTGAAGTAAGTATGCATATTACATGAGACCTGTTCTTGATACTGTATATCCCTCCTAAGGAATGGTCTACATCTTTCCACATGCATTGTGAAAATCAGAACAACTCCTTGAAAAGCCCAGTCATTCATTGAACAGGCACATTGACCAGACATGTAGCTGCCTGCTAAAGAAAGTTTTAAAAAAATCAGCAAG
The DNA here is from genome assembly GCA_948472985.1 of Iguana delicatissima. Classification (NCBI taxonomy): domain Eukaryota; kingdom Metazoa; phylum Chordata; class Lepidosauria; order Squamata; family Iguanidae; genus Iguana; species Iguana delicatissima. Next base: position 959,419 of record CAOKZL010000489.1, on the reverse strand, counting down.
TCTAGAAACTTTCAACCTGAGAAATATAATGAGATGAAAGGAAGTGGTTGCTTGGAAAAGGGAATATAACTAAGGTTCATGTTACTCCCAAATAAGCAGAATTGTTAAAGCCCCTAAGGAACAAATTAGGAGGGCAAGGGAGAGCAAGTTTGGAAAGTTTACTTTAATGGAAGACACAAGCTTTGAGCCTCCTACTCCAGAATCAACTATGGAAGCTGACAGAATTTTTCCAAAGGAAGGGAGCATTTCAGTCTTTATGATTAATTTTTCAAATCATTATCCAGTGACTAGTAAAATATCCTGAATACTATCAACATGAAGCTATACTCTATTGTGAAGTCACAGAAGAAAACAGGATAATTTCTTAAAGAGAATTTGAAGGGAAAGGCACCATTCTGTTTTTTGATTGCTGCATCGTGAAAACTCTGATGTAATGCAGAAAAAGCATTGGTCCTGTGTCTGTGAAACACAACACCTAGTGGCTCCAATTAAAATTGCAGTGATCATGGATTTTATTACTTTATTTGTTCAATGACTTTGTCTTTTAATTTTATTTTCAATTGTTTTAACAGCAATCATCACAAGGATACTGAACAGTGTACTGCACTGTTTAATACCACTTTAACTGTCATGTCTCCAGCATATGAAATCCTCAGACACATCACTTGGTGAGGTACTTAGAGTTCTCTGTTAGTGAGCTCTTGTGTTGTATTTCAAGGGAATGAACTAGAGCTCTTCTAGCAGCTAAACTATAATCCCCAAAATTCCATAACATGGAGCCATGGCTCTTACAGTGGGATCAGACTGCTATAACAGTGTTGTATAAATATACTCTCAGAGAAATTTACTTTGTCACACCACAAAATGACATGAATATTACTATTCCACAACAGTAATTGGCCCAGAAGAATGTGTGCCTTGATCTATCTGTGGGGAGCCAGGTGAGAGAAACAGCAATCTATAGATTGCCATCCCTTGTGGTCAGCCACTGAATTGTAGGTAGCAGCTTCTTAGTGAAGTACCCTCAGACTCTGTTCTGAGTCTCCCAGGATGGTATCCAGATCCAGGCTCATTTTACACTGCCTAGGTCTCTGGGGTTAAATGCAAAGATTCAAGGAGCTGAGCCTGAAAGTGAATGGATAGTGATGTAGACTCGAGTCGATTGACTCGGACTCAAGTCAGACTAAGTCACTTGACTTGACTCGACTCAGACTTGACTTGGCAACAATTACACACTGATTTGACTCGACTTGAGACTTGCATCTTTTTAGTGACTGACTTGCTGCCCTTGGTTCAGTGATGGGGAATAAGAAGGATCCTATTCCCCACTCCTGAAAAAGCCTCCAGCTTTGCAAATGGGAGGAAGAAGGATCCCATTCCCCATGTCTGAAGCTGCAGATGGGAAAATTACAAAAGTAGAGGACTGACTTGACTTAAATGTATAAAACTGACTTTATTCAACTCTGTCCAGAAATTCTGGAATACAGGTTGGGGTATAAAGTTGGTTCCCAGACTTGAGACCTCACTTGAGACTTGACTTGGAAGTATCTTGCAAGGACTTGAGACTCAGCTTGAGACTTAAAGATAGAGACTTGACTTGAGACTTGTAGCAAAAGACTTAAATATATCACTGGTGGCTGACCAACCAGAAGGCAGAAAGGCAAAGAAGTGAGTGGCATCCACACAGAAAGTAATCTGTTTCCTTGATTCTTGCTGTAAAATTTTTCTTGATGTAGAATTTTCCCCCTTTCTTCAAAGACTATGAGAAGAAGACACAAACATTGGCACTTCAGGTCAAACTTTAACCTATGACAACCCTAGTCAGAAACCACATGAAGAATATCACTAGATAGGTGGGCAAGTGCTCTTGTACTTTGTATATGTCTCAGCACTCAGGAGACCACAGTTGTTTATCTGCAACTGGATAAGGCAAAGTGTTCCCTATGGGCTACTAGAAATCCTTGGATCCCATTTTGTGGCCTTGATGCTCCAGCCAATCTGACAAACCCTGCCAACTCCCTTCATATTTTTTTTTTAAAAAAAAACATTTGGGCAGTTTTGGGTAACTTCCCAGACATGTTAGAATGTGTGAAAATGCCTCCACCTCACTTCACCCCACTTTAGAACCCTATACTACTTTCAAATATTTTTGTGTGCATCTATAGTGCCTTTTAAAATGATGATAGGAAGTTACATCATAGGAAGTGGGTTTGCTGTGTGGAGATACAGCTCACAGGGCCCAGTGCAGGGGGTATTGGTCCTGTCCCTCGAGCAGTTGTCTTCCCCAAATGAAATATACAAAACTAGCATGTTATGGGAAAGTTGTAGACTAGCCTTTTTCTTTGACATGTGTCACCCATGCTCTGCCTGTGTATCATCACTTAATTCCTCATCAATTCATTTATTCAATGTATCAGATCTTTTCATTTGTTCTTCCATTTAAATGGAGTAATGCTGTTGAGCCCTCCACAATCTGCTTGATTTTACTGCTAAGTTTTATTGTTTTATTGCTTTACTGCTTATTGCTCCAACGTTATCTCCCAAGTCTACTATTTGTAACTTCTGTGGAAACCAAGAACTTGTTGGGAGTTTGTCTTTGTAAACAAACACTTTTGGAGAAATCCAGAAACTGGGAGAACTGGGAGATAAGGTGTATTAAAGCCAGTGAAGAAAAAATTAAAAAAGAATTTCAAGGTAACTCAAGGGAAGTTAAGGAGCTTCCATTTAAATGAGTGTGTGTTGTGGCATTATTGTAGGAACGGTGGGCTCCACTCTCCCCCATGTGTGCTGACTACAGCATCCAAATTGATTGCTGTGCATGTATAGGTTTGTTTCAGATACTGACACAGGAATATCTGTCAGGAATAGTTGGATCTCTTGTCACCATCCCATACTTGTGAATCAGCTAAATGTAATGCCCTTGAACTAAATCTGTGCACTTAGGATGGCCTTTGAATCCTGCTGGATATGAAGGGGAGGTCTAAGAGGGCTTCCTGCAAAAGCTGAGTAGGAAGATCTTCCTGGGTTATGGTCTCATCATGTATTTTTCGTTATTCTTTGGCCTTATCTCCTTATATTTGTCTACAAATATTTTTTGTTCCAACTTACTTTTCATACATACTGCTCCTGGTTGCAAACCATGGCACAGTTTCATAAGAAGCTGAGGACAGTTGACCTTCTCATGCAACATCACCCCACTGGCCATGTCTGTAGATTCCTTTTTATCCATATCTTATTAAAAGGGCGTTGAGGACTCATAGCTGAATGTTGGAATTAACTATATTGAAAGGCATTGTAGCTGAGGTTAATGGCAGTGCAAGTTCTCCTTGTGGTTTCATCTGTGATGGAGCGTTTGTGCATGTAGGAGCAGCTGTTTGGTAGCTGTCATACAAAATTGACATGACTCTGGTCTGTATTATGAAATATGCCACCTTTTGCTGAAACTTTTTTTTGAATCATTGATGCCTAGCATTCTTACAGAAGCCTTCCCTAACCGGGTGCCTGCCAGATGTGTTGACCATATCAGGATTATGATTCATAAAGGTGGATAGGGATGGTGGGAGTTGCAGTCCAACACATCTGGAGAGAACCAGCTCACGAGAAGCTGCAGTAGGGCACCTGTGAGTGACTCTAAGTTGCCTAACTATCAGAAATAATTCAACAGTAGCCTCAAGAGTATTTACTTAGACCACTCCTTTACTGCAATTTAGCAAGAGTGAATTACAGTCATCCCTCTACATTCATGGGTTTGACCTTCATGAATTTGACTATTCATGAGGCCATGCTTGCCTCTGCCATGCATTCTCCTTCTCCCATTCTCTGGCATTTCTCACTTTCTGGCTTGCGAGGCATGTATTTAAAATGGATATTTTTTTCCTTTGGGTTGGGCAAAGACCACTCCTACTGCTGGAGGCTCTCTGCCAGGTGGCTGCACATTCTGTTGTGTAATGGCTGCTGATTGGTCAGGTGCTCCCTCTGCATCTACTCCTCCCCTCTGAGAGTAATCTCCTTTCTCAAGAGGGCAACTGGCAGTAGTAGAGTGCCAGAATTCAGTGCTCTGCTCTTCTCCATCTGAGGGGAAAGTACTGGTAAGCCCTTTACCTTGTCTTTTTTCTTCCCTCTCAAGAGCGCCAAGGCCAGAAGCAAGGGAATGGGAGGGGGGATGTCCAGAGGGGAATGAAAGGAGGATCACGGGGGGGGCTATCCATGGTTTACCCACTTTCACAAGGGTTCTGTGCCCCACACCTTCACAAATATAGAGAGGCCACTGTATTAAATATTCCATCCTCATCCTCAACTCCCTTGCTGACTCCTGTCAATTCTTCTTTTTCATGTTAGCCTTTTGCTTTTAAACATTCTTGATTTTTTGTTCATATAAAATCTATATATTTATATACATACACACACCATATATTGTCCTCAGTCACTTCCACAGCAGTGAAATATAATTAAAATGATATTAAACTGCATTGCTCAGCTCTTGGTTTTGAATGACATTGCCCTGGGCATCGGTTTTCCAGACGGTAGGCTTTCTCCCTCCACACACACTCAAAACCCAAGCAGAAAACACATCTCTCTAAAAACCTATTAAGTTCTTCTCTTGACAGGGATCTCAACCTCTGGCTGTGAATTCAATAGATTTTCATGAGCCACTTATCAAGACAGGTAATTTCACAGTTACTTGTCTTGATATGTAGACTGAGCTTCTGCTGCCCTTCTGGAACAGAAGACCCCAAAGGGAAGCAAATGTGTTGCATGTCTGGTGGTAGTTAACAGCAGGAGCTTACCCAAATCACGAAATCATAAAGTATGGAGAAGCAGCAAGTTTTATCCAGTTCTCCAGTGTGTGGTGCCATAGACATACTGCTCTGTGTATACCATCCTCTGAAGCTGCAACTTTTCATATTAATCTCCTCCAGGTTCCTTCTTTCTGGCACCTTATGCCAGGAACTCCTCTCTTTAACCTGTTCTCTTTCTCTTCCTTCAGCTCCCTACTCAGACTCTGATTTCTTTCATCTCTTTCTTGTGAAGCCCTTGCAATCTTCACTTAACGCAAACTTAACCTTGTGGTGTTCTATCATATCTACTTTTACTCTTCTCTTGTAATCCTTTTCTTGCCTTCCCTCCATGCTTCTCCTGCTGTCAGATATTAAACTGTAAGTTTCTTGGGGGCAGAGACTTCTTTTCTCCCTCTCTATCTACATACATTGTAAAGTGTTATGCATAACCGTGTTGTATAGATTATCCGTCTCCTTTAATTATCATGTTAAACAGAAGAAAAGTAGGCTTTTTACCTGTCTCTTTCATGAGCAAACAAATGCCTCTTCCCTTAAAAAAAAAAGACTACATTCTGTTATAAATGATGGATGATGAAAGCCATTTCCATACAACATCACTATCCCATGATGAGGACATGTTGCTGCCAGTCTGTGAGTCGTGCTTTCATGCAATGTTGTCATGGTCCTGCTGCCAACGCGTCCCCACCTGTTGCAATCATGGGATATTCCATTACTGGAAAAAATCCAGTTATGGCCCCTGATCACACAATGCTCCTGTTACTGATGGCCATGTGGAAAAAACGGAAGTGTGATCTATGTGCTTCCATCCCCACTGCAGCATGGGAAGTGGTTGGCTGCACTGTGGAAGGAAGGGCTGTGTCTCATGCTACCCTTCCACAGGCAGCCGGCCTGGTGTGGAGAGGAGCATTCAGATTGTGCTTCCATCCCAGCAGTGGCACCAGCAGGATCTGCAACAGGACAGCAATGGAAAATGGTAAGGTGCTGGAAGGGCTGAAGAATATGGCAGTGAAGACCCCAAAAACACTATTCACTGTGCTTCTGCTATGGGCCAGTTTCTACATATCATAACACAACCTTCCTCTTGCATGTTAATGCTATCTTCAAAAGGTCCTATTCATCATGGTATGGAGGTCACCCTGGGCTCTCAAAGGCTATGACATTGGAACTGAACTTTTGACAAGTCTTACAAATCAGGTAGGATTTGAATACAGCCCTGGTGGCACATTGCATTTCTACTCTCCAAGAACCAGTCTAGCTCTCTATAGAGAGGGTCATCACCAATAGTTTGGCCACAATATAACAGCACCAATAGACAAAAATCATAGTGTGGGATAGCCGTGACTTGCATCATCTTGCACAAATGAAAGCACAGCTCTTCAAAATATCCAAGGTGCAGTTGTATTTCATCTTCCTGCCATGACTCAAGGAAGTGGTCATAGTTCCCATCTTCTCCTCAGTGTAGCCTGATGGATTGGATGTCATTACTAGCCAGAAGCAGCCTATTTGCTGCCTACAAGAAGCATGAAGTGTCCAGGCTGAAACAGCTGAATTGGCTTCCAAATTGTTTTACATGGAACTCAGAATGTCAACGATGACCTTCAAAATCATGACTGGCATAGGATCAGGATATTTCAAGGACCACCCTCTCCTTTATGAGCCTCCTTGCCTATTGAGATGATATTCAGTGGCTCTCACTTGTCTGGATGGAAATAGAGAGAGGGTAGCTGTGTTGTGTTGAAGCAGCAACCTTCCACAGGAAGCCCATTTTACTAAACTTTGGGAAAGTTACACGTTTTGACTATATCTCCCAGAATTTGTTTCAACATGACAGTTACATGCTTCTTGTATGCAATGGATGCCAGGGGCTGTTGGGTTTATCTGGGAGTTGCTGTCCCCAAAATGTAAATTTTCCAAAGTCTGCATTTTGCTTCCTTATTAAGAATCTTTCAGAATTTGGTGAAGCCATTCTTTTTTTTTCAGAAGCCTATTAGGGTGTAATATCAGTTTACTGCTTTATCCGTTATGTTGTCAATTGGAGAGATTTTTAAAATTCTCTAATGATCAATGCATTGTAAGCCACCTGGAACCTTTGGGGGGCTAAATGTAAATTTTTTGAATAACAAAGACAGGATTTTATTGCAGTAAGCAGGTGGGGAAGGTAGGAGGGGCAGAATAAATACTTCTTGTTGTTTCATGCCTTCGAGCTAACTCTGATGTAGTGTCCCTATCACAGAGTTGTCTTGGCAAGATTTATTCAGAGGAGATTGTCATTGCCTTTCTCTCAGCTGAGAGAGTATTATGTGCCCAAAATCACCCAGTGGATTTTTGTGGCTCAGTGGATATCTGAACCCTGATCTTCCATGAGCCTAGTTCAATACACAATCCACTACACCATACTGGTTTGAATGGATGAGCAGATAGACAGACAATTTGATAAAAATTGGTCTGCCTACAAATATCAGAGAGCGTATGTCAAAACTAGGTGGTCTAGCAGGGCAGTTCCCAAAGCATTTGATTTTGCATTCAGAATGTGCTTTGCACATTTTGATAAAAAAAAGTGAGTGTTTATGTTTCTACACCAGGCTATCATTTGCTGAATTGTTTTTCTAGACTCTGCAAGCTGTGGTAGATAAATGTAATTCACTTACTGCAGTATCACTATAAGAGTTAGGAAGCAAGGGGATACATTGTGCTGCAGGATTTGTACATTTGAATCACACTTCTGGATAAACGTTAGCTAATTCAGTGCCCTGATGGATCTAGTTAATCATTTGCATGATTAATTAGTGCTTTGAAGGAGTATTTAAAACAATGCTGTGAAAAACAATGTGTGATCTTTAAAAGAGTTTAAATTGCTACCACTTGACTCTGTTTATTCTTTTTTTGCATCAGCATGTACATTTCTCTGATTTGGAGTAATAAGTTATGTACACAAGCACTTAAGGGAAGAAATGAACTGGAAAAGAGTAAATGTAAAGTTTAGCCTCCTAATTTGTTTGCAACTTGAAGACAGAGGAGAAAAAATACCCACGAACTGATGTATCGATGCATTATATGCTATGATTCTAATGCTCTCACATTTTTTTTTTAATTCTACATAGAAGGTAGGGAATGGATTAATTGGAACATTCCCCCATATTTGTCCCCCCTCCCAAATCTCCACTAGGGCTGCTGCTCCTGCTGAGTTTACCAGTGTCAGTAATGAAAAAAGGAAACTTTCTTTCCCCTTTGAAACAAGGTTCTTCTAAAAAATGCCTCCTGTAAGCATAATTCCACAACACATGTGACAAATGCATTCCTTGTTTAACGTAAGTGTAGCACTGTTTCCACTACTCTGAGTAGTGTTCTGAGTGCATTACATACATGGGAAACTCTTCAACATCACATATAGTAGTAAGCAGAAAACTTCACCTCTGAATCCCACCCATGTGCACATCATACTCATGCCATAGGGCAGTGGTTCTCAACCTGTGGGTCCCCAGATATTTGTGGACTTCAGCTCCCAGAAGCCCCAGCCACTATGGTCAATGCTCAGGGCTTCTGGGAGCTGAAGTCCAAAAACATCTGGGAACCCACAGGTTGAGAACCACTGCCATAGGGGAAAATACAGCCATCAAGATCTAATGGGTTTGCTCTAGTGATAGAACTATTTCCATTCATAGCCTTGAGAAGGAGGAACATCCAAATCCTCTTGTGACCTCAAAGGGTACAGCCCTTCCTCCACTTTCACAGGTTTATTTACTCACAAATTTGATTATTCATGAGGCATGTGCTGGCCTTCTCCCTCCCATTTTCCTCCTCCAATTCTTTTACATTCCTCACCTCAGGCTTGTGAGACTTGTGTTTAAAATGGACTTCTTTTCCTACTGCTGGAGGTGTACCCTTTCTGCACATTCTGCTGTTAATGACTGCTGATTGGGCAGGTGCTTTCTTTGTACCTACCACTCCTTTCTCAAGATGGCTGCTAGAAGTAGCTAGAATGGCAGAACTCTGTTTTTTTTCCATCTGAGGGGACAGTACCAGTAAACCCTTTACCTTGTCTTTTTTTTGCCCCTGGGAACACAAGGCCAGAGGCAAAGGATTGGGAAGGGGATCTCTGGAGGGAAATCACCAGGAAAGGGATTTATTCATTTTTTTCCCAACTTTCATGATGGTTCTGTGCCTCGAACCCTTGTGAATGTGGAGTGGCTACTGTACTCTGAAATCCCCTGGACCATGTTTTGGGTGAATGTAGAGGACTGAAAGGGGAGTGGGAAGAAAGTTCTATTGTCACACTAGCAGATGGGCACTAACATGTTGGATTTGGGCCAATGTTTTGATTGTTCTCAAATCTAATATATTTGGGAAGATAGCTATCCCTGTAGTCCTACCAGTGATGACCTCTTGTGAAATTAGCCAAATTAGCTTAGAAAGAGCCCTGGTGGCACAGCCCTGCCGGTACTGCAACCACAAGGTTGTGAGTTTGATTTTGCTGGGCTCTGGGTTGACTCAGCCTTCCATCCTTCTACAGGTCAGTAAAATGAGTACCCAGCTTGTTGCGGGCAATTAGTTAATACACTGTAAACCTCTTAGAGAGCACTTAGCTGTTAAGCGGTATAGAAATACACATGCTACTGTTATTGTTTTTGTTTTGTTTTTTGGTCAAAGGAAGCAACAAGTGATTTTAGCAATTTTCTTCTCACTGAGAGAAGGTCTTTGAAACTGTAAGGTTTTGTGAAGACTATTAGCAATTCAGGATTTCTTCAAATTCACAATTTTCTTTTTCACAGAAAGCAGAATTTTCTATGCAAAAAATAGAATTTTTCTCTGCAGAACATACTATTTCTGCAGAAAAATAAGGACCAGAAAATGCTGTTTTCTGTGTAGAAAAGGTAAAAGAACCATGTGTGTATTGTACACAGGATAGATCCCAACTGTGCTTTTTTCATCAATTCAGGATTCTTCTTCTCCTCAGGGTTTTCTAGCACTTGAGAACATGTTTTTCAACCATTTTTACATATCTTCAAATATTATTTGCATCTCTGGCTGATAGAAAAGACAGTAAGGTGTTCATCTGTGTCTTGTCTACAATAAGTTCTTACCCCGTGTTTCTTTTCTTTTTATTATTTACCTGAGGATGTTCCCTTTTGGGATATATGCTAAATAAGACACCAGCTCTGTGGACTCATTGCTGCCCAGGTCTGCAACTAATTCTCCCAAAAAGCCTCTCGTTTTCTCATCCCTCCTCCTTTCAAATTCATAAATCTTGTTAGAATTACCTCACAGACCCTTCTCCCATTTTTCCATCCTCTTTCAACCTCTTGGCCCTTAGCACCATCTTGCAAGAAAAAAACCTTTCTTCTTTTAAACCCTTTAAAGTAGAATTTTCTTTCTTTTTTGGTCACTTAAATGAGAAAGTCAATTTGAAACTTGCTACAGCAACTTGAACAATCCAAAGTATTCTGTCAAAATTAGAAAGGTGTCCCAATGGCCCACACTCCTTTTGCTACTAAAAACTCCCTCTTTGGAATTTCAGCCTGAAACTGACTGGTGGAATTTGAACAACAACCAAAAATAACAACTCTCCTTTGTAATTTTGGCTTTCTAACTTGAGACTGGGCACTTCAACATAGATTACAACCAAAACCTCTCTAGCAAATGTTAACGTAGCTGTAGCAGTTTCCTGATGAACTGTGGCTGCCCTCTTGTAGGTTACAAAACCCAGAATCCTGGGGTTGGAGGATTCTTGACACACATACACACACACACACACACACACACACACACTGTGATATATCTTGTGATATATTTTCTAAGCACTGGTTTGGGAGCTCTGTCTTGTAATTCTTTGTGATACTAGCTGGCAAACATGCAATGAAGGCGAGAAGATAAAGTTGTAATACCTCCACATGCAGAACAGTTTGTTTCTGGGCACAGTAAAACCTATGAGATATTGAAAAAATGGCATTTTGGAAAAGCTGGATTACTAGGTGGAGTAACTGAAATAGCATAATTATGTCACTTTGTTGTAATGAAAATAATTGTCAAATTTAATGTGGTAGTACAGGGCTAGAGGCTGCTCTACACCGTGATGAAACAGGTTGTAGCTGACCAAATTGTGTATCATGGTCTTTTTTTTGTACAATCTAATCCTATCAACATATACTTGAAAACAATTTCAACTAAACAGATAGGATACACTTTCATTCTGTGTATGTGTACACAGGGCTGCAGCTTGAAATTCATATTTCAGTGGCCATTTACCAATTTGGGGCACCGAATCTCTAGTGGGCTGAATTCTTTCCCTTCCTGAGTATCTAACTGCAAGGCAACAGCAAATGAACTCCCCAGAAAAACAAGAAAATATCTATGACAGAAGCAACAGCAGACAAGATCTTAGCTGATGCTATTACAAACGAGAAGCCATTGTCAGGGGCGCAGTGCAAGAACACATGTTCCATCTAACATGGAATGGCTAAGAAATTGAGCATATAAAATCCAAGTTGATCAAGCAGAGAATTGCATAAAAAAAGATTTTAGGTGAAATGGAAAGAAATAAAAGGTGCTGTAAAACAGAGAGTCCCAAACCACCCTAAATTGTGCTACAGAAATTACTGCGAGGCCTTTTCACCCAACACTTAGTTTAAGTGTAAGAACCCACGCAGAGAGTATTTCCATTCTCTAGCAGGATTTAGTGTAATTCCACCAAGAAGGAAGACTATATAAGAACACAACTGATAGTTTTTCCTTTCCCTATGTCCAAAAAGCCTTCCATATGGTCACACATTCAAAATGAGACAGCAAGTAAATTATTGTACTTTCTGTGATATTGATAATCAGGCTATGCAAGAAATTCATTCTATGCACTGATAGGAATACGGGTTTCCTATGTCCACGGTACAACGCAGCCTTCCTTAAACTGGCATCTTCCAAATGTGTTTGACTATGGTCTCTGTTATCCGAAGACAGGATGACCAATTCCAGAACTGCCTTAGGCTTATGGAGAGTTATACTCTGACACACCCCAAGGATGCAAGCTTGCACAGGGTTATTGTAAGCACTGTAGTGAACAGTGGTGGCTGGAGGGGAGAGGAATCCACTCAAAGTTCTAGTCCAAACATTAAAGAAGCTAGGCAAGGCTAAACCCTAGAGTAGATCCACCAACCTATTCACATAGATGCCACCAACTAGCACTGATAGCACACATATTTTAGTAACAAAACATACATTTCCTCCCAAATTTTGGTCAATGAACATTTTAAAGAAGTGCAGCAGCTACCAATTTGTTTTGACGCACATTTCAAAGTGAAGTTGTTGACCTACGAAGCTCTCAACAGCCTAAGGCTTGTTCTTGCATGCTTCCTTCTCTTAAGTGAATATATCTCACTACTAAGATTTTGTTTAGAAGTCCTAGTGGGCTACCCTCAGTAGCAAAAAGAAGCAGGACCTTTTTGGGTGGGACACCTCATTTGTGTAACTCTTCCCCTTACTCATTTGTTGTGCCATTATTGATGGTTGCTTAGGGAGCAGAGAAAGACATTGTTGTTTTCACTGTGATTGTCATTCCTTTGATCTTGATTTGACTGCCGCCGAGCTGTTTTGATTTTTTTTCTTATATCAATCATTACTGTCAATTTTATTGTGTTGTGTTTTATATATATACATCTTGTTAGCCACCTGGAGAATCTTCAGTATGAATACTTGAATACAGGGAACACTCCCTGTTGCCTCTTTCAAAGACTTAAACAGATGTTAAACTTATTTATGTCAATGACTGGAAGGATCTTGCACAGAAAGACTGAATAAGGCAGACAGGTGGGGGCGGCTGGGGAACAGCCTTGAAATGCAACTGTAAGCACTCACATTGTCATTGTCAGATTTCTTCAGTATCTCTTGCCTTCCTCTCACACAGCATGCATTAGGTAAATGGACTGGTACATCTCTCAGTAATATTTTCAAAGGGAACCACTAGACAGTGCAATATAGTACATGATCAGCCCATGACAAAAGCGGGGAAAAACTGGGGAACTGCCTTCCTGTTACTTTTATTGAAATTGAAGAGCTCTGTGTTGCTGCATCAAGACACCGGAGCATCTAAATACAGTCCTTGGAAACGGGTGGGGCAGAAGGGCAGCCTCCATGTATTACAGAGCACTTCTGCTTGCAACTCTCCTACAATATTCCACCATTCTGAAAGGGTTAATAGGGCCGGCTGTTGTGTTTCCCTAACGATGTCCTGGACCTATTGGGTTAAGATGTAGAAACTAAATCTCCTGAGACAACACAGAGGCAACAAAAACAGACCCAGCACGCAAAGTCCGAGAATGACTTCCTTGAGAGCCAAAACGTTCCTATTTTCCGGGATTTAAAATCATTCGGAAAAGTTATGCTTCGGGTGGATTGCATAGGAGTTTCTGAAACCCAGATGGACTTCTAAAGGCACATAGCGGCGGTTGTGCAAAAGGGTGGGGGGAGAGAATGAAAGAGATGGGCTGGGCGTGCTTCTGTGTGCCATGACGCGGGGTGGTGCTGGTGGTGGTGGGGACTGTGGTAAAGAGCGAGGGCTGTCCTCGTCTGCAAAGCATCCTGGCGAAGGAAACGGAGCCGGCGCGCCTGCTGCCGAGACAGGCTGGAGAGCGAGTTCGCGCTGCCAATACAAGAGCGGTTGCGTCCGCGCGATCCCCGCAGGACAAGAAGCGCCAGCCAGGATCGCGCGATGGAGCGAATCAGGGCGACGTCAAGCGTGTTTCTCGCTTCCTGATCATTCTCTTTCTTTCCGTCTCCCAGTGTCTCTCTTGCATCAATAATTCACCTCAGGGCGTCCCCCCCACCTCTGGTCTTCCTGGATGTGGAGGGGGGGCGCGTTGGACGGCGCAGAACGGGGCACTGGGAAGTCCTGCTTTGGGCGGGGACGGGTCCGCGAGGATCTTTCCAAGAGCTTTTTTGAAAGAAAAAAAGGGACACGCACAAGCGCGCTCACAAACAAAAGCAAGGAGGAAGACGGACTTTTTGCCACGCTTTCTCTCTCTCTCTCTCTCTCTCTCTCTCTGGAAATGCTGGAAGGGTGCAGGAGAAGAAGCGGCTGAGGCTGACGCGCTCGCAGAGAGTGGTGGATCTGTGTGAGCGAGAGAGTTGCGTCCCCCTCGCCTCTGCCTCTGCCTCTGCCGCCGCCGCCGCCGCCGCCGAGCTGCTCTTGCCAGCTTGGCGGCGTGGTTGGGGAGGGAGAGAGTGCGTGCGTGCGTGCGTGCGTGCGAGTGCGGAGCGGCGGGCAGAGAAGGCGGAAAGCGCGCGAGCCGTCCGTCGCCGGGGCGCTGCTCCCTGCCAGGCGCTCGCGGTCCGCCTCTCTCGGTGCTGAGCCATGGGCGTTCCGAGCAGGGCGCTGTCCGCGGTCCCGGCCGTCCTCCTGGCTTTGACGCTGCCCGCGTTCCCGGTCTGGGCGCAAAACGACACGGAGCCCATCGTCCTGGAAGGGAAATGCCTGGTAGTTTGCGATTCCAACCCCACGACCGATGCGAAAGGGTCGTCGTCTTCTCCTCTGGGGATCTCCGTACGGGCTGCTAATTCCAAGGTTGCTTTCTCGGCCGTCAGGAGTACCAACCATGAACCTTCCGAGATGAGTAACAAAACCAGGATAATCTACTTCGATCAGGTATAGAAAAGAAGAATGTCTTCTTCTTTTTCCCCCTGGTTTAAAAGGAAAGGCGTTTTAATGATTTTTCTGGTTAAAAGGGAGTTTGACTCGAGGTTTTTCCTTAAGTGGTATTGGTGGTAATGAATATTATTATTGCAGTCATTTTAGATTTGCTTACAGGATTTGAGGTGACAGGTAGGGAGGAAACTGGTGGAGACGAGTTCAGGGGAGCAGGGGGTGGATCAACAAGTGGGAGCTGATCTGTGAACTCTTTCATGCTGCTCTGAAACTCACAAAAGGGTGGTGGAAACTCTTGGTTGATGGACTTGTTTTCTTTTTTTAAAAAGTACAGCACTCTACTGCCTTTTTAGTGAAGTTTGTAACCCATCTCACTTTACCGCATTTGCACAAGGGAAGTCTTGGGGCTGAATGACTCATAAAGTTGCAACCAGAACTGAGCAGGCAGCTTTGCTTTGATATTCCAGCTACTTGTTTTATAACTTACTGATTTTGATTTCTGTTATGCCACTCTATATTGAAGGCTCACAGCAGGGTATGTAAGTTTCAACAGTTAGACATTTACAAGTGACTTCTGTCTAACCCCAACATTCCAATTAGTCCACTTTGTAATGATTTTTAATGAGGTTAACAAAGGATGATGCAGCTCTTTTAGGTGATTGGACACGATTGGAGGCTGTGGTAGTGGAAGAACACAGAAGTTACTTTAGCGTTTTAGCCTGCTTTGAAGACTACATATTCAGATACAAGTCCCCTGAGTTCAAGTGAGTGTTACTTACAAAAATGAATGTGCAAAAGATTGCAGTTTTTCAGAGATGATTTCATGTCCCTGCAGGGAAATAGTTTAACATTTCAAGCTGTGTTGGGGATGAGGGAATAATGTGTAATGATAATTTCGAATTCCCTGGGAGATTTCTGTTTGGTTTGCATTCATCTTTCCCCATCACTTCAGACCTTTAGATGACCACATTCTTAAATGAGATTCAGATTCATCTCATATTTTACTATCTACTTATTCTGATGCAGTGAGAATGGCAAAAATAAGACGTGAATGTAGCATGAATCTAGCTAGCACACAAAGCTAGGGTGAAGGATAAGGAGACAGTTTCTTGTGAAAGGTACATCACACCTTAGTTGCATCACTGCAGAATTTTTCAGTAAAGGAAAGACTTCCCACATCACTGCCCTTTTATCCTAACCTTCAGAGAAAGACATCAAAAACTACTTTATCCAAACATGAGAAACCTATGGACAAAAAAAATAAATAAATTGTGATTCATATTCTCTCCAAACTAAGGCCTATCACTGTTGTTTTAAATAGGTCTTTGTAAATATGTGTGATCTCTTTTACAACAGAGCAAATAAAGTACACTCCATCTAGTGTAAAAGCCTGTCACTTTTTTTTTTAAAAAAAGATCAATTTACTTCAATGATAATTTTAAGCATGTATGCCAGTCTTTCTCACTAAAGTATATGTAATTTCTAAAGATATGATTTTTGTCTGGATTAGACCCATATGTAGCAGTGTGGGGTGGGTGGAGAGAGAGGTGCTGCAATTATGTTGTGTCAGCTCCACTTAGCAATAGATGCATCTTCTTGGGAATTGTGCATTATTCTACCATCAGCTATTTTATCATCCCTCCTTCTCATTATAAGGGAGAGCAGGTGGAAGTGCCTATCTTTGCAAATATTTGTCCAATGGTTTAATTAAGCCCCATAAGTTACTCTTCAGCCTTTCAAAGCATATTCTCAGAATGAATGACAGATTTTCAATCTCCCTTGTGACTACAAAGAGTCCTGGGGATCTTTTAGGTCTCCCACACTCCCATTAACCTTTTCAGGAGGCCAGGAGACAGATGGATGTGTAAGAGACTTGGAAATGGTTGAAGCATCAGAAAACTGCCTGTATCTATGGGGAAAGAGTACAAGACATGGTACAAGCCTCCCCCTTCAGGCACAGATTACAAGTCCTTAATTCTAAAAATGCTGGTTTCCCTCACCAGCTGCGCATCACCAAAAATGACACATAACTAATTGCTTCTCCTCCTACCACTTCCTTAATGTCCTTTGTTGCTGTGAGAGACTACTTACTTGCTCATATGCATTCATATTTCTTTTCTTCACACTCATTCTATTCTGAACAAACCAAGTCAACATACATTGCTTCGTTCACATAAAAGATACCGCCTTCTCCCACTGACATAAGGAAAGAAGTCAAATTCCACATGAACAGATCTGAAAACACCTGTGCGTTCAATATCTTTACTTAGCTTGCAGTAGTAACTATACCTTACCTATGCCTACTCAGAAGTAAGATCCACTGATCTGGTGAGTGTATAAAGAATTGTGGTCTAAAGTAACTTGCCAGTGAAAACATGTAAATGAGGTTAGGACTGAAGTGTAATGGAGGAGGGATGAATCATTGATCACTTTCACCTGTACAGAGTGCACTGACAGCAGTGTTGTGTATTTGAAATGTGAGCTGCTTCCCAAGAATGATCAAGGTAGAACTCCTGCAAGTATTTCCTCTGGACTTCTGCAGATTACAAAATGTGAAGAAGCTGCCTTGTACCTGGGTCATATCAATGGACCTTCACAGCCAACATGTTCTCTGGAGAATGCAAAAGCTTTTAAGGCATGACACCTTTCTAGTCTTCCACATAAGATTCTGTACAGACTGGGTCACAGACTCAGGAACAAATAATGTGCATTATTATTATTATAATATCCATGTAACCGTGTACAGTTTGCTGGTTAGTATGCAACTAGCACTGCCCTGTGGAAAAATTATAGTATTGCAGATTAAACATCACTTTAATTAACCAATTAATTAAAGATTTTTGCATTCACTAGTAGATTTTTGTGAAAATACAAGAGGACAGTGCACAGAACTAAACTCTAAAAATAATCAGATAATATTAAGATGCAATAAAAGCAAAATAGAATGCAATTATAAAGCCATGCAAATAACCAATAAAATAGAAAAGAATAGACTAAGCTTTAGGAGGTTCAAAGCACTTTGCAGATATTATCCTGACAATGTCTCTGCAGGGCAAGTTGGCATTATCAGCCCCATATTGCAGATGGGAAGGACCAATTTGCCTGGGCTTGCCTTTTGAGTTTGTAGCAGAAACCAGAACCAAGCACTGACTGATCCATAGCTTAGTTCCTTAGCAATTTTATGTTCCTGTTCTGAAATATTGTACGAGTATAGCACATTCACAACACAGTTCTATATGTATCTACTTGGAAGTAAATCCCATGGAGTTCAAAGAGGTTTGCTTCCAGGTAACTGGGAAAAGGAGTGCATTTTTTTATCAAAGGAGACAACAGAAGGAGGCCAGAGGAGAAGAAGAGACAGAGCTAGTAAGGAATCAATTTGTTTGTTTATTTAGAGTATTTATACCCCATGCTTCAGCCACAAAGGCTGACAGAATGTCTTATGAATTGTTAATTGATAGTCCCCTGCCCTCAAGCTTACAATCTAAATTAGACAAAATACAAAGAAGAGAGTGGCAGTGGGGGAAGGGATTAAGTCCAGCAGAACTGCCAATTTTTCTCTCCCTCCACGGCCAGGGAAGTGGCAACTGAGATGGAAGGAGGGCCTTTTATCTGCTTCTGGGCCTAGGCATGATGAACCATACCTGCTTGTTTTTCTGTTCTAGACAGTTATATCTACTTAGCCATGATTTCAGCACTCAGATAGGGGTAAGTGGTTAAGCCATAAAAGTAATAAAAAAATATTTTTCAAAAGAATCAGAAAGAAAGAAAAAAACAAGGTAGTGTTTGGGGGATATAGAAAAGAGCATTGCGTAGGAATTCAAAGAGAGGATTTCAATCACTGCGATAATTTTATTTGGCTAATTTTTTGGAAGAATTTGCCAAAATTCATAAACCACCCACTCACACATATCCAGCATTTGGGATGGGTAGTGATAACTCTAGGTGTGTATACAGAGTGTCAAAAGACACATATTAAAGAATAAATAGATCAAAGTCTGCAGCTTGGCAAGTGGCAGCTAGGCGTGATAGGGACAATGAATCTGTTTGATTACTGTGGAAAATAAAAACAAGGTTGTGGATCCAGCTGAGAGTAAGTGAGAATCTTGTTTAGTCCATGTTTTGATAAGAACTTTTTTATAAAGGTTCAGTGTTGTTCATAAGTCCACTATAAAGATCTTGAGAATTTTTAAAGAAAAGTGCAATGTGGAGGAAAGGATCACTAGCAGATTTGTTTATTGAGGCAAAAACCCTTGATGCCTTATGTCTTGTATGTCTCAGTTAGAATTCATGTATACATCAATACATGTTTCTGGTGTTGAATTAAGGTTGCCATGTTTTTTTCCTGATAGATTCTTTATCTTGAACATCTACATGGCAGGCAAGTACAATGTGATGGAAATAAATGTTCCTATTGAGTTTGGCCAGTGTGGATTGGTGAGAATTTTGTCCAGCCTAATCAGAACTTACCACAGTTAAAAAATTTCTTCATAAAAGAGATGAAAATAATTTGAAATTAAAAAAAATGAATGTTAGAAAGAGCAAAACTGTGTCTGCTTGTACTTCCCATAAAGAATTTAGCAGACACTGTTCTACAGTATTCATTGGTGGAAATTTTCACTGCTTCTTTTGTTTTGAATTAAGATAAATCATTAGTTCTTTTGTAAAGGAAAGTTCCCTTTACAAAAGAAGATATGTGGATGATGGGACAAACATACAATTAATGTCTTAACTTTACTTATCTGGCTTTTGTAAAACTAAGAAATGTTAGGGCTGTTGGTGGTACAGAGATTTTAGACAAAGAGAAAGTTATCAGAAGTTTTCAAAAGCAGGGAGAAGGAGGCAGGCTTAAGGTTTTAAAATAGGTGCTGAAAAGGAGGCATGGCAAGCCACTTGCTACACTGGCTGGGGATTCTAGAATTTGGAGCAAAAAAAAGCTCTGGCACTGCCTGAAGTAGGACATGAATTTACATTGGCACTCAAATACATCTTCATTTAGGAGTAACATTTCCAGGTCTGTAGCTTGAAACAATCCAAATTCACCTCAATATCCCAAATTTTTATGATTTACACATAAACACTCTCATCATGGGACAAAACAGGATGGCTTCTTGCATGATGTGATTTCTGTGTGAATGATCACTGCTCAAAAGTAAAGCAGTATGAGATGCCATATTCTACATGCTGATAGGGTGAATTGAAACATTTTACTGAATTTCTGAAAACTGGGCTCTCCCTTTTCTAATCATTTTGTCCCAGCCCCCAAAAGACAGATGAGTCAGTATTATACAGTGCTAGAATTACAAAAGATGGAGGGGACCCTTTTCTACTCAACTCTGCAAGGCCTTTGCTTTTCATTAACAGCCCAATAAGGGCCCCTACCTTTTATTAAGCCCTTCTTTTCTCTCCTAGGATGAATGCCAAATCGTCTTAATGAAACCACATCAAAGATCCCAGTCAGGGGTTAAAGTGTTTTAATTCTACCACCCGAAACATATTGAATACATTCAGTCATGATCCAGTAAGGTAACTTGACTAACAAGGATCATGGGCTATGGAGAAGCTAGTCAGAAAAAGCTATAGTTAGTTTTGAGTGTCATCTGTCTCTCTGTGCTAGGGAGATACTGTGCCAGACACTCTGGGCACAATTAAAATAAAGTCTTCCCTTTCTCTCTCCTATCCTATCTTAATCGCCAATCAACAGGCACTCAAAGCAACAATGTACATAACATAATGTTAAGAATGATAATGCCCAACTAAATCAACAATAAAAATGAAATTAAACACTACAAAGCAGCTGTTCAGGAGCGCATCAGTCCAGAATCCAAATACCAGAATACCAAATCCAGAATCTGTTGAAGAAACAAAACGTTCTTAGCTGATGGTTAAATGTGGAGTGAAGAAAGAAGACATTCTCAGTCTTCCTAAGAAGTCAACTCTCAGAAGAGTGGGTCTAAAACCTTAAAAAGCCCTGCTGTGTGCCTTGTGATACTTTGGGTATACTCATAATACACAGTTATAGCACTTTGGTACAATTTTATTATCCATGGGCCCATCCTATGGCAACTTGGCATTTGTGGTCTTCTGAGATGCTAAGATTCTATGCTCAGAGAAATCTATGCTGTTGGCTTAGGGCACTGCACTAGAGAAGTGCCTCACAAAACTTCAGATCCCAGGATTCCATAGGAGGGAGTCATGGCTGTTAAAGTTGTGTCAAACTGCTAGAATTCAACAGTGTGGGTAAACTACACATCTGAATAAAAACAAGGTTTCATTTGTGGGCATAAAGGCATAGGAAGGCACTGAAGGAAGAAAATATTCCCTATATTAAACAGAACACAAGAATTAAGGGGTTTTAAAAATCAAAAGCAATTCTTTGAACAGGGTTTGATGTGCTTGAGACCCATAGAAATCAATAGACTTGATTGTCCAGTTAAAGAATGCAGCCGTAAGCCATTTATTTGGGAGTATACTTCCTCTTGGAATCAATGAGGCTAATTTTTAAGGGCTGTATTTAGGACTGAGGGATAAATTCCATTAAAATCAATAGTGCTTAAACAAGCCTGACTTTCTGTGGATTGTACCGATTTGTTATAACGAACCAGCCTAGTATATGGGATTCCCACAGTTAGCTACAGAAAAGCCAGGATACATGTCTGAAAAAGATAGTGAAGGACTGTGCCTTCCATTTTCTGATCACATCTCACACCCCTCCATGACAGTTGGTCACCTTGATTCAGAAAATTCCTTTGCTTGTTCTTATGGAGACGTCACATTGTGGCACAAATAGGCTTTCCCATCCAGTTTAATAGAAAGGACTATTCCCTTCATAAATGCAGAGCCACCATCTTCATGACAGGGAATGAAGAAATAACTTCCAATGGGGAGTTTTGAATAAATATATTCATTCCTAAGTTCACCAGAAACCAATTGATCAGAGCAGTGGTAAGAAAATAAATAAATACTCACATGGCTCACATGCAGCAATGCCATACATGCAGTGGGAAATAAACATAAAGTCAGAGTGGTATGGTGGTTACAATGCTGGATTAGGACTTGGGAGATTGAGCTTCAAACTATCACTTGGCCAGGACGCTCCCTCAGTGACTTTGGACCCATCACTATGGCCATTTCTGCACTAGAGTTTTATAGCACTATGATTCCACTTTCAACATCCTATGGACTCCTGGGGTTTGCAGTTTTGGGAGAGGCCAGCTGGATTCCATAGGATGTTGAAAGTGGAATCAAAGCGCTATAAAACTCTAGTGTGGAAATTGCTTAAGTCTCAGTCCGACCCACTTTGCATAGTTGTTATGAGGGTGGAAGAAGGCTATAGACACTCCCTTGAGTTCTTCGAAGGACATAAATATAACAAATTGCAATAACAGTAACATATGTATACCTGGAATCATACCTCTGAGGCTGCAATCCTATGTTCTTACACAGATGTATATGTGCAAAGAAACAAGGATTGCCAGGTGAAATATGGAATAAGGCTCCTGTGCCTTTAATGGCTGTGTAAAAGGGAATTTCAGCAGGTGTTCCTTGGCATGCAAATGATACCTACTGAAATTCCTTCTTCATGTTGTTATGAGCCTTCAAGTCAGATCTTGACTTATGCCAATTCTATCATAGGCCATTTGTGCACTACACTGTTATAATGCTATTATTCCACTTTCAACATCCTGTGGAATTCTTGGGTTTGTAGTTTTCTGAGGCCAAAGAACTCTCTGGCTGAGAATTCTAAATGCCCCTCCCTAAACTGCAAACCCCAGGATTCCATAGGATGTTGAAAGTGGAATAGTACCAAACTGGGGAGTGTTTGTTAAATGTTTTGTTGATGTTCAATACATCAATGTTTACATTTTGTGTTTTTTAAATATGTATTGTTTAGTTAAGTATTTATGTTGTCTTGTGTATGTTCTTATATTTTTTCTTTATGTATTGTGTGTTAATAAAAATAATAAAAAAATTAAAAGAAAGTGTATATAACAGTGTAGTGCAGAAATGGCCATAGTGTTTTCTTAGCAAGATTTATTCAGAGAAGGTTTGTCATTGCCTTTTTCTAAGCCTGTACAACTATTAAAAGTACAAGGGCCTTGTTCCTTGTTTCACTTGGCTACCCTAGAAGAAATGCACATGCAGAATTTGAAAAGGGTGTGGAAGAATTGCAGGACTTACAAATACACCTGTACTGGTAGGTTACACATGTAATGATGGTGTATGCTTATGTTTAGTGGTGAGTGTACAGACAGGATCAGGCACTTTGGGATCCATCTGAATTAGATCTGTGCTCCATGGACAACAATATGTTTTTCTGTCTAGCTAATGTGCCACATTTGGAAAGCCCGTGGTTTGTGATATTTCAGCTGTGTGCCTTAACCTAGCCTGCATATTTGCACTGAATCTGGCATGTGATCCTGCACTGCCAGAGAAATTGCACTGCATTCCTGCAATGCTGGTGTAACATCACACCTTTGTGCTGCTGACATTTTTGCTGATGCGGTGCTTGGTGATCTGCATACTGTCTTTGTGCCTGCTTGGTTACTTTAGTGAGGCTTGTGTCACCAGAGTGCTTTGAGAATTGTGTGACAAATGGATTTTGAAATACACAAGCAACCCCGCTCACTGTGAAAAGGCAGCTCATGTGTTTCAGACTCAGCAAGAGCATTGGGGAGAAGCAAGGAACATCAAATACAAAGTTTATGTAATGAGCTTATATTCAGACATACTCAGAAGTTAGCCCTAACAATTCCAGTGAGGCTTCCTCTACATTAAGAATACATAGAACTTCAACCTCAGAACGACATTTCAAGGCCATTTAATCTTGCTGAAATGAATATTTTCTGCATCAGCAAATCAGCCATGTTTAAATATTTGAAGGGATGTCATGTCGAGGAGGGAGTGGGCTTTTTTTCTGCTGCTCCAGAGACTAGGACAAGGAGCAATGGATTCAAACTGCAGGAAAAGAGATTCCACTTAAACCTCAGGAAGAACTTCCTGATGGTCAGAGCTGTTTGGTAGTGGAATATGCTGCCTCGGAGTGTGGCAGAGTCTCCTTCTTTGGATGTTTTTAACCAGGGGCTGGATGGCCATCTGTTGGGAATGCTTTGATGTATATTCCTGCATGGCAGGGGATTGGACTGGATGGCCCCTGGGGTCTCTTCCAACTCTATAATTCTATGATTCTATGTTCCATATATTACGACCAACAAATTTGGGGGTAAAACTTTTTTTTTTAAACACACACTTCAACTTCAGATGTGAATAAACCTGCTAATATATCTTGTGTCTATTGAAAATTAAAACTATTGTTTTCCAGAATATCAAATGCCTCCACTAACTCTTCTTCTTTTCTTTAATTTGTAGATCCTAGTAAATGTGGGAAATTTCTTTACATTGGAATCTGTCTTTGTAGCACCACGAAAAGGAATTTACAGTTTTAATTTTCATGTAATTAAAGTCTATCAGAGCCAAACAATCCAGGTATGTTGATTAAAAAACCCCCAAAAACTGTGAGACCATTTTTCTGACTGTCTGACTGTCTTAGTATTTTTTGTCTGCCTGCCTGCCTTCTTTCTTTCTTTCCTTCCTTCTTTGGATAGTTGGCTAATGGCTGAAAAATAAGTATGAAATAAGTATGTCAAACAGAAATGGTTTGAACGGAACAATGTTGATGAGTTGGGAAGTGTATCAAATTTCTTAAAATGTAACAATATGAAACTGCAAAAGTAGTCAAAGTTCATTAATAATAAATTCAGATGGATTTCAGTGAGGTTTTGAAGTCACGGTGTTACACACTATGCTTCAATATGGCCTGGAATGCTCATAATAAACAACTCTTACCTTTTAATTACATGATAATTTTTTTTGTGAATCTCTCCTGAGAGACTGTCTATGTATGAGCAGAATCCACCAGAAATCAATGAGATTAGAAAGACAGAATCACAGAATCTTGGGCCATTTCTGTACTAGAGGCCATTAGCGCATTATACCGTTATAGTGGTGGCATCACCATGTGTGCAACGCTATTGGGGTAGGGATGCTCTTTTCTGCACCCTTCCCTTTAAGTGGATGGGTAGCAGTATTGCCACTGGTTTTCCTTCTGCGTTATAGCATCCTTGGCTACTCCCTTGGCCTTCACCCTGCTCAACTGGCCCTGATTTGGTGGTGGTGGTGATGATGATGATGATGATGATGATTATTTTGGAAGCTGTACTAACACAGCAATGTTGTAACAGCATGACATGCCAGTGCACTATTGCAGTTTTGCCCTATACTGTTTAAAAATGTATTAATGTATTAAAAAAGTAAAAAAGTTTTGATTCAAAGGAGACATTTAAAATAAATATGAAGAGGTGACAGGAAGTTACTATGCCATGGGAGTTGCTGAAGGAGGAATGGCATGGGCAAACCCACTGCTGGATCTGCCATAACAGGAAGTGCTATCAAGTGCCATAACGGTACTGCACTACAACAGCTGATGGGATTGAAATGTTGCAGGAGGCTGTTAATGTATTTTTTTCTGGAAATAGAATACGGTGATTTTGCAATGCTTGGGGATGGGCTAGCAGCTGGATAGCAATGACATTGTGCATAAGCACAGCTCCGGGACTGCTAACTACCCACTGCTGTAGCATTATAGCATTGTAGTGCCAAAATGGCCTTAAAGGGGGAAGGAACTACAAAGGCCATTTAGTAGCCCTAAAGCAATCCTGAAAGATGGCCATTCAACTTCTGTTTAAAGACCTTTGAAGAAGACAGGTCCACTACCTTCTGAGGTAATATGTTCCACTGTTGACCAGCTCTTACAGTAACAAAGTTCTTCCTAATTTTTAAGCAGAGTCTCTTTTCTTTTAATTTGAGTCCACTAGTTGGTGTCCCAGTCTCTGGAGCAGCAGAAAATAGCTTGCTCCATTTTCTACATGACATTTGCTTAGCTATTAAAAATGGCTGTCATACCACCTCTCAGTCTTCTCTTCTCCAAGTTAAACTTAGCTAGTGTCCTAATTTGTTCCTCATAAAGTTTGATGATCTTGGTAACCCTTCTCTAAATGTGTTCTAGCTTGTCAATATCCTTTGAACGCATACTTCCATGATACATAAAGAAAAGTATTATTCTGGGTGTGGATTAACAAAGATAGATTCACACATGCTGAGGAGCATAAGTAGGAGAAGGCTACTGTTGGCTTCCCACAGGCATGTGGCTGGCCACTGTGGGCACAAAATGCTGGACTAGGCCAGGTGTCAGACTATTGGTCTGATCCAAGGGGGCCCTTAAACACAATGGCTCTGTTCCAAGACTTATAGGCCTTATCCCACTACACTGTCATAGTGCTATTATTCCACTTTAATTGCCATGGCAACAGCCTGTGGAATCCTGAGATTTGCAGTTTAGGCAGGAGCGTTTAGAATTCTTAGCCAAAGAGCTCTTAGGCCTCACTAAACTACAACCCCCAGAATTCCACAGAATGTTGTTATGGCAGCTAAAATGGAGTAATAGCACTACAAAAACATAGTGTGATAGGGCTCTATGTTGGATGAGAGCTTGCTAATTAGAACAAATGCTATTGGTGATTGGCATCTGCTGGGTGCTCACATCCAACATGTTTTTCTATGAAGAATAATTCCTCTTGAACTGCTTTAGGACATTCAAATATGGGGAAAATTCTGTGGAGGGATGTTCTTTTTGTCCCCAGGTAGGGAGAAAACTACTGAGATTATTCATCCACTTATGCAAGGATGGAATTGTTGAGGATTTATATTCCTATTTTGGACTGAATCATTACCGTTCAAGGTAGCTAAGAGTGAAATTTGTCATAGTTTTAGAAGTTGGGATCACCTACAGAAAATGACTGGTAAGAAACTCAGAACTGATAAAAGGATATTATTCTATGCAGAACATCAAATTAACTCATGAAATTGTCTTCCATGCCATGTAATGATAGAAGAAGGCCTGGATGGATTTAAAAAAAAAATCAGTTTGACAAATTCATAGTAGATAAGTCATGACAGATAAATGGAAATTTCATGCTCAGAATCAGTATACACATGAGTACTAGGCACTGGGCATAAAAAATCAGATTATGAAAGTAATGCATTAAAAGTAGCAGTGTTACTTGAAACACATTACTCTGGATGAGGTAACAAGGGCTTAGCAAATTTCCTTTGCAAGTAATGTAATGTTCAATATATTAGATTTTTGTGTAAGAGGCAGCATTTTCTTCTTGATGGTAAAAATGACGTCTTAGAGCATTCAGTAGTGATTCTCCCCAATTTAAAAAAATGTTCTTACACTTTTTTAGATGGAATTTAAAAAGTAGTAAAAAAGAACAAATAACAAGAAGTCACTATATTGTTTTTTGTAATATTAATAGTCTCAAGGTTTTTGTGCTTTCCAGTGAAGTAAATGATGAATTACTTTTAAAAAGTTACTTTCTACACTTTTTAAATGAAACAAGCAGAGCCCGGTGCTCTCTTGCCATCTTTAATTTTTGTATTTCTGTGTTTTACAAGCTGCTTTTTGAAATGCAACTATTTAACATAAAAGGGGGGGCATAGAAGTATAATAAAACACTTCTTAAGTTGTTTGTGTCTTAGTTATGTCCTCATTAGACTACTGCAATGCTCTTTATATGAGGCTGCCCTTGAAAAGTGTGTGGAAGTTGCAGCTAGTGCAAAATGCAGCAGCCAGACTGGTATCAGGTATGCTTTTCAGAGGACATATGATACCAGTCTTGCAAGAATGACACTGGCTTCCAAGTCACTTCCAAGCTCAATTCAAGATGCTGGTTTTGACTTACAAAGCTTTGAACGTCTTGGGACCAGGATATCTAAAAACTCACCTGCTCCCATATGAGGCTGCCAGAAATTTGAGATCTTCAGAGGAGGTCTGTTGTGTGTTCCTATGTTTTGTGAAGTTAGGATGCTGGGTAGACGTAACAGAGATTTTTCTGTAGCAGCACCTGGACTGTGGAACTCCTGACCCAAGGAAGTTAGGGTGTCCACAGTCAGCTTCCAGTGGGCAGCCAAAACAGTGCACTTCCACATGGCATTTGATATTTTAAAATGCTCTGTTTCTACTGTTTTAAAATTGGATTTTAGGATTGTTTTTAGGAGTTTTTAAAGATCATTTTAAATATGTATTTTTTTAAAAAAGTTTTTTAAAATTTTCTGCACTGGTTTAATTATTTTTATTTGTCCATTGCCCCAGAAGCCCTTGTGGACTCAACCACACCTCTTGGTGGTAAACTAACAGAGTCTTTGGTGCTCAGATAAATGTTCAGGATCATTTGGATGTAGGTGGCTTTTAGATAACCATTAAGGATTTTATAACGCAAGATCAACACTTTAAATTGGGTTTGGAAGCAAAGAGACAGCCAGCGCATTTGATACAAAATTCATGTAATACAGTCTGAATACTTGATCCTCATCAGTATTCAGTATTCAGTATTCAGACCACTGACTTCTGGAAAGATAGCCTCACATAGACCTCTGGGATATATCTGACTGACTGTAGGTAGGTTATAGATCAGGAACTGGCCTTGGCTCTAAATACAAATTCAGTATCATCCTCTGGGTTTTGTTGAAAGGTCAGACTCCATAGCACCTACATTCGGTTTTCAGTTTTTGTATACTTTTTTTTTAAAGCATTCTCAAAGACTGAACTGTCTCTCCTGAAGCTTAGTTCCTGGCAGGGAAGAGCTTTAAGCCAAAATATACCCCCGTTTTGCCTTTGAGGCCACACATCATTGGACAGCCACCAAAAACTGACCTGAAATTGAATTTGGCCCTGATACTGAATAAAGCTCCCCATCATTGCTATAGATGGACTGTTGGCCTGATCCATCAGTAATTCTCTTATAGTTTTAAAAGCACAATCCAGCTTTCAAATCCCTTTTCATTTAAATAGTGTTTGTGGTGGTTGGGGTCTAACTGTTGTTGTTGTTGTTTTGTTGTTGTGTTTCAGACTTATGGCAACCTTAAGATGAACCTATTACAGGGTTGCCAGTGGCTGAGAGTGTGAGACATGCCTGAGGTCACCCAATGTGTTTCCATGAATGAGTAGATAATTGAACCCTGGTCTTCAGAGTTGCAGCCCAATGCTCAAACCACTACACCACTCTGGCTTCCTGTACCCAGTTCTAAAATGCAAATGGTATCACATAGTTTTGAACATCTAGACAGCACAAAATGGAAGCAACAGCCTTGGTTTATTTTGGCCCATGACAATGAACAATGACCTCTCGGCTTCCCTGGTATTCCAAGAGATGATCAGTTGAAAAGCTTTCTGGGCTGCTAAAATGTCATTGTGTTCTATGGCACAAAATCAGAAATGCTCTTTTGCTTCTACTTCAGTGTGATTACGGCCTATGTAATACATATCCTGACAACATGACCAAAGACTCAGTAAATGCCAGCTGTGGGGTGCCCACACTGAACTCATGCAATGGCGTCACTCAAAGAAAATAGCAAGGTTAACGTAGGTAAAGATGCAGGAATATCTGGAGAAATGGCTATGGACAGCATATACACTTTTTTGCTCTGTTAAACTTGTCATGGACCCAGGGTCCTTCTCCCACTCGATACGGACTTCTGCCCTTGAATACGAAAAGGAAACTCTCCAGGTTCCATTAATTAAATGCTGCCACCACCCACTGAATTGGAGCAAAATCCCTCTCTTAGTAGCCCAGTGGGAGGCCAGCAGGGAGCCAACAGTCTCTGCGCTTAGAGATCCCCTTCCTCCTCCCATCCCCTCTGGGAGAAAGGAATCTTTTCTACACATGTGCCAACAAGCATGTGGGAGTGGAGAGAGCAGAGAATTCTTAAAGGAAAGCATTTATTCTAAGATCAGGCAATGTAGATAAAAGAAGATGTCACTATACATGGGATGCTCCTTCCTCCCAGGTTTGCTTGGTAGTTACAAGTTACAGATAGTTCCATCATATCAGCCAGAACTTTCAAAAGAACAGAAATCCTAATGCAACTGTCTAAGAAACATTCTAACTACTCACATCATGGTCAGGGCTGAGATGCTGTGCAGAGGCAGAGCCAGGAGACAAGGCCTAGCTGGTCGCCTATCTGCAACTGGTTGTTTGCCTCCTCTTTTTGATGCCTTTGTTCTTCTTCTTTGTTCTTTCTTTGCCTTGTAGTCTCCAGAGGCTTTTTAAAAAACTTCTTCACCAAAGCATCTCGAGGATTCTCACCTTTCTGCCCCTGATTGGGTAACTATCTTTCGGGATCTGTGATGCTGAGCCCCAATAAAATGTAACCTAACCCAGCATCTCATTAACTCTTTGTATGTCTGAAAGTAGAACTATCTCCCTTCAGCTCTGTTAGATAGATATTTCCTTATGATAAGATTCTTGGTGCTCCTGTAAATCCTGTTTAAAGGGTTGGGAAATGTTTGACTCTCCACATGTTTTGGGCTGCACTATAAATTTTGCTATTGGCTGGAAATTCTGGGATTTGGAGTCCAAAATAGCTGGAAAACCAAATGTTCTCCACCTATGGTTTCAGTGGGGGAATTCCCTCAGTTACTGGAATGACATGGGACTGAATCACAGCATCTAAGGACCAAAAGGATTCTCTAAATACAACTTGAAGATTATTGATGTTAGTGTGAAGCTAGATGCAATACAGAATTCTCTCTCCTGATATGTGTTTTTAAATATTTGCAAAGCAACACATGGAGGCCGTGAAAGAAAGGATGGGAGGTGGAAAAGGATTTGATAAATCCTTTCCAGACTTGCTTTTTTTCCCTCTGAGAATTTTATGGCCAAGCTATACCTTCCCACCCCTAGCAAGAAAGATAAAGGAGAAAGGGTATTTAAGGAGGGAGTTTTGAACTGAAAATGAGAAGGAATGAAATGGTTAAAAGACCTCTTCCACCCACTATTTTCCTGATTTTGGCTTAAAACCAGATGATCACACACCCTTCCCCATGACACCACGGTTGGTAGTTTCCTGGTAGTTGTACAAGTTCTTTCTCCTTCTTAAAGACTGAAAAGCCAACCAAGGGTGAGTTTAAACATTTGAGGACATTGCTACTAGACATAGTTCAAATACACACTCTGATAGCTCTTTGATTGTCTGCATTCAGCTGCAGCTCTGAGAGTAGATATTTCTCTGTAAAATTCCCTTCACATGATGGCAGGTATTCTCTCTCTCCCAGGGTTCCATGTTTATGGAGGTATATTCTTGTCTCACTGACCTAGAGAATTTTCTTTCTGCCGTTCTTAGTCAATGAATGAAACACTAGCTATTTTCAAGGGTCATTTCCTTTGCTTGTTTCATGAGAAATTGCCTGTAATTGCCAACAAGTACTGCTATCATGCTGTTAGTTGTACAAACTCCAGGCAATTAGTAGTGAAATTCAAAACAAGGGTTTTTTTTTTTGACAGAACTTCCATCTAGCCTATCTGGCATAGAGAATGGTGAAGGATGATGGGAATTGTACTCTAAAACATCTGGAGTGCTGCAACTTGCCCACCCCTGCTGTAGAGGGAATGAGGATACATTACAATCCAGATGTGAAAGACTAGATGGCTTTTCAGCTTTTCATTTCTTCCTTACTAGTACTTGGCTACCTTTTCCCAAGCACCAATCAGCTAGTGCTTTGTTCCTGTCTGGGTTTCCTTCCTCTAGAAACAGTGACATCATGTTGACGGTCAGATCTTACTTGGCGATGACACAGCTGAGTACAAGCAAAGCTATTTAAGAGTGAGTACATTACTCATGACCAGGGGACAAAGACTAAGGTCCAGTAGTTATGCCGGTAGCACATAAATCTTTGCCAGCAAAGTTATGTGATCCTGTGGGCAGCAGTTTCTTCTCTACCACTGGGTGAACCACAGTAGCTGGAAGTCAAAGGTTCCAGGTTCATCACTAGCCCAGGCAACTGATTAGCTGCAAAGTTGTGCCTAGCAGTCATCTGAAGGAGGGGGAGAGGGAAAAGGGGGAGGAGGAGGAACAGCAGCAGCAGCAATAGCAGCAGCAGCCATCACTCTAGAAAATGATGGAAACTGCATATTCACCCCTTGGCATGCAAAGATAGTCAGATGGCTCCTCAGTGTCTGGGAGGTTGGTGGATGTTTCTACATGGCTGGAATAAAAATATCACAGAAAAAGGTAGTGGATGTCTCCTTTTGCAACTTCAAAAAAGGTACTTATGCTGGAATAACTGGAATTTATGCCATGGTAAGCCAACAACAGGTTTCTGGTCAGAATCCCTGTTCCAAATTTGACTGGCTAGCTACATGAAGGCTCACAATTGTTCCTGGGAAAGAGAAGTCCAGCTTTATTGTTGATCCTGTTGCTGTTCCAGGATTTTTTTTTAAGGGAGAGGATTATTGAAAAATATGTCTCTTACCTGCAGTCTAAAGTAGCACACTCCATTCAACCATCTCCTTCTGCTATACTGCTGACCAAGCCTATAACTTACTTTCATTCAACTATCTTTCACTGCCAATTGTTACTTGTCCAGTTCTTCCCCAGCCTTTTCATTCCAGCTCAGAAAAAGATAAGTACAAGGGAAAACATTAACTTTAGAACAGGCCACCATTTGATGCTTTCCTAGCATTTATGGCAATGATGTCCCATGATGGCTGCCTAGACATTAAGAGACTACTCATCCAGGAGGGACTGAGGGATTCCATGACCCCTCCTAGAGTAAGTAGAGGCATTGTATCCACTAGAGGTTTTAGTTTGAATTTTAAAGGAGGTAACCAAGGTGCTGAACCTGTTTGTGGGATGAGGTTCAGAACAGTGGATAGGTCCTTCAGAGTTTAGAATATTCACCTCTCTGCTAAAATGGAAGCCACTAGCCACAACTGCACTTATCGCTTCGTGTTAAAGAGACATCCCTCAGTATCAGTGAGATCCCCCCAGCCACACAGTGAATGGCTTTGTTGATCAGAATAAGGAGGTTAAACCTCCTCTTCCCACACTCTGTAGTGAATACGTTGCAGTGTATTCTGTTGAAAATCTCTCCACCTGCTATTAGTATTTAAAAAAAGAAAAGAGAAGAAGTATTTACATGAGAACCAGCAAGGTATAGTAGTTTGAGTGTTGTACTACAGTTCTGAGAAACCAGGTTTTAAATCTCTGTTCTGCCAGTGAAACCCATTGGGTCACCTTGGACAAGTCACACTCTCTCAGCCTCAGACAAAGGCAATGGCAATCCCTCCCCTGATCAAATCTTGCCAAGAAAGCCTCATGATTTGCCTTAGGCCCTCCATAAGTCAGAAATGACTTGAAGGCAGACAGCTGCAACAACAATTGTGTGCATAGTTGCTGATGATGCAGTTAGCATCACATGCAATTTGACCTTTGAGACAGTAAAGTTCATATCTAAGTTATTAACTGGATGTCCCTTAAGTTTTCCATGATATTATTCCTCCTAACTTGACTCAGTGTTATCACTCATGCCACAGGTGTGTGTATATGTGTATGAATTTTCCGTTTTTAATGTTGATACGGGCCGTTCAAGTTTCTGAACTTTTTTGGGGCATAAAATGCAAGCCATTTGAGTAGCTCCTTTCGTGTTCAGGCTAAACGCCATAGTGAGTTCACTGCTCCATTGACACGGAAATCAATAGCTGCCACTAGCATTCAGAAAATGCACTGCAAATACCAACATGAGTGAAATTCATTTCCTTCTCTGTTCGCTAAGGAGATCTTTTTCTTTTTCTACTCCAGAAACAATAGGAGATCAGGAAAACAGAAACTGATAACATGCTCTAAATGTAGAGGTTGGTGTAAAGACTTGAATATTTTTACATTCTCACAAAATGGCACCTTGTATGGAATACACTGATAATAATCATAATCATTTGTTATTGATTTAAAGTAATTATATTCCTTTCTTTAACTGGAAGAGCTCTAAGTGGGACTTATAGGGAACAAAAGCTCTGTATTTTTTTGCCACTGACACTGGGGGAAAAGGGGATAAGGAGGGGAAAGAAAAACACTGAAGCCCAAGCACCAATACTTAATAATACATGGTTTGAAAAATGACCAGTTATAATAGAAAAAGGTCTCTTTGGACCTTTGAGAAATAACCTGGTGACCCAACCTTCTCTGAATAGTGACAATGAAACTGAAGTTGTTGCTCTTGTGAAATAGATCACCAGCTTTATGGGGTCTTACCAGTACATACCAACTTTTCGGTACTTCTTACACTTCAGACAAGGTATTGAGTGTGTCAGGTGACACTTTCATACTACCAGAGAACTTATTCTTCTTCATAGGGAAGTGGACCTTTCTGAAAGGGGAGGAGGATCCAAGCCCACCTGGAAAAGCAACACCAAGTAGAAATGTCAGATCTTTGTTTGACATGCCTTTGTTTGTAGTGTTTCTTATCCTTTGGTCCTTTGTTTGTAGTGTTTCTTATCCTTTGATCCTCCAGATATATTTGCTTTCACACTCCAGAATCCTTGACCATTGGCCATGATGACTGGAACTTCTGGGAGCTGAGAATCAGAATATCTGGAGTAACAAAGTGTGAGAACAAAACTCCATCACAGGGCTGTGAGAACTGATGGTTTCACTGGAGGCCATCACAACTAGTTCAGGTGTGGCCATGTGTCCCATCATCTTCTGCAGTCAGGAGAGATGCCAAGAATTCATCAAATTATAGTATTGGAAGGGACCTAGGATGACTTCTAATCAACATCCTGCCAGGTTCTGCAGTGCAGAAGGCAACAAAAGCATCTGTGCCAAATCATGGTCTATTTTGCCTTATTTATTGTCATCTATTACTTATCTGTCTGGTTTCCTACTTCTGATGCATTTAGATTTTGACATTAGTTGACATACCT
The DNA here is from genome assembly GCA_948472985.1 of Iguana delicatissima. NCBI lineage: Eukaryota > Metazoa > Chordata > Lepidosauria > Squamata > Iguanidae > Iguana > Iguana delicatissima. The sequence continues at coordinate 925,172 of CAOKZL010000489.1, read as the reverse complement.
TAGGCATTAGTTCCTCAGACTCTTTCTTGATATCTGTACTTTTTATATTTGGCTTTCCTGACTTTGCGTTTTCTTTTTTATTTTCTTCATCAGCCATGACTTACATTCTTGTCTTTTAAAGCTGACTGTTATACACAGCTACATCAACATCATTTCGGCTTTGTGTGTGCCTTTTCTAATCCGTGGTGTACATTTTATTTGAACATCTGCTATATTGCTTTAAAAAAAAAAGTCATGCTCCCTAAAGGGAGATTGCCCTTTTGGCTATATATTTTATTTTCCTTCTAGTTACATTTCTCATCTTAAAAACATAAATAAATGCCATTTTGAAATTAAATATGACTCTGCTAGACCTTCTGGGCAATTTTCCAATGCCGTAATGCATTGATGTTGTTAGTGTTGCTGTTATCATTGTTTACAAGAAGTTCAATGGTGTTTGCACCTTGTATGAGATCTGGAGATAATTCAAGATTCACTCCCAAGTCAGTGCCTTGCTATTAGCTTCCTAACTGTTAGTGCAATCTTAGAATTGTCTAATTAGTTGTAAATCTCATTGAGTTCAATGGGGCTAGCTCCCTACTAAATGAGGACAGGATGTAGCCTAAGTAGGTCATCCTATGATTCCACAAACTCACCTCTAGTGTCCTAGGCCTTAATGGAAATCCCCTGACCAATCTCCAGCCTCAGAGAGGAAGATCCAATTTCAGATGTCCCCACCAATTCCTTCCCAGTCACTGCAGAGGTGGGCAGGAGAGCTGTGGGCAGAGACAGTGAGGACATTGGGTCAGCTGAACCTGTTACCCTTCTAGTCCCTGGTCATGCCCACAGTAGAAATAATCATTTAGAACAGAAATGGGGAAAGTGTACTCATGGGTCATAGGTAGCTTCTGAACCTAACTTTTGTGGCCGTCAGAGCTCCCTGGTGGTCCTTCAAAGCCCTCAGAACTAATTTTTTTTAAATGGACTTTGGGTGGTTATCATTTCCCTGAAAATGGCCCAAACTGACGAAAAGCACTCACTAACTCGGTATTTTCATGTCCTAGCCTGCAAGAATCCTCAATACCTCCCAAGCCTAAAATGATGAACAGAAGTGATATGGCATCACTACCATTGTGCCAGAAATTGCCAGTGTGCCCCATATGGAGCTGTGTGGGTATAAATTTCTTCTTGCATCATTGCCACCCCTGATGTAGATCAATGCCAGAGCTAGTCTAAATTAATTCTCTTGTATTTTGCCCCCATTTTCAAAGAGAGCTCCTTCTTAAAAGTCAGAGGAAAAACACAAGAAGGATGGAAAATGAATTTGTCCACATTTCTACCTGCTGGTAAGAGCTCAGTAGATTTTGACTGGAATAGATGTTTGGATATTGGAATCCTCTGTTGGATTCTGGACCACATTGTTGTTCTAAATGTGGTAAGACAGAACGATTCTGCTGTAGCTCAGAGAAGGTTGTGAAGCCTTTGGTTGTCCAAGTTCTGTGGACTTCAGCTCTCTGAAGCCCCACCCAACATTGTTAAAAGTGAGGGATCATAAGAGTTTGAGTCGAAAATAGCTGAAAGGTCAAAGTTTCTCCTCCCTGGATCTCAAAACACTGGTACATAAAGACCAATCGAGAGTGGGTTGTTTATGTGCCTGCATGTCATGATGCAAACTTTCTTTGTGACTCATTCTAAGAATAACTGAAGCCATGATTTTGCAGTATTCATTTTGCTTTTCCTTCATTCCTGATTTCAGAACACAGGAAGCTGATTTATAGGTCATCTTTCACAACAATGTCAACTTGTAGAAGCTTCCTAGGGTCACAAGCTGGAGTCTTTCCATTATCTGTTATCTGATCCTTTCAAATAGGGATACAAGAGATTAAACTTCAGACTTTCTTCTGGGCTAAGGTGTTTAAAAAGAGATTGAATACTAAAAGCAGACGTGATTTGTCTGCAAGAAACTCATATAAGAAACAAGGAATTAAAATACCTGAAGAATTTAAGATTAGGACAAGGTTTTTCAACGACAAGTACGAAGAAGAAAAAAGGTGTGATGGTATATATAAACAATAAATATAACGCAAAGGAGATATTTAGAGATGATAGAGGTATGGTGATCGGGGTGGAAGTCGAAATAATTGGCAATAAGTGTCAGCGCGGGCTGAGGTCAAGCAGGGGCCGGGCCAAGGCAGCCGGCAGCCACGTCCCAAACAGTCCTCCGGGAGGGCGGCCACAGGCAAGCGGCCAGGAACTAAGGATTGCCTTAACAGCAGGCACTCAACAGAAAAGAACGACGGGTTGCCTCACCCTAAACACAAAGCGGTTGCAGCACCAGAACGCAGGGAAGAGTCGCGGGGTAGCCAAACAGCAGCTCACAGGCACGGACCGGACGGAGTCAAGGCACGGGCGACAGACGCACGGGTAGCCAACGGTTGTTGCTCCGTGCCTTCCCCATCCCCGCGTCTGCCTAAAAAGGGCCCCAGCCTGGCCTGCGGCCAATCCGGGCCGAGCGCGTGGCCCGGCTTGCAGCTGAGCTACAGCTGGGAGCTTCCAACCTCCAGGTGTTTCTCCTGAAGACGCCGGGAGCGGCGGCTGGCCTCCTTGGCTCGCTGCCGCTGCAGGAACGTCGGCGGCGGGGCGGTTGCCTCGGCCGAGGCCTCCTCGCGAGTAGGCGGATCCCCGGGATCGGGCCCGGGACCCGCCTCCTCCCGAGGCGCCGGCCGCCACGCCCCGCGGCCTGGGAGCCAGGCTGGCAGCCTCCGCAGCGGCGGGCCCGCCCGTGACGTCAGCAGCGGCCTTCGTCCGGCGGGAGGGGCCCCTCGCCGGGATTGTCCTCTGCCGCGGCATCCCAGCGCCCACCCCGCGGGCGGAGCCCTCCGTGACGGCCGCGAGGCCGCCGCCGCTGATCGCGGCCTCTGACGGGCCCGGATCCGTGTCCTCCCCCTCGGAGGTAAGACCGGCATTGGCCTCCGCGCCGCCCGCCGGCACGGCCACACCTGGGGCCCTGACATCACTCCCTCCCCAGGGACGCCCCCCCGCGTGAGGGACGTGGCTTGGTCGGGTAGTGTCGGTGGAAAGCCCGCACCAGGCGGGGTGCGTGGACGTCTGCAGCGTCCTCCCAGGTGCGCTCCTCTGGACCATACCCGCGCCAGTCCACCAGGTATTGTAGGCGGCCATGCCACTGGCGGGAGTCGAGGATCCTGCTACCTCGGACTCCACTTCGTCCCCGACGTGCACTGGAGCCGGCGGGCCGCCGGAGCTGCTGTCCGGCCGCACCCCTGAGGCCGGCTGGGAGCAGCGACCTGTGGAACACCGGGTGGATCCGTAGGTTGCGCGGGAGCTGAAACCGGAAGGCCACGGGGTTCACCTGGGCCCAGATGACAAAGGGACCCATGTACTGAGCATCCAGCTTGCGGCTAGGGCGCCCAGGCGGTAGGAAGCGCGTGGAGAGCCAGACCCGTTCCCCGACCTGCAGAGGCGGCCCTAGTTGCCGGTGCCGGTCCGCTCCCCGCTTGTACGCCTCCTTCGCAAGCTCCAACTGTTCCCGCAGCAGCTCCTGGATGGCCCGCAGCTCCTGGAGCCACTGGTCTGCGGCGGGCACCGCCGACGGAGCCCCGACCGGCAGGAACCACCGCGGGTGGAAGCCGTAGTTGGCCAGGAACGGAGACTGCTGGGTGGAGGCATGGACCGCGTTGTTATAGGCGAACTCAGCCACGGGCAGGAGGTCGACCCAGTCGTCCTGCTGGTAGCAGCTGTAGCACCGCAGATACTGCTCCAGCGTGGCGTTGGTGCGCTCTGTCTGGCCGTCGGTCTGCGGGTGATGGGCCGACGACAACCGGGGTTCGATGTCCAGCTGCCGCAACAGACACTGCCAGAACCGGGCGGAGAACTGGACCCCTCGGTCGGTACGTTTCCCCTCGGGCAGACCGTGCAGCCGGAAGACATGCGTCAGGACGAGGCGAGCCGTCTCCTTCGCCGAAGGTAGCGCCCGACACGGGACGAAGTGCGCCATCTTCGTCAGGAGGTCCACCACTACCAGGATGACGGTGTGGCCCTTGGACGGCGGGAGCTCAGTGATGAAGTCCATGGAGATGGTCCGCCACGGGCCAGCGGGGTCGGCAGTGGCTGGAGCAATCCCGAGGGCTTTTCCATTGGGTCCTTGGCACGGCGGCACACGGGGCAGGAGCGGACATAGCGATCGACATCCCCGCGCACCCGGGGCCACCAGAACTCGCGGGTCACTAGGTGCAGGGTCTTGTGCCGGCCGAAGTGCCCCGCGGGCCTCCGTCATGGCAGGAGCCGCAGCACGTCCTCACGGCAGGGACCGGCGGGCACGAAGAGCCGATCGCGATGGGGCAGCCCCTCCGCTCCGACCACGGGGAGGCGGCGTCCCCCAGGCGCAGGGCCTCGCGGGGCGGCTCCCGAGCCTGGGCCTCCCGGATCCGCTCCTCCAGGGTCGTCACGTCCACGGCCGCCACGAAGTTCTCAGGGTGCAGGATGGCCGAGTGGCTCTCCGGTTTGGGGGCGGCGGCGAACTCAGGCTTCCGGGACAGAGCGTCCGCACGCCGATTGCGGGCCCGGGGCACGTACTGCAGCTGGAAGTTGAACCGGGAGAAGAACTGGGCCCATCGCATCTGCCGCGGTGTCAACTTCCGGGCGGTCTGCAGGTATTCTAGGTTGCGGTGGTCAGTCCGCACCTGCACCGGGTGCAGCGCGCCCTCCAGGAGGTGCCGCCAGGCCTCGAACGCTGCCTTAACCGCCAGGAGCTCCTTCTCCCAGATGGTGTAGTTCCACTCTGGGGGGGTCAGCTGCCGAGAATGGTAGGCGCACGGCCGGAGCTCCCCGTCCGAACCCGAGCTCTGCAGGAGGACCGCCCCGACCGCGACGTCCGAGGTGTCAGTCTCCAGGATGAAGGACCGTCGGGGATCGGGGTGTTGCAGGACGGGTTCCGTGGTGAAGTGGGTCTTCAACCGGTCGAACGCCTGCTGAGCCTCGGGGTCCACTGGAACGGTGCCTTGCCCCGGAGCACCTGGGTGATGGGCGCGGCCAACGACGCGTAATCAGCGATGAACTTCCGGTAGAAGTTGGTGAACCCCAGGAACCGCTGCACGTCCTTGCAGCTTTTCGGGGCCTGCCAGGACGCGATGGCCTCTATCTTTGCCGGATCCATCTCCACCCCCCGATGAGACACGCGGTAGCCCAAGAAGTCGACCTCCGGGAGGTCGAACGCGCACTTCTCCAGCTTTGCGTACAGGCGGTGCTCCCGCAACCGCCGCAGCACGGTGCGCACATGTGCCTCATGGACTTGCTGATTCGGGGAGTAGATCAGGAAGTCGTCGAGGTAGATGATGACGAACCGGTCCAGGTAGTCTTGGAACACGTCGTTCACGAAATGCTGGAACACCGCTGGCGTGTTACACAGGCCGAAGGGCATGACGGTGTACTCGTAGTGGCCGTACCGGGTCTGGAACGCCGTCTTCCACTTGTCTCCGGCCTGGATCCGCACCAGGTTGTAGGCCCCATGGAGGTCCAGCTTCGTGAAGACCGTCGCGTGGCGTAGCCGCTCCAACAGCTCCGGAATCAGGGGCAGCGGGTATCGGTTGCGGATAGTGATCCGGTTGAGGGCGCGGAGTCGTTGCACAGGCGAAGCTCCCCAACTTCTTGCGAACGAACAGCACTGGCGCCCCAGCCGGGGAGGTCGACGGCCGCACGAAGCCCCGGCGCAGGTTCTTCTCTAAGAACTCCCGCAAGGCTGCCAACTCCGGTTCCGAGAGTGCGTAGATGCGGCCGGCCGGGATGGGGGCCCCCAGTACCAGGTCTATGGCGCAGTCGTAGACCCGGTGCGGAGGCAGGCGGTCGGCCTCCTTCTGGTCGAACACGTCCGAACTCTCGGTACTTCTGCGGCAGTTCCACGGAGGTCACGGGCCCGGGGTCCTCCAACGAGGCCATCAACTTCTCGGGCCAGCAGTGCTCCTGGCAGTACTCGGACGCGAACAGCACCTCGCGCCGTGCCCAGGAGATGTGCGGGTCATGGGGCGAGAGCCAGGGCATCCCCAGCACCACGAGGAAGCAGGGCACCGCGGCCACCAGGAAGCTCGTCCGCTCACAGTGGCCCTGAATCTCGAAACCCACCTCGACCATCCGGTGGGTAATGGGACCAGACTTCAGCAGTCGCCCATCAATGGTCTCCACCGGCCGTGGCTCTGGCAGCGGCACCAGCGGGATCTGGTGGTCCTGAGCGAACTGGAGGTCCAGGGGAAATTGTTCGACACCCCGGAGTCGATCATGGCCCCTATGAGGATGGGCTGACCCGTGCCATAGGTCACTGCTGCGGCCACCAGCAGCGGATCACGCCGTTGCGTCGCGGCCCCCGGTCTGTCCCGCCTTCGGGCTCCCCCAGGCCTCGCAGGCCCTCTAGACCTGGGGGTTGGCCTTTCCCCCAGCTCCCGGGGCCGGCGGCCTTCGCAGGGCACACGCGGGCAAGTGATCCCCCAGACCCCAGTACAGGCACAAGCCCGCCCGGCGCCACCTCTCCTTCTCCTCAGCGGTCAGGCGGGGCTGCGCCCCACCAAGCTGCATGGGCTCCTCGCCAGGAGTGCTGCTGGTGGGGCCACCAGGCCCCGGGGTGGTTGGCCGGAGCCTCCCGGGGGGCCGGTGCCCAGGCACGGCCGCTGGTGGAGCCCACCCGGCGGGCCTGCCTTCGGGCCTCCAGGCGCCCGTCTATCCGGAGGGCCTGCTGGATTAGCAGCTCCAGTGCCTCTGGCGGCGGACTGCGGGCCAGTTTGTCTAGGATCTCGGCCGGGGGCCGGCACGGTACTGGTCTTGGAGGGCAGGGTCATTGTAGGCCAGGTCTTGCGCCAGCAGGCGGAACGTGGTGGTGTAGCCCCACCGACCCCCAGCCTTGCTGCAGCTGGCGCAGCTGGCGGCTGGCTGTCTCTACGCACACCGGGTCCCCCCAGACCGCCCGGAAGGCCTGCAGGAACGTGGCCATTTCGTCCAGGACACCACTGTTCTGACGTAGCAGCGGCGTGGCCCACTGGCCGGCATGCCGGAGAGCAGGCTGATCATGAGGGCCACCTGGGGCCCCCTTGTTGGGAAAATCCTGGGCCCGGACCTGTATGTACAGCCGGCAGCTGGCCACAAAGGTCTCCAGCTCGGAGGGCTCTCCCGTGAAGCGGGCCGGAACCACCATGGGGATCTTGGGCGCTGGCGGAGGCCAGGCAGACTGCAGCTGGCCCACCTGGAACGCAAGGCCTGCAGGGCGTGAGAGAGCTGGTCCACTTGGGCCCGCAGGCCCTGGTTCTCCTGGGCCTGGGCGGCCAGCTGGGCCTTCAGAGCTGCGTTCTCCCCTTCCATCCTGCTTGACCAGGTGACGGAGCAACAATCTGTCAGCGTGGGCTGAGGTCAAGCAGGGACCGGGCCAAGGCAGCCGGCAGCCGCGTCCCAAACAGTCCTCCGGGAGGGCGGCCACAGGCAAGCGGCCAGGAACTAAGGATTGCCTTAACAGCAGGCACTCAACAGAAAAGAACGACGGGTTGCCTCACCCTAAACACAAAGCGGTTGCAGCACCAGAACGCAGGGGGAAAAGTCGCGGGGTAGCCAAACAGCAGCTCACAGGCACGGACCAGATGGGGTCAAGGCACGGGCGACAGACGCACGGGTAGCCGACGGTTGTTGCTCCGGGCCTTCCCCATCCCCGGGGTCTGCCTAAAAAGGCCTGAACCCGGCCTGCGGCCAATCCGGGCCGAGCGCGTGGCCCGGCTCACAGCTGAGCTACAGCTGGGAGCTCCCCGCCTCCAGGTGTTTCTCCTGAAGACGCCGGGAGCGGCGGCTGGCCTCCTTGGCTCGCCGCCGCTGCAGGAACAACGGCGGTGGGGCGGTTGCCTTGGCCTCGGCCAAGGCCTCCTCGCGAGTAGGCGGATCCCCGGGATCGAGCCTGGGACCCGCCTCCTCCCGAGGCGCCGCGTCCGCCACGCCCCGCGGCCTGGGAGCCAGGCCGGCAGCCTCCGCAGCGGCGGGCCCGCCCGTGACGTCAGCAGCGGCCTCAGTCCGGCGGGACGGGCCCTCGCCGGGATCGTCCTCTGCCGCGGCATCCCAGTGCCCCCCCGCAGCGGAGCTCTCCACGACGGCCGCGGGGCCGCCGCCGCCGCCAATCGTGGCCTCTGACGGGCCCGGATCTGCGTCCTCCCCTCGGAGGTAAGACCGGCATCGGCCTCTGCGGCGCCTGCCGGCGCGGCCACACCTGGGGCCCTGACAATAAGATTCTATAGTGGGAGTATATGGGCCATTGGAGAATAAATCGTCCTGTTATGAAAAATTAACAAAAGATATATTAGAATATGAGTATCGAGATATAGTGTTTTGTGGTGATTGGAATGGAGTGATTAATCCGGATTTAGATAGAACACTAAAAATGAAAGGGAAAACAGTAAAGAGAAAACTACCAAAGTCATTTGAAGAACTTATGGACTTGGCTGCAGTGATTGATGTATGGAGATATTTATATGGAAACTTGAAGGAATATACATACTTTTCTGAAGTACACAAAGTTTGGTCAAGGATTGACATGTGCCTGGTTTCAAAAGGATTAAGCAGAAATGTAAGGAAAATAGAGATATTACCAAGGGTGCTATCAAATCATTGCCCTATTTTAATGACGCTGCAGGAATGTAAAAGAGAATACAAATGGACCTTGAAAGACGAAATTTTGAGGGACGAAGAAGTTGTAGAAAAGGTGAAACAGGAATTAGACTTCTTTTTTAAAGAAAATGTGGGAAAAGGTATATCAAATAAGATTGTGTGGGACACAGGAAAAGCAGTGATGAGAGGTATTTTTTTGAAATATGAAGCCTATAAGAAGAAGTTAAGAAAACAGAAAATCCAAAGTATAACGGTAGAAATTAAAGAAAAAGAGGAAGAATTGAAGAAAGATCCTAGCAATAAAAAATTATTGAGAGATATCAAAATTCTCCAGAAACAATTAGCGGTGGAAGATAGATTAGAAATTGAAAAGAAGATGAAATATACTAGACAAAGATTTTTTGAACACGCTAATAGAATTGGAAAATGGTTGGCATATAGACTGAAGAAAGAAAAAGAGAAAAGATTGATTACGGAAATTAAAAAAGGGGGTAAAACATTTAGAAAGCAAAGAGAAATTAAGTCCTTGTTTTATGAGTATTATAAAAATTTATTTAATGATTCAAATGACACAGAAGATTATATTCGACAAGTAAAGGAATATTTGGATGGAACAGGAATATTTCAAATTCAGGAAGATCAAAGAATAGAATTAAATAAACCCATCTTAGAGGCAGAAATAAGATTGGCAATTCAGAGATTAAAGGTAGGAAAAGCACCGGGGCCAGATGGCTTTACATCAAGATACTATAAGGAATTTCAAGACCAAATAATTAAACCCCTTTGTAATCTTTTTAATGAAATGGGTCAAGAGGGTAGACCAGATTCATGGGGAGAAGCAACAATAACTCTGATACCAAAAGAAGGTAAAGATAAATTGGAGGTTAAAAATTACAGGCCCATATCTTTACTAAATATAGACTACAAAATATTTGCATCTATCCTGGCGGAGAGATTAAAGAAGGTTTTAAAAGTTTGGATACATGAGGACCAGAATGGTTTTTTACCAGGAAGGTCAATAAAAGACAATGTAAGAATGATAGTGGATATAATTGAATATTATCATAAACATAACGAGAGGAAATTAGGGCTGGTATTCATTGATGCTGAAAAGGCGTTTGATAATGTGAGATGGAAATTTATATTTGAGGTTCTAGAAAAAGTAGATATGGGGGAAAAATTTATTGACTGGATTAAAGTGATCTATAATAATCAAACGGCAAATTTGGTTATAAATGGAGAAAAATCAGAGAAATTTAAGATTAAGAAGGGTACGAGACAAGGTTGTCCATTATCTCCCTTAATTTTTATAATGGTGTTAGAAATATTAAATAATAAGATTACGAAAGATGAAGAAATAAAAGGAGTTAAGATTGGAAATCAAATGTACAAGTTAAGGGCATTTGCGGATGACCTTGTAGTCATGTTGGATGATCCGATTAAAAGTGTCTTAAGATTAAATAAAGTTTTTGAAGAATATGGGGAAGTGCAGGATTTAAGGTTAATATGGAAAAGACCAAGTTGTTAACAAAAAATATTCCAAAAAAGGAAGAGTTAGAAATTGAAAGTTTATCAAAATTTAAAATAGCTAGAAAAGTTCGATATTTGGGAATTAACATTACAGATAGGAATACAGATTTATTTGATAATAGAATCATAGAATCATAGAAATGTAGAGTTGGAAGAGACCACAAGGGCCATCCAGTCCAACCCCTTGCCATGCAGGAAAACCCTCAAAGCACTCCCAACAAGTGGCCATCCAGCCTCCGCTTAAAAACCTCCAAAGAAGGAGACTCCACCACACTCTGTGGCAGCACATTCCACTGCCGGACAGCCCTGACTATCAGGAAATTCCTCCTGAGGTTCAGGCGGAATCTCCCCTCCTGCAGCTTGTATCCATTGCTCCTTGTCCTGGTCTCAAGAGCAGGAGAAAACAAGCCCACTCCCTCCTCGACATGACATCCCTTCAAATATTTAAACATGGTTATCATGTCCCCTCTCAGCCTTCTCTTCTGCAGACTAAACATACCCAGCTCTCTAAGTCTGTCCTCATAGGGCATGTCTTCCAGGCCCCTCACCATTTTGGTTGCCCTCCTCTGGACCTGCTCCAGCTTATCCATATCCTTCTTGAATTGGGGTGCCCAGAACTGGACACAGTATTCAAGATGAGGTCTAACCAAAGCAGAATAAAGTGGTACCAATACCTCCCTCGATCTAGACACCATACTCCTATTGATGCAACCAAGAATTGCGTTGGCCTTCTTGGCTGCCGCATCACACTGCTGACTCATGTTCAGCTTGTAGTCTATTAAGACTCGTAGATCCCTTTCACACGTACTGTTAGCCAGCCACGTGTCCCCCATCCTATATTTCTGCATACCATTTTTTCTGCCTAAGTGTAGGACCTTACATTTCTCTCTGTTGAAATTCATTTTGTTAGCCTTGGCCCAGCTCTCCAATCTGTCCAGGTCCTTTTGAATTTTGATCCTATCATCAGGTGTATTAGCAACCCCTCCCAATAATAATTATAAGAAAGTTTGGGGAGAAATAAAAGATGATTTGAAAAAATGGTCAAAGTTAGATTTATCTTTGATGGGAAGGATTGCGACGATTAAAATGAATATATTACCAAAAATGATATTTTTGTTCCAAAATTTGCCGATTATTGTAAACGATATACCCTTTAAGCAGTGGAGAAAAGATTTATCTAAGTTTGCTTGGAATGGCAAAAAACCAAGGATAAAATGGAAGGTGCTAAAAGATGTACAGGATAGAGGGGGTTTAGGAATGCCAGATTTAAAATTATACTTTCAGGCTAGTTGCCTTTGTTGGATCATGGAGTGGATCAAGTTAGAGAATAGAAGATTATTGAATCTAGAAGGTGCAGATCTCTATTTTGGTTGGCATGCCTACTTATGGTATGATAAAGCAAAGGTAAACAAAGAATTTAATAATCATATTATAAGAAAGGCTTTGTTGAAGGTTTGGATACAATATAAAGATAGGTTATATGAGAAAATACCATTGTGGGTGTCAGTACATGAGGCATTTTATAGAAGAGAGAAACCCAAATTAAATAATTGAATAATGTATAAAGATTTATTAAAAGTACAAGGAGAAAATATAATTTGGAAAGATAAAGAAGAGTTGATTAAAGTGGGTATTACTTCTCATTGGTTACTGCAAAGGCAACTAGAAGAAAGATTTAAAATGGATAAAAGGATACAAAGAATTGAAACGAAAGAAAAGGAATTTGACAAATTGTTAAAATCAGGTGTAGATCATTTGATAGGTAAGATATATAAATTGTTATTAAACTGGTATATGGAAGAAGAAATTGTCAAAGATAATATGATAAGATGGGCTAAAAACCTGGGACATACTATTTTGTTACAAGATTGGGAAAAATCATGGAGGGATGTTAAGAAATATTGTGTTAACATCAACATAAAAGAAAATTATTACAAAGTTTTTTATCGATGGTACTATACACCGACTCAAATTGCTAAACTAAGTAAGAATACTAAAGATACATGTTGGAAGTGTTCTAAGAAAGGGACGTTTTACCACCTATGGTGGACATGTGATAAGGCTAAAGAATTCTGGAATAAGATTCATAATTGTATTGTTAATGAGTTACAAATTAATTTCCCTAAAAGTCCTGAAATATATTTATTGGATATGTTGGATGAGAAATATTTTAAAAAGAGTTCTTTGAGAAAAATGATGATTTTTATGACAACAGCGGGAAGATTGGTATTTGCACAATTATGGAAATCAAAGGAAACACCTAAGTTGGAAGATTGGTTATGGAAACTATATGACTTATGGGAGTTAGATGAACTCATATCAATTATAAATGACAGACCGAAAAAATTAATTATTGAAGAATGGAACTTGGTAAAACCCCTTTGGGAAGTCCAATGGGGAAGGTAAAACTAAGTGATTTACGAATTTGGACTCGGAAGTAAGAACTTTGTATTGAACTTTGATAGTACAAATAAGGTAGTGTTATTTTTTTCATTTGGATAGTACAGTAAGTGTTGGTCAATAACAGGTAAAATTATAACCATCCTCAAAATATGTAGAGAATAAGGGAAGGGGGGTAAGGGGTAAGTAGGTATAGAGAGTGGTTTTCTTTTCTTTTCTTCTTTTTTTAATAAAAGGTATATAAGATGGTGGAAAAGAATTTATGTATGGTAAAAAAATAAGGAATGTTTTATTTGTATGTTTGTTTTTACAAAAAAATATAATAAAAAAATAAAAAAATAAAAAGAGATTGAATGTCCATCAATCAGGGATGCTTTAATGGTGGATTTCCTGCACTGGTGGTCTAGTTTAGATGACTTCTGGGATCTCTTCCAACTCTATAGTTTATTGATTTAATGATTCTTCAGGCAAATCTGCACTCTGACACTCTATTGTGATCATCTAGCCCCACTGTGTCATATTTTATTCTGCCCTTTGATATCCTATCAGCATTTTGAAGAAAGCTGCTAATGTGAATCGATCACTGTACTATACTGGGCCTAGAAGAATCTGTAGTCCAGTTGATTTCTTTCAAAACCTCCAAAGTTTTGGATTCTATGCCTTCCTATCTCTAGAACAGGATTCAGGAATATATGGCCTTCCAGATATTGTCAGATCACAGCTACCATCAGACAGTGTAGCCAGTCATTGGGGGTGATGGGAGTTGTAAGTTAATAATATTTGAAGCACCAGGCATTCCCCAATGCTTCTGTAGAATGTCCTATTCTTTCCTTGTTATTTGTATCCCATTGTTTTTTGCTGGTTCACCAGGCTTCTAATTCCGGTTTCAGAATAATATCTGTGTTGGCCAGAATCCATGATTATATTAGTGCAAGTACCTTTGGAGGCAACTGTCCTAATGCATGACTTCAGTTGGAAATAAGGGATGATCCATGCATATATTTGTGCAGGAGTTTGGAAAAGTTACCTATTTGGACTACAGCTCCCCAAATCCTTAGACACTTGAAGAGCTATGGTCCAAAAATTTAACTTTCTCAACTTCTTACATAAGTTTATGAGTTTATGACTACAGAACTACAGGTCTCTTTGTGGCTTTTATGTGTTATGTCTGAATAGAGGAAATCAAGGCTGAATTCTCACTAGAAGCAAAGATGACTAGACCAAATTATAGATCCCAGGAGTCCATAGGAGGGAGCCATGATTGTTAAAATGGCATCATACTTCTATAATTGTTTTGTATTGATATACTCCATGACAGTAAAGGATCTGGTAACCAAGCCCTATAAGGAATATTTGCATGACTTAGGAAAAACTGAGAGAACATATGATAGTTATCTTCAAATATTTTAAAGTCTGTCATATGGGAGAAAGAGAAAGTTTGTTTTTTTCTGTTATAGAGGGCAGGCCTCAAACCAAAGGACACTGTCTACAAGAAAGAAGATTCTAAAAATTAGGAAGAACTTTCTGATGATAAGAGACATTTAACAGTGGAAGGGTCAAGCACTCATCCCAGAAGGTGATTGGAGGCTTTCAGACAGAGGTTGGATGGCCAGTTGTCAGGGATGCTTAAATGTGCATTTACTGATTGGAAGGAAGTTGGACTCGATGATCCCAAGATGTTCCATTCAATGCTACAGTGGTACGGTTCAAACTGAAGAAGGATTAAATAAGGCCTGCAGTTGTAACTAAATCATATCATATATGAAATTCAAGAGACCAAGCACTGGATCTCTTATTACTTCAATATATTTTATCCATATATCAAAGTATAACCTGCCATTTCAACATACTTGTAAAATACAAGGCAGTTCCTATCAATCAAAACCACAGTATAAAAATATAGCAACAATCTTATCCAAATACCAATCACAAAAATCAAAGGATTAATAACCAGTTCTGCAAACTGGGCAAGGAGAGGTTGTGCTGATAAAAGACAAGTTTCCACTAGAAACAACTCAGCCTGACAAACTGAAAGTCAGCAAGGTAAAAAAAGTCTTTGCAAACTAGTGAAAGACAGCCCAAGATGATGTGTTGCAATGATATCAACTCATGATGTCAACTCACCTAGGCACCTATGAGTCATCACATTATGCTTTCAACCATACTCAGATGATGAGAAGCAACATGATATATTGATACACACACACACACACACACACACACACACAGATTTAAAACACATGTGCACATACACACACACACATTTTTGACACTGAATGGGTCACTTATTCAGGGGCATCAGCTATTCAAAGAGAAAGCTTATGATTCTAGCAAAGTCAACACTTGTCAGCTTTGTGGATTCTATCATTACTTGGAAGAACCTCATCTCTTGTTTGAAAAGATTTTTCAAAAAGGTTGTTGTGAACTTCAGTCCTTAACCAAGTATTGTGACCCCAGCTCCAAGACTGAAGGTGCGGGACAGGATATTTTTGAAGCTACAGGCAGATTTCCCATACATGGCTTGCCTTATAGGTTGGCTGAGCAAGGCTTGATGGATCACAAGGCATGCAAGCTACAGGCAATTTCCACATTTTTTCCCATCCAAATGTCTCCAAGATGGGGATCTTCCAGACTGCCTAAACTGTTTTCAGAACAGGACTATGAAATTACTAATCTGTGATTCATTTTTTTTAATCACTGCCCTGACAGAGATCATTACCCTTGCCCATACTCACTATCTCAGCGATGTTTTAAACTGAACATGTACATAGTCAAAAATATCAAACAAAATGGGATCTGGGCACTCAGATATATCCGCATGTGTTCTTGTGCCATGCTGTGGGGCGAGCAGTTCTGTAGGAGGCTTCTACTTGTGTTCTCTTGAACAGTAGTAGAATCACTGATGTGCTAGGGAAACTTAATAAAATAGAACTTTCTGGTGTTCACTTACTGAGTAAGACTGAATACATTGTGAAACATTTTGCCTGCTTCCCTGCTTAATACAGGAAAGTTGGTAGTACAGGTTAAAGGACCCTGATAATATGACCCGATTCCTTTGAAATATATTCATTTCCCTTACTCTGACCAAGCATCTAAATAGAGCTTTCAATATCACATATTACACATAATGTGTAACATATGTGCTTGTGTGTGAGAGAAGATGAAATAAACTCTGGCAAACTGTACAAGTGCTGCTTCTCCAGAAAATCTTACAAATTCTCTAAATTAAATTGGAATAATTCAGGGCAGTCCAACCCATGCATGAAACTAAGATGAAGTGAGCAATACACTTTAGTTCACAGTGAAAGCTTCTTGTTGATACAGAACTTGGAAAATTTCCTTTCTTAGACTACAGCTCCAAGAATCCCCAGTCAACATGGCTACTGGTCTTGCCATTGGGAGAATTCTGGGAGCTGTCATCAAATTCAGGCAACTTTTTAAGTAGCGGTTAGACCTAAAGTCTTAACACATTTTTGTGCTGTGTCTCTGTGTCCCTGATAGAAGGCACCTTATTTTTCATTACTACTATTGAAAGAGTGGTAAAACCAGTCTGCATTCCCCAGGTACCACGGGACTTCTAACGAACCTAAATTCATTCATGTCATATGGTTCTTTGTTAACTTGAGTTTTTTCAGTGCTTTTCTTCTTATAGGTCAACTTGATGCTAAATGGAAAACCAGTCATTTCTGCTTTTGCTGGGGACAAAGATGTCACTCGTGAAGCAGCCACAAATGGAGTCCTACTCTATCTAGACAAGGAAGATAAGGTTTACCTGAAACTGGAGAAAGGTAATCTTGTTGGTGGATGGCAGTACTCTACGTTCTCTGGCTTCCTGGTCTTTCCCCTGTAAGGTCAGTTTCCCTGTGACATTCACCCAGGTGTGGACCAGTCATTACTTCTGTTCTTTGAAGATCATCTTCTCATCCTTTGGACTGATGTCTTCTTTCTTGGTTTCTCATGGGTGAATATGGATTCTATTGTTCGACATTCGACCCTATCCGAACTCCTCTAGGATTGCACCGAAGTTTGTGTGTTTAAATAAAGTACATTTGGATTAAGACTTTAAGCAGACAATAAATATCTATGCTTGATGTTACAGAATAATGCTGCCTGCAAGATTTATTCCAAGTTCCTTTACTGGACTCATTCGATCTTTGGGAGATGTGGATAAATTATTATCTCCCTCTACCCTGATTATATTTTTGAAAAGACTGGCAACCAGGTCTATAATTTAAGAATCTTTGAGTTCTGTCTTCAATCAAGATTAATACATAGCTGCCAAAGAACTGTTCATTGATCTATTAGTTATATGACGTCTTTGTTTCCCTCACTCTAAAAAATTAACATAAATTCATTCCATTCAATTGGGAAGGAACAGATAATGGTTATTGATAAAGGATTCATTACTTCTCTTTGTACAGTGTATTGGGTGAATCACTTAGAAGTTTTCCTTCAACTAGTTAATCTCAAAAGAGGACCACCCTACTGAAAGTCTGTGGGCAGTGGCTGGAAGTTATTTGCACATTGAACAAGTTTATATTCTACAGAAAGTATTTTCTAGTAAAGAGAAGAGATTATCATGGAAAGAAAAATTGCTTAAGAGGGTTAAAAGGGATAATTTTGGCAAACCTCAGTGGAATGGCCTTGCTCCATAGGAAAATTACACTTGTTCTTTACCTTTAATTAATGCGATTGATAATAACCACTTTGTTAAAAAACCCCAAAGAAATGCATTCCTTAGATACAACTAATTCATTAGTCAGAGGTGGAAATTCCACCTTCTTGTTTTTAATTATGTCTGTTTCTCCAGCCTTCTGTTGTGTGTGAGGTGTCATCTGGTTTTGCCTTAACTCCACAAATGTATATAATGAAGATAGATATTGTGGGCTTTGTCCAAACCAAGTTCAGCACTGTACAGTGCAATCCTATGCATGTCCACTGAGAAGCAAGTCCTTCTAAGTTCAATGGGTCTTTCTTCCAGATATTGTGTGTATAGGATTGCAATCCAAAGTCCTACTGATTTCAGTGGAAAAGACTTAAGCATAGCCTTAACTCTTCCACTGAAACCAGTGGGACTTAGGTGTGGTAACTTTTGACAGATCAATGCCTCATCTGTTTAGCAAATATTCAGTCCAAATAGCCAGTACCTAAACTTGGTGCAATATCTTTTCTGTCTTTTTGTGAAGGCCATATGAATTCATAAATTTATTTATTATGTTGCTGTTACAGAATAAAAGTTAATATATGTTAGTGTATTTCTTAACCTTTGGGCTTCTGGAAAGACATCAAGTTTTTCATCCCTCTTCCCTTTCTAAGATGCTATCACCTAGCAACTTATTATTTTATGCAAGTTTAAAGAGTACTTCTAGGAAACAGTCTGTGGTTTATCTATTCTTCTGTTTCAAAGTCCAGAAAACAATCAGCATACAAAAATTGCCAGTAGTTTATCTCTTTGTTTTGGTGGAATATTTTTTAAAAAAACTTGACATATTTTCAGAACAAATAGGGGAGTAGCCACCCATTTCTGTTCCTTGTATCTTACCCTGGCCTACTTCACATGGTTGTTGTGATGAGAAATGACAAGGGTGTATATACTGCTCTAAGATAAAGAAAGGATAAAAAAATGAACAGAAGAAATATACCTGCAGATAGACCTCACGCACACCTAGTTTTTCTAAGGCAAAAAACAAGATAGGAACAAAGAACACAATTTTATCCTCTCTCTATTCCAGGAATAGAAATAATCCAGATTAGCATTTGAATGCAGTACTTTCCATGTTAGTGTGACAGTGAATCCACTCTGAGGGCCTTTCCACACTACACTGTTATAGTGCTATTATTCCACTTTCAACATCCCGTGGAATTCTGGGATTTGTAGTTTATTGAGGCCAAAGAGCTCTCTGGCTGAGAATTCTAAAGGCCCCTCCCTAAACTGCAAACTCCAGGATTCCACATGATGTTGAAAATGGAATAATAGCACTATAACAGTGTAGTGCAGAAAAGCCCTGAGTTTTCATCTGAACTGTAAATGAGCTATCAGAGCTGCTGACTCTATTTGGGGCAACAGAGTACAACACTTTGGATAGCTCCTTCCAATTTGAATTAAAATCTGGAGTAGATTCCCTACCTTGCTGACATAGGAGCTACCAATGACCACTGGTTGACTCTTACTTTAGGCAGTGAGATAGCATCCTTCTCTGCACATGAGCCTACAAACAGCTTTAGGGAGCTGACGATAGGACTATGTGACATAACACAGAGTTACTTCCAGCAACAGAGGATAATGGCTGAGGCAGAAAGATAATGGATCAACAGGAAAAGTTGGAGAATTGCTCCTAGCGTCTGCTGCCTGAGGCTATTGACTCACTCTTTCTTTTTAACTGGGTAGCCCAGAGAAGACAGTAAGTATCCATAACTCCACAAAGACTAGTATCTATTTTAAAGACTGAAAACAGAGAGAAGGGAGCTGGATTACCAAATGGGTGATTCATGAATTATGTATGTCAGTA
Source organism: Iguana delicatissima (assembly GCA_948472985.1). NCBI lineage: Eukaryota > Metazoa > Chordata > Lepidosauria > Squamata > Iguanidae > Iguana > Iguana delicatissima. The sequence continues at coordinate 906,111 of CAOKZL010000489.1, read as the reverse complement.
GATTGTCTGCTGGAGGGGGGGGAGGGGGAATGCAGAATGGTGGGGATTGACTTAGTCCTGACCTCTGAGGTTATATTGGCCCAAATCTTTATGTACTGGATCAGAGATGACTAGATACTGATGTGAGCACCATAATGAATTGCTTAGCCCCTGATCCAAAGTAGTAGGCCATGTAATCCACAAAGGTACAATCAAGAGACAAGTCAATGAATGGTACATCAGCATGTACTGATGTATTGAACCAAGCAGAAAGTATGTACTAAAGGTCAATGTGGCTGCCATGCACATGTTCACAACGATGCTTCAAATTCTGTCTTCTCTGCAATGGAAGATATGGTGAGATTGGAACAACATGGAACAGATCCAGCAACCCACTAACACTGAAACCACCAAACTCCCCTGCTTAACTTCCGAGTCCAGTCCAGTAAGATCAGAGTTATTTCTCTTTCAAACTTCCCTGCCATTCTTAATCTGCTGCAACAAAAAAATCTCATAGTGCCATAAAGACTAAAGGATTTAGCATGGCATAAGCTTCAGTGCAATGAAATCCACAGCATCATAAGTATCTGCATTCCACAGACATACATTGCAGCTTCTCTCTCTGTCTCATACACACAGTTAGAAGGCCATTAAATGCATTTGCGTGAATATTTCTATGAAATGTCTGTGACATTTCTATGAAAAGGTCAAACTATACAAGATAAATATGCACCAGCCACAAGAGTCAGTCCAGACCCTGTGTTTGGAAATTTGGAAAGGGCCTTGATTCATCTCATGATATCTCAGGACAAGTTTGGAGACTGACTTTGGATCTGAATCAGAATCTTTCTTTGAAAAATGATAGCTGTGTGCCTCTCTATTGCGAATCAACAAACATGTATAACCAACTTTCTTTCTTTCTTTCTTTCTTTCTTTCTTTCTTTCTTTCTTTCTTTCTTTCTTTCTTTCTTCCCTCCCTTTTTTTTCTTCTCTTTTTCACATTGGTTGAAATTTGTAGGTATATTAGTTCCTTCTGAGGAGATGAAAACTGTAAAATTTCAGAGAGGGAGGTGCAGGTGCAGCATTAACAGTGATTTTTTTTTGAAAAATAAAATAAAAGCTTTTACTCCTCTTCCTATTTTGAGGTGTGCTGTGTCTCTCTCTCTCTGTATAACTGGTATGAAAATGATACACATCACAGAGTGGTTCCAGGGAAGATGAAGCCTGCAATGTTTTGGAAGGGAGGATTTCGGAGATGTATACTAGCTGCCACTGAAGTTGATTTCAGAGAGGAACTAAATATTTGCTCCCAAACTTTTGTATTTTACTAGTAACCTGTACAGTGACAGCTCAAGGTCTTTAAATGGAGATTGGGTAACCATCTTTTGAGAGTGCATTAGTTGTGTATCACTGAATGGCAAGGGTTAGACTAGGTGACTCTTGTGGTCCTCTTCAACTCTGTCTTTCTAGAATTCCAGTGAGCATGCTGTAGTGGTTTGAGTGTTGGGCTAGGGCTCTGGGAGACCAGTGTTTGAATCCCCACTGAGCCATGGAATACTGGGCACCTCATTTCAAGAAGGATATTGACAAGCTGGAACATGTCCAGAGGAGGGCAACCAAAATAGTGAAAGGTCTGGAAGCCATGCCCTGTGAGGAGAGGCTTAGGGAGCTGGGTATGTTTAGTCTGCAGAACAGAAGTTTAAAAGGTGCCATGACAGCCATGTTTAAATATTTGAAAGGATGTCATATCGAAGAGAGAATGGGCTTGATTTCCACTGCTCCAGAAACTACGACAAGGAGCAATGGATTCAAACTACAGGAAAAGAGATTCCACCTGAACCTCAGGAAGAACCTCCTGATGGTCAGAGCTGTTTGGCAGTGGAATATGCTGCCTTGGAGTGTGGTGGAGTCTCCTTCCTTGGAGGTTTTAAAGCAAAGGCTGGATGACAATTTGTTGGGAGTACTTTGATGTGTATTCCTGCATGGCAGGAAGTTGCACTGGATGGCCCTTGTGGTCTCTTCCAGCTCTATGATTCTATACTCTCTGGAAACCCCCTGGATGAACATGGGCAATTAACAATTTCTCAGCCTCAGAGGAAGGCAAGGGCAAAACCTCTCTGAACAAATTCTTCCAAGAAAACTCCATGATAGGTTTGTCTTAGGGTCATGATAAGTCAGAAATGTCTTGAAACACACAACACAACAGTAGTGAATTAGTCCTGGGTTCTAGTCCAGAACTCAAGGAACTCTGTAAGGTGCTGTCCCAAAATAGGTTCAGTGCCTAGAATAGTTGTGACTAAAAGCTGGAGTTGATTCACCATGCCATTGACATAGGCATCACTAGTTCTCACTCAGTCTGTGTGCATACACCACTGAGGTGCCCTTAAGGATGGAACTGTAAAATTTCACATTTGAAGGTGTAGGGAAAAATAATATTTAGGGTGAAAAATGATATTCAGGGTGTTCTGTTTTCTGCTCAAATGATATCATGAAAATCCCAGAAACTTCATCCTTACTGAGAATGTATGGATGAAACTTTACTGGGAAAATATATGAAAGTATTCCACTGGGTTATCTTGTACGCATCACACTCTCTCAGTGTCCGAAAACCCCATGTTAGGTTTGTCTTAGGACAGTGGTTCTCAGCCTGTGGGTCCCCAGATGTTCATGGACTTCAGCTCCCAGAAGCCCCAGCCACTATAGTCAATGCTCAGGGCTTCTGGGAGCTGAAGTCCATGAACATCTGGGGACCCACAGGTTGAGAACCACTGTCTTAGGGCCACTGTAAGTCAGAAATGACTTGAAGGCACACAACAACAACAACAACCACAATTCCAGTCATAGCTTCTAAATACTGAATTATGCAAAAAGAGTCTTTCAAAGCTGGGATGTTATAAAACAGAATTATTTTCTCATTCAAGGTTTAGAACAATTTTCCTGGTTCTATACGTGTGACCGTGCTACAAATTTTTAACAGAGACAAATCATTAATATCATGCTGTGTTCACCTATAAAACACCCCTTTTAGGATATAAGATTATATACCTATTTAGGTGCAATATTATAACCATGAGATTATTGTGCCTATATTGTACCTAAGATATTGTAATATATACAGAGAGTATACATATATGCCCATAATATTATCCTTATGTCTGTACCTTATCCCATCCAATCTGTAAAGCTAAGGAAGGTCAAACTTAGTTAGTGTTTGGATGGATGACTTCCAAGGAATACCAGGTGCTGTAGGCTATGTTCATGGGAAGGTAATGGCATAAGCAAGTATTCCTTGCTTAAGAATAGGGTATAAAATGTATAGGGTCATCATAAGTCAAAGACAACTTGAAGCTACACGCACGCACGCACACACAAACATACACACACATACATCGGTCTGCCTGCCCTTTCTGTGCATATTAAATTGGAGAGTTTAATTATTTCCTTGAGCTATGTTTCTCCCAACCAAAACACCATAGAGATGGTATTTCAGCTTGCAGGACAGTAGTATGTTCATACAGTGAAACTGAGATGAGACAGGGTGGTAGCAAATGTGACATTTATAGAGTGCTAGATTGGTTTAGAAAAGGTATCAAAATTGTATTCACAGCTTCCACCTTTCCCATGGCAAGCACTGTTCGGAAACATTTTCAGGTTATAAATTAGTACGTGAAAGCTATGGGCAGCTGTGGATTGGCTAGTGTCTGTGCACCCTCCTTTGCCTCTACCAGCTCTTGAGGTTTTGGCAATTGCTTTAAAATTGATTGTGGTTGCTATTTAAAACAGGAATGGGCAAATTGTAGTTTACCAGAGGTGTCTTTTGGAGTGGAAATCTAAGGAGCAAAGGCAATAGTAAGGAATGTTGGGACCTGGGATCTGATGATCTCTGGAAAGCAGCATTTTGTCTATCCTTGTCTTAAAAGAATGACATATGAGGATAAGCAGATAAATAGACACAGTACACTTAAACACATGAAACTGGTAGCAATTTGTTTCAAACATGGTAGGGCTAAACCTGCATTTCATTCCTTGTGGTTTATGTTCACAACCTAAATTGTTAAAACTTTGGACGACCCCAGCAGCTGAACACCATAGCCATGCTTCCCATGATTGAGTGGGTCCTCAACAAAATACATTTTTGTTAAGGTGGTCATTTTACCCAACTTTATAGAGGATGATATTTTAATGTATCTTCTGTGATCTTCCAGATGCTTTTGGAATACAGTTCTCATCATCCCTCACTACTAGCTACTGTGCAAGAATTCGGAGACATAGCCATGTTAATCTGCAAAGGGATAGTTTAACACCTTTGATACCGAGTGAAAGAAGTTTGTGGCGTGAGCTTCCGTGGACTATAAAAGCTTATGCTACAGTATATGGGCTATGAAAGCTTATGCTATAAACTTCTTTTTCTCAATTGCTTTCAAAGAAGCAACAATACCACACTGCACACTTAACCACTAAGCCAAAAGGACCTGAAAGACTGCAACTGCCCACTCTGCTCTATCGGAAAGGTTGTTTGATTCAAATGTAGGTTAAATTTAAGAACTACTACTATACACTCCAATTATCCCAATTTGGCAGAGCAGTCCTGATTAATCTTCTGTCACCCATTTTTTCAGCTTCTTTTAAAATGTCCCAGTTTCTTTCTCTCCCCGACTTTCCTTCTTCATCCGCACTTCCTTCAATAGCTGCAAACTAAGCTCAGATTGCAAAAGTAGCTTGCACTCAGTTAACTCAGCAAGGGCGAGGTTCTTGGCATGGGACTCCCAGCAGCCCTAAGACTCGTCCTCATGCTGGTCTATGACCATAATAAAATTATTAATAATTAATAAAAGCTCATCCTGTTGGTAGGGGAGAGGAATCTTGCCCTTCCCAATAGGCTCAGGAAAAAGCAAACTGCTGCAGCCTTTCCCAGCTTGTGTATTCTTTCACATTAATAACTTTTGCCATCCTGATCACTCTCTGATGTTGCTTGGTCACATATATTTCATTTTGCATCTATGCAACATTGAAAGGTGTGTACAACACAGAGGACAACCAAGTTGCCATTCCACAGTTGGCCCCTGGACAGTGGACTGAGCAAGCACAGTGGTCACCTGGTCACAGCCTTCCGTCACTATGTTTATTTCTGTATGAATCTATACATTGGAATATGTATCTTTCATGAATACAAGTCTCCTGTTTTATCCCTTTTTTGGCAGAGGAGATGAAGTTTCTTTTTTTGGTGATGCCTAACTAGTCAGTCAATTTTTACTTTAGGGGATTTAGTAGGCTTGCTTGGTGGCAACAGCAAGTAGAAGCAGTGCTCTGAATCAGCAGTTCCCCAAAGTGTACTGTACAATAAACAACAACAACAACAGCAATAATTGTGATTTGTAGACCAAGTGGATTTTTAGGCCTTTCCAGACTGGAGTCTTAGTAGCTGAACAAAGATGCTACAGGCTGGAACTGGGTCACACTGCTAGATGAAAATGACCCCATTGCAAGTTTTGCTTTAATGCTGGCATCTTTTCAACTTCAATTCACATAAATTCCATGTTAAATGCTTTGTTTATCTGGGTGATTACTGTCTCTGAATGAATAGCATTTTTTTTAAATAAACACACATTGGCCTGTTGGTTAGTCCAAACTAGAGCAGATTCATTCAATCAATTGGTGAATAGTGAGTCAACACATAGGCAAATTCCATTGATTCAATGGCTCCTCTGTAGTCAGGACTAATAACAGGATTGAGGCATTGAAAGTCTGGTCACCACATTGACTAGTCCAACAAAAATATTCAACAATGTTTTTACTTACATGTGCAGGTTAGAGCCAGAGACATTCAATTTCTGATACATTTACTGTTTGGGGGGATAAAATACATCGTAATTACTTTCCAGCAAAGTTTTGGGGCTAGAAAAGTAACTGACAGTCTGGATGTTAAGTGATTTACATATTGCTTCACAAAACCGACACATTTGTAATTACATCTGATTAAAGTTTATCTCCAGGTTCTAAAAGGATATATGTTAATTAAAACAGGATTGCAACACGTAATTGAATGAGGTGCGAAGTATAGTACTTTTTGACTCCTGCAAGAATTGATATATAGAATCTCAAATCCACAAAAAGGAAGAAAAAAATAATAATAAATGGATTTTGTAACAGAGCTGAAAATAATCTTGTAGAAAAATATCTCAAGGAAATATTCAATCAGCAAGGAACAATCTAATTTCATTCTTCCCTAATCTGAATAAATTAAACAGATGTGCCTCAAAATGTATGATACACTCTTTTATGAAGCTGGAAAACATGAAGTCTATCACATTAATTTCAAGTATGGGTGCAATCAGAAACTTCAACTGAAAAAGTTCAGTAGGCTGGAGATATGTGATAAACGTACCTGTCCATCCAGAATTCTCTAACTCTCAGTATATTTCTGTTAGGATTGCACCAAATGATTGCACCAAATGTTTTCCAGTTTTGATTTTTCAGACCGTATATAAATAGCTGTATCAATGGCGTAGAAATTTTGGTCACCTTTTATGGATCAATGAGGTAGCACTGTTTCCAGGGGTGCACCTCATGTATCTGACACCCGGAGGAGATACCTTTTTAACAGTCTCCTCCTCTATTCAACAAAATCATTTTCAGTAATAATCATGGACACAAAACAATCTTTAAACACAAGTAACAACTCCAGTTGGTCACATAGAATGATAGAATTGAAATAACTCAGGTCCTGTTTCTGTATTTTTACGATCATTGTGCTATCATTATTTTGAATCTACTGTTGAAATGTTTCAGTTGTTATTATTTTCAAGCACCAGACTTTGCTGTTCTGAAAATGCTGCTACACTTACACTTTGCAGCTAAGCTTTGATTATATAGGATTGCAAGGACTGAAAGGAATCGAAGAGTAAAGAAGCTAAATATGCACTGCCCCCATCTCCATACTGCTATCCCCCTCATGAGTTAAAATTAGGGAAGGGACGAATCCAGAATTTTCCAGATCCCAGTCCCTGGAAGGTTCTGAGAATCCACAAATCTCACGAATCTGGAATCTTTTGAATTCTTTTTTAAAAAAGGGTTTAAAAGGCTAGGGAAAGAAGGATAATCTTGGGCAAGACACGCTCTCTCAGCCTTAGCAAAAGCCTAGGCAAAGGCAAACCTCCCTCTGAAGAAATCTGGCCAGGACAATTGTCATAGTTTTGCCTCAGGATCTGCCCAGACTGAAAATCTCGTGAAGGCCCTTTATACACAGGCAGAAAAATGTGGATTAATCTCACATTTTCCTGCCTGTGTAAACAGGACCACTACAATACAGAGATAATCCAGGTCAAAACTGGCTTTTCTTTGCATAGCTCCTTCTGGCATGCGGGGGTTTGTAGTCTGATGATGCACCAGCATACTTTGGCAGAGAAGGCTGTGACACCTTGTAAAACTAGAAACCCCAGAATTGTGTCTGAAAGAGCTTTGCAAGTGAGCTATGCAAAGGAATATTTCAGCTGTCCTTGAAATCTCAAGCCTGTAGCTTCCAGTCAAGTGCTGACCTTAAATATGAAATGTTCAATTTAAATATCTTAGAATACAACCCTAGATGTAATTTGTTAAATTGTTAGCAAAGGCCATTATTACTCCAAGGGAAAAATTCACCTACTTGCCATCTCACCGTGTATGTCTAATCTCCCAGATTTTCAGCTGTCCTGGTCTCCCAGGTTTTCAGGCGTCCTGGTCACCAACAAACTGTTTGGATGGTGGATTCGAAAGATTCAGTTGGCTATCTTGGCACAGGGATTCGGATTCCTGAATCTCGAATCCCTGCCATGGATTCGAGGATTCAGTTGGCCCATCCCCACTTAAAATGAAACACTGTGAGCCTTCAACTCTTCTACCACTGGCCCTCTTCCCTCTCCGCCCCCCCATTTCTTGTAGCTTTCTGTTCAATGGGTCCATGCTTCATAGAATCTTAGAATCGTAAAGGCCTGCCCAGTCCCACCTTCCTGCCATGCAGAAATGTACAATCAAAGCAGACAGATGACTTTCTAGCCTCTATTTAAAATCTTCCAAAAAAAGGAGACTCTACTACACTCAGAAACAGCATCATATTTCACTGTTGAACAGCAAATACCATCAGGAAGTTCTTCCTAAGGTTTAAGTGGAAACTCTTTTTTCGTATAGTTTGAAGCCATTGCTCTGTGTCCTAGGCCATTGCCAGATGGTGTCTCTGTTCTGTGACGGGGATGCTTTGGCAGCAGTCTTAGAGTTGTACTTTCACATGATGTCATCATGGTCCCACTGCCAATGCGTCCCCACCCGTCACAATCACAAGATATTCTGTTCACAGGGAAAAAAATCCTTTAATGGTCTGCAATTGCATGACACTCCTGTCACTGGCGGCCATGCAGAATGGGCGGAAGTGCGATCTAGGCACTTCTTCCCCCAGTACAGCATGGGGAAGAGGCCAGCTGCACTGCAGAAGGAAGTTGCATGTCGCTCACGCTCTCTTCTGCATGGGAAGCCAGCTGGGTGTGGAGGGGAGCATTTGTGTCGCCTTCCTATCCTGGCAAAGGCACTGCTGGGATTGTGACAGGACATCGCTGGAAGGAGGAAAGGTGCAGAAATGGCCCTAGTCTCTGGAGCAGCAAAAAACAAGCTTGCCCCATCTTCCTTATTACATCCTTTCAAATACTTAATCATGGCTATATTTTAGCATTTTGGTCACCCTCCTTTGGACATGTTGCAACTTATTAATATCCTTCTTGAACTTTGGTGCCCAGAACTGGACACACTATTCCAGTGTGAGCTCTGACCAAAATAGAATGGTTTCCTCTCAGTGACAGACAACGTGATTGTCATTACATGGATACATCATAATGGTTCTATAGAGGCTGCTTTTGTCCCTTCACACAACAACTGCAGCAACAGTAGTGGCTCTCACTTGCAAAAGAGCATGTGGTCCTAGTAGGGTCCATTTCTAACTGAAGAAATGTTCAGTCATGCTCAAGAATGCATGCAGAAATGCACCTAGTCCCATGCAAAGACCCTTTTGATCTCAGTATCTCGGGGAGACAGCTGAGTGGAACAAATATGTGAATAGAAGGTGGACAGGGACTGTTTCCCATTTTAGCCAGTAATAAAATAAAAAAGGTAACATACTAGAAAGAAGAAGAAACACTACTGGAGATGTTGAATTACACCCATTACTTCATTTCCATGCCATCCTTCACCCCTTCCCTCTTGTGTCCCAAAACTATGCCCCCCATGATTTCAGCAGGCACAATTATTTAAAACAAGTGACCAAGGGAAAGCGTAGATTGGAGGGGAAGGAGTGGGGCAATTTGTTGCTGGGACTGTACAGTCTTAGAGCCTTTCCGCACTATACTGTTATTGTCCAGTTTAATTAAAGCTTCCCTCATTCCTTTACTTAAACTAAGGGTTTTTCCACATTACACTGTTATTGTGCTATTATTACACTTTCAACCTTCTATGGAATCCTGGGGTTTGCAGTTTAGGGAGGGGCATTTAGAATTCTCAGCCAGAGAGCTCTTTGGCTTCAGTAAATTACAAAAGTCAGAACTTCACAGGATGTTGAAAATGGAATAATAGCACTATAACTGTGTACTGCAGAAAAACCCTTAGTTTAAGTAAAGGAGTGGGAGAGGCTTTACTTAAAGTGGAGAAAAAAGGGCTTGGGTAGGACATAGCATTACTCTGGGTATCCTCAGGAACAATGCAACCGCTCAGTTTCTGCACCTGGGGGGGACTACACCCATCCTTTACATTTACATTTCCCTTTACATTTCTCTTTACATTACCCTCCTAGTTAACAGTTTGTTTCTGTTTTCTGCATCAGTCAAATGGATGACTTTAGAAAATCCAAGAGCACATTGTGAGCAGGATAGTGCAATGGCTTACGTAACAAGTAAGGTTTAGTTAAGACAGGAAGTCTCTTGAATATTGAAACAATACATCTTTTACCAGTGGTGTGGGAAAACCCATCAAATCCTGGCAGTTCCTCAAAATGAAAAAAGGGTTTAGCTACATGAGACTTTTTGTCTGTGTGAGGATGATGGGAGTTGCTGTCTGTTATGTTCAGAGGGCACCACTGGGCTACATGATGATATGAAAGACAGGGAGGCAATGTGTCCTACTTTACAAAGATCCTTCATCTGAAAGGCTTTTAGAAGACAATCATCTGTTTGAAAATATCCACTATTTGAAGCATTGTACAATCTGAGACTGCTTTGAAGTCAAAGAACCATCAGAAGAAAGAGTAGTAGCTCTTGAAGTTGTCCATTAAGAGGTAGCATTTGGACAGCAGAGTGACCTTTTTTCCTTTTTTCCTTCTGTGATGAGATATTTTGCATTTCTATTTAAATTACAATGATTCACCAGAATCCTATACCAGCTTTTCTTTAAAATAACTCTACATACACTTAGCTACATAGCAGAGATGCTAAGAAACACTGTTAGTGAACTGTGAAGATGTATAACAGGATACCAGCAAGAGCGCCCAAAGCTCATGGGGAGCAATGCTCACCTGTATGAGATGCACATCAAGGACTTTGCCATCCCTGCTACATACTAATATAACAGCAGCCCCTCTACTGGATACAGGCATTTTGGAATGAACTAGTTCTAATTCTCGTGTACCTGAGTCCACTTATGACAATGTTACTTCTTTACATGATTCCAGCCATTATTTTTAATTTCACATCTGCACAGATAACATTGGCAAATGCTGCGTAAATATGTGTTCTTCTCCTTTTTTGGATAATCAATTTCCTTTGTTGGGGGAGCTTTGTGTAAGTGGCCAACCCCGATCATGGAAGGCAAGTGAAGTTAACTGAGGGTGAACGCGAATTAGGTCAAGGAAAGGAAATAGAGACAGTATAGTGTAGTGGTCTGAGCATTGGGCTATGACCCTGGAGACCCAGGGTCAGATCTCAGCTTGGCTATGGAAACCCACTGGGTGACCTTGGGTATGACACACACTCTCAGCCCTCAGAAAACCCTGTGATAGGTTTGCCTTAGGGTCGCCATAAGCTGGAAACAACTTGAAGGGTGCACAACTAGTGAATAAGACATTTCTGCCCTAATTATGATGAGAATCACTAAGGACCTGCTTTTTATTTTATTTTATTTTTCCAGTCTTATTGTTAAAGGAAGTTATTTTTCAATACAGCTAATTATTTTTGCACTTTTGAAAGCAGTTTTAACGAAGGCCTAGTTTCTAGACCATTTCTTTCATGAAGATTTTACAGTTTAGTTCACAATCACTTTGATTTGGTGAGCAGCTTGTATTACCATCTCCTGCGAAACACACACAAACACAAATATGCCTGTTTTACATTTTTAGTAATACATCTTTTTGTAACAGCTCTTGATCGCACTGAAATACTTAGCTTGAAAAAGATAAGTTTTCAACAAAAAAGGTGCATTCTGTTTAAATATCATTTCTGGTAGAGATGAGATGGAATCCACGGCACAGCTGAAGCTGCAATTGTTTCTTTCCACACAACATCATCTTGGCGCAAAGAGTTCCTCAGAGAAAATATATTGTCTCAGACGCGGAGCTAAGATGTTATTTATCTGTTATCCCTTAAGCACTAAGGGAAAAGGATACAAAGCAAGATGATAAAATCAGATGCTCTTATATAAGTGATGATGAGAATAAAGGGACAAGTAGCCCGACCAGCCGGCTTTAACAAAAGCTGTGATCTATGGCATTTGATGAAAGCAATCTCTATCTTCACAATTTGGGAGAGGAAAAACCAACTTGCATAGTTTTTCTTTAGACCCTTTTTATTTCCCTTTGTGGTTCAGCTGAGCCATAAAAAAAAAGGACCCATAAATCAAACTAACTCTTCAGAAAAAAAATGTTTTATTTTGAAAGCACAGGAAGTGAAAATCTTGGTGTTATTTGGTGGTGAAAGAAATACTCTTTTTTAGAGAAGAGAAAGATAACTTAGGCTATCCTGCCAAATGTATTAATTATGGGTTCATTCAGATCTCACTGATTTGTAAATAGGCTGGAATTAGATCCATTCTCCTCTTTCAACATTGCTGTAGGGCTGTCTGGCTGGTTTCCATCTCTGGCTAGTATATCACTCGATTTCTTCACACTCAGTGGCTGCTCATTTGACAGCTGGGTGTTGGCTTGTGTGCACTGATTCCACTGCATTTGAGGTGAGCCAATAGGAGGTAGTGGTTTTGCTGCTGGACTAGGTTCTGGGAGACCAGCTTTCAAATTTCTGCCCACATCTGGAATCCTAATGGGTGACCTCAGGCAACCCACACTTTATCGCCCTTAGAGGAAGGCAGTGACAAATCTCTTCTGAATAAGTTTTGCCAGGAAAATCCCATGATAGCATTTGCTACATGTTGGAGTCAGCTTGAAATCATGTAACACCAACGACAGAAATCTCCATCTATAGACCAGCACAAATCTCCAGAGATGGCTGCCCAACCTCTGTTTAAAAAACCTCCAGTGAAGGGAGAGACTGTTTGATATTTTAGACCTCAAAGAAAGAATTTGCAAGTAAGAACCTTTCTCAAATGTGATGGTATACCATGATGCAATTGTAAATTTTGTCCTGCTTGTGTTCATCATGACTAAGGATCCATAGTATTGATCCCTTTCAGTTTTGATGAGAACACTGAAGGAGGAAAATTGGCTCCCAGGCTGAAATAGTGGCCAGAAAAACTCCAGCTAGTGCTTTTCCTGGGAAACCAGTGAGGTAGTGTTGTTGCATGCTTTTAAGTCGTTTCCATCTTATAGTGATCCTAAGGTGAACCTGTCGCAGGGCTTTCTGGGGCCTGAGAGTATGTGATGTATCCAAAGTCACCCAGTGGGTTTCCATGGCTGAGTGGAGAATTGAATCCTAATCTCTAGGGTCATAGTCAAAGCCACTACAGCCAGCCAGTGATACCTCCCCCCCAATACTGAGTTAATAACTTATTGATAACTCAGTTATTAAGACAGAGTGTACTCTGTACCTGTCCATCTATAGCTGAAGGACTCTTGCCACCAGAAGTTGATCACCTCGATGTTTGATCAGAGTAGTGGCTCTTTGATCACTGTTCTCAAGATAAAAAAAAGACCCCCCCCCGCCACAAAGAAGACACCAAACACGTCACCAAGGAATATTCAGTATACTTAAACAACAACAACAGCAACAAAACTTCTTAGATGTTGTGCGGAGAACACAAATGTGAAATGGGCCTGAACAACAGACTAAATTCAAGGCAGTTTCATTGACGTTCTGTACCTGATGCTTGTGAGATTTCCATTGAGGTGTCTGATTGGCCACTGTGACAGTATAATGGTGGATTACATAGGCCTTTGGTGTGATCCAGCAGTGTTTTTTATACATTCTTATGTCAATCCCTGGCTTCTTCAGGTAGGAAATGATCCCTACCATCAGTGAAACCTTGGACAACTGAGCCTAGTCATTACATATTATCTATACATCCAAGGTTTTAGCTTCAGGGGGCAAAAGGAAGTCGCTGACCCCTCAAATAAGAATTCTGCCCCTGAAATGAAATTTTCCTTCAGTCCCACATTTCAAATATTGCAGAGAGAATGACCCTGGAAATCATTCACACCTAAAACTATTAGTTTGCTCTGTTCACATTCCTTTGGTAACTGCCTACTCCTTTTCTTTGGATAGCAAACTGTTTCTAAATGTTCAGTTGAAGTTTTTAGTTACCGTAATGCTAGAAATTTGGGTACTAAAGGAAGATTTCATGGGGTGGGGAGAGAGAGAGTTTTTATTTGGATTTTAATATGCTTCTCAGAAGAAATGTGACTTGATATAACTTAAGGCAGCTTCTTAGGGCATTCAGTAGCAATTCATTTGAGATGAGAATCTTTTGCTTTACAGATTTTGCCCCTCCCTCAGGGGCACTAAAACAGTAAATACTGTCAAATCATCTTGGTTTAGCAGGGACAGTCCCAGTTAATCCTCTGCTGTCCCACTTTATCAGCTATTTTTAAATGTCCCAGTTTCTTTGTCCTCCCATTATTTTGCTCAGCTTGCTTCAATTGCTGTAATCTGTATTCAAAGTGAAAAAGTAGTTTCCATTCAGTTAACTTAGCCAGAAGGAGGGGAGAGGACAGTGTCATGCTTATTTTCCTAAAATTAGTACATAAAGCTTTCCTAAAATTGGTACATAAATTCTAGGGTTTCTCTGCTTAACGTAGTACCTTTGTATGTTTTTCCTCCTTAAGCACTTTTGCATTCTTGTTGCCTAGCCACAGCCTTTTTGACGACACACTGATGTTGCTCAGCCAGGTGTGTTCTGATTTTCATCTATGAAATGTTAAAAATTTTAATCTTTATTCCATTTTCACAATATAATACAAACCATTCATAAACATCCATAAAACTCCTTTACATCCTTCGTCATTTTCATTTAAAATCTCATTTTCAACCCTCCCCTCCCCCCTCCCCCACCATTATCCCTTCCATACTTACATTCACATTATTTCCTTCCTCTTATTTCATTTGTGTTCCTACTCCAAAGCTCAATATTAATGTATTTCCCCTTCAACCTTCCCATTCTGGGACACGACCTCTTTATCCGTATTTTATATTCTATTATTAACTTTCATATCTTTGTTCTTGATTCTTTTATGATCGTTTGTCCTTTATTTCTTTCCCCCTTCTCTCCGGGGACCTTCTTTTTCCATTTTCTTCCTCCCCTACTCCTCATTCTACTATTGGGGATTCCATTATAAATTTTACACACTTACTATATATTTTCTCACCGTATCCCAACTCTCCTCCTGTTGTCTTTGCCTTCTTCCCTGAACCATCACAGTTAATCTATCCATCTCTTGCATTTCTGTCACTTTCACCAGCCATTCTTCCATTTGTGGTGTAATCTTATTTTTCCATTTCTGTGCATATAGTATTCTTGCTGCTGTCACTAGATATAAAATTACTCTCCAGTACTTTCTTTTTCATCTATGAAATGTTGAAGAGTATGCAGGTGGCTTCTGTGCTGCATGCTGTCCAGCCTTGGTATACATAGTGACGCCTTGCAGTATGCCTTTGTTACCACCTCTTACGCACCCATCCTGTGGGAAAGCAAAATTGGCATGAAATAACATTTTTATATAACAACTGGACACTTATGACTGTAAAAGCATGAGGCAGGGAGGGCACTGGCTGTAAGCATGGGCTAGGTCAAGGTGATCTCAGCATGGCCATGTCAGAAGGTCAGCAAGAATTAGGTAGGAAAGCCTGGCCCTGATCGGCTTCTAGTAATCTTATCAACAATCCAACATACAATAGTCAATGAAACTGCCCAGGTATGGCAGGCAAGCATCCCTGCTGTGCACATTTCCTAAAGAGACCTTCCCCATTCACCTTACCCAACCAAGACATTAAAAGTCTGTCAGGACTCCCATCAATGTTTTGCCACCCAAAGCAAGACATTCAGTCCATTCTGGACCCTTTTTGTTTACTCTTCTAGAAAGCCATTAACACTTGCCACTTCAGGAGAGGAAAAAGGGTGTAAAAACCCCAGCTCCAGCCGAGGTAATTTTGCAACACACTAGCACTTTGGGTGTCACACTGCACCCCAGACTCTTGTTCCTTTTTGCTGCCCTCAGACTCTCATGTCCCAGCCACTCATCTTTGATCTTCTGCTCCAGGACCGGTAAATATCACCTTCTGCATCCAAAATTTCTCTCTGTCCAACCTTTCCCTCTTCTCCCTTTACTCGCCTTGTATACTTTGTGAGATTGCTTGATTTCTTGTGTGTGTGTGTGTGTCTGCTAATTTCTAATAAAAACACCCTGTTTAAACCTTTAACTGGAGTCCTACAGTTAGTACTGATATACACAGGTGAAAAGATCCTGCCATAACCCCCTTCTCACAGGCCTCCTTTGAGCTTTAATTTCCCGAGGTTCTAAAGAGATGCCGGCACTGCTAGTAGACCTCAAGGTCCCCCATCTTTTGGGGTAACACCTGGTAGTAAAAGCTATATTCCTCACTTCTCTGCAAGGTGGGCTGCCATCCTCCTCACCAGTTCATCTCAATAGGATTAAATAAACAAGCATTCGCTTGGGGTGAGTTGAATTATCAAGGTCACTTGACAACTCAGTTAGAATGGCTGGCCATAGCTGCTTCCTGCACATTGTCTGCCTTCCCATTCTCAGCCATCCAGCTTTTTTAGCCTCCTGTTTAGTTATGTTTTCTTGGTCATGGAAGCATATGAGGCAATCTGGGGTACTGACTTCTTATATGAATGTAAAGAGGGAGTTTGTAATTCTAATGCTGCTTTAAAAATATTGACTCTGCAAACACTGGGTGGATGCTACCCATTTATATGATAATGTTCTAGCATTATGCTTAAAATAATGGTTATGGGTTTTGTTTTAGATATGTGCTTTTCTGGCAAATGGTCATCTATTTGTAATAAGCTTGTAGAACATTAAAGCCGAGGTATTACATACATGATACATAGATATTATGTATACATAATGTGGAATTTCCTAAAATAAATTTGGGAGAGTGGTATTTTCTATAAACAAGAAGGCTAAATTTCTTTCCTCATAGGAATGTGCAATTAAACAGCAAGTGGGCTGCAGAAACAATGACAACAACAATGATAAGAGAAAACAGAAATGGAAAATGCACCTGCACTTTTCTGTATAGCTAAATACAAGGCAGTTAAATTGATTTTGGCCTGCTTCCCACATCACTCAGAGTGTCAGTATAATACATTGAACCACTCATCATAGCCTATTTTTTTCCTTTCTCCCATGGTGCTAGCATAGGTTTGAGGGAGCCATTGTGGAATGCCCTATTCAATCAAATTATGCTGATTTCAAAAGGAGAAGGATTGACTATGAGAGTTAGAACTTGTTCTGACCTCAAGGGCAGCTCTTTCATTTCTTCAGTTCTTGCGATGCAATGCAGTAGCTCAAAAGATCTTCTGCTAATAAAACATAGAGCACTCAGTCCAGATTCTGGAGTACTGCCTGTCCAATACTTGGCCTTGCATGACAGCTGTACAGTTCCACATGTGTTAATGGAAGCGGAGAACAGAAAGTACCCCTGATGTCAAAAATCAATTTGTTGCTGTTATTATATGCCTTCAAGTTGACTCTATGGCAACTGCATCATAGAGCTTTCTCAGCAAGATTCATTCAGAGGATGTTGCCATTCCCTTCCTCTAAGGCTGACAGAGTACGGTTTTCCATGGCTGAGTGGGGATTTGAACCATGGTCTTTTGGATTCCTAGTCCAGTACTCAAATTGCTATGCCATTCTATCTTTAGATCAATATTGCCTTTTTTTTAAAAAAATAAATCTCCCAAGACACTCTGCCTGGAATTCTATTGGCACATTATACTAGTAGTTGAACTTGTTGCAGATAAGGCAAGAGAAGGTGGAAAAAAGCATCTTTCAATTCTGAGTAGCTAATTTCTCTGATTCCTTGCAGGTATCTTGGCAGGGGAATTAGAACAGATGGACCTTGGAGTTTCTTCCAGTTCAGTAAGTCACAGAATCATTTTCCTCCTGCTGTTACTGCTTAACATGTTGGGAAGTGTGAGAAGACAGTAATAAATGCCTCAAACAGTGTAACGAAACAACAAGATAGAAGCTGAGCAACAACCAGTCTCATGCTTACTCACAGACATACAGGGGCTAGCATAGAGAAGAAATAAGCTTAGTCTTTTTCAAAAAAAAATATAAAAGTAGCTTTATTTACAAAAAAAGAGAGATTCAAAATCAAAGAAATGATCAAATGACGGAGGAGGAGGAAAATGGCTACAGGTTAAAGCATTGCAGGTAAACTGTGGGTGTAGTAAAACACGTGAACACAAAGTAATAATATTTCCCCCTAGCAATTGATTGTTATAGCCATTCAACATTTGCTAAGTCTCCCACAACAATGGCATAGTTATGCTAGCATAATTGTCCAAAAGGATTCTGGACTTTGTTTCCAATCTCAAAAGTACTGTTGCATGCTGCAGGCAGGAAAAGGTAAAATTATTGCACGTGGGAAGGTGAATTATATGCAGAGAAAATCTCACCACGGCTGAGTGCAGGTTATGGGGATGTGGCGGGCTTCCAGGACCTCCTGTGTGCTGGATGGTGCACCTCCCTGAGCCAGAGTAGGTTCAGAAGTGAGAAGTTTCCCTTCCCTGAAACAGTTCAGCCCTGTTTTGAGTATTGTCTTTTCCTCATTCATTTTTTAGTAGAACACTGTTTTGATGACCAAGATCCACAGCAGAAAACCAGTTTCCTCAGATGTAAAACTGTTAAATTCAATGGGGCTAAACAGGATGGTGAATATTTCAGAAATGATTTTTTTTAAAACACCCAACTATCATGTACACTCCAGAACTGAGGACTTGATTTAAAAAAAAATGGCATCCCATCCCAACCTGTTTCACAATATGCCAACTTGCCCAGGCTAGAAATACAAAAATATTTCATTCATCTGTGAGTGTAGGTTTGAAAAAAAAAATAGGACTCTAGGGCATCTAGTAGTATATTTGTAGAGAAATTCAGTCATTAGCACTTCCAGAAGCTTCCTGGAGTGCTGTTAGAATTCTAGAGCAGCCAAGCATGGTCACTGAGGTCTATGTTTTGAAAAGACTACATAGTGGTAAACAGGAAAAAGATCCCAGAGCAGATCATTAAACAGTCAGTTTGTAGTTACTTAGAAAGCAAAGCCATAATCACTAAAACTCAACATGGATTTCTCAGAAATAACTTGTGCCAGACTAATCTTATCTCTTTTTACTACAGAGTTACAAGCTTGATAGATGAAGGGAATGCTGTAGATGTAGCATATCTTGATTTCAGTAAGGCCTTTGACAAAGTTCCACATGACATTCTTGCAAAGAAGCTAGAAAAATGCAGGCTGGGCAAGGCTACTGTTGGGTGGATTTGTAATTGGTTGACCGACCGAACCCAAAGGATGATCACCAATGGCTGTTTTTTATCCTGGAGAGAAGTGACTAGTGGGGTGCCATAGGGTTCTCTCATGGGCTCAGTGCTGTTCAATATCCTCATCAATAACTTGGATGAAGGAGTAGAGGGCATGCTGATCAAATTTGTAGATGACACCAAATTGGGTGGGGTTGCTAATACATTAGAGGACAGGATCAAAATTCAAAATGACCTTGACAGATTGGAGAGCTGGGCCAAAGCTAAGAAAATGAATTTCAACAGAGAGAAATGTAAGGTCCTACACTTATGCAGAAAAAAGGGAATGCACAAATATAGGGTGGGGGACGCGTGGCCGGATAACAGTACATGTGAAAAGGATCTAGGAGTCTTGGTGGACCACAAGCTGAACATGAATCAGCAGTGTGATGCAGCAGCCAAGAAAGCCAACACAATTGTTGGTTACATCAATAGGAGTATGGTGTCTAGATCGAGGGAGGTAATGGTACCACTCTATTCTGCCTTGGTTAGACCTCATTTGGAATATTGTGTCCAGTTCTGGGCACCTCAATTCAAGAAGGATATCAACAAGCTGGAACATGTCCAGAGGAGGATGACCAAAATGGTGAAGGGCCTGGAAGCCATGTCCTATGAGGAGTGGCTTAGGGATCTGGGTATGTTTAGTCTGCAGAAGAGAAGGTTAAGAGGGGACATGATAGCCATGTTTAAATATTTGAAGGAATGTCATGTTGAGGAGGCAGCAAGCTTGTTTTCTTCTGCTCCAGAGACTAGGACAAGGAGCAATGGATTCAAGTTACAGGAAAGGAGACTTGAACCTCAGGAGGAACTTCCTGATGGTCAGAGCTGTCTGGCAGTGGAATATGCTGCCTAGGAGTGTGATGGAGTCTCCCAGCAGAGGCTGGATGACCATCTCTTGGGAATGCTTTGATGTGTATTCTTGCATAGCAGGTAGTTGGACTGGATGGCCCCTGTGGTCTCTTCCAACTCTCTCATTCTATGATTCTAGGAGGTGGGTGGGTTTGTGGGCAGGGGCTTTGGGGGTTATTCAAAACAGGTACCTTCTGGGTTAAAATTAGACCCAGATTCAGAATTAAGGCCAACACATGGAATATAAATTCAATAAAATTCAGATTAAACTTGAGACTCAGTGCCTCACTGACATGGTGGTCATCAGCTGCCACTGCAGTATTGGGCAACCTTGTGAGCAGCAACCTTGCTTTGATTTGGACCCAGCACACAACTCAGGATATTCCAAGGCATGCAAGGTGCTGCCCCTTGTCCATTCTTTTTCCAGCTGTCTCTGGTAAGCCTGCCTGTCCTGTACTTGGATGATCAGGATGCATGTGCAAAATGGTTTGCTAGAGTCTTTAGTTGGTTAATTTGCCTGCTACCTTTCTCCATCTTGTAGAAGCATAACTCTTTTCCTTCTGTTAGATTTTAAGACCAGGCTTTCATAATGACGACCCCTCTTTCACCTGGCCAAGCTTCTCTCACTTCATCACTTTGCAGGAACATCTGTTGGAACTGAAGTAACAGACAGTGATCTGATTTTCAGAAGGCATCAGTATTTACAATAAAGTTCAAAGGTGTCCTGTCCAGATAGTCACTCCATGATATGGTTTAATTGGCAAATATCATTTAATTGGCATGAGATATAATTTATACACTCATATGGCTGCAAGCTATGCTGACAAAAGAGGACTGGCTGAACCTATGCAATGTGAAAGTAGGTCAGATGGGACCTCAGGGCATGGTTAGGTCATAATCAGGGAAGTTCTGGTGATAATGGATTTGCAAACGTCCTTCAGTGACTTGATCTCTAGAAACAATAGTGGTTGAAACTGCTTCCACAGAGCAACTGATTGTCTTTGACCCTCTTCATCTGCCCACTGAAACTCCCCTTTTGTCTCCTTATCTGTACTGCCACTAATGAGCTATCACAATCCCCATCTGTCCTTTGTCTCATTCTGGACCCCATTGTTTGCTCTGCCAGAGAGCCATTAACACTTTCCCCCCACAGGGCAGAAACAGGCTATTTAAACCCTGAATCTGAGTCAGATAACTCATAGTATTCTGGACATAGGCCATCACTCTGCTACTTGGATTCTCATTCTTGTACTACCCTCAGACCCTTAGTCTGAGCCACATCACTTCGTCTCTTCTTTGCAGGACAACAAAATATTGCAGGATAACAAAACTTCACCCCAATTTTCTCATGAGTCCAATTTTTTCTCCCTTTTCCTTCAGTTAGTGTTGTGTGATTTGTGTAATTATGAGAGTGTTTGGATCTTGTGCATGTGTGATTGTTAATTCCCCAATAAAACAAAATATTCTTCGAATCTCTGGCTGGTGTCCTCGCATTAATACTGGTATACACAGGTGTAAAAGATCCTGCTAGGTTACCCCCCTCTTGCAGTCCTCCCCTTTGAGCTAATATTCCCCATTGTTTCAAGGAGGCACTGGCACCACAGGTGGACCTCTGGGTCACCCACATTTTGGGGTAACAATATCAGCCACAGACAAGATTTACAAAAGCTTATCAGCCAGTTACTGTTTTTTGTTTCAGCAGTTCAAGTCCATAATAAATTCAGAGTGTTAGTTCATGGGAGTGTCCAGCAGTGTAGTCAGCACACAAAGCGTGGATCAAGGTTTTCCAGGAACACAAGCCCAGTATCCAAACAAAGAACTCATTGCTTCTACCAGTAATATCAGTTGTCTGCAACAGCTTTCTTCTACCCCATCCCTTGTATTTATTAGCTAACAGCCTCCTCCAGCTGTTTACCTAATTCATGTGTCTTCTCTGTAGAACTGCTCTGGGTTTCATGGGCTCTCCCTTTCTCATCTACATTGGGCTGCAGCAAGTATTGTCCTGTTCATGCGTCTGTGTTGTGGCTGTTGAGGAGGATCCTGTCTCTGCTATTATTCTACTTTCAACATCCTATGGAATCCTGGGGCTTGCAGTTTAGGAACATAAAAGGCCCCTCCCTAAACTGCAAATCTGGGTCTTTTGAAAGTGGAAAAGCAGCACTTTAACAGTCTAGTGCAGAAATGGCCCGAATCCTGGGGCTGGGGCGTGACAAAAGGTCTGCTCTAATATACATTCTGTATTTACTTTCCAGGACAATTATTAATATTGTGCATGACATTTTTATTAGTTCCATCTAGAGATAGGGAAATATGTGCATTTCCCTTCTCATCCACATTCAGATTTTTAAAAATCTCATATACTGTTTGTTCAATTATGAAGAAATTGTACAGTTTGTATACTCTTCAAAAATTAACTGAAATAAACTCTCCCTCTGCACCAGCCAACTTCAGTAGGTTCAGGTTTTCCCGGCATGGAGAGGCCCATACTATATAGTCATCCCTCCACATTCACTAGGGTTAGAGGCACAGGACACCCATGAAAGTAGAAAAACTATAAATAACTCTAAACCTTCCCAAACCATATTTAGCACACAAAAAAAGTATGATCACCATATTCAACCCACTATGGAGTCCTTTGAGGCATCAGGGGTCCTTCACAAGGCAGAAGTAGGTGGTTGGTGGGGCTCGCTGCCACTTCCATTGCTGCCCCACACAATTTTTAATAAGGACTTACAAGCCTCATTTGCAGTTTCTCAGCCTCATGAGGCTTGCAGTCCCTATTAAAAATGGCATAGAGAGGTAGCAGAGGTGACAGCAAATAATCCATGAATAATCAAATCTGCAAAAGTAAAACCTGCAAATGTGGAGGGCTGACTGTACTTACCTGCCAGACAACATACCCCCCAATATTTCACAGATGAAAACCAGGCCATTGTGGACAAGCAACATCAGAGTGTGGTCAAAATAACAAAAATTATTAATAAGGAAGAACACAAAACCTAGGGGAGGGTCCAGCAGTTTTCTTTAGCTTGAGCTTACTGGGAAGGGCAAGTATTTACTCTCCTCCTCTCCCTTATTTACTTTTGCATGTTGAACTCAGTTTGCAGCAATTAAAGCAAGCTGAGTAAAAAAGGGGAAATGTGGAAGGAGGGAAGAGAAACCAGGGCAAGCTGCTGAAAAAGCAGGATGACAGTGGATTAACTGGGACTGTCCTTGATAAATTGGGATAGTTGGAAGGTAGGATATAGGTATCAAAGATGCAAAGCTTCACAAATAAAAATAAGTTGCAACTCTCATCCAGCTCTTACGTTATTGAATGCACAGAGATACACTCTCAGCTTTCTCACAATTGATTAGTCAAAGCACTAGGCCCAGATAGACGCGTAATTTGTCTGAATTTCTTCCATAATTTTTAGAAATTTTCTAGCCAGAATATGAAAAAGAAGTTAGAATTTTGCTCCATTCCTAAGGAAATGAAACACTCATCCATCTCTTCTTTCTACACAGCAGCACTTTCTGCTGCCAATGCTATTGTAATGTCCTTGACCGTCTCTGCAAAACCCTAGGTTTAGTCTTCTCCATCATTCAGTAACATGGAAGAACACGAAGTGAGCATCTAAGTCATCATAACAGCTCTGCAGTTTGAAAAGTCTGATCAATTTGTAGGACAGATATTTATAGCTAGTGAAGGAAAGAGTGTCACTCTCTAAATCCTGTTAAACGGGCCCAAAGGACTTGTAATGCACAAGGCATTTTGTGGGACCAAAAGAAATTCCAGTTAGCTCTTACACAGGGGAGGGAAAAGCTCAACAAACAGCAAAACCAAAACCAAAAAAGCCAGAAAGCATTTTGATTAATAGAGTCTCTAAAACATAGAACAATGAGGGCAGTTTATGGCTGCAGAACGAAAATAAACTCCATGTTGTCATCATGCTCTTCCCCCGTTTTTCTTGTATGTCCTGTTGAAATGGATTCCTTTAAAATCATCAGCATCAGCATCATAATAAAAGCTTCCAAAGGCGATAACTCACAGTTCATCTATCTTACTTGTCTCAAATTCAATACAGCTTAAGGAAGATAGTGGGAGCTTACTTTCTTATAAACAATGATCCATCAAGCTTGATTTGACTGTCAGTTTTGGGTGCGTATACAAATTATTTTACTGAATGATACGGAAAATGATTTTTTTTCAGGTCACTGAAAGATTGCACTGTAGCCATTTAATTATGTTGGTCTGACAGGATAAGGAAGGAACTGAAATATCAGCCTTGGAGGCTATCAGGAATTCAGGATCTTACTCACCAGGTTATGTACCAAACAATGCATATAACCTGCCTATGTAGTCTGAGGGCCTGCCTTATGACAACTAGGTACATGGTGACTCATCAAACTGGGAACCATGTGATGTTAGGGCTTTGAGTGCAATGCTGTTGTGCAACTTCAGTCACAGCCATCTTCCATAATAGACTTATTATACAGTTCTCTATGCACTACAGTCACCCCACTACATTTGTGAGGGTTAGGGGCACAGAACCCTCATGAAAGTGCAAAAGTGCAAAAAACATGAATAACTTCCACACCCATGATTCCCCACTCCCATTCCTTTGCCTCTGGCCCCTGAGTTGTTCAGGAGGAAAAAAAAGACAATCTAAAAGGGCTACCAGTACTGTCCTCTCAAAGAGAGAACACAGTTCTTCCCTTCTAGTTACTTTTGGCAGCCATCTTGAAAAGGAAAAGGTAGGAGCAAAGAGAAGACATGACCAATCAGCAGCAATTACACAGCAGAAAGTGCAGCCACATCGGACACGGGACACACTTCCAGCAGTAGGAGTGGGGCTTTGCTCACCCAAAAAGAAAAAAACAAACAAACAAAAACATCCATTTTAAACACAAGCCTGGCAAACCTGGGGTGAGGAATGCAAGGAATGGGAGGAGGAAAATGGGGTGGGGAGGCAAGCACGTGCCTCACAAAGAATAGAATTCATGAAGGTCAAACCTGCAAATGTAAAGGGTGGATTGTACATTGCTACTGAACCACTGTATTTACATAGCAATGTAGTGAATCCTGGCCTGATTCTCCCTCTCTTGCCCAAACCAGTCCCTACTTACTGGTCAGCAGCTGCTGCGATTAATGTGGGTCCATTTCCCTTGTCACTCAGGAAGCTGTAAACTAATGTTCCTATCCCCTCATGGAAGCAATTTCAGTTGCAACAGGCAAAAATGGAGTCCCTATTATCTCTAATTAATATTGCCACCCTCTTATATTTATTGGGATATATTTATATTGATTAGGATAATTAATTTGTTAGCCATATGTGAAGTACTAATGGTTTTGTATTAATTTCTGGAATACTTTTATGCACGTATGTATGTTTGTTAATTGCTTCAATAAATACAAATTTTTTAAAAATATTAAGAAATAAGTAAAAAGTGGGGTCCCTGGCACAATCCCCCTTCACAGAGGAGATTGCTCATGCAAGGGAGAATGGGACCATTAGTCAGCTACTTCCCAGTTGACAGAGGAACAGACCACCATTGATTGCAGCAGTTGTAATCTGCTAAGAGGGTATTGATAAGAGGGTATTGGAGGGCTTTTATGGTCCCCCTGTGCTCGTAGGAACCATTAAAATTGTAACATGGTTGGAATTACAGCAGGGACATCTACATGAGAGGATATCTTTTTCATATGTTGTGCAGGTTGATATTCCCTTCCTCCCTGTGCAATGCCCCAACCCCCTACTTAATAATAATCCCCTGTTCACCATCATACATAACCATTCCATATTTCTTGGTGAGCAAGCAGGTTCACAGAAGTATCTGGCTGCATCTTCAATAGCCAGATGCAAACTGATAACATCAGCACGAAGACTCACCAGCGTCCTCCAAAGGATCTCAGAGCTGGTGTAAATCATGTTGCTTCTGGTTTGGGGACATAGCCAATGCTTCCCTGATCCTGACTGTTTACTGTGAAGCATGGAATTGCTGTGCAGAGCATTATCAGGTGTATGTTGATAAGTTGTGGGGGAGGAAATATATGTCTCAGCATAGTATATGGCTCAGGAGATTATTATTAAGTAGATCTGCATGTGGCTATCTAATTGATACAATTGATCATGGTATCTCACTGTACTAGTTCTGTGGGATGGGAGAAGGAAGCACTGTTCTGCAGTGGTTCCATTCTTATCTAGAGGGCTGGTTCCAGAGACTAGGACTGGGGCATTCCTATGCAGGTTCCATCTCATCACCCATTCTGTTCAATATATGCATGAAGCTTCTGTGGGCTCGATGAGAGCCAATACACTGAAACTGAATCCTGATGAGATAGAAGTTCTGAGGACTGGTGGTTCTTGGGCCTGGAAATTGAGTAAACAGGCTGTCCTAGGCAATTTCCACACTACGGCCCCATGCCAGCATAGGGATGCATTGAAGCCGGTCTGCAACATGTGCTAATGTACAATGTTATTGCAGTCTCACTCTGTTGTGTCCCCAGCCACAGCAATTTTGCGTTATACTATTACTGGGAAAAATGTGATAATAGGCCCCTTTCGTGCAATGATCACATTGGCCAGGACCATGTGGGAGGGGCAGAAACACTATCACAGCATTTCCTTCCTCAGTGCGGTGTCATGCCTGCTTCCAGGACCTAGACATAGGCTGTCTAGCAGCAGAACCTGCTGAACAGGAGGAGACAGCAACAGCCACCCAGGGGCAGAACAGAGGGCAGTGCTAGCCCCAGTAGAGAGCCTTGTTCCTTCTGACACAGAAGATAACTTACTGATACCCACCTTCACTCAGCTTAGGCACCAAAGGGAACACCTATGCAGATCCCAGTGAATTTATACCAAACAGCAGTTAATTAAGCACCAGCTGCCCTGATCGCTGAACTGATAAAAACTGAGCATTCCTCTCCAGAACTTGTCGGTGATTAACTAACCATTTCTCCTGCCGTGCCTCTGCTTGTTTTTCCTGCCTTATCTCTGCCTGTTGTTCCTTCCTCTGACTTGTGATTATATTGACTGTCTTTGATTTTATGGATATTGCTGGGACTGTTGTTTGCTTCATATTTGTGTAAGACTGTTTCCTTACTAGAGTAAAATGAGGAATCACTTTGTTGCAAGAACTGTTTTCCATGTGCCTCTAATCCTTATCAGCTGCCCTTTGGTCAACTGCCCAGACTGCGAGTGGACATGCAGCACCAGAAGAGGCCAGCTGCACTGTGGAAGGAAGGAGTGTGTCCTGAATACTACCATCCACTGGCAGCCAGCTGGGTCTGGAGGGCAACATTCAGGACACGCTCTCATCCCGGTAATGGCACTGCCAGGATGATGCCAGGATGTCATGGGATCCAGGTATGGTGCAGAAAGGGCCCTAGATAGGGCTTCACTCCCCATAAATGAGCAGGTATGTAGTTTGAGACTGCTCCTAGACCCATCTTTGTCACTGGAGACCCAAGTGGACTCTGTGACCTGGAGTACTTGGCACCAACTTTGAATGGTGCACCAGCTATAGCCTTTCCTGGACAGAGATAACCTAGCCACAGTGGTCTATGCACTGGTTGTCTTCCATTTAGACTACTGCAATGTACTCTAGATGGGGCTGCCCTTAAAGAAAACTCAGAAACTGCAGCTAGTACAAAATGCAGCAGCTCAACCACTAACAGAGTAACATATAGACAGCCCATCATTCCAGAACTGCACTGACTGCCAATATATTTCCAGACTGAAGGTGCTTGTGTTGACATTTAAAGCGCTAGGTAGCTTAGGACCTTGATAGTTGAGGAAAAGCCTCTTTCCATATGTCCCTGCTCAAGGCTTAAGATCTGCCGAGGAGGGGGCTCCTGCATGTCCCACCAGTGAAATCAACACACTGTGTTGGGATATGGTGGAGGGCTTCCTCAGCTGTGGCACCTCAACTGTGTAATACCCTCCCCTTGGAGGCCCGACTGGCACCAACACTCATGTCATTTAAGCACCAAGTTAAAACTTGACTGTTACTCAAAGCCTTTGAACTTCATTAACTCATCCCAAATATGGTGTGCACAGTTTTAAAATTTAAAATTTCTTTTTAAAAATTTAAAAAGTAATTAAAAACCTATTTGAAATCTTTTAAATCTGTTTTAAACTTTACTAATGAAGTTTACTGTGTTTATTTAATTATTTCATTGCTTTAAATTGTATAACTTCTTTTAATACTTTTTGTAAGCCAACTTGAGATCTTAGATATAGAGCAGGGTATAAGTATTTCAAGAAATAAATATAAATAAATATTTATACTATGCTGAGGGGATGTTGGATTGAGGCCAATGAATTGCAGCTTCACTCCTTTCATGCTGTAACTGCAGCTCTTCAGTTACTTTTGTCATCACAGGGCGACCTCACTAAATGGTGGAGAAGGAATTATCACATAGTTCAACCTCTCTCTTGTGCTGTGTCTCATGCTGCCAATTTAAGCTCTGTGGTAGGTACTGAGCTGAGGGAGGAGTGGATAGGTAAGTAAAGTGGATGTTCCTACTACATCAAATATGAGAAAAAAAAGTACTTTGACCAGCAGAAATACCCCCGGTTTAGCTCAGAATAAAAGAGAAGACGATAATTCAGTTTGTTCAGAAGGTAGAACTGCTGTTGCAGCTGCTGCTTTTGGATAGCCTGCAAGCAAACTTATGTTTAGTTTCATTTAATTGGAGGTATTAGAGGAAGGATGAAGGGCTGGCTGTCTTCCAGTTTAAAGGGCTTACTTAACAGTGGAAAGACTCCTCTAATGTATTGTTAGAGGTAAATGGCAATGAGATGTCTGAAGAAAAAAAAGAAAAAGAACAGTTGCTAACTCTTCAAACACTGGCTGCTGCGTTTATTTGTGGCTCACAAATTGCCATAAGCTTTCTCCATGTAGTAAATTTCAGAGTTCCATTACATTAAGACATCCTTATTGCGATGAGCAGGAGCAGCACAAGAGACCTATTGCAGAAGAAAAGGTCTTTCACAGTTCACTTGGGATGGTAATCTTCATTTATTTCATTCTTGTATGCAAGAACAAAAGACTCCAGAAGTTTCCCCTCTGCTGGATGTGATTATAAGAGATTTTTTTCATTGGCTGGTTATCTCTCAGGAGTGCTTTAGCTGTGTCTTCTTGAATGGCAGCAGTTTGGACTAGATGGCCCCTGGAGCACCTTCCAATTCCATGGTTCGATTATGTCCACATAGTGCATCATTTTATAAAACTGTGCCATGTCCACACTCACTCATCTTTTTCTTGGAAGAAACCTTACCTGTTGCAATTTTTCTTCCCAGGAGACTTGCTCTGGTCCTTTGGACATGGCTTACATTTCTGCACACTTTTCAGTTCTGTGATGATCTTTTTCAGATACAATAGCCATGGTGGCATACTCTATTCCCACTCTGGTCTCAAAACAGATTATGTAACTTAACTTTTTGTTCTACCACTGGAACAGCAACATTTCTGCCACACATTAGGTTAATACTTTCATGACTCTATGTATGTGATCCCAAGATCTCTTACTTGGTCAGTCGCCATTGGCTTCCATTCCATCAGTGAAAATGTCAAACTATGATTAACTGCTAATTTTTAGTGGTAGACAAGTTCCTGTTGGTATTGACCTTCAAGGTGATCTCAATTTATTGTGAACCCATCACATAGTTTTCTTGGCAAGATTCATTCAGAGGAGATTTGCCTCTTATGCTGAGAGTTTGACTTTCCCAAAATCACCCAGTCAGTTTCCATAGCTAAATGGGGATTTGAACTCTGGTCTCCAAAAGTTCTAGTCCAACATAAAACCACTGTAACTATACTGGCTCTCATACAAGTGATATAGTACAGAACAAAGCAGCTGTCACTAGCACATAGTGATCAACAAGGCTTTATAAAGCTTGATTCCATTAGTGACATGATAATGTATTATCACAGGACAGGTCCAAATTAGTGGGCTGCCTGAGAAGAGAGCACCTCCTTCCATTGCATGCACAAAAGCCAACTGATTTGGCACTTAAATCTTAGGCCATTTCTGCACTAGACTGTTATAGTGCTATTATTTCACGGTCAACCACCTATGGAATCCTAGGGTTTGCAGCCTCAAAGTCCTCTCCCTAAACTGCAAACCCCAGGATTCCATAGGATGTTGAAAGAGGAATAATAGCAATATAGCAGTCTAGTGTGGAAATGGCTTTACCTCTGAACTTACAAAGGGAAACATCTTATAATCCTTCTGCTTAAAGCTCCCACAGCTCAAGGCTCAGCCCCTGTTCTTTGGCCCTCAGCATGAAAGGGAGGAATCTCAGGGTGAGTACATTGCCTTGGAAAGTGTGTGCATATGTGTGTGTGTTTTGGTTTGGATTTTTTTCTTACTTGAGTGACATACTCTGAGCTGTAGTTGATTTTTAATGATTTATGTTTAATGACATCACCAGGGCCTGAAGTCTGTGACATCAGTTGGGGCCACACTCTTTGACATTACCAGGGACCATTCCTTAGTGTCAGACTTTGACTCTGAAATCTCAGAGTCTGGGGTAATACTAAGCTGGCAACCCCACCCCTGGATATACCAGGCTTACTGTGGGTTGAGAACAAACCACTGAGCTATTTTCTCTTATACTTTTATCAGCATCTGCCCCACTCTCTCCAGTGCTCTGTGTATATGTCTTGTGTACTTCCATTTCATTTCCAATTAATGGTGACTCTAAGATAGCTCTATCATGGGGTTATCTTGGCAAGAGTTGCTCAGAGGAGGTTTTCCATTGCCTTCTTCTGAGTCCGAATCCAACACTCCAAACATTACACTATTCTGACTCTCTTTGCCCAGTGGTAGGGCCAGCCTTATGCTAATGTCATGAACCAGAGGTGAGGGAATATCAGAATACTGAATACAAAATGAGCAGAATTTCTTTGTTTGTGTATGTATGTAGGTGTACATGTACATTTCTTTCTTCTGTAAGGCTCTGCTCACAAATTTGTTTTCCATAATGTTCCTTAGGGCCCTCACAAAGTAATAAGTCAGCATCATTTTCTAGCTGCACTTGATAACATTTATTGCTAATTCTTTAAAGCCTTCTTAAAAAGAAAACAAGTCAGGGACCTGCACAACACCCCCCAGGGATAATTGTTCTTTCCCTCAATTTGGTAATTTAATTGTGATTTGTAAACTTGTGGAGTTGTAGCAAAACAACAATAACAGAGAGTATGAAGTCAACTCTAATCCATCTTTAGGAAAGTGAAAAGTGCTTACAGCTATAGGTAGAGTAAATTCAGGCTGTTTTTATTAAATAAATGTAATATATCATTCAAAGGTCTTGGAAAAGTGACAGTTTGAATCACTGAACAATTTAGCACATTTGAACAGAGAATGAAGACTGATTCAATTTGGACATGAGGCTTAAATTCAAACCACATACAGGTTCAACTGGCATGATGAAAAGAATGTTTATATTTTCTTGTGTTAGTATGGGATTTTCACTCAGCTTTGAATTCTTATAAAACTCAAAACTACTTTTTTATGTTCCAGAAATTATTAGCACAAATTTCTATGAGACTGTGGAATAAGATGGATTGTGCCATTATATATTGGATTGTACTATCTTGTAGTACAGGTAAGAAATACCAGATTTAGATGCTTCCCCATAGTTAAAGAAAAGAACTGTGTAATGTTCTTGCTGTGCTATTTTGGCAGGTGTGCCATGTATACCTTGATTCTGACATCTCATTTTAATGCAAGAAATGTCAGCTCTAAAATCAGTTTTTTTAAAAAATTATTTGTGAGAGTTGCAGGGCTTTGGATCTGGGAGCTCTTCTGCTATGAATTCTTCTTTTCCGTCCCCTCCTGCTATACAAATGTCCTGTGCCTGGCTTTCCACAATGTCAGCGGATTAGTCCCATCTCTGCTGCTTGAAATCATAGAGCTGGGGAGGGAAGTGAAGATGGGACTTTCAACATACAAAGCACATGATCTAGCTTTGAGTTATAGCCCTTCTCTTGATGGTAAAAAATGTGAGGTGCACATGTTTGCTATTGGGATAGGCATGGGGAGTCAGTGGTATAGCGACTGTACACAGAGTGGGCAAGGAGTGTGAGAGACCAGTTTTTGATTACTTGTTGAGCCATGAAAACCACTGGATAATCTTGAGTAAGCCACAAATTTTCATCCTAAGAAGAAGGCAATGGTAAACCTCCTCTGAATAAATCTTGCCAAGAAAACCTCATGAGAGGTTTGCCTTGGGGTTGCCAGAAATAATTTGAAGGCACACAACAAGAAGAACCCCACAGTAGGCTTGGACTGACTCAAAAGACCTGGGGCACTTCATGAGGAAGAACTGGATATGCTTAAGATAACTACAGGAATACAAAAAGATCTACAGAATGTTGACTATTTTAGTACATCATCTGCCAATTTTTTTTATGAGCTCCACCTTTGTAGCAATGATTGTGACCTGAAGCATAACACTTTGTAGGTATGTTTGATTAATCCTGCATGGCTAGAGCTCCTCAGTTTTCTCCAAAGGCAAACTGGAAACTGTACAGAAGAAATGTGGTATTTTTCACACACCCAGAGGTTAAGAAAAGTTTAAGCTCAAAGGGCCCGGCTGGGAACACCAATAACATTAATCATTTTATGTGCTACATTGAAATTTTAAGAAAAAGTAAGAGACTATATGGACAGATATGTATATGTTACAGTAATATGGAGAACAGCATCACACTTAAAGATGAGATGGGCCTAAGAGGTCCATAAGAATTTGTTTTCTCAGATTGCTTAGATGAAAATGTCAAATGAAGTTCAAGGTAAGCAAGTGTAAAATGATGAACATTAAAGAAGAAAAAAAGTATACGATATATCCAAAGTTAACATGCAGGTTGTTGGGATCTGTGCTGTTGGTACTGACCATGATAGATGTCTTGAGGCTGTGGTAATGGATATTTCAGTGCAAATAATAACCTAGTATGCAACTGCTCAGAAAAAGCAGTCTGATTATTTTTAGAAGATGAGTTAAAAGGAAAACTGCCAATATCATCATAATGTTGTGTGGAGTAGAAGAAGCTGCCTTCAGCTGTGATAGATCATTGGTTTATCAAGCCAAATGCTTTCAGTTCTGACTTGTTGTAGCTATTCATGGTTTCAGATACAGTTGTTTCCTAGCCCTATCTAGAGATCTTTGGTATTCCTTAGTCATTCAAGTACTATCCCATTCAAGAACTAACCAGACCAGATCCTGCTTATCAGGGGTGTTTAGGATGGTATCTCCCATCCAACCAGAGTTTCCATCCCTCCCCCCAAATCTCACTGTTTTTCCTAACAGATTTGTTTCACCTTCTGATTCCTACAGCTGGAGATAAGTGCGTCACATTTTAACCTTTCTCTAAAAATGCTTTGCAGTGGACTTCCTTATTGGATTTCCCTGTTTCCCCTTTTGTCCCATC
Source organism: Iguana delicatissima (assembly GCA_948472985.1). NCBI lineage: Eukaryota > Metazoa > Chordata > Lepidosauria > Squamata > Iguanidae > Iguana > Iguana delicatissima. Next base: position 872,921 of record CAOKZL010000489.1, on the reverse strand, counting down.
AACAATGAGTACCGATCCTGCTTTAAGACATTCCCTTTTTACGTTGGCTTTGAGAAAGAGCCTGCAGGTAACACCTTAAAAAATATCATCTTGCTGGCAGGTTCAGTGAATGAATCACATTCTCCTGGGAAGTCTTCCTAACTGCTTCTCTTTGGCAAGCTTACAGGACTCACTAAGAACCTGTATTTTGCATCCATAAGCCCCACAGAGACACAGCAAGGTATGGAAATCTCTAATTGGCCATTTTCACTGTATCTGTCCATAATAACAGGCATCTGAAGGTTGGGCCTGACACTAGTCTACAGCTAGCTCTGTTTTTCTCTTTTCTTTTGAAAGTGACAGTAATTTCTAAGGCAATACAACAAACCAGGACAAATCCTTAACTGAACTGGGATTATCCAAACCAATCTAGATCAGGTCAAAAGTAAATCAGCCTGAAGAAATTTGGACCAATCTGTCAAACTGAACATCAAACTGCACTGAAAGAAAGACAGACAGTGTGTCCTCTAAATGTTGCAAAACACAACTTTTAAATGAAAATTCCAAAGTGGGAAAAGGGACAGGAGGAAGCAGGAACTGTATTCTGTTCATTGATAGCTCTAGCTTCCAGTCAGAGGCAAGATTCACATCAGCAGTCTCCAGTCACTGGCTTTGGTGGGGTGGACAGGAATGGGGAATGGGAATTAGGTGTATCTTATAACTATAGGATGTCATGGCCACCTAAGGTGCAGCAAAGAGTTTTTGAAACTACCTATATTTTGTCCTGGCCTTGGGTTGCTCCTCATGGGACTGTTTCTCACTCTCCAAGAGATGGACAAGAGAGAGAGGCAAGATATGCCATGGTGTTAAGGTTCATGATGCCAAGGGCCGGGCAACAAACCCTACCCTGCCCTAACTCCTACTCCTTTTGCTGCTGCTTGTTGCTGAGGGAGGATGGCGAACACAGATGAAGCAGCCCTTTCAGGTTTTGCTGGCTGCGGCAGCTGTACAGTTGACTAGCCCAGTGGCCATTCAGCCTTGAAAGCAGCAATGTGAATTGGTGGTCTGTTTGTTTAGGGGATGATCTGGACACACAACAGGAAACAAGGGAGAGTCTCTAAACTAGCAAAACATCAACAGAAAACCAAAGGGAACCAAATATACCAAACAGATATTCAAAAAAGTGTTAACAGGATAATAAATAATGCTGTGAGAAACATAGGGGACCAAAACAACAGAAGCCTATAGGTAATATAGTTAAACATAGCTAAATATCACAACCAAGGCCACACTCAAGCAAATGACAACTACATTGACTATATATAGCACTTGTAATTATAACACAAGAGCAGCTTCAATATTGATCTGGCCATGGAAGGGACACAAATGTCCCCTTTGGCAGGAACAGTCCCGATTCATGCTCTGTCACACCATTTGTTGTTTCAGCCTTCTCCTCCCCCTACTTTCCTCCTTTGTTCTCAGCTTATTTAACTTGTTGCATATGGAGTTCAAAGGGCAAAAGTAGTTTCCATTCAATTAACTCAGCAAGCAAGAGAGGAGGGGGCTAAAATGGTACAGTTCCCCATAGATTCAGGCAAAAGCAAATTGCTTCAGCCTCACCTAGCATGTGTGTTCTTCCTCAATAATTTTTGCCATTTTGACCACACTCTGATGTTGCTTGGCCACATGTCACCCTTTTCACCTGCGGAATTTTGGAAGTTAGGTAACCCTTTTGTTTGCTGATCCAGTGGCAGGATTCTGACTTGATTAAAGAGATTTCCTTCTCCTCCGCAATTAAATAATTATAATGTAATAAAACACAGACAAAAGCTTTACTAACAAATAGCTGAGTAGGGTTGGCCTCTCAGGAGACACAGATCCAGAGATTCTACCCTATCTTCACATCTCCTCTTTTCTGAGTTGAGTGCAAACTACTTTTCCACCAGTTGAACTCAGTTTGGAGCAAATGATGTAAGCTGAGCACAAAGGGAAAATGTGATTGGGGCAGAAAAGCTGGGACATTTTAAAAGTAGCTGAAAAAATGGGAAAGATAGGGTTAGCGGGAACTGTCCCTGCCAAATCAGAACAGTTGGAGGCTATGGGGTTAGCTCTTGAAGAATAAGAGATCACTGAAGGAGTTGCCTGGCATACAGAATGTCACAGAATTAATGGTAGAGTAAAAACAGCACTGGGATCTCTAACCAGATGATAAGTTGTGACATTCCTCTGGCACTGAATCCCTTGTGCATGATGTTGTATGCTCCAAGAATTCCTACAGCTGATGTTTTTAACAAGAAAATGGATTACAATGATTTTAGGTAAGGAAACAAACAAATCAAACTTTCTTTGATGCATCACAGGGGAACTGAGTCCTCTGATCCATGGTGCCAATCCAGGCCCTTGAAAGTCGGGATAGTAGCCAGGATAGTACTTCAGACTGGGTTAGACTTCAAATGAGGGTTTGGAAAGCCTTGCTACTCATTCATTTTCTCTTCCCAATCCCCTGCCACTGTCACTGCCCTGTTTCAGACCACTAGGATTTTCCGTTCTGGAGGCAGTCCACTGAAGCTTAGCTGAACATAGAAGCACCATATGACCAGAGGTTGGCAATGAGGATGGGATATGACTGCTAGGGATGAGGATGAAAGATAGTCTTGTGCCAGACAGAGGATCTGTTAGGCCCTGGGGAAGGGTTGGTCAACTGGTTGCAATGAGTTAAGGAGCTTATGGAACAATTCCTGACTATCGCTGCTAAGAAGAAAGCATAGCCTTCAGTAGTCTGAAAGATAACTCCCAATAAGGATGGCAAAATCTGTCAGTTTTGCCTTCTCCAGGGATGTAGCTATGGCATTACCACACTCAAATAAGAATTCTAGCCCCCAAACTGAATTTTCCTTTGTTTCTCAAATTTCTAGCACTCCAGAGACTGAATGTGAGAGGGTAGCAGGGATTGCCAAGCTACTTACCTTTTTCCTCTGAGAAAGCCCAGGCCCTTTCCATACCCTACCTTTTCTTGCGGTCTTCTGGTCGCGATCTCAGCAGTGCCTCTGCCAGGAAGGAAGCATGATGGGAACACTCTCCTCCTCACACTACCGGCTGCCTCCAGAAGGAAGCATGACTGACATGCACCTCCCTTACGCAGTGTAGCTGGGTTCTTTCACATGCTGCGCTGGGGCAAGAAGCACCTCCATTGTGCTTCCTGTCCTTTCACATAGCAGGTAAGTACAGGAGCATTGTGCGATCACAGGTCATTGATGGGGAAATCACACCAGCTGGTGACAGGAGAAGGACGGGACCACAACGATGTCTTGTGGAAGCACTGCCGTGGTCTCACTTCTTTTGCATCCCCATGCTGGGATGCAGTCCTCCTGTGGAAAGGGCTTCAGTTTAGGAGAAACAGTAGTAATGAAGAAAAGGCAAACAGCTGCTCTGAAGAACAATTAACAAGCACCAGTGACACAGTAGAACCTCAACAGGCAACAGGTTGGGGTAATCCAGCTACGAACAGTAGCACTGTCACCAGAGATAGGGAGGTGTGAGGCAGCAGAAGCCACTGGCTGATGGAACTGGTGCTGGATTTATCCTTGGGGAAGAGGACAGTCCTGGAAGAAGCCTCAAAAAGGGAGGAACAACCCACCATCCCTCCAGGAGGAATGGTCTTGCCCAGGAGAGAGAGAAAAGACCTGTGAGAGATGCTATGCCAACACCTGTAGCCACCAACAAGGACCCAAATAACCTAAAGCATGTTGGTCTATCTGAGTACTTTGAGAGTTCAGTTCTGAGGGCCTGTGGTAACCCTGACTTTGAGTGGTAGGGCTAAAGTAGCTTATGTTTATTGTTAAGCACAGGAACAAATAAAACTGTTTTACCTGACCTTTTGGCTTGGAATCTCCTTGAGACCTGATGCAATCAAAGGCTTGTGGTATGTCACTCCCCATGGAGGGAGTAGACAGAGGCACAGTGAGATACTGAAAAGTATTCATATCTAGAACTCTTATATTTGCTGAATTCACCTTTCTTTGATAGCATCCCTATCCTTTACCTGTTTAAACTGTGATAATAAATACTCAACTGAGATTTTTTTTTCATTCCAGCAATATTTTAATAAAGTGTCTCCCAAAGATTAAATATTGAGATAAATAGCAACAATATTTTAGCAGAGATAGGGTCAGAAAATAGGGATAGTGTGTACAGATTAAAAAAGTTATTTTCTTGGTCTGCATCTGGTTTTGCAACAATAACATGCTTAGGGCTCTGACCTCCATTTAAAGTGACATACATTTTACAGAGCTTGGAAATGTTACTTTGGGGAGCTCTAACTTCCTGAATCCCTTGGACACCAAAACTGAAGTTTTAGATACTATCAAAGGCCTGGAAAACAAGCCTTATGAGGAGTAATTTAGGGTAGGTTTAGCATGGAGAAGACTAAGAAGTGCCATGATAGCCATCTTAAAATAGCTGAAGAGATGCCATATAGAAATAGAGCAAGCTTGGTTTCTGCTGCTCTTGAGACTAGAACAAAAAACAATGGATTAAAATTTCAAGAAAAGGGATTCCACCTGAACATTAGGAAGAACTCATTTCTTGTTAAAAACTGTTTGATAGTGGAAAAGACTGCCTCGGAGAGTGATGGACTCTCCTTTTTTGGAGGTCTTTGGATAGGCATCTTTCTGGAATACTTTATGGACTTCCCCTACTTTTCTGATAGGTTAGGGACCAGAGCACTGTCAGAAAACAGAATTGATTGAAAAGCAGAAGCCATGTCCTGTGCAATAGGGAGCATGAAGGACTTATGGAGGCTCACTTGGGATTGACTGCATGCATGCTGCTTTCAAAGTCTCTCAGCTAGTTTAGCACTAGTATGTCCCCCTCAGCTCACTTTGCCAGCAACACACATGTGTGAGCAGTTCTAGCTGAACCTCCACAGGCATAACCATCTGATGAAACAGCAGAAACCCTGTTGAATTAATGGAACTTGTCCTTAATTTGTCAGATAAGAGGGCATCCAAATGTGAAGGCTTTCTGTAGTAGGGTATACCTGCATAGCAGGGAGTTGGACTGGATGGCCCAGTGTGATTCTATGATTCTACTCTTTTCTCAGTGATTTTAAGATCTGCACAAAGGTCTCTTCTGGACCTAACACAGCTCAGTCACTTCCCCAAATGTAATGACATTGTCCCCATGCACTCTGATGGCACACAGGGACTCTTAATAGTTTTTGGGTATATGTGTACTGCAGTGGTTTAGTGGGGATGTAGCCCTCCAAGAGTCAGGGTATGTGTGTGGCCCCTGGACCTCAAAGTTGCCCATTTGAGTGAGGATCTAATAATGAGCCCTCTTTCACATGAGGTTTCCTGATCTGCTATTCTTCAAACAGAGTTACTCTGTCTCTTAGAATATTTGGTGATCCTGATGCTATACCCTGATTGCCAATTTCTATCAATCTACCAACACTCCTGTTTCATGTTTTGATACTCTGACCATTTAAAACAGGGGTGAGCATCTGTGGCCCTCCAAATGTTATTTGCACAGCTCCCACAACCAGCTTAATGTTCCAACATAAAGAATAGTTTTGGTCAGCAGAACTTTACCCTGTTTTTCTTTCTTTCTCCTGGCTTCAAAGGTCCTGAAGAAGAACATGTAGTCTCAGTTCCCCTCCAAAACATCCAGATGTAGGAATGCTGTCAGAAACTGGTGTATACTGAAGTGAAGTTCATTTTGTTAAAGATGTTTTGTCAAAATTCATACTAGCTGCAGGAAAACTCATATTCCCCTTAGCATTCCATCTGATGTTGTCTCAGTGAATTGAGGTTAGCAGCTGATATTTATCTTTGAAATAGTTAGGGAATGGATTATTTATGTATTTATGTGCCATGTTTTCGAGAAGCTCATTTCCCCCCAGCAGATAAGAGAAACCAGTTTAGCCTTCTAAAAATCTCTGTAAGTGAAACAGCATTATTTCAGTTTTGCAACAATACTGTGGGGGGATTGTTTTATAGACAAGGTGCAATTTATGTGCCAATAGCTTGCTGGTGTATTACTAATCTCAGCAGCTGTCCCCAGAATAAAAAATAAAATGAAATCCAACATATAGTATAAAAACAAGAAAGATATGTAAGTGTGGTCAGCAATGATATTTGATGGCCTTGTAAATTCTGCAGTGGACTCTGACTTGCAAAAAAAAAAAAAAAGGTAACACATGACTAGATCTCTATCTAATGGCTCCAGTGCTGTTATAAGAGCAGTGATATAGCAGCCATCGTTGGATAATCATGAAAGCTTCCCTGGCCATATCAACAAGGACAGTTTAAAAATGGAGACTTCATGTGTGAATAGGGGAGTGGGAGAGGATGTGTGTGTGTGTGTGTGTGCGCGTGCGTGCGCGTGTGTATGTATAGCTTCCTTTATTTCACAGACTGAAAACAGAGGCACCTGTGGACAAGCAACATGACAGCATGGTCAAGACAGCAAAAAGTTATTAGTAAGGCAGAATGCAAGGCTAAGAGAGGCTGCAGCAGTTTGACTTTGCCGGAGCTTCCTGGGAAAAGACAAGATTTTTGCCCTTTCCTGTCCCCGCTGCAGAGTTAACTGAGGGCAAACTACTTCTGCACTTTGAATTCAGTTTGCAGCAATTGAAGTAAGCCTAGGAAAAAGGGGGAAAGGAGGAGGAGATATAAATTGGGACATTTTTAAAAGGAGCTGACAAACTTCGATGAGAGAAGCTTGACTCTGACTGCCCCTACCAAACTGAGACAATTGGAGGATAAGTACAGTTGCATAGGGATGTGTGGGCGGGGGAGGCAATTTACCCGGGGCAGCAATGTTTTTGGGGCATCCCTGCACATGCCCCTGCACACCCTGGCCATGTCCCCACATGCCACAGCCATGCCCCCCCACACAGTGGCCATGCCTCTCATGCCATCGCTCCCCCTCCCACCCCCCTGCACACACTCCAAGCTCTGCCACTGGATATGTATATGTATACACACATACAGCAAAATATCCCAGACTAGGAATGTGTAACTAAACTACTCCAACTAATCTTTTGTGGCTACTATGTGAGTTTCTGTTCTGCACTTCTATACTGCCAGCAGGCCAGATACCATTTGTGCTCCAGAATCCAAATGTTGATAGACAGCTGAGGGTAAATCTGAAAGATATATGTACACTTGGGGAAAAAAAGAAGATGAAACTATGCAAAAAAAAAAAATGGATTCTGTACTGTAAGCTCCTCCTGCATAAACCCCGACAGAACTGGACACGATTGGACATGGGGATGTGAAAGTGAGGAACTCCATAGCTGCAGCCTTACTGGATCTGCACATTCTCAAACAAAACCTTGACAAGTGCTTCCCATCCTGGAGTTCTCACTACTCAAACAATTGATGGTGTGAGCTGACAATATGGATATTTGAATTCTGCACATGAAACATAAAAGTTTAAGCTTTTTACCCCATTTTAGGTTACTGGAGTCAATACTGTGAGATCCAGTATAACTTTCAATATTTTTGCCAGTTCTTTTTATTATTCCAAATCCTGAGATAATACAACCAGCTATAAATAAAAGAAACATATTGATTTAGGCTGCAATCCTACCCCTTGTTACTCATACAGAAGGCCCGTTAAAGAAGTCAGAGCTTGCTCATGCGTAGCTGATGTCAAGATTGCCCTCCGGATTCCTTTTCACTCTTATTTTTAAATAATTTGTAGACGTTTTTAAAGGCTAGCACACAATAGTTGGTTTCACAGCAAAATCAGGTGTCAGCATATTGCTGAATCAAGTGAGAAACCTTCAGAAGCTATTAGTGGAAGGGTTATCTGGACAGCTTAGGAGAAAGGGATATTTTTAACAGCACATCAGAAAGAAATCAGGTTTTACTGCTTTAATGCTTGTAGGAAGCAGAAATAAGGTAAGGGTGACAGAAGGTATGCTTCAAAGGTTCAAGGTGGTTTCTGTTCTTCTGTCAGAAACTATTAGCTGTTGATGGGGCATTATTAATAAATTAAATAATTCCTTCAAATGATGAAGAGCCCATGTGAAAAATTAAGAGGAAGGAAATTGCTCTGATCAAATATTTTGAATGGCAAGGAAAGACCTATCTCCCAGTTCCTGTATATATTCTGGATTGGACACCAAGAGTCTTTTTGCACAATCATTTTGACATGTATTGGGGCTGGGTTCCAACAGGTTAGTTCTGTGGGCACAACTACTCTCACTGGTGAAAACAGGAATAGAATTTCTGTCGGATCAGATGTAGATTCCTAGGGTGTTAGCCCCTTTTCTGGGAAAGATGAAGACTGGTTCAATTAAGACTTCAGCCTCCTTTAGTGGAGCTCATAAGTTGAAGTGATGAATCTCTTGGGTCTCTCAGAGACCAGCTTTAGCAAGTAAGGCAAACAGGTGGTATGCAGGTTTCATAGCTAAAAACATTACTGATTCCATTTAAAGTTACACTGGAAGATATATACATGCAGTTCCTGAGACCTGGCTGATTACAAAAAGTTTTGCGAAGAGGAGCAGCTCAGCAGAGAACTGTACCCACCATTGTGAAGGAACAGTGGAGCAAGACAGGGAGAGGGCCTTTCCACACTGCACTTTTATTCCACTTTCAATATCCTGTGGAATTGAGGTTTATAGTTTACTGAGTCCAAAAAGCTCTCTGGCTGAGAATTCTAAATGCTCCTCCCTAAACTGCAAACTCCAGGATTCCATAGGATGTTGAAAGTGGAATAATAGCACTATAACAGTGTAGTGTGGAAAGGCCCAAGACTTTATGTGCTTGTAAACAGTTGTAAATACACCTGGCCACATGGTTAGATACGTTCCTGCAATGGATGACTGAGCAAATGGGAAAAATCCTGCAGAAAGCATGTATAGGGTAGAGGAACTCTTACTGTCTAAAGCCCCATTGCTTTAATAGGGTAAAGGGGAGTTGAAGAGTATGCTTGGTTGGGAAATGTTTTCTAATGATTTAGTCTCTCCTGTGGCTTCCTGTATTCCCTAAAATCTTCTTCTAGGCTGTGTGGTGCATGCAGCTCACTCCTCCAGCAGAAGGCAATGGCTCTGGTCAGGAGGAAGTACTAATGTCACCCCTCAGCATCTGTTAACTGAGAAGATTGCCTCACTTTGTCTTATAATTTATTTATGGCTGACATCCTATTCAGCAGTTATGATATCATAAGCTGAACTAACTAACTGCTGGAAATTCACATTTATGGCTATAAGCGGTCATCCAAAAACCTATTTTCACAGCCCGCAGGACCCTAACAGAAACATTTCTAAGGCTTTCGAGACTGGAGTGTTGTGAAATGATGTCTGCAGCACGCTCCTGTTTGCAGGGGGCCTTGGGACAAGCCATGGTGACAGCACCACAAGGGGTGTCCTCAGATGCTTGTTTTTAAGGCACTCCACAACCACAAGAGCACTGTGGATGTTGTTTTCTAGTGCTGCAATTGTTACCACTGCGAACTGGCCTAGTTTTAGTGAGATAGAGATATCATTTTGATATCATAATTCGGTCTTACTTGACTCTCAGCCACATGTTTGGAAAACACCTCGCCGGACAAGCGCTGAGCTAGGCATGGTCATTCAAAATTCCATAGATAGCCAGTTCCACTTTAGGGGAGACCGCTGATACGAACACCCCAATCAAAAATGCAAAGTAAAACAAAACGGACTCTCTGCCTGAGCTAGCCACTTAACGGCTGGGCTAGCCCATCTACATACCGGCTATACCATTGTCAATTCGGTTCACAATTCAATCATGTAAATTCTGACCTTTCGGAGACTTTGTCCCCAGTCCAAAACTCATTGTTCCCATTCAAAACTAGACTAGCCTGCGGTCGTCTTTCACCCTATAAAAATGCCTTGTTCTTGAGAGCTCTTTGGAACTCTCGCTGGGCCCTGCTGAAATCACTTGAGTCAATGGAACTTTCGTTGGATCACTGAGCTGAAATCACTCAACTCGTCCGGAACTCTTGCCGGGCCACCTTGCTGCCGCTTGGCCCTCCAGATTCCCCTTGGTCTCCATGCCGCGTTTCTTCATCTTCAATTTGGCTGCTCCAGGACTTTGGACAGGTGGCAAATGGTTTATTTTTCCCCAACCTCTTTCTCTCTCCTCCTTTGTTAGTTAGGAATGTGCTTGTGTTTTTATTATTTTTGCTTAATAAATATTGTTATTGTTTGAACTGTTTGCCTCCTCACTGACCTGAACCGGTATACATAGGATAAAAGATCTCGCTGCGTTGCCCTGCCTCTCGTTAGCCACGAGAGTGCTCCAGCTAATTCCCCCAATTTTACTTGTTTGGTTTGGTTATTTGGGCATCCCTTCCGGGACCCCCAGTTTACAGGGTAACACAATCTCCAGTGCCTCTCAGAAACACTTAGGTTGGGATGATGCCATGCCGCAAAGGTTGGTTTGGGGCAAGGGACTGTCAGTCAAAACTATGATGATGGAGATCTGTCACTATTGTTATGATGATGAGGTAGGATCTTAGCTTTATCTGCTTACTTACTTACCTACCTACCTACCTATGACCATTTCTGCACTACATTGTTATAGGCCATTTCCACACTACACTCCCATAGTGCAATTATTCCACTTTCAACATCCTATGGAATCCTGGGGTTTGAGTTTCGGGAGGACCTTTAGAATTCTCAGCCACAGAGCTCTTTGGCCTCACTAAACTGCAAACACCAGAATTCCACAGGATGTCAAAAGAGAATAACAGCATTATAACAGTGTAGGGTGGAAATGGTCTTGGTATGCCCACCAGGGCCTGCAAGACAATGTGCAACTGATGAAAAAAAAAAAGTTAATTTGAACCATTAAATATGTAAATAAAAACTTTTAAAACAAACTAAAAATACAGTTCTCCCTCCACATTTGTGGGTTTCACTTCCATGGCTTTGATTATTCGTGGTCCCCATTCTCCCCCTCACATTTCGGGCCCTCTGTGCAGCAGGAGTGTGCAGGGCGCCTGGGGCCTGGGCTCACCCAGAGATCCTCACATCTTTGCACACCCTGGGGCCTGTGCTTGCATGGGTGGCAGCAAGCTTACCTGCAGGTTCATGCAGAGCTTGCGATCGACACATCCTTGCATGCTCCGGGAGCAGGCCCGCAGGTTTGGGCAGGGCCAGCGATCGCCATGTCCCTGCATGCCCTGGGGCCTGGACTCCCGCGGACACTCTGGAGCAGGCCTGTAGAGGCTGCGGGGCCAGCAATTACTGTCTCTTGCGGGCCTTGGGCCTGCATGCTCTGCGTGCGCCTTGCACACCCCGAGGCCTCCCCCGTTCCTGAGCAGGAGCATGGAGGGAAGGCAACGGTCACATTTTTTGACATTCACGAGCATTCTTTGTCCCTATCCTTCACGAATGTGAAGGGTCTACTGTACTGCTTAAAAATAATTTAAAACCAGACAATTAAAGAAGCTTAGGAATTTCAATGACCAAAGTTAGTGTCAAACAGCACCTAAGTTAGGTGCTTACCAGAAGCTCAGAAAAGCTGGAGCTAGCCTAGACACCCACCCTTTTCCAGAATTGATATGTTTCTGATCTGCAAATGATTAACAGATAAGATTAAAGAAATGGAAATGCTTCCAAGAGTTCTTTCTGATCATAATCCAGTTTTATTATCTTTAAGGAGAAGGAAGACTCAATTTAATTGGAGATTAAATGAAGATTTGCAGAGAAGGCCTTTAATAATGTTTCTTGGACTTTTATGATTGAGCTCCTCAAGAAGATTTTGGTCAGAATTTTCTAACATGGATTACTGCAATTTATTTGAAAAAGAAGGCACAGGTTTTGATTAATGGGGACAAAAGTGATTTTTGTGAGTTACCAAAGGGGACTAGACAAGGATGTCCATTGTCTTTCTACTTTTTATATTGGTGTAAATACTTAATAGAGCTGTTAGAACAAGAGGAAAAGATTAAAGGCATTAATATCAAGAAACAAGTCTACAAGCTGAGAGCATTTGCTGGTGATTTTTTTTTGTTTTACAAGACTTTCTAGAAGGTGTAGATGTTTTAACTAAAACATTGAAAGAATTTAGGGTCTTGGCAGGTTTCCAGCTGATGACAAAGAATATGATGAAAGAACAATGAAGAATACTAATGGAAACATCAGGCTTAAAAATTGTGAGAAAAGTGAAATATTCTGCTCAGACTCCCACTCCTCCATGCAGCAGTTATTTGCATTTATAAAAAGTGTGTGTTAACTGCAGTAACATATTTAGGCAGGTTTTCTGTTAGTGGCATACACATATGTGAAACTATTCATGCAAGGACAAATTATTCACCAGAGCACAACAGACATATTCTGCTGACTGTGGGAGAGGCAAAGTTGCACATATAGTGAGACTTCACTTTGTGTTTACACTCTGTACATTGCATTGCACAAGAACTCCCACTCCTTGACATGTGTCACACAGTGTTGCTGTTCTGAATGGGGGTAGCGTTGTTCTGGAGTAGAATGTTTCTGCATATGGACATTTACACTATAATGGGTGGGTATTGTTTGCAGCTTTAGTGTCATGTTACCTTTGGCCCTGGGTCATGATCCATGATATGAGATTATAAATGGAATGTTGAAGTGTCACATAGTAGTGGTAGTAGTAATAGTAATAATGATAATGATAATGATAATAATAATGAATTAAGCTCACATTAAGAATCCAAGAGAATTCAATAATTATTTTAAAAATTGGATTCTCTATTTATGATGTTTCCGTATGCTCAGGCTCTTCTGGCCTTGAATCTGAACCACAGAGTTCAGAAAGTTGAAGCACTTTTGGCTGGGACGTTTCTAGGAATGGCCCTTAAAATGTAGTAAGGCAGGCAAAATTAGCATATGAGAGAGAGAGAGATTGTGTTTCTCAGTTGTTGCATCTAGTTATAACTCACAGAACATAAGTTTCTATGTTAGTTAAAAAAGGGGGTAGTTTAACCATTTAAAATTTGTACAGATTTGGGCAAAATCGTTAGACTGGCTGCCTTATTCTTTTTCCATGTTTAGCATTCTGTTCAGTTAGGAGATCATAAGCTGGATTTTTGATCTTGTAACTGCTGGGGATCCATATTCACAATTCGGAATAACAGGAACTCCCCCAAACATACTTTTACAGCCTGGCTGAGCCCCAGCCAAAGCATTCCTAAGGTGTTACAAATCAAGGCACTGAAAATGATGTCTCTAGTGCTATCCCAGTCATAGGGTGCTTTGGAACAAGCAGTTGTGGCAGAATCCTGAGGTGTCTCTTCAGCTGCCTATTTAGGATGAACTTAGTGACTAGAAGAGGACTATGGATGTAATTTCCTAGTATCCTGATCTCTATTGCCTCAGAAACAGTTCAGTCAGAGTGCTGACAGGCTGCAAAGGCAGAGGTTTGGGAGGTGGATTTGTCAGATGTAACTACAATGATGGAGTTCCATAACAGTAATTACACTGACAATGCAAGATCTCAGGCATTATTATTATCTATACTTATACCCAGCCTTTTTACCTTTGGTAGTTCATAAAAACAACTATTTATCTGTGGGCTGGATCTTAGGCTGCTAGATCACAGAATCACAGAATTACAGAGTTGGAAGAGACCACAGGGGCCATCCAGTCCAACCTTCTGCAATGCAGGAACCTACAACAAAGCACTCCCCAACAAATGGCCATCCAGCCTCTGCTTAAAAACCTCCAAAGAAGGACACTCCACCACACTCTGAGGCAGCATATTCCACTGCTGGACAGCTCTGACCGTCAGGAAGTTCTTCCTGTTCTTCAAGTGAAATCTCCTTTCCTGCAGCTTGAATCCGTTGCTCCTTGTCCTAGTCTCTGAAACAGTGGAAAACAAGTCTGCTCCCTCCTTGATGTGACATCCTTTCAAATATTTAAACATGGCTACCATGTCCCCTCTTAACCGTCTCTTCTGCAGACTAAACATCCCCAGCTCCCCAAGCCTCTCCTCATAGGGCATGGCTTCCAGACCCTTCACCATTTTGGTTGCTCTCCTTTGAATATGCTCCAGCTTTTTGATACCCTTCTTGAATTGAAGTGCCTAGAATTGGACACAGTATTCCAGATGAAGTCTAAGTGTAATAGAAGGTGGGCTCATGCATTGGGCCCAATAAAGAAGTTGTTAGAAATAAGAATAATCTCTTAAAGGTAGTTTCAAACCACTGAAAATATAATGCAACTTGATCATGTCAAAGTGACACATCTGTAGATTTCAGCAATCAGTCCTTCCTAAGGTAAAGATGACCCTGAATTTTTCCTGGTCTCATGATTTTGCTGCCAGCTTCAGTGATGGTGCAGTTTGAAGAGGAGGTAGAGCAGGAAGAAAAAGAATGAAACTTTCCTGCCCTGGAATTTGGCCAATTCTTCCTTCCTTTCTTCTGTCTTGACTATCGCAATCTGTCACTTGCTGATGTACCCCATGAAGGTAATACTCACACATTCAGTACTCATTACTATGATGAACAAATAATGTCATTCCCCTTAGTTCACTAAAACTTTAAATTACTAAGTGGTGACTGTTGAAGTTTAGAAGCATTCTGGAACGTTAGCTACAACGTGGAATCAAGAAGAATCTCGGTCTTGGCAAAGAGAAACCCAGGAATTGCCCAGTATAGATCACCTGTTTTTGTCTAGTGGCTCTGTTCAAGACTGAAGTTCTGTACTAAATTGGAAAGCAGAGAAAATAGTTCTTAAAATGATGGCCTCACATTTCTGTTTCCATGTTATGAATCAGTGCATCATTTTAGCATGTTGGATCCGGACCCACTGAAATCAATGGAGCTCAACTTAGCCACTACTAACTTAAATATCATTGGTTTCAATGGGTGTGTTCTAAGCATGTGCAAGCCTGGACTCAGTCGAGGAAGTATATCTTGGTAACTCAATGAGATGTCACTTCTACTCAAAATTGTCTACTAAAATGAAAGATAAAAATCAAAAGCATAGAACATAGTAATAGTTTTCTGGTAATTAATCACATAATAAAAGTCACAGATAGTATTGAAATAAATAATGTTTAACAGCCATCAAAATCAATTGGATATATGAGATTTCACAGTCTCCTGAATCAGAATTGAACGGATAAATTAGCTCCTACCTAGCTCATGCAAAAGTGTGAATTAGTCTGTAAGATGAAAATTCCACAGCAACTAGAAGCAGGATTTTCATATTTATTATTAAATTATTACATTTTCAGCTTACTAATCCCTCAGGCTCTAGGCAGCTTACATCCTAAACTTTCAATATGAAATATAACAAATGCAATAATGGGAAATATATATGACTTGAGATGTATAAATCTATAACACGGTACTACAGAGAGAAACAAGGGAATGCATATTCACCGAAGAATTTCTCAAAGTAAGCAGGAATAACAGTTTTATTTCTCCAAGAAAACCACAGAGGCTTAGTCTAAAGAGACTGTCTGGGCAAAATGTTTCAAAAAACTGAGGCTACTAATCCCATCTCCAGAAAATGCTTGGGAAAGTGGGCCAATTATTTTCATATTTTAGAATGGAACAAGCAACTTCTTGGGCTTTGGAGGCAATTTTGCGCCATTGTTCTGTGGTAAAGGAGCACTAATGGCTTTGTGGTCACTTCAGGGTGGGGTCCTCCCCTGGTTTAGATTGAGGATTTCCATTGTGCAGGAGGATATTAAGAATGCATTCCTGTATCTTAGAGTGCTGACAACATGCAGGACAAAGCATCTCCTTCCACTCTGGAATGGAAGGTGTGATAATGGCTCCTCATTACCCAGGCAACATGACTGAAAGCGGATAAGTGTTTCTTGATGAAAGCTCCAAGGGTTTCTGGATGAAACAGATTATTTAGATCCACTTCAATCTGGCTTCAGGCCTGGTTATGGAATGGAGATAGCTTTAGGCGCCTTGGTGGATGATCTATGCTGGAATTAGACAGGGGGAGTGTGTCCCTGTTGGTTCTGCTGGACCTCTCAGCAGCTTTTGGTATCATTGAGCATGGTAACCTTCTGGTCCGACTGTCTGAGATGGGACTTGAGGGCACTGTTATGCAGTGGTTCTGGTCATTCCTGGAGGGGAGAACTCAGCAGGTGGTGCTGGGGGACTCGTGTTCATCTCCCTGACCATTGGCCTGTGGGGTCCCTTAGGGTTCTGTTTCCCCCTCTATGCTATTTAACATCTACATGAAATCACTGGGAGAGGTCATCTGGAGTTTTGGGGTTTGATGTCACCAATATGCTGATGACACCCAACTCTATCTCTCCTTTCCGTCTGATTCCGAGGAAGCTGTCTTGGTCCTGAATCAATGTCTGTTATCAGTACCGGACTGGATGAGGGCAAACAAATTGAAGCTTAGTCCAGACAAGACAGAGGTGCTCCTGGTCAGTCAAAAGGCAGATCAGGGAATTGGATTTTGCCTGTGCTGGATGGAGTTGCACTCCCCCTGAAATCTCAGGCTCACAACCTTGGTGTTCTCTTGGATTCAACTCTGAGCCTGGATGCCCAGGTTTCAACAGTGACCAGGAATGTATTTGCACAGTTAAAACTGGTGTGCCAGCTGTGCCTGTTCCTTGAGATGTCAGATCTGGCTTCAGTGACACATACCTTGATTACATCTTAGTTGGACTACTGTAACGTGCTCTATGTGGGTCTATCTTTGGACACAGTTTGGAAACTTCAGCGGGTGCAAAATGCAGCAGCTAGAATGCTGATTGAGGCTAGTCATAGGAAACATCAAACTACCTTGCTAAAACAGCTCCACTGGCTACCTGTTCCTTTTTGGGCACAATTCAAAGTGCTGGTTATGACCTATAAAGCCCTAAATGTCTTAGGTCCAGGCTATTTGAAAAACCATATTTCCCTGTACAAGTCAGTTAGAACTTTAAGATCTGCTGGGGAAGGCTTTCTCTCTGTCCCACCACCACCTCAGTTTTGCCTGGTGAGGACATGGGAGAGAGCTTTCTCAGTGGCTGCTCCCACCCTGTGGAATGCTCTTCCACAGGAAGCTAGACATGCCCCCTCCCTGCTCTCATTTCGCCTACAGGCAAAACCTTTTCTTTTTAAACAGGCTTAGGCCATTTCCGCACAGGCTAATAAAAACGGTGCAGAGCATCCTCCATGGAGGATGTCCGCACCTGGGAGCGGACTGGGTCGGACCTATTTAACATAGATCCGCACCTCAGCCTGCTCCGGAATGACCCCAAGTGGTCATCAAGTGTGCTTTTGAAAGACCACTTAAAACAGGCCTTTCAAAAGTACGGAGCGCACCATTCCATCCCCGCTCTCCGGTGCAGATTTGCAGGCTCACACCAATGCGAGCCTGCGATCTGCCGGGGGCAGGCTTTAGGCTGGCGAGCTTCAGCGGTTGGTGGAGACCCTCAACCAACCGGAAGCACCCATTTTCATCCCTGAAGCAGTGTGGAGTGATGAGCATGCACTGCTCCGGAGCAGCGCGGACCGGACCGGGGAGCCAAGAAGTCCAGTAAGTAGCGGCACGGGGCGATTCCCTCACCCCGTGCGGAAATGGCCTTACATGTAAGCTGGACCAGGTAAACAAGGGGTTAACGAGGTGTTGGGTTTAAGTTACATTCGTTGGGGTCAGCATTAGAGAAGGAAATCAGAGATCACAAGAGACAATTGCCAAGTGAAGAATACCAGTTGGGTAGAAGCGTAGATCTGTTGAGATAGTTCCAAGGGAGAGGTTCTAAAAGTCTCTAGAGACCACAAGGGGAAAGAACAAGAAGAGACAAAGATGAAGGACCAGTTACAGGCTGGACAAGGCTTGTCTAGACTACTCCCCTCCCCTCCCCTCCCCTCCCCTCCCCTCCCCTCCCAGCATCCAGATATTACATGTGAATAGATAGAAATCTTTCAGCTAGTCATGTTATGGACTTTCTTTAAACTTCTGATTAAAATGACCTAGGCTCTTTTGTAACTTTGTAACTGCTTAAGTCATGGCTGAAGGAAGATGCCTTCATGAATGAGATACCTTTGGTGAATGAGTTTGCCTGCTTAGAATAAAAGTCTTTTCTTTTAAAACTTCCTCTTTTCACAGTCTCTTCATGTGCCTCATTTGCTGTGTATGTGTGTTTGTGTCCACACATATGGAATTCCCAGTTCCCACAAGGAATGTAAGGGAATGGCCTCTGCAGTCAGAGGTGCAGGTTTAGAGATTCTTTCCCCAGGAGATTCCTACTCAAGAGTAGGAGATAGCACTAAGAGATTCCTTCCCCACACGAAAGGGAAGAAAATGGCTTTGTCATGCTTCATCTGAGGTCTCCTCAGAGGAAGAAAGAGAAGATGAGTGCCAGGAGGATGAGCCCCAGCTTGTGGGCCCTTGTGGTACCCACGTTTTGGGGTAACACCTCCTCCAAGCATTCGTTCAGAGAATACATACTTTCCTTAGCTAAGACTGTTATTGAAGGCATGGAGAACTCTATTTGAGTGTCAGCATGTGTGTCACCCTGCCCCATGCCTCTGAATGATCTCTCCCAATGGTTACCCAAAGAAGGCAGATGTGTTATCCAAAGAACCAGATTTCTTGTTGTATGTCTTCAATTCTGATCCTTGGCTCCCTCCCTCCCTCACACAAGCACACAAAACTATGCTTGTGTAACAGGTGTAACACTTGGGAATATATGCTCTGTAATTTATTTATTTGTGACTTTAAGGCATATGCGAAGCTAGCTAGCGTAGTGAATATTTGATGCATTTTATGGTAAAAGTTAACTCTAAAGCAAAGCAGGAATTGTTATCACAATATTTGCATATCACTATTGAAATTCTGCTATGGGTCTGCGAAGGCATGTTTATATGTATGTGAGGCAATGTATGGACATGACAAACAGTGAATGCATGTCCTGGGGGGACAAGCCAAAAAAGAGAAAGAGACAACTATATGGCTAGAAGGAGAAGAAAGGTGAATGCTTCAGAAGATAGAAATGAACAGAGGAGCCCTTGATGAAATCTTTGCCCTGGCTGTGAAACATCTGTCTCAAGCACCTTGAAAAAGGACACGAGAGACAAACAACATTGGACTCACATAAGCACTGGGGAACCAATAATAGAGAAATCAGAACAAGCTGGCCAAAACTGATAAACAAAGAGGATAAAAGAGATTCCTTGGATGATTGAAACTGTAAAGGTAGAAATGAAGAAGACCACACCACCAGAACCAAGCTATGGGAAAGTATGCTGATCTTCTCCTCCCACGTGTGCACACTCTCTCTTTTGGGTTGGCTTCCAGGTCTGAGTAAGGTAAGCATTTGTGTTTGCGTTTGTGTTTGTGGGTGCATGTAGGGTTAGAGACATGGGGCTTACTACCCTGGGCTAAAGATCAGCCAGCCTCCCTCCCTCCCTCCCTCCCTCCCTCCCTCTTGTAGCCTCCATTCTTGCAAACAACTTAGCACTCTTCTTCAGACCAGACTCCTTTTGTCTCCTAATGTTTCCTCGATTGTCATACCTGTCTCTGGTAAACAACCCCCTTGTCCTAATACTTCCCCATCCATCTTGAACTTTTACATGCACACTGTTTCCGTTTTTCCTCCTCTCAAATATATGTGTTGAATCCTTACAATAAGCTGCTCTTTGTTTATTGATTTACCCATTTATGACCTATTCTATAGCTGCAAAATAAACATACTTCACTTTAACTGGTGAATTGGTCTCTGTGGAGAGGTGTCTCTCAGACCACTTAAAGCCAACTAAAATTTTTATTCCTGTGAATAGGAACAAAAAGTATTGGAAAAGTGCATACCTGAGTCTGGAACTCTGTATTCCCAAAATTTCATACTAAGTAAGAGAAGCTGGATCAAATTCAAGCTTTTGAATCTAGAGAACATTATCAACTTCAGTCTGGTCAATGTTTTGTCTCTGCATCAATGGGCTAGATAAAGAGAATGATTAAAAAAGAAAAAAAACTTGAGGGCATTGACCTGAGCAGCTTGTTCTAACTTTTAATTACAACAGAATATATCAGGCATATCTTGTGGAAAAGCAGCAGTAACAACAACAATAATACTGGCAACATGAGCATCTGGTGAAAAGGAACTGGGGCAATGAACTATAACAGCTGACTCACGTGATGCTGTTTTTATCCTTCTGTGGAATCTTAAGGCTAAGGCTCATTAACAAGTCTGTGCTCACCTGACAATTTGGCAAGATCATTCAGCACCTGTCTGCCACACTAGAAACACTTCTAGTCTTGCCAGCTTCCATTCTTTTTTTTTTATGAAACTAAAACAAAATGAAGCTGTACTAGTAGACTGCTAGGCTGTTCAATAAAAGTTTTATTGTGTCCCATTTCCAGGAAAAGCATGGTACCACAATAAATGTTGCAAATGAATTCTGGGGAGGATGGCTACATGAGTGGGGAGACCAACGTTTAATGGCTCATTTTTTCATCCAGTGAGGTAGAAAAACCCCTTCATAGTTTAGCTCCCAAATTCGGTAGTCATTTGTTCTGTCTGGTTCAAACACAGGCCCTCTGTTCTCCTGGATGCACTAAGCATGGATTAAGTCCTTCCTATTGTCTTCATAGAGCACCAAGCGCCACCAAGCACCCAACATATGCAGAGCCTGGAAAGTTCATTTTGAGAAGAATGAACATAGTGTCATGCTCAAGTCATGGTACCACTCATACCAATGTGAACACAGCTGGTCTCATTTTATTTCAGAATCTCGTCAGGATCAAACCTGATTAGTATTTGGATTGGAAACTACCATGGAATACCAAAGATTTCTAGGTACAATATTTGACTCTGCAGTTTCCTTATAGTATTCTTCCATTCCTATCAGCAGTGGCAGCATGATGCTACTGGCATCCACATCCTGATGTAGTTACGGATGGCTTTGGCAGGACATTATAACCATTGTTCTCAGAAATAACGTTCTAAGATCAGGCAGATGACACCAAAAGCTGGCCATGGGAGTACTGACAACATGCAGGTTGCAGCAAGATCAGTGATCTCCAGTCCTTATTGCAGGGATGGTCAACTTCCTTTCCTTCCTTGGAGGTTTTTAAACAGAGGCTGGATGGCCATTGCTGGGAAACTTTTGATGGTATATTCCTGCATGGCATGGGGCTTGTGGTCTTTTTCAGCTCTATGATGCTATGATTCTAACTTGGGGGTCTTACAGCTGTTTTGGACTGCAGCTTCTATAATAACTGGCTGTGCTACTTGGGAACAGTAACCTATAAGACCAATGATAGAATCATAGAATCATAGAATCATAGAAATGTAGAGTTGGAAGAGACCGCAAGGGCCATCCAGTCCAACCCCCTGCCATGCAGGAAAACCCTCAAAACACTCCCGACAAATGGCCATTCAGCCCCCGCTTAAAAAACCTCCAAAGAAGGAGACTCCACCACACTCGGTGGCAGCACATTCCACTGTCGGACAGCCCTGACCGTCAGGAAATTCCTCCTGAGGTTCAGGCAGAATCTCCCCTCCTGCAGCTTGCATCCATTTCTCCTTGTCCTGGTCTCAAGAGCAGGAGAAAACAAGCCCACTCCCTCCTCGACATGACACCCCTTCAAATATTTAAACATGGCTATCATTGTCCCCTCTCAACCTTCTCTTCTGCAGACTAAACATACCCAGCTCTCTAAGTCTGTCCTCATCGGGCATGGCTTCCAGGCCCCTCACCATTTTGGTTGCCCTCCTCTGGACCTGCTCCAGCTTATCCATATCCTTCTTGAATTGGGGTGCCCAGAACTGGACACAGTATTCAAGATGAGGTCTAACCAAAGCAGAATAAAGTGGTACCAATACCTCCCTCGATCTAGACACCATACTCCTATTGATGCAACCAAGAATTGCGTTGGCCTTCTTGGCTGCCGCATCACACTGCTGACTCATGTTCAGCTTGTGGTCTATGAAGACTCCTAAATCCCTTTCACACGTACTGTTAGCCAGCCATGTGTCCCCCATCCTATATTTCTGCATACCATTTTTGCTGCCTAAGTGTAGGACCTTACATTTCTCTCTGTTGAAATTCATTTTGTTAGCCTTGGCCCAGCTCTCCAATCTGTCCAGGTCCTTTTGAATTTTGATCCTGTCATCAGGTGTATTAGCAACCCCTCCCAATTTGGTGTCATCTGCAAATTTGATTAGTGTGCCCTCTATTCCTTCATCCAAGTCATTAATGAAGATATTGAACAGCACCGGGCCCAGGACAGAACCCTGTGGCACCCCGCTATCTCTCCAGGATGAGAATCTGCCATTGGAGACCACCCTTTGGGTACGGTCAGTCAACCAGTTACAAATCCACCTGACAGTAGCCCTGTCCAGTCCACATCTTACTAGCTTCTTTGCAAGAATGTCATGGGGAACTTTGTCGAAGACCTTACTGAAATCAAGATATACTATGTCCACGGCATTCCCTTCATCTATCAAGCAAGTAACTCTATCATAAAAAGAGATAAGATTAGTCTGGCATGACCTGTTTTTGAGAAATCCATGTTGACTTCTCGTAATTACGGCATTGTTTTCTAAGTAATTAGAAACTGACTGTTTGATGATCCGCTCCAGGATCTTTCCAGGTACTGATGTCAGGCTGACTGGGCGATAATTATTTGGGTCCTCTTTTTTTCCCTTCTTGAAGATGGGGACAACATTTGCCCTCCTCCAGTGCCGGAACTTCTCCGGTCTGCCAAGAGTTTTCAAAGATTATAGCAAGAGGTTCCGCAATGACCTCTGCTAGTTCTTTTAAAATCCTAGGATGCAATTCATCTGGCCCTGGAGACTTGAATTCATCCAGTGTGGCCAGGTATTCCTGTACTACCTCTCTACCTATTCTGTGCTGCATTTCCCCCACTTCCTCACCTGCTCCCCAACCGCCAGGTTGAGTGTTTTTATCCTTTTGGGAAAAAACTGAGGCGAAGAAGGTGTTGAGGAGTTCTGCCTTTTTTCTTCCTCCTGTTATTAATTCACCATCTTCCTTGCGCAGTGACCCTATCGTCTCCTTCTTTTTCCTTTTGCTGCGGACGTATTTAAAAAAGCCCTTTTTATTGTTTTTAATGTCTCTGGCCAGCCTAAGTTCGTTCTGTGCTTTAGCCTTTCTGACCTTCTCCCTACATCTCCTGGCTACTTGCTTATAATCTTCTTTGGTGATTTCCCCCTTCTTCCATTTCCTGTACATGTTTTTCTTAATACTTAGCTCAGCTGAGAGCTCTTTAGTCAACCATTCCGGTTTGTTCAGATGCCTTCCATTTTTCCTCCTTAATGGCACAGTTTTAGCCTGTGCCTTCAGTACCTCCCTTTTAAAGAACTCCCATGCCTCCTGAACTCCTTTCTCATTGACTATTCTTGACCACGGGATTTCAACCAGCAGCTCCTTCAGTTTACAGAAGACTCCTGTTTTGAAATCTAAGACGAATGCCTGGCTACACTTGCTTTCTCTTCCCCACTGAATGCAAAATTCTAATAGGGCATGGTCACTCTCTCCTAAAGATCCAACCGGTTCTACGTCATTAACAAGGTCTTCCCTGTTGGTCAGGATCAGATCCAGAATATTTGATCCCCTTGTCGCCTCTTCCACCTTCTGGACCATGAAATTGTCTGCAAGACAAGCAAGAAACTTGCTGGACCTTGCCGCCTTTGCAGAGTTTGACTGCCAACATATATGCGGGTAGTTGAAATCTCCCATTATTACTGTATCTCTCCTTTTTGAATGTGCAGTCATTTGGTCTACGAAAGCGCCATCGAGGTCCTCAGTCTGGCTTGGAGGTCTGTAGTAAACCCCCACTATAATATCCCTATTGTTTCTCGCTCCCTTAATTCTTACCCAGATGCTCTCGACCTGGCTTCCGGTGTTCAAGTCATGGATCTCTTCACAGGTGAAAACATCCTTGACATATAAGGCTACTCCTCCTCCTTTCTTATTTGGTCTATTTCTACAAAATAGGCTATACCCCTCTATTCCTATATTCCAATCGTGAGACTCATCCCACCAGGTCTCAGTGATGCCTATCAAATCATATTTATTTTGCTGTACTAGGAGTTCAAATTCATCTTGTTTGTTTCCCATACTCCGTGCATTAGTGTAGAGACACTTAAGTCCCCGTGCCCTTCCTGCAAGTCCCATAGCATTGTTTCCACCCCTCCCACGATTGGATGCTATTCCTACTTGGCCAATATAATTTGGGCCATTTCCCCCTGCACTTGCCGAGTCCTTGTCCTGAATAATCTTGTCTCCCTCCCCAGTTGTACTTAGTTTAAAGCCCTCCTAATCCTCCTTGTGAGACTGTTTGCAAAAACGTTCCTGCCAAGTTTCGTGAGGTGCAGCCCATCCCTTGCCAGAAGCCCATGTTCCTGGAATTTCAAGCCATGATTCAAAAAGCCAAATTGTTGGCGGTGGCAAAATGTGCGGAGCCAGCTGTTGACCTCTACTATTGTCCTTTCCCTTCGTGCACCATATCCTTGAACAGGGAGGATTGATGAAATGACCACCTGCGCACCAAGGTCCTTAAGCTTTCTCCCCATAAGCTCGTAGTCCTTTGTGATGTGGTGAAAGCTGCGCTTCACCGTGTCATTGGTTCCAACGTGAACCAAAACGAGGGGCTTACGGTCAGTGGGCTTGACCAGCCTGGCTAGCCTCTCTGTTACGTGGTTTATCCTGGCCCCAGGAAGACAGCAGACCTCTCGATTGAGCTTGTCCGGTTTGCAAACTGCCGGTTCGGTTCCTCTGAGCAAGGAGTCCCCAACCACTAGAACTCGCCTCCTCTGAGGCCTGTCCGGGGTTCTTCGACAAGCAGATTCTTCCAGGATTGCCTGGGCATTGTGTTGAGGCTGGGAGTGCCGGTCTTCCCGATGTTGGATGCTGTCCTGTTGGTGTTCAAGTTCCAGTTGCCGAAGTTGGATTCCTTCTTGCTGATGTTGTGTTCCCTCCTTCTGGTGTTCCTCATCATTCACAGCACCAAGAATGTTGAAGTGATTCTGTAGTTTGAGAGTCTCTGTTTCCTTCCTGGCCCTTCTACTTCTCCATGTGACATTCCTCCAAGCATCTCTTTCCTGGCTCACGGAACTGATTTCCTCATCAGGCAGCTCCTCCGCATATCCGGTCTTCAGGAAGGTCCTCTCTGCCCTATCTAAGAAGTCCTCACCTTCCCTAATAAGACGAAGATTAGAAACCTGTGCCTCCAGCTGCCGCACCTTGACCTCTAAGAAGGTGACCAGCTTGCACTTGCTGCAGGTGTACCCGACCACATCTTGTGGCAAGAAAAGGAACATGCCTCAAGTGCTACAGGTGACAGCAGCAGCTCCCTCCCCTTCCATACTTGATAATACAGAGAATAGAAAAAGAAAACAAAAACAAAAACTGGGCCTCCTTTCTTAATTTGAGCTGTATAAGCTATGATGTATAATTTGAATAGTTTAAAATATATTTAGCAGTGATAACTAAAACATGGCAACAATTTAATAATAAAAAAAAAGATTTATACTGTTTAAAACCTATACAGGTTTGGACAAAATTGTTAGATTGAAAAGGCACAGATAACTTCAAAATGGAAAAAAAAAAAAAAAGCCAGCCCTCATGCTATTTGGGCCTTTAGTCATCATTGTCACAATTGTCACTGCCATCTTTATCTACACTCCCATTTGCTCCTAAACTGATATTCAAGGGGGATATATTTCACACTGGGGGTGTCAGGGTAAAAAACAAAAACAAAAAAAACACCTCTCCCATGTCCTCACAGAAGGTATTGCTCCCACTGGTGGGCCATGGACAAGTCCCCTAGCAGATCTAATTCCTTGGGTAGGCTTATTTTGATTGGAGAGAGGCATTCCTTCAAGCACCGAGAACCCAGACTGTGTTGGATTCTAAATGCCATTACAAGATTCTTGGTAACCTGTACAGTTTATTTTAAATCATTGCTACATGGTTTCTATGACAGCCAGCATGGTATAGTGGTGTGAACATTGGATTATGACTCTTGAAACCAAGGTTTGATTCCCTGCTCAGCCATGGAAACCCACTGGATGACCCAGGGTGCATCATGCACTCTCAGCCCCAGAAAATCCAGTGATAGATTCACCTTAGGGTCACCTTAAATTTGAAAAAAATTGAAGGCACACAACAACAACAACAACATAGTTTCTATAAGACGTTTTGGTTAATGGTGGCTCTGGGCACACTGAGTTATAAAAATCTACCTGGGTTTCCAGTAACAGAGATGGATCCAGGAGTACTCCCAAGTTATGTACTGTACATTTCTGTGTCATATTTCAGTAAAGAAAAAAAAAAATAGCATAAGCCCATGCATTTGAAAAATGCACAGAACTAAATATCTATATATGGGGAAAATACACATAAAAATACCTTAATCAGTGGGAAAAATGTATAGGTTAGCATACATTAGTACAATTGCATATAAATGTGTACATTTTGAAAGAGAAAGTCTATGCAAAATTATACACACATTTCTAAAAACAAAACAAAACAAGTATCTTTCAGAAAGACTTATTCTAAGAGTGGAACACATTTTACCCCCCCCCCATTGTAATGATTTTGTGAGCAAAAATAAATATAAAATAAACAAAGACCTACAAAGTTACCTTAACAGATGGAGGTTCCCTCCCGCAACCCCAAATAGTTAATCTCATGAAACAATTTCATACAGCTGCAGCTAGGCTTGGTATAAATGTTTTGTTTTTATGCCAGGCAAGGGCACAATTTAGCTCATTAGATGTCTTTAACTATCCCATTGCATATTCACTTTGCACATGCAGATGCCAATTTAAGTGTCTCATATCTGTTTCCATAAGGCTGATAAATCCATTAACCGTGAAATTCAATGCAACCACGAAAAAATATTAAGTCCCTCTTGGCTTTTGTAGGCGTAGTCTCCCCTTGCGCCTATGGTGAGAAACAAGTCAGGGTTCCTGTAATCAACACAATGACTTGCAGTGAAAATTACTCACTGCTTTACTCAATAATCATGTTCCAAAAGATTAGCTGGGATGGCCACTCAGGAAAGGAAGAGAAAATACATCACTCAAAATGAAGAACACAAATGTGTATAGAATTTGCCTATTAGTAGATGCAAGTTTAGGAATAATTATTGTAACTGAAGTAGAAACACAAGACATCTTACCATAGTTGGGCAAAATGTGACCAGGTGGTCAATAAGCCTGCTCATTCTGCTGTTCTTGTGCTACTTTTTGGCAATGAGCATAATGTCTCTGCTCCCTATTCTTATGGTTCTTTGTGTTTAAACTGGATTTGGATCTGAATGTACAGATTTGGTTTTAAATGTTCTAAGAGCTGGTCTCGTGTAGTAGCCAAGACTGTGAACCAGGAAGGCCTTGATTCAAATGTTACTTCAGTTTGGAATTGAAACATTTAAGCAAATTTAGAAAAGTTTTAGGCATTCCACAATTCTCAGTCTCCTTTCTACAGCATTGGAGCAATCTTACTGGCACAATATATCAGCTACTGAGTGAATATATGTGAAGCTCTCTGAATACTTGTGCTAGAGGCCAAGAAAGACTGCTTCTTCTGGTATAAGCCTGTGTGTACTTTGTGATCTTCAGCAGAATTTTTTTTTTCACAATGAAGCCCTGAAATTTGAAAGAAAATCATGGCAGCTAACCATTTTCCCAGTGGGATGTATTCATGTATTGAGACACCAAATGCTATCAACTAGATAATTTGTTAATTCTTTACATCTTTAGTGTGTTTAATTTGTTATGGTTTATGTTAGATTTTATGTGTGTATATGCTGTTCTGAAAATCCTGATGGACAGAAGAGATAAAGAATG
The DNA here is from genome assembly GCA_948472985.1 of Iguana delicatissima. NCBI lineage: Eukaryota > Metazoa > Chordata > Lepidosauria > Squamata > Iguanidae > Iguana > Iguana delicatissima. Next base: position 845,196 of record CAOKZL010000489.1, on the reverse strand, counting down.
TGACGGTAACTGTGCTCTTGGTACCATTCTCCTCCCACCTCCTATCTGCACCAAAAATATCTCAAGGAGATTAGGTAGAATTTTGGAGCGTGTATGTATTTCTAATGTATGGCTGTATGTTTCATCTCCATTTGGAAAATAACTTTCAAAAACATCACTAAATGATGAATTCTGGGAATAAGCCAAAAAGCTTAAAGTGTCTCAAAGCTTTGCATTGCAGTCTTTCCCTACAGTCACAATTTTGATGCTTCTTTGATACTTCCAGTTATATTCAGTCCTTAGGAGAGTTAAGAGAGTTCTTTAAATGTTGCAGTTCTGAGTCTTCAGAAAGTCTTTCAGGCAGAGAGGCTTGGATCAAAAAAGAAGGTGATACAGGAGGTGCTCTTTCAGACTACTGGTACATATTTCCGAAGCAAAACACTCAAATTAGCCATGTCCATGATTGTTATTGTTTTTTAGATGGGAAATTCCTACTGACTCTTATAAGTTGAAAATAATTAAAAATGCTTTGAACCTATTGGATTTCATAATGGCTTTTTACAAAGCATCTTTTATTTCTTTTAATCAATAATATTGATTTCCCATTAAACAGAAATCCTGCACAGTTCAGCTCAGATTGTCACAGCTGTATCTTGGAGAAAAAACTATTGCCAGGTTCTTTTAAAAGAAAACATTCTCAGTTTGACAATGCACTTGGGACCAAATCTTCATGAATTAAGGCATGCTGTAGTGATTTGAGTGTTGGATTACAAGTCTGGAGACCAGGGTTCAAATCCCTGCACAGCCATGGAAACCCACTGAGTGACAATTATGCACATATTTAATAAACATAATTGCAGGGCTGAACCATATGGAAAATCAGTCCATTTAATTCATCTAATCTACACCCTATGGACTGGTATAGTTGTTTAGTTGTACCCATTTGTGCCTCTAAGATGCCTCTGAAGACTGAATTATGTCCTCAATAGTATATTCCATCAGTGGTTTCCAGATGTTCATTTAATTAACAGCTACTGAAATTCTTATCTATCCCTTTCTTTCTTTTTTTCCTCCCCACCTTTTATATATCTCATTTAGGTAATACAAAATATGACTCAATCAACATTACATTGTAGATTTGGCTGCAAAAGGTAATCTGTTATCACATTTAGACAACTCCAACCATCCTGGTATTATTTCATTCCAGTCTTTGTTTCTAGAGGCTTGTAGCATGGGGGAAAGAAAACAAAATAAAGCAGGAGGTAAAATCCAGGTCAAAGATATTCTACTGTGATAATGGGAAACGCTACCTTGGTGAAATTTACTTCACTATTAATTTCTTAAGGAGCCAATGTGGTATAGTGGTTTGAACATTGGACAAGGACTCTGAAGATCAGAATCTGAATCCCAAGTCAGCCCTGGAAACCTACTGGGTGACCTTGGGCAAGTCACACTTTGGCCCTTTCCTCACCGGGGGGGGGGGGGCAAACAGGGCTGCACATGCAGGGGCGGAGCTTACCCGCGAGCGGGTTGCTCCGTCCCTCCGGAGAGTGCGGATCCGCCGTTCCAAATGCTGCCAAATTTCGGTGGTGTTCGGTGGTGCTCAGCAGCGCCCAAAATGGCAGCCGGCAGGTTCCGGCGGCGCTCCGCCAATTAGGACAGCGCGCCAGCCAGAAGCCCGCCCCCGGGCAGATCTGCAGGGACGCGCTACCGCGTCTCTGCAGTTCTTCACCGGGGGCTGCTATGGGGCAGCGCGGGTAAGTTTTATAAAAACCACTTTTGAAGGTGGTTTTTATAAAACTCACAGAGCCACCCCGGGGCTGCGCTAGAGCAGTTTGAGGTCTAGAACCTCACTTTTTTTAACTGCTCTAGCACAGACCCCGGTGAAGAAGACCTCCTGGAGAGGTCGCTCTAGTGTGGGCAATATGCCCGTGTGGAAACGGCCTCTCTCAGCCTCAGAGGAAGGCAAAGGTAACCCTCCCCAAACAAATCTTGCCTATCTCTTTACCAGTTCTGTGCTGCATTTCCCCCTCCACATCATCTGCTCCCTTTTCCGCAGGTTGAACACTGTTTTCCTTTTGGGAGAAGATGGAAAAAAAGAAGGTGCTCACTAATTCTGCCTTTTCTCTGTCCTCTATTAGGATTTGGCCATCTTCTCCATATAGTGGCCCCAACTATATCTTTGTTCTTTCTTTTGCTACAATCATAACCAACCCCCCAACCTCCCCAAAAAACCCTTTTAATGTTTTTAAGTCCACCAGCAAGCCTGAGCTCATTCTGAGCTTTAGTTTTTCTGACCCACTCTACACTTGCTAGCTATTTGTTTAAATTTCTCTTTGGTGATTTCTCCCTTTTTTTTATTTCTTGTACATGTCCCTTTTAAATCTTAGCTCATTTGAAAGTTCTTTAGACATCCACCCTGAATACTTTAGACACCTCCCATTTTTCTCCCATATTGGAATTGCTAGAAATTCTGCCTTCAACATCTAAGAAGCTCCCATCCATCATGAACTCCCTTCTCTTTTAGTATTTCTGATCACAGGATCATACCCAGTATTTCCCTAAGGTTACTGAAATCAGCTTTCTTAAAATCTAGAATGTGTGTGTGGGTACACTTAGCTTCCCCTTTCTGCTGTATGATAAGCCCCAGGAGAACATAGTCACTTCCACCTGAGAATCCCCCCTCCTTCACCCCATTAAGATCATCAATGTTGGTTGGCAGATTTAAAACAGCTATTATCCTTTTTGCCTTTTCCACCTTCTGGACAGTGAAAGTGTCTGCAAGGCAAGTGAGGAATTTGTTGGACCTGATACTCTTGGCAGAGTCTGACTTCCAACAAATATCAGGATAGTTGAAATCTCTTATTATTATTACATCTGTCCTTTCTGAATATTTCATCATCTGTTCCAGGAAGGCATCATCCAAATCCTCAATTTGGCTTGGGGGTCTGTGGTAGACTCCACAATGACATCGGTGTTGTTTCTCTCCCCCTCAGTTTTTACCCAGATGCTCTCAACCTGGTTTCCAGGATTTAAGTCATGGATCTCTTCACTAGTGTAAATGTCATTTCTGAATTATGGCAAGCACAAGGTGACCCTATCATGAGGTTTTCCTAGCAAGGTTTGTTTGGGGTGTGTGTATGCCTTTGGCTTCCTGTGAGGCTGAGAAAATGTGACTTTCCCAAGATTGGCAAAAGGGTTTCCATGTCTGAGTGGTGATTTGAACATTTGTCTCCAGAGTTGTAGTCCAGTACTCAAACAATGCTACCATGCTGGTTTTGCCTGGAGAAAAAGGTAGCACGAAGAAGTACTAGACTCCTAGCATAGCACCCCCAAAAGTACCTAATACACAGTTATACCAGCATAAATCTCCCAGAAGATTTCAATCAAAGTTTGCCAAATTTCAGACAGTTACATAAAGTATGGGTTGCTTGCTTGTTACACAAATTTTCTCATCAGTTGATATCTTAAAGAAAAATCTTAGCATGTTTGGCTAAAACATGAAGGGAAGATTGTTTCTCCTGTGGAGATGAAAGTTGGCTTGGTTTCAGAAGTGAAGACACACAGAGAGAGGCCTTCTGAATTCTTCCTTTGTAGGCTATTGCTATGAAAGTGAAACAAGGTTGAAGTGTCTGTAGTAGAAATCCCAAAAAACTTCAAAAAAAAAAAAGAGAGAGAAAGAGAGAAATAAAGAAAAGAAGAAAAGGAAAGGAAAGGAAAGGAAAGGAAAGGAAAGGAAAGGAAAGGAAAGGAAAGGAAGAAAGGGGGGCAGAAGGGGTTCAGTGTCTTAGAGTGTGGTAGAATCTTCTTCTTTTGAGGTTTTTGAGCTGAGGCTGGATGGCCATCTGTTGGGAATGCTTTGATGAGTGTTCCTGCATAGCAGGGGGTTGGACTTGATGGCCCTTGGGGTCTCTTCCAACTCTATGATTCTATGAATGCTTTGGTGAGTGAAAATTATTTGCTTTTACTCATACCCCCTCCCTCTTGACAGTCTGGGTACATTTTATTTTGCCCTCCAAAAATGGCACATGTCCTAGAAATTTTGCCCAAGTAAAAAAATTGCAGAATGTCAGAAGGATATGTGCAGGAGCTAGAAACTGCAATGAAGAACAGTTAGAATGTTTTGTTTTCTATTCAGTTGGCCCTGACAGAAAGTGGAGTAACACAGGGGCAGATGATGTGCGGCGAGCATAATAGGAGAGGTAGCAATACTGTATGGAGGTCTCTTTCTGTGAATGTGGGAAAGAGAATATTGTCTAATCAAGCCATGTAGACTAAACCTCCTCTCCACTTGGACTAAGTGTTGCTGTTGGGCAGAAGGACTTGGATATTCAGCCACCTTCAACAAGGTACTCGCTCAGAACAGATTCCATCAAACCGGTTTCCATCAAACCATTTCTTCATTTTGGAGAAAGAACTAGCAAGAACCACTGACCACTGTCCAGTGTAATACACTATTCCAGGCAAAGAGCTGGACAGTCTAGGAAAAAATTGATCAGAAGCTACAGCCAATGGTCATAAAACTACCACACTTCCTCTCAAAAACCTGTTTTCTTTCCCTGATGTTTTATTTATATAGAGAACTTGGGGGATTTTGCATTAGTTTTTGGAGATCACACTGTTTGTGTCCCTCGGAATCCAATTTGCTGACAAATTGTAAAAAGTGTTCAGATTTGGACTGCTTCCAAAGAGTTCCATTCAATTTCAGTATCTCCCAGATCTATCCAAATCAATCTGATTCAATTTCCTGTTAGCTCCAAATCCTCTTTTCTTGCATCACCCAGCTTTTTTAAAAAATCATTTAAAACTTTTCTTTTTTCTGTTGTAGATTGAAAAGAAGTTTGTGGGTGGGAGGGGACACATTTTAAGTGGGGAGATGTCTGGAGGCAAAAGAGTCAACGGCCCTTTCCTCATGGGGGGGCGAAATGGGGCCACGCGCACAGGGGCAGAGCTTACCCGCGAGCGGGTTGCTCCGTCCCTGCGGAGAGCGCGGATCCGCCGTTCTAAACGCTGCCGAATTTCGGCAGCGTTCAGCGGCGCCCAAAATGGCAGCCAGCGGCTTCCAGCGGCGCTCCACCAATCAGGACAGCGTGCCAGCCGGAAGCCCATCCCGGGCAGATCTGCAGGGGTGCGCTACCGCGTCTCTGCAGTTCTTCACCGGGGGCTGCCACGGGTCAGCGCAGGTGAGTTTTATAAAAACCACTTGTGAAGGTGGTTTTTATAAAACTCACAACGCCACCCCTGCGGCTGCGCTAGAGCAGTTTGAGGTCTAGAACCTCACTTTTTTTAACTGCTCTAGCACACCCCTCAGTGAAGAAGACCTCCAAGAGAGGTCGCTCTAGCGTGGGCAATATGCCCGTGTGGAAATGGCCAACAAGGCTGTTCTCAACTCTTCCTCTATTCATGGCTGAAGTTTTTCACAACTACATTTTGTTATGGGGAAGCAAGCTGTCAGTAAATTGTTTCAACTTCTTCTCATGTGATTTCTAACATCTAGTTTGGCCCTAAGAGGACTGCGAAAGACACATTCTGCAAAATTCAGAGAGAAATCTCTAGGCTTCCCATGGCTCCTGTATTTTAGCTGACACATTGGTGAAGTTTAATTGGTTCGAAAAGATAAGAGCTTTTTTTTTTAAAAAAAATGTGGATGTTTATTAGGGGTAATTAATAATGTCACTCTCATCACACAACTACAGCAAAATGACTTTGTTTCTGTAGATTTCTAAAGCAACAACAGTGACAACGGCCAAAGACAGAAAAAAATATATGAATTAAGCTACATACCTGTTGGAAATAAACTTCTCTATTTATTCTGCTTCTTCCTAAGATGAAACAAGCAGTTCCTAGCATGGAACTGTCATACTATTACATGCAACAGACAACTTCTCTAAATATACATTGCATAGATCTGGAGAGGAATAAAATAAGAAGAGAGCAGTTCAGTGAGAGCAAAGGAGTGTCTTGTCCAGGGTGTTCTTTCCAGTTTTGGGAAAGATTTCTATTTTGGATGGCAACTCTCAGAGTTGTTTAGCCAGCATGACAACTAGCCATCCAGGACTTATGAGAATCAGGATTTATAAGCTCAGGACTTCTTCTGTGCAACAGTTGCTCATGATTGTTTGCATTTTCTAAAGACAATATACAGAAATATTATTTTCTACACAGAAAAATATCTGTTTCTTGTGCAAAAACACAGGCTGCAATTGAGGACTTATTCTGTGCAAAATTCATATGTAGCATTTCAAAGAGAATAGCATTTTCTGTAAAGAATATAACTTTTTCAACACAGAAAATAATATTTAAGCTATCATTCTTATGGTAGGGGTTGGAGCATGTGATTCCAAGAGGCTGGTGGATAGAAACTTCCATCATCCTTTAGCTCTGGTTATACTGACTAAGGATGATGGAAGTAAAAATCCAACAGGATTTTTGCTCCCCAAACCCACCTTAGGTTATGCCCTCTGAGTATCTCTGCAATGAAAGGCAAAAACAGGCTGACATGAATTTCCACTAAAGGTTTTCTTGCCACACTTCTGAAGCTGGAAACCAGCACAATTCTGTTTACTTCATTCAGTGTCACAATTAGTTGAAATGAAAATATCTGCAGAAGCAGTTTGTGCTGTAAATTATTAGGTAATTAACCTTAATGCACCCTGTTCAGATTCTCAACTAAAGAAGGCAGCTGAGAGTTATTTTTCCCCCAAAGGATCCAATAAATATGATTGCAGGGATGCAGCATCATAAATAAATCAAGGCTCTCTAATGTCATGAGAGGGATTTGAGAGGAAACTAATGGAGACTAGAAAAAGATGGGGCAGGGTGAGAGAATGTAACATTCATTTCCCAGGGCTAGAAGAAAGAGGTGCATGACATATAGATGTAAATAAAAAGAAGATTTCAGTGCAGATGTGATAAAGTTGCACATTCAGTTCTTTCATTCAGCTTACTTTCTTTCAGAGAAAACAAGACTGCGTACCTGCCAATACTGCACATATAGAAATCAGGACATGTGTGTCCAGGCAACATCAAAATGTGGCCAAGATGGCCAAAGTTATTGATGAAGTAGAATACACATGCTAGGAAAGGGTGCGGAAGTTTGCTTTTGCCAGAGCCTACAGGGAAGGATAAGGTTCTGCCCCTCTCCTCTCCTCTCCTCTCCTCTCCTCTCCTCTCCTCTCCTCTCCTCTCCTCTCCTCTCCTCTGAGAGCAAACTACTTTTGCACATTGAACTATGCTTGTAGCAACAGCAGTAAGCTGAGGGGGAAAGCCGGAGTAGGAGGGAGAAAGTGGAACATTTTAAAAGCAGATAACAAAAGCAGGATGACAGAGAATTAATTGGGACTACCTTCACTAAAATGGAATGGTTGGGCAGTATGAGACTGGGAGGGAAGAGTATGTTGATGCATAGGTAAAAAACCTGGAGTTCTGAATATTTTCATGGAAACAAACATGGATGTTAAAGAGTGATGGGTAAAGATGGGATGGTAGGTCCAGACTTCCATTCACCCACACGTAAAACTGTCAACTAGTTTGGTTCCTCTTGGTCACTCTGGTGTTTGTTGCATATTTTTACTGCTTCAGGTGCAGAAGACAACAGTACTCCCACCCTGTTCCAGGAACTGGACTGCCAATTAGGCCTTTCTTCAAAATTAACCACCAGGGAGCATCCTCCACTGCTCCTAAAGGGAACAGGTTAGTTTAAGGCATAAGGGGAAGATTGCACATCAGTATGGTCTTACCATCAAAATCTTGCTGCCAATTCCCAACACTTGCTACTTGAGGCAAAGACCTCATTTTGCCTTGTGGTAGGACCAGACCTGGATTGACTCCTCTTACTGATTCAGAATCAGAGTCAGCCATTTAGATCCATGTCAGAATGGCGGTTGTGTGGCCAATGGAAATGAGAAGATCAAAAGCAGTTTATATGACCATAAGCAACACGTTGTTCAGACTGTGAGCAGAAACAGTTGTTTTATAGGATGAAGTGGAACCCTACTGGCCAGAGGTGATAGATATTCCAGACCAAAAGCTAAAATAAAATTGAACTATGAGTAAAATTAAAAGCAATTTTAAAACATACCCACTACAAAAAATTATTAACATCAAAATCAAAACATGATTTCCTATCTATCTATCTATCTATCTATCTATCTATCTATCTATCTATCTATCTTTAAAAAAATAATTTTTAAAAAATCTCTTAACTCATTATATTGTTTGATATAGTTTTAGCTTTTTACTTTTTAGCTTGTTTAAATTATCTCACTGTTTTTTTAACCCGTTCAACCTGTTTTAAAGCTATTTGTAAGCTGCCCTGAGATTTCATGATATAGGGTGTATAAAGGTGTAAATAAATAAGCAAATAAATAAATTGCTCTTTCTCTATTACCAGTTTCATTTCAAAGGTCTATTGAAGGGCGGGGGGGGGGGCGAAAAAGAAAAGGTCTTTGCTTGCCTGCAGAAGGAGGAGGGCAACATTCCAGACTTTCAAAGGAAGGTGTTTCAGAGCCTGAGATCAGCCAAGGAGAAGACCCTCTCCTGTGTTCCCATCAGATGTGCCTATGATGATGGGAAGAGAGAAAGACCTCCTAAGAAGATCTCACAGCATAAGCAGGCTGATAAGAGATAATGCATTCCTTCAGTTAACTGGCCCCAAGTTGAACTATTGATTACAGTGCAGTGGCCATGTAATGATAGTGCTGCAACAGATCAAGCCAATATACATGTTCACTGTGGTGCAGAGTATAAAGAAAAGGATCGTGATCCCTGTTTCAAGAACCTTGATATGGTCTGCCTGTGCCGGTTATTCATTCCCAGCCCAACTGTTTTTCATTCAAAATATAGGTCTTGTCAGTTAGCAGGAGAACATATGTTGGTGGGCAGCCATATAAGCACAGTACAAGCCATAGCTCTGGGACAGGAAACTAAGGCCATTTCTCCACAACGACACTCTTCCATGTCATTGTGCTGCAGTCCAGGGTCCAGAAGGGAGCGAGTCAGTAACGCTTCCCTCTTCATCTACTCAGTCCATGTGGAAGAGACGCAATAGCACCATGTCTTCCTTCTGCAGCGCAGCCAGGCTTTTTCCATTGCTGCGCTATGTAAGGAAGCATCGCCAATGTGCTTCCGTAGCTTCTGCATGGCCAGAAGTGACAGGAGTGCCATGCAACCACAGACACGAAATGGATTTTTTTCTGTTTTGCGAAAACTGCACAAGCACGATGCTCCGCAACAGGATGGCAGTGGGACGGCGATGTGGAAGCACGACCTGCTGACTGCTGCCATCCTGCGGCAGAAATGAGACAGTGACGACGTGTGGAAAGGGCCTCACAAGGATAGGCATTTGCTCCCCTCACTATCCCCCCATGAGCTGCACCATTGTGTCACTCTGGGTTCCATGATTGACCCTAAGAATAGCTGATTTTCATACTATTTTCACAGGACTAGGAGTTGTGGAGGTAGCTTGCTGTTTCCATCTGCTTACACTCACACATCTTTTCACTGTATAGCCGACAGTGGTTTAGTTCATACATATAGGCTCAATACACATTGGCTGCAACATCAAATGATGACTTACACGAATAGTTAGATGAGTTATTACAGATCTATCTCAGCTAAGCACAACCAATCATATTTTCCAATATGACTCAAATGACATGGTTTTCAATAGAATCAGTCCACCTGTACAGGGATTAAACCCCAAAGAACTATCCAGATGTATTGGTAGATGTGCGTAGAAGAGGGTTGTTATTGTGCCCTCTGGATTCATTTCCTTGTTATGCCCATTCCCAGCACGTTTTATACTACTTTTGCATAAGCACTAATCATGGGTAGGTCCTGCACGTATAGCAGTGAATGCTATAAGCTTTAATTCCAATTTTGCAGTATAGGCATAGACAGCCAAAAAAGGCTAATAAATGGGTCTTAGAGCAAATCAAGGCTGAACTCACCATAGAAGCCAGAATGATGAAAATGAGGCTATCATACTTTGATCATATCCTGAAATGACATGATTCAGCAGAAAAGTTGATAATGCTTGCTTAAGTGGGAGGCAATGGGAAGAGAGGAAGACACACTGGCAGGTGAATAAACTCACCTAATGAAGCCACAGTCCTGAATTTGCAGGGTTTGAGCAGGGCCGTGGTTGACAGGGAATCTTGGAGATCTCTCATTCACAGAGTCACCATAAGTCAACACCAACTTTATGGCAATTAACAGCAACACGCCCATACCTTCACTTAGAACATCCACAGAGGAGCTAGGGACTGTTCTCATTTAATGCATGTAAACATGTGAAGTGGAAGAAAAAGGAGTCAACATGATGGAAGTGGAGAAAAGTGCAGCTACATTTGCACAAATGACTATGTGCTTATAGGAAGCAGTAGATGTAAAGACAGGTTGTTAGGAATCCTTGATTATTGCCTTTGTTGCTTCTGTATCAGAAAGAAATTCTTAGATATAACCTCACTTCTTCCCAGACACAACTTTCCTCTTTCTTTTGGACATACAGCTAGTGCTAGCACACCTCCATCTTTTCTCTTTCCCAGATATGTAATTCACTCTAATAAAATTTATTTCACTGAAGATGTTCTGTTGATTATTTCAAAACTAGCATCAATATAGGTCAATGTAACACTACAATCAAGTGGGTGTTTGCCATCTAGATTCAACTGTTGCAATCCTTCCTTCCTTCCTTCCTTCCTTCCTTCCTTCCTTCCCTCCTTTGTAAGGGAAACATTGCTGCTTATTACTTTTTCAATCAAGCATGCTGCATACACCACATGCCTTACTGTTTTCTGATTTCTTTGCCAGCCCATGCACAAATGTCTTGTGTTTGGCCAAATGATGACAATATATCAATACATTTTTAAATGTGAAACTTTGCAACACAAAGTACATTTGTGCAAAAGGGTTGACCAAGGGTGGGAGGGAATCCAGTAGCCTCATTTCACGGAGAGGCATTTAGTACAATTAGCTTAGAAAGCTAGAAGAATTTACATATTCTTTCTTTCTTTGTTTATTTATTAGCATTTTAGACAAAAATGGAAGCAATTGCTAACTGTGCTCAAGGAATTCTCCAAGTAAATAATATGCCAAGGACATTAGACAGAACAAGTCTAATGTTAATAAGTGGTTTTAGTAATTCTTGCTGCAAAACACTGTGCATTCTATCAGAATCTGGAAGTCTTCAGAGGAACCATGGCTGCAGACAAATACTAACAAACTAGTAGTCCACACATGCTGGGTAGTAAAGCCAGCCAATTTCAAAAGGAATTTACCTATTGGTTTGTAACTGGATCCTCTTCTTTCCTATTTGGTTTAAAGTTATAGATCAATGATGAAATGAACTCTTCTGGTCTTGTTCAGAATGATGCTGAGCAGGGCGGGGGGAGTCAAGGCATTTCCCCCGAGAGTCAGAGAATACAATCCAGCAGAGGTATTCCATTGGCACATAGGGATATAATTCTTCACTGAATTTCTTCTTGAAGGAAGCAAAGAGTAATCCTAGCATGCATTTTTTAAGCCAATTCACAATTCAGGACTTATTCTGTGCAAAATTTGCATGTGGCTGTTTTTGCATAGAAAAGAGACTTGTCTGCATGCAGAATAGGATTATTCTATGCAGAAATATTGTTTCTTGTGCCAAACCTGCTGATTCCTATGCAAAAATACTGTTTTTATGTAGGTCACTCATGTTCAATTTTTTTACAAAGCAAAACAGCTTTTTCTGCATAGAGGAAAGAGAAAGATATTTCTGTGCAGAGATGTTATTTCCTGTGCACAAAATGCTGTTTTCTGTGCAGAAAAAATGTTTTCTTTGCAATACAGCCATACGTGAATTTTATGCAAAGTAAGTTCCAAGCTGTGAAGATGCTTATCAGTGTAGTATTCTTCTTGTTACGGTTTCTCAACATGTGCAAAGCGTTTCTGCAACCTTTTTTAAAAAACTTTTTTTGAATATTCTTTCCATTCTTACTCACAGAATTGCTTCCTTCAGTGGAACCTGGGGAGCAGTGATTCCTTCTCCCATTTCAAGTTACATGGAAAGGCTGGGGCAGGTGTTTGGGCAAAATGGAAAATTGGAGTGAAGGGGAAAGAAAGAAAATTCCAAGACTAATGGATATCTGGTAGAGTTCATCAATTGTTTAGTATGTTTTCTATGTCCTGTTCTATGCAAAACCAGGCCCTATCTCACATTGATGATGTTTCCAGAAAAACAATAATTCTTTAACCTCTTCCTGGTCAAATAAGCCTCTGCTTCCCCTAACTGCCTGTGTATTTCCTTCCCTCCAACCACTCTCTTCTTTCTACTCCTGTAGTTATTTTCTCTGAAATTGTGGTGCGATAGAAAAAGAAAGGCCCATCCCTCTGAATCTTTCTGGCTCTTGGCAATTGCTATGGCTTTGCATTTGGTACCAGAAGCACTGAGAAGTGTGGGCTGTCAGGAACATTGGGGAAAAAAGGAACACCTTCTTTCCTCATTCAGATTAAAATCCAAAATGGTGAAGAGCTCTCAGAGCCATCACATTCATGTCATACTTGAGATGAACACTATGAGCTGTGGAAATGCTTATTTCAAAGCCTGGAAATATGAATCTCGACAACATCACTTCTACAAAGGCAACCTGAATCATTATTTGATTTTTGTTGTTTGAGCATTTCAGAATTTGAAGGGTGGCATTTTTCAAGAGGCCAAATTGAAATTGCTACCTGTCAGAATCTGCAATTGAGGCTACATCTTCTGTTTCCTAGCAAAATAAATTGGGCAGTGTATGCTTCTGATTCTGATGATGAAAAATTAGGAGAACTGCTTCACTGCTGTCTGTTTCTCTGGTCCAAGAGTGGCGGCAGAATCTGTCATAATCTGTTTTTCAAATCAAACCATTCTTTTCGTAGGTGAATGGAAAGAGATCAGACTATATTGGGTTGGATCACTGGTCCACTTAGTAGAGCGTTTTCCTCAAGAACAGGCAGTGATGACCCCTTTTCTGCCAGGAATGTTTCCCAGCTCCACCTGGAAATAATGGGAGATAAACCCAAGGGACTACTACATGAAAAAATGGGGCTGTGGGCCTTGATTCCTTGATCACTAGAAAAGAGAGTAACATCTATGTTCCTAGCTAGTGGGCAATCTGGAATATGCAGACCAGCCTACACAAGGACTATACAGTATGGTTATAAACCCTTGATCCCATTTTTTCCCCACACAAGCAAGGTTGAATAACTACAGTAGATTTCCCTCCACTGTGGGAGAAAACAAATATTCCTCCCTGGTATTCTTCCCACTTTCGAATGTTCCAAATATTGTGCAGTTTTTTTTCTATTAAAAAACTCCCTCAGTTTTTATGCAAGAAAAAAAAACTGTTTCCTGGGCCAAAAACCAGTCTTTTCTGTGCAGAAAACAGTGTGTTTGTGTGTGTGTGTGTGTGTACAGAAAACAGTCTTTTTGCACAAACCAACCACTTTTTCTTTGCTGTCAGTGGTGTAGCGAGGGGGGCCAGTGGAAGCAGTCTGTGCTGGGTGGCACTTTTTTTTGGAGTGCCACCATGGTATCTCCAAAACAAATGGAACCTGCTTCCATAGTCTACCAACATTATCCACCCCAACCTACCTTCCCTTTTTGATATGCGCCAGCCAGCCACTTCCACAACAGGCACACGGCTCCTGTGGCGAACCAAGTCAGAACACCTGGAGGGGCACATGGAGGGGGTAGAGGGAGGACTTGCCCACCATTTCCCCCCTTTTTGTTGACATAGCTGCTAAGGTGAGCTGAGAGGGCTCTCATTACTACTGTGGCCACCATTTTGGGGCAAAGGACAAAGTGTCCAGATGCCAGTTCATGTTTTCCCTGCCTCCTCATTAGTACTAAAGAGCTGGCTTCTTTCTCTGCTCCATTAGTGCCGTTCCCACTACCTCGTGCCATCATTTCATTTTTAAAGCCAGCTCAATTGTATTGAGAGGGGTGGTAAACTCAGGCACCTCCCCCTCCCGGGTGGCAAAAGCTCTAGGTATGCCACTGTCTGCAGTAAAATTCCTCTGAACACTTCAGGACATTTGAATGTTAAGAGAAAACTATGCAAACTTCATTCTGGTCTGCTATTCTTCCTAGGCTTCTTGGTTGTTGGGAAATCTGTTTTTCAACACAGGAATGAATAAGTATGAATGTTCTTTTCATTCTCAGTGTATGACATGAAATGGGGACACAGGTGAAAATGAAGAGCTTGACAGGTATTGTATAAGTGGACTCATTTGTGATTTTTCATGCCCCTCCAACTTATCTGGTAGTGCACAAATTTTTGCACAGGTGAACTCTTCTATACAGCCCTATGCATAGCTGCATATAGGAGCCTCTCCGCTTCAGACCAAATTTATTCATTGTCTCATTCATTTGTGACTTTGCCCATGAGCCCATTTTGATGAAAACTATGCAATGTCATTAGGGACTGACAGCCTGATCACCATGTGCACCCATGAATGCATAGAATTACGCCAGTCCATGGCAAAAATTAATTTAAAGGTCATTGTTAGCTTCCTTCACCTTCTTTGGCTTTTCTTCCTCATCTTCACTGCTTTCATAATGCTTCCTTATTTTCCTTATAGCATGGCTGGACCATTGTGCAGTGCTTGGTCACCAATAAATTTAATCACATACATAAACCACATGATTTGTTTCTCTTTTGTGACTACTCCTGAGGACTTTATGAGCTTCTGATATTTGTCAAGTCCAGTTGACAAAAATGCGATCTGTCATTAAATCCTAGCATTAAGGAATACATTCTGATTTCTTTGTGCATGAAAAGAACTCAGGGGGGAAGAAAGCTGTCCTCCTGTCCATGGGTATGAATAACTCTTATTGACATTAATGTGATGGGTTTTGAGTAATGCTGAGCACAGCTTGAGGGCTAAGGTTCATTCATCCTGAGTAATAGTAGTGATGAAGAGAATATGAAGAAAGGCAATCTGTGAAACTTTTCAAACTTGAGAAAAGTTTTTTTTTCTCACTCTCTTTTTCTTGCATTTATGTTAGTTAATGTTAGTGATTAGTGTTCTGTTAGTGGTCTTTTATTATATCAAGTAGAATCTTGAGGGGAAAAAATTGGATTATCCCATCCAGTCACAGGGAAGGATTTTGCAAAATGTGAGAAATCTACAATCCTCCCTCCACATTTGTGGATTTGACCTTTCTGAATTTGATTATTCATGAGACATGTGCTTGCCTTCCCTCTCCCATTTTCCTCATCCTGTTCCCTTGCATCCCTCACCCCAGGCTTGTGAGATTTGTGTTTAAAATAGATGTTTTTCTCCTTCTGGGTTTGCACTCCCTCAATTGTTGGAGGCATGTCCTCTCTGCCATGTGGCTGCACATTCTGCTGCATAATGGCTGCTGATTGGCCAGGTGCTCTCTTTGCCCCAACCTTCCTTTGTCAAGATGGCTACTGGGAGTAGCTAGAACACCAGAACTCTGCCCTGCTCTGTCAGAGGGGAATGTACTGGTAAGCCCTTTACCTTGTCTTTTTAGCCCCCCAGGAATGCAAGGGACAGAGGCAAAGGAATAGGAGGGGGAGCTATGGAGAGGAATTGTGCATGAACATTTTTCCACATTCATGAGAGTTCTACACCTTGAGTCCTCACAAATGTGGAGGGACTACTGTATTTTATTTTTACACTACAACTCCCAGAATGAAGACAAAGATTTTTTTAAAAAGAAGATGCAATAAATGGAATAAAAAGTACACTGATCAGCACTGAAACAATGATGGTGCTGACAGACAGAAATAGTGTTTCACTAGTTTTGTTTTGAATATCATACTTTATAAACAAATACCAAAACTTGGCTGGGCATTGCTTCTTTCATATGAGAAATATCAAGTGCTGAATAATGTGTTCGCTATCCGAAAGTTCAATGCAATGAATGGAATATATTTCTTTACTAGGATGAGAGATATGTCTACAAGATGGTGGCCCAAGATATTATTGACACAAAGTTGAATATCTCTAGATAAATTGTCTTAATTTATAATATTGGGTCAGAGTCAGTGATACATACAATTGGGGAGGGAAAAGGAGATTGTAATGAAAAATGCAAGAAACGTCTACAAACTTTTCCATGAATGCTGCTCTCTGTAGCAAGAAGCAGAAACACAAATGCATTTTTGGAACAGCTTGATGTTTATCCATAAGAACTTTAATGGCAGTTTGCAAATGGGAAGCAGACAGTTCCACATAATGACAGTCTTATCTCTATAGTGAATTTGAAAGAAGTGATTGCCTACAAATAAGATAACCACTTGGAAAGTTGCTTATGAAAAGGAACTGATTCTTCTCAAAAGTGGCTGTGTCCGAGAACAAGAAATCTAGTCATTTTCCACCCATGCTCATAGCATAGACAGAGAGCCAATAAGCTCCTAGGAAAGGCCAGAAAAAAAATCACTGTAAAACAATGTGGTATTCAGGTAATGCACAATTGCTTTCTGCTATCTGAAATCTCTATCCAGATGAGTTGGTTAATGCCAGAACCACTAATCTCGATCACTACTATCCTTTCTGTGAAAGTGCAATCCTACACTATCTATTGGGAATTAAGTTTTGCTTATTCCAATGTGGCTTGCTGCCCAGGTACCAAGAATTAATCCTGAATAATTACCATTCTGGCCAGCCAAACATTGTTCCTCAGCAAAGATTATAGCTGAGATCTTATATATGCATTGTTGTTGTTGTTAGCTGACGTCAACTTTAACTTATAGTGGCCCTATGGACAAAAGACCTATCAGTTTTCTTCACTGTCCAGCTTTCACAACCATACATAGAAATTGGAAATATAATGGCATGGATAATCCTAACTTTAGTATTCCATGAGATATCTTAACACTTCAGGATCCTTCATAGCTGCCCTTCCAAGTGCTAGTCATCTTCTGATTTCTTGCCTGCATTCTGATTAATGAGTGAGCAAGATATGGAAATCTTGAACTATTTCAATGTTTTTCCCCTCTAAGGTTCTGTGAATTATCTGTGGTCATTACTTTTCCTAATACTGGACTGTAAACCTGCATTTGCATTTTCTTCCTTGATTTTCATCAGTAATTGTTCTAAGTCTTTGCTATTTTCTGCTAGTAGTGTGGTGTCATCTGCATATATTAAACTGTTGATATTCCTTCCTCCAATTTTCACACCTCTGTCTGATCAACGACAATCAAACATCGTGGTACATCCATTTCTTTAAGAGCAATCCATAGTTTTTCATGGTCTATACAAAGGCTTTGGTACAATCTATGAAGCACAGGATGATTTTCTCTTGAAATTCCTTGGTGTGCTCCAGTGCATTTGCAATATTATCCCAGGTGACTCTTCTTCTTCATCTAAGGGGATAGTACCAGTAATCCCTTTACCTTGTCTTTTTAATTCCCCCTGGGAGTGCTCTTGTCCTTCGCCATCTACCAGTCATTCTTCATTCCACCTAGCTCTATCTCTGTCTTTCTCTCTTTCTCCTCCTTCACCTACTGATTTAACCAGCAAATTGCTGTTCCTGTCTGAATGCAACCTATGTTCCTGTTCCTGTTTCTGTAATAAACCACATATTTGACATTCTAAATGCTTTCTAGGGTTTGGCATGCCTTGCCAGATAGGGTTTGCCTTGCTTTCCCTTTACATTTTCCCTGCCCAAGCACCCCTGAAACACGTGTAGCATATTCTGACTTTGGGTTAGGGGTAATTAAGTTACACAGGTATGAATGCACATGTGGATACCTGTAACAACGTAGTCTTAAAGTACAAGTTTGTACTATTGGTGCCTCTTTTGACCTGATAAGTACAAGTTGGAGCCTAGTGGTTTGTAGTGGTTTGAGCATTGGACTACAACCCTGGAGACAAGGGTTTGATTTCCCCACTCAGCCATGGAAACCCACTGGGTGACCTTGGGTGCATCACACACACTCAGTCCCAGAAAAGCCTGAAATAGGTTCTCCATAAGTTGGAAACAACTTGAAGGCACACAACAGCAACAGCAACAACAAAAACAACAGCAACACTAGTTGATAGGACAATAGGCTGTAGAATAACAATAACAACAGCAACAACAAAAATGATGATGATTATGTTAACAACAACAACTTGAGTCCCAAAACTGGGACTTCATTGCTTATAAAACGTAAAAGAAATACTGAGAAAAGCACACACAAGACATAAATAGAAACATACAAAAGTTATTACTGAATTGTAATTAAACCACCTATCAAATTAAAACCATTTTTATAATCCATTAACAGAGAATAAAGTCAGTAAAACAGCTCACTGTTAAAATTCCTTGAGTCAGTTTCTAAAAGCACGTCAGATGGAAATTTTCATTGGTCTATGGAAGGACAGCAAGAGGGAAGTCATCCTAGCCTCCCTAGGGAGGTAGTGCCGAAGCCAGAAAGTAGCCACTGAGAAGGCCATTTCCTGTGTTGCCACCAAATGTGACTATGAAGGTAGTGGGACAGAGAGAAAGTCTTTCCCCAAAGATATGAGGGCCTAGTCAGTTCCTTTAGTCCAGTTCTTGGATCCAAAACTGTGTAGGGCTTTATAAGCCATAACCAGCATTTTGATGTTCATTGGGTTCACATTTCCCTACCAAAATATTTATTCCACGCCTCCCAAGATTGGCAAAAAAATGAAAAGCCTCTCATTCATATGTGAGACTTAAGGTATGTTTTGGCAAATAAGAAATACATGCATTTGAATAATGCTCATGACTTAAAATGTGCATATGTGGAGATATGTGTGCAAAACACACATATTTTTTTGTGCAGAGAGAAGGAGGAGGAGGAGGAGGAGGAGGAGGAGAAAACCTTGCAATGTGATACAGGACTGGATAGCACAAGGATGCTGGTGGGTCTGTGAGAAATGCCTCTAAAATGAAACTGATAGGTTTCACATACCCACTGATGAATATCTTAATTTGAAGTATCAAACATTCTTAGCTTCATCACAGGAATCTAGATATTCATCTACCACTCTGAACGTGACTGGCACTCATTTTTCAATTCACAGTTGCCAGACCCTGTCCTCCTCCCAAACCTGGAAAGAAGAAGGGAGAGAGGAGGTTGTCCTTGTAATTCTTCTATTTATTCTGAGTTGCCTCCAAAGCACAGCTTGACTATGCTTGTTTCCCAGCTTCAAGCTCAGGAGGAGGGATAGGGCTTGCTCATGTCATGCTGTTCTTTGGAGTCAGTCAAAGCATTGCAGAAGCACAGCACAGCTAGGAATGGAAGATAAATTTGTTTGTTTTGCACTTTAATGTAAACCTACTCAAGTCACACTTCTTGAACCAATACTTAAAGCAAGCACAGATCTTCTTTGTTATTCATTTTCCTGGACTTCTTCCACCATAAAATGTGTAGAAAAATCCATATTTTAACCAAAGTTGGAGACAAAAATGCATTATGTAAGAGCAAAATTATGTACAAAAATGTGTATACTCTGCAAAATGTGCACAAAAATGTGTATACTATTATTATTATACCCATTTTTTCCTAATCAGAAGCCAGTGCAGAGAGAAAAGCCCACAATTTGCACATAATCGCAAATCACAAATATCTAAATCAGTGGTTCTCAACCTGTGGGTCCCCAGATGTTCATGGACTTCAGCTCCCAGAAGCCCTGAGCATTGACCATAGTGGCTGGGGCTTCTGGGAGTTGAAGTCCACAAATATCTGGGACCCACAGGTTGAAACCACTGATCTAAATGAATAAATTGTATGCCTGCTAAGATACCATAAAAACAACAGAAGCAAATAGTTGTAAGGGAAAAATCAAATACTTGCTAATCAAACCAGTGTGTGTGTGTGTTTAGGCAGAATTTTTTCCGTGAATAAAACACAATGAATTTTACAAATTAATATCCAAATTAAATTAATGATGCTTTGAAAGCACCAATTATAATAAAATTTAAAATACCATATTAATATTAAATCATCAATAAAATATTTTTTAAAAAATTAACCAAGGACAGTCAACATTTACAGACCTCTTTTCATTTGCCACTCCAGTACACTGAGACTATACACTTGTATGTATGTGTGTGACTTTTCTCTTTTATGATTTCAGCTCAGTGAAATACCTCTTTCTAACAGTCTGGCAGGCTGACCACATAGGAGACCATCTTCACAGTATTAGCTTCTTAAAAGAATCACTTATCAGCACAACAGGCTTCTGAGAAATCAATAGGGTTTGTTGATCTTCTGCACTAGCAATTAAATAGTGCTTCCTCCTTGTAGCCAGCAAAGATCAGACTTTGACGCTTGGAAGAGAGACCATTAAACTTTTCTAATTTGCAGCAGCAGCAGCAACAGTTAAAATAAAATAAAACAACAAATGGTGCTTCCTCAGTGGTTCTCTGTTAAACACTAGTAGAAAGGCTTTAGGAGTAGACCAGAAGAAAATGGAAGAGAATGGTCCTGTCAGGATGCTTGGCTCCTCCACGGTAGCATTAGCAAACCCCACTTAGCTTAACTTGTAGGAAGGAGAATTAGACTGTGCTATTGCTATTGCAACATTGTAACCATGGGCAATTACAATCAACAACAATGTATTGAATATCAAATGCAGATTGTTTCTGAGTATATGATCAAGAGGTTCAAGGTGTCCAGAGAAGTACTGGAGGGCATCTGGATTGAGAGGAAGAAGATCAGAGGAATGAAGGAGACTGTGTGAGAACAACCAGAAGGGTAGAGATAAAACGCAGGAAGAATTTAGGTTCTCAAGATGAAAGTTATGTAAACATCCAAGAAGCCTGGGAACCTTCAGTAGGGTGATGTGACATTTATGGCTCTCAGTGTCCTTCACACCTAAATTTGTTTGTTTTAGTATGAAACCATGCTATTAACCGATGTACCTCAGTCTTGGCAGCCTATATCAAGCTGCTACATTGCTTGCTTTACCTCAATAAATGTTGCTGCTAAACTCTGTTTCCTTGAGAAGCAAGTTAACCAGCACATGACAGGTTCAAAAATTAGCTTGCAATTACTAACCTATTTGGCTGAAATGAAGGTAACATTGGTTTAATTTGTTAACTTATTGTGCAATTCATCTTTACTTTGAAAGTAAGATCCTCCAGGCAGAGTCAGATTGGTGTTACCCTGTTTACTGGGGGCCCCGTGAGGGACACCTGAATGTGCTCAACTAAAGGTGGGGAAAATTAGCTGAGAGCACTGCTTTAGCATTACGAGAGGCAGGGTAACTTAGCAGGATCTTTAACCCAGTGTCTATGGGGTCAAGCCAGTCAAGAAGCAAGCTGTTTTGAAAGGATAAATGGGATCTTTATTAAAATACAGGCAAACAGTGTATGCAACACACTCACTCAGATAACTATAGAAAATAAAGGTGAGAGTGGGATAGAGGGATTTTTTTCCGAGGGATAGTTGGTTTGGGTGATATGAAACCTGTCCTGAAGTCCGGGGGAATAGAGAGCGATGCTGGGGTTTGATGTGGCTCAGCATGTGGAGCTGAGGGGAGACTCACCAAGCAAAGCGGCAGCAAGGCAGTCTGGAACTCGGGAGCGATCCGAGGAGGGTCTCGGAATCAGGGGTTTATATAAGGAGAAGTGTGACTGCAGGCTATGCCTTACTTGGTGACAACAATGGATTTCGGGTGCGAGACAAAGCCTCAGAAAGGTCAAAATTGAGCATGATTGAGTTAGGTCCGAATCAACAAAGGAGTAGCCAGTATGTAAATGCACGATACTGGACAGTTGATAGTTGAGCTTAGCCAAGTTACCTGCTTGGGGCAGGGAGTCCTTTGTAGGTGGCGTGCATACATAATAGGGCGTTTGCCGGAAGGTCTCCTGAAGCTGCGATCTGGCTATTTCTGGCTTGCCTGTATTGTTTAGAAATATTGAAGCAATCAGCCGCTGAGCCTAGTTTCATGCTTGTCCAGGGGCCTCACAAACATGTGGAGGGGGTGGTGGAAGAAAGCCGAATTATTGATATCGAAAGGATATCTTTTATGCTATTGCCAAGGCGGCCTAGAAGCTGCAGTAACATTGGAATATATTGGGTAGAACATGGATTCCAGGTGTTGAGACTTATGTCTCTTCTTCTTTACTGTTCCTAACACAGATGCATGTATTTCAGAAGTCATGCAGCTTAGTCCTTTGCAGCACATGAATCTTTTTTTGAGTGGAGAGTGTCACATATCTGAGAGTATATTCTATCCTGTACTGCATTTGAAGAGGGTTTATGCTCATGAAGGCTCATGTGAAAATAAAAATCAGTCTCAAAGGTGCCACCATATTTCCTATCCTGATTTTCCCCCTTCCCTCCTCCAGTAGAGATGGGAAGTTCATACAGAAAATTTTGCTGGTGGACTGACTACCCCACTGTCAATTAATCTCCCCACTGAAGCTGAAGAAAGTGGCCTTGGATACAATATTGAGCACTCCCATTTTGTTACCACTGGAAGATATCAACATTCTAGGGAAGTAGAGGAAAATATTATTGTTCTTGAGATTTTGCTTAAGACCGGCTGTGACCTCCCCCATAAAATCTTATGTCCAGCATGAGACAAATACATCAAATGTTGTTGCTGTTGATGATGATGTGTTTTTGCATTTTGAGAACATGTCTCTACACAAAACTAGTACCTTTCTCCTCTGTGCAGTTAAATACACACACACACACACGCGCACACACATAGAGCAAGCAAAAAAGGACAGGCTGATGTAAAGGACAAAGATGTAAACAACCCCATCTTCCATTTCTTCTCTTATTTTGCCATGCAGCAGGACAACAATTGCTGTACTCTTCAGTTTTGCTTATTTTACAGAACTGCACAACAATGATCTCTCCAGGATTGACATACATACACACATACACACACACACAAATGTTTTATTTCTTGGTGTTCTCACATTTGCATAGTGAGGACAAACACAGACAAAATGTTTACCAACCTCCATATATGCTTTTTTTTTGTCACAGGTAGCTTAGGATTTTAGAATTGTGATAACGACCATAGAGGTATTCCAACATGGTCAAAGTCTACTGAGAACATGCTTGGCTCATTCTTTCTGCAGCACATCTAATAGGATACTTGGGCCATTTCTGCAGTAGGCTGTTATAGCGCTATGATTCCACTTGCAACATCCTCTGGAAACCTGGGGTTTGCAGTTTCGGGAGGGGCCAGGCGGCCTCTCCCGAAACCGCAAACCCCAGGATTCCAGAGGATGTTGCAAGTGGAATCATAGCGCTATAACAGCCTACTGCGGAAATGGCCTTGGTTTTCTCAGCTTTCCATTCCATTCTGGTTGGAATGCAAGCATGATTTTATTATTTCCAGTCCAGTTTTGTCTGGCAGAGTGAGAGTCAGGACAACTATAATATGAGACTACAACAGAGATGTGTGTGATACAAAGCCCTTCGGCATACACACCTGCTGTACAGGTACATAGTCATCTGTAACAACAGTCATTCCATGTTATAAACTGGTAAGGTGGAAAAAAATACGGATCACTTCCTTGAGTAATTATATGTGACCTAAAATATCATTTCTTGGTTTGAGCTGAAAGTCAAGAAAATGCATCTTTAATGCATGAGATGGGCAGTAGCCATTATCTAGACATTCCAGCTAACAACTCTGGATGTGAAGTTGTAACTTGCATCAGGAACCCCCTGACTCAGCCTATAATCTCAGTCTTGGGAGTGAGTCCAGCGGAAGAACTAATGGACACGAATCAAATCAGATTTTTTTTGGATGTTATCCTCTCTTCTCCTCTCCCTCATCTCCTCATTTTTAAAGCCTTCTAGCATGTTAAAAAATTCTGGAGAACTTGGACGTTCATATACTTTTGTGACAGTTTGGCTGATCCTAACAGAGGTATTACTCAGTTTTGGCTACACACAGTCCCTTTCTGCAGGATGTCGTTGTCCCACACTGCGAAGAAGAAGGATGGGACACAGATGACAGTTCTGCATGATGTTATTTAGTTCCTGTCCTTTTCCCATCTCCAGATGGCATGATTGTGCCACAAATCATTGACAGGTTTTCCCAGTCAATGACCAGTCAATGACCAGTGATCATGTCAACCTCCTTTTGTCAACCTGCACTTACCGGCGGTGTGAAGGCCCTGGAAGTGCAATGGCTATGCTTCCTGCCCCAGCACAGCCCGGGACAGTACCTAGGCTGTGCTGTGAAAGGAAGAGGTAGCACCATCACACTTCCTCCATTCATGGAGGCAGCTGGTGTGAAGGGGAGTGCTCCTGTCATGCTCCCTCCTGGCAGAGACAACGCTGGGACCTGCAGCAGATCTCTCCAGAATAAGGTAAGCTGTAGAAAGGGCCGCAGTTACCTCTGTTTGTCATCTATAACTTTCAGAACTCCATTGTTGCTGTTGTTGCATGTCCTCAAGTTACTTCTTACGGTAACCCTAAAGCAAACCTATCATGGGGTTCTCTTGGCGAGATTTGTTCAGAGGGAGTTTTGCCATTGCATTCTTCTGAGGCTGAGATAATATGACTTGCCCCAAAGCACCCAGTAGGTTTTCATGGTAGAGCAGGGATTCATACCCTGATCTCCAGAGTCCTATTCCAGCATTCAAAGTACTATACCACACTGGGTCTTTAAGAACTTAATGGTGAAGTAAATTTCACAGTGTGGTATTGCCCATTATCACAGTGGGATATCTTTGACCTGGATCTTACCTTCTGTGTCATTTTGCTTTCTTTCTCCCATGGTACCAACCTTTAGAAACAAAGATTGGAATGAAATAATGCCAAGATGACTGGAAATCCCTTATTGTGATAACACATTATGTTTTTCAGCCATATCTACGAAGTAATGTGCATCAAGTCATGTTTTGTATTGCCTAAATGAGTAGGATTTATACATAAAGGTTGGGGAGACAAAAAAGAAAGGGGCAGATAAGAATTTCTTCAATAGTATTCAGTGGCTGTTAATTAAATGAACATCTGGAAACCACTGACGGAATATACTATTGAGGACATAATTCAGTCTTCAGAGACATCTTAGAGGTACAAACGGGTATAGCTTTATACAACTGAACAGTCCCATACCAGCCCATAGGGTGTAGATTAGACGAATTAAATGAACTGATTTTCATACAGTTCAGCCATGCAATTATGTTCATTAAATGTGTGTGTAATTGCATTCCTAATCTGAATGAACAATTCCCATGACTGTGCATCCCAATCAGGCAATTGCAAACATAAATAACAATCTGCATATTTCAGTTACCAATTTACATGCACAATTACTGTAACTGCACATGCAAATAAGACATGCAGCTTCACATTTGGAACTTCATTTGAACATCACCCCGAAGCCTATTTCCATCTCTTATATGGGTGAGGTGTTCCATCAATTATTCATGTGGTGTGCATAACACCTGATGAAGTTTCCTATCCTTGCGCCAAACTCATCAATCAACTCTTATCATGCTTCAAAGGCAGGATATGTGTAATTTACAAAAGCAACACAAATCCTCCTTTTCCCCCATAATGCTACCAAAACTGTACTTAATATTATCTCCCATTAATGTCTCACCAGATGGAACAAGGAGGGAGAATCCAGTTTCATTTCAGAATCATTCTCAAATATAAATATCCCACCATCAGGCTCATCGCTAAATGTTCTGTAATTGTCTTTTTTATCTTACCTCCTTTTGCCTTCTCAGCTGTTTTGTTGCAAATTTATATGTTGACACTTGAAACCTGCAGAGCTGCCAAGAAACCAGTGGATTGGGAGGCTTCAATTTACTTTCTTATATTCTTCACGCTATATCCCACGGCTAACTGGAAAAATCATTTTTGTATATGATTTGCTGTCACCTATTTCATCATTTTTATCCCATTTTTTTTTCTATTGGCTGCTTCACACTGGGTATGCATTATCTCTACAACAATGTTTCAAATGTCTCTGAGTACACATTTCTGCTAGTCTCCTCAGGCCTAAATACAATTGTTAATCTCAACTAGAGTAAGTCCATTGACTCAGTGGGGAATTTGTAAGTGTACACTCATGTAAGCTCCACTGATTCAATGGATCTATTTGAGTTGAGGCTAAGGATTGGATTTAAGTTGGCCTCTGGGTGACCCACTTTACTCCTAGAGGTTGGGAATTATGACCAGAGAGCAGAGCTTGGAAAAATGGCCAGACTGGCTAATGAATTCTGTAGTCCAAACGTTTCCAAGCTTTAGAATCTTGACCTTGAAAACAGGAGAGTTTAAACTCCGGGTATATACCAGAATTATCAGGCAGCAAACATTCTCTCCTCCATGTACATATATTATGCAGAGACCTGTCAAACTAGGTTTGCCAAGAATGAACGCTGGAGAAGGCTCCAGTACCTTTAATGGTTGTGTAGAAGATGGCATCTCAGCAGACGTTGCTTGTTGGATGACAGGCAACACTTGCTGAAATTCCCTGTTCTGCAAAACCATTAAAAGTATAGGAACCCTCTTCAGTTTCTCATCTGGTAACACTACACCCAGCGATAGCTACACTCCATATGCATTCCATACATTTTGCTGGCATCCCATCAGTATTAAAACATTTATTTATTTTATTTATGAATTAGCGTTTCTCTACTACTATTCATTTTTTAAAATCTCACCATGGATTACAATAAAAAAGGACATAGGCATGCTTTAGTTGCTAAAGCTCCAACAAAGAAGCTTCTCTTTACACCCACCCAGCCCACTTTCCCACCTAGTCCTCTGTCCAGCTGGAAGTTTTTTTAGCAGCATTGGTACTGGTGGGATGATGAAGGAAGGTTGAAGAAACATAGACTTTCAGTGTTAGGTTGCAGGAGTGCATTTCCAGTAAACAACGCAACACACTTTTAGCTAGGGAAGAATAAAAGTCTACTCTAATCAATCCTAGTATCTGCCTAAAAGAAGCTGGGCATGCAGCAGCTGTCTCCCAAACCCCTCACTGAGCATATGTGAACAGCAAACAGAAAGAAAGTAATAAGCCTGTCTCACCAGCTATGTGAAACACATTTTTTAAAAAAAAGTGGAGGTGCTTTTGGGAGAAGCTTTCAGGCTGTCTCAAGAAGGTTCAAACTTTTTGTTTACATAATCAAGACTTTCCTGACCTGGTTGTTTCCTTTCTTATGTGTATGTTGCATGTTGCCACTTTATGCTAAAAAGTTTGCTGGAACATGTTGAACTATTTGTCTTTTTTGTGAGGTAGGAAACTCTGTCTATTCTTTTCATGCTATTTCTACCTCTAGTACTGCATTTTCCGTTAAAGAAGTGATGCCCAGAAACACTTCGTTCACTGAGATATAACCATACAATGATGGGGATAATTAGGAATAAGGTTAGGAAAAGGCTTGAATAAACAAATGAGAATTCAACTGATGACAGTATCATTCAGTCACAGCAGTGTGAGAAATAGCTGAAAAGACTCACCAATTTAGCACGGGATTGGCTGAAACATTAATGTTTATTAAAAGTACATTTCTGCAAAAGCGAGTGCTCCCTAGAGAGAAGGACACACCCCAGTATTGAATATCTCATGTTTTATCCCCTGTCCCTGGCGCAGGTTTTCCCTCCCCTGGGATCCCATTGGATAGGACCCCAAAGGTTACAGCCTATCAGGTTTGCCTGCCTCAGTTTACATTTCCCCCTCCCCACTATTTAGTGCCCACTACTCTTATTTACAGTTTTCTTTAAAAGGAATGACCATGAGCTGCCCATGTCTCCCCCCGTGTATCTTTGTTTCTCATGTTACACTCAAGGTGCCTTATTAGCAGTTTCAAAGTACCACTTTGTGTTCTGGTTTACTCCTTACAGACAGCCTTGTCCTGTCTGGTATGTTGTTATCAGCAAAGTCTGAAACTCACCAGCCACCCTAAAGAGCCAAGGTCTTTGAGGTCCTCTTTTGTTCAGCTGCCTATTTTAGAAAGCTGTTTTCTTAGACTTAGTGTATTGCAGAAGCTCAAATATAAAATATACTGAAATATATATGCAAATATATCTAAAATATGTGTTATATATATAAGCTAATATATATGCTTCTAATACATGTTATTAATACTGTATACCCAGTCCAGAAGCTAAAATATATTTTATTTCTCTCAAGCAGCCAACCTAATTTTAATGGGGTGTGTTCCACATGACGTGAGCCTCAACAGAGAATGCCCTACTCAAGAGAGTGTTAGTATGGGAGAAATGAAGGCATTGGCCCCGGAAATGAGAAGTCCACACTCTCAAATGAAATTTTCCTTCTGTCTCAAAATTTCTAGCTTGACAAAGGACTTTGAACCCTTGTTTGAACAGGGAAATTAAAACCTTCATTTAGAAATGGATTTAGGCACCAAAAGAAAAAGGAGAGGTGAAGTTACCAAGGGAATATGAATGCAGCAAATATAAAAATTCTAGTTGTGAATGATCTTTCTGCAATGCTAGAAATTTGGTGACTAAAGGAAAATTTCATTGGGGACACAATTCTTATTTGGGAGGAATAATACTTTCATGGTTGTTGTGGATTTTTTGGGCTATGAGGCCATGTTCTAGGTGAAACCTCAGGAGCAAATACTACTAGAACACAGCCTCATAGCCTGAAAAACCCACAACAATG
Source organism: Iguana delicatissima (assembly GCA_948472985.1). NCBI lineage: Eukaryota > Metazoa > Chordata > Lepidosauria > Squamata > Iguanidae > Iguana > Iguana delicatissima. The sequence goes on along the minus strand of CAOKZL010000489.1, from coordinate 816,642 downwards.
CATGGATTCTGGCCGTGAAAGCCTTCGACTTTTATAATAATGCTTTCATTTTAACCCCTCCATAGCTACACCCTTGGCTGTCTTCCATATCATAGATATGGATATAAACAAGACCCACAAGGCCATATTATGTTAAACGGAGTGACCCCTGTCCAAGCTAGACGAACAGGTCAATCTTTGAGTATTTGTATTATGAAAAATTTTATAGGATAAATCAAATTCTTAGTCTGAACTACACTAGACCCATTTCATTAATAGGAATTTGGTAAGCTGACTCTCATGTAAATCTCACTGTTTTAAAGGAGGTACTGTAGTTGAGAGGTACTGTTTAGCCGCATGGTGTAGTGGTTTGAGCATTTTACTATGACCCTGGAGACCAAGGTTCGATTTTCCACTCAGCCATGGGAACCCACTTGGTGACCTTGTGTGCATCATGCACTCTCAGTCTCAGAAAACCCTATGGTAGCTTCACCTCTAGGGTCACTGTAAGTCAGAAATGACTTGAAGGCACACAACAACAAGTGTAGTTGATACTAACTAAAGCAGGTACCAACAATTGGGATTTAGTCCTCTAAGTGATTCATAGCTGAACTCAACTGAAGTTTCTACCTCCCACAGAGGTAGAACTCTTTCATTTGAACTACAAGTGGTAAATTTAATCTATACAGCACCAAATTTTGTTTTCAATTGTTAACAATACAGATCCTTCTGGAAAAGTTCAGTGTTCTTTGCCTGAGAAAGGGGCACTTAGCCTTGAATGGGATAGAGTTTGCTTGGATCTTGATGAAAGTTACTTTATTGCTACTAATGGATTTGAATTTTTATTGTCTGTGTTTTACTACCTTTTTGTCCCTCTAGACCATCTTGACTGACAACAGAAGTAATCTCTGAGACAGAATGTAGGTCTGTGACTCTGACATCATCACTTTTCTTTTTTTTTCTTCTCTTGTATGATTTTTAACATCTTTGCCTCGTGAAGAAGCCAGTGAAGCTTTGAAAGCTTGCGCAACATATTTGTATTTTGTGCATTTTAGTACCTGATAAAGGTATCACTGGTCTTTTGATTTTTGATTTTGTTGTTATATTACTGCATAGCCAATATGCAATCTCTGAATATGAACCGAAATAATTACAGTTATAGTGCCATTTCTAATGATAATACCAGGAGGGGGAAGTTTTCTGATAGGATGCAACATAAGAGCAAAGGCAGAATATGTGTGAGAGAAAAGTATAAATTTAGTAACTCCATAAAAATCTTTAATAATTTATTGGAGAATTCCATTTGATTCTTACATCCCTCTGCTCTGACTGAGTGCAAGTTCAGTTTTCAAACTTGATGGTCTTTGCATGTAAAGTAGAAACAGGATTTGCCACTATATCCATAGATATTCTTGTTTCAAAAAACAAAACAAAACCCACATTGATCTGGTTCAACTGATTGATTGATTTTCAAAATGCATTCATTGACACCTCCACTAAATTAGCCAGTTTCATTTGGGAAATGATTTCACAGACTGCAGCTAATTTAATTAGATACAAGTTAGTTAGTCTTTAGTTTATTTGGGGGTCCACTAGATCTTGATGTTGTTTTATGGTGCTGAGAGAGCATAGAAAAGTTATGTTAGTTATGTTTTTGCACTACAACTCCCAGAATACCGTAGCTAGCGTAACTGCCGGGAAGAAATATAATCCATACCCTTTTTTCTTTGCTGTATTTTTGGAATGTTGTTGTTGTTCTGTGCCTTCAAGTCATTTCTGACTTACAGTAGCCCTAAGGTGAATCTATCACAGGTTTTCTTGGCAAGATTTGTCCAGAGGAGGTTTGTCTTTGCGTTCCTCTGAGGGCTGAGAGAATGCCCAAGATCACCCAGTGGGTTTCCAGGGTTGAGTGAAGACTCAAACACTGCTCTTCAGAGTCGTAATCCAGTGTTCGAACTGGTACATCATGCTGATTCTCCTCTGGAACCCTAATGGCCACATTGTTTGAGGGATTCTGGGCATTAGTCCAAAAAAACAATGTTTCCAAACTCTGTGTGACTCTGAGGCAACTCTGTCAAGAGGCAGATGCTGGGGGCGGGGGGCGGTCTTATAGCTTTTCTTACAAGTCCTGGTGATGTTTCTTACTTGGGGAGAAAAATGTGCCATATAGTCTGTCTTCACTATATGTTAGCCTGCTGGACTCAGATGTCGTGAAGAACGCTAGGATTCACAGGCAGTTCCAATTGGCTTCTGTATGAGAAATAGAAGGAGACATCATTTTATCTTTTTCTTCAGACAACAAAATGTCCTGGGCTGTCAACTGTTGGATAACAAATTCAAGATCTGCTGTTTCTGATACAGGCCAGAGTGGGAATAATGCAGAAGTTTTAGGATGATACACTTGCTTCTTGTAGTTCTAGGGTCCTACTCTAAGTCAATGTAATCTAATGAAGCTAGTCCAATTTATACTAATTATCTGGTTTCTTCAATATGCTAATTAAGATGAAGCATACACACAGATTCTCTCATTAACATTTAAGGATCACATCCTTATTTAAACCTAGTCAGAAAGAATGCCTTATTTTAAGGAGACTTTTATTGACAAAATGTTTATATAAAAATCAGGTTTCCTTCCTCCAGCTCATATCCCATTAATAATATTTTAAGAGGACATTGTATATTGAAGAATGCAAAAAAGGAGTTTTTTTTTTTTTTATGGCTGTCAGTGTAGATATCCCTGGTCTCCAAGCTGGTAATATTTCCAACTTTTAAAGTTTCATTTCACTGAAAATAGTCTATTAAAAATGAAGGGGCCCAGGAATGAAGGGGCATAAAAATTTGGTTGGCAATTATGGGAAATAATTATATGCCTCCAGAAATCTGATATGGGTTTGGGGAAAGTAAAATATGCTGCATTCTTCAGGCCCTGAAATGTGTTATATCCATTGTCACATGTTCTGCCAAGATTATCAGGCCCATTTTAGTAGAGCAGAGCAATGGCTCAAATGCTTTTGATCCACCTTTATCTCCCAGCCTGAAATATGAGACATGTATCACATTTTATCTTTGTTAAAATTACAGGCACGTCCCTTTTCTCTCTTTTTTTTGTCTTCCATTTTTCTTGAGTTTTTTAGTCAATGGATACTCAAAAGTGGTTTTGCCAGTTCTTTCCTCTGAAATATCGCCTATCAACACCGGATATTCATTGGCAGTATCCCATTCACGTACTAACAAGGGCTGACCCTGCCTAGCTTCTAAGATCAGATTTATCCACTATTAACCTAAACCAGAGTGGGCAACTGTGTAGGAGGCCAAAGACCAATTTTCTCCAGAGCACCACCCATAAACATATCCATTTTCCTCTCCTTTTCCTCGTTTTTCAAAAATGACATTGCATCAATTCCTGTTGCCATTTTGCGAGGGATTACAGAGGAGATATTTGGGAAGTAATCCACAGTTCTGAGGTTTTCTAAAGGGCAAGGTGGGGTATTTTTGTGGATTTTCACACACTTGGGATGCTTTCTGCATGGTTTTGAGGCAAAAATTGCCTGAAAATCACACCATTAAAAGAAAGGGGGTCTGGGAAGCTTTGAGTCTAATGTTTGCTGCTTCAGTTAATATGGAACAAACTCACAAGCTGACAAGACTCCAAAGCCAGCAGAAGCAAGGCTTTGGCCATTTCTGCACTAGACTATTATAGTGCTATTATTCCACTCTCAACATCATATGGAATCCTGGGGTCCTTTGAGGCCCCTTCCTAAACTGCAAACTCCAGGATTCCAGAGGATGTTGAAAGTGGAATAATAGCACTATAACAGTATAGTGCAGAAATGGCCTTTATTTCTTATTTATTGTTTCCAACTCCAACAGCATTGTAGACAAGGTCTGACAAACACAGTAACCTCAGCCTAGTAAATGCCATACAGCTGGAAGTAAAGCAGATTTGTTTTAAAAGAACATTAAACCACATTGAGGAAGTGGTAGTGGCATCGGGACCACAAAAACCAGGTCCAGGGCCACATGCAGCCCACACTATATCACCCCAAATCTAAACACATACCACTCTCACACAACTGGTGTAAAGGCTGAAAAATGATAACAAACCACAACAACACCCTGCACATCACTGGAGATATTAAAATTTCGGCTTCAATCTTTTCTTTCAGTATCAACAAAAACAAACCACAGGTGAAGTTCTCATTCTGATTCAGCGTAGCCGATATTTGCATTAGCATTCTTCAGAGCATGTTATTTCTGTCTTCTACATCTATTCTGTACAAAGCAGACCTCTGAGGGGAAATAGGAGAAAGACATATTTACAAGCACATTTAGTATCAAATGCAAGCCCATGTTAAGGGCACTATCACACTGCACTGTTATAGTGTTATTATTCCACTTTAACTGCCATAACATCATTCTGTGGAATTCTGGGGTTTGTAGTTCGGTGAGGCACTGGAGCACTCTGGCTAGGAATTCTAAATGACTCTCTCTAAACTGCAAATCCCATGATTCCCATATGATATTGACATGGCAATTAAAATGGAATAATAGCACTATACAGCATAGTGTGATGGGGCTGTAAGAGCATGGTAGGAACAAGAGAGTGTGTGAGGAAGAATGTAAAGTTGGCTAAAAGGAAGAACTGGTATGTGATGTCTTGTGCAACCACCCTCATTCTTCATCTTGAATTTGAGATGTTTCTAGGGGATTAATATTTTACAAACCACAATCAGTATCATATTGCACTTTCATCATTTATTTAATCCACTAAATCAATTGCTTTACTATATTGCTTTATGAGAATTATACAAAACTTTTGTGGGCATTAGTAGAAATATGTTACCCATTTCATTTCTTTCCTATTAAAATGGAGCATTGCTTTTTAGCATCATTAGAAGAAATTTGAACTGCTCCATATATTTATTTGAAATATCTGAAGACTTTTTTAAAAAAACATAGTTTTCCTTTTTATTTATTTTTTTGTTCCTTTTTGCAGTTAACTCCATTTTGATGTTGAGATGAACCAGAAATGTTCATCATATAATTTTTATAAGTTTCTTTCATTTGTTGTTATTAATATGCTTACCCTCCCACCATTTCAAAGGAAACCTGCCAATAATACTAGAAGAGGAGACAGGCTGATGAATCTCAGATGTTCTGGAGATCACAGAAAGAGTCATCACGTTGCCTGGGATCTTCTTGAAGTTCACAGAGAATTAGGCAGGAGAAACTACAAACAAAACCAAAACCCCCCAATATTTTATTTCAGTCATATCACTAGATGGCTTGATTTTTGGGGCAGGTTCTTCTATGTTTGCTAAATGATACCTCCATTTTACTGTGCTAGATCACTCTGCTTAATGGCCTGAATGCTCTTCATTAGTTCCAACTAAAATAGACCTACTGAAATTAATCATTGAATCGTGATATGTATACACATAAGTAAATCCCATAGATTCAACGGTTCTACTCTAGTTGGGACAAGCAAAAAGATTCAGAAAATATAAACATATATAAAAATTTAAGGTCAGATCACTCTATTGACACTCTTTCAGTCACTGGTAACAGGGACTGACAAAGGAGTGACCTGGGAATTGCTTATTCCTTAGACTGGGGACACCCTAGTATGTTTCCATTCTCTACACTTGTGTACAGGCCTTAAAGCTAGGATTTGGAGGTAATTAGTTACAGTGGCGAGTGTGGTCTAGTGGTTTGAGCACTGAGCTATTACCGTGGAGATCAGGGTTCAGTTCTCTGCTTGGCCATGAAAACCCACTGGCTGACTTTAGGGAGGTCACACACTCTCAGCCCCAGAAACCCCCGCTGTCATCCTGTCTCTAAGCATTGTGCTCATGCAGTTTGCAAATGCTAAAAACAAGATTAGCTAAAAAGCTGATAATACAAAAGTTAAGACAATTAAATAGAATAACAACAACCGTAAAGACCCAACAATTTAAAACATTTTCTCTTCATTTGTTCAGCTTTAATTTTCACCCTCTCTGCTCTGTGAGTACTTCTGTGCTGAATATTTTAAAAGGACCAGCCAAAGTCACAATGTAAGAGTTTAATAAACATCTCTGTTTGGCTCCAGGCTTCTCACTATACCTGTTTTCTCAGCTAGTTACCAATATTGCCATACAGACAATCTTTAAGAATCTTATTACAGGCAAAAGCCGACATGCAGAGAGATTGCCATCTCTGAAACACATTTTAAAGTTTTAAATGTTGAATTATCAAAAGGTCAAGTCTTGCTGGACCTTGAAGAATAAATTTAGGAAAGTTGAAACTTACATCTTGTTAAGAAGGCAAGGATGTTTGATGTACTTTTACACGTTAAGACTTGTGTGTCCTAACTTCCACCCCTAAATCCAAATGTTACAGGAGGGTGTGATTAGTTCAAAAATTACTGATTTGAAGCTTGCAAGCATATGTGAATGGGGGAAGATTGCTTGAGAATGTATTCCTAATGTTAATTATATGTCTAATTAAAAGTCAGTCTTCTAATCACATGATTTTGGATCACACTTGGCAACTCAACAAAACTAAGGTAGATTAGTTGCCAGTGGTCCATCCATAGCCACTCAATGAGCTGGATGAACATGCCAACATGGCCTGTATTATAGAGAGTAGTTGGATGAGACTCTGTTGTGTGTGTGCTAATCTTTCCCAGCTTTGCTCACCAGGTTTCTCTGTGCAGCAGCAGGCAAAATCTGGGGGTGGAGAGGTAAAATTGCAGTGGTCTATCATGATCCACGTAAATTAATGTAATAAGGTGCCCTCCCCTACAGGTTCAAGTAAGGTGGGCAACTGGGACAGAAGGAGGATTCTGTTGGTGTACCATAGTCTCTCAGCCCCAGAAAACCCTCTGATAGGTCACCATAAGTCAGAATAACCTGAAGGCACACAACAACATGATCTACCTTGCTGCTCAACAGTCTCTCTTCCTGAGGTAGCCGGATAAGGGTTGGTGCTGGAGTCCCAGCTTGTGGTGCTGGGGAACTTCAATATCCATGCTGAGACTGCCCATTCAGGAGTGGCTTAGGACATTATGTCCTCCATGACAATCGTGGGTCTATCACAAGTGGTATCTGGCTCCACTCATGCTGCTGGACACAGTCTGGACTTTAATTTCTATCCTGGGTGAAATGATGGTGACCTAGGAACTTTCTATAGTTTTGTTGTCATGGACAGATCACTGTCATTTTGGTGGCTGCTTTCAAACTTTGCAAATCTCTCTCTAGCCTTTTGGAAACTGACTGAGGTGGGCTTTTAATGCTATGTGGTGCTGTGTTAACACTTGCATGCTGTCTTTTAATGAATGTTAATGTTTTTAATATTTATGTTTTAACTTTATTATTGTATTGTTTTTAAAATTTTTATATTTTGTATATTTTGCTTTTTAAATATGTTGTGATCTGCTTTGAGTCTCACTGTTGAGAAAAAGGTGATATATAAATGAATAAAATAATAATAATATCATTATCATCATCATCATCATCATCATCATCATCATCATCATCATCACCGAGTCAGGCTTAGATTCACTCAGACTCAGAGACTCTGAAGCAGTAAGGGATTGATTGGGACAGTCTACCTCAGAAACCTTATGAACCCTGATGAATTCTTGGTTCTTGGTAAGATTACCAATGCCTTAGCAGATGATTTTGTTGAAGCCCTGTGTTGGGCTTCACACATTTCAGATCAGCCTGCTTTCACACTAACAAACATATTTGGGGGGTTAGCTCATGCGGTTGTCTCGCGGTCAGGCTGCCCTGTATGCTGCAGTCCTGTGAGAATAGCCAAGGAATGTTAACAATGGGTTCCCCACGCCGTCGGGTATGGTGAGGGGAGAGCAAAGCCTGATTAGAGACCGTCCGTTGCCATTTTGGGCAGGTCATGAGATTTGGCCACAAGCCTATCATGCGCCTGGCCCATGGGTGCCTCAGTAATTGGTGTCTGAGGTGGGATAGCTCCCCTCCTGCCCGTTTCAGCACGGTGGGTTGATCGATTGGCAGCCTGTTTTGCCACTCGCGTACAAAAAGCCTGTATAATCTGTTGGGACAAAGAGAACGCTGTTCTGTTGCCTGCTTTGCCTTTCCGACGGAGTCAGAGTGTATGTATGCTCGTGTGCCTTTTGTTTTTCTTTTTGCTTCTTCGCTTAATAAACTGCATCCTCAAAGACCAGAACTGGTTTGGTTCTTGCCTCCCAGCATCTTGCACTTTGAACCTTGCACCGCCACCCAATCCAGGGAGGGCCGTGTGTGCTACATCCTGGTTGACTTCTGGAATGGAGAAATGGCCAGACCAGTAGATTGCTCCTGAATGTCCCCTCTTACGGAATGGAGGTAAACCAGTATCTTGGTTCTCTAAAAGGGTAGCTGCAGTGAAATGAGTGAGACAATGAAAGAGCAACAGTTCAAGAAAACTTGGACCATATCTGCACTAGACTGTTATAGTGCTATTATTCCACTTTCAACATCCTATGGAATCCTGAAGTTTGCAGTTTAGGAATGTCCCCTCCCTAAACAGGCATCAGAAAAAAAAAATTTCTTTCTCTCTGCCACCATTGTATCTGCAAAGAGTCATCCAGTAGATCTGTTTTGAGTCATTAAGAGCCTCTTATACCTTAGACCATAGGCAAGTTTGTTTCTAGGCACAATTCAAAGAGCTGGTGAGGAGTTATAGACCCCTATACAGCTCAAGTCCAAACTATTTGAAGAAGCTCATATAAGCCTGTCTGAGCACTAAGATCTTACTGGAGACACTTCCTTTTATCCTACCACCTTCATAAGCATATTTGATGCAAATATCCAGGAGACTCCAGACTCTTATTCCAGGGACATTAGGATGGCTCCTTTTTTGCTGTCTTTTTGGTGGCAGTTGAAGACTTTTCTTTTCCAGCAAGCCTTTGGGAATTGATTGTTACTATACTGTTTTCAACCTTTGTTTTAAAGTAAGTTTTTACATGATTTTAATTCTGTTGTTAGTTTAATGTTATTTTAATCCCAGTTTTTGTATGTTTTAACTAGATTTTTTTATTGTAATTTTCTTCCTTTTGTGAACACTTTGAGTCCCAGTCTGAGAGAAAGGTGGAATATAAATAAAGTGATGGATAGATGCATGAACTACATGGTTCTCTAATTCCTGTGTAAATCTCAGCAAATGTTCCAAGGATAAGAACATCACCATTTGGTTTCCTGGGATTAATGAACATTGTTTATGATGAACAATGTTCAGCGAGAATAGAGGAGGATCATCTGGGTGCAAAAACAGATCACACCCATGCAATTTCCCCTTACATCTTGATGTTTAAAGTCTTTCAATAAACCATACTTTCATACTCAACTCATAACTAAAGTAAATTGTTTGGAGCTTGTGATTGGAACGTTGTTATATCCCAATCCTGAGAGACAAACAAGGAGTTAGCACTATTTTTGTAAAATCCAAAGGAACTAGGTTTTGGGGATATAATCAGCTGAGAAATGTAAAATATATTAGCTGTTTTGCACTGTGTCGTTTAGTTAATAATTTAATTAATAACTTAATTTTGGAATTGAGTACATGCTGCAATTCCAATGTCTAAAACTTTAGGTTACTTTAGTAAAATTGAAATTGTAATTAAAATTAAAATTAATTAACTTGTTCCTTTTTGTTAGAAAATCACCAAGTTAATTGATAACGTATTTTAATTAATTAGGTTTTTTTCACTGTTTGCATGGCACTTTGGAGGTTGCAAGCCAGAAATGAGAATGGCTTCAGACTATAAATGTTGAACTGTATCTTCAACCACTGAAGTCAAATAGTTGAGTATAAAAACCAATAAAAAAAGAAGGTATCTCTCCTTCTTGTATTGCATGTACCTTACCATAGTTTGCAGTGGGTCTCTCTTTCTACTAAATGGAGGACACAGGGTTAAGAGTACCAAAGTCTAAAAATAGTGCTTAAAAATATATATTGAGCTGGGGAAGCAGGGCTGGATTTCAGTACAGCAGGGAAAACCTACTATCAATAAAATATTATTTCTCTAGCTCAGAAATGAAAACTGAAATAAAAACAACTCTGATTATAGAAACAAAGAAGTATAGTCTTATTCTATCCAGGATGACTCAGAGGTAAACACTGCTGATCTCAGTGGGACTTATTCCAGAGAAATTTTGCGTAGGATGATTGCTTCAGGGCACCTCTAGTGTCTGCTGGGATGGGCAGGATTTTTTTCCCACTGTGACAAATTGGAGCTGATGAGATAATTATTCTTTGTGTTTCTTTGGTCATTAGCTAATCCAGAAAATATTGTATAATGGAGGACTGTAATTCTTAAAAATATCTGTTTAACCTCTATATATCAAATTACAGTTGGACATTCTTTTTGTAGCGTTCCTCATCTTGTATTACTTTCACTAAGCTCTGTGGTAGAGGAGATGAAGAGGGGTGATTTTTGTTTGGTGCTGGTTGATCACACCACATTGCTGCAATGGGTCATAGAGCAAACTGTTCATCTTACACAGTTCCAGTACAGAGTACTGAAAAAGAGAAATCCAGGGGGAGTGTGCCAAAAAACCACAGGGTCCTATTTTTTTAACATTGTGTTGGGGACAGGGGTATTTAAACTTTTGCCACTGCCTCAGTAACAATCCTGATTGGCTCCCCCAGAGGTGTAAATTGCCCCTGCAAGGGAGGGTGCCCGTGTGTTCCACTTTAGAAAGGACAGTTGTCTCTTTGAGGACATTTTCTGTTATGGATTGGGCAACTATGGCTTTCAGGTTTGGACTGTATGGTAACTCCCCTCAGTCGTAGTCACTGTAGAGGAATAGAAACAGGTCCAGTTGATCAACATCTGGAGGATCATCAGCTGTTCACTCCATGCCAGCTGAACCATAAGAATACAGGTGTGGTGGCCTTGAATTTGCCCATCAACAATTAGCACATGGAGAGGAGACTTAGCAAGCATAAAAGTCGCCTATTCACCTTCTTCCACCCTTGGTGAGATATTTGTTGTTCTGTTTAGATTATAGCAATTATTTCCAGTTTTTAAACCCAAGGATATTTATTTATTTGTTTGTTTTATTAAATTTATACCCCAAATATCCCAATTTATACCCTTAGATCTCTCAAATGGGATCTAAGGTGGCTTACAATAATCTAAAAAGATATGAATTAATATATGAAAATTGGTGCTATTTTTTGCCCTCTTTTTGGGGATTATATTGTCCTTTTTTCTTTTTTGGGAGTAAGCTTGTTTAGGATTCTTGTTAAGATGTCCATCTCAGTCCCACAGTTAAGTGCCTGTGAAAATAAACATGTCTTTGCTATGTGAATGAATATGACGACAGAGGCTTGCAAACAGATCTTGAGGCAGTGAGTTCCATAGTCTAGGCTGCACAGATCTTCTTCTGTATTCTCCCCATGCCTCTATATGTGGAGAAAAGTCTCCTCTTTGAATTTTAAAGAGCAGGCTGGGCAGGCATTGGAGAAAATGGTTCCTTGAGGTTTTTAGTGCTTTAAAGTGGCAATTTGAGTTGTACCCAGTAATGACTTGTTGACCCATACATCTGTTGTAAAGCTGGGTGGAATTTTAAAGGTGAGTGCCAGCACTTTCAATAGTGTCTGTTTCTTTGCATATGAAATACCTTCCCTCAATTGCTAGCTAAATGTCAAGAGATGTTCACTCTGAATATAGAGTGAATATAGAATATAGATGCAATTAGGAAAGCAAAATTTGCCATACAAAATATTATCACCATTGTAGCTTGTGAAACAGCAGATTATGCATTATTACATGGTCCCTTACTGTGTATTTTCACTAGGAATGGCGAGAATATTGTTTATTATTCATTTCCTGGTCAAAACAGTGGGTTTCCCAAAAGTCAGGAAACCTCCTTGGGAAGAACAATATTGCAGAGAAACTTTCGTGCAGTTTTCTTCCAATATTCAAACACCCCAAAATGCTCCATAGGAATTAAATAAAAAAAAAGTTTTCTGCACAGAAAATAGAAGTTTTTTTCTGCAAAAAAATTGTATGTTTCTGTGCAGAAAACACTTCATGATACTTAAATATGGAGAGAATACTATGTATGTTTGTTTTTTGTTTTTGTTTTTTTTGGTGAGGGGAAAAAGACTGGGAAGAAAGCTACAGTCATTATTCACCTTTGCATGACAAGACAAATCTTGCAGTCAAAGACTTCCATCCTTAATTTCTTTGCATATCAAATAGCAAATAACACCATAGCTGCTAAAATTTCTCAGGGCCCTTTCATACTGCACAGTTATAGTGCTATGATTCCTCTTCAACTGTCATGTCAGCTGACAACTGTTGAATCCTGGGATTTGTACGTTGGAGAGGCACGAGATGTCTCCTGCTAAGAATTCTAAATACCCCTTTCTAAACTACAGATCCCAGAATTCCACAAGATGGAGCCATGACAGTTAAAGTGGAATCAGAGTTCTGTAATTGTGTAGTGTGGAAGGATCCTCAGTGTCCATTTCATTGTATTTCTCCTAATTTTGCCTATATTTTCTTACCATCCTCATTTCCCATTTGGTTGCAAGATTCAGAGGGGGGGCAGTGGTATATTTTGATGTGTACTTTTTCTAGCACATCCAATTGTAAACACATTTTTCCCCTAATGTGTTCATTTTTTTAAACTTCTCCCCCATTGACTAAACTATTTCTATGTGCATTTTTTAAAAAAAACCACACATACATTTTTGAGTTCTGTTCAGTTATTTGTATATAACCAAAAAGGAAACGTTTCTGCTTGCAATTTCTTCCTAACGATAGGAAGCAAAAAAGATACATGTACACTTAGGCTAACAATCTATGCCCTCTAAATATTGTGATTTGGCAGGGACAGTCCCAATTAATCCTCTGTTGTTCCATTTTTTTTCCAGCTCCTTTAAAAATATCCCAGTGTTCCCATGTTTCTTCAGTTCATTTGTACCAATGCTGAATTCCAAATGCGAAAGAAGTTTGTGTTCAATTAATTCAGCAGCTGGGAAAGGAGAGGCTTGAGTCTTTGCCATTCCCTGTAGGCTTGGGCAAAAGCAAACTAATGGATTCTCTCCTGTTCTTCCTTATTAACAACTTTTGCCATCCTGATGACCCTCTAATTGTGCTTTTCTACACGCGTTCCTGTTTTGATCTATGAAATGTTGATAGGTATAGTAATTTGAGCCCTGGACTGCAACCCTGGAGTCCAGAGTTCAGTTCTCTGCTCGGCCATGGAAACCCACTAGGTGACCTTTGGCGTGTCATACACTCTCAGTCCCAGAAAAATAGGTTTACCATAAGTTGGAAAGAACTTGAAGGCACACAACAACAACGATAGTCTTGCAGAGAATGAATTAGATTTCTTTTTCAGTCTTAATTTGTAGGCAGATGTTGTAGAGATATAATGCTTTCTGCCCTCTTTCAGCTTCTGGAAATTATGGTAAAAAAATTACAGTCATCCTTCCATATTCTTTAGGGTTAGGGGCACAGGACCCCTTTGAAAGTGGAAAAACTGTGAATAACTCTAGGCCCTCCCAAAGCATATTTAACACACACAAAAATATGATCATCATATTCAACCCATGGATTCCTCTGAGGCATCAGGAGGGTTCCTTCACAAGGCAGAAGTGGGTGGCTAGTGGGGCTTACTGCCACCTCCACTGCTGCCTCACCCCATTTTTAACAAGGACTTACCAGCCTTGTTCACAATTTCTCAGTCTCACAAGGCTTTCAGTCCCTATTAAAAATGGCATAGGGCAGCAGCAGAGTGACAGCAAATAATCCATGAATAATCAAAGCCAGAAAAGTGAAACCAGGAAATGTGGAGGGCTGACTGTAATCTCTGAAGAATGGCCAAACTAGCAAGATGTGTTAACATATTTTTAACAAAGTATAGTGAGGAGGTAGCTGAGAAAACAAAGTTGGAAGATGGCAAGGAAGCCAAAGCATAGCTGTGACAATGATTTACTAGGGACCTGGTAACCAGAGAGGAATTACTCCTGATAAATAGGACAAGCCAGAGCATATGAAAATGCTATCTAATATTTTAGGCACATTTACCCATCTTTCTTTATGACAGGACAGAAACACCACTGTTTCTGCTTCTGTTCACAAATATTGTAACAAGTCCTTTGATTTTAACCATCTGCGTGAGTTACGGAACTCCTCCACTGAAAGCCAGAATTGAAAAAAAGGCTTCTTGCGTTTACTCATGCTGAAAAGCCTATTGTGATAAGAGGTTTTGGCAAAGACTTTGCAAATACTGGTGTGAATGAAGCTTAATAATTTGATTTGCTGGTGTTCCTCTTGCCTTGTTTACACACAGTTCAGCAAGCCTGCTGTCATTCAGCAGGCACCTTGGAAAAACGAGAAAGCAAACAGATTACAAAGATGAATGCAAATGGATGGGATTATTTGTACTGGCTTTCTCTCTCAGACGTATCCAACAGCTATGAATATCAGATAAGAACACAAACACGTAATGGCTTCTTCTTATACTCTTCAAAGCAGGAGCTCTCTCTCCCTGGACGTATTTATCCAGGTTTTATTTGGCCCATTGTATCCAAATGGCTTCCAGGGGATAAAAATATATTTGTGAAAAATGGTTTGCCTAGGCGATATTGGCCTGAATCCCAGGTAACTCTTGACTGCAGATTAGAGAATCCTCCTAACTGTCCCATTTTGGCAGGGATAGACCCAATTTATCTTCTGCTGTCCCATCTTTGCAGCTGTTTTTAAAATGTCTCAGTTTCTCTCTGCTTTTCCCACTTTCCATCTTCAGTTTACTTGCATTGCTTCAAATTGACTTCAAAGTGCAAAAGTAGTTTGCTTTCAACTGAGGAGGGGGCTAACAATTGGAGGAGGCAGAATCTTGCTCTTCCCAGTGGAACCAGACAAAAATAAAATGCATTATCTTCCTCATTCATAACTTTTGCCGTCTTAATCCCAGTCTGATGTTGCTTGGACTCCCATGTCCCCGTTTTCATCTGTGAAATGTTGGAGGGCATTGAAACTATGGGATATTCAACAGGTATACTACAGTGACCCTAACAAACAGGATTCAGCTCATTAAGTAAAATGGAAACATCATGTAGCCAAAGCAGAACTTTCTCCAGTTTTCATTTGTGAAATGTTGGAGGGTATATTAGAGGACAGCTAGTGTGGTGTAGTGGTGTGAGCATTGTGCTAAAATTCTGGAGGCCAGGATTCGATTGGATTCCACACTTGACCATGAAAACTCACTGGGTGATGTTGGGCACATCACACACTCTCAGCCCCAGAAAAAAACCCATGATAGATTTGCTTTAGGGTTTCCAGAAGTTAGAAATAGCTAGGCCATCCAGAAAGCAAAGGTATTCTAAATCAACAACAAAAATAGAAGCTGCAGAGTTATTAACTTATTAGGAATCTCAAGGAAAAGCAGATTAAGCATTACCAGAGCATTCTGAACCCATCATTGTCTGACTGGCACTTTCTATTTATAACAATAACAATGTTATTGTAAGGAAAAAATTCATTGTGAGTGTTTTTCCTTGATGCTTGCTTGATAATGTTTCCATTATGGCTTGATGACTGCAGTTTCATGATTGGCTAATATATCTCCAGTATCCCATGATTGGCTAAATATCACTATATCCTGTTAAGCAGATTTTCCAAAACCACTATACAGCAAACCCTCAGTATCCACTAAGGTTTGGTTTCATAACCCCCTGTGGATACCAGAATTCACAGATGTTCAAGTCCCACTATGGATAATGGTGTAGTAAAATGGTGTCTCTTATATAAAATGGCAAGATCAAAGCTTGCTTTTTGGAGTTATTTAATTGTTTATGCAATATTTTCAAGCTGTGGTTGGTTGAATCAGTGGATATGGAATCCACAGGTATGGAGGGCTGACTGTAAATGCTAAGGTACATGCTTACTTTAGTGCCAGATTTCTCCGGGCTAACATCTGAACCAGCACTGTGTCATTAAATAAACTGTTATCTTCAATCCACTATGCCTCCATCCTTGAATTCCAAACTGGGCAAGTTTCCCCTTCACTACTTCCCTCCCCAAGTGTTTTGCTTGTTCTAAAGCACTTGCACACAGTTTGTTTATATATCTAGACTGTGTGTACATTCAAGTGCAGGCAATGGGTTGCACTATTGCTATTCTTAGGAATAGTAAGGTAACTGTTGCAATTGGCAGCTGCTGGAGGGCAAGAGCTCATGACCCTGTTATTCTGGTGTCTTTCACAGTGCAGAATTATGAGTTTGATACCACTACAACTGCCATACTTGTATCCCACGGAATCCTGGAATTTTTAGTTTGTAAGGGCTAGAAAAGAGAATTCTGAATACTGTATTGATCTGGAAGGCCTGATCCACCCAGGTGCACTTCAGTTTAGGCCCAAAGAATACACTGCAGTAAGACTAAGTCACTGAGAAGACAAGTTATAGCTTTATTGGTAAGAAATAGTTGGGAAAAGAAAGCAAAATAATGGGGGGAGAAAATGACTTCATGTCCCTTTGGACTAACGCTGACACAACTGATGATTCTTGGGTCTACTGGAGGTTATGTTGTTCTCTCAGCTCCAGATGGGTCTTTAAGTTCTTCAAGGCACCAGTGTTTTAACTTCCGAATACTGGGACAAAAGAAATCCCTTGCAGATGGCCTTTGTATATCTTGTCAAGGTTAGCTTTTTAGAAGCTTTAAGATGATACTAGTTCCCTCTCTTCATCTTCCCCAAGACTGTGAGGAAGAAGGAAGATTCCTGTTCTCAGAGAGAACTTCTTATCAGCACCAGGGCTAGCACAATTATCCTGACTGCATATCTGTTTACCTTTAGGCTTAAGGCCTTTTTACTGAGTAACTCAAGCAGAGTACAATGAAGCTATGAAATGTGAGGTTTTAAAGCAAGCTTGTGTGTGTGATATAAGTGCAAAGGGACTTGAGAATGAGGGCACATGCCAGCAGTAGAAACAACAAATAGCTATGGATGAAGCTAAACCAAAATGGCCAAGTCCAGATGGCAGTCTTTCCAATTTGTCCCATGTAGGGAGTTTGAAGCCATGCATGCACACACACAGTCTTTCAGCCATGGCAAATTTTGCCAACCTGTGAATGAGAGCTCCTGCATCATGTAAAACCATGTCCATCTGCAACCCCTATTTCCTATGGCATGCATAATCCTACCTACCTGCAATCTTGAATGCCATGGAAGCCACACCAACCTGCAAACAAGAATTCCTATTCTATACAAAACCTTTTCCAGTGCACATGACAGTTCTTGTCTTATGGAAATCCTTGCCAGTTTGGCAGATGAGCAACAGAAAAAGCAGTCTTCATTGACCTCTCACCATTCCATCTTTTATCTTCAGAACTCCTCAGTATGAGCAAAATGAAAGTGACCAGCCCTTGAACTTTGTGGCTAAACTAGGATTTGAACCCAGAGTTCTCTGATCCTAGCCCAACACTATAACTTCTGGGGCATACCATGAATTAATATATATGACATCTGAGGCTGAGTCAGACTGTTGCCCCATCTTGTTCAGGAAAGAATCATATTTTGGGGAGGATGAATCTATATATTTTGTTTGACATTTTTGACATTTTTAAGAAACTCTTCTGATCATTCTGTCCCATTGCTGCAACAAGTTTTGAATTTTGTTTAAAATACTATGTTTCAAAACTGAATTTTTTTGTCTATTTTCATATGGATTTATTCACACCATTCTGTCAAACTCTGTGTACCTATTTTACATGCATTTCTCTAAGTAAGCATGTATTGGAGCATGCATTTTCAAACTGATAAACTTCATAACATAGAACTGAATATAAAAGAAATGTGGATCCATATGTTGGTCAAGCAACTTCAGGGGAGGACCCACCTTTGCTGGCTTCTAGTGGATAAAAGGCCAGTGATGAAGGTTGCAAACTCTAACCCCATTTGCACTCTTTTTGGTCATTGCTTTGAAGCTATCAGAGGAGAATCGGTAGTGGTTTGTTTGAATGGTGGGAGGGCTACATTGGGTGGCTAGCAAGCTCATCATATTTGGCTGACTTGGAGTTTGAATAATTCAGGTTGGGGGATGGTCTTCAGTCTCTTTCTTCAATCCCTGTTTCTCGTGTCTTACAATTCTGTGTGCACTTGAGGGCTAAGGGCTTGGCCTCACAATCCATTTGATCTAGGCTGATAGTGTTGTTCTCTTTTTTCCAAGGCACAGGGGTATCAGGACAAATGAATGACTTCACAATTCTCCAGATTAGAAGGATGGTCTCAGGAGCAGGGCACAGTACATGACAGCTATGAACCATTATCCCCTGACCTCCTTAAGGCATTTCGAAACACTTGGCCTGCCATTTGCTCCTCTGATTACAAGGTCATCTTGTGTCATGTAGCTTTACAGTCTTTTTTTTCCCTTCTTTTTTTGAGTGAGCTGGTTGTGTTGTCTAGAGGGAATGAACCAGGTGAAGCTTTGGAGTTAAGGGATTTAAGTCTTTTTAGACAACAAGCTCTACCAATGATCTAAACATCTAAGACAGATCAGAAGTGGGTAGAGACAGAGGTAACATTAGATTTTTGTCAGGATCTAGCCTTATGGCCAGTTTGGGCATTGCAGAATCACAGGACCCAAGGCGAATCTTTTATTTTGTCATACTGACTTTTTGAGCTTTACCAAATACCAATTTTGTACTGTTACCTCCAAAGCATTACAGTGCTTGGGTCCTTAATAGGTTAAATTTGAGACCCATTCTTTTCAGATTGGTGCAGCTCCTACAGCTTTTGCCATGGGTCTAGATGTGGGATTTCTTTACCCTTTCAGTGAAGGAGAGGGCTCTGGAACTGCCTCTTTATGTCCTGAGCTCCAGGGGATTGGGAAGGAAACTATCCTTCAGGCTGGCTTAGTGGCTGTGCCCTCACTTTCCTGCACCCTGTGGGTGGGGTTCCTCAGATCTGCTTTCTAGTAGATGACCAGACAGGGAACAACTCAGCTATTGGGTTGCCCTTGGTGGTTTGTTTAGAGGTAGGCTGAGGAGGAAGTCAAGGACTGATGCCTACCCCAGCTGATCCTGCACTAGGTTTCTCCCCCTCTTGTTCCTTTCTGGGTTCAACATACTTTAAATGGGTTATAGGTTACATAAGTGGCCCTTATTCAATCCAGTTCTCTGCATCTGGTCTCATTATTCCAAGTTTGGTCAGCAAAATTGTGCTTCAGTTTGCATATTAGTTCAAAATGTATAAATTATTTAGGTTTCCATTAAGATACGAAGAGAAAGAATTTCTCCACTGCTTCTAACACTGCTACTCTGAGTGACAACATTTCTTCAAGATCGTAGACTAGTTTCTTTCCTAGTCCAAAACACCCAACTCCAGAACTTTCTCATTTGGGCTACCAACAGGGGCCTTGGATATGTTTTTGGACTGCAACTCTCATAATCTTACCATTGGCTAATTGTAGGCCAAAGCCATCTGCAGGGTTACAATTGCCCACCCCTGTTCAGATGTTAGAGACTGAACATGGGACCTTGTCAAATTTAACAAAAGGAATAAACAACAAATCATGTGCTCTATAATAGAGTGATGACCTATATAGGTGAATAACATTTTTGCCATGTCCACTTTTAAGCTCTCTTTTAAGCTGGCTGCTTTCACATGTTTTGTCTAGCTAGATATTGAGAACAGTCAACTTCAGGCACAGCTTTGTACAGTACATGATACTGGGTGGTCTCATTAGTTTCAAGATGACAAATGCAATGATATAGCTGCTCCACAGCACAACAATAAACACATAATTGATGAGGGGTTTTTTTTGTTTAACAGTTTGATTGCAAGACTTAATTACCAATGTATTCTAAATAAGGATAAACAGAAAGCAGAACTACTCAGAAAGAGAAAGAGAGAGAATGAAAGAAAAGTCTTGGCACACTAGGGAAAAAATTAACATGAAAATACTGTAATCAGATTTGAGTACATTTTTAAATTTTGCTTAGTTTCTCTGATCTGGCTCTCTTATTCATCGTCTTTCATGAAATAAAAGGAAAGTATGTGATATCAAGGTAAGTCAACAACAGAGCCTTTTTTGTTTTTAAGCTGAAGACAGAGAGATTGTCCATGTGTGTTTGTATGCAGGGGTGGTGAAGGGAGGAATCTATAGCTATCTTGCAGTTTGGAAAAAATGCAAACGTAACTAGCAACAATAGTGAGCAAAATAGTAGGACCTACAGTAAAATGTAGGAACTGACTGTGTCTCTGAGATCACCAGAAAGGGCCCTCGTAAGCATGGCTGGTGGGGATGCAAGAGAGGTCCTTTACAATAGCTGTCCCTAGACTCTGGAACTTCCTTCCCAGGCAGGACAAAATGGTCCCTTCCTTGTTGTTCTTCTGGTGGCAGGCAAAAACCTTTTTATTCAGAGAGGCATTTTAATACAGAAAATTGTCAAAAAATGGGCTTGGGGGTGTTGCAATAATAAGAATAAGAACAAGAATAAGAATAAGAACATGTTGCCGTATGCTGCATGCTCAAGACACTGTGGCCTCCCAAATACTCTCCTTTCCCCAAGGATCCATTCCTGTCCCCAATTAAGTCAGCATTCCAACATGACTGGGGATGCTTAGTCCTCATTTGACCTGTTTTAGGGTTTCCCACGTCTCAATAGGGCAGGAATGGGTAGTCATTGGGGATCCAGCTGCCATACCCAACCCATTTCCAGGCCTCCCAAACCCCCAGACTATACTGAACCACTTCTTTTTCAGAACCTGAAAGAAATCTCAAGCCAAAAATGACTCAAAATGAATCAAAGCCCTGAAACAGCCTCAATGGTAAATCACTTCCCCTGGAGCCTTCGTGGGAGTGCTATTCTCCAGTTGGGCTGCTTTAAGCTTCTGGGAGGGTTTCATGAAAGGGTTAAGGGCTGCACTGAAGGTCTTGGCTGTCCATACAATTCCCATCCCTGTTTTGTGACTTTTAGATGGATGGATGTGCAATCCTGTAGTATAATTTGACTACAACAGAAGCTTTTCACATTTATCCTATACTAGTGTATTTACCTGGTGTTGCCCAGGATTTTATTTTCGTCTTAAGAACTCAGCAAATTGTCTTCTTCAGTATCTGCAACTTTTCCCCATATTTCCTAACTCAATCTGTATTCAGAATTATATACATACACAATTTGAGGTCCTGAGGGAGTACACTGTCCTCCTCCTTGCTGCTAGGCCTCATCTCCATAGCAAATTGCTTACTCTAGTACCTGTAACTTTTCTCCAATGCAATCTGTATTCAGAGTTGTTAACATACAGTGGTTGGGTTCCTGAGGGAATACATTGTCCTCCTTGCTGCTAAGCATAATCTCAATAGCAACCAACCTATTGCAGTACCTGTAACTGTTCCCCATATTCCTCAATCCAATCTGTATTCAGAGTTGTTAACATACAGAGGATGGGTTCCTGAGGGAATACACTGCCTTTGTCCTTGCTGCTGGGCCTCGCCTACATAGCAACTGGCCTAAGGCTCAAGAGCTCTCCAGCTGAGTATTCTAAAGGCCCCTCCTTGAACTGCCAACCCCAGGATTTCCCACAGAATCTTCACAGCCAGCCAATCATATGAGGTCTTCTCGGCTCACACAGCCAATCATATGAGGTCTTCTCGCCTCACACAGCCAATCATATGAGGTCTTCACCTGCCTCATGCAGACAAACAGACAAGATCACCCACAAACTTCAAATTTTATGTAGTAGATCTGTATTCTTTTAGTATTATATAACTTGTCAGAAGACTGCTTATGAGTGGACTAAATATAAAATAAAGCTAACTAAAGGTAGGCCTGCTTGATTCTTAACCACCATGTGGATTTTCAGTGACCTTTCAATCAGAAAACAGTGTAGTCTGCAAAATGTAATTTTAAAGAAAAGGCATTCCAAAATTGGTCTGCAATTCTTCACACCAGGTTTGATACAAAAACACTGCTGATTCTGCCTGATTTTTTTTTTCTCAGAATGCAGTATAAGTTGGGCATTTAACTTCTTCCAGGAAGCATGACAGTTGTAAACACGGCATGTCATTGGATTGGAAGAGCATATGTTTTACTAATCCTGCAGAACATAATATGAGGATACATCCACTGTAACAAATGTGAATACCTTTTGGAACATCTGTAGCAAATATTTTGGAGTAAGGATGAGCTGATACTCTTGGTTCCACTCTGAAAAATTTAGCTGAAACTGGAATAGATGTGTTCTACTTTACATGGATGCCACAGTGAACTGTGGTATCCAGGTACCCATCTGAGGCACACATGAAGAAGTCTTATGAATCTGGGCTTCTTTGTATGCTGTTGCTGTTTTTTGACTGAGCAAAACATTTCCTTCTCAATGCTTCCCTAAAACCATCCCCCTTTACATATTTTTGCAGGTCTTGAAAAGCTATGAAAACGTCTGCAGTGATGTTCCCTTCCTCACATCCTTTCAGAGTAAGGCTGATGTGCGAAGGAGGTACTGGGCAAATCTGGCTGAGGGCAGCCAGGCACAGCTCAGGGAGTTCTGTGAAGGGAAGCTGCAAGTGAAAAGAATGTAAAAAACCCCACAGAGGCTGTCTCTGGGAGGCCAGACAGGGTTTGGAACTGACAGAGACAGAGACAGGGTGTGGATTTCAGAAACAAAACAGTTAGGAAGAAGAACTGGCTCTGGTATTGAGGGAGCTGTGTAAGAACAGAATATGCAAGAGTTAATGTATTGTATTACTGAGTTTTAATAAAATTATTGTTGTTGTTGTTGTTGTTATTATTATTTAAAAAACCCTGTCTCTGGCTATCTCTATCAAGCCTGATAAGGAGTCAGGTTATGTCTACCAAAAACAATCCACATAACAACAGAGCCACAGGTCCACATTTACAGGATCACCTTGAGGCCAAAGAACTCTATCCAGAAATGATTCAGTGAGGGAGCAAGGGCAGGTTGAGCGGCAGATTCCAACGGCTGGAACTGCAGGGACAATCTGGGAAAAGGGATCTATTCACACAATGCTTTGCACCTTCACTCTGAACTGATTTTGTGACGTCATTGTTACCCTGTAAACTGGGGATCCCCGGAGGGACGCCCGAATAACCAAACCAAACAAGCAAAGATGGGGAAAATTCGCTGGCTAACAAGAGGCAGGGCAACGCAGCGAGATCTTGTCCTATGTATACTGGTTCAGGTCAGTGAGGAGTCAAGCAGTTTAAAATGCTAACAGTTTTATTAAGCAAAGAAAATAAAAAAAAACCTCAAACACACCTAAAGAAAGAGAGTTTTAGAGAAATAAGCAATACTCCACCTGTCCGAAGTCCCGGAGATACCAATTGGAGAGAAGGAAGGAAACCCGATGTGGAGACCGAGGGGAATCCGTGGAGCCGAGCGGCAGCGAAGCGGGGACAAAGATCCAAGAGGAGCTTCGAGTGATTTCAGCTTAGTGATTTCAGCTCAGCTTGGTCCAATGAGAGTTCCAAAGAGCATTCACAGTGGGGCAACTTTTATAGGGAAAGAATGACCACAGGCTAGTCTGGTTTTTGCAAGAGAACAATGAGTTTTGGTCTGAGGACAAAGGCTCCGAAAGGTCGGAATTTGCATGATTGAGTTATGAACTGAATTGACAATGGTATAGCTGGTATGCAAATGTGGCTAGCTCGGCCGTTAAGTGCCTGGCTTGCCAGGGTGCTTTCACAGGCAAAGAGTTCTTTTGTTTACAATCAAGGTGTCTGTTTCGGGTGGCTACCCCCTGAAGCAGAACTGGCTATATCTGGTACTTAATAGCTATCGCCCATGCCTAGCATCGCGCTTGTCTGGCGGCGCCCAACAAACACTCAGCTAATGGGAGGAAAGGGCCAAATTATGATATCAAAATGATATCTTAGTTCACCAAAAACCAGACAAGAATGCCATGATAACATCATCACGTAGCCAAATCTGATTGATTACAGGGTGACACTGCAGCACAATCAAGCTAGATAAATGATTCCTTATTGGTTGGGATCATATATTCCAGAAAACTGTTTAAACAACAACACTAGGAATGAAAACATGTTGAAGAAGGAGCTGTTGACTGGACAACGACCTTAAATAGTCCACAATTCCACAATTGCTGATGGGAAATGATACTTATAGTAACAGCAAAATGTTTGAGTGGGAATATTTGGCCTAGCTCTAGTTCTGTTGAATGCGTCTGAAACATTTAATCTGCCACAAGAGGATGGAAACAATAGTGCAGGTGATAGACAAGCCTGCTTTCCTGATGGAAAACAATTCTTCACCAGAGACCTACAGTAATTCACTCTCCACGAGACAGTTTGTTTAACCTTGAAATGCTTCTCTAAAATACAGTTTCCAACTTTTGACACTGTGCTGCTCTTGTATTCAAAGGCTAGCCCAAACATTTATGAGTATTGTGTTTGTTCCTAAGCTTAAAAGCTTGGAACTGTAACATACTCTATACCTGGGAGGTTTAGCAGAGCAAATCTTTTCTCTATTTACTGACAATGGCTCTTGACTTCAGTCTGTCAGTAAGTAATTTGTTTGTCTGCGTTCTAAGGCTGTTTGTCTGCGCACTAAGGCTGCCAACAGATTCCTCCATGTTGTTCGCTCTAGCTAATATTGCTTTTGTAACAAATCTGCGCTTCCAGTATTTATTCTGTTCATTTTTGTAGAGTGTCCAGTTTGTGAACAGACCTTTTGAAGATGATTGGCAGGCTGATTTCCAATTTCAGCATAGCTCAGTGATCATGAAAGCAATAATGATTGTGATGGTGATGATCAGCACAGGAACATGGAAAGCTGCTTTATAGTGAATGACAGCATTGGTCCATCTACACTAGCACTGTCAACTCTGACTGGCAGCAGCTTTCTGGGATTTCATGAAACATTTACTCCTAATACTAAATGAAAATTCTTGGATCATATAAACGTAAAATGTGTGTTCTACCAGTGAGCTGCATCTCTACCATCAATACAGCACTTGATGTTCCCTAGTGGTCTTTCATCCAAGTGTTAACCAGTTAACCTCACCCTACTAGCTCCCCAGAGGAAATCCAACATGTTTGGGGTGGTATGGTATACTGATGATGTACATCCTCAAAATCTAAATTCTACCTATGGAGATGATTAAAAGATGGTTTTTGATTAGGAATATACTTCTTCAGAGAGTTGATGGTTATGAGGAGGAAAAGAACGAATCCTTATTTCAGGTGAAAATAAAAAAAATCACGTGATCATGTGTATACATGGGATTTCCATATGGTGCACTGGTGAATTTTTATATGTTGGCTGTGGATGGTGGGCTAAGTAGTACAAGGAACTGAAGGGACTTGTTTGTGGTTTTGAATGTTGATTGGCCTAGAGGAGTAGAGAAGGCCATGATATGGTCCTCAAGAGAATAATATCTCCATAATCGATCATATCTAGTTCACGTGTGAGTGTTACATTTCCATTAAACCTATTTAAGACAGTGATCCCCAACAAGTAATATCTAAATAGACAGTGCTGTATATGAAAAGCTATAAATGTGAACTCAGAAATAGGCCCCACTGAGTTCAGTGGAACAGTCCCAGCTCTGAATGTATTCTTCTTACCATAAAAAAGATTCATTAAGACAATATAGCTTTATTTGAAAAGATGGAATAGATCCACAATATCTTTTGACTGGTTTAATCTATAAGCTGTCCATCTCAAAGTACCCCAACCTCTCGATTATGAAGCCTCCAGGCTCAATTTAATCTCTGCCATGAATTCATTATGTAGACAGTACAGCTTTAAAACAAAACAAAACAAAACAAAAACCCACTGACAAGTTAGAATGTGTCCTAAATATCCTAAAGGTACCAGATGCCATCTGATCTTGGAAGCCAAGCAGGGTCAGCTGTTGTTAGTACTTAGATGGGAGAATGCCAATGAATACCAGGTGCTATTGGTTATATTTCAGAGGAAGAAACTGGCAAAACCACCACTGAATATTTCTTGCTCAGAAAAACCCAATAAATTCATGAGGTTGCCCATAAGTCTATAAGTTACTTGAAGACACACACACATACACAATGTGTCTGGAAGAGAGTGACTAAGAAGGTAAAAGGTCTAAAGACTAAGTCCTATGAGAAATGGTTGGGGAGCTGAGCATGTTTATCTTGAAGAGAGGTGATATCATAGCTATCTTTCAATGTCTGCAAGGTTGTCATGGAGAAAATGGAGGTAGAATTCAAAAACATAGCCATGTGACTCTGGATCAGTATGCACAGGGATCCTTCTGTATGGAGAATATGGAGTGATCTTGTCTGCTATTGCTTCAGAGGATAGAAACTGAACCAATGAATTCAAATACAAGAAAGGATGCACCCCAGCAAAAAAAAAAAAAAAAAAAGAGGGCAAAAGCTGTTTGGCAATGGAACAGACTTGGAAGACTGTCTTTCAACTGGGATGATTAAACATAGACAAGATGGCCACCTCTCAAGATTCATTAATGGATCTTCTGCACTGGTAGAGGGTTGGAGTAGGAGCCCTTGGAGTCTCTTCTGAATCTGTGATTCTATGAAAAAACCATTCCGTCAGCCTTAATTTTGTCCCCTATATATAAACTATGGATGATAATAATGACCCACCTTAAAGGATTGTATTAAGCCTTAAAAGGAAAGAGATTGGTTTGTTATATGAAAGTGCATTTGTTTTGTCTGGGAGTCATCCCATTGAAAGGAATGTGAATAAATACAGAGGAGTGGGAACAAAGGTGTTAGCCATATATTTGCCAAGTTTTTGCTTAATAGAATGGTGATGATTCCGCCCGTAGAAAATAAATGAGATCTAGTCATTTGGCAGGAGATTTCAAAGGAATTTCAATTGAGTTAAAAATGATCTTAAGAGCTTTATATTAGTGAAGTGATGTATTTAAGTCTTTTATTCCAAGTTTCACATCAAGTCTCAAGTCCTTACTTTAAAGTCTCAAGTGTAGGAGGCAACTTTAACAGAAAAAAAAGAAAAAGTTGGTGGTGGAGTGTATGTGGTGTGGGAGATCAGTGGGCTCACCAGGATCTGCAGCTTCAGAAGTGGGGAACAGGTTCTTTCTTACTCCACATCCCCCAGGCTGGAGGTTTTCTTGAAAGTGGGGAGTAGGATCCTTCATACTCTCCATTACTGGAGTTTCAAAAGGTTTAAAAGGATCTTTCTTCCTCAAGCTTGTTACCTAACACATTTGTTGTTCCCCTCTGAGAAACATGCCCTGTGTTCTGGGGGCAAGTCTTGGCTTTTGCTATTAGGAAAAGTTTTAGAAGGCTCCTCAAATATGCAGCAGGGACAGGCTGCCAAGCAGACCTCAGTCCTACCTCAAGCCTGTTGCTTAATACATTTGCTATCCCCCTCCAAGAAATGTGCCCATGCTTTGGGCTTCAGACAGATCATCATGTGACCAGCAGGCAAAAAGAGATGGAAGCATTGTTCAAAATCATAAAGTTTCTGGATGAATGGGTTATGTTAAACCAGGGCAGCAAGTCAGTCATTAAAAATATACAAGTCACAAGTGAAGTCAAGTCCATAAGTCATTTACTGCCGAATCAAGTCCAAGTCAAGTCACTGAAGAGACTTGAGTGTGACTTGAGTCCGAGTCAGTTGACTAGAGTCTACATCACTGGATCAGAGAATCAGAGGAAGGGGAGATATTGGAGTATGGAGAGCAAAGTCTGGATGGTGATGTATAGTCAGACCATGATGATTTCAGAGATTTAGAAGAGATTCTGGAGGAACCAGAGAAGACTACTGGACATCTTGCAAATAATGGGGAGAGGAATAACATCAGAGACATTGAAAATAAGAGAAACTGGATGCTTTTCCTGGAAGACATTCATAATGTTAAAAGGAAGAATGCTGATATCTACAGTACAGTCATGGACAGGGGGAGGTGTCGTGGAGTAGAGTTCTAGAAAGACATTGACGGTGTTTGGCCCTCAGCTATATGGTTTGAAGAGGAGAAAGAAGAGGACAAAGATAACAAGACTAATAGGAAGGTTATATGGAAAGATGTCTTCTCCCCAGGTTTTATGGATTTTGATGATTGATTCTCAGTTTGTGGAAGAGCAGAGGTCCAGCAAAAAGCCAAAGGCTAAATTTAAAATATGAATGGGTAAAGAAACAGTGGTTGGGTTTGTTGGATTGTAGATGCTATCCTGTTGCTTGATATTCAGTGAGGTTTTAGTGTAAATGAAATTGCTCTAAAATAATTTTTTTGGGGAGGAGAGGGATTAATGGAATTTAAGAAACCCTTTAAAATGATGATCTATATGTGGGCTGAAAGGTTAGATAATTACAAGGGATATTATCATGAGAGAGAGAGGTGTTTTTCAGAAAAATCTACAGAAACTGGTCACACACCAAAACAGGACTTCTTGTTAATCAAGACTAGATAATGCATGTGATACACTTTGAACATTAGAAAACTCTGTCCAGCTGGGAAGCATTATTTCCTTCAGAACACTATTTTCGCTTCTATCACAATTGTGTCTCTGATGCATGCTATTAACATTATATTCCATCTTCTTTTTTTTCTCTTTTCCCTTGTAGATAAACTTCAATATCACTCTGAATACCTTATATCTCTCCCAAGAATTCCCATTTTCTCTTGCCCAAGTCCAGTAGCTCATGAAGGAATCAATATACGCTTACAGGGCGCTGTTTGTTTCACCAAATACTGTCTCTCATGGCCTTCATAGATGTTTGGCATGTAGTTCAGCCCAAATTAATAGGAGACAAAAAGAGAGATTATGGATAGTTAGCGCAAATTTTTGCTTGCAATAATTATCACTTACACAAGTTCACCCAAGTTGCTTGAGGTATGTCTGTATGAGCATATGCATCCACACCTACTTTTCCAATGACATTAATTTTGATCCCTACAGAGATAGTTGGCAACAGATTGCAAGCCTGGTCTTTGCATAACTGGCAGCAAAACAGGGAAAGAGAGACAGAGAAAAAGGGGAGAGCTGTACTCCCTGGAGAAACTAGCAAAAGCTAAAAAAAGCTGAGAGTTCACTAGCTCTGCACAGCTGCAGTCCAGTCCAAGATCTCAACAGAGAATTCATTTCCCAGTCCTTATGTCCCCAAAATGACACCATGAATCAGCAAAGCTACAACAGGATGGGTTTAGATTTTACATCTTGACTTAAATAAAAGAAATTGTGAACTTTTCATGGCCAAAGAGAAAAGACACATTCCTGCTAAATACCCAAGTAATCGAAATTGTTGTCCTGGTTTACTGTGCATCTGTCTTTGATGTTTGTCAAATCATCTAACATGGGATTGTTGTAAAGCTTAGCATTTTCCCCCCTGTATAAGCCTAACTTCTGTGACTGCACACAAATTGAGCAATTTCACATGCGAGCACATCTGCTAAGGCGTATAATATGTACCTATTGCGAATGCATAATGCTCTGGAGGTAGTTCAAATGAATCACTTAATGATCCACTCCATTTATCCAGACGGCCTGAACAAAATTGGCAGGGTAGTGCTGATAGAGGAAGAGGAGAAATTCAAATGGTTTTGGTTAATCAAATCTTCAGCTGAATGAGATTACACACCCTACTCCAGACATTCCTAAACTGACACTCTCCATATGTGCCAGACTACAGCTCCTATCATTCCCATCATAAAGGGAATCGTAGTCTGACAAATTTGGAAAACACCTGACTGGGAGCTACACTATTGTTAAATGTATAACTGAAGACTCCTATAGCATAGAAAAATTCCTTTTAGCTGTAGCTCCCAAAATCCTCAAGCCAGCATGCCACGGGTTAGATTTAGAGTTTTGCTTTCACAAAAATCACAGGAAATGCTCCCCTTTCTTGATCCTTTATCCTTCCTGTTTTTTTCTTTTTAATTTAAATTTTCGTTTTGTTTCAGGAGGCTGAAAAGCAGAGCTTAACAATGTCGTCTTAATCATGGAACATTAACATTTTTAGACCGATGGCCATATTGACCCTGGGCTGGGTGATTGGGGACCATATGACAGCAGTGGCTGGGGCCAGCTCCTAAAAGGGATGAAATCACAGTTGGTAGAAAGCTGCACCTCACATTCCACACCCATCCACCTCATTCACCCCTCACACCACATTCCTGGAAACAGGAGGGGTGGCTGGAGGCCTTCATGTCAAGATTGCATTGAAGCCACACTGGGATCCCTTCTGTTCTTTACAGTAGCTATTCAAGGTGCTGAACCTATTTTAGGCATAAATATCAAGGCATTTCTGACAGATAAGCCACTGGAAGCTGCTGACACACACAAATACCATCTACACAATACCTTTTTTTAGGCCCTTTCTGCACGTGGTTATTAAGGGGGGCCAATGTGTCTTGCCACGGAGATCTTCTGCACATTGGAGCGGTCTAGGTTTGGTTTCTTTACCTTCGTTCTGCACGTAATTCCAACTAAATGCGCCCTCATGTGGTGGTAAAGTGTGCTATTTGAAAACCGGAAAAAATCATTTTTCCAGTTTTCCAGATCAATCCGATTCGTACTTTCACAATGGTGCAGACATGTACATTCACACCAGTGTGAATTGGTGGTCAGGGGAGGGCTCATGGGAGGGGCCAGGGGATAGTATGGACTTTCACACATATGCGCGTATGCAATGACATACTAAACCATTCAAAAAAAAAAAAAAAGGACCAATCACAGCCGACGGGGCGGGGTGAGGGGAGTAGCGAGAGTGGCCACAGCAGAGGCAGTGTGGATTCATAAACTCACACTCCTCCGAGTCAGAATGGAACATACGCAGTAGCCGTGCGGAAGGAAATGAGGGAAAGTCTGCCTTGTTTCGAGCCCAGAAAATCCGGAAAGAAATGGCATGAACCGATTCACCAGCCTCGTGTGGAAAGGGCCTTAGTCAAGGGTATGGAAATTTAGAAGTACAGTCAGCCCTCCACATTCACTAGGTTTAGGGGTGCAGGACCCCTGCAAAAGTGTAAAAATTGCAAATATCAGAATGTGTGTGCATGTCTGCAGAAAGGGGGCTGAGGCATGGTGAACTGGCACCCAAGGTCCAAACCAGGTCAAGGAAAGGAGACGGAAGTATGGTAGCCCTGTACTTCCTCCCTCTCACCAATCTCCTTCCTTGAATGCGGGGAGCATTGGGAGTGGGTTTGTGGTGCTGAGAAATTGGGCTTTCAGCTGTCCTCAACTGGCCAGGCAGCAGTTTCCCTGAAAAAGAAGTGCCTGAGGTGGTGGTAGGGGAACAGGGTTGGAGAAACTCACAAATAATCAAATCTGTGAAAAGTGAAACCTGCAAATGTGGAGTGCTGACTGTATTCTTTATATCTATGATCCGTGTACGGGCTGAAATCCAATAAATATGTTGGTCAGATGTTCCTCTCTAACAGCAGGAAACAAGGGAGGGTCTCTTAATAAGGAAAGCACCAACATAAAACTGGGTTGGGGGTACCGCAAGGATTATAAAAAATAATAGGGGATACAAAATAGCAGAAGCCTATAGGTAGCACAATATAACACAACTTATTAGGCTATGTATAAGGAAATGACAATTATATAGATATTAAAATGGTAAATACACAAAAGGCAAGTACAAATTCTTTCAACAAAGTGTCAAACAGTCAGTACATGACACACAACAACAATGATGAGGGGCAGTACAATAAGAGAACACATAACATGTGTAAGGATATATACGGCCAGAGGACAGGTATAAAACAGTGGCAGCTTCAATACTGACAAATAGTCCTAGAACCAGGCGTGTAGTTCCACAGTGAAAGCTGAAGCCATATAAATATCCAAGTCTATTCAAGCATCCAGGTGAACAGGACAAATGAGCAAAACAGAATCCAAGAACCGTGTTTCACAGAAGAGCTGAAATAAGACAACTCCAAGGAATACAGTGTTACCGTGTTACAGTATTACAGTGGACAGTACTACTGTTGGGTGGATTTGTAATCGGTTGACTGACCGAACCCAAAGGGTGCTCACCAACGGCTTCTCTTCTTCCTTCTTCCTCTTCCTCCTGGAGGGAAATGACTAATGGGCTGCCACAGGATGCTGTCGGGGGCCCAGTGCTATTCAACATCTTCATCAATGACTTGGATGAAAGGATAGAGAGCATGCTGATCCAATTTGCAGATGATACCAGACTGGGAGGGGTTGCTAATATACCAGAGGACAAGATCAAAATTCAAAACGACCTTGACAGATTGGACAGCTGGGCCAAAGCTAACAAAATTAATTTCAACAGAAAGGTAAGGTCCTACACTTAGGCAAAAAAAATGGAATAGATAAATATAGGAGGGGGAAACACGTGTCTGGATAACAGTATGTATAAAAGGGACCTAGGAGTCTTGGTGGACCACAAGCTGAACATGAGTCAGCAGCGTGTTGTGGCAGCCAAGAAAGCCAACGTGATTCTTGGTTGCATCAATAGGAGTGTGGTGGCTAGATCAAGGGAGGTAATGGTACCACTTATTCTGCATTGGTTAGACCTCATTTGGAATATTGTGTCCAGTTCGGGGCACCTCAGTTCAGGAAGGATATTGACAAGCTGGAGCGTGTCCAGAGGAGGGCGACCAAAATGGTGTAGGGTCTGGAAGCCATGCCCTATGAGGAATGGCTTAGGGAGCTTGGTATGTTTAGTCTGCAGAAGAGAAGGTTAAGAGGGGACATGAGAGCCGTGTTCAAATATTTGAAGGGACGTTATGTGGAGGAGGGACGGTACTTGTTTTCCACCGCTCCAGAGACTAGGACAAGGAGCAATGGATTCAACTGCAGGAATAGAGATTCCACTTAAACCTCAGGAAGAACTTCTTGACAGTCAGAGCTGTTCAGCAATGGAATATGGTGCTTTGGAGTGTGGTGAAGTCTCCTTCTTTGGAAGTTTTTAAGCAGAGGCTGGATGGTCATCTGTTGGGAGTGCTTTGATGTGTGTTCCTGCATGGCAGGGGGTTGGACTGGATGGCCCCTGGGGTCTCTTCCAACTCTAGGATTCTATGAATGTGCAGGCGTTTCATTGAGTCTTTTTTAATGACTTCATAAGAATGAAGTTTTGCCAGGGTAGTTGGGAAGGCTTCTCTCTCACTTTTTCTCTAGCTGCATAACAGTGGTTGGGATGGTCATGGATACACTTCCACCCCTCAGCTACTAATAAGCTGCTTGGATGCCCCCAGCATATTAGTGGTTCTTTTTTCCTGGGAGAACAGCTAGTGTGTAACCAGACATACCCACAGCTGACTCACCTGGGATGAAGCGGCACCTAGGAGCACCCCAGCTTCTGTTGTACACTGGGGCGAGGGGTGGATAAGGAGGTGCAGGATACCTGCTGCCACAAAATTCAAAAAAGCTACATATGCAGCCATTATGCTTTCATATGGCACCAAGATGGCTTTCCAGAAAATAAGTAATTGTGCCTTCAGCTGTTTGGGAAGAAAGAGAACTGGATTTGGTGTTGCGTTGCACCCCATCAAAAAGCTAATTTGATACAGCAGCTGTTTTTTAAAATTTGTTCTAAATATAAAAATTATGAGCAACAATAAATAATTTAGATTTTAGTTACTGAGTTGAAAAAGAAAGTTAAGTTCAATGACTTTAGTAAGAGCTGTCTGCAATAAGAGCTGGAACCATTTTTTTTTAAATTGTTAATTTAGTTGTAGTTTAATTATAGGGTGATGTATAGTTTTTATTTCAATTTGATTGTATGTATGAGGTTTTTCAGTACGACTGTTACGGTATTGTATGGTATTGTTATCCATTTTTTTGTGTTTCTGTTTTGATTTTATGTATAATATAAATTATTTAAAAATAATAATAAAATAAAATAATAAAATAATCTGTAGAGATTTCTCCTATTCTAACGTATTTTTGTTTTTTATTTATTTTATTTCATTTTTATATTTTTTTTAAAAAAAAGATGGGTCAGTATATTTAGATTAGAATGCCAACAACTGCACAGTTACAAAATACCACTGTATGACCACCAACTTTTTCTCCAAAGCGCATTGTATGTCACCTTGTCAAGTACAAAACGCCTTTAAATATCAAATGCTGATTTTGCTTATGAAATATCTACTGAATATCCTTTCTAATCCAGAGACTTTTTGAAGACTACAATGTTTACACAATTCTGCAGGGAATTTTGGAGAAGAAATCTAAAATATTTGCACTGATAGGCTTAAAATAGTGCATTGTTTACAAATAATGATGCATTTGGTACATATTACAGAGCCTTATTAGGGAGGCTGGAAGTATTAGCAGGATATATGCACAACATTCTTACA
Source organism: Iguana delicatissima (assembly GCA_948472985.1). Lineage (NCBI taxonomy): Eukaryota > Metazoa > Chordata > Lepidosauria > Squamata > Iguanidae > Iguana > Iguana delicatissima. The sequence goes on along the minus strand of CAOKZL010000489.1, from coordinate 782,421 downwards.
GTCCTGCTGTGCTGAGTAAAGTGTGAATATTTATTGTAATCGTCTGCTCAGTGATGATTGCTCACAGATGGTGCCCACGGCTTATATTGCATGCCTGCAAGGTACTTTGCCTGTATGCGTAGCTAATAGTTAGTTATCATTAGTAGCACAAATTGGGGTTTTAGCATTTTGCTAAAATTAAAATGGAACTTTGTTCAAAACAATTTTCAGTTGTTGTGCTTCGGTACCTTCAGACAAGTGTTCTTTTAGTTAACCATGAATCCTCATTCTATATATCCATCTTCATGGTAGCACTAAGCAACTGGTTTGACTGGAAACCAGTCAAGGATCTAATTTGAGGCAACCGGTCATGTTCCTTCTATCCCTCACCTTCTGCTGTTGACACCAATGCACACTTGGAGCTCTGAGGGAGAAATGCCCCCAGTCAGTATATATGAAATACAGCAAAGTAGCACAGCGGGCTCTGTGATTTATTTATTGGGTTTATGTTTTGCCTTTTTCTCAAGTTTCTTAAGTTAAGAAACAGAAGAAGTTCACAGTCTTAAAGCACAAATTAAAAATACCTTTTGAAGCTATCAGTAAAGTATTTAAAAAACAAAACTAAAACTAAAACAGGGCTCATCCTTAGCACAGCCATTCTCAACTGTTCTTTTGGGCATGGCTTCCTTAGAAACTCTTTTTAAGTTCAGGGCCCTCCTGTCAGGTATATAACATGAACAAATAGACAGGAAATCATTTATTATTTAACACCAAGAAAACTTGAACTTTCTGACATACTGGACAAAACTTAGAAGACTGCATGAAATTAAACATCTATCAGGCCCCCACATGGCTGCTACAGGGTATGAAATATATCACAAAAGCCTCAACTTTGGTGGATGTTAGCTCTTAAACTGAGATGTTGGAGAGTATAAGCAATGAATTTACTGGGTGTGCAAAATTCAAAGGGTATGTTGGAAAGGTATTATACATAGGAGGGAAACTATTGACTCCAATTAAAGTTGCTACTTGGATATTTCATTGATTCAGTTTTCAGGGCCCCAGTAAAGCCCAGGGGCTCCCCTTCTCACAATTTTCAGTCTGTGACTCCCTTCAAATGTGGCAGAAACTAATCAGTAGCCAAATTCATGCAAGAATAAAAAGGGTGATTTCTGCCGGCACATAACAGGGAAAGGCCAGCTTATGAAACTGCCCTTAGAAAGCATACCCTTTAACATTTCATAGATGAAAACTGGGGCACAAGTTGCAACAGGCAGCATCAGAATATGGTCAAGATGGCAAATATTATTAACAAGGAAGCATGCAAAAGCTAGGAGATGCTGCAACAATATGGTTTTGCCTGAGTCTACTGGGAAGGGCAAGATTCAGCCCCCTCCTTTCCACCTCCTGCCCAGCTAAGTCAATTGAGTGGCAACAACTTTTGCACTTTGAGCATAGGGTTTTATCACATGAGTCAGGTAAATCACACTTACAGATGGATAATAGTATCACTGGCTGGGACTAATCACATGACAGCATTCCTCTTTTGTTGTTCTCCCATGGGAGACCTTATAGAAAGCATGTCTTTTTATTAACACCAAAAATCAGGTAATGATCTCCTTTGCCACTTCTGTTGTACTATGATTTCCTGTGTGAAATTTCAATTGCACTTTTATGATGATTTTGGGTGGTCAGTGGGCATTCAGTGGGCATGCTATGGGTGAGGAAACGTCAATCTACCTCCAATGATCAAGGGAGAAGAAGAAGGGATTTTATACCATTGGCAAGGTAACTGAGAAACTTTTAAACTTTTTTTCCTCAATTGAAAAAAAAATTCATTGCCAAATGATCACTCTCCTCCCAACTGGGGCTTGTCAGGGAAGCCAAAACTTTATTCACTACCCCTGCACTTCCTTTTCCAGATCAGTTTTGGAGTCCTCTCTCTCTCTCTCTCTCTCCTTCCTCTTCCTCTCCATGCTCACACAGGCCTGAAAATATAGAAGTCTTACAGTTTAAAATAGCATTTATTTTTTTAATCCATTGATTCTCACTTTCTTTTAGCTTCAGACTCAACTAATCACTGGTGAATGAAAGTGAGCATCTATGGGACAGATAGATCAGCAGCTGTTGGCTTTAATCTCCCAGAGATTAGTTACGTCTGAATTTAGAATTCTAGTCTATACCAATCTGGAATCCCCAGCCCTGATTGTTTTCATTTATAATTTTCTGTGTGTGTGAGATATGTGTGTGTGTGTATGTATGTGTGTTTGTGTGCATGCGTGCACACTTGTATCAAACTAGGAATTGGGTGGGGATAGTGTCTTGAACAAAGTAGTTGTGGGCAGTCCCAAATGCTGTATGTGATAAGCTTTTAGCACAAATTAATCAGAATGGCTCCAAAGGTGCAAAACCAAAGAGAGCAATCCCGATTCAACAGCATTTTCTGGACAATGCTATTTTAGTGGGAGAAGAGTCTGGTGTGATAAAGCCCTCATTTTAGAGCAACTGAAGTAAGCTGAAGATAAAGGTGGGAGTGAGAGATGGGGAGAGGGAAACTGGAATATTTTTAAAGTGGCTGAAAAAGTGGGATGATAGAGGATTAACTGGCACTGTCCCTGGCAATGGAGGATGTGAGAAAGGAATTCCAAAGCAGGAGAGGTACTTGCTTTCCTAGCACAAATGCCTCTGAAGGTGCTAGGAACAAGAGAAGGTATTCCTTCAAGTATATCCAAAACTAGGCAGGCTTATATAGGAAAATCTGATTCTTCACATAGCCGTGGACCCAAGCCATATAGGACTTTATAAGTCATAAACAACATTTTGAATAGAAAAATGTGGTAACCAGTAAATGCATCATTACAACCAAATTCCAGACTCTCTGTAACTAGCTGCTAATGTTAGTTCCTTTAAATGTTACTTATCACTTTATGGGTAACAGAGGTCATGTTGTTCTTTTCCAGGGGGAGGTATAGCTTGGCACACCAAGCTAAGCATAGTCCAAAGTCCTCTAGCTCAGACATTTGTTCCTTCATCATTCCTCCAGCACTGGCCGATTCTGTCTTAAAATAGCCAGACCTAATTTCATAGCATTAACCTTTTTGTTTTTGCAGCTGATCTCCATATGGTTTCTGCTTGGTTTCATCTTCACTGTGTCTATCAAAATGATATCATTGTCAATTAAGAAGAGTGGAAGAGCTAAGCTTTTTAGATCACACCACTTCAGTCAAAATGCAGCTCACTTTCCATGCAAGTTATGTAACATTTGCAGGTTAATTAAGACCACAAGCCCTAACTCAAAAAGCTCACACAACGCAAGCTGCGGAGGTAGTTTGTTATGTAGCTGCTCAGGTTTAGCAAAGTTATTATTTTTTTCAGTGTTGCCCTAGCACTTTAATTAGTCCCTTGGTAGGCAACTAAACAGGGATGCTGACATTTGAATGTTCAAACTGAAGAATTATGTTTTGATCAGCAGTTCAGATGACAAAAATGGCATCTTCAAAATTCTTGCTTGCAAACATAACATCCAGAAAGATGAGTCAAACAAATTCAGACCCTTATACTATATAGTTTTAAAATCCTCTTTGTTCAAATATCAATACACATAGGCTGATGAAAATTAAGGTTCTTTTATATATCACCCTTGGTATATATCTCAAATAGATCCAACAAGGAAATGGAGAGCATTTCTTGAACCAGTGGCCCACTCAAAAATAAAGCAAATTTAAAATGTATTGAAATGGCAGTCAACATGGTTAAAGTAATACATTGTTATGAAAATAGTAAGTCATATAATAATAAGGTAGTGGTAACATAAAAATAGTAGTAATAATGGTTACTGCATAGCAACTTAAGCAAATATAACATGGCTAGCAAATAATAAAACAGTACAGTGAGTAAAGCTTAGCTACTGAAGCAATGACAGTGTGAATAACAAATAACATACAACTAAGCAAATATAGGATAACTATAAAATTTCATTACACACCCTCCAGCCCTTCTACTTTTAAGAGCAAATGCTTTAGATGCAAAGGTTACTAAAGTGCCAAAGATGAAACGTGGTGTGCTAAGGCAATATATAAACCAGATGTATAATGCATGAGCCAAAGTGAAAATCACACAAAAAAGAAATATGTACTAAAAATGAGCAGGACATTTGGTTTGGGGACTCCTATGTCTGCTAGCTGTTGTGCTGCCTGTATCCCCTCTTTGTCTATTTAAATACAGTGGAGTGTGTCTCTTCTATGATATAGTCCTTCTTCTTGGAGTAGTTGTGTTCCTTTTCACTAACCAAGATCACTAGAAAGGCACCACTGCAAGATTCTGATACACACTACCAACCAAAATGGGGTGGAGGTGATACAATCACACTGAAAAACATTTGAAATCAAGCATTCATAAAAGACACACTGTAATTATTGGTTTCCATTGAACACAGATCTGTGCAGGGCTACCAGCTATGATATCTATATGGAATCCACATGAAACCCCTTAGTTGACTGTGCTATTGAACACCTGCTTAATATGTAGCAGTCTCAATGAATCAACAATCAGACTAGGCCACGGTCTTTGCTCAAATATATCATATGATTTTCCTGAAAACATCAGTTTGACTACTATGGAAATGGAGGAAAGGATTTGACTCTAGATGACTCTTTGGTTTATTAACGTCTTTAACTATGCATTGAAGGGGAGCACGTTAACGATGTAAAACACTAGTGTGACAGGCCTTTATTGGTTTTGCAGTTCTAACCTAATAATGTGCCCTGACACTTAAACTTAGTTCTTGATCCTCCCTTTAAACACAATTTTTGTGGTGTTTCTTTAGAAGCGTGCTCTTTTTCTTTATTCTCAGTTTGGACAACAGAGGCCAACTCAGTAGTTTCTTTTATTATAGTAATATTAGAAATAAAGTTTCTTGTTACGGTTCATATAAAGTACAGTGTAGTTACATGTACCAGCTTCAACTTCTGACAATCTGTGCCAATAAATTCCAGACTTAGACACCTGTTCTCTTTGTCTTTTCCAAAGCTGCTTAAACACAACCCAGTCACCTTCTCTGGCCAATATCTCTCTGAAGGCTCTCTCTACAAATAGACTCTCTGACTTATATATAATGCCTCTCATCCATAAGCCCCTCCCACACATACCACTGTGCTGGATTTCACTCTTGAGGTACTATTTCTGTTGCCTAGCAACCCACCATCAAGTTGCGATTGCATTCCCAATAGCTGATCCCTAAAGCATCTTTCTCACAAATAGTTTCACATTTTTTCATGCTCAGTGAGGAAGAGTGTTTCAGGATACCAAACTGTGAAAAAATGTGAGCTGCCTCAAGATTTTTTCTTCCAAGATGTAGGAGTGAAAAGACAAGCATTTTTTTTTAAGCAAAAGCAATAGCCCAAAATATAATGAATTTTGCAGACAAAGCATATTGGAGAGTTGTTGTTGTGTGCCTTCAAATTGTTTTCTGACTTACGGCAGCCGTGAGGCAAATGCATCACAGCGTTTTCTTGGCATGATTTGTTTTGGGGGGGTTGTCTTTGCCTTCTCCAAGGTTGAGAGGGTGTGACTTGCCCACGGTTACCCAGTGGATTTCCCTGGCTAAACAAGGATCTGAACTCTCATCTCCAACACTCATACCACTACAGTATGCTGGCTCTTATCCTGGAGCTAGGACAGTGTAATTCAAATATAATTACATTTAATTTTTGTTTGGAGGAGTACTGTGGGAATTACCTTCAAGTAATTCTGTTGTTGCCATCAAATGTGGGGATCTCAGCTTATATCCCACTTCTGGTCATCTTGGATGGGTGGGCATCTAGGATTCCTCTTTCCCATCTAGGATGGGCATCTAGGATTCCTCTTTCAGGCTGTCCTCACAGTTTCAACCCTTGGCGTTCTGTTACTAATCTTGTTCCTTTCCCCCTCAAGATTCTTCACTAGACTGGGTACTTAGGCCTCAAGATGATCCCTATGTGGAGCAGTGGATGTGTTGTTCAGTAGGTTCCCTGTGGTAAGCATGACCAGTATCTCTGTCCAAACTTAACAGACATAATTGTAAAAAAGAATACACAAGTAGGAATTTCTTAAGACACATTTACACCACACATTGACCCCCAAAGCCTATTCAGTTCTTCCCTCTGGCAGACTTCCTATCTCTATTATAGCTTTTTTTCCTATCTCTATGTCATCCTTTCCCTGTCTCCATGCAATATTATCCCAATCTCTAGGTCATCATTCACAGCATTCCCCAAGCCATGGTTTGCTGGCTCCAACCAGGCTTAGCCCAGCTCCTTCCTTCATGACATCTACAGTTTTTAGACTTGTTTGAAATCTCTGACTCTGTTAATGGCAATAATGATGCCCACAACTCTAATAACCTGAAGTTGTTCTCACACTTTCTCCAGATTTACATTTGCCCTTTGTGCATGTCTAGGGTGAAAGAAAAGCAAAGTCATCGTTTTGAAGGATATGCAAAACTTTTTTTCTTTCTTTGTTTTTGCTTTGTTTCCAAAGAAACTGTTTAATTGTCTATTTTTCATCTCTCGATTTTTCCCAGCAGTTTCATTAGCTGACAGAACAAAATGCCAGCTCAACTCCTGTTTAAATATAAGGCCAATTTGAGATAAGATATCTTTACTCTGGGACCACATTCATCCACTATTGTCTTATGAGCAACACCCAGAGCAAAGAGCCTATCCCCCATTGCTACAGTCTACATTAATTTGTAGGCAAGCAATGTCTATGAGCCAACAATGCAAAATAGTGGCTTACATATAGGACAGGTAAATTTCCTTCTCTAGGAAAACAAAAGATATATGAATTCTGAATGTACTGCTTTGTCTGTTGCAAACAAGATTGTCTGAGGATGATATAAAGAATTCAACAATAATCTTTCATTCTGTTAGGTTAGAGTGATTTAAAGAAGATGTCTGCAGTTCTGGAGCAAGAGCATGAGTCAACATGGTGATGTTATGGCCAACAAAAGCTAATGAAATTTTAGGCTGCATCAAGACAACTATAGTGTCCAGACCAAGGGAAGTAATAGTACCACTGTGTTCTGCTTTGTTCAAGCCTGATCTGGAGTATTATTTCCACTTCTGTGAGCCACTGTTTAAGAAATGTATTGTTCTAAACTAAGAGTAGAATCTTCTAGGCCATTGTAAGTGATTCAGTATACAGTGGATCCTCCACTTTTGTAAGGGTTCCAAGTGCAGGGTCCTGATGAAAGTGGAAAAATGTGAATATCTTCCCCCTCTCACCTGAGTGAGCAAGCATGCCTCCCCTCCCTGCACTCTTTCTTCTCTCCCTTTGTCATTTGCCCAAGCATGGGGGTGGAATGCATGTATATGCCTTCTCACTCTGCATTCTTCCTTCCTCTCCCCTGGTCATCTGCCTGAGGGTGGGAGAGAATGCATGCACATGCCTTCCCTCCCCACACTCTCCCCTCCCATTCCCTTGTCATTATCACAGACACCAGCTGTTCATCGTTGGGCACAGAGTGCTGGGCTAGCAGTAGGCTGCTCACAGTCAATAACACTTGACTGTTCAGGATGTAGCAGAAATGTAATCAAAGATAAGTCCAAAGGTCCAGGAATACAGCAGGTAATACAGTCAGACAGTCTGGGGTCAGAAAATCCAGGCAGGCAACAAGTAAGGAATCTAGAATACACAAGGTAAAGACTGGCAAACACAGAAGTTTTTTTTTTATGGCATCAAGCCATCACCCTCTGCCTTAGTTAAGAAGGCTGGAGCCAGCTGGCTGTCATCTCAGCCTGATTAGCTCCTGGTGCTGGTCATTTGCTTGTACTCCTTTGAGGCTGCTATTCACCTGGGGAAGCTAAGTCCTGGCCAATGACAGTCATTTGCCCATGCCAGGAGGGAACACGTGCATAACACCTCACAAATAATCAAATTCCAAAAGGTCAAAGTCACAGATGTGGAGGGAGGACTCTAATCAGTACTTAGCATGAGTCACTGGGGAAAAGAATATAGTCCTTCCTCCACATTCACTAGGTTAGGGGCACAGGACCCTCACGAAAGTGGAAAACCATGAATAACTCTAGGCCAGTGGTTCTCAACCTGTGGGTCCCCAGATGTTTTTGGACTTCAGCTCCCAGAAGCCCTGAGTATTGACCATAGTGGCAGGGGCTTCTGGGAGCTGAAGTCCACAAACATCTGGGGACCCACAGGTTGAGAACCACTGCTCTAGGCCCTCCTAAACCATATTTAACACACACACACACAAAGGTATGATCACCTTATTCAACCCACCATGGATTCCTTTGAAGCATCAGAGTTCCTTCACAAGGCAGAAGTGGCTGGCTGGTGGGGCTTACCGCCACCTCTACTGCTGCCCCACATCATTTTTAATAGGGTCGTGTAAGTGTCGTTCACAGTTTCTCAGTCTCACGAGGCTTGCAACCCCTATTAAAAATGGCACAGGAAGGCAACAGAGGTGACAGCAAGTAATCCATGAATAATCAAATCCACAAAAATGAAACCCACAAATGTGGGGGGCTGATTGTATTTTACTGATAAATAATGAATACAGCAGGTTGAAAAAAGAGAATCACTTGCATGTGACTTTGGCTGATAGAAGGTTTAATTCTTTGCAGCCAGCGATGCACCCAAGAGTGCATTAAAAGAAGCTGGGTATTCAGAGGAAGGGGATCATGATGGTAAAAGGTCTGGGAACCAAGGAACAATTGAAGGAGAGGGATATATTTAGCATGGAGAAGAGAAGACTCAGAAGTGACTTGATAACCATTTTTAAACATCTGAAAAAGATGGAGAAAACTTGTTTTCCAGAGAGTAGGACAGAAACAATGGATTCAAATTGTTAGAAAAGAGAGTCCTTACTGTAAGATCTGTTGACAGTGCAAGAAATTACTTCAGAAAGTGATGGACTTTTCTTCATTGGAGATTTGTAAACAGAAATTGAGTGGTCACCTTTTACGAGTGCTTTAATAATGGATTCCTGCACTGGCAAGTGACTGGATTAGATGGTCCTGGTGACCCGTCCAGTTTTATCATTCTGTGATTGCCCCATGAACTACAAAAACTCCTGCAAGCTTGTACTTTGCTTACCATCCGGCCTCAGAGTAAGACCCAAAGACATGGTCCCAAGCAAGAAGCTTAAACATAGAAATACATAAGGCATAGAAGCCAGTCTTCCCAACTTTTAGAAACATTGGGAAAGGAGATTGTATTCCCCCTACACAATTCCTCATTTTTAAAAATTATATCATCATATCCTCTGTGTTCCATCAGTCAGGGCTATATGCTGTGGGAGGATGCAGGAAAGGGTCTTTTCTGCTGTAGCCATCCAAGTTATGGAATATCCTCCCCCTGGAGGCCTGAACGCCCCAGCATTGCCTTCATTTCATTGCCAAGTGAAAATGTGACTGTGCATAAAGACTTTGGGGCCTAATTGTTTTTACACAAATCTTTTATGTGCATTGTTTTAAACCATTTTAAAATATTGTAATAAATTTTAATTTGTCTTTTAAAAATTTTAAATTGCTTCGTAAGTTTTTAGACTTTTAAAGAACAAGCATGCAAACATCTCCTGAAATGCCAGGCAGGGGTGAGGAAAGCAGCACAGTGAGGCCTACACAAGGCAACTCCCACATCAGACCTTTTTCTCTAGACATTTTTATGGTGCTTCCACCAAATATCTTCATAGACAGAACAGCGATGGCTGATGTGAATGAGGAAATAGCCTGAACGTGTATGGAGGAACTTCATTCCCTCCAACATTTTCACAGATGAAAACCAGGACACATGTGGCTAAGCAACATCAGAGTGTAATCTAGATGGCAAAAGTTTTTAATGAAGAACACATGAGGTAGAAGAGGCTATAGCAGTTTGCTATTACCTGAACCTAATGGGAAAGGCAAAATTCTTCTGCCTCCTCTGTTATAATCCCTGCTGTATCATCTGAGTGCACAGTACTCTTGCACTTTGAACTTAGTTTGCAGCAGTTGAAGTAAGAGAGGACAAAATAGGAAGGTATGAAAAGTAGAGGGAAACTGGGACATTTTAAAAGCAGTGGAAAAAGTGAGATGATAGAATATTAATCAAGACTGTCCATGCCAAGTTAGGACAGTTGAAGGATATGGAACTTTGTTGAGTTGTACACTAGGTTCCTCTTTATGGTTTAGGCCTGTTTTCTGATTCCAGCACACCCTTTGTGATAATGGGGCTTCGCTTCCCATTATCTAGGCTTAGCAAAGGGAGATACTTCCCTCTTCAGGTAAACCAAGGGTTAATGAGGTGTTGGGATTACATCAAGGGTCACAAGGTGAGAGTTGACCAACCAAAAGGAAAGGGTCAGCATCACAGGTCACAAGGTGAGAATTGACCAACCACAAAGAAGGAGGTGGGCATCTTGGAGATGCTTCCAGATCCTTCCAAGGAGGAAAATATAAAACTTCTGAGAGGCCATGTGGCCAGAGAGAGAGAGAGAGAGAATGAGAACAAAGAGAGGAGAGCTGGGCCAGTCGAGCTGGCAGGCATGCCGCGTCTCCTGCCCCTCCCTCTCCTTTAGACCACCTAAGCTAGGAGCGTTGTGAGTATTAGAACCAGTTATCTAGAAGGGAGGAGGGGAGAGGGTGGAAGACCCTTAAGCTTAGAGATTGTTAGTTTTGGACAGTGTCTCACTGTTCTGTCCAGCGATTCATAATTCAGTGGGTGGTGGCAGCATACCTGATAATGCTGGGGAGATTGCCAGACTTTTCAAGGGTGGGAGTCAGCCTTGGGGGCTGGCAAGAACCCCAGTAGAATGCTGGAGGAATTTCCAGTCTTTGAGGGACTGGAAATAAACCCTCCAGTATCACACCCTTGCCTGCATTATTCATCAGGTTGCTATTCCACAGGAAAAGGTTTTTGCAAGGAAAGGAGAGTGAAGAAAGATAGACTGTGCTGGCAGGCTTGCACTCAAGCAATCTTTGCATCTATGCTAGAGAAGATGGGAAACTATGACCATTTCTACACTACAGTGTTAAAGTGCTGCTATTCCACTATCAACCTCCTATGGAATTCTGGGGTTTGTAGTTTAGGGAAGGGCACTTCAAATTCTCAGCCAAAGAACTCTTTCGTCTCAGTAAACTACAAACCCCAGAATTCCACAGGGCATTGAAAGTGGAATAGCAGCGCTTTAACACTGTAGTGCGGAAATGGCCTATATTAAAGATACTGTAATATTATCATCCTAATTTCTCTTCAGTTCAGGCAATTATAAAGCTTAGTTTTGTTTTCAAAGTAGAAAGAAAGAAGTAACAATCATCCATTGCATTGTTCACAAATAAAAACCTGTTAGCTGTCCTGAAAACTTTTAAGATTGTGACATTCTAGAGAGCAGTATAAGGCAGTTTTCTATATTCATAATATGCACTTTTCCAACATGATCAACAAACTCATACTCAAAAGTTGAATACCTAGTCCAAGGCTCAGTACTTTAAAATACCAGGGCATCGTGACTTGATTTGGCTGAATACTGAAGGTTTAGTTGCATTGTTAATCCAGCTAACTGCAGAGAACTACATTGACTTTAACCTGAAGTCAAGCACGTATTCACAGAATTTAAGTTCAGTGCTTTTAAAAAACCAGACATATGTTCTGTGTTTAATTTGCCCAAACAAACATCTCTGGTATTTTGAGTTTACCCTTTCCCCCTTTTCTTCCAAGTATACATTTTTTTCTCAGTTTTACAATGTTCTCATAAGTTTTGGTTTTATGTTAAGGATATCACTTCATGTACTGCAATCTGTTCTTACCTCACCTCACAACACAGTTCAGAGAACAATGAGTACATGCTTTCTTAGTTATTAAAGTTATATTCAACTTTTTTGACCTGTCCCAAAGGCATTATTTGTTAAAAGCAGACCCACATTTAGTACTAAAGAGTCAGGAATGCCTCAGTGAGCGTAGCAATAACAGAGTTGGACCGGTGGTCCCCAAACACTAGTGCTCTATGTGTTTTGGAGTTCAGCTCCCAGAAGTCCCAGCTGCTTTGACTAATGATCAGTAATTCTGGGAGCTGAAGTCCAAAACAGCTAGAAGACCAGAATTTGAGAAACACTGGGTTAGACAGTCTGAGAGCCCCAAAGTATCCTCCCTTCTTGTTTATCTGACCCCTTTGTAATGCAAAATGATAATCTTTGGGATCTTTTCCATCAGTTACTCTCTCACCTCTTCCTACTTTAGCACCCAAAATAACTTGACTATCTTAGAGTGGCATTCCAATACTACAGGCTTCAATTTGTTTCTTCAAGCCATTGTTGTCTTTGTTCCTCAACCAGGATCTCTAACTACTGCATACAATCTCCATTATACAACACAGTTGACCCTCCTTTTTGCTTGCAAAACTGGCAAATTACATTTTTCCTACATCACACAAAGAGATATCTAGCATCTCCTTGCACAGTTTTTTGATTAGCTGTAAAATGGCTGCAGGACAGTGCTGTGTACATCTCTGTCCCATGACACAAACAGCAACTGATGGCCAATAGAGGTGCAAGACAGTGCATTGGAAAGTTGTCCTGCAGTGCTACCCAGCTGGTCACCTTCATCTTCCTTGGTCTCCATAGAACCAACATATCCATGCATAGCAGAACAAGAGGCTCTACCAGCTCCAAATAAGATCATGACCAAAGCTTACAATTAAAACACATCAATGAAAAGAAATCATAGCACCCAATTAGTGAAAATATTTTCAATAGCAACTCAGCTTCGATACCAAAGTCCAAGCTAAATAAAGCATCTTTGCCTGCTGGCCAAAGAACAATAGAGAGGGAACCAGCCTAGCTTTTTTGGCAGACACTTCCAGAGTCTAAGAGAAGCCACTAAGAAATTCTCCTCTCACCTCCCATTCCATTGGGAGACCCTAGTCTGATAAGCAGTGGTGCCTGACCCCAAATGGTGGGTGCTCCTCCAACCTTGGACCATGAACCCTCCTCCATGTTTCTGATTCTAGCAGGAATGAGAGAAGAGCATCCCATGAAGATGTCAAAAATGTAGGTAAGCTTTTGTGGGAGCAAGCAGGCTTTCAAACAACTTCACCCCCGTTATACAGTGTATCCCAAAAATGTAGTTGTATAGTGCATCCTTATAGAACACTTTATGCACTGACAAACCCATGCAGATGTCTTGGCACTTCTGAATATAGCAGTATATTCTTGGGCCTTGCAGGGAGCAATCACAGGAACATACAAAGTATGCAATACTTGCCAGATCAGGACCCAACCAATCTAATTCAGAATCCAGCTCCCCAGAGTAAATGAATCTGGAAACCTTTGAGCAAGGTAAACAGCATATGAAGACAATAGCCATGCTGCACTGTTGCTATACCAGCTAGTATTTAGTAGCTTACCCCAGAACTTTAAGAGTAACTCATTGCTACTACTCATTAAAGTGTTTAAAAGGTAACCCATGGAAATTATATCGTGCACTGTTGAAAAGATACCTTGTTGCATTGCTTTTGCTGCTTATTATTTTTCTATTACTACTCTTATTACTACTATTTTTCTATTACTACTACTGTTAGTAGTATTGGTTTTATTTATTTATTAACTCACCTTTTCCCCAGTTTGTAACTCAAGGTAACTCACAAAAGTTTAAAAAATAAAAACAAACAAAAAATAAACCCTTATAAAGAAAACAGCAAATAAAATATCCACCACATTATTCAAGATCCTTTCTCTCTGTTCAATCAGTCCTCTAAGGCCTAGTAACACAAAAAAGAAGATAGCAGGTAGGCTGGGAAAGCCACCATGAAGGCCCTCTCCCATGATCCCACAAGAGGGTGGTGGGACAGAGTGGGGACTTCCGTAGAAGATCCCAACACTCAGGCAGGTACTCATGTAGAACATGGTCCTTCAAATGATCTAGAAAAAAAATCCTGGCAAAATTGCCTTTAGATATAACTTCTAAGAGTTACTTAAAAAATAGTTATACCAGTAAACTTATTGCACTCATTTATAATGCTTTTGAAATTTAACATTGTTACATTCCTATTAAATGTGATAAGCCACAGTTGACTAAGGACCTTTCCACAGGGCAACACTCTCATGCATCGTCCTGTCGCAATCCCAGCTGCACCTCTGCTGGGATGGGAGCATGTCCTCAGTGCTCCCCTCCACATCTGACTGGGTGTCTGCAGATGGGAGCGCAAGGGACCCACCTCTTCCTTCTGCACTGCAGCTGGCCTTCTTCCTATGCTACAGTGGGGAAGGAAGCATGTGATTGAGCTTCCAGCCCGTCTGCATGGGCAGTGGCGAGGGAAGCCTCATGTGATCAGGGGTCTTTGACAGAGTTTCTATAGCTGAGGTGTTCCCAGAGGCACCAAAGGCAGGGGAACCTCATTCACATGTTTATCATTGCCGAAGGGGTAAAGTGGGAGGTTCCTTGCTTCTGGCTTGAACCCTCTTCAAGAGTGCTAACCAGCACTACTTGAAGGAATAGCCTGAGCCCTTACCTCCCTTTAAGGGAGACAGGTAATGATGAAATGAGAAGGTTTGGAGTCAGGAGACTTACTACATGTCTTATGCGCTGCTGAGTTGTATTTTCCTGTTATGGAATAAATGGCCAATATTAACCCAACCCCTTGTGTCATCATTCTTTGAGAGTGGAGGAAGCCAGGTGAACTAAATGTCGTTCTCTATCATTAAATGCAGTAACTTCCACCAAATGGACTGGTAGATATGAGCAATATTCTTTTGTTCAGTTTCAGCCAGTACTATTTTTTTTCATCCCACTATGTGTAACAGTTCACATTTCATCAGCCATAATGGGGCTTCTGTGTCCAACTAATTGATTTTTACTTGAAGCGACTATGGCACATAATGTCATCCATACCATGCTTATAATAAAAGATGGTACAGTGTTCCCTGATTGAATTTAATGTGGCTTTCAGTTCTGACCATACAAACTCCTGTTTCATATATACAATTATTTTAGAACAATATTTATTGGTAAAGTCTCCCTCCCCCAAAACTCCGATCTCCATTTTTAAAGACGGATGGAAGAATTTTTTAGATTTATTGCTGAAAATTTCCACTTTATTAAGCTGTCAGGTTTTGCTTGGTGGCATACTAGAGAGTGAAATACTAAATTTGATTTAAAGGTCAGAGGAGATGTGTGGCACCAACAATCTGCCTTTGAATTGTTTTTGTAACACTAAACAGACTTTACAAGGAGAGAAAATTGGAACCGGTCAGCATAAGTCATTCCAATTGTAGTGTCTTTCGGCACACAGTTTTGCTTTTTAGCGTGACTCAGAAATAAAAGAAATTCATGCATTAGTAGGGTCTGCCAGGATTTATTGTGTCTGGACCCTTCTCTGTATTTCTAATTAAACTGGGGGGGGGGGATGGGATTCCAGAGTATAAAAATATTCTGTTTAATACATTAATTATGATTATAAAAAGTATTAATTCTAAGAGATTGTTTAATTTGGCTTCAGTAAACATATGATAAAAATCACTGGGCAGAATCCCCAAGGGACTTATTACTTATTCGTACATATCTACATCTTTTAGTTCACTACCTTAATAAGACCCCAGAAGAAATGGCTTTCATTTAAAATAATTCTACATCTCAGCAGCAAAATATATTATCATTTTAATTAAATGGTGCAGCCCATGACATGGACTGAGTTATAAATTTCCATAAGTCTGAAGTCTAATTTAATTTCTCATACTGAATATATAAAACACTTGACATATGAAAAGTTCCAAATACTCTCATTTGACTCCTAGTGTGACTTCTTATCATGCTCATTTCATTAGCCACACTGATAAAAGAAAACAATTACAAAACCATCAGTTGGGTCTTTGGTTCTGTATTATTAGAACCAGGAAACAGTAATTTGGAGGTAAAGAGAATTATACAATTTTTCACAGGATCATTCAAAAAATGGCAGTGCATTCATTAACTTTCTATATTCCCAAGTAGTGTGGCTTTCATTTCCCCCTGTAGTTCTGAATCAACTCCTGCTTCTTAATTAGACAGTTGAGGAGAAATCTCAACCTTTTAGGGGCCTGAGGCGTGGAAACCTATTGTGTTGCCAACATATGAGCCATATGAAGCCTCTGAAGATCTCAGGAAAAACAGTAGAGTCTAAGCCTTCTGCAGATCTCTGACTAAGCTGGACTTGCCCAAGTTATTTTGCTGTCTTTCTCCTCTTCCTCCTCCTCCTCATGCAGTAGGATTTTTGGAAGTGAAATGTGGGCATCTTCAAGGACTTTCTTGACTTCCTCTCTCTTTTCTATGGCCATTTCCGCATAGGGTTTTTAAAATGGTGCAGTCCGTCCTCCAAGGAGGAGGTCTGCACCTGGGAGCGGACTGGGTCAGACCTACTTAACATAGATCCGCACCTCAGCCTGCTCCAGAACGACCCCAAGTGGTCGTCCAGCGTGCTCTTGAAAGACCGCTAAAAACATCTCTTTCAAAAGCACAGAGTGCGCCAATGTGAGCCTGTGATCTGCCAGGGGCGGGCTTTAGACTAGCGAGCTTCAGCGGTTGGTCGAGACCCTTGACCAATCAGAAGCCGCCATTTGGGACGCCAGAGCAGTGCATATCGACGAGCACGCACTGCTCTGGAGTGGCGTGGACCGGACCGGGGAGCCGAAAAGTCCAGTAAGTAGCGGCAGGGGGCGATTCCCTCACCCCTTGCGGAAATGGTCTATATCCTACATAAGGGGGAAAAGGTTTCAAAGGGTTTCACTTTAGGGCCTGAGCATAGGTAAAACTGTGATTGTTTGGGAGGATTTTGTTGTTATGTTTGGAGCTAGACGGAAAGTTTGCTTCAAAAAACCAATAGCTTTCCCCAAGGAAGTCAATGTAGTTAGTGGGTTAGGCCAGTCTGCTGAACAAGTTGTCTAGTGTTTCCATCCACTAGATAACTTAATTACCCAAACTGTTTCTGCAGTGTTTTTTCCTACATACAGAAGCGTTACACTGATTCACACACTTGCACTAAAACGTAGCAAGAGTTTCTACATTTTTTTTTAAATTGTCCAATCAGCAGCAGCGGGGTGGAGCAAGGGAGGAGAATAGGAGTTCCATGAGAATTGATGATGTGGAAGCTACAAACCATTTTCTCTGCTTTACTTCAATAGAAACTGGTGGGCGTGCAGATAGGAATCGGGTATGTCAAAGTAAAAAACACCGCTCATGACGCACAGTGAAACACTCCTTCACTCTAGGGTGGAAATGGCCATATACACAGGGAGGTAAAAAAGATCAGCAAGATTACTTTGTTGGACTACAACTTCCAGAATCCCCCACTGAAGCATTCAAAGAATTGCATTTCAAAAAAGTAACTCAGAGAATTTTTCCAAGCACAGGGGACCTGTACAATATACTCAAGAAAGGAAAGACTCACACCAGGATTGAGGAACCTGTTTCAGCAATTTTATAGCTGTATATAATAGACAATAGAACTGCTGGAGAGCTATGGTTGAAATAGAAGCTCTTAAACAAAGCAAGAGTGCAACATCTCTTTTAATAGCTTACAATATGACATATCTAAAAATCAGTGGAGGTCATATGTTAAATATATCCAGGTGAGTGATCAAATGGTATTTTCTGGGGTATGGTAGGAGAAGTGTAGGTAATATCAATGTCATCTTGAACAACTATGATATTAGACTCCTAAAGAAAACGGTATATAAAAATGGTGTGTAAGATTCCCACTTAAACACTGGGCACTACTAGTAGCCCACTGTAATATCTTGCTTGCTCTAAAGTATTGTGTTTGAAATTCTTATGCTTAATTCTATTTCAATGTTCTTTATTTAATATATTTTAATTATTTTTTTCCTTTCAATTTGTAAGCTGTGTAAAGCCCCAGGCTTGGGAAAAAATGCGATATAAAGTTAATCATAACAAGAATCAACAAAATCCTAGATCAACTACTTAGTTATGACAATGTAACTAAGACCCTTTCCACACTAACTGTTACAGTTGTTACACCCCAGAGTAACCCTAAGAGAGGACCCTTAAAACTGGCATGACTTCCCCCATATTGGATATTGGCTAGCAAAGGTTGGCTGCAAGTAAAAATTGGTTTTGAATGTTGGTTCTTAAGACCAACAACGCCCTTTGCTGCTGTATGGGAATGTAGACAACGTCCCTTAGGTTAAAAGACTGACCTATTGGTCCGAGTCACATATCTCTAGGCAGACAATAGACTCACTCCTGGACACTGTCACATCCCAAGTTACGTTGATGAACTGTGCGTAGCCAAACAAACAACACCTATCAATTTGGAATTTTAAACCTATCAATCCCCTGGACTTTCCCGGAAGAAACAATTCCGAGGAGGGGTCATGATATTTGCCTAACATTATATTCTGCAATCATCGTCCATTAACGCCACTTTGCTAGCCGATACCTGGTCTGAGGACAGAAATTGGCTATACAAATCCTCACTTTTTGAGCCTCTTTGGAGAGCCCCCCAGACCAGTTTTGCTGCTACCGAGGTATCCCACTCAAGCCTCTCAGACGTTGCTGAGAGCTAAACGTGACTCGCGTCTCCGATCCACTGCGAAACCCCACTGCTTCCAGCCTTCCAGCCCCGGGATCCAGCCTCCCCTTGGCGCTTTACACCGAGCCTTCGCCAAACTTCTCCTTCTCCAGTATGCCTAGACTAAGGTCCATATGCCCTCTCTCCCAACTGTCTCTTATTTCCAACTTCATTTCTGTAGCCCTTGTGTGATTGTAGGATTATTTGTTAACGTGTGTTGTGACCTTCTCTGTTAGTTTTAATGAAGTTACTTTAGATTGTTCCTCTGACTTTTGCGTGGTTTTCAGTGCTATGATTCCACTTTCAACATCCTGTGGAATTCTGGAATTGGTAGTTTCTTGAGGCCAAAGAGTTGTCTGGCTGAGAATGCTAAATGCTCTTCTCTAAGCTGCAAACCCTAGGATTCCATAGGATGTTGAAAGTGGAATAATAGCACTGTAACAATGTAGTGTGGAAAGGCCCTATGCGTATGTATATATTTTAGGGCAGTTTTAAAGTTTATACAATTTTAACTTTTTTTTCCTGTCATTCCCAGTCTTCCATTGTTCCTGTAGGTAGAAAGCTAATAAATGTCAAAGGCTGTTTAATCTTTTAAGCAGATGTTTTACTGTGCTATTCTTTTGAGTTTTTATCTGTTATTATGTCACTGCTGTTCCTTAAATTGTTCTTTGGATTTAATACATTTTGTTTGTTTTGGGATGAATGTAGGATGTATCTTGCAGCAACTTGTGACTGCAGCAGGGAGAGGGATCTCAAAATTTGAGGGCATGTCTTCCCAACTTGCATAAGAAGCCATTGCTGATGTAAATACTGAAATTAAAAATTCACAAATAGAAAAACAAATTGATACCTTAGATGTGGAAAAGACCTGTTAGGAAAACAGCAGAAATAGATTAGTTAGAGGCCCAAGTGTCATTTTTAAAAATAATGGACATGAACCAGTCAAGGTTAAGACTTTTAACTGAAGACTTTTCAGAAGTCAGAAAAAATCAGTTCCAGAATCCCAAAGACAGCTCCACCACTGACTATACTGGCTGGGGATCCTGTTCCAACGAAGAAACTTTTTCAAACTCTTATAAATCCAACTGGTTCTGAGGGAGAACACAGTTTAGCTCAAATATCAAGCATCTGTTCAGCCTATAATTCTATTAAGTGGAAAATAAACTATTGTATACTGTGTGTGCCTTTTAAAAAGCTGCATCCCAGAAAGTTTGTGTGTAGACACTGAGTTGCATTGATTTTTAGTCAATCTGAATTGACTTCAGGCAAATATTTTAGGACTGCTGGCTCACTCTGAAAGCTCAGTTAATTCACAAGACAAATTGATGGAGGAAAGTCGCATCAATGACTATTATATAAGACAAGTAAGGCCTATGACAAAATGTTGCACTGTGAAGTGATCACTCCTCGTAGTTCTACTTCCAATTCCTCCTCTCCATTTTTCCAGTTCTGTATCCCTTACCCCACATTCAGTCTATGTTCAGTGAAGACTGACTGAAGTCAGGGCCCTTTCATACTATACAGCTGCATGCTACTATTCTGTTTTATTTGCCATGGGAACATCCTATGGAATCCTGAGGTTTATAGTTTTATGAGGCACTTGAGATTTCTGGCTGAGAATTTTCTGTACCCTTCCTAAACTGCAAATCCCAAGATTCCAAAAGATGGAGGGCAAGTAAAGTGGAATACAGCACTGTAATTGTGCATTGTTAAAGGGCCCTCAGTCCTCATAGGGCTATGTCTCCCATCCTCATGTTTTGGAACATAGGTGTAAGGGCCCCGCATGTGGGTCTGACATTGGTATGGTCTGGATGGGCACCATATCTAATTGGCATCATATTTAATTGGCAATACACTTTAATTGGCATTGATATCAAAATCAAACCTGAAGGTGACTGAGAGGTCAAACCGGCCAAGGGAGAATTCTGACTGTGAACGTGAGAAAGAAATGCAGGTCAACCTAAGAAAGCTTCCAAGTAAGACTAGGTCATTCATCAGACAAACAAATGCTGTTGCTCTCAATAATAAGCTTAAATAGAAGTTGGAGTTTTCCCAGAGACCACAATAGCTAGAAGCCCACCAGCACCCTGATTGATTTATACCTATACCCTGTGCATCTGGACTTCTTCCTCTTTCCTTGTAGCAACCACAATCAGCAGCTATTACAACACCCATCATGCCTTTATCACCCAAACACTGCAAACATTGGAGGGTTGATAGTCCATCTATGTACCGCAACTTCCCTTGTTCTGCACTTGGAACTGCTTGTATCTTCAACTGCATGTATCTTCAACTGCCACTAGCTATTTTTTGGGTACAAATATCCCTGATTCTAGGCTGCCCAGTGTAGTATCTCACTGATCCAAATGCCACTCTGTCCATGCAATTCCTGACTGAGAACTGTCTTTAAGTTTTTACCTAAGCCATGGCGCTGCTTCACTCCAGATCTGGAAATTATCACCTGCTTCCCTCAGTGTCTCTATCCCATTTTCCTCCCTTCTCTTCAGCTAGCTGTTGTGAAACCGTGTGCATGTTTGAACTGGTGTGTGTATGTATGTTTTGATTCATTTCAATAAAAGACACATTTTAGTCCACATTTTACTCTTTAGCTGGTGTTTTATCTGCATGAGCCCATAAACATAGTTAGAAAAGATCTCACTAAGGCCATTTCCACACGGGGGTAAAACCCGGTGGTGCGCCAACCGGACACGGAGGTTGTCCTCACCGCGGGGTGTGCTAGTGCAGTTGGAAAAGGTGAGGCTCTACACCTCAAACCGCTGTAGCGCAGCCACAGGGGTGGCGCTGTGAGTTTTATAAAAACCACCTTCCCAAGTGGTTTTTATGAAACTTGCCTGCGCTGCTCCGTGGCACCCCCCGGTGAAGAACTGCAGAGATGTGGTAGCGCGTCTCTGCAGATCTGCCCGGAGTGGGCTTCTGGCTGGTGCGCTGCCCTGATTGGCGGAGCGCTGCCGGAAGCCACTGGCCGCCATTTTGGGCGCTGCCAAACGCCGCCGAAATTCGGCAGCATGTAGAGCAGCGAAACCACGCTCCCCGCAGGGACGGAGCAGGGATGGAGCAACACGCTTCCAGACAATCTCTGCCCCTGCATGTGCCGCCCTGTTTCTGCCCCCCCCAGTGAGGAAAGGGCCTAAGTTACCCCCCTCTTGCAAGCCTCCTAAACTTTGAGCTAATTATTCTCCACCTTTTGCACAGAGGTAATGGCATCATGGGTGGCACTTGTGGCATCCATGTTTTGGGTAGGAATATCTTGAAGAACTAGACACAATATTTCAGGCGAGCTCTGATCAAAGCAGAATAGAGTAGCATTAATATTTCCCTCAGTCAAGACATTATACTCCTGTTGATACAGCCCAGAATTACATTGGCTTGTTTTGGTTTGCAGTTGACTCATGCTGTCCTGTGCTGGCATTCTGCCAAGGCCTCTAGTTGTATAATTAGGCTGTTAGCAGGAGCTAGCAGGCAAAATTTGTCTTGGTCAGCCTGAGTTCTTAGCAGGTTTCAAGAAACCGAGTCTGAATTTGTTGGGAGTGGCAACCTTTGCACGCCTAATTGAATAGCTAGTTTGTTTGCATGTCTATTGTAAGCATAGAGAGATTGCCTACAGAGAAAACTTCCTGTTTGTTGGTTAACACCTCTTCCTCCAGCACGTAGACATTCCTTGTTCTTTTAAAAAGGTTCTCTGGCCATTTTGTCTCCCCCTTTTGTCTTTGCCTTTTGTCCTGAAAGCATGCTCTGAGATCTCCTAACAGGGATCATTTTGCAGCAAGCATATGAGTGCTTTATTTTTTCTCCCTACCTACTTGAAGAATTGAACCTGTGTAGACTATGCACAAGCTTTTGTGAGTAAACTCTTTTATATTTTTAACCAAACTGTTTTTTGTGCTTATTTTGAGCTAGATTAAGTGTGTTTGGGGTAGAGTTAAAGACGTGGGACTGGTGATCTGTTCAACTTCCGTTTTGTGCAATTATTAAAATACTCTGCTGATTGAGAGTCTCATTACCAAGGTCTCTCAATATTCAATTTTTTTTTTAATTTCCCCAGCAGGTTATGGGGTCCCAGAACAGAACAGTTACCAGATTTTTCGGGTTTTAGTTATTTTTTTGCTTTGTGTCTTTCTTGTGAAAGTGGCTGGTTTTTTCCCCTTCCCGCCTTTTTGGAAACACGCATCTAGCTAGAGACTTTTTACCTTTTACCTTTTTGGGAGCTGATTTCTCCTTTTGTTGGAATTGCTAACTAAAGCAAAAATACTACAAGCAGATTTAGCGGATTTAGACCTAGCTTCCAAACCCAGACTTGTGCGACTCAGCAATGAGAGCTATACAGAATGGAGACAAAAATTAAATTTAGCCTTTAATTACCATAATGTTCTGGATGCAATTGAAAAAGAAAAACCAAGTGGTGAATCTGAAGAACAATGGTTGAGAAAAGATGCAACTGCACAGTATCTGATTGGTAACGCACTGGAGGCTAATCAGCTACTCTATGTAAGAGATTGCAAAACTGCAAATGAAATGCTAACTAAACTTAAAGAAGTGTATGGTCTTTCATGTGAAAAATCTCAGTCAATTTGGATGAGGGAGCTTGTACAGCTTCGCCTTCATACTAAAGCAGGCTGTGAAGCTTATATCAGCAAACTGATTATAATTTTTGATAAGTTGAATTCCTGTGGATTCCAGTTTTCTGATAGACAAAAGGTTTGTTTCCTGACTGGAACTCTGGGAGCAGAGTTCAATCCCTTCATCTCTCTTTTACAAAACTTTAAAGGGCTAACCTTTAATGAAGCTTTGGCTAAACTACAAGAAGAATGCATTGACCAAGGGGCCTCCCCTTTTGATCATACACAGAGACCAAGTGGATCAAATTACCTGGCCACTAGGAAGGGCAGACCCAGAGCTCTGCCTAGGGGCCAATCAGAGCTCAATTGCTATAACTGCAACAAAAAGGGTCACATTGCAAGAAACTGTACCCTTTCAAAAAAGTCCTCAGCCAATGGTAGCTCTCCAACTAAGAAATTTACAAGACAAAGGCAGCAGGAAGTGGGTGAACCAAGCAAACAGTCTTACAGAGGAAATAATCTTCTTTTAATGGGGCAGACTCTGGCAGTTAATGACTACAAGCAGAAAAATAATTGTTGGATTATAGATTCTGTCTGTGCCAATCACAGCACATTTTCTGATGCATATTTTGATAAAATGGATCCAGATGCAACAGGAAAGATTCAAGCTGCAAATGGTGAATCCATGCAGATCCTAGGATCAGGAAGCTGCACTTTAAACTGTCTATTGCCTAATAGCAAAGTTGCACAGAATGGAGCAAATGATGTCTTGTTTGTTCCTGAATTACACTGCAACATGCTCAGTGTGTCTGCTTTAGATAAGAAAGGATTTGAAATACTTTTCAAACAAGGAAAATGCACAGTTACCAAAGATAATGTCCTTTTTGCAGAAGCATTTGAGAATAATGGTGTCTATGAGTTACATCTTTCAGCTCAACAAGCTAATGTTGTACAGCACAGATGAATGAGGACAGCCTTGACCTATGGCACAGACGTCTTGGACATCACGATCCAAAGGCAGTTCTTGAACTACAGAACCAGAACTTGGCTACAGGAATCAAGGTGAATCAACAACACAATGAGAGTGCTACCAGGTGCGTAACTTGTGTTGAACAAAAGTCAGTCAGACCCTCATTTCATCCAAGGACTGAAAAGAGAACCGCTAAGGTACTGGATCTCATTCACAGTGATTTGTGTGGTCCATTTAATGTTCCTTCACTTGGTGGAAACAGATATGCTTTAATTTTTGTGGATGATTTTTCAAGGTATTGTGTTACTTATCTCCTGAAAGAGAAGAGTCAAGCCCAAGACATGCTACAGAAGTATGTTGTCATGGTGAGAAACAAGTTTGAGATGACACCTAAAGCTATCCAGACAGATGGCACTGGTGAGTACATTTCACATCGCATACAAGCTTTCCTGGAAGACCATGGCATTTTGCACAGGAGGAGCGTTCCTTACACTCCTGAGCAGAATGGGATTGCTGAAAGGAAACTGAGATCTCTCCTGGAGATGACAAAGTGCATGCTGGCAGATGCTCATCTTCCCAGTAAATTTTGGGGTGATGCCTTTATGACTGCAATGTATCTCCAGAATAGATTGCCAACAAAAGGCACCACACGAACACCATTTCAACTATGGCATGGCAGAGTACCAGACATGAAACACATTAGAACCTTTGGAAGTATTGCATATTCATACATACCACAACAGAAGCGACACAAACTAGATGCAAGAGCAGAGCAGACTATTCTAATTGGCTATGCTCCTGGAAGCAAAGGCTATACAGTAATGAACTTAAAGACTGGTGAAGTTGCTACTAGACATGTAGTTTACTTTGATGAACACAGCAGAGCTGATAAGAGAGGAACTGTCATAGACTTCCAGATGAATGAGAGACTATCTTAGAATCACTGGAAGAAGAGCAAAGTGTTGAACCTCTCTTAGAAGTGCAAATGTTGCCTACATCTGAAATATCACAAGCAGCTACACAACCTGATTCTGAACAAAGGACTGAGATATTTGCTGCAGAAAGCAAGCTAAAGGCAGAGAGCAGTACACTAAGAGAAGGGGATGCAGATGGCTCTGACCTGAGCACTAGACCGGAGGATGCTGCAGAGACAGACCAGGTTCCAGACGCTCAACGCGACCCAACAAAGGTGTACCAGCTCCACGCTTGTCCTACCTCGCAACATCAGTGTTACCAAATGAACCATCAAGCTTTGAAGAAATTGAACAGATGTCTGCAACTGAGGCAGCTAAGTGGAGAAAAGCAGCACAAGAAGAAATAGATGTACTGCATAAGAATAGAACATGGACACTTACTGAGCTTCCACCAGGAAAGAAAGCCATAGGATCCAGATGGGTCTTCAAGCTGAAACTGGATGCACAAGGAAAGGTGGAACGCTACAAAGCAAGGTTAGTTGCACAAGGCTTCTCGCAGAAATTTGGAATAGACTTTGATGAGACATTTGTGCCTGTTGTCAAACACAGTACCATAAGACTGCTTCTCAGTCTAGCTGCTTCCAAACAAATGGATGTCAGACATCTTGATGTGAAAACTGCTTTCTTACATGGAGAAATAACAGAGGAACTGTACATGCAACAACCTACAGGCTTTGTAGACCAGAAGCAACCACATCTGGTTTGCAAGCTGAACAAAGGTTTGTATGGACTTAAGCAGGCTGCTAGAGCTTGGAATGAGAAACTAGGCACAATGTTGAAACAATTAGGCTTTAAGCAAGGAGAAGTGGATCAGTGTCTATACACCAGAACCAAAGAAGGTTATTCAACCTTTATCCTGACCTATGTTGATGATTTGATTATAGCCACCAACAGAAATAAAAACTACTCAGAAGTTGTACATCACTTGAACAAAGAAGTGGAATTGAAAGAGTTAGGAGATGCAAGATTCTATTTGGGCATGGAGATTCGAAGAGAACAAGATGGATCTTTTCTACTGAATCAAAAACAAAAGATTGCTGAACTTTTAGAAAGCTTAGGACTCCAGGATGCCTATACTGTAGCAACACCCATGACCACAGATTTTCTTAAAAATACTGAAGAAAGTGATGCTTTACCAGATAATAGTCTCTACAGAACAGCAATAGGAAAACTTTTGTACCTATCTACCAACACAAGACCTGATATTGCATCTGCTGTAGGGATTCTGAGCAGGAAAGTTAGCTCACCCACAAAGAAAGATTGGACTGGAGTAAAAAGGGTGGCTAGATACTTAAAAGGGACTATCAACTTTAAATTGAAGCTACCAGCTAGTAGCAATCCAAAGTTAGTATGCTACACTGATGCAGATTGGGCTGGTGATACTGCAGATTATCACTCAGTCAGTAGTTTCCTATTTTTGTATGGAGATGGACCTATTTCATGGGGCAGCTACAAGCAGAGTGTGGTGGCTCTATCCTCTACAGAAGCAGAGTATATTTCAGCATCAGAAGCATGTAGAGAATTACTATGGCTTGATCAATTGTTGTCTGATTTTGGAATAAATGAAGAAAAACCAATTCAAGTTATGGAAGACAACCAGAGCTGTATTAAACTTTCTCAAACAGAGAAGATGACACCACGCAGCAAGCACATAGGAACAAGATACCACAAAGTACAAAGGCTCACAGAGAATGGAATGATCAAGATGATCTACTGTCCAACCACCGAGATGGTAGCCGATATCCTGACCAAACCTCTACCAAGAGATGGCTTTGAGAACCTGCTAGTCAAGATGGGACTTCAGGGGTGCATGCACGGTTGAGAAGGGGTGTTGAGAGTGGCAACCTTTGCACGCCTAATTGAATAGCTAGTTTGTTTGCATGTCTATTGTAAGCATAGAGAGATAGCCTACAGAGAAAACTTCCTGTTTGTTGGTTAACACCTCTTCCTCCAGCACGTAGACATTCCTTGTTCTTTTAAAAAGGTTCTCCGGCCATTTTGTCTCCCCCTTTTGTCTTCCCCTTTTGTCCTGAAAGCATGCTCTGAGATCTCCTAACAGGGATCATTTTGCAGCAAGCATATGAGTGCTTTATTTTTTCTCCCTACCTATTTGAAGAATTGAACCTGTGTAGACTATGTACAAGCTTTTGTGAGTAAACTCTTTTATATTTTTTGTGCTTATTTTGAGCTAGATTAAGTGTGTTTAGGGTAGAGTTAAAGACGTGGGACTGGTGATCTGTTCAACTTCCGTTTTGTGCAATTACTAAAATACTCTGCTGATTGAGAGTCTCATTACCAAGGTCTCTCAATATTCAATTTTTTTTTTAATTACCCCAACAGAATTTACTGTGAGTCCAGAAGGAGTATGTCCAAGGGCAGAATCCATAGTCTAGTCAAAGGTTCAAAGACCATGAGCAAGGGATCCAGGAATCAGCAGGACTGTTACTACTGATGGAGCAGCTTCCTCCCATTTTGGCCTCTTGTTATATTGTCTCAGTGTCCTACGCAGCTGTGGCCTAATTAACAAGTCCTTCCTATGTAAATACTACCAGATGCCTGGGCTCTCCCTTTTCCACCTGCACTGGCTGCTGTTAAGTACTTCCCCTCATGTCTGTAGGGTTTGGCTATTAGGAAGGGTCCTGCCTGGGTCCTAATACAAGGGCATGACACATGTTTAGTTTGTAGTCTACTAACACCCCATATCCTCTTCACGTGTATTGATTTAAAGCCAGGTGCCACTTATCCTATATTTGACAATTCATTTTTCATGCCTAGGTGTGAAACCTTACATTTATTCCTGTTGAAATTCATTTTGTTATGTTTAACCCAAGTCTCCAATCTATCAAGGTCATTTTGAATTCTGTTCCTGTCCTCTGAGCTGTTCGTTACCTTCCTGCTCCCCTAGTTTGATGTCATCTGCAAATTGGATGGTATCACATGCCTTCTATTTCATTCTCTAAGTCATTTACAAAGATGCTAAACAACACTGGACCCAGGACACAACTCTGAACTAGAGAAACTGATGGTCAAGGATATAATCATATATGTATTGTTCTTGCAGATAAGTTCTGTCACATGTAAGATATTTTTTCCCCTTTCTCAAATACTATTGAAGATGAATATATAGCTGGCCAAAATATTAATGATTGTGTGCAGATGAAAAAAATAATAACAGCAAATCAGCCAATATATTTACTTACATATAATTCAAGCATGCAATCTATTATGAAGTGGATTGTACTAATATCTTAAATAGTTGTCTTGAGTATTGAATATGTTACCACTGCCCACAAAAGCAAATGAAACAAATAAAGAATATTAGAGAAGGATATTTAGGAATGCTGGAATCTAAGAGCATTTCCGCCGTACAGCGTTATAGTGCTATAATTCCACTTTCAACTTCCTATGGAATCCTGGGATTTGCAGTTTAGGGAGAGGCATTTTGAATTATCAGTCAGGGAACTCTTTGGCCTCAGTAAACTACAAACCCAAGAATTCCACAGGATGTTGAAAGTGGAATAATAGCACTATAACAGTGAAGTGAGGAAATGGCCTAAGTTTTCTCT
Organism: Iguana delicatissima; assembly: GCA_948472985.1. NCBI lineage: Eukaryota > Metazoa > Chordata > Lepidosauria > Squamata > Iguanidae > Iguana > Iguana delicatissima. The sequence goes on along the minus strand of CAOKZL010000489.1, from coordinate 753,823 downwards.
TTTCTTTTGCTCCTTCTGCTGAATCTAAGACAGGAACCATATTTGTAAAATGGTCACAAAATGTGTTTGTCACATTTTGAAGTGCATAAACTTGATAAAAAAACCTTTACAGTTTGAGAATTATTGCATGCAGTTGTTTTGTGCAGAAAACAATATTTTTTTTGGCACAGATGTTTTTGTGCATATACACACAAAAATATTTTCTGCACAGGAACCCACAATTTTCTTTGCATTCTGTTTTATGAAGAATATATAGCCTATTTCTATGCAGAAGATTCTGTTTTCTGTGCAACACAGCCCTGTGAAAATTTTTGGCACAGAATAAACCTCAGACTGTGAATAGTTTTTGAAGACTTTCTCATAGTAAGATGAAAATGGTTAAAATTATTTGATGCATCTTTTAAGAAGAAAATTATTGAAGAATTACATCCCTAATCAGACTTTTTATCAACTTAGAAGTGACTAAATTATTGGGGGGAAAATATGATGCACTGGAGAGCTCCTGATAAGGAACTGAGCTGTATGGAAGTGATAGCAGGATGAGAGTGCTGAGGTAAGGATTCAGTTTCTCACAAAAGCTTTTTGTTCATACCAAAGGCCTTAAATATCTCAGACTTAAAAGTCGTGGGGTTAAAGCAGATGTGGGAGAGTGCCCAAAGGTGGGGTCCATCTTTTACATTACCCCCGCAACACACACACACCACCAGTGGCCACACCAATCAGTCGAGTTCCTACATTGATGACTTAGTATGAGTAACTAAACATCATCTCCTGAGCCTAGGCCCCAAACTTACCTTAACAGTCAACAGCAACTCCAAGTGATAAAAGTATCATCATGCCCTGCCCTGAAGACCCTAACAGTGAGGAGGAGGATTCTGAATCTGAGGCAGAAGTTTCCCCAGAAGTTTGCTCAATGGAAACTAACAACCAACAGCAGGGACTTGAGCAAGAGGAACCAATATCGGAAGATAAAACAGCATAGACTTTTACCTTGTGGGCGGGACAACACCAGAAAGAAGGCCTCCGGTGTTCATCTTGTTTAAGCAGCAAATGGGCTTTAATGAAGGAACACCTATGGCAACACCATTAGCTATAAAAGGCAAACAGCTGGCCCATCTCCTCCCAGGATTGACAACTGATTTTCCCAGTTGTTGAAGCCCTGTGCTTTGTTCTCCTGAATCCTGACTCTCTGCTTGCCTGACACTGATTTGGACTTGCCTTTGTGGATTTGTTTGCTTTGAGACTTTTACTTCTTGATTTGAACTTTGTTTGGACCATTCCTGCTCTGGTTGATATAAATAAGCTTTGCCCTGCCAATTGCTAGTTGTCTGCCTGGAACATGACATGTATGTTTTGCTGGCAATCAGGAGATAGCAGGACGTTTCCAGCTCCCTCTCACCAGCAATTTGTGGTGCAAGGAGCAATTATAACCACAGGGTGATGGAAATTAAAAGTAAGCTTTTTTTGGTGTGTGGGGGAGACTACATAACGCCAATATCATGACTATGTAGTATTACTGAATACAGAGCATTTATGGATCTGTAACTTTAGGTTACAAAATTGTAATTGCAATGTAGAATGCCAGCTATTAGTTCCAGTTTTGATTCTGGCCAAAAATCAGCCAATGATGTGATGTGGAGAGTTGTGGTTTGCCAACCAATCCAAACCACTGTGTTTTTGAGAGATTTGCTTCAGCAGCTGGAGTGCAGAGTTTCACTCAAAAAATTAACCTGAAGAGGAAGTGCTCCAGAGACTTTTGGAATGTCTGCAGGGTTTTGAGAACGTCTGGAGGGATTTGGAGGCCACATTTAGAATTGTGGAGTTCACATGCCGCTCATAGGCCACATTTTCCCCAACCTTGGCTTACAGGAAAGGATTTAATAAATGTCAACTGTTTTAGAAAATTCATAGCCACATACTCTGGGAAACAAGGAAGCTTGGAGTCTATTTCTGATGATGTTGTTGGTTCCGTAACCTGCTGCATAAGCTCAACACCACTGTTTGCTTTTCTTCCGACAGGTATATAATATGAGACAATGAGAAACAGACTCACACAGCATTGCATAATATCTAGAATCTGAAGTTGTATTACTGGAGCATACAGTATAGGCCTAGCCCATGTTCTTCAGTCAACCTGAATTGATATCTCATTGTTTTGATACATTGCATTTGTTTAGGATGTGTGTGAATGTGTGTATGTTGAGTTTCTAGCACTAAACCTAGCACCAAATCACTTCATTTATTCATATTGGAGAGATCAGGAAATTGGCAAGGAGATAAATGTTGTTGACTGATAATGGTATGCCAACTGTTGATAACATGTGTTGCTACTTTGGAAGAATCTAATTAATGTTATGAAGAGTGTCACATCATTAACATATTCCTTTAAAACTAAGTTAGCAAAACTGGTTAATGCTTCCACATTATGGACTATTGAATGCATAATCTTTTCTTCCTGTCAGTGAACCTCAAATAACTTGAATCTGAAATGAAAGGAAGCAAGGCAATAGTGCACTGATAACTAACCAGCAGCATTAGCTGTTTATTTATACAGAATTTACTTAGGTGAATAACAGTAAAAAACACAGTATTCAGAAGTATGTCAACCTCACTTTCAAAAAGAGCTCTGTGGACTGCTTTGACAGTAGGGTTAATCCAGATTAAAGATATAAGCATCCACTCAAAGTGGGAAACACCTGCTCATTAACAGAAAATTTACTTGCCTTTCAGCTATAATTATTAATTATAAATTTCCAGCTGATCCCCGTTTTCTTAATTTCCATACAATTTACATTATCTGGAAATGAAATGAGGGTAGATCTAGATTTTATTCATGCCTGAAACAAATATATTGAAACCCCTCTGTCTTTTGGGAACAACTTTGATTCTGTTGTGCTGCAATTGCCCATCTGATGTGTATATAGACTTTGCAAACATGAACATGCAGGGCATATCTAAACAACAGAGGTTGTAATTGCAAGCTTCCAAAGTCCAGTGATACACATGCGAGGTGGGAGCAAAGCAAGTTCTGAGCTAGATAGTGATATTGAAGAGGGTTGGTGGGAGAGAATTTTAAATTAAGACATTGGCCATGATCTTACATGAGAGTTGCGCAGCATCAATCTCCATATGTGGAGTGATGTATTGATTGTGCTGCTAAACACTTGTGTTAAATGGCAGTGTTGTATGACTGAATGCATATCTGAAAGCGCAACTGAATGTCCTACTGAAAGTGCAGCTCATGCTCATGTGCTTTTGCATCTCAGATACATCTCATAGATATGGGTGTCTGCGGATGTAATGGCACTGCATGAGCAACTCCACATGCCACAGTTTTGAACAGAATATGTACATTTTGCATCAGACAAAAAAATCTCCAACTGCTTCCATAGGGGAACTCACACATTTGTGTGAGACACCAACAGGACTCTGGATATTGCTCTAACTGGTAGAGAAATTTTTGTGGACTGTTGAACTAGTTTACACTGATATCTATGAATGAATTGTCATGTGGCAAAAGCTTCTAGCTGACTGTAGTAGTTCTCATTACCAGTAACTGATACATCTCAGCATAAATAGGTTTCTCCCATTCTTCTCTCATTATTTTCTGTGTTTTTTTTCATTCTATGGAACAGTAGGAGTTGAGATGGTGCCAGTGGGTACTGTAGAGACAAGAAGATGGGAGGAGTGTCAAGCAAAAGGGCAAACACAAAACTTTCTGTGGATAACTGGTAGCCACAACTGGTAGCCACAACTGGTTACAGCTGGTAGCCACAACAGTTACCGGGTGGTTTCTAACTTGTGAAGTGGCCCTACGATCTAGTTTGGCAGGTAGAGCTTCAGACCTTGGGTTGCAATCTTTAATCTAGATGGACTTCTCTTTCTTTCCAGTTTTATGATCCCAAGTTATTTGAAAAGGTGAAAGCAATTTACAAGGTAAACCCAGTGGCCAGGATCCTATAGAACCAGAGTGCTTATGAAATGATTGCTCTCTGAGCAGTTGACAGTTTGTCCACTCTCTCATAGAGGAATTTAAGACAATTAGAAAAGCAGTGGTGGCAGCATTTACAAACAATGGCAATTAGCCCCACTCACACTCTGCACCCAATGCCAGACCAACACAGAGTCACATGGTGAATGCTTTTAATCCAGCCACAGGTTGGCTGTTTTTAGAGCAATCTATTTCTTTCATACTGGTTCTCAGGATTCCTAGCCAGCAAAGCACCATGGAAAGGGTGCATTTAGAAATAGGCAAGTTCTCAAGCCACCTCTCTTATAGTGCCTTGGCTCCAAGGACCACCTTCTGGCTGGAGGCATGTGCTGGGTAACCCAGATTAGTAAAACCAGCAAGGCATTCCATTCCACTGAAACTTAATGGTATCTCAACCACTAAACGACACATAAGAAACATTTGAAAAGTTCAGATTTTCAGAGAAAAAAATGCTTTTTTGTTCACTCATCTGATCACCCTGAAGCTAGGGTTCCAAGATAGCCTCCTTTTATCCTTCAGAGACACTTTCTTCTGAGCTGCATAATGGGATTTCAGTAATTAGGGGGAAAATTTGCTTAAAAGAGTTTCATTTATTTAGGAATATTTCGGATGATAAGTAGCACATTGCACAATTAAACTCCCAGTCCTAAAAATGATTACTATCACACATCTGCACTCCGAAGTAGGTTTCACTGAACTCAACTCCCAACTAAACTAAAATAGACCCAAAATGAAAAATGGCTTCTTCTTCTACCACTCTTCATTTTGTTGCAGTAAGCTTAATGAAAAGCATCAAATTTAGAACAACAGTATGAATAGAGCAAGTTGAAAATTTATTGAAAGAAGAGACAAGATGGTAAGAAGCAATAGATAACTATAAGAGTGAATATTATAGAATACATAACTTTAACATCATAGCAACAATTATTGAAGTATAATAAATGAAACATTTGTAATGCAACTAGAATATAATTAAAGAGATAATATATGAAATATTGTAATATAAGAGAGAGAGAAACTAAAGCACAATTTTAATTGATAGCAAAACAAAAGTAGAATCTTTTTACATACCCTCCAACCCCATTACTTTAACAAAAGCTTTGGGTATATGTTATTAGACTGCCAGAGACTAGATACAATATTCTAAGCCAACATATGAAATACCTAATATGTGTGGAAGCCACATAAATGGAACAATTTCTAAACATAAGAACAAGTGACAAAGCAACTCTTCTAGAAATTGGCTTTGGTCAACTCAAATACAATATGCTGCTTATATTTGGTAAACTTGTGTAAACTTATCCAGAGGCAAGCATGCACAAGACTGGAAACCAAAGATTCTTAAAATATAATACAAAAAAATTTATCTACCTGGATTGAGTTGTACAGTCATAGAATCATAGATTTGGAACAGGTACAACTGCTCAAGGTAGAATCTCTCACCATAGCAACCCCAGCAGGTAGCTGTCTAGTCTCTTTTTGAAGATGTCCAGAGAAAGAGACTGAACTCTACTCCAATCTATAGGCAATTGGTTCCATTGCTGAACTACTCTTACTGTCAAGAAGTACTTTCTAATGTTCAGTCAAAACCTCTCCTGTGACTTCAGCCCATTAGACCTGGTTCTAGTTTCTAAGCCATGAGAGAATAGGCCTACTCCTATCTCTCTGTGACAGCCCTTAAGGTATTTAAAGAGGGCAATCATGGCACCCCTTCTCTTCGCCAAGCTGAATATGCCCAGCTCCTTCAACTGCTTCTCTTATGTTTTGTTCACTATACCTTTTCTCTTCATACTCCTTCTCTGAGCCCCCTCCAACTTTTCTATATTCTTTTTAAAATGAGGCACCCAGAACTGAATGCTGTACTCCAAATGAAGCTTGACCAGTACAGAATACAGTGAGACTATTACTTCACTCAGCTTGGAGACTCCTCTGGAGGTCTTAGTAGGTGATGTCATTGGTCTGCATTTGGCTATGGGAACATAGCAAGACACTTTTCTGATCCTCTTCATTCTCCATCATCAATGGAATGGCCATTATGAATGACTCTCACAGCAACGCAGTAAGTCCTGGGGAAGCTTTGAATGCTCTGAAGGGAGAGACCACCAACCTCCATAATGACCAGAACACAAACGTAAGATGAAATTATGCTTGTATATTTCACTAATAGTATGCTGGACAAGAATGGCACATCACCTTAGCTAACAAGACACCAATCACAGAAAAAGGGAAAATTCTTTGGGTTGGTAATGTTCTAAATACACATGTAAATACCAAAGCTTGGAAAAGTTACTTTTTGGACTACAGCTACAGTCAGTTAGGGTCAGTTAATCCAGTGGTTCTCAACCTGTGGGTCCCCAGATGTTTGTGGACTTCAGCTCCCAGAAGCCCCAGCCACTATGGTCAATGCTCAGGGCTTCTGGGAGCTGAAGTCCACGAACATCTGGGGACCCACAGGTTGAGAACCACTGAGTTAACATATCTGGCTGTGGGATGCTGAGGGTTGTACATCAAAAGCAAGATCTGGTCAACATATGCCCCATGAGGCAAGAAAGTGAAGAGATTTTAAGACATAGCTGATTTTCACCACACCCTATACCTGTTTATTATTAAGATTTAATTCTTCTGTTACCTAACTGCACTACCTACTGCAGCATCTGATCATTTCCATTCTTCATGGCTGATAAGACATTTAGAATTAATACCTGCTTTCAAGTTCTCCAGACACAGATGATATCATTTTCCACATATTTACCTTTGAAGAAGAATACCTCAAAGAGATGGCAGGCATCCAGAAATAAGCAAACAAATAAATGATTGGCATTATGATACCATATATATATCTTTGCTTTCAGCAACTATCATCCGCAATAGGCTTAAAAGAAGATGAATCCAAAAAAATAAAATTCCACATCCTGAAGCAAATTAATAGCATTCAAATGTGGGTAGTCAAATTGGTCTGTGAATCTTCAGAACCTCAAAAAGAGAGATAAATAAGCACTAATTTATTTTGGCTTGATCTTTTGTTTGTTTGTGCATCCTGCCAGTAATTTATGATGGTGTAAGTCAGACTTATGCCATCACAATTAACCTTTTTGATCATTGCATAGGTCAGAATTCTGTTCTGACCATTCAATAACCAAAAGCCTTGGCAATCCATCTTGTAAGCTGCTCAGCCCCCCACCACCAACACAGACATTTCTAGGTTTGTTACAGAGTGAGAGGATCAGTGGTGACACATCTGGCAATTTTCCTTTAGCTGTATGTGCTACAAGATGTCACCTGCAAGGACTTCCACATGGGGATGGAACTCTTCACTAAGTTTGTTCTTGCAGGTAGCAGCAAATAATTTCAGCAATTTTCTAACCACTAGAAGAAAGTCTTTGAAAATCATACTGATTTCTATTTGTGGATTGGGACTTATTCTACACAAACTTCACACTTGCTTATTTTGCACAAAAGCAGCATATTTTGCACAGAAAACAGTATTTTCTGCATAGAAAATATTTCAATGCAGAAATATTTATTCCCATGCAGAAAACACTGTTTTCTGAATAGAAAATGCTTTTTTTTCATGCAAATCAGACAGAGCTGGCAATTAATCACAAACAGCAGCACAGTTTATACTCACACAGCAAGAGCCAGAGAATGTCCTAAATAAAACTTAGATCCTGAAGCAAACAAATCCAAAGTGCAAGTTCAATTCATAGTCAAAACAGGCAGTTTCCAAGTAATCCAGATGCAAGAGAATAGCATAAGATTTCACAATCAAGAAGACCACTTACTAACCCTGGAAGGAAGGGCTAGCTGAAACCCTTTTATCTGTTGATTCTGTTGCCACAGGTGTTCCTTCATTAGGGCTTGCTTGCTACTTAAACACACTGTGCAGCACAGCCCCTCCCTCTACTAGCATTTCTCTTGCAGGGTAAGTGTTTCTGTTATTCCATCCTTTATTGGTTCCCTTTGCTCACGCTCCTGTTGTTGTCTATTATCTTCTTTTTCTGGGCAAGCTTCTGGGGAAGCTCCTGCCTCTGGAGAAGCTTCTGCCTCAGATTCAGACTCAGAATCCTCCTCCTCGCTGTCAGAGTCTTCGAGGCAGGGCATGTCACCCTTGTGCAATTTTTGCATAGAATAAATCCACAATTACAGCACTCTGCAAAGAAAAGAGCATTTTCAGACCAGAAATTTATAATTCTGCATTGAAGTACTATTTTCCACATAGAAAATTCTATTGCCTATGCAGAAAATGCTGTTTTCTTTGCAAAAAAAGCTGTGTGCAAATTTTATATAAAAAAAGTCAGACTGTGAAGTTTCCCTTGCCAGAGCTTCTTAACACTCAAAAAACATGTTTTTTAACCATTTTTTGAATATTTTCAAATATTATTTCCATTTCTTTCTTTTTCTTTCTTTCTTTCTTTTTTTTGGCAGAAAGGCTCAAAAAAGTTTTACAAGATATAATTCATATAGATCAAAATGGATTTTTACCGAGAAGAGGGATAAAGAATAACACAAGAACGTTATTGAATATAATAGAATACTACCATAAACACAATGAAAAGAAAATGCCTCTCTGTTTTTTAGACGCAGAAAAAGCATTTGATAGGGTAAATTGGAATTTTATGGAAGAAGTGATGAAAACAATTAATCTAGGGCAAAGATTTTTGGATTGGATAAGAGCTATTTATAAAGAACAAAAGGCTCAAATAATTATAAATGGAGAGAAAACGAAGGAAATAGAGATAAAAAGAGGAGTTAGACAAGGATGTCCACTGTCTCCACTTTTATTTACCTTAATTTTGGATATAGTTAATAATAAGATTAGAATGGAAAAGAGAGTACAAGGTGTGGAAATTAAAAACCAAGAATACAAATTGAATGCATATGCTGATGATTTAGTGATTATATTAGAAGATCCACTAAATTGTATAGAGATACTAAAAGATATATTAGAGAAATTTGGAATATTATCGGGATATAAAATAAATAAGGAAAAAACAAAAATAATCACCAAAAATATTAGAGAAGAGGAACAGGAAGAGTTGGTTAGATTAACGGGATTTAAAATAGTTAAAAAGGTGAATTATTTAGGTATAATAATTACAAAAAATAATGTAAAAATAATGTAGATTTATATGAAAACAATTATAAAAAAGTGTGGAAGATAAAAAAATAAAAAGGAAGATAAAAAAATGGGAAATATTAGAATTATCTCTATTAGAAGGATATCAGTAATTAAAATGAACATATTGCCCAAATCAAATTTTTTATTTCAGAATTTACCGATAATGAGAAATGAATGTCCGTTCACAGAGTGGAATAAAGATATAAGAATATAAGAATATTTATATGGAAGGGGAAAAGATCTAGCATAAAAACAAAGGTGTTAGAGGACATAAAAGAAAGAGGTGGAATGGGCCTCCCAAATTTGAGATTGTATTACTACGCAAATAATATAGATTGGATTATAGAGTGGATAACATTAGCTAATAACAGATTGCTATATCTAGAAGGGGAAGAATTATATTTCAGATGGCATGCATACATTTGGTATGGGAAACAGGCAATTGATAAAGATTTTAAAAATCACATTTTAAGAAGGGCATTAATAACAACATGGTTAAAATACAAAAGACAATTATATTTAAAAATACCGCTATGGATATCAGTACACGAGGCATTTTATAGGAAAGAAAAACCAAAGTTGGAAACATGGATAAGGTATAAAGATATATTAAAAGTACAAGAAGATAAAACGTTTTTTTAAAACAAAAGATGAATTAAAGAAAGAGGGCCTGGATACGCATTGGCTTCTAATTAGGCAACTATGGGGAAAATACAAAAAAGATAAAGAGGAAGAAGGTTTTGAAATTAGGGAGAATGAATTTGATAAGATACTAAAACCTGAAACAGAACATAGGGTAGGCCACATTTATAAACTATTACTTGCAAGATATAATGAGGGAGAAGTAGTTAAAGAAACCATGGTTAAATGGGCCCAAGATGTAAAGGCTATAATAACATTGGAACAATGGGAAAAAACTTGGAATACTACTTGGAAGTTAATAAAACCAGTTAGCTTAAGGGAAAATTATTATAAGATGTTATACAAATGGTATATTACACCAGTGCAAATAGCCAAAATATATAAAAATGCAAGAGATGTATGTTGGAAATGTGAAAAAAGCAGTACTTTTTTCATATTTGGTGGAAATGTAAACAAGCCAAAAAAATTTGGGAAATAATACATAGTAAAATACAAGAAGTATTAAAAATAAGATTTGCAATGACACCCCAAATATATTTGTTAAATATGATAGAAGAATTAGGGATAAATAAACCACAAAAGAAAAATATACTATATATGATAACTGCAGCGAGGATATGTTATGCCCAGTTATGGAAACAAAACATAGTTCCAAGAATAGAAGATTGGTTAATTAAACTTTATGATATGGCTGAGGCAGACATAGTAATCGGATCATTGGAAGATGATAAGAGAAAAGAAATATTGGAAGCGTGGAAAATGTTACTCCCACTGTGGGAAAATTGTTGGGGAGAGAAGGCGACAATATTTATGAGATAAAAATTTGGTTTCAATAATTTAGTGTTTTAGGTAATATAAGAGATTTAAGAGATTTAATGGATTTAAGTTAAAGAAGGAGAAAAGGAAAGTGAAAAGGAGTCTTGGAAGTAGAGAAATACTATTTGTGAAAAATGTAGAAATGGTAGTAATGGTTAAGAAAAGGAAATGAAAAAGAAGAAAAGGTGTAATGGTATAGGACAAATGAGATATAGATTGAAATGAAGTTGAATATGTTGAAATTTGTTGAGAAATATATATGAAACATAAACAATATAAAAGAAGGAAATTATAGATAAGGAATCATGGATTACCTGAGTTCTGAAACGAAGGGAAGGGGTGGTCGGTCGGTTATTTTATTTAGAGGATAGATTTTGTAGGGAAAGTATGTTTAGAATTTGGTGATGGGATTAATAGATATGATAAGGTGTAACAATGATGTAATAGAATGGAGAAAGGGGTAGGTTTAGAATGGTGGGAAGGGGAGAAAAGAACAGGGAAATAGATGATTGGGATAAAATGATGTATATATGTTACATGTTTAAAAATGTATACGTATAATTAAATAAAAATTAATAAAAAAACAAAAACAAACATTATTTCCATTTCTACTCCCAGGGATTCCTTGAGGTCCCTGTTGCAGCAAGGTAAAGGGAAATAGTTAGACATATTGCCAGTGATCCCATTCTTCTCTCTGACAAGCCAGAAATCACCATGTTGGGGAGCCCCCCAGAATACAAGGTGAGGTTGGGGACGGGTAGCAGCAGGAGACATAGCTTTGTAAGCTGATGTCTCTCAGTGCAAGACATCAGCCTAAGTTCTCACATAAGTGCATTTTTCAGTCTACAGGTGGTAGACCCAGATTTATTCCTATGGAATTCTTGAAATGGTATCTACAGAAAAGATGGTAATTTCCAGTTTGGGATATGCTAGTTTGATTTCTAGTTCTGTGTTGGTCTATGAATCTTCAGAACCTCAGAAGAAGAGAGAAATAAGCTCCAATTTCTTTTTGCTTGGTCTTTTGCTACTTCAGATCATCACTGATCTTTCTACAAATGCCAGGAGTTTAAAACTGCATATTGCTTGAAGGTCTCTTGAGGTTGTAAGCCAGACACCAAGCAAAGTGTTTGGAGAGGAGATCTATGGGTCAGAATTTGACTCAAAGGGAAGCCATCACAATATCTGTGTTTTTAGGTGTGTTTGCACCAATATCCATAGCTTCTAGATGTTATTATCATCACCATTACAACCATCATAATCATTGTTTTTACAATTCTTAGATCCCCAGTAATTTTTTTAAAAAAAATCAATCAGAATAAACAGGAGTTACAAATAAAACAAAGAACATATAATCTGAGGCAATATCTACTTCCACAGCAAAATATAGTGATAATAAATGGCACAAGGATAATATTTTAAAACTGGCCAATTACATTCCTTCTGATACCTGGGAATGGAGAAGCATCTTAAGCTGGTGCTGAAAAGATGATAAAAATAGAGCCAAGCTTCTCTTGGGCAGAGAATTCAATAGGCAGGGCAATGTATAATAATAATAATAATAATAATAATAATAATAATAATAATAATAATAATAATATTTATTTCTATCCCACATCTCCCCATGGATCGAGGTGGCGAACAACAATAATACATTAATTACATTAAAAACATTAAAAACATACCCAATCCTCCCCACCCACCAACCCACCTAAAACCAACCCCCTAAAACACACAACATATGAAAAAACCCTGTCCCTATCATGATGACTGGTGAGGGACAAGTCTTGAGTCCAGTGTTTTTCAGCTGTTTTCTCCTTAAAATCCTCAATGGGCACATGGGCCACTCAATATCACAGGACTTCATTATTATATCTTGAGTAGAGAATGATCTTGTACAGCTGCAAACTGAGTTTGAAGTACAAAAATAGTTTGCACTCAGATAACCTGGCAGGGGTAGATAAGGCGGAAGAATTTTGCCCTTCCCAGTAGACGCAGGCAAAAGCAAAAAGTTGCAGCCTCTCCTAGCTTTGTGTGCTTTTCCTCATTAATAATTTTGCCGTCTTAACCATATGGGGATGGTGCTTGGCCATATGTGTTCCAGTTTTCATCTGTGAAATATTTGCAGCTATGTAGTCTCTTGCTCTAGTTATCTATTGTGCTTATGTCCACATAATAGCCCTTTCTCTGTGTAAATCTAGAGGCCACAACCAGATTGAGTCCCACTAATCACACTTCCAGGCTCAGGCCCAAGTGCCACAAAGTCCTTCAAGACTGGCTTGTCAACTGAAGTAATTGGAGTAAGATAAAGATTAAAGTGGCATTAACGCTTATCTGGATTCATACTTTGAAGTATATGGTGCATCACTTCACAAAGTCCTTCTGGATCAAGTTCTAGCACAGACTACCTCACAGAGTCTTGGACACAGCCTGTTAGGCTCAACTGGGCAATTGTGGGTGACTTTTGGTCCCTTAAGTAAGGCCTTTCCTTCCCTGCAACAGGGGAGGTATGGGAGGGTTGGCTCAATTTCTAGATAAGTTCTTAGCAGGACTGCCCTTCAAGAAATGCTTCCCTCTCCCTTTGTGTTCGTTTCTCATCTCCCTTTGTTCCCACTCATCTGTAAGTCTTCCATAGCCTTGATCCATGACCCTCTTTCTCTGTCTCAAAACGGAAAGATCGAATGCTGCCACAGTTTCTTCTGATCTTTTCCTAAACCTTGAATTCTGTTTGCTTCTGCTACCCTCCCTGCTTCAGCTACAGCTGTGTCTTGGATACTCCAATCTCTCCATACTCCAGCCAGCTAGCCCACCAGTTGTCCCTTTGCTGCTGAGCATAAACCTTCATAAACCTTGTGCTTTACAGGAGCCCTGGTGGATTCCGAACAAGGGCATCAATATAGTAGTCCTTAGTAACCCATCATCTACAAGTTCAGTATTGTCAGCAGCTACTGTGGCTACAGTTAGAAACACAAATTGCTGAGGGTAGCTTTTTCAGGAAGGTATCTACCAGAGCTACAAGTTGAAAGAACAATGAGATCTCACAGATTGTAGGGACTTTGTCCTATGGAATCCTGGAATCTGTAGAGTCATGAGAGATTCAAAATTCTTTTCTAGAAAATTCTAGTTCTAATTCAGAAGGTTGCAAGTCTCTCTAACAAACTACAAAGCCCAAGATTCCATAGGATAGAGTCATGGCACTTAAAGTGGCATCAAACTGCTCTAATTGCACATTTTAGATCTACCCCATATTACCTGGTCTTGGATCACTACTGATGATCAAGGATGTTTGAGGTCAGTTTTCTTTGTGAATTCTCATAAAAACTGGTATGACTTGTACTTTCTGGGGTAATGGACAAACCAAATTATAGTAATGTTTCAGATTTTGTACTTTGATAAATTTTGCAAAGCAGGACTTAATCAGTAAGTAAACAAATACCAAAATATTTTTAAAGAAAAACTTTTAAATACATATTTCAATGATAATTTCTATGGAGATTTTTTTTTAAGTGCAATCATTATGGGAGCAAAAATGGAACAAAATTATGAGTGAACACACATATTAAATGACCAGGACCAGAAATAGACTTACCTTTTTCCATCCCTGTCCTTCCCATTGCTAAAGCTAAATATACAACTTTCCTGTGGTGGCAACTTTTTCATGTCTGATGAAGATGAAGAGAAATAACTTCTCATACTCAAGACATATAAAAGCATCCATGTATCTAGTTTTCGTTCCCCGATGTTGCTTTGGTCTTCTGAATGAAAGGGCAGGCAGGTTAACTGGCTTTTGATTGGGCAACCTATGTTTTCAGCTCTGCCTTCAGAGATGGAATGCCTTAGTGACAACAGAGTTAAAAGCCAGATTCTCCCTCTTGAAAACTGTAGAGCTTCTGAAGTTCAGTGGAAAAATCTTCAGTAGAATGGGATCAGGCATACAGAGAACAAGTTCTCTGGACCTCAGATAGGTTTTACCAACTGTCCTGGATGTTAAGAGATGGCTTATTCAGAATATTATTCACAAGCAAGATGACATCTGACAGTTTGGTCTCACCCTATTTCTGGTTTTATGTAGCAAAGCATATTCATGTAGCAAGCTTAAAACTACTGAAACAACCTATACAAATATGACAACTTTTTAATAGCCCATGCACTAAGAAAACATTTCTCGTATTTTAAAACTTTGCATATCTACAGGATGTGCAAAAATCAGTCTCAAACATATGTTAAAGTTGAGATCCTTAAAACAACAACAGCAACAAACAAACAAACAAACAACCCTCATTCTCTTGTGAGGTGTGTGCATCTTGCTTTTTGTCATTTACAATGCAAGAATGAACTGAGTCAGGATGTACATACCTACACATCCTATTTTGATAGTTTCAACTTTCTCCGTCTCTCTCTCCCCCCCACCTTTCTCCCAAACTGGGACACAAATGGGCTTTCGATATAGATTTGGAAGACAGGGTATACATTCAATAAACAAACAACTAAACAAGTAATATCTTGATTACTTTTTGCCTGGAAAAAGACATTATTTATTTAATATTTATTTTATTATTTATTTCATTTGTATGCTGTCTTCCTCCCAGAGTGAGACCCAAGCTGGCTCCCAGAGGTGGTCAATTTAAAAACTTTACAATAAGATTTAAAAACAATTATAATCACTGCACAAAACACTATAAAATCATTTAAAAACTTCCAGCAGTTTAAAAAGATACATAATATATTCCAGGAAGAAGCCTTCCTGCTTACTCATTAAGACCTTGCTTAAACAAAAAGGTCTTTGCCTGTCAGCAAAAGGAAAACAGAGAGGAGGCCAGCCTAGCCTCTTGTGGAAGAGAGTTCCAGGGGTGGGAGCAGTCATTGACAAGCTCTCTCATGTCCTCACCAAGCAAGCCTGGGAAGCCACTGAAACTTTAGATCGTTGTTGAAAGTCTTCATTGACAATATCACAAAACGACTAGCTTCTTGGTCTAGTTCTGTGCAAAGTCCATCCTGACACTGGGGAACTAAATCAAAATAGTGGGAGACTAAAAAGTCCCATCCAAGTAGAGGAAGATTTAGCATGTTAAATGACATTCATTTGTCAATGTTTTCAGATAAATTCTTTCTCTCTGCACAAAAAAAAAAGACCCCCCCCCCCCAAAATGGTTGCCTCCTTCACAAGACGAAAAGAGTTTCTCAGAATGGAGTACAGCATACACCACTGCATGCATAATACAGCAAATATCAAATGAATTAAAATCTCAAATGGCCCCATGAAAAACAGAATGTGGTAAACAGAAGTCTCATTTACATATTTAAAAGAAAAGAAAAATCATATGTAAGCTTTGAAATCTATTAGAGTGACTGCTGAGTACACAAAAAGCCCATACTCATGTGAACAATTTGTGAGCTTGCAGCATAGCCAGACTGACAGGAGAAGCTGCTGCCTTTTTTGATGAGCATCTTATTACCTCCCATATCTCAATAGCAAACCTTTTTTTTTTTTAAAAAAAAAAAATACTTTTCTCTTTTGCATTTACTCACATCCAACTTTTGTGCTGAAATGCTTCAACTAGAATAGGAACATTAGATCAGATCAGGTTTTTGGGCCAGATGGAAAACAAATCTCCATATCTTATATTAAGCCAAGATTATATGAACAACCTCAACTCATTTAAACGCAGATCTATAGCACATTAAGGCATTACGCTTTAACTTCATTGTTCTAATCTGACCATAGTGCACTTTAAACCAATTGTATTGAACCTGGCAATGTTTTAAGTCAGCTGCCCTTGGAGATAATGTGACGGGTATCTTTATTATATCAGTCATGGACAGAGGCTTATATAGCCTGTTGAGAGTTAGAGCAGTAAGACTATATACGCCCTATTGAACAAACTAATTGAGCAGAAGAATGGTTAAACTCTATGGCCATTTCCATACTAGACTGTTTACAATGCTATTATTCCACTTTCAACCTCCTATGGAATCCTGGGGTTTACAGTTTAGGGAGCGGTCTCAAAGTGCAGAAATGGCCTATATCTATACAGTCTTCTCCCACATCTGACAAGTTAGGGACCAGAGCACTGTCAGAAAATAGAATTGATTGAAAGGCAGGGAGTCTGGATACTGCACTGTAGAGACCATGAAGGATTTTTGGTTGTTATCAGTTGCATGTGTGCTGCTTGCAAAAGCTCCCAGGAGGCTTAGCACCTTCCACTGCACCTTGGCTCACTTTGCAAGGAGTGCGCATATGCCAAGTGAGTCTGTGTAGGCAAGAAGAACTCATGAAAGAGCAGACCCCTGTCCAATTAATGGAACTTGTGTTTAATTTGGAAGTGTCGAACGAGTGAGAAGTGAGATAACAGGGCATCAAAAGGAGTATCAAAGACAACAGGGCCAGCATGGTGTAGTGGTCTGAAGTACTGGACTAGGACTCTTGGAGACCAGAATTTGAATGCCATTCAGCCATGAAAACCCACGGGGTGACCCTGGACAAATCACACTCTTTCATCCTCAGAGGAATGCACTGGCAAACCTCTTCTGAATTAGGGTGCCAAGCTGAATACTGTTGGAAGTGGCAACCTTTATTAATTAACTGGCTAGTTAGTTTGCATGTTTATTGTAGGTGTAGAGAAATAGCCTAGAGAAAACTTCCTGTTTGTTTTGGTTAACACCTCTTCGTCCAGCACATACACATTCTTTGTTCTTAAAAGGTTCTCCTGCCATTTACACCTCTCTCTTTTGTCTTCACCTTTTGTCCTGAAAGCATGCTGAGATCTCCTAACAAGGATTGTTTTCAGCAAGCATGTAACTGCTTCATTTCTTCTTGCTTTCTTCAAGAATTGAACCTGTGTAGACTATGCACAAGATTTTGTGAGTAAACTTTTCATATTTTTAACCAAACTGTTTGTGTTTATTTTGAACTAGATTAAGTGTGTCTGGGGTGGAGATGATAAAGTGGGACTGGTAATTTTTCAACTTGTGCCTGTGTATTACAAAATACTCTGCTGATTGGGAGACTTATTACTAAAGATCTCTCAATTCCCCAACAAATACAGGGCAGAGCCCTTTCACTTTAATCATTAACAGATCCTGGATCAAGAAGAGGTACTGTAAAGTTCCATCAGGTGGGATGATGGCACACCTACTCCCTTACCACATAAAACCCACTTTCTGAAGCTACCTCATCCAACATTGTTATTTTCTGACTGGTAAAGGAGGCACCAACATGGTGTAGTGGTTTGAGCATTGGACTACAGCCCTGGCGATCAGGGTTTGATTCCCTGGTTGGCCATGGAAACCCACTGGGTGACCTTGGGTGAATCACACACACTCAGCCCCAGAAAACTCTTAGGTTTGCCCAAGGGCTGCCATAAATTGGAAATGACTTAAAGGCACACAACAACAACAAGGAAGGGTCATCAGAGAAATGCTCAGCTCCATTCCTGAATCTGGATATACCATGCCAAAGATGACGTTATTGCTCTGCACTTGCCCTTGTTCTACAGTTTATGGAGGAAGAAGAGCTGCAACAGCAAAAAGATGAGCTTTGCAGGAGAGGGAAGAGACATGCCATTGTTCTTTCTGATGGAACTTTTTGATATTTCTTTCTGATCTAAGATCTGTTAATGAGTAAAGTTACAGGAGCCCTTCCTCATATGCAACCTGGCTATACTACTCTGAATAAATCTTTCCAAGAACTCTAAGATAAAATCACCATGAGCTGGAGTCTGCTTGAAAGGACATAATAACAAATTTCAAATAAATGTGTACATACACACATACACACCACAATACAATTTGCTTCTGTGCCTCTCATATACAGAGATAGAATTTTTAGCCTTAAATCCATCAATATAATTCATAGGAGGAAATTTAAAACAACATAGAATGCATTAAATGATAAAAAACAGAAATGCTGATGGAAAGAAATCCAGCTGTTTCACAGACCAGCTCTAAAAGTGCCTAAAATAAACATACTGTGATAGTCAGCCTGTGATATCTTTCATAATGATCTGCTTTGTGCTGGATGAATATATATTTGTCTGTTATGATTTAAATTTGAATTAAAGTGACATCAGGTCTCAGAGATGGGATGATGACTATTATTTTCTTATCACCTTAACTTTACATCACTTTTTCCATTAATGAAAGATACCAGGGCCTGTTTTTTCATTATTTGACTAAAATTTCCCAAACCTTTTACCAGACCAATGTCAAACTTTGCAGTCAGCCAGAAAAAGCAATGCAAAAGATCGGATATATAAAAACCTATCAGTCTTCTAGTCCTTCTCACAATTGTTTGGCTGCTGCTTCAGCCTGTTCTGTAGCCTAAGGGTGTTTATAAAATGCCCAGTTGATCCAGAAGACAGCATTTTCCCATGATTTCATTGCCAATGAAGGTGCCAACCTTCATTAGTTACCAACATGAAGGATGAGCTGCTCTTTGTCCATTTTGACATATAGTCCAGAATCAGTACAGCCTGGAGAGACAGATTAGTATCATCTATATGAAGCCCATGTTCCGCATCAAGAGGCCATTCTGCTCAGGTACCAAGTGTTTGCACTGGTCATTGGTCCAAAAAGACAGATGAGGGATTTGAGGCTAAATCTTTCCTCTCAACTAGAGTAAGCCCACTGCATCACTGGGTTGACCTACCATCAGTTCAATAGGTTGACTCTAGTTAGGATTTAGGCCTTAGCATACTAGCTGTTCCACTGCAAATCAGTCTGCCTGCCCAACTGAGGTGTGGTTCTATCTGGCATGGTATTGTAAAACACCAGAGCAATGTTACTTTCTACTAACTACAGATTGTACATTGCATAAAAATTTTCTATCTTATCCTTTGGAGGCTGCAGTCAAGAAAAGTGAAGAAAACTAATATTTGGAAAGGCAGCTAAAAAGGATCTAGATAAGATCCTCAAGCATATGAACATATCATTAAATACCAAAGTGCAAATAATCCAAGCCAGAATATTACTTCTTTCTATGTATGAGTGTGAAAGTTGGACAGTGGAGAAAGCTGGGAGAAAGAAAATTGACTCATCTGAATGGTAATGTTGGAGACGAGTTCTACAGATACCACAATCTACTAAAAAGACAAATGAATGGGTCTTACATCAAATCAAGCCTGAACTCTTACTAGAAACCAAGATGATTTAATTGAGGCTGTGGTACATGTCATGAAATGATTTGACTCTTTGGCAAAGATGATAATGCTTGGAAAAGTGGAAGCCAAGAGGAAAAGGGGATACCACACTATGGGTGGATTAATTGAATCAAGGTCCTGAGTTTGCAAAGCCACTGATGACCAGGGATCCTGCAGGTCTCCTGTTTTACAGGGTCACTATAAGTTGAAGTCAGTTTGATGGCAGATAACAACAAAAAGCATAAATACTGGGAAAACAATTTATGACTGTCATATACCAGCAACTGATAGCCATCAAAAGAAAATCAGTGCTTGTACCTAACGGACACCTTTCAATTACAAATACCACAACTAGGAGTACTTGGGAGGTATTATCTTGTCACTGCTTATGAAAAAGGTACCTGCCATTTTATATCAGAAAGCTTGTTTGCCAGGAGAAAACAATTTGCTTGAATGCTGTTATTTTTCTC
The DNA here is from genome assembly GCA_948472985.1 of Iguana delicatissima. Lineage (NCBI taxonomy): Eukaryota > Metazoa > Chordata > Lepidosauria > Squamata > Iguanidae > Iguana > Iguana delicatissima. Next base: position 733,651 of record CAOKZL010000489.1, on the reverse strand, counting down.
CCAGTACAAGCTCCCTTTGACATATCTGTGTCCATTTATTAATGGCTAAATCTAGAATCTTTGGGGAAAGGATTATATCTGCACTTATATGTACTCTCAAGTAATACCTCAAATCAAATTCATCTGAGAAACAAAATGCAGAGATTTATGGAGGACATTGGTGCAAAACCTGTGTGAAAACACTTGAGGGGTGAAAATGCATAAATAATGCAAAGGATAGCATCAAAAGAAATCAAGCTGGGACAATATCTGATATTTGCTCAGCTCTATCCTTCAAGAAAGGTAAGCTTATATGAGGCAATATACAAATATTTGTCAGTGAAGTGTCAGTACATTAATTAAAGAGTTTGCATTTGGAAGGAGAGTGAACAAAGCTAATTTTCCTGGGGAGAATCAAACACACCTCTGCCTGGCTTTATAAAAGAAATCCCATTCCATTTTATTCTTGTTCAGTTGTGTGCAAAAGAATACTCACAATTTATTTTCATTCTCAACACACTCAGACCCTTTTTCTGTTAAAAAAATGGTAAACTGCTGTGAATTTTTTTGCATGTAGAGACTTTATTTAAAAAAATCATCTGCACTATTTTGAAGGGTGCAAAAATATTTTTTCCCAAATTATTTCACAAACCATTTTTTCGACAGAGACCAATCTGTGTTCTTTTTAAAAAAATATTTTATAATTGTGTTTTTAAAAACTGATATACAAGAGGCCCCTACCTTTTGACACCTCATTATCTGGCAACTTGCTGTTCTGACACTTCTAAATTAAGGACAAGTTTCATTCATTCAACACGGATTCTACTCTTTCATCAGTTCCTCTTGCCTATGGAGGCTCACTTGCAACTGCCTGTATGCATGAACTGCTTGCACGGCAAGCTGAGAGAGGGGAAAAATTCTAAACGGTCTGAGGGACTCTGCAAGCAGTATATGTGGTCAGTAACAAGTGAACGTCCGTAAGTCCTTCATGCTCTCTACAGTACAGTACAGTTCCACATTTCAACCAATTCTGCTTCCCAACAGTGTTCTAGTCCCTAACCTGTTAGATAAATGAGGGAGGGTGTAACTGAATCATATTTTACTGGCATAATTGTTCTTTAAGATGGTTATTTATTTATAGTACTTATTTTAAATTTCACTGTATGCTGGTTGCATCTCTGTTCTCAGTGAAATTTAGAATACAAGTCAATCAATCAATCAATCAATCAATCAAAAACAACAACAATAAATTGAAAGTCATTATTACAGCAACCAACCCATCTATGCTGACTCTTCATGTTTCTATAACTGTCTAATATTTTTGGGAAACAGTTGCAAAGAAGAAAGAAGAAAAGGTAAAGAAAAACTATGCACATTTTTATAACTATCGACCTGAAACATTCAGTTCCCCGAGCTGATAACCAAAAGTACACCCTTTTTCCCTTTCATCTGCAGAAGTCAACTGGACTGGCAGTTTAAAACTTGAAGTCATTTATTTATCATCTTTCAATGTGACAGGGCTCCTGAAGTGATGTGCAACAGAGAAATGGAGATAAACATTTATTCTTAAAGAATGATTTAACAGTTGTGTTGAGGTAGTGTTTTCTCCAACACGTGAAGAAGAATATTAGTTTTGGGGCACCAATGGCCCTTTCACACTACACAACTGTAACACTAATTCCACGTTAACTACTATGGTTCAGTCCTATGGAATTCTGGGATTTTTCAGCTTAAGGAAGGGTACTTAGAATTCTCTGCCAGAGACCTCTAGTGCCTCCCCAAACTACAAATACCAGGATTCCATAGGATGTAGCTGTGACAGTTAAAGTGGAATCATAGCACCGTAACTGTGCAATGTGAAAGAGTTCCAGGATAAGTTGAGTGGCATACATAATCTTATCTTTCAACAGAGGGGAAGAACTGGGGAATTCAGAAGGAACAGCTAGAAGGTTTCCAACACCATGCTCCATCATCGGGTGATTGTATTTGCCTCTTTGCCTCGTGGTAGGGCTGCTTTTGAGTTAAATAACATTGTAACACAATTAGTTTTGCATTTGGTTGAATCAAAATCGAGCAGCTGTTGTAACAAATCTAAAAAAAAAAAGTTTTGTGATCATGATGATTGCAGGGCTCAGATGGCAGAAGCTCATAAGCTTTATTGCTAGATTTGTGGGAGTTTGTGGATGGATCAGAACGAGACATTTTAGTCTCCAAAACTCATGTTTTGTAGCAGAACCTGCACAGAAATAGACCATATAGACTTTCTATGACATCACCTGCACAGTTTTAGGTCCATATTATTTTAGTAGCTTGCCAAGCAGTTTCTGCACTTTACACAGAATAGCTGAGATTAAAAAACAAACAAACAAAACCAACAGATCTACAGATTTTTGCCAATTTCTTCTTCAATAGAATATGCTGGGTCGAAAGTTATCGCATAGTGTTTTCCAAGAAACCATGATTCAGCAAAGCAGAAATGACATGTTCTGGATGTAAGTAGGTTGCTTCTCTTTAGTTATTCTCAATTGGTAAGATACTGGAATTCACATTGTGGACCAAATATACCCCACAATACAAGAAGTAAATGGCTAAGACCCTGCAGCAGGGTCACAAGGTATATTTTGCATGTAGAGTTACACATTGATTGTGGTATGCAATACTTGTTGTACAGCTCAGTTGACCCCAAATGTGAACACAGATGCACAAAGTGAATGTGCCTGTTCATCACATCTGCATACACAATGGTACCACATGTGTAACTCAGCTGTCACAACCGTAAACTGAATGCAGATGCACCACATCCTATAAAAATATGCAACGATTTCCACAGGGGAAATTATATATCTGTAAGACACTAACTCAACTGCTGTCTATGTTCTATTTTTGTTCTCAAATTCACATAAAACTAGACGATGTAGGCATTTTATGACAATGTCATCAGCAGTTTTAAGCATAGTCCATATATTTCAGCCCCATTTGTAATATAGTTTCTCTGTTTTACAAACAAACAAAAATGGTTTAGAACAAATTCTGTCTCAGCCATGGATTTCTATCAATTTCTTCTTGCCAGTGTTACATATTTATTTTCACTGTTTCTCTTTTATTTTCATCCCACCTTGTACCCTCTTATGTTTTCCTTGGTTGTTTGGATATAACGTGCCAGGTTCCACATTCACAAACTTTCCTGGGACATTTTTATGCTCCACAATACATTGGAATTCACATTGGGGTGAAAAAATACTCAAGAATTCACACAATGAAGTATTAAAAAAATTGCAGAGCAGGAGAGTTAACATTTATGACACTGAGGTACTGCAATATTGTGTTTGTTTGAGCAGGTGCAGTAAAATGTTTGCTGGTTGTGGAGCTGACAAAGAAGCAGCTGCAATTTAATTAAAACTCTTGTCCTATATATCTTAGAGTGTTTCATTGTTTTTAATGAAATTTTGAGATAAAAGCAGCATTTTTAATTATATTGCTGCCTCCTGGTGAACTTCTTTCTTAGTCATTTTTTGTTATCACTTCCTTCTCCCACCCTTCAATGCAGCAGAGTGGAATAGGTCATATCAGAACTCCCTGGTTTATTAAAGATTATGGTAACAAAATATACAGCACACACAGAGAGCAGGCACTGTTGATTTGTGACCAAAATATTGTCTTGAGATATGCTTGCCAAATACAGATTATTTGAACTAAAGCTGTAAAAATGGCCTTTCAAAATTCTCCATCTTATATATGGATAAAGAAATTGAAAAGACAATTACATTGAATTTATGCAAGCGTGGGAGGAAGAAGGTCTAAACAGAGGAGACCCTGTTACACAGGAATCAATTGAAGATCGATGAAGCCAATACTTTTGTAAATCTCGGAGATTCAATGGGTATACAGTGGCCCCTTGACTTTTGCAAGGGTTGGGGTGGAAAAACTGCAAATAAATTGCCCTCTTCGCAATTTGCCTCTTGTTCCCTTCCAGGGCTCCCCCCTCTGATTCCTTTGTCTTTTGCCCTGGAACACAAGCCTTCCTTCTCAGAGCTGGGGCCAGAGGCAAGGAAATGGGAAGGGGGAGCTCCAAAGGGGAGAAGAAACAGATGCACATGCCCTCCCCCCATTCCTATGCCTTTTCCCCAAGCGCACTTGCCTTCCTTCTCTGTGCCTGGCAAAATGCAAGGGAATGGGAGGAGGAGAATGGGGGTAGGGGGAATTTATGTGTGCACCTTGTGAACAATCAAATTCATTCAAATGTAGAGATGGGACTGTATTCTAGTTGGGACTAGCAAAAGATTTAGGTAAATTTCTTCAACATTTCCTCAGGTTCTTCATGTGTCTTGGTAGTAGCACAATTTCAGCAATTCCTCCTAAGTTTTGTTTTGTTGCTGTTGCTGTTGTATCAGCAAGGGTGGCCTAAAACAATGTTCCTTCTGAGGTGAACATGCAGAAACTGACTGGACTGTCAGTTGGATATAGGCAATGGAATAGCATTCTTCCCCACACCTACAGCAGCAGACCAGTTTAAGGAAATGAAACAAATTGTGTGGCCCCTGAAGTTCTATTGTCCAACAAATGGGAATGGCCATGGTGTCACGAGCAACAGCCAAGGGACTGCTGCAGTCAGCAGCTTACATTTGATGTGATTACCTTAGTCTGAATAACTACTAACAGCCATAGACAGATAGATAGATAGATATGGAGAATTATTGAGAAAAATTCTGTAAAGTGACTTTCTTTTCTTTTTCAATGTTCTCAGAAAGTTTTCCAAGAAAGTTTGGCTCAGGTATCCCTCTCTGGTGGAAGAAATCCATATTGCCTCTGTCTATGGCACTTTGCACCTCCACCAATATATTGGGTCTCCAGTGGTATCTGATATTTCACATCAGTTTCAACAACAGCTTCCTTTCTATGAATCTTGAGTTTGTTTGAAAAATGATTACCGTTATACTGTACCACACATTTATTCATACAAATATATAACAACATTTAGGGTAGTGGGGTTGGAGGTGTAGCACAATTCTTCCTATGGACCTTTTAGGCTACAGTCTGCAATACAGGGCCATGGTCATTATTTCCCATAAGACTGAACCAAGGTAAGACTTTTAGGTCCTGCCCTACCATTTTACAGAGTGAGACATCTTCTTCAGACAACAAATGCTGGAGAAGTGTCAGAAAACATAATGGTGGATGTCACACTGTCTGTCCTGTGCCTTCCTGCTGTCCTCAGATGTATTTGACTAAGGTCTCCTATCATCACTGATAAAAAAGGTTTAGCTGCCATTCCAGCTGAGGTTTTCAACATAGGAGCCTCCTCTGTATTCTGTCAGTCAGGGCAATATGATGTCAGAAGACATGAGAGAGACTTTTTCTATTATGACACCCTGACTGGGTATGCACTCCCTTTGGAGGCTTGACTGGCCTCAATGTTGGTTTCCTTCTTTCACCAAACCTTTCGGTGGCTTTTTATTAAAGCCTTTGGAGAGTAATTTACTTCAAAATGAACATGAACATGGTTTTAAATTGTTGTAGCTTTTAAAGTTGTTTTAATTGTTGTCTTGCTCAATGTGCTTTTATGTTTAAATTATTCATGGTTTAAATCTCAAAATGTTTAAAATTTATGTTGTATATTGCCCTGAGATACTATGATAAATGGAAAGATTTTAAAATATATACATACATCTTTCTAAAAATTCCCTAAAGAGAGCAATCTCCACCCCAGCAATAACAATAAGCATATGGACCTTTGGACATGATAGGAGAAGGGCAGATATACACTTGATACCCAGATCAGTTATATTCCACAACAATTTGTGCAGCTCTTACTTTTTCTTGACATAGATTGAGGTGGGCAAAATTTCTTCAACTTTATAATTTGAAGGAAGAAAGCCCCCAAAACATGCAAAATACCTCCCCCCCAGGCAAGAACTCCCATACTTCTGTCCTATCTCAGTCCTGGCACAGCTGATAAAGCAAACAAAACAAACTGAATATCTCCCAGCTTGTTACTTACTTTCAGGCAGTTAGCAAGGAGTCATAAATAAAGTCCAACATAAACAAAGGCCAGCAGGGTTTCAGGGCAAGGGAGTGTCTGAGGTCAATCCGAGCATTCATTAAGGCAGCCAGCAAGGTAGCAGGTCAAATAAGCTCTGGCAACTCCTGGAGGGGAAGGACGCCAGTTAAATAGGCCCTGAGCTTAGTGCAGCTGAGACTTTATTGATTGTTGCCAGTTATAAATCCTGAGAGAATGATAGTGGCTGGGTTGAGGTAAGTGTTGCTCTATATCTGAAGAAGCAGGACTCTCTGTTGGAGCTGGCACCATCCACTGTTCTGTTTCTGGCAGTGTAATCTCTCTCTGTCCGCAGGCCCTGGCATGCCTTCTGTTTTAGCTGCTGGTGTGCCCTCTGCTTCAGACTCTGAGTCAGATCCATACTCTGGAAGCAGGGCATGACAACTACCCCAAATACCTCTATTTTCTTCTGTAGGCACTTTCATAATGACAACAGGAAGAGACACAACATCACTTCCTGTCACCATTTTGGGAACATCTGCAGAAGAAATACTTCCATTTTCCTCTGCCACACCTCTCAAAATGGTAATAGTAAATGAAGCTATATCTCTTCCTTTTGCCATTTTGAGAGTGGCTACAAAAGAAAATGGAAGTATTTGACCTGGATGTTTATGGGGTTGTGACCTACAGAGGTTTTTGAGGAATTGATCACTGAACCCCACACAATTGCCTACCTCTGATCTAGATCTCCAAACTACAAATAGAAAAAGAAGCAGCAGCTCAGTTATGATGCATTATTATTCATTGAGACCTAAATCCTATTATTAGTCTCACCTATAGTAGACCTAGTACAGTGGTTCTCAACCTGTGGGTCCCCAGATGTTTGTGGACTTCAGCTCCCAGAAGCCCCAGCAACTATGGTCAATGCTCAGGGCTTCTGGGAGCTGAAGTCCAAAGACATCTGGAGACCCACAGGTTGAGAACCACTGACCTAGTAAGTAATGAGATTTACCTTTGTGATGACTCAACATTCAACAATTTATTCAATGGTTCTAATCCAGCTGAGACTAATCAACAGGCTCCCAGCCTAAAAAATCTAGTGTTTTGGTAAAGTGCAGTATGAAAAAAAAATGTCTTGTGTTCGGTTTGTCTTTCTTTTGAATTTCACATTTCAATATCTCAAGACTCTTCTTCTGTCATTATTATGCCGAATAACTGCTGAGCATAAACATCATTTACTGAACTCTTTCCATAAATTGTAAGCACAACCAAATCTATAGAATTGTGAATGAAGAGCTGATTAAGAAGTGACAGAAATGACTTGGGATAATGAAGGGATAAATGCTGTTTATTTGGAGAGATGCCAGCTACTTGCAATTACTTTTGTAAGCAACTGAGTCATATACCTGCTGATTTCTAAATGAAATGGACATGTTGGCTAGCGATGGTATCCTCAGTCATTTCCCTCCTCTCTTGAAAAAAAAATGCATTCATATTTCCAAAGTAGTGGAGAACCTGTCCATATTGTTGATAAAATTGGATATTGAGAGTTATTGGTTGGAGTAAATTTTTCAGAACACTTTTTTTTTTCTGAGAATTTCTGGAAACTTTCTTTCTCCCATTTTTTGAAAAAGGGTCCCTTTGCAGAATTTTCTGCCAATATTCTCTACTCAGAGGTTTGTTGCCGTTGTCACCCTTGTTGATATTGTTGTGACGGCCACCATCATATCTGTAGAGATGTGAAATCAATCAGTTTTGCTTTCACTGCATTTCTTAGGATCCCAAAAGCAGTCTCTTCCATGAAAGACTATGAAATTTTTTATTTTCCTATATGGAAATATGTGTGTAGCTCAATATGAATGTTTCCTATTGTACATGTTTTCCACATTTCTTATGATATGCAATTTTTACACATTTTCTCCCAATAAGTGAAGTATGACTACTTTTTTTTAGAGCTTTGTGTGACTCTGGAGCAGGGAGATTGATATTCATATTTTCCTTCCAATGACAGAAAATAAAAAGAGAGGTGCGCTTTAATAATCATTCAGACCACAACATTCTCAGTTAATGTTAAATCCTTTCTATTTCTACCTCTCCTCCACAAGGTCTTGGAAATAGGGGTTGAAATCAGACTGCGTCCATCACCATCTCCAAACATCGGTTTGATCAATCTAGTGCCTCTCGGTTTGCCCAGTTTTCCACCAAATCTTGAAGGCAAAACTGCAGTGAAATCACCATCCGAAAAATAAAATCATTCTTTTTCCTCTTATTGCCCTTGTTCCCAAACCCTGCTATCATCTTCCTTCCCTCTCCAACACTATCCTCCCTGCCCCACAGGGCTGGCCCCTGACTTGTTCATACATACTCTCAAGATTCAAAAAACCTCCTGAGTTGTGCTCTGTGGTTTCCTCAGGCATTGCAGTTTCCTGGAATCTTAGGCCATTTCTGCACTACACTGTTATAATGCTATGATTCCACTTTCTCAGCTCGCCCCTCCCAAAACTGCAAACCCCTGGATTCCATAAGATGTTGAAAGTAGATTCACTAGCACATAGGCTAGTGCGGAAATGGCCCCAGAGAACTCTTAGGCCTCGCTAAACTACAAATCCCAGAATTCCACAGGATGTTGAAAGTAGAATAATAGCACAATAACAATGTAGTGCAGAAAAGGCCTCAATAAAATCAAGATTTTGAGCAATGCCTGATGTCTATGCCATGGAGGAAAAATAGAGGAATGATTTTGATTTCTGCATAATTTTCATACATATTGAGCACAAGGCTCTTCTTTGTCACAAATGAAGATTTGTCAGGGCCAAGAAGTAGAAATCCAGTTGTGTAAAAAATTCCTTAGTGTTTCACTAAGCCAGTTATGAAGTTAAGAATTTCAGAAAATTGAGTCATATCCTCCTGAGAACAGCTGTGATTCTGAATCTCCAAGTTTTGGTCTTAAAATATGGACTGAATTCTGCCTCTAGTTAAACATGCTACAAGTCATGCACTGGTACTATTAACCAAAGTACCATTTCTTCCTAATCAGAAGAAAGGATCTGAGTCAAATAATGCATTCGTTTCCACTGGCCACCATATGTGGGTGACCATTATTTTGCCCTAATGAGTAGTTGTCTCACAACTCAATAAGCACAGCCCAACCCTAAAAGCCACTGCTACACCAATACTATTAAAAAGATATTACGTTCATCTGAAAAGGCAAATCTGTCCTTGTACTTTTCTCTCTAGCAGACAGAGGCCACAAGCTGTGCAGCGAAACAGTGTTTATATCTAAGAATGGGAAGTGTGTGTGTGTGTGTGTGTGTGTGATGGGGTGACTTAGGATGCTCCCATTGGCACTTGCTATATGATTAACAGCAGGAGAAAAGAAGTGCTAATATAATTGAATAGAAGAAAAGGCAAATGAATAATTTAATTGCTAGGTTGATTAAGCTTAGAGACTTGTTACGCCTTATGTTTTTCTTACTAAACGTTTATATTCTGAAGAGCAGCCCCTCCTTCCCAACAGGTTCCTTTTGAAACTCCCTATGGTACATTTCATATGAGCTTTTTCAAATTCCAAATGAAAATACTGAGGCATACTATTTATTTTTAGCGAAATTTGAATCTGTCTGTAATTTTTTAATTTATTTTTATTGTTGTATTTTTTACTGAAGAACCAGTTTGGTATAGTGTTTGAGCATTGGACTATGATTCTGCAGATGAGGGTTTGAATCCCCACTTAGCCATGAAAACTCACTGGGTGACCTTGGACAAATCATAGGCCCTTTCGCACCTTACCTCGTCCCGGTGTCATCACGAGGGGATCACGTGAGAAGCCTCTTGCGAGAGGCACTTGTGTCCCTTCTGCTTCCCCTCCACACCAGCTCCATGCTGGCTGGAAGGAAGCATGAGCACTTCGTCCCTTCCTTCCGCAGTGCTGCTGGGAACTTTCCCAGGCTTTGCTGGGGGAGGAAGTGTGATGGCTGCATGTCCAGAGCCTCCGCACACAAGGTAAGTGTGTGTGGGGCACGGGAAGGATGCTCGATCGTCCATCATTTTTGGCAAAGAGCTGAAAATGATATAATGCGCGATTGCCACTTAATAGCCTCGGGAATGTCATGCGATTGTGAGGACATCATGTAGAATGGTCCTCGCAATCACACGACGCTCCTGAGGCCATTTCACAACAGGACCGGCATGCAAAAAGGGCCATACTCTCTCAGCCTCAGAGATACACAATGGCAAATCCCTTTTAACAAATCTTTCAAAGAATACCCCATGATAGGCTCTCTTTAGGATCACCATAAGTGGGAAATGACTTGAAGGCACACAACAAAAACAATAATAACAATTTTTACTGAACATTAATACAATGTATGTTAATACATGGGGCTGTTTTAATTGTGTGTTTTAATTTTTTTTTTTTAAATGGTTTGTTTTCAGCTAATTTTTAAAAATGTGTTTTTATCTGTTATACCTTCTCTTGGGACTGGCAGACTGAGAAGAGGCAAACAAATATATTAATAAAAATAAATCAAATGCATTTTATTTTTTAGGATATTATGAGTATAAATTGTTGTGAGAAAATTGTAAAATGGGTACAGAGAGCAGAAGAATGAGACAAATATCTGTATAAAGGTTAAATAACATCCGCAACCAACCAACCAGACTTCATTTGAAACTAGACTGAAGGAGTATATCATGTGATGAAGTCTGTTCCTGAGATAAAGTGTATATCTGCCCTACTTTGGAGATTGCAGTACTCTATTGGAAGGACTGTCAGAAAGAGGTTTCCTTTATTTAGTGGACTGTCTGACCCAAGTCCAGTTTAAAAAGCATGAACCAAGAAGGGAGAGCAGAGACCTTGAAACTGATAATTAGCAGGTAGACCTGGCTCAACAAGCTGAACAGGAAGAAGTTACCTGTGATCACTGTCATCTCCAATTGTAGTGCTTTCTTACCACTTTGATACTATTTGTTTCCATGCTAGGCACTCTGGGGAGTTGTAGTGTTAAGAAGTATTTAGAATTCTCTGTCAGAGAGATCTAGTGTCTCATCAAATTAAAAGTCCCAGGGTTCCACAAAGTGGAGCCATAGCAATTAAAGTGATTGCAAAGTGCTAAAATTGGGCAGTGTGAAAAAGACTGTATGCAATTTAAACAATAATTATTTCTAGTAAGTTATAATAAAAATGTAAGTTGTCGTCTTATAATTACTTAATATTGCCAATAAATGTATAATTATTTCCACTAACTATGTAGACTAATATCCACATAGCACATTAATGTCCAGATTAGCATTTGCAAATTCTACCCAAATCTTTTTTTTTTTTTTTTTGACAAATCCATACCTCCCACCATTTCACAGATCCTCAGTCTCTCTCTTTTGGCCACAAGTTACCCACTTCTACCTTTTAGGTGGCAGCTAGGGCACTCCTTAGATCTGATAGACGAATGAGCACCTATTGCCTCAGAGGCAGAAGCAGGCAGCTGGTGGCAAAAAGTTTCAGGTTTGGAGGTTTTGGAATGTTGGATTTCTGAATAAGGGAGGCTCAGCCTGTATGTTATACCTAAACTCTTAGGGAGTTGTGTAACCTAGCAGCCACTGAGGCCTTTCCGCACCGGGCTATTAAAACAGTGCAGAGCGACCTCCAACGGAGGTCTTCTGCACTGTGGAGTGGACTGGGGTGGACTACTTTTCGTAGTTCTGCACCTCAGTCCGGTTTGGAGCAACTGGAACTGGTTGCGCAGCGTGCTTTTTAAAAACATCTTTTAAGAGGTTTTTAAAAAGCATGGAGCGCGTGACTCCATGTCGCTCCATTGCCATGCTCCAGTGCAGATTTGCAGGCACACACTAGCGCGTGCCTGCAGATCTGCTGGGGGCAGGCTTTAGGCTGGCGAGCTTCTCAGGTTGGTGGAGAGCCTCCACCAACTGGAAGCCACCATTTTGGATGCCAGAGCAGTGTGGAGCGACGAGCTCGTGCTGCTCCTCATCCTGACGGACTCAACCGGACGCTGAAGAAATCCGGTGAGTTCCGTTTTCGTGCGGTTCCTTCCCCACGTGCGGAAAGGGCCTGAGTGTAGGTAAGCTAATCTTGCTACTTTTAACAGTGCATGGGTGTCCTTGTTCCTCTCCAAACATACATGATTTAAACAACTGAGTGGAGTTTCTGTTGAAGAGGTCTCTAGTTGACCAAAGCAAGGTAAACTCTTCCTCCTACAATGAAATTTCAGGAGTTTCTAACATGAAAGAAGGAAGCTACCAATGCCATTTCAGATCTCAAATGGCCTAAGAAGCATGGCATGTCAGGGAAAAGCTGCAAGTGCCTTCCTTCCTTGGGCCAGGAGAGTTGTATTCAGAATAATCTTTGATTTCCCCAGATTCTGCTAATATAAGCTTTTCTTGGTTACAAAGGACAGCCAAAACATGTGCCCTGAAGCTTTAATAACAACTGCCTTTTGAAGGCTAGAAGGCAAGGCACCAGGCTGCTTTGCTTTTCCATTCTGCAAAGTATCCTTCAGCCTAAAGCCTTGAAATAAGCATTAGTGGAAACTTTGGTCTTTTTCTCCTAGTTTGTGTCTCATCTTGCCACTGAGAATCAAGTGGTTTCCGCTCCCCTGCCAGGTTTATCAATAAAGGTACCTTCATAGATGTTTTATAGTATGCAAATTTGCATAATTAGTTTAAATAATTAATTGATTATTATCCTGGGACTTAAACTGATTTGGTTTTTGTATGAAAAAAAATCATTATTTGAGTGACAGCCCAGAAACTGAGTTTGCATTTAGTTGAAAAACAGACTTGTCTCTCCTCACCTGATGGGGGATTTTCTATTTTTTTTTTAAATCATGCTAGAAGTATAGATCCTGGTATTAGTGTCCTTCAGTCATTTTTCCCTCACATGAGGATTACGGAGAGGAGGGGTGCCACTCCGACCTCCCCAAATATTATGATGCTCATCAGCTCCTCTTCTTCACTATGAGTGCATTTGGGTTGAATGTCTTATGGAGAAAGACTTCCATCATATTCTGTTTAAAAACCCCATGTAATCTGGAACTTCTAGAACTTAGAAGGGAACGTTCTAAAATTGTAATCTGTCATTTAAAGTAGAAATGTGACTATTTTGGACGAAGCCTGAAGTGCAAGGCAAATTACTCTCCATCAGAGTGTTCTTGTGACTCCTGGGACAAATGAGGCCATTTCTGCACAACAACACTCTTCTGTGTCATCTTGCTGCAGTCCCGGGTCCAGAAGGGAGTGCGTCAGCAACGCTTCCCCCTGCACCCGCTCAGTCCATGCAGAAGAGAACGCAATGGCGCCACATCTTCCTTCCGCAGCCAGGCTTTTTCCATTGCTGCGCTACGGAAGGAAGTGTCACCAATGCGCTCCTGCAGCTTCTGCATGGCCAGAAGTGATGGGAGTGCTGCATGATTGCAGACACAAAATGGATTTTTTCCATTTTGCGAAAACTGCGTGAGCACAATGCTCTGCGACAGGATGGCAGAGGGACAGTGACGACATCATGTGGAAGTGCAACCTGCCGATCGCTGCTGTCCTGTGGCAGAAATGAGACAGTGACATTGTGGGAAAAGGGTCTGACTTTTCCTTTTCAGACAAACATTGCAAAATTTGAGTTTTAGATGAAGCACCATTAGCCACTGGAGACAGAAGGGACAAAATGGAAAGTATCTTTGCACATCTGTGAAAATGTCAGGGGTAGGAGACTGGGTGAGGAAGGAGTGTGCTTGAATGACTGATAGGTCAATGTCCTAGTCCAAGGACACATTTTTATCCAAAAGTCTTCAATTCTATTTCTTTGGAACACACATTGTGAATTTCACAAAGTGATGTTTCCAGCTTCCTTTCTCTTTGTTGGATAGAGTTACTGAAGATACAAACAAAAGGTGAGATATTTGCCATAAGTTTTTAGGGGAATTGGGAAGCTGTGTCCTGTCATTTATGGTGTGCTTTCTTCTTCAAATTAACCCTTCCCTCCTGCCCTAACATTAAGCAACTTGGTAATATGAGTTTAACTCATGTGGAACAGACCTTATGAGGACCAAGGAATAAAACAGCTTCAGGCAGAAGGGGACATATTTCAAGTAGAAACTGCCAACTATTATTAATACTAGGAGACACTGTACATGCTAGATATTCTCTCCAGCCCAACACAAACAATTTCTGCAAAGCTGCCATGCAAACAAGCAAACATAGCTAGCAAGTACGAACTGAGTAAGTCTCTGGAAAACAGCAACAGATAATACCTGCCAAACTGTCGGAGGTTTCCTGTTAAATTTTAAAATTCTATAAATAACTAATTTATTTGCCTTTCTATCTTAAATTTGCAACAGAATACCCTCAACCCAGCCTTTCCTGCTCAGTATGTTTCAGATCAATCTATTGAGTTGTTTTCTGCATTTAAGCCATAGATTCTACTGTCCCTCCTCCCTCATATGTCTGGAAATAGTGGTGCAACACAATTCATCTGATCCAAGTTTAAGGTGGGCTCCATAATAAAGGTGTTGAAAATGTCAGGCTTATGTGGACGTTTGCCCTCTGGTTACGACAGTAAGTGACAGCTCTGGAAACCTGAGATATAAAGAATGAGCCTCAGAAGTTAAACGTACCTTCAAGGCAGCGTTTCTTATTCTCTAGTTCTCCCCTTAACCTTTTGTGAAATGAATCAGCGTTCTTTTTGTATTTTAGTTCACTCTACTGCTCATGATAATTTTTCTTTCTGCAAGCAGAAAGCAGTTGTTTGTTTTACTGTATATATTAGGTGATTTTTTTAAAAAAGTGTGACACCAGGTTGCTGTTTCATAAAAGTTCTGGAATGTGCCCTTGAATATATGAAAGAAAAATCTCACATGCTAATGCTAACATGGTATTCCTTTGTTATGAATAAACTGCATTAATAAGGTCAATGAAACTCTGCCAGTTGATCAGTAGGTCTGATACAATTATGTTTTTCTAAAATTAAAAATTGTCAGTAACTGTTGATTTCACAGAAAGCTTTCCTCCCCTAGTAGACACAATATTGCCACTGGAAATAATTTAAATTTAGAGAAAGGTAAGGTAAGTAATAGTGCATAAAATGTATTTACAGCTTTGCTTCAGCAGAAGGAACAGTCTGAAGATTGGTGGGTTTGAGAAATTTAGTCATTAAAGTTTGATATGTGACATCCATGGCTCAAAGACTAGATGTGCATGTTCACATTTAATCTTAGAGGATGACCTTGTCCAAATCACACAACATTCACGTATTCTTCTCTGTTGGAAAAAAGGTCACTTTGCACAATTTTCTCTCAATATTCTCCACTATACTTTGAGGAGTGCCTTCCATTTTCCCTTCAATGCCCTGGTTTGAGGTATATGTAAAAGTAGTCAAGCTGACAATACCGTTGTTGCTGCCACTTGCCATTAGCTGTAGCAGAAATAAACTCAAACAAAAACCACACCTGCTATGGAAAGTATCGGAGAATTTCTCTTCGTCTGGAGTAACTAGGTGAAATTATTTATCCTTGTCCTTTGCCTATTGATGGAATGGAAAATGTAGCCAGTCCTCATGTCTACGCATTCATCAAGATATCTGGAGAAGGACACTTCTGTAACTACCACTATATGTGTACATTGCCCCTTTTCTCTTGTCCTCACATAGATTCTCTTGATTCTATGTGTGGGTACAAAAAGGCACAATGATCTTGTGGATAGGACCAGAGAATAACATGTTTAGTGTATATATGGGGGTACATGTGTGGGGCTATTTTAAGACATTTTGCCATTTAAAGTGAAGAACAAGATAGTGTCCTCCCAGGTACAGAAGCCTCCTCTCCCTATCATGAAAGATATTGGTTTCAGCTACCTTATAAGGGAGTGCAAAAATGAGGAACTGCTATCTCCACTCATTTCTGCTTTAACTACTATTACCTGAAATACCTAGGACACATGGACTTAGAAGCATCTCCTCCCACAGTCATAGGACAATGGGTTGTTGCTGATCTGAAGTGACAGAACTGAGCGTGTACCACAAAGACTGAGAACAGAACCATGAAGACCAACACAACAGGGTCACCAATCTTTGAGACCACCCAAGATCTGTTTTTGTACTGGGAACAACCTGCACAGTTGTTATAAGAACCGTACAACCTGAGTTTTCTTTTTCCCTCCTTCCTTTTAGCTCCCATCTATTTTCCTTCTCTACTGTGTCCTTTTAAATTGTAAGCCTGAGGACAGGGGCGAATTTGTTTTTATTGATCTTTAAACCACACTGGGAGCCTTTCAGGATGAAGAGTAGAGTATAAATCAAAATCAGAAAAGTTATTGAAAAGATGTTATTGTGTTATGTTTAAACTAAAATGCTAAAAAACACAACCACCCTACATCTTGTTGATAAGATTTGCACTGAAAAGGGGACATTATTACACATAAATTCATTATGGTTTTCATATTTGCATTATGATTTTAGATTAAAAGCTTCACCAGAATAAAAGTGAAAAAATCTGTCCCTCATTTTATTCCAAGGACAGGCAACTCCACTGAGAAAGAGGGCCAAGTTTCACGCTCGTGTCTCCTCTGTTGGCCATTTTGGCTTATTGTGGGTGGACTGGAAGTAATGTGCCATTTCCAGTTTTTGTTCCAGTGATTTTAGAACCAGTTTCAGAGTTTTTGAGTGAAAATAAAGCAAACTGCCAGGTCTGCAGTTCTGGGGGTTTTTTTGAGTGTGCGTGTAGGGTTTCAGGTGAAAAAAAATCTCCAAACTACCCACACAGTCACACACACTTTGGGGGGCTGGGAATCTAGGGGTTTGGGGGACTTTTAGGGATCAAAAGTGTGAGATCCCAGGACTGCATGCAATGTGCAGCCTGCATTTTCCCTAGTCCTGTTGTATTCTTCCTTTCCTTCTTTGTATCAATTATAGACTGTGCAGAAACGAAACAGGTGCAAGAATTTTTGAAAAACCCATTTCCCAGCTGCCCACTGAAAGAGAAGGAACGAGCTTAAAAATAACTACACACACATATTGGAGGGATGCATGAAACAAACAAACAAAATCTTTAAACAAACTATAAGCCAGACTGACTACAACTCCCACCAATAATGTCCCACAATAAAAATATTAGACAATTGATATTATTTTCAGAGGCACCATCGTCTACCTGCTCTGCTATAATATTTGTCATTATCAACAGCCAAGTCAATTATCTCGCTCTCTCTTGGAGTCTGCTCAATAGATATACTGGTCTTTATCTGTTACTTCCCAGTGGATGGTCAGCACTCTGAGGCTGATCAGGTCCTTTTATCTATCCCATTCTTATGCCAGGACATGTTGTCAAAAAGATATAAAAAAAAGAAGTCCTAAGACAAGACAGCAAAGGATGATGCTTCACATTCAGAATAAATTCAAAACAGCTAACACTTTTTTGTCATAGGCAAAAATAACAACCTAGCAAGGCCTCCACTCTGAGCACCATTTATCTTGAAATATTATATACCCTGGACGCAACCCCTGTCTATGTTTTTATGGCCATTCACCATCATCTTGTTTACATGTGCTCTGTCTCTGTTTCTCTCTCTCTCTCTTCTAAGCTTTATAACTCTCTTGCCTTCTCACCTCTGTCTCAGTCTTCATCTTCTGTATTGTTTTCAAAATCCACATCTTTGTGTTGTGTTTCCTCCATTCTCCTTCCTAGCCTCTCTTGCCTGTTTCACTGCTCTCTGCACTGTCAGCTCCTCCTCCGTCTCTCTTCTATCCATTCTTTTCTCTTTCCTCCTTCCTTTCCACATGTCTCTCTTCTTACACTCCTCTTGATCTTCTTTCCTCTCCATCCACCTGTGTGTCCACTTTCTCATACTTACTTTCTGTTTCTCTTTCTGCAGGTCTTCCATGCATACTTCCATGCGTAGTGAACCAAAAGATAATGCGTTGGCACTGTGGGCTTCCTATTCTTACTCCTCTTTCCTTCCCTTCTGTTCTTATCAAGGTCTGTTACATTTGCTGTACTCACTATTCCAGCCACTCCCATGTACAATGGAATGAAACCTTCTTGACAATGGCAGAGGAGGTGATGAAGGGCAATGGAACAAACCATAAAATGAACATGATATCTCCATTTATTGTTTGTACATTTAAAATTACATGGGATGATTTTTTAGAAGATACCTTATGTTCCAACCTAAGGTTTGTTCCCCTCTTTGCAAAAAAGTAACTTCTAAAATAATTCATATGTTTTGATTACAGTGGATTCTCCATATTTGCATGCATCCCATGCCAGGACACCCTACAAACGGCAAAAATTGTGAACGCTCACGTATCTTATTATTAAATGGTGGTGATGTGCACATGGATGCTTCAGTATGTCTTAACTCACATTGCCACCATTTTAGATATAGGATGTGACACTCCATAATTGCTGGAATTTGCAGATCTGGAGGTCTCATGTACAGAGGCTCCACTGTACGATAATATTCACATTGGCAGGGTTATCCAAATTTATATGATTCTATATTTGGAGACAATAAAATTTCAGAAATGAAGCATGTGCTTGCATGAACATCCTCCATCTCTCAAAAATGACCATCTGAAATGTTATCCCTGTGCGGGAAGTATAGACATACGTATCTGCTGCCCATGGTCCTCAGAATGGGGGGGTGGGGCAGGAGTTTGAAGTTACCTCACCTATACTAGATGGAGACATCAGGCAAAACTGGACATCCTATAGACTCCTATGGACTTCAGTGTAGTTGCCCACCTGCCAGGAATCAGTTTCAGGAGTGTGTTAAATCATTATTATATCCCCACTGCTTTCATTATACAGTAGAGTCTCGATTATCCGTCCTTTGGTCATCCGACATTCCGGATTATCCAACGTCGCGGCTGCTTGGGGGCATGGCTGTAGGCATTTCCGTGCGCCCCAGACACGCCCCCAAACATGGCGGCTGCGATGGGCAAGGCTAGCCCTCTGGATTATCTGACATTTTTGGCTATCTGACTATCAGCCCACCCGTTTATGTCGGATAATCGAGACTCTACTGTACTTGGATTGTTCCCAGCTTCAGTTGGGTGAAGATGATAATGGTGATTGTTTTAATGCAATATATTCTGTGTTTTCATGATTTGATAAAAACATATCTGCAGGAACTCAGAATTACTAATGATCTACCTGTTGGTGTTGACTGCCTCCTCCCTAAAATCATTTCTAGGGTCCATGACTTCACCATTATTTAGGAAAATCTTTACACCACCATCTGGTGCCAATTGCACTGGCTGCAAATACAGTTCTAGTTTGAATTCCGGGTTGTGAGAAAGGGATTCTTTCTCAAAGGGATAGCCATATTAGTTTGTTTCAGCTGAAAATAGAAAAAAAGCAGTGATGAAAGAATCAGGCAGCATCTTCGAGAACAACTGATCTATTTTAGCATGAGATTTAGTGACCACCAATCTACTGCCTATCTGAAGACATGGACTGATACACAAAAACTCATGTAAAATAATACAGTTCATCTCAAAGGTGTTGTTTGATTCCCTCAAACCTCCCTTTTACAGTTTTTAGTGTGAACAGTGAGATTTATGGTCTGTGATCTCATTTTTTTATTATTATACACCTCCTTATATATATACCTGCTCAGGTATTAAAATCTCCTGGAAGTGTGCATTTTTTTTTGTGTCCTTAAGGAGTGGTATTTTATATTGTATGAGTGATGGCCTTTTTTTTTCTCTGCGGCTCATTATTTATGGAAAATCTTTCTTTTGGAGTCTGGGCTGGCATCATCAAGAGCCTCTCTTTGTCATCACATTAAGACCTAGGTATTCATCCAAGATTTGAGGTCTGATTTACCATTGCTGGCTTTTTATATACAGTGGTCCCTCCACTTTCATGAGGGTTCGGGGCACAGAACCCTTGTGATAGTGGAAAAACTGTGAATAACCTGCCCCCCAAAGATCCCCTTCCCATTCCCTTGCCTTTTGTGTGCTGGGGCCAGAGGCAAGGGAATGGGAGAGCTAGCTCCACAGGGGAGAAAGAAGGCTGGCATTAACCTTCCCTGCACATCTCCTTTCCAATTGTCACAGCATGAGTTCTCAGCGCTAAGGCCAGAGGCAAGGGAATGGAGGGGAGCTCCAGAAGGGAGAAGGAAGGTGCATGCATGCATGCCCCCCCATTTCCTTGCCTTTTGTCTGGGTGCTTGCTTTCATTCTCCATGCCCAGAAAAATACAAGGGAATCGGAGGAGCAGAATCGGGGGAGGCATCTACACACCTCACAAATAATCAAAAGAATAACCATCTAACTGAATCATATGCTTCTGTTTAAGAAGTGGTCTGCGGTCCTTGTTAGGACTGATCAGAGTTAAGGAAACTACTGACCTGTGCTGATGCTTATGTCTAAATTCCTTATAGTCCTGTATCCACCAAAAGAAAGGCATAAGGGACACTGGAGCAGTAGAAGCTACTTGGTTTCCATCAGCCATGTGCATCGCAGTGAGACTAACCATCCTGCTTTTACCTAATCAGGCACTTTGGATGACTTGGTATAAGAATTAGTGCCAAGATAGGAACCAAGAGGTACCAAGCAATTATCTACCTGTGTTTAAAACCTCTAAGTATAAATGGGCCATTGTAGTCTTGGATGTTGGCCAAGGTGCATTAGCTTTGTATGCTTAGTTTTTTGGGAGTACAAAGCAGCCATTTAATTAAAGGATATTTGGAATCCCTGTGTGATGGAGAAGACTGACTTCCCAGAAGAGAAGCCACAGTCTGCTAGAAAAATAAAATAAAATAATTTTAATTAATTATTAATTATTAATTCATTAATATATTTTTTATTTTTTTTTTAAAAAAAATACAGACCGGTGGTAATGTGCATTTAGGTCCAATGTACCCATAGGACTCACTGGGATAAAATAATTTGAAAAAATGGATCCATATTGGAAGTATGATATATTCTAAAACATAGATTAACTCTGCAAAATTACAAATAGGTAGCTTCAGGGGGGTTGTGTTCTGCTTTGCCAAACAAGCATGACAATGTCTCTATGTGTGTGTTTTTGTGACTGACTCATTAATCTAGGATCACCAAAGCATTTAGTATATGACTACATTTCTATTCACACGAACAAAACACACTTTGGCCTACAACCCAAACAAATTAAAAGTATACTAATCATAGTAAAAGTGAAAGAAAATTATTTTTTAAGAAAGAAAGGAAGGAAGGAAGGAAGGAAGGAAGGAAGGAAGGATTTCCTTCCTTTCTAACACGTACACATGCACGCATACTTTCCTTCATTTCTTAAATGGCAGTCCCTCCCGGTTAAGAACAGCTATTTACAAAATAGTTGAATAAATTTCAACTATAAAAGAATAAGAAAAAAAATGCTCCCTTATCACACTAACATGTGCTCACATGCAGTTCCAGAACAATTAAATTAAATTTAAGTCTAAGAAAAATGAGAACAATTTGCCTAAATTATCTCTCAGAAATGCACATATGCAAGAAGCTCCAGAAATGAAGTCGGAGAATACTGTCTTCTTTAGTTAAACAGCAAAGAAATAAATGCAAGCAGAGAGAAAAACAGAAAGTTCTCAGCAGTTCTCAGTCTCTATGATATTTAGCCCTGTAGTACTCCTTAAGCTAAGTGATGAGGAAAGCAGAAAACAAGGAACTATATACTGTAAGTTCAGTGACATCATACAAAATCTCTCTCTCATCATGGAAGAATGCTTTGTGAGTTACAATACTGTGGGCTTGTGGCTTCAGGGCACAGCAGAATGTTAGTGGGGCCCTGGTCATGGTTGACCACTGCCGCCTCCTTCCCAGGGGCCCACACACCTTGGTGCAGCCTCTGGCAAAGCAGTGTTCCCCAGTGGCAAACCCCATCCCGGGGGATATAAAATTGATATCAAATATGCCCGCCATGCCAGAGAGGTTGCCTGGGTGGGTGCGTAGACAAATAGGTTGAACAACTGAAACTAGGTCAAGGCCAGGAAAATCCTCAATCACATTTCCCCAAGGAGACCTCAGGCTCGACATTTCCACACGAACAAAGGGCCCTTGGCCACAAATAGCCAATTTGAAGGAATTACCGGGTTTTCCCCAGGTTGAGCCACTCCAACTTTAGAAAATCCTACAAGGACGAGGCCCATTTACATGAACAAATCATGCAAGCAATCAAGTTGCTATTATGTGGCATTTTTCCTTTTATTTTGGCCATTGTTCTTCCTGGGAGACAGCCTGCCCTCGAGGTATGTTCTGCCCTATAAGTAGTCCCCATTTTGGAGGGTCTCTTCAGAGAATTCTCTGCCATGGTAGCAGACCGGCACTCTATTAGTTGAGTGATTCCCTCAGCTGCCTCTTTTCCCTGAGCTCCATCCTTGTTGCCGCTTCCCAGACTGAAGACTTCAGGATAGGTGCAGTATCACTGCCTTTACACCCTCTCCGCTATATCCCCTATCAATTTTCACCTCGTTCCCTTCTCAATAGGCCTTGTGTGTGTGAGTGAGTTAGTGGACTGGTGCATGTGAACACATTTATTAATAAAATCCAAATATTGGTACGATTGTCTGGCTTTCTGCTTGGCCTGACCCCGTAAAAATTGGGTAAAAGATCCTCCTGGGTTACCCTGGCCAGTGCTCTGCTAATTTCTCCAGTCTTTGCATTTTTGAAGCAAATCAAGGTGTCCCCAAGGGACCCCCAGAAGTCAGGGTAACAGCAGGAATTACCAGGTTTCACTCTGGTTGGGCAGGGAGGGGTGTTATTTCTTCTTCTTCTCATACGTCCAGGCATTCTTGCTTGCAGTGTTTGGGTCCCAGATTCAGGGCATCTATTACCACTGACAAGTGGGCATTGGTAAGCAACGAGGATCCCCCTAAGGGGGTCAGGGAGTATGGGGCAGAAATAGCCATGTACAGCAGAGGGGCAGTTGCCTTTCCTGCACTTTTAATATTATCTTACTATTCACTCCTTTGGTAACACAACAGAATCAACAGCATTATCATGCAACCATGTATCTAACCCCAAAGATCAATCATGTCATCTTTTATGATGCATCGACTAGGGATGTAAATCTTCATAAGGTTCATACTGGAATGCAAGCACAAAAATTTACCAATTTTAATTCATCAAAACAGGTCAGTTTTTAAAGACTATTTGGAGCCTGGATGAAGTATTATTCCCCCCCCACAGATACTTTTTTTTTTTTTTTGCAGGAAACATTGTTTTCCGTACAGAAATCTCACATAGATTTTCCCCCGCAAAACATGTACTGAAGTGTGAGGATTCTCACCCGTCTAGGATTCTCCTTGTCAAGGTTTTCTGACACTTTGGAAACTTTTTTTGGGGGGGGCTATTTTAATATTCTTTACATCTCTGGAGTCTTCCAATTACTTCCATTATAGCTGAGCTGGTGAACCTGTGACCCTTCAACTGTTGTTGGACTCTAACTTACACCAGCCCCAGACAGCATGCCAAGTGTCCAGGGAATGTGGGAGTTGTGGTACAACATCATCTGCTGGGTCATACTTTTCTAAGCTTTGCATTAGAGACTGAAGCTGGAAAGTGAAAAGAGAGCTCTTGTCTTCAAACACTGGGCCTAACTGTCCTACACTCTTATAATGCTATTATTCCACTTTCAACAACCTGTGGAATTCTGGGGTTTTTAGTTTCCTGAGGCCAAAGGGTTCTCTGGCTGAGAATTCTAAATGCCCCTTCCTAAACTGCAAACCCCAAGATTCTATAGGATGTTGAAAGTGGAATCATAGCACTATAACAGTGTAGTGCAGAAATGGCCACTGTGGAAGTAGTTTTCTTATTTGGTTTGAAATCAAATCACTTATTTATTAAGGATTGCACTTATTTACCTTTATCAAATATTGGAGGAAACAGACTGTACTGGATAAGTTTCTTTTTAACTGTTATCTATTGCAATTGGATATTCATTCATCCTAAGTAATGAAGCTGTTGTTTAGACTAACAGTCTATTGCAACAGGGTTTTTTTTTGCCCCCGGAAGAAAATATTGATCATTCATAATTGATCATCTCAAACATAAATTATAAAAAATGCAGGGTCACACACAATATTTATGTGATGTGAAAAAAGAAGCACACTTTTTAGTAAAATATCGGAAAAACATTCAAGACAAGCCATTTGTTTTACAAGAATATTAAAAGCTCTCCCTTCCTCACTTGGGAACTTTTAAACTGAACCAGCATCTAAATATTAAGGCTGAATTGATTTATGGGTACTAGTCAATAAAAAAATAAAAAATAAAGGAGGAAGAACTAATTTGAGGCATTATTGGCAATAAGGGAGCTGCAAAATTTTATCTGACACGTTCATCTAAAACTTGACATTTCCTTTTGCATATTCATAGTCAGGTTCAATTTAGCAGGCAATATCCATAACTAAACATTTCTTTTTGAAAACATTTTTTCCTGCATTATGAATCACTTATAGGTAATTCTGCAGAATGTAAGTGTCTAGTTCTTATTCCCTTCTTTTATCTATCTGTCATTAGAGTTGCAACAGAGTATTAGTGTCAAGGCCCCAAATTAAAACAGCTAAATTTTTAATAAGATAGAACTGTACTCCCTGATGACCTAATTTTCTAAGTGCATGGGCTTTCTACATGGAAAAGCACTTCAGCATTGAGCCATATGAAGATGGGACTGCAGATGCCCACCGCACAGAGGTTTCCACATGTGGTACATACTTGTCCATTTTAAATCCAGGTGTGGTACCTGTTTCACCTGAACTCCATTTCAGAGAAGTCTTGAAAGGATGTAGTTCAGTGATTGTGTAGTAGCAAACTCTCAATTAATAATTAGTCAATAACACTTGGATCATAACAAAAGAGTTCTTTTTGTTTGTGCAAGCAGGAAGTAGCTGTAGCACCCAAGACAAACCACTCCAAAGAAATGGCTGCATGCAGGCAGCTATGTACCCTGCTGAAACAAAAAATGCTAGTTAATTGACTAATCCAAATACATATGTATAGGAGTTATGTCATGAATACATTATTATGTCAGCATTCAAGCATTGTGCATGTCCATATAGGTGGCCCCAAATTATCATACCAGATCCCACCTTGGAGGGTGTGTAAGTTAATATTCTAATAAAGCATAATTAAGCTGTAGATAACTAATGTTCATGGCTAGCTGTGCCGCCTCCCAACAATCTGGTTTAGGCTGACTCTCTTAACTACAATGTTTCAAGATGACTAGACTCAAATGGTTTCTTACACCTGCAATTCTATTTTCAGACAGCTTCTACAGACTCCCATTGTTCCAGTTTCAAAATGTAACTTTTATTAATGTTAATGTCCATCTGCATTCCAAAGACAATGGCACACTTCCCAGGATTAGAATGAATAATAATGCCCTCTCAAGTTGGATTTAGCATGAGTTTTAAAAGAGTATTTGATTGCATGACCCATCATGTTTTAACTACAACTTAACAGATTTCCCCGTACAAAATCCATATTTCTATTTCACATCATCAGTGGGCAAGACCAAAGGCAAAAGTATAGACCCAAAAATACCAACATATTTGAGTTTAAAGCTTGCAATGAATTTCAACCTTTAAAAAAAATGGGAGAGACATTAAAACTGGAGAAACTTCTAAGAGCCAGATTTGGACCCCAGGAAGGCCTAATTCAACCTCCAGGCCTGAGGTACTTTATATGGAATTTAAAAACTATTTGTACTTCTTTTTTTGCCTGCACCTGGAAGTGAAGAAACAAGAACAGTGTACCTGGAGTACTTTTTGATTATCCATTGAAGGATTTTGCAGTTGAGTAGGTTTTTATTCTGTTTAGCAAATTTTCATCCCTTGGTACAGTTTTATTTTAAAGCACCGATGCAAATATTAATGAAATGGTAATCATGATGTCTAATTTTGCTCAGAATTTCTAATCCTCAGGTTGGGATGTATGTAGGTGAAATGTTTTCTTTTCTTTCTTTTTTTTTAAAAGGCCAAAGGTGGTGAAGTTAAAAGCTCAAATTAATTTCCCGTTTATCTGCAAAGGCTCTGAATCCATGTACAGTGAGAATAAAAAAAGAACACCACTTTTAGCTAAACGTGCAGTCCTGGCAATATATGTACGCATACAAAGAATCAACCTTTCAGACCATATCTTTGTGACTGACATGGGTGGTTTTGATAATGAATCAGGTAGATGCAAAGGTCTTCATGGAAACATAACCTACTACTTCTTAATGCAAACATTGACATAAGAGTTTCTCACCTTTCTGGTGTCAATCAGAGGTAGCATACATCCTACTGTTATATAGCAGTGCTGCAATTTATCCTTCCACATTTTAAATTGAAAGGAGCTGCCATGCTTGTTCAGTCCCCTCTTATTCTAAATGCTGACCTACATAAACCTGGCTAAGTTACAGCCCTTACAGCAGAACAAATTCTACCAGGAGGCTGAGTAGAAAGAATCCCCAAAGCTTACAAAAACATGCTATGTTCTTCCTTTGCAGAAAAAAAAATCCCACCTGCCTTGCTGAAAAGATGCAACACCTGCTGTAGGAGTTCAAATCCATCCAGATATCAGCATTTTCCTTTACTCCTTTGCCTGGTGTAGGAAGCCTGTTGTATTTGTTTTAAAGAAAGAAAAGAAAACTTGAAGAATACTTGCCCCCTTTTAAAGAACACCACTAGGGAAAACATGATTTAATACTTTCTTCACCTTGCCATCATGTATCTGTTGTTGTTATGTGCTGTCAAGTCAGCTTTGACTTATGGCAACTCTGTGATTGAGAGACTACCAAGACACCTTTGCCATTTCCGCACTGGACTGTTATAACACTATTATTCCACTTTCAACATCTTATGGAATCCTGGTGTTTGCAGTTAAACTGCAAACACCAGGATTCCATGGGATTCGAAAGTGGAATAATACGCTAAAACAGTCCAGTGCGGAAATGGTCCTTATTATAAGTTCTGCTCAGGTCTTGCAAATGCTGGGACACATAACTGTCCCAATTTTGCAGATGAATCTTGATTCATTCAGTTACCTTACTTTTTCAGCTGCTTTAACAAGTCCCAGTTTCCTGTTATCCTCAGTTTCTCTGTCGTCCCCCTACTTGTGGTCTCTTGCAGCTCTATGATTCTATGATTCGCATGGATAAGTATCCCCTGCCCTGTACAGATGTCCTTTTCAGGTGCTGTGGGGCTTGGTATTCTTGTCCTGTCTGTCATCTCCCACAACTCCCCTCCTGACAAAGGCCATATCCACATTTCACAGTTAAAGTGCTATTATTCCATTTTCAGCATCCTGTGAATCTGCATTGTAGTTACTGAAGCCAAAGTTTTGGCTGAGAATTTTAAGTGCCCTTCCCTAAACTACAAACCCCAGGATTCCATAGGATGTTGAAAGTGGAATAATAATACACTGTAACAGTGCAGTGCGGAGATGGCCTTTAAAATCTGGAAGCCAACTTGCACATGCATCCCATGCTTAATGGTAAGCAGAAAGGACTGAAAAGTATCTGGCACCCCCCCCCCCAAATAGCCAGATGTACTGATTACAGAAGTGCTGAGACCTCTGGAGGTCCACAGATATCTGTGCTGATGACAGTGTTACCCTGTTTACTGGGGGTCCCGTGAGACACCGAAGTGCGCTCTCAAAATATCAAAAAGGTGGGGAAATTAGTCAAAGAGCACAAGCTAGCAATATGAGAGGCAGGGCAACGCAGCGGAATCTTTTACCCAATGTCTATGGGGTCAGGCCGAGCCAAGAAGCACACCAGGTTATAAGAATAATTGTGATCTTTTATTAAAATACAAACAAACGGTGTATGCAACACAATCACACAGACAACTAGGGAAAATAAAAGTGTGAGTGGGACAGAGGGAATTTTAAGAGGGATTGTTGATTTGGGGTGATACTACACCTGTCCTGAAGCCCGGGTAGATCACTGTGAAAGTTCGAAGGTGTGTAGTCTCAGTCCGTGGAACTGAGGGGACAGCTCGCCAAGCAAAGCAGCAGCAAGAGGGGATGGAAGTCGGGAGCAATCCGAAGAAGGTTTTGGAATCAGTGTTTTTTATAGGGAGAAATGTGACCACAGGCCATCCCGCATTCAGGAAAAACAATGAGTTTTTAGCTGGAGACAGAGCCTCCGAAAGGTCAGAATTTAGCATGATTGAATTTGTTCTGAATTGACAATGGAATGGACCGTATGCAAATGTAGAGTGCTTGACAGATGAGGACACTTCTAATCAAGCTGCCTACTTGGGGCAGGGAGTTCTTTGTGAGTTGTGTGCATACATAATTGCACATTTGCCCTTGAGGTCTCCTGAAGCGTTGGGATGGCTATTTCTGGCCAGCCTGTATTGTGTGGAATATTGGAGCGATTATCGGCCATGCCTGTCTTGCGAGCTTGTTCGGTGGCCTCGCAAGCACATGGAGAAGGGTGGTGGAAGAAAGCCAAATTATTGATATCGAAAATGATATCCCATGTTATTTCCAAATGGGGATGGCAACGGCAATAACAACAGTATTGAATGCCTGGTTACGCAAGTGTGATCAAAAACTTCTCTGTTCCCCTTTGCTTGTCATGAAGCACAAAATGGCTGCTTTGGGGCTTTTTTTAATTATTATTTTTTTATTAAAATTTTCCATACTTACAAAAGAAAAAAACCTGTTCTCAAAAACATTCCTATATACATTAAACACTATACTACTAATCGTATTTCGTTCATGAGATCAATTATGCCAAACATTTTACATAAAAATTGATTTCCTACCCAACCTCACATACATAGAAGAAAATAATATCCTGTTATTACTCCTCTCGCCTTAATCATCCTTCCTAGTTTTCTTTCCATTGTTGTATCAATTATGTTATCATTCACATTGCGTACTAGAAAAAAAATTCTATGTTCCAATCAAAACCAATAGTCACAGTTTTTCCTTTTTCTTTTTTGACATAAGCCATTTCTGCAGTAGCCTGTTATAGCTCTCTGATTCCACTTTCAACATCCTATGGAATCCTGGGGTTTGTGGTTTCGGGAGGGGCCAAGTGGCCCCTCCCGAAACTTCAAACCCCAAGATTCCATAGGATGTTGAAAGTGGAATCAGAGAGCTATAACAGGCTACTGCAGAAATGGCCATGGTCTATGAAAGGTTACCATATAGCTTTAAATGGGGCTTGAAAGTAAGGGCCTTTTCGCACTTCTCTGTTATAGTGCTGTTATTCCACTTTCAACATCCTATGTGATCCTGGGGTTTGCAGTTTAGGAAGGGGCATTTAGAATTCTCAGCCTGAGAGCTCTTTGGCCTCAGTAAACTACAAACCCCAGAATTCCACAGGATGTTGAAAGTGGAATAGTAGCACTATAACAGCGTAGTGCAAAAAGGCCCTATGGTGGCATATGGCTCAGCATAGCATAAGGTCCACATGCAGCAATTTATGTTACACTGAGCTAATGTTGAATTGAGACCAATTGTCACACAATTGGTCAAACAATTTAAAAACAATAGAAAGACATTTAAAAATAGTACAGCTCAAAAAAGATTACAAACAGAACAATATCGTATGAAAAATTCTTTCTTTAAAGACATTCAGTTCACAACAGTCTGTGGTATTTTTACTTTTTTAAAAAATATCTTTCCATGCCAATGAAAGATCAGCCTAGGGGCAGAAACTGAAAGGACCTAAATGACTACTAGCTGCTGATAGTCTTATCCTCCATGAATTTGTCTAATCCTCATTTAAAGCCATTCAAGTTGTGGATCATCAGTTCATCTTCTGTTGGGAAATTTCAGCATCACTATACACTGCGTGAACTGCTACTTCCTTTTATCTGACTAGAATCTCTGACATTGGTTTTATCAGATGTCCCTAGACTCTGGTCTTATGATGGAAAGGAAGGGAAAAACTAGTAATCCCCAGGCCCTGGGTGCTATTAAAACAAAACACAAAGAACAAAAGTCGTTGGAAGGAAAGTGTGCCGTGAAGAGCTGATTTCAATCACTGATTAATAAGGCAGTTTAGACCAGGACTAAACATTGAAGCATATGGCATACCATCCAAAGCAGCAGCTGAATATCTTCTACAAGAGTCAGCCCCATGGCCATTTCCGCACTAGACTGTTATAGCACTATTATTCCACTTTCATCCTACGGAATCCTGGGGTTTGCAGTTCAGGGACTGCAAACTCCCTAACCTGCAAAGCCCAGGATTCCATAGGATGCTGAAAGTGGAATAATAGCACTATAGCAGTCTAGTGCAGAAATGGCCCACATTAGGCACCTTGAGGTAGCCACCTTGGGCAGTATGTATTAAAAGATAGGGAATGGTTGCAAGTTTCTGCAAGGCAAAACTGTGGCCCTTTTTGCACTGTGTTTTTGAAGCAAAAGGGCCCCTTGAGCATCGTGTAAATGTGAGGAGCGGTCTGCAAGATGCACTCACATTTACATGACGCTCAAGGGCCTGACGCGGACCATGAACGGATTTTTTCATTTTTGTCTCAAAGCCGAAAATGGTGCACAGTGGCGCATTGCTCCTGAGTCCTGTGCGCACTTACTTGGTGTGCGGTGCCTCGGGAGCTGGACCGGTCACACGTCCTCTCCTCAGTGCAGCCTGTGAGGTCCCAGGCTGCACTGCGAATGGAAGAGGCGGGGTGCTCGCACGAGGAGGAAGGAGCTGCGGAGCCAAAGCAGCAGGGAAGCAGCAGCGTTCCTTCCAACGCTTCTCGCACGATGACCCCAACCCAGCAGCATGAAAAGGTAAGGTGCGAAAAGGGCCTGTGTTAGGAATAGCAAGCTTACTGTACATATACTTACTAATTGCTAGTTTGCATTTTATTCTCTAAGAATTTAGTCACTTTGATTTATAGCAACCCTGTGAATGAGACACCTCCACACACTCCTGTCATTAACAGTCTGCTCAAGTCTTGCAAACTTGGCCTTCTTGATTGATTCTGTTCTCTTATAATGTGGACTTTTTTTCCCCCTGATGCTTTCTGCTTTCCCACATATTATTCCACCTTTTTGCACAGCATCTGCCATGCGAAAGAGGGCCTGGAGCCTCGAGGAGCGATCTGCATGACGCCCTCGCAATTGTGCAAGGCTCCAGGGGCCGGCAGGCAACGATCGCACACCTTTGCATTTTTGGCTTTAAGCCAAAAATGGTGCATGGTCACGCATTGCTCCCAGGCCCCACGTGCACTTACCTGGCGTGCGGAGCCTGAGGAGCTGGGCCAGTTGCACTTCCTGTCTCAGTTCAGCCTGAGAAGGTCCCAGGCTGCACTGCGAAAGGAAGAGGTGGGACTCTTGCACAAGCAGGAAGCTCGTGCAGGAAGCTGAAGAAGCCTGGATGTGAGGGCCTCTCACAAGAGGCTGCTCATGCGAGCACCGCACCCCAGTGCCGAGAAGAGGTAGGATGTGGAAAGGGCTATAGACTTTTCTCATGCAAAGGGCAAGTCATGTAGTACACATAGTGCTGTCTACTCTGTGACCGTCATTACTTCCTTCCTGAGGTGGTTAAGAGTAGGTAATCTAATATATAAAATCAAAGTTTGTGTCAGGCGAGAAGACCTCATGTGATTGGCTGCCTAAGAAGATTCTATGTAATCCTGGGGTTTACAGTTCAGGGAGGGACCTTTAGAATTCTCAACCAGAGAGCTCTTGGGCCTCAATCAACTGTGTCTTTCTTAAATAGGCCGATTGCTAAGGAGACAGGGCCTAGCAGCAAGGAGGAGGGCAGTTTATTCCCTGAGGAACCCAGCTTCTGTGTGTGAATAACTCTGATTACAGATTGGATTGGGAAATATAGAATCATAGAAATGTAGAATCATAGAAATGTAGAGTTGGAAGAGACCACACGGGCCATCTCGTCCAACCCCCTGCCATGCAGGAACACCCTCAAAGCACTCCTGACAGATGGCTATCTAGCCTCTGCTTAAAAACCTCCAAAGAACGAGACTCCACTACACTCCGAGGCAGCAGATTCCACTGCCAGACAGCCCTGACTGTCAGGAAATTCTTCCTGAGGTTCAGGTGGAATCTCCTTTCCTGCAGTTTGAATCCATTGCTCCTTGTCCTGGTCTCTGAAGCAGCAGAAAACAAGCCCTCTCCTTCCTCTACGTGGCATCCCTTCAAATATTTAAATATGGCTATCTTGTCCCCTCTTAACCTTCCCTTCTGAAGACTAAACATACCCAGCTCTCTAAGTCTATCCTCATAGGGCATGGCTTCCAGGACCCTTACCATTTTGGTCGCCCTCCTCTGGACTTGCTGCAGCTTGACCATGTTCTTCTTGAATTGGGGTGCCCAGAACTGGACACAGTATTCAAGATGAGGTCTAACCAAAGCAGAGTAGAGTGGTACCAGTACCTCCCTCGATCTAGACACCATACTCCTATTGATGCAGCCGAGAATTGCATTGGCTTTCTTGGCTGCCACGTCACACTGCTGACTCATGTTCAGCTTGTGGTCTATGAAGACTCCTAGATCCCTTTCACACGTACTGCTATCCAGCCACGTGTCCCCCATCCTATATTTCTGTATTCCATTTTTTCTACCTAAGTGTAGGACCTTATACTTCTCTCTGTTGAATTTCATTTTGTTAGCCATGGCCCAGCTCTCCAGTCTATCCAGGTCCTTTTGAATTTTGATCCTGTCCTCTGCAGTATTAGCAACCCCTCCCAATTTGGTGTTATCTGCAAATTTGATGAGCATGCCCTCTATTCCTTCATCCAAGTCGTTGATGAAGATATTGAACAGCACTGGGCCCAGGACAGAACCCTGTGGCACCCCGCTAGCCACTTCTCTCCAGGATGAAAAGCAGCCATTCGTGATCATCCTTTGGGTTTGGTCGGTCAACCAATTACAAATCCAACTAACAGTAGCCTTGTCCAGCCTGCATTTTACTAGCTTCTTTGCAAGGATGTCATGGGGAACTATATGGGGAAAAGTTACAGGTACTGGACAAGATAGTTTGGGGAATTAGAGACACAGGATCTCAAATCTTTCTAACAAATATTACCTATGAGAAAATAAAATCACAGGCAATGCCAGGTATATATGCTAGTGTACAAATAAAAGTGGATACCTGTAGTCCTACTTGGTGATTGATGCAGTCTTGTACACCGAGCTGAATTAAAACTATCTGCCATGCCCAGTGATGCCTGCCAGATGGTGCAATTCACACCTGTGACTGTGCTGAGCACATGAGTCTGTGGCTCAGCTGGAAGGAGGAGAGAGAGGTCATTGGGCTGCCAGGTGAATAAGGGACAGGGCTCTGGACCCCTTAATTATTAACATTTTGATAGTTGTAGGTGCTGAAATTCCTTCTTCTGTACAACTAATAAAGATGCAAGAGAACTGCTCTTTATTTTACCTGACAACCCTAGGAAACAATGTGATTCCATCATTATAGTGCCATGCTTCTGAACCAAAGGGAAAAATCTACGAGCTATAAAAGCCTATTTTACCCCCAAGACTCCTTCTTTGCTCTTTTTTAGGGTTGCTATATTTGATCTAGGATGGGTGTCCCTCAACTTTAATCCTGAGAAGATCTTGGAGCAGGATGAGTCATTGTAAAACCCTGTCAGATAGGATGAAAGTATCTGCCCTCTTTCTGTATTCAAAGCCTACCTATCAGCACAGCCCCACCTGCTCACAGCAGAACTATACCTCCTTACTAGCAATCTGAGAAGGGGGAATTGGAGGAGTACCCAGTTCTTTTCTTGTGCCCAGTCTCCACAGGCTATTGTTGGTTTCCAATGGAGGTAGGTAGAAATAATTTTGGCCTCTCTACATGGTGTTTGTGTGTGTGTGTGTTTCTGTGTACCATGAGCTGATCCTATCAGGGAATAAAGGAGAATTGGATCTGGGTGATGTGGCCTCTAACAGCTGGTCAATCAGCAGGTTGTGCAAAGGGAAAGAACTGAGATTCAAAGGTGACCATCCATAAACACCTGTTGGGTGCAAGGACTGTCTCCTGACCTCAGATTGCAGTGAAAGGGTTTGGGAAAGGGGACTCTCCTTAGGACCAAGTTCAAACTACTTGCTTTGACTTGTGTCTGGGGCTTGCATGGCCTACCCAACACTGGCAATGTTGCAAACAATCCTCTGTAGCTTCGGCCCATGCATATAACAGCCTTATAAATCAGGTAAATAAAGAGGCCTTAATTCAACCCATCCTTTGTGCCTTGTATCACTATTTTCCAAGTGGGTGAACAAAAGCACAGTGGATGAAGTTTAGAGAGTTGGTGACTATAGAGTTAGTGATTGAATTTTCAACTCTCCAGAATCTGAAACATGACAGTTATGGTCATACCTCTTTGAGTTGAAAAGAAGGAAAATCTGGCTAGTTTGGTGTGGATTCTACTGTCATTGCATCATACTGACCAGACAGCAATAAGGACCAAGAAGCAGAAGGAGGAAGATGAGAATGAGAATGTTGTCATTGTTCTTTTGGATGAGAAAAAATTCCCTAAGTTTGCACATTTCTTCTTTAATGGAACTGAAAGAGCAGAAAGTTTTAAAACTTCCAATGTGGGGAGAACCAAACCTGACAATTATGTTTTAAAGTATTTTAAACTATTTTTAACTTCTTGCTTTTAATAATATGGATGTTTGTTTAAACTTGTAAACTTTCAATATAATTTCTTTTTCAAATTATTTTAATTCCCCTTGGGTCTCATGGTAGGAGAAAGGTGAGGTGTAGATAGACCTGACAGGATGGATGGGTGGATGGAGAGAGAGAGAGAGAGAGAAAGAGAAACAAATAAAATTTTGATAGAAGTTTTGAGTGTTTGGAAATCTGCCTTTGAGTCTCTGCATATTCAGCTTTGTTTGTAGGGATGAATTGAGGTTGCCACCTTTTTCTTCTGAGAGGCCTTTCATCTTTAATAACCCCATGATGAGCAAATGATCGTTTCCATTAATGAACAGCTATACCAATTGAACAGTGGCATCTTGTGGCTTCCTTGTTGAAGAACAGTGAATCCACTTTGAGTTTTCATCCAAATTTTAAAGCTGCTATCCAGGATGCTGAGCTCTGCCTCTAAAATAGTTTCAGCACCTTGGAAAACTTCTTCAAAGTGCAGACTAAAACCTGGAGAGGATTTACTTCCCTGATGAAAATTTAAATGGTGCAATGGAGCTCCCCCCCCCGCAAAAAAAAGGTATGATGAGGATGACAATGACGATGATGATGGAGATGGAGGAGAAAGCAAAACTGACATTTTTTCCTATCCCTATGAGAACAAAATCCTTTTGTAGTTTAAAGAAACTCATAAAGTTATAACAGAGGCAAAGGAATGGATACCAAAATAGCTTAACTTAAGAAAGAAAATATTGGTCAAGTGAATTCCTCACGTTAATGATTTCTGCTTGACCCTGAGGAACATGGGATTAAAAGAGATTTTTATGATCGGAGAAGTAGGCCAAAGAGACATCAATTGCCAGGAAAGGAGACCTGCAGGAGCACAGTAAAAAGACTTTTATGACCTTGGTGTGTTCTTCTTCAGGCACTCCTGAACAATCAGTTTCGACTTGGTATTTGCAGGAGATGTGAAAATCTCCATTTTAATCTCATTGAGTTGCTCCCATATGCATTTGCCTTCTGTCTTTCTTTCATCTAGGATTGTGAGATTTCCTTCTTGCACTTAAATTTGTGCACAGTTTTACACATTCTTCCCTAATGGGCACATTTAACTGCACAGTTGACAGAATTTACCCAGTTTTCCCCACTGTCTAAAGTGTGTTTGTGTATATATTTTCAGATTATGTACATTTTGGCCATTTAAAAATGTGCACTGTTTTGTGCAAATGTTATTTCTTAGGAATACCCTGTAAGCTTCACAAATCTGTGAATGCTGGAGGGGTTATAAATTTTATGGCAATAAGTCTCAGGAAGTAAGAAGTGCTACTTTCATTGACACAGTTAAAACCAATAAAATTTCTTCCCATTCTTAGGACATCTGACTTATTTTTTAAGATTTTGTTTACCTGAAGGTCTCCCCCTTTCCCTCCCATTTTTATATTCTCCCATTTTTGTCCCTCAACGATATTGTGAAAGTCAATGTGGTACAGTAGTTTGAGCAGTGAACTACGACTCTGGAGATCAGAATTTCAATCTCTGCTTGGCAATGAAAACCCGCTGGGTGTTCTTGGCCAAGTCATACTCTTTTAGCCTCAGAAGAAGGCAAAAGCAAACCCCTTCTGAATAAGACCTGCCATGATGAGATTACCTTATGGTTGCCGTAAGACAGAAATGACATGAAGGCAAACAGCAGCAACATTGCTCATTTTCAGAACTGACTTATACACACAAGAAGTAATCATGCCTAACTGAAAAGACCTGACAAAAGCAATTCAGTAAAGGCAACACTTTTTGAGACAAAGAACCGAAAGCACTGTTTCTTTTCTTTTCTTTAAGAGTTGGAAGCAAATTTAATTTAAAATAGTTCCCTTTGCTTTCCTTCTGCAACAGATTTGGCACTTTCCATTCAGGAAAAGTGTCTAGAACATCTTGAGAACACAAAACTAGAACCACTGTGCAATTTGTCTGGGGAAAAAAATAATCTGCACATATCTGCATGGTTAATTGTCATAAGTTTCATTTTTTCAATCAAATCTAAAAGTGTTTGTTCAATTAATCTTGAAAGAATGAAGAAGACTATTTCCCAACGGAGAGTTATGTGTTTCAACTGCAGGGGATAAAATGAAAAGCAGAGCAGATGTCTGTGAAAGAACAAAGACAAACAAATTTATTATACCATGAGCTTTTGTGGACTGTGAGCCACTTCATCAGCTTCATGAAGCATTCTCCACAGTGTCAGGTAGATGTACAACACTTTGGAGGCAAAAAAGTTTTATTTGACATAAGATTTTGTAGAGTTCAGCCTACTTCATTGGATGTAGTCCACTTCACTGATTAACGCAGGTTGCAGTCGATGAAAGTTTATGCCAAATAAAATGAGTGAGCCTTTAAAGTGGCAGAAGTCTGGTTTTGCAGCAACA
Source organism: Iguana delicatissima (assembly GCA_948472985.1). Lineage (NCBI taxonomy): Eukaryota > Metazoa > Chordata > Lepidosauria > Squamata > Iguanidae > Iguana > Iguana delicatissima. The sequence goes on along the minus strand of CAOKZL010000489.1, from coordinate 696,710 downwards.
GACAAACAAAACTATTCTCCTTAAAGCTGGGTGCACACTCAGACACACACAAACAGAGAGAAAGAGAGAATAAGCATAAATAGCTTGTAGGTGAGATTAGAGAGAATGATGTCAGAGGGAAAGTAAATTGAGAAAATACAGACTGTGTAACAATTACTCTATTATTGATGCTTGGAATTCATAAAACTGCTTCTGAAAACACAAATATTCTGGCAATAACTAAGCAAATTAACATATGTAGGCCACAATTCTAGCATGGCTCAGTGTAAAGTAGTACTTCTCCATGTGGACCTATGCTTCTCCCTATACCTGGACACAAAATGATTACAGCAGCACTGACATCTACTGGGGTCCTTGGGAGGTCTCAGTTTGCTGTAATCATTTTGCATCTGGTTACAAGGACATAGGCAGATGCTTTTCTGCTCCTGCCCACTCCTCTGAAGTGTGGAATTATCATGCAGTGGGCTTCAGAGGCTGTACAGTAAGTCCAGGGGTTGAAGGGGGGAAGGTTGAGTGCAGTGGAGGGAAAAAGGGAATGCCAACTTCCACAGCCCCCAAAAGAATATATGCAGGCATAAGGGAAACTTACATGTGTTTATGAGTCTAACAGGATACCAGCCATCCTAGGGTTCAGACTGCCTGAAAACCTATGTCTTCCTATATGAACCTGCCCAAACTCTAAGAACTGTGGAGGAAGGCTTTCTCTCAGGTCTCACCACCATCACAGACACATTTGTTGAGGACATGAGAGAGAATTTTCTCAGTGCTGCTCCCAGGTTGTGGAATTCCCTTCCCTAAGAGGTCCAGTTAGCCTCCTCCCTGCCTTCTTTCTGCCAAAAGGTACAGATGATGATGATGATGATGATGATGATGATGATGATGGTGATGATGATTACTACTACTACTACTACTACTTAAGGAGGCATTAGGTTTTTTTAGTATGTTGCAGCAGACAGAGCTTTTAATGGTGTGTGTGTAGAGTTTCCAATTTATTATATTTTAAATGCCTTTCATGTTGTTTTTAACCTTTTTTTAAAAAAGTAGAAGGTCAGTTTAACTATGTTTTAACTTTTGTACTAAGAGGGCTTTTTAAAATTGTATTATGCCTTTAAATGTTATATACTGGGAGAAAAGTGGCATATAAATAAGTAAATAAATAAACTACTGCCTGATAATAAATTGTTGTCTTGATTCATATCTGGGTAGTACTCCATGCATCTGGAGAAGTAACTTATAGTCCATGAAAATCCATGCTGTAATAAATTTTGAAGTCTTCACAGTTCCACTGTCACAAAAGTTTTTTGTTTTTGTTTTTAAAATAAAACTTATAAATATTCCTAGAGATCCCAAACATCTCTAAAAACTTCAATTCCACCGTCAAAATCAATAGAAAGGGTCCAGAAAACTGATCTAAGTGATCGTTTTAGCTCTGCAACACTATGACAGTAGGATGGATGGAATGCCTTTAACCTGTCAATTACGCTCTCATTCTGCATCTCATCATGTTTGTTTAACAACCAAAATCATTCCATCATGTAAAACGTATAAGCTGCCAGGTTTTATTATGAAATGGGTTTAGATCAGATGAATAGCCTTAAGACTGTGTTGGGGAAAATAAAATCTTTTAATGTTCCCATTTAAAGTGGACCATTAATCTTCCATCATTCACATCCTGTGCTGAACAGAGTTGGGTTGATGGGATATTTAACTGCTATAAAGAAATAAAAAGAATGATATATGCAAGTCCATGCTTCCATTCTATTTTTATCTCTAATTTTCTTCCCATATATACACATCCCAGTCCAGCAATCATCCAGTGCATATGGTGGCAAACACAGTTCAGTGGGCAAATTGCAGCGATGGGAAAGCAGGAACGATAAGCAGAATGTGCATGACTCAGGACCAACCCTATCATTAGACAGACGGAGGCATTGAGTTTGGGCAGCAGATATTGGATGTGATGGAAGGGCAGAACATTTTTGTTTGTTTGTTTTGCTATTACTGCATTTTGTTATTGCCAAGGATTGAGAGCAGTGCTTGTGAGATTTTGTGCCCCATGTGCCAAAATGCCTTGGCTGGCTTTGGTTACTGTGCATTGCAAGGTGTGAAAGGTGTCTTAAGAACCAAAATAATCTTGATATGGGTGTTGCATGCTTATGCAGGCCTCCAGATTCCTTTTAGCTTCAGCACAGGGCAAAAAAAAGTATGCATGCAGCATGGTCACTGTGGGGAGTCCACACTACATATAGGTTCTCAGCAGGCTCTCTGTTCAGATGGAACATTTATTTCTTTGCTTTAAATTTTTCTCCCCACTCCCCTGGCTTCCAGTATAATTGGAAAACAAGTACCAACAAAAACACAATAAATGAAACACATTAAAATATAAATCAATCAAGGCATAATATCAAAAGCACAAAGTACATTATAATAATTTGTAATGCCTCAATAATAATAATATCAAGTAAAATTAAGATATTAAGTTGCACAGTTCATCCATTTAAAACTGATGAAGGCATGATTAATAGGAATGGAAGGAGAACAAGGAGGGGATTAGCCAATAGGAGTGGAAGGAGAACAAGGACTTATTTGCACACCCTGCAACGTGGCACAGGTGAACAGTGGGTGACATGTGGCTAAGCAAATTCAGCCTGTGATCAGGATAGAAAAAGCTATTAACAAGGAAGAACAGACAAGCTAAGAGAGGATGCATCAGCTTGCTGTAGTCTGAGGCTAGTGAGAAGGGCAAGGTTTCATTCCTCCTCTCTTCTGACCACTGCTGAGTTAATTAAGTGAGAGCTACTTTTGCACTTTGAACTCAGTTTGCAGTGGCTCAGGTAAGCTGAGTAAGTGGGGAAGTGGAAAGAGGAGAGAGGAATGGTGATGTTTTGAAAGCAGTTGGAAAAGTGGGATTGCAGAGAACTAATCAAAATTGTCCCTGCCAGATTAGGACAGTTGAAGGGTATGCCCCTGGAAAGGAGTCCATAGTCTGAGAGTAGCCAACAAAGAGACTATCTTTTCCATCCCCACTAAATGAGCTTCTGAAGATGGTGGGACTGAAAGAAAAACTTTCCTGCAGACTTCAAATCTCAGGAAGGCTTATTTGAGAGAACATAATCTTTCAGATAGCTTGGACCCAAGGTGGAGAGGGCTTTATAAGCTGTCACTTCAGATGGAGATTTCTGCCTCAACTGGCCTTCCTCATTGATGCTTTTACCTTGGGAAAAGGAGTGAAGTCTGTGAAGCTGGCTAAGATGCTATCTCAAGACCACATGAACTCCTTGAAGTAGTACCTCAGAGAGGCACTGGACTCCTCAACCTTGGGAAACATTGTTTTAAGCCAGTGAGCTGCTGTTGCTACAACCACTCACATTCCATCTCATTGGCTATGTGAGCTAGGGCTTCAAGATGCAACATGTGGAGAACCACCTCATTTTAACTGAAGATCCAAGAGATTTCTCCTTGGTATATCAACTTGACATCTCCAGCATGTCTTCTGTGGCCAGGGAGCCAATGCTGCTGCTGCTGAAAGTACATGTCTCATGCCTGATCTAAAGATAACAAATGTTGTAAACCATAGTTCTGTCTTGAACTCTGAACTTCAGTTAAAAACTTCAGGGAAAAACATCCTATTGCCCACCTATTCCAGCTAACAAAGCGTATGAACCTGACCATGGATATTACTTTACTCTAAACTGCTTCTATAGTACCCTGGCTTTTCCTTGTAAGACAAGAACTGAATGCAGGTCCCCAGCAAGTAATCAGTTGTAGCTCTGTGCAGAATAGGGAGAGGAAAAATATTTTTAAAAGATGTTCAAAAAACATTTTTTTTAAAAAAAGAATCCTGGACAGATGAGAGTTTTCACAGTTCAAGACTTAGTCTGTACAAAATTCACTCATGATTGATTTGTGAAGAAAACAAGATTTTCTTCAAAGGCACCAGCTTTTTCTGTGCAGAAAATAATATTTCTGCATAAAAAATATTTTATGCACAGAAAAAAATGGTTTCCTTTGTAGAAAATGTGGTTTTCTATGCAAAACATTCACATGCAAATTGTGCTTGTAAGTCTCAAATTAAAAATGAATAGATTTTGAAAACTGCTTAGTTATGGAAGACTGTCTTACAATGGGTAGAAAATTGCCATACTTATTTGTTCCTTCCTTTGAGAAGAACATTAGTGAAAAAAAATAGAGCACTAGTGGAGAACTTAAGACATTAAAAATTTCATTTCTCCTCCGTATATATCCTGAGTTGCTTACAGTGAATCCACAAAGATCCAGTGAGCAGTTTTACATGTTCTGTGACTAGACATGGAGGGTGATAACAAACAGTTCCATGTCATGCAAAGCTGCAAATATCTAGCTAATGTATCTTTGCTTTCTTTTGCTAGACATGAATAAGAACACTCACATATATAGTTCATATGCCTTCATATCATTATTTATAGAAAGAAAAGAGAAAAGTGGCTTCTGTTCTTTAAACAAACATGGGGAAAAAGAACAGGCTAGCTTCCCAGTGCTGAGCAGAAGGGAGAATGACAGTCTGTTCCAAAGACCTACAGAGGACCATCAACAGCAGATGAAACCTCTGGTGAGTGGCTAAGCTGCAAATTTAATCCTTTGATTTTCATCTCGTTTCATTTTTCACAAAGGCAAAGGGAAATGATTTGACACCCTGTGCATTCATGGGGTAACAAAGAACATACAGTGGTCTCAAATGGAAACTTGCCTGATTGGAAAAAAGATCAGGAGAATAAAAATGTGTATTTGTCTACTCTTATCCAGTAGGAGATTATGTTATGTTAAAAAAAAAAAACATCAGCTGCAGAGAGGAGATTGAAAGACTGTCTTCCTTTGCTCCTACCTCAGTGCTGATGTTTCTCTGGGAGTCTATTTCTGTAAATTAAAAGAAAATATCACTTCACAGAATCATAGCATTGGAAGGGACCTCAAGGTTCATCTAGTCCAACTCTACAAATGGTGCAGGGATCCATAGCATAAGCATCCCTAGTTGATGGCCGTCCAGTCCCTGTGTATAAATCTCCAGTGAAGGAGAGTCCACTACATTTCAAAGTAATCCATTCAATGGCCAAAAAGCTTTTGCCTCCAGAGATTCTTTGTAATGTTTAGTCAGCATCTCTTTTCTTGCAATTTGAATCCATTGGTTTGGGCACCACCATCCTTAACTGGGCCTATTTCTGAGTTCATCTGTTGCAGCTAATCAGGAAATACATTGGCCCCTCCACATTCATGAGAGTTCAGGGTACAAACATCTCATAAAAGTGAAAAAAACAAAACAAAAAACAACCCCTGTAAATAATTTCCTCTGAAATCTCCCTCCTATTGCCCTCCGGGCCTCCCTCCCCTATTCCATTCCTTTGCCTCTGGCCCTGGTGTTCCCCGGGGGGAATGAAAAAAAATACAAGGTAAAGGGCTTACTGGTACTTTTCCATCAGAGGAGAAGAAAGGAGTTCTGGCATTCTAGCTAGTTTTGGCTACCATCTTGAGAAAGGAGGGATGGGAGCAAAGAGAGCAGCTGACCAGTCAGCAGCCATTATTCAACAGAATGTGCAGCCACATGGCAGAGAGGACATACCTCCAGCTGTGTGTGGAGAGAGCTTTGCAAACCCGAAAGGAAAAAAAATGTCCATTTTAAACACAAGACTCACAAACCTGGGATGAGGAATGCAAGGGAATGTGAGAAGGAATTTTTTTTGGGGGGGGGAGTGCATGCCTCATGAATAATCAAATTCACAAAGGTCAAGCCTGTGAATGTGGAGGGAGGACTGTACTCCTTTAGCGTTTTATTCACTAACTTTTTAAAAAAAAATGGGACGAGATTTTGTAGATATTGTTCTCTTCATGGGGGACGTAAAATACTGTTCTTAAGTTGATAGATTTGTATACATATGTTTGGTGTCAGGCAGTGTAATCAAGGGCTGGGAAAGATGTAGAACGCTTGCTATTCTTGGATTACAGTTTCCATCATTTGAACATCGTTGGCATATTTTCCCCAGCACTATTGTAGACAGTGGTCAAAGGCAACTGAAATGCTCAAAGTGTAGAGTGATAATTAGTTACTGTAATGATAGAACATTGTTGGTGTCATTGCACTGGTGAGCTGATTGGAATATCTGGTGTTTAAATGTTACTGCATGTCCTTCCTCAGCTCACAACTGCAGTGATGTTTATGTTCACAAAAGCTCATGCCATGCTAAATTTGTTAGGTGTAGGACTTAGAAAGCTCATGGCATAATAAGTGCCATAGGGCTTTTCCGCCCTACACTGTTATAATGCTATTAGTTCACTTTCAACATCCTATGGAATCCCAGGGTTTGTAGTTTAGGGAGAGGCATTTCAAATTCTCAGCAAGAGAGCTCTTTGGCCTCAGTAAACTACAAACCAGAATTCCACAGGATGTGAAAGCAGAATAACAGAACTTTAACAGTGTGGAAAGGCCTTTAGTCTTTCAAGATGCCAGAGAACTCTTGCTTGCTTGTTTGTTTGTTTTTTTTGAGAAGATTTTAAAAACATTGGGAAAAGGTTATACAGTATTCTAATCTATCAATACCTCTCGTCTTTTCCCCAGTTATATCTGCCATGTCAGAGGAGCAGTGAAACATGTGTAGGTTTTATTTAATTCCTCATAATAGGTTCCAAACCTTGGATAGCTCCTTGAAAATCCAGGCTAAAACATGGAGCAAATTCACCACCCTGTTGATGTGGGAGTCACCAACGACCATTGTATCTTTTTCCCTATGATCTCTCTCCAATCTGTACAGCCTATTTGAGGGCTCCAGCTCAAACTAATGATCTCCAAATGAAACAAATGCTTTCAAATTGAAAAATTCATTCAGCTGTGATTTGATTGAATTTCCATTCATTTTACAACTACACTGAATAAATGAATTTGATCCATTGGGTTTGTTTCTCATTTGTTTCTCCAGTAAAAGGAAGGTGGTGGTGATAACATTTAAAACCTTAAATGGCTTGAGGCTTTGAGAGAATGGCTCTCTCTCTCTCTCTCTCTCTGTGTGTGTGTGTGTGTGCCTGCCCAACAATTGAGTCTACTGGAGCAGTTTTCCTCTGTGTCTGGAAGGACACAGAAGAGGGCACCCCAGTTGTAAAATTATCTTCCCATGAGGCCTGATTGGCCCCAAAACTCGGATCATTTAATTAAAAACTGGCTTTTTATTAAAAGACCTTGGGCCTAACTGACTTTATCTAGGCTTTGCATGTCCTATATTTGCCCTGTTTAAAATTGTTTTAACTCACTTTAATTGTCTGGTTTTAATTCATAAACTATTTAATGTATTTTAATCCTTTAAGTTTATTGTTATTATTTATTGTTTTAATCTGATTTTATTGCACGCCGGTCTGAGATCTTCAGATATAGGGCAGGATAGAAATATTTTAATAAGATTAATAACTAAGGCCATTTCTGCACTAGACTGTTAATAGTGGTATTATTCCACTTTCAACATTCTATGAAATCCTGAGGTTTGCAGTTTAGGAAGGGGCGGAATGGCCTAAATGTGGCCCCTGGAAGGGGCCTCCAGACAGTCTGCATTCGCCCACCTCTAGTACGTATCATCTTGTCTTGATGCCACTCCCAGCTCACAGTGGTAAACCAACTCCTCACTTAAGTATAACCAGAGAATTTCCTTGTCAGACATTTTATCCATCACCACTTTTAACCAACTGACAACAAGGCTTTATTTATTTATAAAAATGTTTATAACCTGCACCGCATCACGGAATACGTTGCCCAAACACAGTGCTTACATACAGAAAAAGTGTTTCCCTGATTAAGTAAACAACAGCACTGCTGTGTCCTCCAGCTTGATAGCAGTGCTTTCGATCTGTCTCAGTATAATTGTGCTAGTTAAAAGCTTGCCTTGCCCTTTGTCTAGTGGTCACTGACCTCACCAATCTTGTTTCAACTCCTGCTCTAGTTATGCCTTTCCTCAGTAGCCTTGGGCAAATCTACTCATCTGAAAAAGGAAATAATTTCTTTGATAAGGAGGAACTGAGTCTAATGAGATAAGGGAACATTGCTGTAGGGTATTGAATCAAATAAATTTAATTTATTTAAAAACATGTCTATATCAGTATACTTTTGGGTTCCCCTCCCCTCATGAGGTCTATCTTTGTCATATGTGTAATCATTTGTTTAATCTGAAAAAAGTTGTTTAGTGGGACTGCACACTTTGCACTGAACATGAAGGAATATTGTTATATTTTTGTTTCATGACCTGATGCACCAGAAATTAAATGTCACCAGAGATCAACAGCAATAGGGCACAGTGTTATTTTTCAGGTTACAAATGCAGGTTTCTAGTTTTGTTTAGTTGTTTTTAAATCATCCTATTTATTCCATGGTATCCTCTTCCTCCTATTGGGGAAGCTGGTATTATTTTCACTTTTAAAAATGGCAATTCTTGACACTAAATCCCTTTTTAAATCACAACTAAGAGATTACTGTTACATGAATCCTGTAACATGCTCAGCTCATGCTGGCAAGCAATGGACTGCTACGTTGACTCTCATTTTCTGTGCAGCTGGATGTCCAAATTCTGAGGCTGCCAGTGGAATTAAGGAAAAGCAATATTCTCACCCACATATCCCTAAGTAATTTTACCAGTTTTCAATTATTTGTCTTTCCTCAAAATTCCTGAATGGAGCAGAAACATCTGTTTGTTTCAAATTTCACAACAGACACAATCTCAGTGGTAAGCTGAGGTGGATTTATTCATTCATCCTGAAATTTATCTGTATAGCTCCCCCTTCCACAAACCAGTACACAGAAATAATTTTGAAAAGTATAAGTGCATGTGAAACCTCTATGCCAAATCAAAATAAGCAGCAATGGCTTTTCTAAAGAGGCAGTCAGAACTGGAAATAAACTCTTTAGGGAGTTTAAAATCCTGTTGGAACAGGATGGCCTCCCCCATTTTTTTCCCCATGTTGGATAGGAAAGAGCTAGAGATATGTCCTGGGGCAAGACTACTTTCTAAAGTTTCCCTACAACAGAGGCCTCATTTGCCTCCCAGCAGGAGAACATAGAAGGCTGCACCCCTACTGCAAAAATATTATTCTCATATGCCACTTAGGGAGCATGAGAGGCAGTTTTGCCTGGCTGATTTTAAGCCCAGGGAGGACATTTTTAACAATAATAGGTATATGGAAATCACTTCCTGTTTTCTTCCTTTTTCAAAAAACTTCTCCCCTTGGCATGAGTTCACTTAGGGGTGGCCAAAAACATGGCAAAAGGTCCCCACCCCCTTAAGGTCTTTTTTTTTTAACCACCAGGGGGTCCTGCAGACTGCAAAAACAGCTCTGAGAACCCCATGTGTCCCATAGCCTTCACTTTGTCCAATCCTGCTGTATAGCAACAGTGAAAGTCATATTCTTATGTGGAAATGGACTCACTGTGGATCACATGAAAAGGTGGCCCTTGGCACATGCTTTTCTTTGTGTGCAAGCCTTTCTTTCAGGTAGAGGTGGGAAATCTCCTGTGAGCTATCTCCAGTGGAAGCTGGAGCTGCAGTAGGGACCCTACTTCAAACTGTCCCACCAGAGATTGCTCAAAGGAATGGGTGGAAATGTCAGTGAAATGCTTCTGATCAACAGAGGAACAGACCCCTGTTGTTTGCAGCAGCTGCTACCCAATAAAAAAGGACTGAAAGGAGTGGGAGGGTCTGGTTGGGAGACACTACTTAGCTACATAACTATAGTAATTACATAGGCCATTTCCACATGAGTCTGTTATAGCACAATGATTCCACTTTCAACCTCCTATGGAATCCTGGGGTTCCATAGGAAGTTGAAAGTGGAATCACTGCGCTATAACAGACTCATGCAGAAGTTAAGCAGGCGATACAGAATCATGGCCAACAACTACAATAATGCACTTTCAGTACTGTAGCTACATTTTCTCTAGCAGGCTGGGTGAGGGCTCAGACAGGAATGTTTCCATTGTAGACGGGCTAAGAAATTGTTCTTTTGTTGTGTCTGATGTATTAGATTTACATCTATGAAAGTTTATGCTACCACCTTCTTTCTTTCATTTAGACTCAAAGGAGCTTCAAGATCCCTTTCCATACTGATCCAGACTAACCCAGCAATGTCTTTTAAGTATTCCTTTGTTAGTTAGGATGGGATCCCCCAACAAGCCTGGGCAAGTGTCAGTACCTTCTAGAACAAGAAAAGGAGGATACTATATTATTAGGAGATATCAGATAATTGGTGTCATTAGGGGGAGGCAGTAGTGTACCGGCTGTATTCCAGCCAGCAAACCAGTCCACTGGGCCAACTTTACTTCACTGTGGGGCCCCCAGTGGGCAGCAGCTGTGGTGAAGGCCTGCTTTAACCAGCTGAGGCTGCACTTCAGTTTGACAGACCCTTGAGCCTGAGCTGACCTAGGAACTGAATGATTCTGGACCATGGAATCATTACAGATGTATACCACCCTGATGTTAAGGGATGGCTGCTCTTCTTGTATTAAACAGTCATGTGCAATATGGATCCAAAAGGCATGAAGTCCAATTAATATGTTTGAAGCAACTGTATTATCTGTCACTGATCCAGTTGACGCTTTGTCAAGTTTAGCTGAATATTTATTTTCACAGTTTTCTCTAGCTATTTGCTCATTTCATAGTGTTTGAGAAAATTATCCTAAGCAGAAATACAGTCCTTCCTTCTTTTCTTTTTTCTTTTCTTCCTTTCTTCCTTTCTTCTTTGCTTTTTTTTTTTTTTTGGCAGAAATTATGCTCCTTGCACAAAAACATGTTTTTTTTCATACACAAACACACTACTGTTTCCAGAAGCAAGTGTTTTAATGTTGAAATGGTGAGTTTGGCACAAGAAGCACTGCTTTTGCACAAAAATATGTATTTCTGGAAATAGGGATTTGTTGATGAAAAAACTGGGTTTTATGCAAAATTATTTTTATTTTTTGCACATAGAACCACCTTGTAAAGTAGGATTTTTTTTTTTATTTTGCTTTGGTTTTTGCACAGGAAGATATTTTTACTTGGAAAAACATATTTTAATTCCAAAAAATTGTTTCCAAAAATACATTTTTGTGCCTCCTTCCCCCCGCCTTTGAATAAAACTGACAATTTTTGCACAGATACCAGCCTGTTATCTCTAGAGATCTTCCTGTTCAGCCAGGTTCAGGAGTTACTGCAGAGGTCCTGGGTAAATGTTGTAAACACATTCCAAAATGGAGTTATGAGATTGGTAAGAGAACCAACAAAATCAGGGATGACAGAGCAGAGGAGCTTTGTATTCAAGAACAGTTTCTTGTATGTCTCCTCAATGAAGTGTTGCAATCAAGTGAAAGTGTCTAACTACTGTGCTGGCACATCATGCAATAATTCTTACGTAAACTTGAAGAAAACGTTCAGATTGTGGCAGATAGTGGTAGTAGTAGTGAATGACTTCAGACAATGGTACAGTAAAAAGGAGATGTTTAGTGTCATGTTAATGATGAATGTGACAAGGAAGATACATTCAAATATTCAATAGCAATAGCAGTAGCATTTATTTCTATACCGCAGTGTTATCTAAGCGGTTTACAATGTATTTTTAGCTAATTGCCCCCAACAAGCTGGGTACTCATTTTACTGACCTACGAAAGGATGGAAGGCTGAGTCAACCTTGGAGCCTGGCAGGATCGAACTCACAACCTTGTGGTTGCAGTACTGGCATTTAACCACTGCGCCACCAGGGCTCCCTCACTTCATCAAGCCCATACAATTTCAAAGACAGCAGAATTCACTGCATGTTGTCAGGTGGATTCAGTATGGCCCTTTCTGCACCCTGGTCCCAGCCCGAAATGGTGATGGGATTGTGATGAAGGCTCTGCATAATGTCATCATGATCCTGTTGCGATCCCATGGCCACCCATCACAATTGCGGAATAAATCATTGATGGGTTTCTCTGATCAATGAACCATGATTGAGCAGTCCTCCCACCTCCCTCCTTCATTTACCTGTCATGCATAACGTCAGGAAATGCAATGACTATGCTTCTTCCCCAGCGCAGCCTTGGAAAGTGCTGACCTGAACTGTGAAGGGAGGGTTGGAGCCATCGCACTTCCTCCCATCCAGCAGGCACCCCATGCAAGAGGAGCACTTCTGTCATGTTCCCCTCCTGGGGGAGGCTTTCCCTGAATCCCCATGTGATGGATTCAACAAAAGGTAAGATGAGGAACTGGCCTATATGGGACGAAAGAAAAGAAGAGAGAGGTCCTGTTGAAAACATGCAGCAGTAGGATTTAGAGAACCAAAGCATGGTACAAATTTTATGATTTTTTTTTAAACTATCCCAAGAAAATCTAGTGAGAATACCTGGCAAGATTTACCACAGAAATTGTAAGTAAACAAAAACTATTTACTTACAACTTATTTCTTACAAAAACTATTGTAAGTAAACAAAAGCAATTAGCATATTTTGGCATCACTAGCAGTTCAGCTTCAGAACCTGAAAAAGGCACAATTTTTTTCAGTTGGTCTGATGCTAATCTTTCTCAGTCCGGAGATGAAAATGGAATGTAACAATGTCATGGAAGTTCATGGTGTAATGGACATATTCAAATCAAAATGGAAAAGAAAAGCCAAATTCTCTAGAAAATTAACCCACATAATACACAAACACAAACACACATAGAACACATGCTTCATTTTAAAAAGCAAACGCCAGTACTAGCACTTCATAATGATATGAAATGGGAAGATTTACTTATTCCTGTTACACCATTCCATACTGATGAATGGTATGATAATTATTGCAATTTACAACAAATAAGGGAAGAAATTGCCAATATCCTATATGAAGAGAGCAGAGAACAATCTCAGTCTGGGAAGATGTAATCAGTTCTGTGCTTCCAGTTGCAGAATGTTCCCTGAATTTCACTTTATTTTTTCTGTGTGGGTATTGTTACTGCAGTTCCTAAGCCACGCTTGGGGTGACATTAGATATCACTTTGATATCAATAATTCGGCCTTCCTCACCCATTCCTTCCTACATGCTTGCGAGGCCCCCGGACAAGCACGCAAACAACCTCAGTCGCTAATCACTGTAATATTCAAAACAAATACAGACTGGCCAGAAATAGCCAAACTGCCGCTTCAGGAGACCTCACAACAAGTACCCTCATCATGTATCCACGCAACTTACAAAGAACTCCCTGCCCCGAGCAGACAGCTTGATTAAAAGAATCCTCATCTGTCAAGCACTCTGCATTTGCATACTGTCTACTCCATTGTCAATTCGGACCTAACTCAATCATGCTAAATTCTGACCTTTCGGAGGCTTTGTCTCCAGCCCCAAACTCATTGTCTTCCCCAAGTATGGACTAGCCTGTGGCTACATTTTCCCCTATAAAAACCTCTGACTTTGTGAGCTTCCTCGAATCGCTCCCGACTTCCATCCAGCCTTGCTGCCGCTGTGCTTGGCGAGCCTTCCCCTCAGTCCCACGCGCTGAGACTCCATATCTCTGAATTTCTGCTGCAGACTACCCGGGCTTCAGTACAGGTGTAGTATTACCCAAACCAACAACTCCTCTAAAAATCCCTCTATCCCACTCCAACCTTTATTTCTTTAGTTCTCTGCATGAGTGTGTTGCATACACTGTTTGATTGTATTTTAATAAAAACCACAATGATTATTTCAACTCTGTGTGCTCCTTGACTTGGCCTGACCCCATAGACGTTGGGTAAAAGATCACGCTCCGTTGCCCTGCCTCTCGCATTGCTAGCTTGTGCTCTTGGCTAATTTCTCCCAACTTGTATAATTGAGAGCACATTTAGGTGTCCCTCCCGGGACCCCCAGAAAACAGGGTAACAATATGTTCTGACAACGGTTTGATAGTGTACACGACACATCATTGTAGAAGGAGGGAACTGATATCTCCTTGAGCAACAACCTTAAAACCACATGCACAGGCATAATGGAACAAGATTGCAGCAATTGCCTCTAAGGAGTAGAGGTGGATGGACATTTTCAGACAAATCCCAAAGGGTAGTGACAGCCAAATTAAGAACTCGGCCTTCTTTGCACTTTCCATTTGTGTGTCTAATGCTTCCTGCAAGAGAGTTTTCAATCTAATGACTGCTTTTGGTTTAATGACACACTTGTGGACCGAGGACAGAAACTGACTGAATGACAGCATTGTGGAGGCTGAGCTGCAAGCAGGACTGAACATTACCATGACCTGTCCTGAGTTTCTAAAGAATATTCTTCTTTAAAAGGAGCCAGAACTACTGAAACAGCAGGAGACCTGTTCAAATATAGATCTGAAAAGCAGGAAGCTGAGGACAAGCCAACCCAGCTTCAAGGTAAAAACATCACATTACATCTCAAGTATTTTGATATGGAGGTGTCATGCTAGCCACCTAGCTGCAGTGAAAGAAGACAGATGAACTAAAGGCTGTGATAGAAATGGCCTCTGCTAGTGCTCGTCTTCGGCTGGTATGTAGTTATGGGCATTGGTGATCCAAATAAAAATTCTACCTACAATCAAAATTTTCCTTCTATCCCCAAATTTCTAGCATTGTAGAGAATGAGATATTCGGGATTGCTCACACCTAGAGGTCATATTTGCTGTGATTGTATCTCCATGGTGACTTTGTCTGCTCCTTTTAGTTGCATGCCTAAATGGTATTTCTAGATTCTCAATTGAAGCTTGAAGTTACCACAATGTTAGAAATTTGGGGACTTAAGGAAAATTTCCTTGAGAGGGAGAGAATGATTAAGGAGGAGCAATTTTCTTTTGTGGACCCTCCTCAGGGTTAACCATGTTTTTTTAAAAAAATATACAGTTAGCATTCCACATTCGTGGACTTGACTTCCTTGGATTTGATTATTTGCGAGTTTCTCCAATCTGTCCTCCCACCTCACTTGCTTCTTTTCTGGGGGATCCTTCTCTCTCAGTGGCTCTGATCAGGAGGTTCAGTTCTTTAAAAACCCATCTCTGATCCTCCTCCATCTCCTCCATCAGTCACTGCCTGCCCCCCTAAGGATGGCTTGAAGCCCAATTTCTCAGCACCACAAACCCTTTCCCGGTGCCCTTCTACACACCTAAGAAAGGAAATAGGTGTGAGAGAGGAAGTATTGTTACCCTACTGGCATACCCTATCCCAGGGACTATAAATTTGATATCAGATATGCCCGCCATGCCAGAGAGGTTGCCCGAATGGGTACATAGACAAAAAGATCAAACAACCAAAAATAGGACAGACCAGGAAAACCCCCAGTCATGTTCCCCTAGGGGACCTCAGGCTAAACATGCCCGCACAGACAAAAGGTTTTCAGCCAACTTGAGGGGACTAGCGTGTTTTCCCCAGGTTGAGTAACTCCAACTTTAGAAAAGTCCTACACCACAAGGTACATCTGCATAAACCAATCATGCAAACTACCAAGTTGTCATTGTGTGGCATTCTTTCCTTTGTTTTGGTCATTGTTCTTCTCAGGAGAGGGCCTGCCCTCGAGGTACATTCTGCGCTATAAATAGTCTTAGTTTTTGAGGGTCTCTTTGGAGAACTCCCTACCATGCTAGCAGACTGGCTCTCTGTTAGTTGAGTAATCCCCTCAGCCACCTCTCTTCACTGAGCTCCGTTCTTCTCACCGCTTCCTGGACTGAAGACTTCAGGATAGGTGCAATATCACCACCTCTACTCTCCTTTTGCTTTATCTCTTATCAATTTTCACTTCTTTTCCTTCTCAATAGTCCTTGTGTGCATGAGTGAGTGAGTGCGTGGGTGCATGATAATAAATTCATTCAATAAAATTCATTTATTTGGTACATTTGCCTGACCTTTTGCTTGACTTGACCCTGTAAAGTTGGGTAAAAGATCCTGCCCCTTGTTTTGCTAATGCTAGTGCTCTGCTAATTTCCCCAACCTTTATAATGTGAAGTGAATCAAGGTGTCCTCCACGGGACCCCAGAACTCAGGGTAACAGTATAGGGCCACCATGCTGAACTACCCCTTTTCTCTGTCCTAGGAATTTGCTCGGCCAGAGTTGGCAGCCATAGCTTTTATTCCATTTTTGCTGCAGCTCCACTCTGATAAAGAAAGGTGGGGAAAGCACATTTTAAAAAAATGTTTCACAGAAGGAAAGTTGCCTTGTGGAACAATTTCATATTGTATTTTGTTATTCCATTGCATTTTCTTCAGGGAGAGGGAGAAAGTTTTACTTTTTGGAGAGGGAGTCAACAGAACTCCTGGATCAAGCAGCTGAAGCAGTTCTGTGCCCTCTCCTCATTTCCCCAGAGCTGTCAAGCCGTGGAGGAGTAGCGTTGATGTTGCTGACCAGTGGTGAGGGGAGGAAGTAGGGGGACACAATTTAGAACAGGTTGGTGAACCCGAACTGAGCTGTGAGGGGTTAAGAAGTGAGGGTATGCTCCCTGATGGAGTGCACACTTACTTCTCTTTCCCTTGGCACTGATACTAGCAGTTTCTCCTTCCTCTGAGTCACCTCCTCACCTCTCTCCTCTCCTCAACACATAAGCAGCATCAAAAACCTCCCCAGGGCTTACAAGGCAAGTTTTGGATGGATCCAAAGGGCTAAAGAATGATCTGTCCAAAAAGAGGCATAAACATGTGTAAGCCACATTTGTACGCATCTTTCCTTAATAGGATTCCAGCCAATTGTTTTCCTTGGTGGTAAAAGGAACTATGGGCTTAATTGCCTGCAATAAACTTTCAAGAAAATTGGGAGACACTGTTTAATCTTTCTTTCTTTCTTTCTTTCTTTCTTTCTTTCTTTCTTTCTTTCTTTCTTTCTTTCTTTCTCTCTCTCTCTCTCTCTCCCTCTCTCTCTGAATTCCTTCCTTCCTTTTAAGGAATGCCTTGACTGGATGGGGAAGTGAGAATGAGCCTTACCATCTGTGCTGCAAGCCCTTGCCTTTTTTTTGTGGTGTGTGTGTGTGTGTATGTGAGAGAAAAAAGAGAAAGGGGGGGGAGAGTCACTTCCTGCTTGAGAAAAGGGCCTTCTGGCCCTAAAGCTGCTTTGAGGGAATGTGGCAAAATCTACCTCCACACACCCCTTAGACTGTACAAGGAAATTTTCATTTTTTTTTTAATTGAACATTTTAAGAAATTGATGGTTACGCCTCCTCCCAGGAATGACAGAGGGCATTGC
Organism: Iguana delicatissima; assembly: GCA_948472985.1. Classification (NCBI taxonomy): domain Eukaryota; kingdom Metazoa; phylum Chordata; class Lepidosauria; order Squamata; family Iguanidae; genus Iguana; species Iguana delicatissima. The sequence goes on along the minus strand of CAOKZL010000489.1, from coordinate 679,561 downwards.
CTATCATGGTTTGGAGTAAAAGGGAGGTATACTTTATTATAGGCATTCCTTAGACAAAGATAAGCTTGTTGTGGTAGCTACATGCTTGGGAGGAAAAGTGCAGATGGCAGCAAGAGTGAAAAAGTGAATTTACTCCCATAATACTACTTACATAAATAGCAGAGGTAGGTCAGAGAAGATAAAGAGAGGAATGCCCAAGTTCATCACCTATGCATTTCTACCATGATTGCTTGCTATAAACACATAGTCCTTAGTTAGGCATTGCTATATGACATATGCAACTACTGTAGTCTATGAAGTAACATTCCCAAGCTCTAGGCTTTTCTTTAATCCATCTAGGCCTACAAAGATGAATAGCAAGGATGAGAAACATTATAGTGGATGCAATGATAAAAGCTCAGTGCTATGGAATCCTGGGGTTTGTAGGAAGGCAAAATCCTGAGAATGCTCTGAAGATAGGCACCAGAGTTTTGCAGCAGGCAATTCTAAGCATCTCACCAAACTATATTCCATAAGGTTAAAGTGCTATGAATCTGATACACTTATGTGGTGCAGATACACACACAATAGTCTATAAGGTGCTGTTTCATACCACTTTGTACTGATGGTGACCTGCTACTAAACCTTCATTTTTCATATTACAGAAAGCTCTAATACAGGACCTCAATTTCATTGCATTTCAAATTTATGGAAGTTACTGAGATTAAGAGGAAAATATCTAAGGATGACTATTTGTATTACTTGAAAAGAAACTTAGGCATACCAAACTATCCTCTCTAAAACTTTTCTCTATAAGAATCAATTAATAGGCTCTTTTTAGATTAGTTCAGAGGTCTGAATCAAGCACTTCTCTTCATGACTCAATGAATGATCTGTGTTGTGGCTCTTAAAAGGTAATAAAACATGAGAGGTTTGCTTATAAGAAAGTAGTACATAATTCTGAAAACCAATTACTCATGCAACAGTACAGCATTTGTTTTGCTTTCCATTCCAGCTTCCAATTCTGTCATTCAGTTTACTCTGAATCAATGTGTAGTCCATTACAAATGCAGGCAACACTCTTTCCCAATGCAGGTTGCCCATTGACCTTGGCCAGATGGTTTGCTTCAAATTTTATTCTCTCTTCTTCCACTAAGCATACATTTGGGTGGCATGCAAGCACCAGCAAATGGGATCAAGTTGATAACTAGTATGGTACGAAACAATCCCATAATGAATTTCTGTTTTGTAGGGAAGGCACCAGTAACTTTATAGAGGCTTAACACATAAATCACAGCTATTGATGCTTATCCTCGTGACAGATAGTTCAGCTAAATAAGGAGTGATCTAGCACTACCACAGCGGATGGCCCTCAAGGAAAAAAAAAACCAAAAATTATGTATTATTTAAGCCAGGAATTTCTAAGCAGTTAGTCATCTATTGCTCCAAAGCTTGGAAAAATTACTTTTTAGGTCCCATCTCCCAGAATCTTAGCCACCATGATCACTGAAAATAATCTGCTAGGGCTGAAGGGAATTATAGTCAAGACATCTACAGAACATTGAGTGCAATGAAGACCTTAAGAATATTGAATTGGATCGAGCTTATGTTTAGCATGGACCATCTTCTCTGCTTTACCGTCCCTGAAATGGTTGAGTGGCACAGTCTCACAGCTTGTGTCTCAGGCTTGAAAAAAAGGGGCACATTCATTGTTAGAAATTTGGAAGCTTCTGTTTTATTCCTTTTTAATCTATTACAATATAGACTTTTAACCAAGTCATGCGAAAACCCAATTAAGAATGCCTTAGTTTTTTATTACATTGCATTAAATATTAAAGGGTCATAATTTACATCTCGTCAGTAGATATAATTCTCTCTGTTTAAGGAAAAAAAATACTTGTGAAACCCTAATTTGATTTTCAAGCCAGGGAGAACATATATTTGCATAATATCCAATTATTTAGCCTCTAGATCATGCTCTCACACTGGCAATAGTGCCAGTAGTGTCATTATTAGAGAGTCAAAAGGTGCCAAGGTAGTTTTAAAGTACTCCTTAGTAATCTGCGAAAACAGATGGTTATAGCTGAAGTGTTCTTTTTCTATCCTGAACTACTAGAGAAAGGGAAGGGGGAAAGTTGAGAGAGGTTTAACGTTTGGCAAAGAAGATAACCCAAACAGTTCACACTTATATTACCTGGGGAACTCAGAGCTCTTTGGACAGGTGTGAAAATGATACCACATTATTTATTCTACCAATGTAAGATTTAGAAAGGGAAGTTGCACAACAATATAACAGGAAATGTCTAGAACAATACCCAGGTGTTCTAATTATCCAGCTGGTGCAGACAACTTGAATATTGTTATGAGGCAGCATTGTACAGCAATTGTGTCCCACCCCATACCATAGGGCATAGGGTCAACTGTACAGCTGCTTTATAAAATGCATATCCATTGTTTTGTTATACATTCTTATTATTCCATTTCTTTCAGGACCTCTTGTCCCTATCCTTCTCTGAGGTGGGAAAGCAATGAGTCCTGAATTTGTTTTAACGCTAGATCTAGCTTAGCTTGAGAAACAGGTTTTCCCTCGGACATAAAATTAAACAGAAACACTTTGATAACAATTGTGGAATGAGTCTATGTTACTTCATTGGACTACAGATGTGTTCAAAATGCACTATATCAGTTTTTCTGTCGGTTACTTACTGTTCGTCTTTGTAATTCCATATATGTTGTTTTGTATACTAAATACATGCTAACAATTTTTTTTAAAAAAAATCACTATATCAGTTTTTGTAATGGATTCAAACAGTCTTCACCTCCCAGATTTACATGGAAATGGATGCTCTTTGGACCTGGAAATTCTGAAAAAGAGGGAACATTTAGGGGGGAAAATGCATGACGAACGCCGAAAATCTTCTGTATACATTTTAATTACTAGAAACATGTAACCATTAGTGTGCCCATTTGAAATAGGTACAGCAAAATATGAATTGTTATTTCTCCATAAAAAGAAACAGGAAAAGCAGAGCTTTTAAAGCATTTAGGGATGGGAAAGGAAGGAAATCCATGGAAATGGATGTGATGGATTTGTTCACCTTTACATTCAGCAATTGATTCAGTAGCTGGGGTGAGCAATTGGATTTTGGTGTCTGTATAAATCATTCTACTGAGAAAGTGAATCTGCCTTCAATTTTTTTTTCTACATCCAAATTGATCTCATTTCTACATCACTTATTTTTATGTCACTTATTTCTTTATCATTCTCACATATTTCTAGGAATATTCAAACTCTCATGGGCAAATATTTCTTTGCCATGAGACATATTTGTTGTTGTTAAATGCTATCAAGTCAGCTCAAGAGACTACCAAGTCACACTGACTTGCAAACACAGAGCTATGGCTTCCTTGATTGAGTCTATCCATCTGTAATGTGGTCCTCCTGTTTCCACTTTGCCTACTACTGTACCAGCATTAGTGATTTTCTAATGAATAATGTCTTAATTATATATTTATTTAATTTATATCCCATATTTCTCCTAATAATGGAACTATATTTAAAAACAATACAGATTAAATCTATACAAATTCATTAATGCAAGTATAAATGTTAAGACTTGTTTAAAAAGCAATTAAACAATTTATAAAGTTAAAATATTCAACATTAAAAACATTAAAATTAACATACAGACCATCTACAAAATCTTAAAAACATGACCACACAGTATTTAAACCCTATTCTAGTCAGGTTTTTATAGCCTGATATTGTCATCATCATCTTTATTTATATCCTGCTTGTTTCCTCAGAAGGACTCAAAGTGGCTTACAGTACTTATAAAAATGAAAGCATATTTAAAAGATTCCCAAGAGCCATCAGAATCCATCTGGATACATAACCCTCCTGGCGTGGACCATCTTAATGAGTCTCCCACCCCCGTAGAGATTCTGAGTCCCAGTGAGTATAAACTCTACCAAGTGATGATCTGTCCATGATAGCAGAACTATAGATAGTTCATCTACTCTCAGATCACATTCACCCCACCCACCACAGAAAACAAGGTCTAGAGTGTGCCCAGCAGCATGAATAGGGCCAGATACTACTTGGGATAGACCCATGGTTGTCATGGCAGACATGAAGTCCTGGCTGCTCCTGACAGGCTGCTCTCAGCATGGAAGTTCAAATCTCCCAGTACTATAAATCAGGAAGATTCCAACACCAATCCTGAGATCACACCTACTAGCTCAGGAAGGGGAATGTTGTGCAGTGGTGTACACCAGCAGAATCCCTAATCTGTCCTGGCCCTTCAGCTTCAGGTAAACACACACAAACCCAGAGAACTGTGAGATAGGGCACCTGTACAAGGGGATGGAATTTTGGTAGACTACTGCGACTCTGCCTCCCCACCTCTAGGTCTTGCCTGCTGCTGAAGAAACAAAGCAGAGAGAAAATAACCCCCCAGCCTCATCCACCCAGGTCTCTGTGACACGTGCCAGGCTGGATCAAGTCCTGAATGGCAGCTGTCTTCCCACTAAGCAACCTGGCATTTACCAGCAACTTTTTCAACCCGGGGTAGTGCTGCCGGGACCATCCAGGCTATTTGAATTGGGGGACATTTTAAGTATTTTTGTCTCATTGTTTAACATGTAAATGTCTCCCCTTTTTGTATTTCCCCCTGCCCAATACAACTGCAATGGCTGCTCCCTCAGGTCTGGTATCTTCCTTTGTCTTTCCAGAACATATCTTTTGCAAGGTAGGCAGGATGTGCACTTAGTGCTGGCTTGCAAAGTATGTCTTCTCATAATATTTCCTAAGTACAATAGCCATAGTTTAGTCATCTTGACTTCTAGTGAGAGTTCAGGCTTGGTTTGCTTTTGGACCAGTTTGTGGTTTTGGCTGTGCCTAGCATTCATAGAACTTTCCTCTAGCACCACATTTTAGAGATTTTTAAACAGAGGCTGGAGGGAATGCTTTGAGTGCGTAGTCCTGCATGCCAAGGGGTTGGACTTCACGGCCATTGTGGTCTGTTCTGGCTCTATGATTCTATAATTTCAAATGGGTTGATTCTCTTCTTGTCAGCTTTCTTCACTGTTCAGCTTTCAGGATGGAAGAATGATGGCATAGACATACCTGACTTCAGTATTCACTGATATTCTGATACTAGAGCATGGCACTACCTTTCTATGGTGGTGGATTTGTGTGCTTGTGTGAGGCAAGAGCTGACGGGACATGTTTTCACTGAGAAGACAGACCAAATGTACCAAAAAGCCACCGGCCAGCAGCAGTAGTAAGTGGTGACACTGTTGGCAGATCTCTGAGACAACGGCAGTGGAACTTTAGCTGAAACTTGTTAGTACCACACAGGAGGAGGCACTGGTAAATCACTTTAAATTTTTTTAAACTCCAAAAAACCTATGACGGGACAATCCAAAATGAGACATATACTGGACAATGTTTTTTTTTTTAATTTTCATTTTTATCATTACACCAAGGTTAATTGCTAAAGGAGAAGAAAGAAAGGAGGGATATGGTGTGATTATGTAGTGAAGTAAATCTGGGATTATAGGCTTATGTGTTAGAATTGTCAAGCTACACCAAAGCTAGTTGGTTCTCCTAAAACTGAACATTAACATGGTTTCTGCTTACAAAGATGGTCTTATGACAGGGGCGTAAATCCCAACTTGGTTTGTCCTCAGTTGCTAAACAGGACAGTGCAAAGGAAAAAAAAATCTGACCATGGGATTGGTTTAGTTGGTCGCTAAGATATTCTATACATTTTTGAGATGGTCTGTGATCCAAGTAACTAACAAGTACTTCATTTTTTGTAACTAAGTATTTCCAAGCACTGCTCCTACTCCTTGGATTTGCTACTTTCTTCTTTCTTGCCCTACTGATTTTTTTTTTTTTTTTGGCCTTTGCCTTTGCCATCTCTATGCACATATGCAGAACACAATAAATCTATTATTTATTATATGTTTACACATGGTACAATACATCTGCTGTTTAGTACAAGAGACTAGCGTGACTATCCCTCTGGAATTCTTTCCCATTTTTAACAAAATGTAGATTTTCTAGATCAATTGAAGTGTCTAATAATTTCATTCATCTTCTAAATAAAATCAAAGTGAAATTTTGCTTTGTCTTTTGTAACTTATTTTCATTGTACAAAACAAAATCAAAGGAGTAAAAGGGAACAAAAGAAATTATTTTTCCCCTTTATCTTTGATTTTACTTCAAATGCAGCTCTGTTTTTGCTGCTCTACTTTTACTGTGACTTTAAAAGTTGCTCTGTTAGACATCATTTCTCAGCCTCATTTATTTCTCTTTATTTCCCTTGCTTCTTCTACATTTTAAAATGCAAGATCTCCCCCTCCTTTTATTTGGAAAGAAGAAAACTGCTACCATTCAAGCTCTTATAAAATATATATTGTGGGAAAATTTAATGTACAAAGAATGAGCAGTAATTTCCAACTCAACTGAATATGGAACTCTAATGCTTGAAGTTATGGTTGCATTTAAGTGCTTTGCTGAGCTGGGACATAACTTTACACGGCTTACTGTAAAAATCCTGTCTTTTTTTGTGTTTCGGGCTTGCTTAAATTTTGGCTTTGATTAAGCATTTTAGTACTGCATAAAAATGCTGGGGGCAACAGAAGTCACCTTTTGTACTTTAAATGCTAGAAGAAGGGAGAAGAATGCTTGCATTTTGTAAATCACACTTAAGCAGAATACTAATGGGAGAGAAGACCCTCTAATATGGTACATCAGTTTTGACATTATACTCTATCACTTTTGATTTTAGATGCTTTAAACAATCAGAAGAAAGGTTTCGTGCAGGTATCAAGCTGGATGAAGACCTATTTGTGATTCAACAGCCATAGCCTTCCTGGCAGTATTTGCTTACTTCTTTGACTGGTATCCTGTTGGTATCTACTACATGTGTAAGTTCCCCCATGGAAGCGGCTGGACATTTTTGTTTGATGTGGAGCATCCATATTCAGTTCAAGGTTGCAGAAGTAGAATGTGTGAGGCACCATTGTGCTTGGTTGTGCATTACTCATGGGTGCACATATACTTTGTACTCAGCCACACATTGACAAACTACCTGTTGTACAGTGGCGCACAGCACTATGCATGTTGGGTTGTGCAATGATGTGATTTTCCCAAACAGGCAGCCTTTGCACAACTACCATGTTAAAAGTTATGTTCCGTATCACATATATGGCTTCTCAACCATTGATTTTTCTTCTTTTCGTGTATTTCTAGATTTCTCCTGTGCTCCAAGAGCATTATGTATGATGAGCAGTTTATTTACACAACATGAATAACCCTTTCAAATATAGGCATCAGCTTTTCTGCAGCAGACTATAATGGATTCCACTGGTCCCCTTTCTCTCTGTTAAACAGCTGATCCATGGAATTTTAGATTTTTTTTTTCAAAGAAAGGGCTAAGAATCTAGCCCTTGTTGGTGTGGAACCAAGATCAAGAATTGTATTCCAGTCATTGAAAAGCACCATTCAGAAAGAATGCATAGAAAATATCAGCAACTAGTAGCTTCATTAACAAATATATCAGATTCAGAACAAAAATGGCACACTATTAGAAGAAAGAAAGAAAAAGTCACCAGTCCTTAGATTTCTTCCCTGAAGAGTCCAGTTCTCTTCTCTTCTCTTCTCTTCTCTTCTCTTCTCTTCTCTTCTCTTCTCTTCTCTTCTCTTCAGCTTTATCTTTTTTGATCCAGTCTCAATAATCCAGGAAATCTCTATCCAAGCACATGGGCAATCCAATTTCAAAGTTGGTACCTGTTTCCCAGCTCAATCTATATTTCATTTTCCTCTTTTTAGAATTTTTTTTCTTTGCCCCTCTACTGGAGTGATTTATTTCTCTTCTTCTTTTCTCCTGGGAACTCCAGCTTGGAAACAAACCCAAATTTCAGAGGCATTGTTTCCTTTTCTCTGACTGCCTGAATTTTCATAATGCATTGTTTTGAAATCTTCATAATTATCGAGCCATCACTGTTTCTTCCTTTGAACAATCTGAGTGGCTGTGAAATATGCATCAGCATCGATAACCAGTGCTTCAGAAGAAAATAAAATAAAAATGGTTATTGCCCCAGATATTTAATAAAGACAGACAGGGTAGCAGAAGTGAGTTAGAAGCAGTTAGACAGGGAAAATTGACTATTATTGGTTTGGTATTTGTTTTGTTTTAATTTCTTTCTTTCTTTTTTCTTTTCAAACACTAGATTTCATCTGTAGGAAATCAGGAGCAAAGATAGCACAATGAAGCTTGCTGGTTTATCAAGGGAATACAGTATAAAACCTGAAAGAGAATAAGAATTGATTATTAGAGATGATACTTTTTTGACTATTTTATTGTTTCTGATTCCATGTGTGGGGGCAGAGAATAGAAGATACACCTATTTTTGGGACACCATTTTGGGAAATGAAGGTGCAACTGTTGAATTCTGAGGGGTGGCAATTTAACATTTTTACCAGGAGGAAGAAAATGCAGCCTCATTAATTTGCTTCATTTAATATCAATTCTACCTGAACTCTGGTGCTCAGAGATTATTTGAAAAAAGATGGTACTATGTAATCATTTTGACATGGAGGCCATGTATTCATAGGGTTGCCATCAGTCAAAGTCACCTTGATGGCAGTTAACAACCATCACCACTAGCACTTTGACAGCTATGAGTGCATCCATACTATGGCTACAGCAGTTTGATAAGAATAATTTTCATGATTCCAACCTGTGGTGTTCTGGCATGTGTGCTTTGGTAAAGTTCTTAGAATTCTCTGCTAGAAAGCTCTAGTGCAGTTGGTCTCGACCTTTGGTCTTCCAGATATTTTGGAATTCCACACCCAGTAGTTCCAGCTAGCATTGCCACTGCTCAGGGTGTATGGGATTGGAACTCCCAAACATCTGGAGAACAAAAAGATGAGAATTTCTACCATCTAGTGTATTTCGCTGAACAATAGCAGTACAGCTCTCCAGGCACAGAATTCTCAGTACCATGGAAAACTACAAAACCCCAGGATTCTTTAACATGAAGCTGTGATAGTTAAACTGGCAACAAACTGATACAATCATAAGGAGAAGATGCATTCTGTATTTCAAGTGAGGAGAGCAGTACCCTGACGAATGCTATACATCAAATTCCTTGCCCATTTGAAATTGCTCTGAGAGGCTACAGCATACTTGCTTTTTCATAGCATGTGTAATTCATAGGAAACATACTACTGTAGTAACTGTAGTTGTATCAGGAAAAGTAAGAGCAGCAAGACAGATGGATGGGTCACATCATGTTGTAGCTGCGGTTACAAAAAATTGAACAAAACTAATGGTAGGCAACATGCCATTATAGGCTGTATGCAGACACCTCTCCAGGTATTTCTACACCTTCTAGATCCTTTCTGCCACTCAAATCCCAGTGAGTCTGCTGAAGAAACTTGACATTTTGGGAGTGCAGGCCTTGTTTATCCAATGAATCTTACTCCCAGAAGGCTCTTGGGATCATGTTTCTGCTGTGAAAAAAGGTACATGCTCCTATGTTTCTCAGCAGAATCAGTGGGAGATTTGCAACTGCAGAAGCTTCAACAGTAGCAGGCTTTCAGTGTCTGTGGTGATGGAAGCAAGAGGGTGTGGCCCACAGGAGGGTATGGTTAGTTCAATATGTTCCTCCAAACCCAGCAAAGCCCCTTGATCTAACAGCGTAAAATACATTTAAAAAGATTATAGATCTATTCCATCTTAGACATACTTTTTGCCTAGTGAGGTCTAAAGTGGCAGGATGATGTATTCCTGACCCAGTTTTAGTAGTTCACTGTTTCAGGAGAAGGGTGCTATCTAATACTATTGGACTATTGAGTCCACCTCATGTTTTATGCAAAGTGAAGTTACTAAATGTGAAAGAGCAGGTCACACCTATAGAGAAATTGTGAAACGATGAAATGCCAATCACTGATGACTGTCCTTTGAAAAAGTGCTGTAAAGGCAGTACTTTGACAGTGTGACACAGGTCATGTTTTGAAGCTGCCATTTCAAAGCATGCACTCTCCACTTCTCTTTCAATAACGCAATAACAAAACCTGAGAAGTTCAGAGATGTAATTCTCATGCACGTAGATTTGGCTACCATTGTGCATGCTGCTGTTCCTAAGCATTAATTGGGAAGCACATAGTGAACCCTTAACAATGACTTCCCAATATCAATGTATAAAGGTTCAGAAAAAAAAGTGACAGAAGAGGTTGTGGTAGACATCCAAGTACAAGCCACAGATGATCAATGTGAAATTCTTCAAGATTTTTTAAATTAAGGTTTAAAGCAATTAAAATAACCCTATGATTATTAATCACAATTAATCACATTGATGAACAATCATATAGTGAAATCCATAAACACACAGACAATTTCAACAAGTAAGAAGAAACTCGGAAAGTAAACAAAATTTGGCTACCAGTACTGAAGAATACTAAAAACAAGATTCAAAATATGCCAATGAACACCACCTAGACACTGGAGGTCCCTCTACAGGGAAGAGTACAATGGTTTGCTAATGTATTTAACACACTGTCATCCACGTCCCCTGAGTAACAATACACTCTGGGGATATCCCATTTAACGACAGGCCATCACACAGGCCAACTGTAACACATGCAAATTGCTCCCTCCCACCTGGGGACTACACAAGTATATCTGCTCTGTCTCACTTCCATGTCACCAGATCCTCTGAAGCTGCCAGCCACAGATGCAGGCGAAATGTCAGGAATAAGATCAAGTCATTTGAAGTGTGGTGCTGGAGGAGATTTCTATGGATACCACAGACTGCCAAAAAGACGAATAAATTTAAGAGCAAATCAAGCCTGGACCCTTCCTAAAAGCCAAAATGGCTAAACAGAGACTATCCTACTTTTGCCATATCATGAGACAACAAGATTCTCTAGAACAAAAATGATAATGCTTTGTAAAGTGCAAGGCAGTAGGAAAAGAAGAAGACAACTTTACAGATAGATCAAGTAAATAAAGGAAGCCACAGCCCTGAGTCTGTAAGACTTGAGCTGTTGATGACTAGCGCAGTCATAAGTCAAAGCCAACTTGAGACCAAGCAACAGCAACGGTGTGCATTGACACAAAGTATTTACAACAAAAGAGGATATAAGGAAGTATCTCTGCAGGTGGTTACAAGTAGGTATGATTTCCAACATATTAGCAATCTAGAATTGCTTCTGGGATAAGGTCCGCTCAAAAAAAATGCTGCACTAGGCAAACAATACAGCACAGACACCTACCTTCCCTCCAGCAGTTCTATGCACAGAAGTTAATCGGAAAACATTTACCTCAACGCTGCAAACTAGACAGTGTCATTCATTGCATCTGAAATCAGCAGGCCAGTGTAGGGGTAGAAGGAAGGGCATGTGGCTCACACAGTTTCATCCTTCATTAGAAGGGAATGGTTAGAGAGCCCATGAGAAATATCCAGGGGAACTGCCATTTATTGTCTGAGGTAGTTCACTGTGCCTAATGGCAAGGTTAGCCTTTCCTATAATATATGCTGTTTTCCAAATTGTGCTAAGCCTCATTCTACCATATAATTACACACACTATAAGGTAGAGTGCTGAAACTGGGATTAGAAGTCTCATAGCAAACAAAGTGTAGTCTGATGTGGCTCAGGGCCCAACGGCATAACTTTCTGTGTCATTAGTACAATTTTCGCTGGAATAATTTTTCCTGTCCCTGTCCAAAATAAAGGCCTGTATGAAGTTGGAATACTGTCATTTCACAGCCCAACATAACAGTACATATTGACAAACCATAATACAACGTAAAATGCTGTTGAAGGAAAATGCAGAGGCTGTGAAAGCTGATAAAGCTAGTCCCATGGGCTTTGAATTAAGTGCTATTTATTGTGTCCTAAGCAAGAAAGCGGTATAACTTTAGAGAAGAATGCAGATTGCTACCATTTTGTGGCTCTTCCTCAGAGGAAAAGAACACTGAGATGGTTATATTAAGTATTACATCTGCTACACATCTTTCAGTATGCTCTGAACACTGTTTTGGCAGTTCCAAAGGTACATAGCCCCTAGTGGGAAATTCTGCCTGAAGCTACAAATTAGATACTCCAAATTCTATCCCTAACAAGCACGTGACAGATACACACAGTTACAATTAGAGATTATTACTGTCAGGTACTAGATACATAGACAGGTAGGTAGACAGACAGATATAAGAGACAACTTGGAGAGTTTCCAATTCCACACAAAGAACATACATAAATATACAAAGGTTGGTAAATAAATAAATACAAATATAACTGAACAAAGGTTGGCATATAAATACTCTGAACAAATGAACAAATGAATGAATAAAACAAAATCAGAGAAGATAATGTATCCTTTAGTACATTTACATAGAGTCATTGACAATCTCTTCTACATGGATAGATTTATTCAATGCCACATTAGATTATCCTTAATGCCTAGACAGAAGTGAGTACAAGCCAGACTCTGCAAAATCTCAAAATCTTATTTGCAGGCAAAGAAATTGGGGAGGCAAAAAAATATTAGTCTTAATCTTCTGAATACCCTCAACTGTAGGAGACCCACTAAACTGGTGGGATTTATATAAATGTTGAGACCCAACTGTTGATTCAGCAGGTTTTCTTTAGGTGGGATTACCAGTGGGATTCAGGCTATTTTTTTGCTGGTTTTCTAGAGATGAGGTTGACTATTAGCTGAGGCAGTGGCACAGACTTTTCTGTTTTGTTTTGTTTTGTTGCTACAGCTGTGTTAGAAGACTGCCCACCATTTTGACATGTACAATTCCCCCTTCATATTCACAGGTTTGACCTTTGCAAATTTGATTATTCATGAGGCACGTGCTTGCCTCCTCCCCAATTTTCCTCCTCCCAACCCTTGCATTCCTCATCCCAGGCTTGTCAGGATTGTTTTTAAAATGGAGTGGGTTTTTTTCCCCTTTTGGGTGAACAAAGCCCCCTCCCACTGCTGAAGGCATGATCTCTCTGCCATGTGGTTGCACATTCTGCTGTGTATGGCTGCTGATTGGTCAGGTGCTTCTTTCTCAAGATGGCCACTGGAAGTAATTAGAACCCCAGAACTCCCCTCTTCTCTGTCTGAGGGGAAAGTACCAGTAATCCTTTTAGGCTGTCTTTTCTCTCCTCACCAATGCTGGCAAAGAAATGGGAGGGGGAAGCTTGGGAGAGAAATGGGAAGGGAATCGTGGTAGGAGTTATTCACAGTTTTTCCACTTTTGTGATGGAGCTTATTAAAATTACTAGAAGTGTACTTAGAATGCAAGAACAGAAATGTCTGATATGTTTATATATAATACCCAGCTCCTATGGAAGCCACAAGCATTTGGAAGAACTGTTCTTACTGAAATACTGAAATGGCCAAGATCCCAAAGAAGTCCATGTGCAGGCAGAAGGCACTTCAGTACATATATGAGTGAATAGCCAGTTTTTCTCTCTGGGTCTATTTCTCCACAGCATCTTGAATGCTGCTCTGGAATGCCTCCCTGACTTTTCATCTGCTGACCTCTGAAGAGGTGAACTTAAAGGGGCCTGGGATGCCACAGGCCAACCTCAAAAATATCACTAGCGATTCAGCATTTTGAGGGAAACAATATTAGGAAATGGAAGTACTGTTTAAAAAATTATGGTTACTATCTGAAGGAAATTTTCCATAGTTGTCTTATTCTCAGAGGAAGGGGATTGAAGAAAAGATATCCTGAAAGCTTCTAAGGAAACAACACCCGTTAAGTAATTTCACCTCAGCTTTGTCCATGACTCTGGCTCTTTTTGCATGCTATTCATCATACGAAAGGGCCTCCAGAGTGTCACGCTATTGCAAGGAGCATTTCAGATGACGTCCTCACAATTGCACAATGCTGCTGGAGCCAGCAGGCGCCAATCATGCACTATATCATTTTCGGCTTTTAGCCGAAAATTGTGCATGATCGCGCAACACTCTGGGGCCCCATGTGCACTTACCCTGCGTGCAGAGCTCCAGAGCCACGGCAGTCGCGCTTCCTCCCCCAGCACAGCCTAGGAAAATACCCAGCTGCACTGTAGAAGGAAGAGGTGGAGCCCTCATGTTGCTTGCTGGCTGGCCGGCTGGCAAGCAGCTCCTGTGGAGCAGAAGCAGCAGGGATGTGAAAGCCTCATGGAAGAGGCTGCTTGTGTGATCCCCGCGCGACCGCGCTGGATGCAGGTAGGTTGCGGAAAGGGCCTCTGTTCTTTAAGCTGCACCTGAAAGCACAAACACAAGCCATATTTTTTAAGGCAAACCCACAAAGCATGGAACATTGGTCTGAAACAGAATTATAATAACAGATAGCAAACCCTTCTGAGCCAATCTTTTCAAAATAGGTTTCTGGCATCCTTTCTCACTTTATTCATTCAAATTTCTGATTCTCAGTGTTGAGTTCTCAATTTAATATCTAACTGAATGATTCAAAATGGAGACCAAACAAAGACCACAACTTTCCTTTTGGTCGAGCAAATGAGATGAGGTGGTATAACAAGTCTGTCTTTGTTCTTCATCCCACACTAAATATCAAGATATTTTTCATCAGATAAGCAATACAGAACACAAACTGTGGTGTTAAGCTCTCACCCTTTCTTGTGATCTGCATTCACACTAAGTTCTTCAGGAATAATAAAAAAAAGAAATATTAATGCAAGTCTTGTAAGGAGAAATGAAAAAGACTTTTGTTGGAAGTTAAGATTATCAGTGAAAGCATCTGTTTCGCACCTTGAAAAAGTTGTCGCAAGACAAAATACACCTTGTCTCAGAAATTCACACATTTGGTGAGGCTTGTGGTATATTTCAGATAAATAAAGCACAGATAACTTATTTTACATTTTAAAAATGGTTACAGTTGTAATATCTACAAAAATATGCTTTAGTGAATATGAAAAATCTATGAATAAATGCAATCCTTTGTAATGCTGCCTAAGAATACACATATAAGAGGAAAAATATGAAAAATGTGTGTATATTTCCATGTGGGAGGTTAAAAGAAAACTCATTGCCTGAAGTGGACAAAAGAGGAACTGAGAATGTAAGTGGGATTCAGAGAATGCTGCAAAAAAGGAAATACGTCTTGAGATTGAAAAAGATGGTCTTTATTTCCTAAAAAAGGCCAATGTATCTCCCTAGAAGCCAAGATGACTAAACTGAGGCTATCATATTTTGGCCATATTATCATGAGAAGGCAGGACTGACTAGAAAAGACAGTAATGCTTTGTAAGGTAGATGGCGGTAAGAAAAGAGGAAGACTGCATTACAGATGGATAGACTGAATCAAGGAAGACATATCCCAGAATCTGCAACACCTGACTGGGGTGGTTAATGATAGGATGACTTGAAGGTCTCTTTTCCATGGAGTCATCATAAGTCAAAGTAAACTTGATGACAGGAAACAACAAACATTTCGGCCTGAAAATGCTCCTTAGGCTTTCTTCAAAGGACCACTTCATATCATTTTAAGGCTGCAAAAATTTTAAATCAGGATATTCAAAACCAGTTATGGATAGAATGAAAGTCTCTGTGGTAACACCAAGGGTAGAGGTGGGATAGGAAGTGGGACAGGTGGCTGACACGTCCATCTTCTAAAATGGATACAATTTTTCCCAGTAATTCAATGGCTGTAATCTATTCCCAAGGGTCTATAATACCTAAAAGATTTGTCTAGTCCTGGTAAGCAGGAAAAAAGTTACAGTCATTTTCCTATTTCCACTTCTAGTTAATGAGGGGCACAGACATTCAGATATCCTGATCTCTACTGCAGATGAAACACCTAGGTTGTACCAGATGGCCTTCAGATAGGCCTGAGCTCAACATTTTGCAAATTTCTGAATCAGATTCTGAATCTAATCTTATAGCCAATGCACACTCTTAGTTAACATCAGCCTGATTCTGACATATTCCCATATTCTTACTTTCCCAACCCATAGATAAAACCACGAAGATCAAATAGGACATTATGAAAGTATAAGGAGGTAAACATGCTTGCTGAGCCAAGTTCTTCAGAGTCCATAATGGTCTGATTTCATTACTGTTTATTTCCCTAGGTTGATATGATGAATTTTATTTTCACATTGGGCAGATTTGAAATGGAAACACATTTTTAAATCTAAAGGAACCTAGAGACAGCTTTCATCAGATTTGCCTCCTTTCTGTCACATTTTCCCATAATAATGATAAGGCTGTCTTTGAAGTTATTTCATAGAATATCAGGAACAGGTAGAAAGTTCATAGCATGGAGCAGTTGTAAAATGCAGTAATTTCACTTCGTTCATAACCTTGAAGAATGGAGGGGGATTGGCATAATGGAGTAGGGAATTGTTCCTGGTAAAACATGTGTAGTCCTTGAGATGTTCTTGGACTACATTTTCCAACAGCCCATGGCCAGTGATGAAAAGGAATCATGACATCTATAGTCCAAAAACATTAAGAAGGCCACACATGTCTCATCCCTGCATGTTTAAATATCTCCAGGGTAGTCAGGTGGAAATATGGAGGGCGCTTGTTTGCTACTGGTCCAGAAGGTAGGAGCTGAACCAATGGTTTCAAATTACAAGATTCTGCCTAAACACTAGGATAATAGCAAACCTCAGAAGGTGCTTTCTAGATAGAGGCTGGAAGTCTACTTCTCAAAGATGTTTTAGCTATGGATTCCTGCATTGTCAGGAGTTTGGACTAGATGGTCCTTAGTGTTTCTTCTACTTCTTTAATTAGAAAGGCAACATATTTTGAATCTTCAAAAGAGTTTTCAACTCTATATCATGTCAGTTGTTGTTGTTGTTGTTGTTGTTCTGTTGTTATGTACCTTCTAGTCATTTTCAGTTTAGGGTCGCCATAAGAGTTTTCTTGCCAAGATTTGTTCTGAGGAGGTTTGCCATTGCTATCCTATAAGGGTGATAGAAGTTGAACTGTCCAAGATCATTCAGTGTTTTTCCTTGGCCAAGCAGAGATTTGAACCCTGGTCTTCCAGAGTCCTAGTCTAACACTCAAAACCCTACAATATGTTGGCTCAGGCATATGAAGCATATGTCAGCCATATGAGAAATGACAGAGGCATACATTTCTCTATACAGAGGCATGGCGTATACAACTTTGGATCTACACAGTCTTTCACCCCATCCCACCAAGTATTGTGGTCAATTAGACCTTATGAATGGTAGCTGACTCAATAAACCTTCCTATTTGTTGACTGCACAGTAAGATAGAAAAAGTAGATGCTTCTCAGTAAAACAGCACATCATGCAAGAATACTTTGGCATGGCTATATTCATGGCTAGCTCTACCAACAGGCAGGGTGAAGCAACCATCTCAGGAAGCAGGAGCTTGGAGGACAGTACTGGCAGCCTTCTCTGTGCCTGCCCTGAGCCTCTGGTAATTGAATCGTCTCTGTGTGTCCTATAGCCCATCCTGCACCAGCTAATTTACTCTGCAAAAGATTACACCTTTTCCCCCTTTAGTGAGAAGCAAAATATTTATGTCAATATCTTTTAGTGATACATTTTCTGCTGGCAGAAGAGGGTGGAAGCTTTTGAATTATGCGGACATCATAGAGAAGAATGGAAAGATAACTGATGTACTCTGACATACAGAGCAAGTTTACTATTTAACAGAGACCAGTTCGTCATTTTGGAAACAAAGTAACTTCATCAAAAGAAAGATAGCAGTTGAAATACATATCATAAATGGATTAAATGACAGGTTTAACAGTGTTACTTATTTCACAGTTGCCTGTTGTAAGATTGCCACATACCAATCTGTTAACAGCAGTTTGCAATAGAGTTGATGATTAAAAATGTTTTCACTGTTAGATAACCATGTTTTGTATATAGAAACAGTTACAAGCTCTTTTTCCAGATTGTCTCATTAGGAGTTCTTCCAAGGTTGCACAGATTTGCACAAGATCTGCCAATGACCAATTAATACTACCACTCCACTGATACTGTGTGCTTTATATTTCAGGGCAGGTGTGGAAATATGGAAAAGAATCCATTAACCTTACATGTGTATGTAGTATATGTCCTTCCCGTGCCTTTGTGATGGACCACTATGTTATAGAATGCATGGCACCAGCCAGCTTCTGGCTTCAGGACTGGTTACGGGATGGATACAGCTTTGGTTGCCTTGGTGTATGACCTACACATGGAACTAGACGGGGGAGAGTGTCTCTGTTGGTTCTGCTTGACCTCTCAGTGGCTTTCAATAGCATTGACCGTGGTATTGTTCTGGTCCAACTCTCTGGGATGGGACCTAAGGGCACTGTTATGCAGTGGTTCTGGTCACTTATGGAGGGATGAACTCAGCAGGTAGTTCTGGGGGACTCCTGTTCAACTCCCTGGCCATTGGACTGTGGATCCCTCAAGGTTCCATTTTGTCCCCCATGCTGTTCAACATCTATGTGAAACCACTGGGAGAGGCTGTCTGGAGATTTGGGATTTGGCGTCATCAATATGCTGATGACACTCAACTGATTCCATCTGATTCCAAGGAAGTTGTCTTGTTGCTGAACCAATGTCTGTTGTCAGTAATGACTGGATGACAGGAAACAAATTGAAGCTTAATCCAGACAAGACAGAGGTGTTCCTGGTCAGTGAAAAAGCAGATCAGGGAATAGGAACTTTGTCTGTCCTAGATAGAGTTACACTCCCTCTGAAATCTCAGGCTTGCAACCTTGGTGTTCTCCTGGACTCAACTCTGAGCCTGGATGCCCAGGTTTCAGCAGTGATCAGGAGTGCATTTGCACAGTTAAAACTTGTGTACCAGCTGCGCCTGTTCCTTGAGAGGTCAGATCTGGCTACAGTGACACACGCCTTGATTATATCTCAGTCAGACTACTGTAAAGCACTCTATGTGGGTCTATCTTTGGAAATGTTCAGAGACTTCACCAGATGCAAAACGGCTGCCAGAATCCTGACTAGAGCCAGTTACAGGTAACATATAATTCCCTTGTTAAAACAGCTTCAATGGCTCCCTATTCATTTCTGGGCACAATTCAAAGTGCTGGTCATGACCTATAAAGCCCTATATGGCTTAGGTCCAGACTATTTGAAAGATCATATCTCCCTATATGACCCTGCAAGAGCCCTAAGATCTGCTGGTGAAGGCTTTCTCTTGGGCCTACCACTGTACCAGGCTTGCCTACTTAGGACAAAGGAGAGAGCCTTCTCAGTGGCTCCCACTCTGTGGAACTCTCTTCTGCAAAAGACTAGGCTGACCCCCTTCCTGCTTTCTTTTTGCCAGCAAACAAAAACATTTCTTTTCAAGCAGGCTTTTAATAGGTGAGCTGGGGATCTTTTATTTATTTATTAAGCAGCTTTTAAAAACTAAGTTTTTATAATTTTATATGTTTTTAATGTTTTTAATTGTTTTAAATGTTTTTTAGCTTTTTTTTCAGCTGTCCTTGAAGCTGCCTTTGGGTGAAATATGTATATATATATGTATATATATTTCATAGCTATACCTCTGCTATGCAGCTAAGTATCCACAAATTTACATAACGTACACCATGATAGAGGATTCTGACTGTTATTTTCTGTGTAGATTTTTTTTTTCCTGCCTCAAGATGTTTCAGAAAAATGGGCCATTGCAAAATCTATCCAGGCTATTTGAAGTGAAAGACAGCCTGGGCATAGCTATTCTCTCCTCTCTCACAGGGTTTTTCTTTTTCCCACAGTGGTAGCACAGTCTTCCCACTTCATATCATCTGGTATCATGTCAGTCACTGCTCCTTATTTTACTACTCCTTCTGCACTCTCTATATAACCTCTTTCTTTTTCTAGTGCCAGCATGGCAGCTTGCGCAATAAGACTACTAGTTTGGAATAGGCAACAACCTTCTCCCCATTCCTCAGCAAGGAGACAGGCCCTTGCTCCAGTACCACCTCTAAATTGTTCCCCAAAGGGATAGCCACATTGGTGTTGCCTTTACCATTACAACTCCAGTCTCAGGCAGCCAGTTTATATCTCCTTCTAAAAATGGGGGAGGTGAATATCTGAGTGGGTTAGTTAGCACCTGACTCAGTATATGAGGGAGCCTTTCCTGCAAGAGATGGAGATCTACTAGTGGGAAGCAGTCTGTAGGAGACAAAGGCAGCAGCATCTCTATTATCAGGGTGGAAAGATGGAAATGATGATAATGATGTTGGTTCTCCCCAGTATGCTGACTCTTCTCAAGCTCCCTCAGGCAGCCAGTTTATATTCTCTGTTAAGAAGGTGGCAGGTGGTTATCTGAATGGTTAGCCAAGAGCAGACTGAGCACCTGAGGCCTTGTCCTACAAGGGATGGAGATCTATCAGCAGTTCAAAATTATACTTCTTGTCTTGTTTGTACACAGGCCTAAATATCCTAAAGGCACCAGCCTGGAAGCTAAGCAGGGTCTGCTCTGGTTAGTACTTGGATGGGAGACTGCCATTGAATACCAGGTGCTGTAGACTATATTTCAGAGGAAGGAACTGGCATCTGAGTTTTCTTTGTCTAAGAAAAAACTATGAAATTCATAGGATTGCCATAAGTTGACAGGCAAATTGAAGATGCATGTGCACATACACACACACACATACACCCTTGTTCGTACAAATAGAAGGAGGTTTGGAGTGAGATTACATGGGAGTTCCCCTGTTTAGTGGAAGGTCTGATATTTCTGGATAGAGCTTATAAACATATTCAAATGGCTCACACATAGAAGCTGGCCACCATGTAATCCATTTCTTTGCTTTTTATAGGCTTCCAAATCATTCTCACAGCTTAGCTATACAGCTTGTACACATACCATGGCAAAGCAGGGCACAGCAATAAATATTTGAAATACCCTGCCAGTCATGTAGTCAAGCCAGGTTTTGCAAGGTTGAAGTACGCTATGTATACTTCCATGTTGTTGTTAGCATAATGATGCAATCTACCACCCCCTTCCCACTATGTTTTGTGGGGTTGCATGATGGACAATTAAGATGGATGAATGGATGGGTGGATGGGTGGGTGGATGGGCAATTAAGACCAATTAGTTTTACAAAATTTTTGCGTCTGGTGGAGATGAAAAACTACTAGATCTGATTTGTTGATACTGAAGAAAACATCTGCCAGCATTTTGGGACTCTCGTTGGGGATGTGACCTTGGGAGCTGATGTGGTGAGCACTGGTATATCAAAATTTACTGTGAGACCAATGTATCTTAGTGATTGTCTGAAAAGTTCTACAGTCTACTGCAGATTATGGCAAAGCTTGGGTTCCCATTTTTACCATATACACCTTGTGAAGCCTTTGGAGATGGGAGGAGGAAGAGCGGGGGGAGGACTGTGACTATTTCCTGCGATAGAAACAATTTTGACTTTCATCATGTTTTAGTGGTGATGGATTGGAAAGAGAGGGCTGTACTAGACAGAGGAACTTTAAATAAGCACCATTATGCTTATTACAGCTTGATGGCTAGTTTTCCCAGTTGCCCTGTTGAAATTTATTTAAGCCTGTCACCTGGGTTTCAGCTATAGTTCTGTAGACAGCAGCACAGCAAGTTCACTTTTATAATATACAGGAAACACTCTTGGTCTAGATGCTCAATTTTGAGATCAATATTCTTCAATTATTTAGCATCCTGTCCTCACACAGCAGACTCTTGTGTCGTGTTTAATGGGAGAGGAAAACTATGAGGTTGTTGATCTGATGCAACATGGCATGACTGACGTGAACACACATTGTCAAAGAGTTAGAGACAAGCAATAAATGATGAAAATGGCACTCAGCAATAGGGTCATATTGTAAACAGGATTTGAGAGAGAAAGAGAAAAAAATCTGGACATAAGGAAAGTGTTCCTATAGTCTTTCTGTCTCCCACTGATCTTTCTTAACTCTCATACACAGTTACATACGGTACCTCTTTCCATTCCTGTATCACTACCACCAGCAGCAATGCCTTTTTCCCCTGTGCGTGCTACAGAAGGAGGAAGCAGAAAGTTCTGCAGCAATTCCCACCAGTTTAGTTGTGATGGCTAGGGGATGAGACAGAGCTAATGGCTCCCTCATTTTAGGGGAGGGGAAGGGAGGGGAGGGGAGGGGAAACACACAGTATCTTCTGCTTGATAGACCAGGCTCCAGGGAGCAGCAATCTGACAGGATGGAATTACTTTCCCTGTTTGTTTGTTTTTTCAAAAAAACTCCTGTCCTCTGCTGAACTGAGTTATGGAAATGCTCTTAGAAAATAGAAAGTCATCAGGACACCTTGACAAGAGAAGATAGAGGATTTCTCTGTGAAGAATTGTGGGTGAGTTGAGAGGAAGGATGCGTGAGGATTTTGTTTCAGTTCATTTGTAGTAAGAAATCATCCACATTTTTTCATACCTGGGATGGAAATCACTTTTTTTTTTTTTTGTTAAGTGGGAGAAATAAAAAACAAATACTTTCATCTCAACAGATTTGGAGGATTGCGTATTTAACTCTTAAAAGCCTGAATTGCATCTCTCACTTTTCAGTTTAGGTTAGTGCTGAATTAGGGTTGTCCCTCCTTCTTCAACCCCATACCAAAGATGCTTTTTGTCTTTAACACCTATATGTCAAGCAAGAGCAACATGGCTTTCTATATCCTGAAAATAGCACTACCTATTGAATCTGGCTGAGGAAGATGAAGGATAATTTTATTTCATTTAAATTTAAATAAATTTCATTTAATTTAAATTTAAACTTATTTAAACTGAAGCATCTACCAAAATTCACAAACTGCATACACTGGACAGAAAAGACTTGAGGTTTTAAAATTTTACTAGAGAGCCTGTACCAAGAAGAGCTTTCTTATTTCTTGGGGGCAAAATAGACAGTACGATAATACAGTACCTTGTGTACAGTGTGTGTTTGACTGAGAGCTGATGTACATGTGCATCTCTCTCTCTCTTTCTGTGAAAAATACGCGTGGACACATACCAAGAGCTGAGCATCCACTTTTGCTTCTTCTGAATCCCTCTGTAGTGACCTAATGTGATGTCTCAGGCAACTAAAAACATATATGTTCATTTCTAACTTCTTTGCTTTACTGTTTTTTGGAGTATCCTCAGAGTTTATACAGTGGGCCCTTGGTATCCTCTAGGGTTTGGTTCCAGTATTTATTTATTTATTAAAAAGTCTCGAAAAGTTGTGGGGCGCTGATAGAATTTTGTTTTTCAGTCCTCTTGTGTGGACTGCAACTGGTAGTCCTTCAGAATGACCCATCTCAGAGAAAGAGAGAGAGAGAGAGAGAGAAAGAAAGTTTCAATCTATTAGAATTTCCTGTAGAAAGCTGAACTCCTGAACAATCTTCTTTCTCTTTCTCTGCCTCTCTCTCTTTCTTTCTCTCTCTCTCCCCCTTCCTTCCCTCTCTGACACACACAAGGTTTTCCCTCAAAACTAAAGGAGCAAATGTGATTACAAATGGAAAACGTGCTTACCTTTGCCAAGAACAGATACAGCACAATGATTAGCTGCTTTCTAATTCATTTCACTCTGATAGCCTTGCATAATCTATGTTCAGCTCAGGACATTGATTTCCACAGTGCCCTATAATGTGTTTTGCCGCTTTTTAAAGAGATTACCAATAATACCTACTGAGATAAAAGATAATACAGTGATTTGGATGGGAAGGTCTCAAGTTTGGAAATCATTTTGTTCTTTCACAGTCCAGCTGTGTAACTCTCTTGAAAAGTTGACTAGAGCATGGTAGCAGTGAATCTACCTCCCCCCACTTGGCTTCCGTAATTGATTAATTAATTGTGCTGTATTGTGGTTTACTAGGACAGTGATTGATAGTCTCCAGACAGAGATTACTGACTTCTGTAAAGTTATTCAATTTGTCTGCTCTGGGATTTCACTGAGTACAGATTAGTCCAATACCAGCAGAGGCTTGAGTGCCTGGCTAATCTTTCACTGCCAACACCAGCAGAAATGTACTCTACAATTATTTAAAGCCATGTAATCATAAACTAGAGCCATGTAATCATAAACATGCACCAAGATTTACACCAGTGCCATGACAAGGGAAGGTTCTCTGGGAATGGGTACAGTACTTTGTTTGCCAGCTGCAATTTACCTTTCATTCAACTGAACATAGACATTGGTGGCATAATTGCTAGATGGCTGCTGGTCTACAGACTAAAGTACTATGGGAGGAAGAGAGGACTGTGGTAGATCTAGGGTTGCAAAAGTTTCCAAAATCCCTCCCCCTCCCCCAAAAAGCTGGAAAATAGCCAGAAGTCCACTTTTTGATATGAATGTTTGTTTCTGAAGTTGAACACTGGAATGTGTGTGTGTGTGGGGGGGTGAAACTGATTTGAAAGGCTATTGCTGCTTCCAGAAAAGGCAGTTCATGTTCTTGTTGTTGTTAGTCAGAAAAGAGGCATCCCACTGAGGCCATTTCCGCACTAGACTGTAATAGTGCCATTATTTCACTTTCAACATCCTATGGAATCCTGGGGTTTGCAGAGCCAGCCGGCCCCTCCCTAAACTGCAAGTCCCAGGATTCCATAGGATGTTGAAAGCGGAATAATAGTGCTGTAACAGTCTAGTGCAGAAATGGCTTCAAAAACAAATTTAGAGGGACAAACTTTTACCATACTTGCACTAGGCCATGGTGCTACTACCACAAATTAGCCAAGGCATGATAAGGAATTTGTTCCAGCTGCATATGTAAAAGGGAAAAATAGTATTACAAAATTATATAAAAAAACCCCCCAAATAAACAGCTGAATGGTACATTTTTTTTTCACAACTCTCAAGCCTGGCAGGTGAATATCCAAGACAGGGTCTTCTCAGTTGTGTCACTTAAGACCTAGAATGGAATGGGTTTAGATTGGAACAGTAGAACATGAGAAGAAAAGGTTGATTCTTTCTTTATGTAGTAGCTATCTCAAAAAAAAAAATGTGTTCTTTTCTGTCTTGCAGATGGAAAAAGTAAACAGGATGACACACAAGCACAGAGTCAAGGAGGAGGAAGGCACTTCATGGGCTATTCAATCCAAACTCAATGCAGGATCTTCGGCTAAAACATCCAAGTGGTTAGCTGTCCAGCCTCTTTTTGAAGACAACCAGAGATGTTGGCCCCATTAATTGTGCTGTATGGGCACCAGTGGGAGGGATTTTTGTTCCTCTCTCCACATACGAGCTTGCCTGTGTTTTCAGATGCCCTTCTCTCTGCCTCACCACTGCCACAGGCATATCTGGTAGGAACAGAGGAGAATGCCTTCTCAGGGGTTGATCCTAGGCTCTAGATCCCAGGTGAGTGCTAGACCAGCACTTTCCTTTGTTAACTAGGTGCAGGCCTGATTTTTCCTGGGGTCATGGTCTTTAATAATGTGCTGTGTTGTCTATATTTGCTGTTTTTCATTTCATGGACAAGATATATATTACTTTTAATTCTGTTGATATTTTAACTATATTTTAACTTTTGCATAATGTGTGCTTTTTTCTGTGTCTGTTTTAGGTTTGCAAGATTGCTTGAGTCCCACAGCTAAGGAAAAGGCAGGAAATAGGAGGAAGAGGGGGTGGGCAAAAACGGTAACAACTACAACAGTCAGTAACTGATACATGTATGTATAAATCTTCCTCCCATGTGCACTGCAGTTTGATCAATATCCTTCATAAACCTGAACTTTAAAACAACTACCAAACTATACTGAGCTGTACACTACAAATTAAATTTAACAGCAATTTAATGTAATACAGCTTAGTCTAGATTATCTGAAATATTATATCTCCCTGTATGAACCTGGCAGAGCCTTATAGTCCTCAAATGAAGGCTTTCTCTCAGTCTTTCCACTTATTAGACCACAAACTGAACATGTCATCAGTGTGATACGGCAGCTAAAAAAGCCAGTGCAATTCTAGGCTTGATCAATAAAGTACAGTGTCTAGGTGAAGGAGCATAATAGCACCACTCTGTTCTGCTTTGGTCACCTGGAATACTGTGTCTAGTTCTGAGCACCACAATACAAGAAAGATATTGACAAGCTGGACCATGTCCAGAGGAGAATGACCAAAATGGTGAAAAGCCTGGGAACCACACTCTAGGAGAAGAAGCTTAGGGAGCTGGGTATGTTTAGGCTGGAAAAGAGCAGGTTAAGAGGTGACATGATGGCCATGTTTAAATATTTAAAAGGATGTCATATGGAAGATGGGGCAGGATTGTTTTCTGCTGCTCCAGAGACTAGAACACAGAGCAATGGATTCAAAGTACAGGAAAAGAGATTCCACCTAAGCATTAGGAAGAACTTCCTCACAATAAGAGCATGGTGGTCTCTTTCTTTGGAGGTTTGTAAACAGAGGCTGGATGGCCATCTATTGGGAGTGCTTTGATTGCATATTCCTGCATGGTGGGGAGTATAGACTGGATTGCATTTGTGGTCTTTTCCAGCCCTATGATTCTATTATTCTATCACAGGCCCATCTGGTGAGGACATGGGAATTAGCCTTCTCAGTGGCTGCTCTCAGCTAGTGGAATTCCTTTCTACAGGAAACTTGGCTGGCCTCCTCATTCTCCTCTCCTTTCACTGGCAAAGACATTTCTTTATTCAAATCAGCTTTTAATGATTGATTGCAGAGAGCCTTTTATGGTGTATATGTGCTGTCTTTTTAACATCATAGTTATGCTTTTAAAATGTTTTTATACCTTTTTAAATGCTAGGTGGCATTTTAATGTGATGCTTGTTTAATTGTGTTAGGATATTTATTTTTTAAATTTTCAGGTATTTAGCCAATCTTGTTTTTAAACTATGTAAACTGCCTTGGGTCCCATACCAGAAGAAAGGTGGAATATTAAACAAACAAACAAACAAACAAACAAACAAAATATTAATATGCTTAATTACATTATGGCAGGTTGTTATGTAGGAATATGTTCCCAAAGGTTTCATGTAACAGTTGTGTAAATGATGGAACCAGACTGTCCTGCAAGGTAAAAGAATAGTTATTTCTTCAAAAATCCAGAAATCGATCAGGTGAACTTTTTCCTGACACAGAGATAATTGATGGGGCTTGCCTGCTGTTATAAGTCTTTGTGTATATGTTTGAACTACCACTTTCCTGTGCTGTCTGTGGGATTATGAGAATTGTAGTCCCCAAAAGTAATTTTTGTAGATTCTGATGTAATAAGCCTGAGAATAAAATCTATCATTCCAAAATATTTGTACTGCACAATGAAACAAAGACTTTCAGTTTACTTTTTTACCTTTAACATGGAAATGATATAAAAAAAATCAATATGTGAACTTCAGTTTGGCATCTGAGCCCGAGGAACTCCTTGTACTGAAATTCCTTCTACAATCAAAAGTTACACAGCCTCTTCTTTTGTCTCTTGGTTTTACACAATAACCTGAAAGAATAATTCAGCCTGACCAGCCAGTTCATGTGCATGCAGCCAGTCAAACACACAAAATGTCTCCCTCAGAGCTGTTACTTTGGCAAAGATGTTGCTACTCAAAACCACATAGTTGAAAATCAGGACATCATGTGGGTAAGCCTCCTCAATTTGTCTATGTGTTCTGAATATTCTAAACAACTAGAAGTAACCTCAACACATGGAATGAAGCCTGAATCTGGCACTGAAAAGAGACATCTTAGGGAAATTCAGAACCTTCTAAAGACATCAGATGCTTTATGATGTGGCCCACACCAAACTGGGTTCCTTTTTGAAGTTTCAGTGGTGCTTTGGAAACACAGTGAGATACAGAAATACTGACAGTGTGTACAAAAGCTAAGATAATGGCATTTCCCTGAATGTTTGAGAACCATAACCCTTCTTCGTTTGATTTGGAGCCTCTCTTTCTAATCAAAGTGTGGAATGAATTCCAATTTGGGAAGGATTCTTAAGGCCTCCAGTTCAGACCAGGATTCAGTTCCCTGATCAATCATGGGTGACCTTGGTGTGTCACACACTCCCTGGAAACCTCATCATAGGTTCATCATGGACCTTTTCTGCATGTTACCTTATCGCGGAGGTGGGGGGTGCCATTTGCGCAAGCAGGTTCTTGCGCGAGGTGCTCTCTTTGCTGCTCCTTCATCCTGCAGCTGGCTTCCTGGTCGCGTGACTGCCCTGCCCCTTCCTTCCGCAGTGCAGCCTGGGAGCTGTAGGCTGCGCTGGGGGAGGAAGCGCGAGCAGCGCGCCTGGGATGATGTACCGCAGCACAGGTAAGTGCACGCGGGCCCCAGGAGCCTTGTGTGACTGCGCTTTTCGGCTTGAAGCCGAAAATGAAAAGGTGCATGCGCGGTTTGCATTAGGCTCATGAGCGTTGCGTAAATGGGAGTGCGTTGTACAGACCGCCACTCCCATTTATGTGATTCTCAAGGGGCCCTCTCACAAAACAAACTGCGTGTGAAAAGGGCCTTAGAGTTGGCATAAGTCAGAAACACCTTGAAGGTATGCAACAACAATAACCTTTAGGCCTGAATTCTGGCAGTGGGCAGACAAAAAACAGAATGGGGCCAAAGTGAATTGGGAAAACTGAGATTTATTTCTAGCGAAATTGCACATTTCCACACTGTGCTCATGAAGTGCAGCTCACTCCTATGTATGACCGTTCAAGCACACTTTCCAGTACTTCAGATTCTTGAGCTGCCTACCAGAATCAGTTGCATGCAAGAGTTTCCTGGATTTTAAACAACCTTTATCTCCAGTCCACTGATGAGAGAGAAGAGGTAAAGAAGCTTGTGAGCCAGTTGAAGTGTCCTCATGAACCATATCCCATCCTACACATTTGTAATGTAGAGGAATGGGACTGTGCATTCTAGCTCTCTTCCACATATCCTTCTGTGCATTATGGATATAAATCATCCATTTGTTTTGTTCTCAGCCAGGGCCCTCTTCTATTAGGTAGGCCAACAGGGTCTGAACATGCAGAAGAAGAGCAACCCAGTGTCAAAGAAAGACACAGGAAGAAGTGGCTGGCCCAAACCCTCTAACTGTCATGCAGCTGCAGTGAAGGTCTTCTCAAGGGAACGTCTTCTGAGAATGACATAATTAAATGTATTATGGCCTTTTCTGCACTTTGTTTTTAAAACGGCGCAGTGTGTCTTCCAGCGAGGACGTTTGCACTTGGGGGCGAACTGGGTCCGGACTACTTTCTGTAGTTTCGGACTTCAGCCTGCTCCAGAACGACCAGAACTGGTGGTTCTCCATGCTATTGAAAGACCGCTTAAAACAGGTCTTTCAATAGCCCAGCACGCCCCAGTCCGTCGCTGTGTTCCTGTGAAGATCTGCACGCTCGCACAAGCGCAAGGCTGCAGATCTTTCAGGGGCGGGCTTCTGGCTGGCAAGCTTCTCCAGCTAGTGGAGAGCCTCCACCTACTGGAAGCGTCCGTTTTCGTTCCCGGAGCAGTGTGTAGCGCGGGCACACACTGCTCCGGATCAGCGTGGATCGTCGGAAGGAGTGCACCAGTCTGGTGAATAACAGACTGCCCCATTTTCTTCCCAAAGTGCACAAAAAAGCCCTAAGGAAGCCTTCAGCACTAGGCATTTGAAACAACTCACTAGGCAAATGCTCACTAGGCATTTAAAACAACACCCATCCTGACAAATCTCTGTTTGGAGGCTTCTCTGGCCCTTTTGAACTCTAGATTTGATTTAAGACTGTTGGTTGTTTTACAGCTCTATTTGTTGCTGAGTCTGTGTATTTTGATGGTGGTTACCAATCCAGTTTCTAATTTGGAATTGTTATCAGTTCACATTCTGCTCTTTTCCCCTGAGAAGCCTTCCTGATCTTCCAGTAACTAAATTGGCTTCCTTCAACCTGCCCATCCACTGTACTTACAGCCAGAGCAGGAGTTTTTATGTAAAGCACACTATTTTTGTAGAACATAATACTGTTAATGCTGCTGCTGAAAAAAGCACTGGCTTTTTTGTTCTCACAAAGGGACAAAAAAATGAAAGTTGAAGAATGAAGTTGTCAGCAAGGCAAGTGGGCCTTGCATTTTTGGCAGACAAATGCAGGGGCAGCCATCTTGATCATCAGACAAATTCCAAAGCCCATATTGCTGTAATACCTCTATTAGTCCAGCCCAAAATGCACAAATTTCTCTGTGCAAGCCTTAATATGCACACTTCTTCATTAGGCAATGATGTCAAAATGGTTCAGAGAAAACAGGAGGAAAAAAAATGATGGTTTACAGTCATGTAGTCTGATGTTGTTTTGAAACAGTATGGGATGAAAAGTTCACAGATAATGCAAGAGTTTTGGAGAGTTTAAATAGTTGTTTATCTCCTATTTGCAGATGAGAGATACCAGTAGCAAAAAATTGTGGACTAGATGGCGTACACTGTGGCCTTCATCCTATCCTACATATCCCTCAAAGGCCTTGAGCCCACTGAGAATGGCCAAGGCAGTAAAAGAAGAGCAATAAAATTAGATGCTCTGTTTGAAAAAATAACAACAGTAACACTGAAAATTCCAAAGCTTCCTCTGTCTGGTACAAAGCTCACAGTCCCTTTTATGAGATAAAACCATCTGAGTTCACTTTGCTTCTTCTCCTATATCTTTGTCCATATTCAAGTGAATGTGTTCTAAATTCTCTGCATTGTTGGAAACCCAGACAAAGAGGAATAGAATGACTGAACCTACACCTGCTATTGCCCTTTATTGGCAAAAGCCTCAACCTGAGATGTAGAAAGCCATTTCTGGTGGGAGCCAAAGAGATATCACTGCCTCAGATGGATCAGTGGTTTGATCATATATAAACATAAAAACCTTTGTTTTTATGTCTGTATATGATACTTTACGAGCTCCCCCCGCAACTGTCCTCATTTGGCAGAGACAGTTCCAGTTAATCCTCTGTCATCCAACTCTTCCAGACACTTTAAAAATGTCCTGGTATCTTTCTCCTCCTTCTCCCACTTTCCCCTTTATCCTTAGTTTACTTCAATTGGTGAAATGATAATAGTCAGGCTGATTTGTTTGCCAGCACTGAGGCCTGGAAATATGCCTATAGAGTACATAGAGAATATAACTTATAGAGTATAACATATAAAGTGTAAATTAGGAAGTAGAAAACCTTGTGTATTAGAGAATGTGTGTGCTACTGGACAAGAGAATGTCCAGTAGATCTGATCCCCTAGTGTTGTACTGGTTGAGGTAGTTAGGATGGTAGCAGTCATAGCAATAGCAGTTATATTTCTATACCACTTATCAGTGCTAAGCACTCCCTAAGTGATTTACAATGTTGTAAACTAATTGTCCTCAACAAGCTGGGTACTCATTTTACCAACCTATAGAAGGATGGAAGACTGAATCAACCTGGAGCCCTGCAAAATCAAACTCTCAGTGTTGTGACTGCAGCACCAGCTTTTAACCATGCACCACCAGGGGACTTTTAATGGTAGACAATCAAAGGCCCCAAACAGACCCAGAGTGATGTCATATTGAGGGGCCTTTCTGCTCTACACTGTTATAGTGCTATTATTCCACTTTCAATATTCTGTGGAATTCTGGGGTTTGTAGCTTACTGAGGCCAAAAGACTCTCTGGCTTAGAATTCTAAATGCCCCTCTCTAAATTGCAACCCCCAGAAGTCCACAGGATGTTGAAAGTGAGATAATATCACTGTAGTGTGGAAAGGCCCAAAGATTTCTGCTTTGGTGTGATGATATAAATGAGGCACCATCACATCTTTGTTTTGATTGGACAGCTGATAGGCTGGGCAGAGGCTAGGGAGAAACTAAAAGAAGGCAAGAGGAGATACAATCTGACTTCTTTGTCAGTCTTCCCTATATGAAGAGAAGGCTGCAGTGTAGCCTTCTAGCTGAAAATACTGTTTCTATTTAATAACCAATCCAGACTCAAGGATATTAACTTGTGGAAGACTATAATGTCATGAATGTATGGTGCCTTTCTTGCAGTGCAATGTAATATGATGAAAGCAATGCACCCAGACATTGGCCCTTTTCGCAGCACCGCTTTTTGCACAACAGGGGAGGGCGGCTCGCGCGAGAAGCCTCGCCTGAAACGCCGTCGCTTCCCTACTTCTCCTTACCGCACCTGGGCTTCTGCTGTTGCGTCCGTCGCTCTGCAGCCCCAACCCTAGCTTCCACAGCGCAGTCTGGGAGCTGTAGGCTGCGCTGGGGGAGGAAGCGTGACCCGGCCGGTTTGTCCGACGCACCGCTTGCCGGTAAGTGAGTGAGGCCACCGCGAGCATTGCGCGAGCGTGGTTTATTTTCGGCTTAAAGCCGAAAATAAAAAAATATGCATTCACCCCGCTTGAGCCTCATGAGTGCCGCACAAATGGGAGTGTGTCGTACGGAGTGACGCTCCCACTCCCGCGAGGCTCAAGGGGCTCTTGCATGAAAGAAAGGCCATGAGTAAAGGGCCATTGTCATGTCTGTCTTTTTCCCTAATGGGAAAAAATTGTGTAACTGTGATTGCATATAATAAATAGTCTAACAGATTACTAAAGAGCCTGCTCATTTCCCCCATGAATATCCTGAGATTCCAATGCTTAAGAATTCTTCAGTAGAGTGTTGATATTAACTCTACCTGTCTAGTTTTCAACACCGTCACAAGTTGGTCATGTAGGTGGCTAGAAGGTGATAATGGGACCCCAGACAGAATACAGATTAACTGACAAATCACAAAGGACTTCCAGGCCCTCAGTCTAAAGAGATGAGGTGGGGAACCACGTGTATTTCAGCAAACTGAATTCAAACTGCAGAACTAATTTTTTGTCACAGGTTGAGAAGCATGATGGGACCTGTTGTTACTCCTGGCTTCATATTTTCCCACCACTAGAGGGTGAGAACGCAAAGCTGCTTGTAGTTGTTTAGTCTAGCTTTCTGTGAACGCTTCCCATGTGAAACCTAAACGTATTCAAGGTCTTCTGCTGCCTGTAGCCGCAACATTGTTATGGTTAAGGGAACGCCTTGTTATTGAATATGTATACCTAAAAACACGGCTTTTGAACCGGCTGTGCCTTTTTCTTGTTTCCTTTCCTTTCTGCTCTGGACGAGGAGATGGCTCGCTGCGCTGTAACTTAATAGTCTGCTACTTGATCTATTGCCCGCAATAAAGACTGTTAGCCTGCTGCCTCGTGTTGGCTGTGATGTTTTTCCTATTGATGGTAATGCCCCTGGCGGGTTTTTCAACATTTTTACTCATATAACCCAGGGGAGGGGAAGGAGAGGAGGAGTAGATTCAGACAAAATCAAAATGTAGCCTCTCCTAGCTTGTTTGTTCTTCTTCATTAATAACTTTTTCCATCTTGACAATACTATAATGATACTTGCCCACAATTGGACCAGTTTCCATTCGGGAACTGTTGAAAGGTACATAAATAAGGAGCGCAACTCAGAGCCAGTATATTCATTGGGAATAGTGACAGCAACATAGGCCAGACCTTACTATGTAGGATTAGATCCAAAGACTAATGTATTTAATATATATATATATATATATATATAAAAGTAATGTTTTTGCCACAAATTAATTCAAAGTTCAAATGAAATCGACCTCCTGTCTTGATAAAAATAAAAGAAAGAGGGATATTTTAACACATCTGTTAAAAAGAGGCTCTCTTTGATCAATAATAGCAAGCCATGACTCAATCTCTTTAAAAAGTTTGGTGGTTGATATCCCCCCTCCCGCTTTTTGCAAAGGCAGTCAAACAATACTGTTTTCAATAATTCACCAAATAATCTCTAATGTCTTAAAATTTTTATGGGGCTTCGGGTTTTCTAGTCAGAATGAGCCTTTTATTTTACATCTTCCAAGCCTGGGACAAATCAAAGCATTCATTATACAGCAAAATGTACAGCGCAACAGAGCTTTTTCAGGGATGGGGACAGAGGTGAGAAGAGAAGACTGTTTGCTTAAAGGTAGTTTTGAAAAAAAAAGGGGGATTTTTTTTCCATTTCAGAAACCCGTTCAAGATAGAATGGCAAGAAAACATCTCCTCAACTCAGGGCTCATCCAAACTAAGCAACTGGGGCTGATTTAGTCAGCTACTTTTAATGTCATTTTGGGAGGCTTTTTCCCATTTCCACATATACACACTCATTTAAAAATAAATAAATAAAATGCAGTGGGGAGAGATAGGAATAGTCTCTTCCCCCATTCTCTTTTCCTTTCTCCTCAGTTTATGCTAGAAAGTTTTTTTTTTTTAATCTTCTGCTGATAGGAACAAAAAGAGCCAGGAAAGGAGGGGAGGAAACCCAAAATGTCTTGGAAGTACCAATGTGTCTTCTGGATCTTGGAAACAATGGCAGTAATTGCAGGAGTGAAAACCATGATCTCTCAATATATTTGGCAAATCTGGATGAGTTCTTAGTCTCCGTTCAAGTACCAATCTAGATTGCCACTTAATTTAGTAATGGACCCAAGGTAGCAAATATGCAGCTTGCATCATTTCTAACTCAAGTCATTTAGTTTAGTGGCACTATCCTGTCAGATAAAGTGGCTCTCTATCTCTCTCACACACTACGCAACATCACCTCCAAGGGAAACTATTCTGAACTTGAAAGCTGCCTTCCATTTCTTCTTTGGAAAATGGAAGCTAAAGAAGAAATACAAATGGAAATGAAAAAATAACCCTTGGCTTTAATGCCATTCATTGCTCTCCCTTCTATCTCTTGGAATATCTGGAAGAATGTGATTGCATTTCTGTACTCTATCCTGAGAAGATGCCACTCTGGGCTGCCACTATTTACTTGCAAAGCAAAAGGAGAATTCTAGTGCTTATGAGCAGATGCCAGCTAGCAGGAGACTAAGCTGTGGGCAGCCAGGAAGATAAACCTTTCCCCTTTCACTACCTTTAAAATGAGAAAGAAAATTAGTTCTTGACGATTTTAAAGAGCACATTGGAAATGTATCATAGCTAGTTTGCAAGGGATTCTGAGACCAATTCAAATGCAGCTGATTATCCTATGGTTTTACATAGCCTACACTCTGGATATTTGAGTGGTGGGCAAAATACTTTAGCAGGGCATCCAAAGTCAGATAGGATGACCTATACTTTGAGCCAGGTTCATGAAATATTTTAAATTAGATCTCATTTTGATGAGACATGCATACCTGTTAAAGGTTGGTCTGGAGTTCCCAGCCACTCTAGTGTCTTAATCACCTAATGTTTTTACATCAAGCTGCCGTTAATATTAACATTTTGGGAAACTCCCCTAGCTGATTTCTTAAGGCTGAGGCTGTATCCACACAGCATGGTTATAGCAGTTCGATATCAGTTTAACTACTATAATTCTGTCCTATGGACTCCTGGGATTTTTGTGAGGTACTAAGAATCCTCGGGTCTGGTTTCTTGAACAATAGTTCTATATCTTCCTGCAAGAGATTCTTATGGAACTACAGCTCCAACGATTCTATAGAATGGAGCCATGCCAGTAAACATGGTATCAACATGTTTTAATTATGTAGTATCTATACTGCCTGAAACAGATTTTTTCCCCCAATTCAGTTGGCAGTGTTGCTCTCAATATTATAATAATAATATTCATTCCTTCTCCTCCTCTCTTACCCACTTCTCCTTATGGATCAAGGTAGTGAACAACAAATTAAAATATGGCAACAAATAAACACATAAAACATCTAAAATATGAACACTAATTAAAAATACAAAATCAGTTAAGAGAGCATAACATCAGTTTAAAAGGCATATATATTAAAAACAATCAATTCATAATTTAAAAACGATCTGGATAGGCTTGCCAGAAGAGATTGGTCTTTATTGCAGTTTCAGACTCAAGACAATATATCCAGCTCTCTTCAGGCAGCCTCCACAATGGTGAGGGGGGCAGCTAAAGAAAGAATCATCTGGCTAATAGTTGTGAGCCTGGTCCAGGCTAGCTGAAGTAAATGTCCTCCAGAAGGCCTGAATATACAAGGTGGATTATGTGGGAGAAGGCAATCCTGTAAGTCATCTAGAACCAAACCATGCAGGCTTTATAGGTAACAACCAACACTTTGTCCAGAAATGAACTTGGAGCAAGTGCAGTGATTTAATATAGGTGCAATGTGATCACTCCAAAATGCACCAGTAACCGATCTGGCTGCCATGTTTTAAATTAATTGAAGCTTTAAAACATGGTACAGAAGTAGTCCAATGTACAGTGCATTGCAAGTCCAGCCTCGAGGTTACCAGTGTATGCGCTGGTATGATACTATAGTTGTATTTCTAGGGTTGGACTTATCTGTTACATTTGGGATGTTTTCATTTCATGCAGCATCCCAACAGAGAGCAGCAATTGATTAACACAGTTAATTGTTTCAGTTACCTCAGCACTGCAGTTGACGAACATCAATAATTGTTCCTTTGAGCCGCCTATCATTGCCTTATAGTTATGCCTTGAATTTCATAGTTTTCTTAAGGAAGGAGTACTCAGATGTGGTTTGCCGTTGCCTTCCTCAGAAATATTGCCTGCAGCACCTGGTAATCCTTGATGGTCCCCCATCTAAAGTCTGACCCTGCTTAGTTTCCAAGATCAGATGGGATCTGGTATCTTCAGGGTATTTAGACAAGCATAGGCAATTGCCTCAGTCAAAATAGAAAGCCATTTGCAGGGAAACCATCATTTGGCAAGCCAGTGCAATTGACCAACATATTAAAGAGTGCTGCAATTCAAACAGGAAGCCCTTTAGTGCGTTTTGTGACACAGTGAAATTGAAATAATAGCCAATTATCTTAATTGATAAAATGAACCTTTTGTTTGCAGCACAAGCATTGGTTTTGCAAGCATTGCAAAGATTAGCTGTCAGGATGAACACCAGTACTGCTACAGAC
Source organism: Iguana delicatissima (assembly GCA_948472985.1). Taxonomy (NCBI): domain Eukaryota; kingdom Metazoa; phylum Chordata; class Lepidosauria; order Squamata; family Iguanidae; genus Iguana; species Iguana delicatissima. The sequence continues at coordinate 642,820 of CAOKZL010000489.1, read as the reverse complement.
ATTAAGCATCACAAATCTTTATGCTTGTCCATTTGAGGCCTGGATAAAAAGGGAATTCACCAGTTACGTACACAGTTGACTCAATGGCTAACCAGTTCAGCATTCAGTTGAGTTTGTATGAGACTGGGGGAAAGAATCAACATATGGAGGGAGGAATGACAGGAGAAGTCATGAAGGAAAGAAACAAATCATAGAGTGAGGAAGATACAGAGTAAGACAGAATAAGAAGGGCAGGAAGTAGTCCATGAGATGAGTGCAGATTCCAGAATAACAAACTAAATCAGGGATGGGAAATTCCATCCCTGTTTTCTCTAGCTACAGTAGTTAATGGTGAGGGCTGACCAGAACTGTAATAAAAAAATATCTTAGGTGGCTACACATTCTTCATTGCTGCCCTCAGTAATTATTTGCGTGCTTAGTTTTCTAATCAGATGAATTTTTCAAAAGGTACTCTATTTTTCTGATGATTTTTAAGTTTCTCAATAGTATTTTCATATTATCTGCTACAGGTTTTCAAGCATACAGCAGGTTGAGCTTCCCAACAGGTAAATATACGAGTAAGGATACAATCTCATGAAGACAAGTGGTTTTCTTTTTTTTTTAATATAATTTTATTAAGTTTCACAAATTAGAAAGGATATTCTCTGACCTGTAATTTTACATGAAATATTTCTGATCTTCCACTCTGATCTAGTCTTCATTTCTAGAAATTCATTCCACTTATTACATTTATGTATCACAATACAATGTTTATCTCAATTGTTTGATCATGCATTTCCCTCTCCCATTCCATGTTATGCTGCTGTTATCCCACTGTCATTTCCACAATCACAATACAGTCATTTTCACTTGACAGTTCCCAGCTATCACCCATGTCAATTGGCCATTCTGCTTTCCACTAATCGTCCATTTCAATCTGTTCTGATTTCTTTTCTTGCCTCTTTTAGATCTTCTGATATCTTTTATACTTTTTATGTCCTCCATCATTTACAACATAAACTCTTAAAATTTCTAAAGTACTGTTAATGTATATCTGGCAGTCTGAGCTGTTATTACTGCAACAGTCACTCATCTTCTTGACCTGGGTTCTATTCTGTTAGAAATGTCTTGTTTCCCATTTCTATACTTATGTCCTATTCAATCCCCACCGACCCTTTAACAATATCAAAATGCTTATATTAATGACAATATATCAATCAAATACATAAGCTTAATTGTTTAAATTCACTGCAACATTGTCAAAGTACAAAGCCACTTTGTCTAATTCAGAGCCCTGTGCCTTAATCCACCTCACATTCCCCCGTCCCGTCTGAAACTTTGCTGTTTGAAGATTCTTCTGTATTCTCAATAGCTGCTTAAAGTCCATGGGAGTGAGGATGTCTTGCTTGAGTGACCTTCCAGCACAGGCTCACCAGTCTCAACAATCCAGACTCCAAAAAAAGATAGGAAACAAGTCTCAAACAGCAGGAGCTAAGGAAAAAAAAAAACACTGCTCAATAACTGTTGCCTCCCCAAGTAGTCTTCTAAAATCAGAAATCCAGAGTCAAAAAGCCAAAATACCAATCCTCTCAGGTCAACCAGAATAGTAAAATGTAGAAATAAAGGAAGTTCAATGTCCAAATGGAGTTCATTAGATCTTGTAAAATCCACTCTTAATCCTTAGTCTAGTTCCATCCATTTAATTATTTAGCATTGTCAAACTGTAAATCTCGGTCTCAAATTGCAAGTCAGAAATCATTTAACCGTTAAAGAATTCAATCCTCAATAGAAAAGCAGAAAAGCCACTTAACAGTCTTTTTAAAAATCAGCTGCCCCTTTAAGATGAACTCTCCACCATAACGCTCTCACATCTCCTCTGGGTCCTTCCATTCCTCCACTCCTGCGCACCATTGCAAGTCAATTTTGGATGTGATATTGTCAAAATCGAAGGGAAGACCAGATCAGATTACACGTTTCCTTACTTTCTTTTTAAGTAGTTTCTTGTTTAAGAGTCAGCAGCGGCGCTTGTGCCGCTCTCACGGCGATTCCGCTGGTTCCATAGTGGTCCTTCGACCCCCCCGGTGCTTTCCGCTCCCCCAGCTGGGTAGAGCCAGCCACCAGTTTCGGGGTCCCCTTCAGACCTCTTCCACACCCCTTTTACCAGAGGGGTGTCTAGCCGCTTCAGGTGGTAAAAAAAAAGTGGCTGGAATCCAGCGGGTGGTAGCTTGGAGCTGCGCCATTGCACAGCTTCGCTCTGAGCTGCCGTGCGCGTGCACCATGTGACCGGAAGCCCAAAGACAAGTGGTTTTCTGAGAATCTACACTCAGGCTTCTCGATTACCAGAATTTTAAATAACCCAACTTTTGACGAACATGCCAAGAACTCAATAATTTATTTTCTGGTCTGCTTTATCACAGAACATTTCCTTTGAAAAGAAAAAGAAAAAAAGATTAAGAACTTTCAGTGCATTTCAAAAGCTGTTGCTTTTCAGACACACTCTTGCTGGAAGTATGTCTGCTTCACTTACACCAGTTCATAAATGTTGTATTCTAATTACTTGCTGGAAAGTTTGCCAGCAAATCTAAAACTTATGTTCATTCTTGAAAAGACTACTAGAGAGACCTAAACTGAAAACAAAAACAGAAAACACCACAACACACAAACATTTAATTTAGGATCAATGCATATAACTGAACTTACTTCATCATAGACTGAGTTTAGTAATAACAACAAGGTCCAAATTACCAGAGGGACTAGTGGAGTTCATAACACTTAAATGCTTGTCATGCATTCAGGTTCCAGAATCACACAGATATGTATGAAATTTTCTGGATAATTTATGTCATATTTTTTTTAAAAAATGGCTATTGTATTTTTTTTAAACCTCCCCTGAAATTTGGGATGGATGAGAAATTTGTTCCATCTGTATTTAAATGCCTGCTTAAAGAACCTGGACTTAAAACCTAGCTACACACTGAATTGCAGTCCAGTAACAATACTTGCACTTTCTCCTGTTTTGGTGTACCCTCTGTACATCAAAGAATGTGTACAATAATATACATATACGAGGGGGAAATGTGTACAAAACACATCTGCTGTGATCCTACATGAATCTCTATCAGGCATCGGTCTGCTTGCTTCTCCTTTCTTTGCATGCCCTCTATGGCTATTCAGTGGCTGCAAGAACATGGGGCTGCTAGACAGTAACTGGTTGTGTTCCTGCAGCTGCGTGCACAAAGAAAACATCATCTTTCCCTGGGGGAATCTTGGGAGATCCACGAGGATGCCATATTTCATATGGAAAGATGCCCCAATGTTCACTGCTGTGGAGGCAGAAAGGTGGGATGGCTCCTTCCTCACAACAATTCAAACAAATAAATGAATATTTTAAAAAATTCCACAAGCATAATGCCTGCATATATCACCAGCAGGATTCCAGACATCATTTCGTTATGGTCTCTGCCTAAAGCACAATTTGACAGTGTTTTCCACATCTGAAAAGTGCATTTGCTCGGATAGGCATTATTGAAATATGCACATTATTTTCAGGTGTGTTCATAACTATTTGTCAATGAGAGGATTACGGAGCAGAAATTGCATCTCTCCTATGTATAGTCCAGAAGTGGAAGCCCACCCACAAGATCCCTGGACTAAGATCAGATTGCTCACACATCCTTGGCAGTTGCTAAAAATTAGACAGCAAGCACAAGGAAGCACACAGAAATTATTCCTGACATCAGACAACTACAGGTGTACTTCAGTAAACAAAGCCTCTGAATATAAAGCCTTTTTGTGAAGTCTTTTTGAACACATCCAGAACCAATTTTCCTCAACAACCTCTGCTTAGACGGAAAGCTAATTTTTTAAAGCAGTATTGGCATTGGGAGGATGGTGAAGGAGGAGTGGAGAAACACAGACTTTCAGTGTCAGGTTGCAGCAGTCTGTCTGCAGTGAGCAATGCAGTAAACAAAGACTGGACTGTGTACAAGCAGAATTTTATTCAGGCTCATGCTACTATAGCCGGGGTACCTCTCTACAACAGTCAAGATAAACAGCAGCTGCCTCCATCATCCTTCACTGAGCTTGTGTGAAAAGCAAAAGAAAGACTGTCGTGTTTTACTTGGATGAGGATGCTCAGACGAAGAAGGAAAAGAGGAGAACCAGGATGGCAGGTCCCAGTTGGATCTCGAGGAAGATGACAGAGTCCTGCCTGCCTTTGGGGACAACAGCAACTGGAAGATTCTCATCAAACCACTGATTGTTTTATCTCCTTTCCCTTTGACCAAGCAACCTTTCCTTTATCTTAAAATCCAACCAACAAGCATTGAGCTACCAGGTGACTGTTAGCTCTTTGTCATCAGTGCTAAGACCGTTTGCCCACACCAAATCTCATTGTCCACTCTGCAAACTCCATTGTTTGCTCAGGTGAAGAGCCATTCACATCCATGTCCTCCAGGCAGAAATTGTGTATAAACCTCCAATTTTGGCCAGCTAACTCACAGTACACCTACTGCTGGTCACTACTCTGCCATGCTGACCCCCGATCGTGTACTGTCCTTAGACACAAGTCTAAGCCACATTGCTGCTTCTTTGCTACTCTTCTAGATTGGTAAATATCACCCACTGTGCCCTGAAATCTTGCTATCTAAAATCTTTCCTCCTTTTTCCTTCAGTTAGCCTTCTGTGATTGTGTGATTGTTTGGATCCTGTGTGTGTGTTTAATTCCCCCAATAAAATACAATTTAGCTTACTTTTGGATCTCTGGCTGGTTCTTCCCTGCAGAAATACTGGTAAACACAGATAGAAAGATCTCGCTAGGTTACCCCCCTCTCACAGGCCTCCTAATTTAAGCTAGTAATTCCCCATCTTTGCACAGAGGTACTGGTATTATAGGTGGACCCCTGAGTCACCAACATTTTGGTGTATCAGCAGCAGCTGCTCTATCCCAGACAGATCAGAATGAGGAAGCAGAAGCAGTTTAGCCTCTTAAATGATGCAAATTAAAGCTCAGAGGGAAAAAGCTCTAGCAACAGCCTGCTCCAATTTAAATATAAGATACTGAGCTAATGAGGCAAACTGGGTTGATTAAAGGCTAGGTCAGTCCAGACCGTTCCATTGCTGCAGAACAACAGCTCCTAAAAGTCTGTGCAACCCTGTCTAACATCTCTGGCTTCCTGGGTCTCTGAATTTTGGCACATAGTTTTGGACTAGTCTTTTGGACTAGGCAGTTCCCCTCTCAGCTTTGGACCCTGTTCAGGGTTGCTTTCTGTCTTCAAACTTTTGACCGCTTGGCCCGTGTTTCTGTTTTTCACCCTGAGTGAGTTTTGGTTATTGACCTGAATTTCCCTTGCCAGTTCTTGTGGACTATAGGGTGCTTAACTGGGTATCTGCCAGGTTTAAAGAGCGCAAAGTCTGCCTCATCAGCTCCCTCTAACATGTTAAAAAGCATTGTTCAATATGTTTGCCCAGCAAAATGGAAATGATAGTAAAAGTGGAGGCTCGTAAAAGAAAAAAACAAACCAACCTAGAATATTTTGGAAGAAGACTTCAACTGGTTTCTAGAAGGTTCAAAATATTTCTGCTTCCTTATGCAAGGCTCATCTGCTCTGGTTGTTTTCATTTCACAGTAGCATATCGTTAATTGCTAAAACATGTTGAATTGCTCTTCTTCTTTTCTGATGCAGGAACCTGCCCATATTCTTTCTAGGTCACTTCTCTCTCTGATATCAAATTTTCTGTTAAAGAAGTAATGCTGAAGAATGCAACTGACTCATTAATTGAGATGTGTCTGTATCATTGTGGTTAGCATCACCCAGTCTAGCCTGCAAACAATGCATTACCGATCTTACAAGAACACTACAGAAGAACTGTGTGGATTTGCCATTGTCTTGACCAGCTGTCTGTAGTAATTTCATTATTGAATTTTTGGCATGAGACAGATTATGGTAATCTGCTACCAATGAGCTAATGTTTAGGAAATACAAGGAATGGGATCATACCAATTTGGTTTCACACAGACTATCAGGATGAATGAAGAGGATACTTAATTAGAGTTGTCACACTCGGGCTAGCAAAAAGAACATAGAGATAATGAAACAAATGCCCAGCCACCCATGCCTCCCCATCAATATATTCTCTGCTTGGGTGAGGATTGTTGTTAAGATGAAAACTGTTTAGAATTGACAAAAGACATTTTCCACAATGGGTGTGGAGGAGCTATGTTAGCCCTAAAGAAGATATTCCACTGCTTACGCTTCTTAACTTATAGATGTCCTACCTACCAGGACTGGGAGCTGCTGTTCAAAGAAATGGAGACTGTGAGAAAACAATATATAGCCAGTGTAGCTATATGGGTCATGCTGTTTTCACTCTACACTTATAAATCAGCATGCCAGCATGCCAAAACTGCGCAGTTTTCAAAGACTTTCATGAAGAAGGAAAAAAATTGCTAAACTTATTCACTGCTACATTCAAGAATGAAATTAGCAAGGAATTGTGTCCCTGTTCCTTAGGGGACCTTGCACATTCACAGTTACCAATAGGATTCTGGCTACCCTCTAATTCAGCCTCCTGTTTCTTGCTTCCTATACAGCCATTGCATGCTTGACATTTGTCCTCCTGCCTCTACAACCTATGCCAGTGTAGTTCTTCCATGATAGCCCATCATCAGGATTCTTGGCCCATTACAAGGCAAAATAAAGACTAGTGGGCCTGACATAAAGTGTTATTAATCTCTTCTTATAGATCAAGTAAAGATTATTGTGCCAAAGTAATGTTTCTACAGTGAAACCACTGGGGCCATTTCCACACTAGGCTGTTTTAGTGCTATTATTTCACTTTCAACATCCTATGGAATCCTGGGGTTTGCAGTTTAGGGAGGGACCTTTGAGACCCCTCCCTAAACTGCAAACCCCAGGATTCCATAGGATATTGAAAGTGGAATAATAGCATTGTAACAGTCTACTGCAGAAATGGCCTGGGTCTATGTTGCATTCAGTAATATGGAGTACAAATATAGCTGAAGCTGGACTCTGAGCTATAGAAGCTGTATCCAAAATTGTTACTTGGAATCAAGTGGAGATACATATCAGGATGTGATCCTGCTGATATCCAGCAGCTAGGAGTGAGTGAGAATTTTTACAATTTATTTTTGACAAATATTTACCAGCATTTCCAATTTTTTCACATTCAGGATGGAAACAACTTAAGATATGGAAAAAAAAATGGATGTGGGAAAACTGGGAAGTCACAGATTTTTCCAAATATGCACAGTGCTTTGAGAGCTGAACTCATACAAGTATGGCTCTGAAACACTTTGCCTTCAGCCACATCAGTGTAAAATTAGATTTGAACCACTGACAGTCTGAAAGACTGTATCTCCTATGAGCATGCCTGACTATTGAGATTGTTGAGGGAGAGCTTTCTCCCTATCACAGCATAATCACAGGAGTAGTTGGTAAGGACGAGAGAGAGAGCCACCTCAGTGGCTGCTCCCAATTTGTGGAATTCTCTTCCTTGGGAGGCTCAGTTAGTTCCCCATCTACTCTTGTTCCACTAGCTGACAAAGACTATGGCCATTTCTGCACTAGACTGTTATAGCACTATTATTCCACTTTCAACACCCTGTGGAGGACCCTCCCTAAACTGCAAACCCCAGGATTCCACAGGATGTTGAAAGTGGAATAATAGCACTATAACAGTCTAGTGTGGAAATGGGCTATTTTGTCTGAGCAGACCTTGCTCTTTTGTTTATGTGTTAAAAGGACATTTTCAATGTAGTGTATTACCCTTTTATTAATTTTTCTAATGTTTTAATGTTTTTAACTGATGCAATTTACTGTTTTAAATATAAATGTTTAATGTTTTTAACTTCTCTATTAAAACAGAGTTTGGGGGCATGTTTTGTCTTTTTCAACTGATGTGAGCCATTCTTAAGTCCCATGCTGGGGAGAAAAACAGGATCCAAATAAAACAAAATATTTTTTTCCCCAAAATGTGTCTCACCATTAACATCCACAGGCAGGCACAACATGGTCTCTCCATACTGGGAACAGCTGTACATTTACTGAGCGCAGATGTGAAAGAACTGTATTTCAGCTTGTTATTGAAGAATTTACCAATGTTTGCATATTTCTTCATATGTGAAATGGAAAGAATGTTGAATTCATTCACAAAACAAAACAAAAGAAACCTCAAATTAATCAGAAAAATAAACTAATAGTTTTGCCATCCCTGCCAGCAGCATCATAGACCACGTACACAAAGCTTGCTTGTTTTGAAAGCAAGCTCCCAACATCAAATCAGTTGCAAACTTACAAACAATTGCCCATGTAAGAAAATCAGTTGTAAGGAGTCAGTCACATTTTGAGGTGACCAGGAGACACATTCCAAGGCAGGACTATGCAGTTCTTAGAGATGAACAGGAAAGATTTTTAGACAAGAGCAAGCTTGAGTATCCAAAGCCCCTGGCATGGGGCATTTTCCTAAACAGGAAGTATGGAAACTCAGAATTTTACAGGCAATAGGTAATATCCCTGGTAAATAGGGATACTTAGGCATATGTCTTAAAGTGATATGAAAAATGGAATTTTGCTGAACATATTCAAGAGAATTGTTTGATTGTGAAACTTGCAGGCAAAGGGAAGATCTGAGGTTCGCTCTGTCTGTGTGTTCCCTGCTCATTCTAATTTTTCTTTCAAACAATGCATATTTACTTGCAGGTCATATTTAATTTACCTGTATTCAGAAACAGTGAGGGAAAGGAGGAAAAGAGAAAGGTAGGAAGGCTTCAAAAGCTATGCCAGGGAAAGATGAATGCTTGATTTTTTTGATGCAAGATAAAAGACAAGGATTTTTCATTTACTTTGTTAATTATAAATACAATGTGCAAAGGAGACAGAAGTATTTAATTATTTCGTTTCTTCCAGAAGTACGTGATACATATCTTAAACTATAGTTTTTGGAATGAATTGATATCCTTTTAAGCAGATAGGCTCTAATACAGTCATCAGAGCAGAAGGGAGGTCTTCTGGTGAGCATCCTCCTTTTTAATAAAGGAGTTGCAAATCTATAATGCAAACTTTGATGGTTTGATTGATGTAATAAAGCTTCTTTAAAATCAGTAGATGGCAGGGGACACCTAGATTTGCAGAGGTAGCACAAGTCATGGGAGACGTGAACCATTTCAGCACTGTTATAGTGCTATTACTCCATGTTCAACATCCTATGGAATCCTGGGGTTTGAAAATGGAATTATAGGACTATAACAGTCTAGTGCCGAAATGGCCATGGTGTGACTGGATTCAGCTTCACTTTGTTTTTCTTCATCCAGCCCATTACCTCCTCCAGGTATTCATTCACAGGAGACACACACTGCTTAGCCGAAGCTGTTGTTGGAGGCACTTTTCAAACTCCTCCAGAGCAAACTACCCTCTCCCTCACGGGTCCTCATGGGGCTAGGTTTTTAGCTGCTTCTATTTTGTTGTTATTCATTGAATTTTATTATTGTAATTTAAGATTACTTTTGGATATCTTGGATGTTATATCTAGATCTAGAAATGACATAGATAAACAAACACATACATTGCCCCGCCAGTTACAGGTAATGATGCAGTGTGGAGGCAATAAAATATACATCATAACACAGTGTAATGAAACATGTTTGCATTTCTCTTTGAATAGGGAAGTGGGTGGAAAAGAGATATCACTTGGATTACAGACTATTAAAGCAAGTCAAAGGGTAGTGTTCAAGCATGTTAGGTCTCTCAATGTCTTTATCCTTCTGTGAAAATGAGAGACCCATTAAAATGGTCTGCCCTTTCAGACGTATGGATTTTAAGGGATTTGGGAGAATGCTGAGGGCTGTTCCACCCTGTATGGTTGGTGTTCTTTTCAAACCCATAGTTATTATCTAGAATGGAGAACTCAGGCAGACAAAAAGAGAGGGAAATGAAGTAAGAGGGATAGTGGCTGAAAGACCTGTAATATTTGCAACAAGGAATTTGCATTCCTTGACCCAGGCCAGGTTAACCAGAATGCCCTGGACTTGGTTTTCTGTTGTGCATGTAGCAAGACTAGAACAGCTGGTGTGTGTTCTGGAAAGTGGAGGAACTATGTAACAAAAAGTTTGCATCTTTTAGGCCCTTTCCACACGGGGAAAAAAAACGGCTTAAGGCGACTCATCCGGAGGTCGTCCACACCGTGGAGCGCGCTAGAGCAGTTTGAATAGTGGAGGTTCCACACCTCAAACCGCGCTAGCACGGCCGCAAGGGGTGGTGCGGCGCGTTCTTTAAAAACCACATTTTATGAGGTTTTTACGAAACGCGAGCGCGCTAACCCATTGCAGCGCCCCGTGTGAAACTGCAGGGACGCGCTAGCGCGTCCCTGCAGAGCTGCCCAGGGGCGGGCTTCGGGCTGGCGCGCTGCCCTGATTGGCGGAGCGCCACTGGAAGTCGCCGGCCGCCATTTTGGGCGCCGCCGAACACCGCCGAAACTCGCCAGTGTGTGGAGCGGCGAACGCGCGCTCCCCGCAGGGACGGAGCAACCCGTTTTCAGGTAAGATCCGTCCCTGCATGCACTGCCCCGTTCCCCCATCCCCCATGTGGAAAGGGCCTTAGACAGCTGAGTGTCTATAGTCTTACAACTAAGAACTCAGGTGTTTAAACATAACACTGGCAATGAAGGTGATATTGAGCCCCAAAACACCACAGAAGAAGAAAAGAAAACTGCAATGACAGATTCTAATAGTTATTCATGTTACTAGAAAAAGAAAAAAGAAAAAGAAGAGAGAGAGAGAGATTGAGAGAGAGAGAGAGAGAAATCCATCTTACTCAACATGCAACAGACAACACAACAACTGCTCATGGTGGACTTCGGCAGTGCAACAAAACTAATAAAATTGATGACAAGCCCACTCAGCTTAAGTTATACTCCACAGAGGTGAAGAACCAGTCTCCCCATCCTCATACACTATTTTGTTCTTGTGTGCCTTCAAGTCATTTCTGACTTACGATGACCCAAAGGTGAACTTATCATGGAATAAGTTCTTGGTAAGATTTTTTTCTGAGGCGGTTTGCCTTGAGAGAGTGTAAGTTGCCTAAGGTTACCTAGTAGGCTTCCATGGCCAAGGGGAGATTCACATCTTCCTCTCCAAAACTGTAGTTCAGCACTCAAACCAACACAGCATGCTGGCTCCAATACTTACAACCTGTCAATGTTTTCTATCACAGCTTTGCCAGATGTCACAATGACATTTATAATTTGGCCCTTGGAAGATTCAGTAGATGCTCTGGTAGCATGCTTGGATGTATTCACAAGAAAAAGTGAGAGGAATATCTATTGCATACATCATAATAGGGCTTTCTAGTTAATGCAGTATTGTCAATGAAGATGTCTTCCATCTGATGTCCTCCATCTAGTTTCGTTAACTAGAAAGTCCTATTAAGATGCATGCAAAGAATCTACACATTAGTTTCCTTCCCCAGTATCATGTATTGTGGAAGAGGAGGCAACCTTCCTAATCTTTATTTCAGTTACAGTCAAGGGAGAAATGTAAGATAACTCTTCCCATGGTACCTTTTCAGATCTGGAACCATAGAAAGACAGGAAGGTTGCAGAGAACATTCTTAGCTATGGAGTTGGAAACTCAAAAACTCATAACCATAGTCAGAAGGAATTCACTAAAATTCCCTTCCTGCATTGGAAAATTTTGATTGCTAATTCTTTTTGAAAACAAATAGAAAGAGTGGTTAAAAGAACAAAGGAATGTAAGAACCTAAGAGCCTAACAGTATAAGAAGATTCATGCTGATTTAAACCAGATGCCTATCTAATCTCACATTCTTTTCACACAGTGGCCCATCAAATTGGCTATACCCCACAAGCCAGACATGAAAGCAACAGCATTCTATCTTTCATGCTTTTCAACAACTTAAAACATGAGAAACACTAGTTTTGGTATTGGGGGATGTTTATATCCAATATGACTAATAATCTTTATTTGACAGAGGCTTCAGAAATGTGTTCAATCCCCTTTTTGAAATCATCCAAGTTGGTAACCATCACTACATCTACTGGCAGTGAGTTCCATATTTGAACTGTGCTTGAAGAAGTGCTTCATTTTGCCTACCACTAACCAAGAATGCTGCATGCTACAGAACAGGTGCCAGAAATGAGGCCTGAGCAACTTTTTAGCTGGTAACCTAAAGGATGGCAAGCAGAAATTTATCCTGCACAGCATCACTGGATATTGGCTAAAGGAGCAAACTGGAGACAAATCAATCAGAGTGGCCAGCCGAGCAAGTTTCTTTGTCCCCAATGTGCCAGAATGATTCAGTTAATACTTAACATATAAAATCTTCCAGGTCACACATCCTTAGCACTGAACAATACAGTAACATGTGGATGGCTACTAATAGTTTATCACTTTGCTTCCTCCCTGCCTGTGACTTTCCTCATCCTCACTTGGCCTGACATGGAGTTGCCATTTTCAGTGGTATCCTGTAAGCACAATGGTCTGTAAGTGATGGCCAGGTATTTTTGTCTCCAGAGAATAATAGCAACCATTGCCTACACTGACTGTAAAATTAATGAAAAATTATCACTACTTTACATTGAGAAGAAAAAAAAATACAAAATAAAACAAAGCAAAAAACCTAAACTACCACCCATCTACCCCTATATTAATTAGGTTTAAGCTGAAAAGAGAACATTTAACTGCATTGATTCAAACCTGACATTGACATTTAATGGTCAGAGTCCCGTATCAGCTACTTAGATCCTTATCAGATTACGCTACAATGTTATAGTATTATATTCCACTTTACCTGCTATGGCAACATTTTATGGGAATCCTGGGATTTGCAGATTAGGGAGAGGAATTTAGAATTTCCAGCCAGAGAGTTCTTGGGCCTCAGTAAACTACAAACCCCAGAAATCCACAGGATGTTGTCATGGCAGTTCAGTAGAACATAGTACTGCATCAATGAAAGAGCGATAGGGATCACTGGCCCTTTCTACAGTTTACCTTACCCTAGAGACAACCAGTGAGGGTCCTGGCAGTGTCTCTGCCAGGAGGGGAGCATGACAGGAGTGCTCCCCCACACCAGCTCCTCTGTTAATGGAGGAAGTGCAATGGCACCAATTCTTCCTTCCACAACGCAGTCAAGTGCTGTCCTAGGCTGTACTGGGGCAGGAAGCCATTGTGCTTCCAGGACCTCTGCATACCAGGTAAATGCGGGTTGGTGGAGGGAAGGCTGCACGATTGCCGGTCATTGACAGGGAAATCCCATGAATGATTTCTGATGGTAAAAGACAAGGACGGGACCCAGATGACATCATGCAGAACCATCATCTGGGTCCCATCCTTCTCCTGTCCTTAGTGTGGGATGATGACATCCTGTGGAAAGGGCCATAGTTAAGCATACTTTTCTGACCTACCCAAATCTGACAGAAACATCATTCATGATCACTAATTAGACATGATTGTTATGCTATTGTCCTTATTGTAACTCCCCCCACCACAAACCTACTATGCCAAACATTAGCTTCATGGCCCTTTCCTCATGGGGGGGGGGCCCGAAACAGGGCCGCGCACGCAGGGGCGGAGCTTACCCACGAGTGGGTTGCTCCGTCCCTCCGAAGAGTGTGGATCCACCGTTCCAAACGCCGGCGAATTTCGGCAGCGCTCCGTGGCACTCTGCGGCGCCCGGGGGCACCCAAAATGGTGGCCGGCGGCTTCCGGCAGCGCTCCACCAATTAGGACAGCGCGCCAGCCGGAAGCCCGCCCCAGGCAGATCTGCAGGGACGCGCTACCGCTTCTCTGCAGTTCTTCACCGGGGGCTGCTACAGGGCAGTGGGGGTAAGTTTTATAAAACACACTTTTGAAGGTGGTTTTTATAAAACTCACAGCGCCACCTCCGGGACTGCGCTAGAGCAGTTTGAGGTCTAGAACCTCACTTTTTTTAACTGCTCTAGCGCAGACCCCGGTGAAGAAGACCTCCTGGAGAGGTCACTCTAGTGTGGGCAATATGCCCATGTGGAAATGGCCATAGAGAGAAGGATGCTCATTCTGCTGGTGATTAGAGCAAGATTGAATGATATTTTGATCAGGTTTGGGGGTGGTGTTGGACCGGAAAAAGTTACTTAGTTACATACAGTTAACTAAGTAACTGATACAGGATTTTGTCCATACTATATTACTTCACTAAAAACCTTACCAGAATGCAAAGGGAAAATCCTCTTCATTGTTTCTCTTCTTTCCTCTCCTCATGCCTGTTTTGACCTTATGGAAAGCTCAAAAGTTTGCACACTTTTCTGACATCTTGGTTATTCCTATAAAAGGTATTAATGGAGTCTGATTTTGTTCAAGTAACACATGGCTATTTCTGATGTTGATTTGTTCAAATAAAGTGATGCTTCCACTTCCTCTCCTTTCTTTTCCTCATGCACATTCTTTACACCAAATGGTCAAAGTTTCCAGTGTAAAAATTTTCTATATTTCCCCAACCACATCACTTAGATGGCAAATGGCCCCACTGAACTAAACCACAGTGAAGTTTCAAATCCACTTTGCATAAAAGATGCTGGAAGCATTTTACCACACAGTGGCAACCTCTCTGTAGCCTTTGCATCTAATATTTCTCCCTGTCAAGAGGTGTGGCCTAATTGAGTGTGTTTCTGTTCAAAGAAAAGAGAAGGAAAAGGAATGAGAATGAATCAAAGGCTGGCAATGCAGCTTGCCAAAGTCAGAACAGCAGAGAGAAAGCTCAATGGGATTTTTGAATATTATTCAGTCCTATTTTGCTTTCTGATGTTCTGAGAAAACAAGGATTAAAAGAAACAAGAAAAGGAATTCTTCCTGTATCTAGAGAATGGGGAAGAGAAAGATCTTCAAATGATTTAGAGAATTCCTGATAAAAACTCAAACAGATATTCTCCTCTTAAAAGCTAGCCTAGTCACATTGGGATGGATCCAGCAAAAGTATCTTGCAAATATATGAGCTCTTTCTGTCAACAAGAGGTTTTAAATCCAGCAGAATTTTTTCTGCTTGTTGGATGAGGGAACAGACAAATTTCATCAGTTGCTTCCTCTGGATCCACTGGTGTCCTAGGTATATAAACTGTCACCCCAAAACATGGGTGACTCCGGGGTCCACTTGTGATGCCAGTACCTCCATGCAAAGGTGGGGAACATTAGCTCAAATTAGGAGGCCTGTGAGGAGGAGTAACCTAGCGAGATTTTTTCCACCAATATTTACAGGGTCTATGCAGGGAATAACCAGACAGAGATTCAAAAGTAGGCTCAAATGTGTTTTATTGGGAGAGTTGATTAGATATACAAAAGATCTAAACAGTTGTGCACTCACACAAGGCTAACTGAAGGAAAAAGGGAGGAAACATTTTGGATAGCAAGATTCAGGGTATAGTGGGTAATATTTACTGGTCTCAAAAAGAAGTGAAGAAGCAGCATCTAAGGACAGTACACAATCTGGAGTCAGACTAACAGCATGGCAACCAGCAAGTGGTGTGCTGCATCTTAACTGGCCAAAATCTGAGTTTAAATACCTAATTTCTGCCTAGAGGATATGAGTGTGAATGGCTCTCTGGCTGGTTACACAATTAAGTTCAAAGTGTGGACAATGAGATGGGTTAATGGTCTTAACATTAGGTGCCAAGAGGCTAATGGATGTTGTGATAGCTTTGTAATGGTCAGACAGGTGTGAGGATAATGGAGAAATTTACAGGTCGGGTAAGAAGAGGGGTTGAAACAGTCATTGGTTTGATGGGAACTTCCCAGATGCTATTGTCTGAAAGGCAGAGACATTAAGGTTAGCTTAAGGTTATTATCTTTGATATCTCTCATGATTTTCTGACAATGACCTGTTTATGCCTAGAGGGGACTTCTGACTTAACTTTCAGCTCATGTGTTTATCCAGCTTCTTCTTCTTGCCCAGCATGACCATTCAGTCATATCAGGGTACATTTTATATTCAAGCCAATTAATATATTTTTCCAATTAATCATATCAAAGTGTGAGGGTATACAGCCCGGTAACAAAACCTCTGCTTATCGGACTTGTGTATCGAAGAGTAAAAACAAAACAAAACAAAACCCTCTCCTGGATGAGACTGTAAGATTTTCCACAGATTTTCCAAACAGATTTTCACATTTTGGGACATTGTCTGTGGAATTCTCACTTGCACAGAAAAGAATGGCTCAATTCAGTATCATCTACTTAGCTACAGAGCCACCTCATTTATGTAGCTAAGCAGTGTCTCCCACCCTGACCTCCCCTCAATTCTCACTTACCAGACAGTAGTCTCAACAAGCAACTGGGGCCCATTCCTGTTGATTGGGAAGCGACTGAGTGATGTTTCCATCCCATCCCATGAGCAATCTTCAGTGTTACAATCAGAAGCAGGGCCCTTCTTGCACTAGAGATCACCTATAGGAGGCAGGGTGAAAACACACCTTGGTTTCTTGCAGCAGCTGCTGCCTGGTAAATAAGGATTTAGGGACTTTCATGATATCTATGTATTCCCTAAACTACTGAATGTACAGGTATCATGAATAAAAACCAGTCATGAATGCATAACTCTATGGCCATTTCCACATGGGGCGAGGGAATCGCCCTGCCCTGCTACTTACCGGATCTTCTGGTGGTCCGGTCCGGTCCGGGGTGAGGAGGAGCAGTGCGTGGTCATCGATCCGCACTGCTCCGGCATCCAAAATGGTGGCTTCCGGTTGGTCGTGGGCCTCAACCAACCAGTGCAGCTCGCCAGCCTAAAGCCCACCCTCGGCAGATCACAGGCTCGCATTGGTTCAAGCCTGCGAATCTGCACAAGGGAACAGGCTCACAGTGGCATGCTCCGTGCTTTTGAAAGACTGGAAAAATCAAGTCTTTCAAAAATACACTGGAGGACCACTTGGGGTTATTCCGGAGTGGACTGAGGTGCAGATCTACACTAAGTAGTCCAGACCTAGTCCGCTCCAAGGTGCAGACTTCCTCCGTGGAGGATGCACTGCACCGTTTTAAATACCCTGTGTGGAAATGGCCTTAGTTACACATTTGTAACCGCCATGGTAAATTATGGCCCTCGTTTTTGCACAAAAGTATGTCTTACATAAAACACAGAACCATTGATTTGGAGATAAAACATAATTCTATTCATGCAACACCAACCATTTTTTAACAAATGCATTGAGACTCTTACCAAGAACAAGAAAAATAATATGTAAATATTCTTTGCAGAGGGTTGAAGGAATATTTTTGAAGAATGCAGAAAGTGGTAGGGAGGCTACCAAGGAAGAAGGAAACAGCAATACCAATCTCGTCATTTTGGAAATGGGAGCTGAACTCCATGTTATGTTGAAAATCTGAGCCAAAATTCTGAGTTCAGGTGTACACACACTAATGAAACAGAACTCTGGATTCAGTGCAGTATAAATGTTTGCCATTTTATCAAGCCTATCTGAGTGGACTTCCTTTTTGCCTAACTTAGATAGACCAGTGTAGGTAAGCGTCTCTTTTTACAGTAGAAACCTGTGGTGATTTGGAAAGAACTCTTTCTTTATTGCAAGAGCATCAGACAGGCCAGGTTCAACTGTTCCAGGTATATATCTATCGCAGCTGAGAGCAGTGCGTCATCATGAACCCTCAATTGGCTGCTTATCAGCTCAGCTCAGAAGCACCAGGATGTCACATTTCACAACTCATGACCAAGACCATCACCAATGAAAATGTGACTAGTGTAGAAGGGATTAGTGCATTAAAAAAAAAAGAGAGAGTTCAGAACCAATACAGGCTCATCACAAAAACAGAATGGGAATTCTTTTTCAGTCTTCATTCCAATATGGATATGTGAACCATGTTCCAGAAGTAGGCAGGGCCAAGGTTGAGGTAAAGAAAAATAGCAATAGCAGCATCAGCTGTAATTCTTACATATGTGGTCCCCTCCTACCAAGAATACAAGGTACAGTTGATACACACACACACACACACACACACACACACGTACACACAGACTCAGCAGTAAGCCCTAGTGCAATAGATTCACAGATTCTGCTGCTTTCCTGCTGTGACAGGTACTCAGGGTGCTAAGTACAGTCTAGAGCCCTGCAATAGCTTCCTGGGTTGCAAAACAGAGCTCAGCTCCATGGAAAATTAAAGGCACCAAGACTTTATCCAGCAGGTCAGGTTCCATTTGCCCTCTTATTTTAACTGCCATGGTGAATTATGGCCCTCGTTTTTGCACAAAAACGAGGGCCTTATTTTAATATTCAAAGAATGGTGAACTTCTAATGAAATCTTTGGAGGTAAGACAGGGAGTGTTTCAATTTTATGAGATAGCACCATGTTTCTAGCTCCTCATTTTATTTCTCTGCCTTCTCCACGTACTCACACAGAGATTTGCCTTATTGTCTAAAGGTATAGACAGAGCAGTGAGTGAACTGGAGGAAATGTAAAAGGAAAGAAGAATGAATTGACAGCATCTCCTCTTTTCCTGCTCTTACTTCCCAAAATGTACACAGGACAAAGGAGGAGGTTAATTTAAATCACTGCAACATGAAACCCCAATTAGAATTCAAAGTGAGCTCAAATTACTACCTTTCTGAAATATATTTGAACATTATTATCTGGAGATGAAGGTCTAGTCTTTCTCTCTCACAGCCACACACAAACCCACTCCACATTCTCATATATTTCTACCTTGTGAAAGGGGAGAGCCCTCAGTTTGGTGAATCTGTATAAAAACAACATCACAAAAAGCCATTTGCACAACCTTGTCAGCTCCACTGTGGTGTCCACCACCCTGTGTGCTCAGCAGGGAATAGTTGTTTCATACAACAATGATAACCAGCAGGAAGGATACTGCAAAACAAGTAAGCTCCATGTTAACAAAGAAAAGGAATAGGAGGGTTGTGTGGAGAAAACAGAGGTCAGGCAAACAGAGTAAAGGGTCTTTTGTGCATCTCTATCCCTCTGGTGACACAGGTCAGAATCTTTTCACCAATGTCAAGAATATATTTTGAAAAATATTTTCCCTTTAACTATTTTGATTAGGCTCAGTGAATGCCAAATTTGTGTTATTGTTGAATTACAAGCTTGACTAACACGATGTTGGCAGAGCCATACATCAGTGGAAAAGAGGAATGGAAAGAAATATGCCATTCTGCAAAGGGTCAGGGAAAGGACAAAGTTTGAATGCCTAGTTTAAAGGAATATACTGAAAAGAAAAAAGAGAAGAAAACGGCATGGCACTTGCTCTTTAGCTTGTGCCTATGATGCAGAGGTACATGAGGTAGATGAGGAGGAGGAGCGCAAAGGATGATCAGCAACACATACTTGGAAAATTAGTGAATCAAACTGTCTGGATAGCTAGCAACAGTGACAAGATCTGGAGGCGGGATGACTATAGGTGCAGGAGAATTGAAAACAGATAATAAGTCCAATTAACTGTATTACATATTCTGGTATGTTCCTGAGCAAACCCTCACTAACTACTTCTTTTTAAAAGTCTCTTACTCAGAAAACTTACTTTTTGCATTACAACTCTTAGAATCCCTTAGTCAGCCTGGTCATTGGCCACACCATCTGAGGAGTCTGGGAGTTATATCCCAACAAAGCGACTTTCCCAGACTATCAAGCCAAATTATCATCCAACCAAGATTTGGTTAAAATATTCTGCAGCCTTGGGACAGGAAATGAAAATGGCTGGAAATAAGACTTGGCTGCATTTTGCTCTGCATACATGAGTCATTCCATGCAATTTCATTCTCTCTGTACCTGTCAGGACTCAAGTGTGAAGCAGATGTTAAAAGTGAAAACCTATGGGACATGAGGCAGTGATTCAAGCAGGCATTATCCATTTCTTATTAGAGAACAGGGATGCAGATAGATGAGGCACAGTAGTCAAGGAAATTTCGAAGAAGAAATATGTGTGTTTGGAATATGTGATAATGCATATTGACCCTTGTAAAAGCTTCTAAGTTTTGTTCATTGGTTTGAACAACTTGAACAGCAGCTGTTGCTGCACCTTGACCAGGGGGATGATTTTGCAAATGTTATAAAAGAACTGTCTTTTCCCACACTGAAAAGGTCTGATGGGAACTGGCAGGCTCCTATCTTCTTACCAATTTTCCACCCACCATATCTTTGGTTGAGTTGGGTCTGATATTACCCCATGCCCCAAGCTCAGAGAAAGAGAGAGAATCCACGATAACTGGTGGAAACAACTAACATATAGAAGATGGGATGACTTTTTTTTCTATTGGCTTAGAGAACAGGACCTAAACTAGGGTTGTCAGATTAGAGGTTATGTAGAAGACAGCATTTCAGCAAATGTTGCTTGTCGTACAACCAGGTAACAAGCAACACTTACCAGGTTTCCCTCTTCTTTGCAGGTATTAAGGGTACAGAAGCCCTCTCCAGTTTTCAATTTGGCAACCTAATCTCAAACCAATGGTTTCAAATTATAAGAGAGAAGATTCCAACTAAACATCAAGAAGAATGTCTGGTTAAGAGTTATTCGACACTGCAATACTCTATCTCAGAAAGTTTAGTCCAAACTTTAAAGGAGCTATCCAAATGTTGAAACTATTAGGGGGATAGGGCTCAGCAGTTGTGACTAAAATCTAGGAGTGGATTCAGCACTCCACTGACATGGAAGCCACCAGCTGCTACTGAAGAGCCATTAATAAGAAGAGAATTGTATTCAGCAAAATGTGGCCTTATGATGTATGTGGTATGTGATGCTGCTTGTGGGGATAGGGGAACTATTCATTTATTTTCTGATTAATTTTTTTTTAAAATAAATCTCAAGTTCTTTCCACTTCACATATGAAGCAATAGGCAAATATTGGAAAATTCTTCAATAACAAGCTGAAACACAATTCTTCCACATCCACACTCAGGCCATTTCCACACGACACTGTTATAGCACTATTATTCCACTTTCAACATCCTGTGCAATTCTGGGATTTGTGGTTTACAGAGGCCAAAGAGCTCTCTAGCTAAGAATTCTAAATGCCCCTCTCTAAACATCCCATAGGATGTTGAAAGTCTAGTGTCACTAAAGGTACGGCTGTTCCCAGTATAGAAAGAGCATGTTGTGCCTACCTATGGATGTTAATGGTAGGAGACATTTTGGGAAAAAATATTTATTTTGTTTTGTTTTATTTGGATCCTGCCTTTCTCTCAGCATAGAACTTAACAGTGGCTCACATCAATTGAAAAAGCCAAAATATACCCCTAAACCCTGTTTTAATAGAAAAGTTAAAAAAAAAAAAAATGTTGAAAACAGTAAATTGTATCTATTAAAAGAATTATTTTTTTTATTTTTTATTTTATGATTATTAAAGTTATAACAATCAATATTTACAAATAATCATTCTTTCTTTTTATAAATATATAAGAAACAGAAAACAAAGAAATATATACAATCAAATTTATATACCTATCCAACATCTTATTCTATTTCTATTTCTTCTTCTTCTATTGATCTTTTATCTTAATCTACATATATAGATACCTCTATATCTTTTATGTATCTAAATAAATTTCAATTACATGTCTTATATATTCTACTTTGTCTTACATATGTCTTATATATGAATTCTTTTTCTACTTTGTTCTGAGTTTTATGAACATCCTATATAAAAAGTATATACAAATATATAGTTTCAACTTCCTTCTTTCTTTCTTCTAGTTTTATTACTCACTTATTTTTCCAAGCTTCTTCTGATCATTTCCTTTTTTATATGACTTGCCCTGTAGTTTTGAAAATAAATTTTCCATTTCCCTTTTCCCATATCTTTGCTTATTTTCATTCTTTTCATGTTTCTTTCTGAATCACCCTTTTTTGTTGTATGTATTCTTTAATTTAAAGAAAATATTGGAAATATTACAAATTAATATTCCTCTGCACCCTAAAAGCATTAATATTTTTAAAGTATAATACTCCACATTGAAATGGTCCTTTTGGCACATAAACTTGAACGTGAAAGGTCTATTTAAATAAAAAAGTCTTTGCCAACTGGTGGAATGAGTCGACAGGGGACCAACTGAGCCTCCCATGGGAGGGAATTCCACAAACTGGGAGCAGCCACTGATATGGCCTTCTCCTTCATCCTCACCAACCACACCTGTGATGGTGGTAGGAAAAGGAGAAAGCTTTCCCTCAAAGATCTTAAAAGTCAGGCATGCTCATAGGAGGAGGTGTAGTCTTTTAGACTGTCAGCGGTGCTACCCGAATTCTGACTGATGTGGCTGAAGGTTTCAGATTTATACTTGTAAGAGTTCAGCATTCAAAGCACTATGCATATTTGGAAAAATCTGGCACTTCCAAGTTTTCCCACTGGTTTGTTTTTTTTTTGTAAAATATCTCAAGTTGTTTCCATCCTCAATGTGAAAACATTAGAAGTTCTAGTAAATTTTTGTCAGAAATAAATTGTAAAAATTCTCACTCATTCCTAGCTTCTGGATATCAGCAGGATAGCATCCTGACCTATATCTCCACTTGATTCCAATAAAGAGTTTTAGACATAGCTTGTACAGCTTGGAGTCCCACTTCAGATATATTCATACACCATATTACTGAATGCAACCTTAGACATAGTGGTCTGGCTGTAGAAATGTTACTTTGGTATAGTAATCTTTGCTGGAACTATAAGAAGAAACAAATGACATTTTGTGCCAGATCTTCCAGTCTTTATTTTTCCTTGTAATGAAGCAAGAATCCTGTTGGTGGTCTATTGTGGCACTGGCATACTACACTGCCATAGGTTGTAGAAGCAGGAGGAAAAATGCCAAGGGTACAACGGCTATGAAGAAACCAAGACACAGGAGGCCAAATCCTGAATCAGATTGTAGCCAGAATCCTGTTGGTAACTATGCAAGGAATAGGAATGCAATTCTTTGCTAGTTTCATTCTTGAATGATGCAATAAAAAACTTTAGCATTTTTTTCTTCTGCTTCAAGAAAGTCTTTGAGAACTGTGCAGTTTTCACAGACCATTTGCAGTTTGGGACTTGGTTTGAACAAAAAATTGAATGTGATATTTATATGCAGAAAATAACATTTTCATCAGAGGCAAGTGGATTTTCTGTATGCAAAATAATATTTTGCACAGAAATATGAATTTCCCTATAGAAAATGCTGTTTTCTGTGCAGGCAATACTGTAGCTGGGGATTTATTTTCTGCGTAAAATTTGCAAGTAGCTTTTTGTCATTGCTGTTCAGAAAAAAAGATTATTTTTGTGAACGAAACAGCTTTCCCATTCTTTGAAGAAATACTATTTTATACACAGAAATTATTGTTTCCTGCACAAAAAAACCTCCTGTGATTTTTGCACAGAGTAAGTCCTGAACCCACAAAGATTCTTACAGCCCAGGATTCTCCTAATCCTGGACTTTTTTGATACTTGTCTGAATGGTTTCTGTCTGAACGTTTTGACATGTTTTTCCAACCCTGTTAAAGAAGTGGTTGAACACGCTTGAATCTTTTTGAATACTCTTCCTATCCTTAATGTGACCTGTTCCCAAGAAGAAAAATATTTGTCACTCACACTGTAAAAACTTAAAGCAAGCAGTATTGAGATGCACTGAGTAGATGTCTGAATGAAGTAGATGTTGTTGCATTCAGTTCAAGATGTCAGAGACAGAGTTGAGCATATAGTTCCATTGTCCATTGTGCAGATGCACATTGTTGATTTGATTGCACATTCAGTGTTGGCAGTTCACCAACAAGTCAGTGTTGCACTGTCACCACTTAACTCTGTGAGTGTAAAGTTACATTCTCTTGCCTTAGTGTAGGATCACAGTTGTTGTTTTCCTTTCTGTGGCACTGGTCTGTGACCCTGGGGGAAAAAAAAGTGCAATAGCTGGTGTAGTGCACCAGAAGAATTCCAGCTTATTATCTTAATTTGATCCTAAATACTGAATAAAGTGAGACATATTTAATTATGACACATTTTAGAATAAATCTATTCCATCCCAAGGAAGCTGCTATGCTAATTTTTATGAAAACATTTCAATTAAGGTTTCACATCTCTTCAGACTGGCAGAAAGGAGGAGGGAAAAGGTTATAAATTGGTATTCCTCTACAATAAATTCCACTCTTCTTGGTTTTTCCCATCTAATTGTAAGCACTTCAGTTCTTGTTTTCTTTCCTGTGTCAATTCTATTTGTCATACTTATGTTACCCTGACTTCTCAGGGTCCCTGTGGGGACACCTGAATTTTATAAAGATCGAAGAAATTAGCAGAGCACAACTTGACAAAATGGAGGGCAGGGCAACGCAGTGAGATCTTTTATCCTATATTTACGGGGTCAGAGTGCATGAGAAAGAGACGAATCAAGTGTCCTTTTAAATGTTCTTTTATTTGGCAGAATCGGCAAAGTTTATTCACACTAACACATAAAGCATTCACTCACACAAGCATACAAGGACTACTGAGGTTGAAAATCTTAAGACAGAGAAGAGTTGCAGGGAGAAAAGCAAATATACTGCACCTGACCCTAAAGGCTGCTGTTTCGGGAAAACAAGGGGATAGACTGACAGGAGCCTTTAAGCTAGCAGACGCTGGTCAAAGGTGGAAATTCCCCCCCCCAAAAAGAAAGGGATTGCTGGCCAGCTAGCAAGAGAAAAGCTAGTTAGAGCCCCCAAAGGGAACACAAATATAGTGCAAGCATGCCTGGTGGGGAGCAGAACTTAAAGGACAAATGGCAGAATCAGGCAGATGGGGTAAAAGATTTTTATGGCAGTGTAATTAGGGATCAGGAAAAGGATAGGTGTGAGGATTTGTTTGAAATCTTTCTGTTTTCTGAACCAGAGTTATCAACCAACCAAAAACTCTTTCTTTGAAGTTTCCAACAACTGGGAGTCAAATTATGTGTAGCCAGTTTTCATGGCCTGGTTTTCCAGAAGATACGCAAACCACAGGAAGTTTTGCTCTTCTTTCAGATGCTTTTTGTTCTCCTTGCAAGAGCCATTAAGTTAAACTCAGCCATGCTCTGAGATAATCTCTGACCTGTTTTTCTGTCAGTCTTCTTCCACATGGCCTTATCTAGTCATTGTATGTGATTTCTATTTTATGCCAATTAACATATCTGCCTATACACACACACACACACACACACACACGCACACACACACACACACATATATATATAGCACTAATTAGATGGTCGGGATAGTGGGGTCACACTTGGATTACAGTACTAGAACTTTCTAGGAACCTCTTTCATTCCGTGCAACTGCATAGAAAAGTGAGCTCTGAAGGAAAGATACTCTTCTTACTGAAATGGAGGTATGGCTAAATTGTTCACAGAAATTTGATCTCAGCTAATACCAACAACTAACATTTACTTCATTCAGACATTTACTTAGTGCATCTCACTACAGTTTGCTTTATATTTTTATATTAGGAAGAATTGTCAAAAAGATTCAAGTAAATGGTTGAAAACTGTCTGTGTGTCAAATTTCAAGAATCGCTGATAAGGAAGATCCCATACTGATGAAAATCTTTATAGTTCAGAACTTACTCTACACAAAATTTGCCCATGGTTGTTTTGTATCTAAAACAACTTGTTCAGCACAGGAAAATAATATTTCTGCACAGAAAAAGCTCAAGAAATGCCATGTGCAATGTTTATGCAGAATAAGTCTCAAACTGAGAATGGTCCAAAAGTCTGCACAGGTTTGAAAGACTTTCTCTCAGTGAGAAACAAAACTGATCATAGTACTTGGCATTTCCTCTGAGAAGAAAATTAGCGAAGAATTACATTTGTAGGTCACATGGTGTCTGGGGAAAATTGCAGGAGACACAAACCAGAAATAGGTGGGCCAAGAGCCCAGACTACACGGCATTCTTTCTTTCTCCCCTACATCCTTCTTTCTTCCTTTTCATCAATCCTTCCTGTTGAAGGATGGGTCCCAGGATGAGGGAGAATAATAGACGAAGTGAACAACTATATCCAAAGATGGTGCCTTCAAAAAAAATTTGACTTCTTGGACTATAGTCTGCACTTTCAGGAAAAACCACTTCTAGCTTGAGATGGACCTCACAGCAGTTGGAAAGAATGTATTTGCTAAGAATCTCATAAATCTGTCCACGAAGGCTTTATGCTGAGCTACATGAGGAGGGAGATGGCATATGTCAGAGATCAGAGGGACACCAAATAGTGGGGGAAATTGGTTTAATGATAGAGTGGGTATTGGACAAATAGTAAAAGAACCTAAGAGTGGACAGAAAACAACAACAACAACAACAACAACAACAACAACAAAGAATCAAGTGAGGATAATGGCTTAGATGTCTCTACACTAATGAACAGAGCATGGGAAATAAACGAAATGAACTCTTTATACAACAAAGCAAATATGATATAATGGGCATCACTGAAACCTGACAGGATGAGTCTCATGATTGGAATACAGTAATTGAAAGGTATAACTTATTCCAAAGAAATAGATGAAACAGGAAAGGAGGAATAGCATTGTATGTCAAGGACATGTACACCTGTAAGAAGAACAATGACTTAGAGCTAGGAAGACAGATTGTGAGTCTTTGGGTAAAAATTAAAGGAGAAAGAAAGAACAGTGACTTCTTTGAGGAGATCTATTATATGTCTGCCAGCTGGTCTGAAGATTTGGATGATACCTTCTTACAATAAATTACCAAAAATTCAATGAGATATAGTAGTAATAGGAGACTTCTACCACCCTGAAAGTTGTTGGAAATCACATTCTACCAAATGTTTAAGGTCTAATAAATTTCTCACTAACCTTGCAGACAATTTCACTGTACAAAAGATGAAGGAAGCAACAAGGCGATCAAATATTTGGGATTTGATTCTAGCCAGTAGAGTTGAACTGTCAGTGAGATGGTAATAGTTGGTTCCTTGGAATGGAGTGACTATGTCCTCTTGTGATATGATAGACAGAGGAAAGGGGTAGTCATAGTCAGACAGGCACTCTGAACTTCAAGAAAGCCAATTTTGGTAAGCTTATTGAAATACTCAGTAAAATCTCATGGTCAGAAATGCTCAAAGGGAAGTGAGCTTATGGTGTGTGGAAGTTTCTTAAAGGTGAGAAACAATTGCAATTGCAAACAATTCCGATGAGAAATAAAACTAGGATGTGTCTAAACAAACCAGAGTGGATATACAAAGATGAGTGAGTTTTAAAAGAAATGTATAGAAGAAATGGAAGAAGGGAGAAGCCACCAACAGGAATACAAACAAATATCCAAAACTTGTTTGATTTGTTGTTGTTGTTTTGGACTGGTTTGGGTTAACAGGGCCTGCAAAACAGCATCTTCTAGCATCCCTAAGGATTATTTTTAAAAAATACAAATTTACTCTAAAATCCAACTTTTTAAAGATGATTTTTTGGGGATGCTGGGGCCATGGGAGTCAGTGGATGTGCCAGGAGCCACCCTCATCCTGACAAAGGGCCACATGTGGACTGTGGGATGCACAATTGTGCCCCTGCCCTATACAATTCTCATTGAAGAGTCTCCCATAATTTGATTAAGAGAGACACCCTCAGTGGTTTTCTGTGTGCATGGTGGTGGAGTGAAACAGTGGGTCCTGTGCTGGATCAAGATGAGCAGAGACAAATATGTAGGTAGAAGATTGGATTTCTTGGGCATTTCAGCATGGAGGAGCTTTTATTTTCTTTAATTACCCTATCCAATGAAAAACTGGAAGAGGGATTAGCTAGTCTGATTCTAGATTAGAATAGATGATCTTAACTTCTAAAGATGTCAAAGTTCTTCGAATTCAAAGCCAGCTCTGACTTATTCCTGGAATTGCTCATTTTGATATTGAGTGATCCCTACCTTAGATTTAAGACCATAAAACTTTTCACCTGCATAAATTAAATCCACCACTTGTGGTGGATCTCCTCTCCACCAGCAGAAAAAGATGTCCATCCTATTATCTAGGGCAGTGGTTCTCAACCTGTGGGTCCCCAGATGTTCTAGACTTCAGCTCCCAGAAGCCCTGAGCATTGACCATAGTGGCTGGGGCTTCTGGGAGCTGAAGTCCACAAACATCTGGGGACCCACAGGTTGAGAACCACTGATCTAGGGTGTGCACTTGATTTACTTTGCCCATCTCAATCTGATGAAATAATTTGGAATTGTTTTTGAAGTAGCCATAGGAACTAATTGATTGGCTGGATATGAATCCTTAGAATGACAATTTTTTTTTTTAAGACTAAACATGAATTTATGTGAGGCAAGTGAAATTTTTCAGGATGATGTGAGGGTATGTATAAAGTCAGATGTCACATATTGTTAAATTTCCACTAGGCTTTGTCTACAGCACAGTGTTGAGATAATTTGGAAAATGTGGCTTAGGTGAAAGCAGTTTTTAGGTAAGGAGAGCTTCAATAGGACTAGCAACATTTTTTTAGGGAGCTTTTACACACTCCTATGCATAAAGCATCTATGAGCTTTGGATATTTTGAGAAATACTGTCTCTGGAGACATTTCATGAGTTAAAACTTTTGCAATTTTTTTTAAGATGTTAATATTTTATTCACAG
Organism: Iguana delicatissima; assembly: GCA_948472985.1. Taxonomy (NCBI): domain Eukaryota; kingdom Metazoa; phylum Chordata; class Lepidosauria; order Squamata; family Iguanidae; genus Iguana; species Iguana delicatissima. Next base: position 614,290 of record CAOKZL010000489.1, on the reverse strand, counting down.
GTTCAGCAAAGTGAACCATTAAAAGTGAAACAAACTTAGCTGAGTGACAAATTAAAATGTGCCTCAAGCAGCCAGCACATTTCTTTTTAAACTTCCATCTGTTGAGTGTTAGCTTCTGAGGTATGTGGTGAAAGAAAGAAAGAAAAAAAGGAAGGAAGGAAGGAAGGAAGGAAGGAAGGAAGGAAGGAAGGAAGGAAGGAAGGAAGGAAGATAGATGGGAGGAAAGGGAAAAATGAGAAAAAAAATTGTTCACTAATGGCCACTTACTTTCTGTTCCACAGTGATCGTGCTTTACGTAAAGGCAATGAGTTTATAGATTTAAGGTATATTGCTTTGGAACTCCTCGTCTGTAAATGAAGTGAACCATTCTTGATGGAGAATTGTAAATGAAAAAGTGATTATTTGCTATACAATAATGATATTCAAGATGTATGGAGGTCCTCCTGCTGAGTAAGCAACATCTTGCCATACCAGGGTCCTGTACCTCTTTCCCAGGACTGGTTGGACCAACTGTCTGCCTGCCTAAACTACAGACTCTTTCCAGGTATGGTAGACTGGCCCCTTCTCATACAGACAGGAGTCTCTCCCAGCATTTCAGAACTGCTCAGGAGGGTGAAGGTAACAAGGCAAACTGGAACTCATAAGGTTAGGAGCCCAAGCTTGGTGAACATCTTGCTGAAGACTTCTTTCTTGACCTCATATTCTCTCTGAGAAAGCCTCCTGTGTGAGTTACTGGCTCTTTCTCCTCTCTTATGCCACCTTCTTCCTCTTCCTCTTCTTCTTCGGCTGTCTTCCAAGTCTGAATGAAATCTGACACCATCTCCACACTCTGAGTTCTTATGCTTGTGTTTGTACTTCTGCTTGCAATTGTGCTTGTGCTTCTTCTTTTTTCTCCTCCTTCTCCTCCCCTGTTAGTCTTTGCTTTCCTATCTGTTTTCCCCCCACGCAAAAGTTGCAGAGCCTCCAGCATCTCCTTGTTGCTGGGTGCCTGATCATTTGCATTGCTGAATGACTGCTAGCAAACTTCTCATCACTGGCCAGAATATCAGTGGACACCCTCCCCATTTTATCAGAAGCAGAAGAGAATGGCAGTGTGGTGGTCCCCAATATCCTCTCACATTTTTCAACTGAAAAATTAAACAGTTTTTAATGCTTTAAGCCTCCTCTTTTCTCATGTGCCCTTGCATGTCCTTTAAAGTTCGGACAAAAACCCAGAATAGATTCACCACTCATAGACATGCAGCTCACCAGATACCACTTGTATGAAATAATAGTTATCGGTTACATCTGAATAAAAGACATAATATAAGCGCAGTGCTGTGAAGCCTAGAAATATTGATGTCATTAGTTTATTATATATTTGATGAATTAGATTGTCCGTATTGTAACCAAAGTCCTTGGGCTATAAAATATTACCTTTCAAGATATTAGTTTCCATCACTCATTTAATGAAAAATCCAAAATAAAAAGTGGTCAGGCATCTATGTGTGCATTGTGGGAAGAGGAAGTCATTCTTTCCCCCTGTGAATCTCTACAGTGAAACACCACTATTATAAAGTTAACAATTGCTCTTCCAAATATGGATGCGTATATGCCAAAGGTTTCTTGGATAGCAGCTTAGTGAAAGGTTCCCCTGAGTAGTGAAATAAGTAAAAAAAGGGTCCTAGAGCAAATCAAACCTAGAATTGGAGATGACTAAACTGGGGCTGTTCTACTTTGGCCACATCATGAAAAGACATGACTCACTAGAAAAGACAATAATGCTTGGAAAAATAGAAGGCAGCAGGAAAAGAGAAAGACTGCATTACAGATGGATAGACTCAATCAGGAAAGACATGTCCTTGAATCTGCAAGACCTGAACAAGGTAGTTGATGACAGAGTGGCCTGGCGGTCTCCCATTCACATAGTCATCATAAGTCAAAATCCATTTGACGGCAGATAACAACAACAATAAAAAAGGCTGCAGCTAGGATAGATCACTAACAGTCCAAAGACCAGGGACTGAAAAGTCAATGGAAAGTTGGAGAATGTGTGCAGAACAGTGTGCAGAAGAGTTGTTGTGATCCAGGTTGAAGGAGAACAAGGCTGAGTCTCCAAGCTGGCTTGGGTATCTTCCAGAAGGATGACAGACCCTGCTTCCCACACCTGAAGTGTGTTTATTGCTTGCCTTTGAATGAGAAATGGAAGGCCATTGTAATCTCAAGGAGGTGTAAGGTATGGCTTGACCTCAGTCTGTTACTCCATGATCTAAGTTTCTCCATGTCATCCCTAAGAAGGGTCTAGAACGGCCTTCTGGATTGCTCAGCACACTGTAATTTGCTTTGATTTCTGTATTCTCCTTCAATGTATTCTGCATGCTTCTTAGCTTAAAATGTAGAAAAAACTATCTAATTATCTAGATAATGGATACTGGGAGGAACCAAAACGAAAGCCACTTAATTGATGACCTTGACAGTTGAAAGGAGTTTAGCTCATTCCAGGTGTGTAAACAATCATGAAGTTCCCATAAGAGCTGGTCAAGTTCCAGACAAAGGAGTATAAGTATCCCCTGGAATGTGCTCTCAGTGGGAGCTCAGCATAGGCTTACAGTTGGAGTACTGTGCACCTGGTGGCTACACAGAGGGGTACCCTTTGCTGCTCCATTCCTGGCTCCTGTGCAGCTGATTGAAATTGCTGTGCTTGGTGAGAAATCTATTCTTCTGTTACTGGACATCAAAGACTTAAGTGGACTTCATCTGTTTGCTAAGAATGAGTTTCATCTGAATGCTAATATTGCTTGTATGTTTATGTTGTTTAGATTGCTTGCCATTCAATACATTTTAAGACTGCTACTGATGTCTTTTGTTGCCTTCAGATCCTATATGAACTCCTTAGCCTTTGGTAGTTGGGCCCTCTGCCTTTTTCAAGACGGCATTACCTATAGAGGCTGATTATTGAGAACAACTGGGATGATTCCAGCTGAACTGCAGATGGGCTGGGTTCCTCCTCAAACACTCTTGCACTGCTACTGTCTTAGGAGGCACAGCAACAGTGCTTTTTTGTATATGTCTGCCTGTTCATAACTAACATTAGCAGAATGAAAACTGGAGAGAGCTCCTATATCTTTAATGATTGTATAGAAGAAGGAATTTGAGGAGGTGTCACATGTTCCACTGTTGTGTGACTAGCAACACCTGCTGAAATTGTCTCTTTTTCACTACTATTAAAAATTAAAGGAGTCCGTTCCAGTTTTCACTCTGGCAGCTCTAGGCACAACATTTACAATGGCTCCTACCTTGTCCTGAATATTGGTGGGGAAAGAGTGGGCAGATTGTGAGAGAGGTTTGGCTGGCTTGCAACTAGCACACAGAGAGATGATGAAAGGAAGCAAGGGACAGAGAGGAGAAGGAAGTTCAAGAAGGTATGAAGCAGAGATTCCTGCTTCCATGATGATGTGCTATTATCCCTGAACTGTTGGATAACAGGTGGGATGGGAATGATAGCACATCATCAAGGAAGCAGCAGTGAAACGATGCCCAGCAATGATAGCCTTCACAAAGGCAGCCAGAAGCAGGCTGTGGTGAACTATGTCTATCTCTCCCTCACTAATGAGCTTCTTCCCTGACACATCTTTTTCTGTGAATATCTGAATATGCAGAGTTGTGCAGATGTAATTAATTCAGAAACACTGAACATATCAGTCCTTTGATCAGCTATGCCTAGATGTATTCCTTATTTCAGTTTACATACAGATCTACTATATAAAATTCAAAGTTTGCATGTATGTTTGTCATGTCAGTCGAAGACCTCATATGATTGGCTGCCTAAGAAGATTCTGGGGAATCCTGAGGTTTGCTGTTTAGGGAGGGACCTTTAGCCAGAGAGCTTTTGAATAGGCTGGTTGCTATAGAGATGAGGTCTAGCAACAAGGAGGAGGGCAGTGTATTCCCTCAGGAATCCAACCTCTGCATGTTAATAACTCTGAATACTGATTGGATTGGACAAGAGAGTTTGGGGTATTAGAGACACAAGATCTCAAATCTTTCTGACAAGTATTACCTATGAGAAAATAAAATCCCAGGCAATGTTGGATATATACACTAGTACCTGATACAACTCCAGCTATGTATCAATGAGAGAGAGCAGAATGAGAGATAGGTGGAAACCAACTCCAGCTATGTATTAATGAGAGAGAGCAAAACGAGAGATAGGGGAAACCAACAAAACTTCTTATCAGAGTCCTTGGGACATTGCCAAGGAATTCATTTTAATCGTGTACAGTATTGTACACATTTATAACGATAAGTTTAAATTCAGCACAAAGATAATCTCAAAGCATCTCCTAAAGGTAAAACTGCTACAACCTTCTGTATATTCTGATTAAGCAATTTTCAGAGCTTAATAAAATAAATATGTTTGGAGCATCATCTTCTTGTTGTTTTGCTTGGGGAGGTGGAGAAAGAGAGAGGTGTTCACAGCTTTCTCAGACTTACTGGCTGTACTGAAATATTAACAAAAATCAATAATTGACAGGGAGGCTGAGACACAAAGATTCACAGCACAAATAAATTATATACAGTACCTGATTCAAGATGAAACTTAATTTTGTTGGAACAGATCCATCTGAGCCTGGATAGTTCAACAAATATTTAATTTAACTTCTCTCTTTGTTATATCAGTGGTGGCTGTGAAATGGAATTGGAACTGAAGCTCACTGTTTCAGAAAAAAAGGAAGGATAAAATATATATGATAGCCTGCTATCTATAAACAAGTTCCCTCTTTTAAAGAAAACGATTACGTTTACTCACGGAGAAGATAGGGTTGCAGTGAAAAGACACAACAGCATTTTATTTTTAATGCTGTGCATAAACATATTCATCAACCCAATCCTTAGATAGTACTTTCATATTTGTAGTTTGAATGTTCTCAGCAGGGTAGTAGCTTAGCAGAGAGCAAACCCACTAAAGCTTTTTATAATTCTCAGCTAAAGGTCCCCCCCCTTAATTAAATACTTTATAGCAGACCAAATGTTGCATTTACAACAAAACGGTGTTAAAAAAAAAAAAGCTTGATCAATGCTTTATTTCACATACAACATAGCCTTCATCTCTTCATTAAGACTTCTTGGTAGAAATTTTTATATTCAGGCATGAGCCCAATTCTTGCTGGGTATTTTTTGGGGTTGTTAATATTTCTTTAAAAGTAAATCCAAATATAAATCATATATATACTTCCCGATAAAACTATGCAGCTCTCAGCATTCAGAATACATCTATGCACTTTTCTCCTTTTCTTCTACCTGCTGGAAAATTTTTATCATTCCTATCTCTTGAAGGGGGTTTGTGGGAGTTCAGGATGGATTTCGGATTAATTACTGAAGAAAAGCATGACAGTCATTCAATAGGATGAACAATGTATAAAAAACAGCCAAAGGAAACCAGACTGAAAGAGGCCAATAGAGCACCAGAGAAATAAAGAACTCCATTCAAACAGCAAATAAATTAAACACTTATTAAAAGGGCAAGTTCTTCAGTCATCAGCAGAACACTGGCAAATAAGGAAACAAATGAAACTTTTGGGACAATGAATTCTACATTCTTGGCACCAGACCTCCAACTTCCTGAAAGTTTTCTTCACCAATGAAAAAGGCTTTTGCTTTTCTGTCTCATTTGGTGGTGTTTTTGAACTTAAAATTGCGAGACAGGGCTGGCCCTCTTTTTCCCCAATCACTTTGTTGTTTGTTTTTATTTATACCTCATCTTTTCCCCGAGCTTGGGATTCAAGGAAGCTTACAAATTAAAATGACTACATTATAGTTAAGGACATACAAAAAGTCAACACCGAAAAAGAATCAAACTATTAACAATATTAAAACTATTTAAAACATAGACCCACAGGTGATAATCAGTCAAAAGAAATAAAACTTAAAACAATATGATACCTTTTACAAAGCCCTTTGTTTAAAAACCTTGTTCCAAAAACCTGTTGGAATGAAAAAGTCTTTGCTTGTCAACAGAAGAACTGCAAATAGGGAGCTATAGACCATTTCTGCAGTATTGTGTTATAGTGCTCTTATTCTACTTTCAACTTCCTACAGAATCCTGGATTTGCAGTTTAGGGAGGGGCCTGTAGAATTTCAGTCAGAGCACTCTTTGGTCTCAGTGAACTACAAACCTCATAATTCCACAGGATGTTGAAAGTGGAATAAGAACACTATAACAGGGTATTGTGGAAATGGCTATAGTAGTCTTCATATGGAGCAAATTGTAGACAGTGATGTAGACTCGAGTTGATCGACTTGGACTCAAATCAGACTTAAGTCACTTCAGTGACTCGACTTGGACTTGATTTGGCAAAAATTACACACTGACTTGACTCGACTTGAGACTTGCATATTTTTAGCATCTCACTTGTTGCCCTTGGTTCAGTAATATAACACATTCATCCAGAAACCTTACAACTTACTGGTCACATGACAGTCTGTCTCAAGCCCAAAGTGTGGAAACATTTCTCAGAGGGAACGGCAAATGGGATAGGCAATGGGCTTGAGGTGGGCTTGTGGTCTGCTTCGCAGCCTGTCCCTGCTACATATAGGAGGAGCTTTCTAAAACTTTTCATAAAAAGCAGAAGGCAAAACTCATGCCCAGAGTGCAGGATGTGTATCTCAGAGGGAAACAGAAAATGTGTTAGGCAGTGGTCTTGAGGAGGAAGGATCCTTCCTTCTAAAGCTCTTAAAGCTTCAATAATGGGCAATAAGAAGGATCCTATTCCCTACTTCGGAAAAAGCCTCCAGCTTTGCAAATGGGAAGTAATAAAGATCCTATTCCCCACTTCTGAAGCTGCAGATGGCAAAATCACAAAAGTAAAGGGCCAACTAAACTTAAATTGTTAAAACTGACTTTCGACTTTGTCCAGAAATTCTGAAATACAGGTTGAGGTATAAAGTTGGCTCCCAGACTTGAGACTTGACTCAGGACCTTGACCTAAAAGTATCTTGTAAGGACTTGAGACTTGACTTGAGACTTGGAGTAAAAGAATTAAATACATCACTGGTTATAGAGCCTAAGGGCAGCCACTAAGAAGCCTCTGTCATGTACCCTCCAAATCATACCTGTGAAGGTGGTAGTGGGTGAAAGAAAGGACTCTTCTGAAGGGGAAATATGGTTTGTCCAATAGGGTGGACCTAGGCAATATTTTCCATTCTGTTCCATCCCTCTTTATTGCTCTGCAGCTACCGATGCTCCTTGAAAAAGTCTCCTGGGAACAGTTACAACATAGCATTTTCACTTAGGCTTTGACAGGTATGTTGTTACTCTGACTTCTGGGGGGTCCCTTGGGGGATACCTTGATTTGCTCCAAAAATGCTAAGATTGGGGAAATTAGTGAAGCACTGGCTTTAGCAAAATGAGAGGCAGGGTAATCCAGCAGGATCGTTTACCCAACTTTATGGGGTCAAGCCAGGCAAAAAGCCAGACAAATGTACCAATAAATGAATTTTATTAAATGAATATATTCTCACACACCAACACACGCACTCTCACACACAAGGCCTATTGAGAAGGAAAAGAGGCAAAAAACGGATAGAGGTTATAGCAAAGGGGGTGTAGAGGCGGGGATGTTGCACCTATCCTGAAGTCTTCAGTCTAGGAAGCGGTGAGAAGAACGGAGCTCAGCAAAGAGATGGCTGAGGGGATCACTCAACTAGCAGAGTGCTGGTCTGGTAGCATGGCAGGGAGTTCTCCGAAGAGACCCTCAAAAACTAGGACTACTTATAGGGCAGAATGTACCTTGAGGGCAGGCCCTCTCCCTGGAAGAACAATGGCTAAAACAAAGGAAGAAATGCCAGACAATGGCAACTTGGTAGTTTGCATGATTGGTTTATGCAAATGCACCCTGCCTTGTAGGATTTTCCAAAGTCAAAGTTGCTCAACCCAGAGAAAACGTGCTAATCCTCTCAAGTTGGTTATTCTTGGCTGAAGACCCTTTGTTTATGTGGATGTGTATAGCCTGACGTCTCCTTGGGCTACGTGGCTGGGGATTTTCCTGGCCTTGACCTGGTTTTGGTCGTTCAATCTCTCTGCCTACGTACCCACCCGGGCAACCTCTCTGGCAATGGCAGACATATTTGATATTAATTTTATATTTTCCTGGGAAGGGGAGAAGATCACCAGAGAGATGATTATCTGATCTGAGAAACTTCTTATCTGACTCAGCACTAAAGTGAACGCAACAAGTCCACCCATGAGAATTGCACTGATTTTGTCTTAACTTCTTCAACTAATTTGAAATTATTATTTTTATATAATTGCATAATAGAAGTACCTACCTAAGAAATCTTTAAAATTTTCTAAGATTTTTTTTTTTAAAAAAAATGGAACAATGGTATTGGGTAATTCAATCAGAATGGCCTCCCACAACAACAACATAAGGACAATGAATTAGCTTCCACAAATAAAAGGATGACCTATTACCTTACATAATGAAAATGACAATGAATTCACTTCTAAATGTGAATTTATTTTCAACATACAAATCTCCCGAGCTCTCCTCACTTCTGGTCATTTAGCTGTTTCCCTGTCCAACATTTTGGCTCCTATGTACTACAGTATGTTCTTTCCAAAGCCCTCCAGGGCTCTATGGTCCTGTCTGCCAAGTTTTTTTTTTATCCCTTTCCAAGATCTTCCAGGGCTTTGTGGAGCCTAAGTTATGTCCAACAATCCACAAGCACTCTCACAGTGTTAAGTGAGTCATGTTGACAACATAAATAAACAAACAATACTTCAAGAGGATGTTTAGAGCTGATGATGGTATTTTTCTGACCAATCTGTTATGAATTAAAAACAATTGACTTCTTCTGAGTTGGTTGGAAGTGGAAAATCTTGAACTTGGGGGGGTGATTTTAGTATGATTTTTTTTGTTTTGTTTTTATTGCCATCAAGTCATCTTTAACTTAGGAAAATGATATGAAGGTGAGATTTCCAAGGCACCTTTTATCAGCACTGGTCAGATCAAGGCTGAAAAATTTCCCCATTGGTGAAAAAGCAATAGATTTTTTGTGGATTTTTTTTTTGTACCAGCCATTTTTTAAATCTCCTTAAATCAAAACACCTCCTCCCTCAAATTTCATCTATGGTAAGTGACTGAAATTTGGAAACATCATTTACAACTCTTCAGATGACCATATCCAAAAATGCCTACCTTGTAGTTCTAGTTCTGTGTCAATTTAGCAACCGAACATGACTAAAGGATTAAAATACCCTACCTCAGTGGATGAAGATTACACAGCTAAATGCTGTTTTTTCTCCTCATTAGCAAGTAAAACAAATTAAAACAAATTTGTAATGTAGTAAAACTGTCCATAGCATTTTTTAAAAGGGAACGCATGATTAAAAATAAGAAAAAAAATCAGTTTTAAAACATTTATCTTTGAAAACCTGTTGGAACAACAATAACAACATCAACAAAAACCTTTGTTATTATAAGGATAGCAAGAACAGAGTCATTCTTGTTTTCCTAGGAACTTAGTAAGGCCCTTTCTGCAGCTTACCTCCATCTGGCACGGTCGTGCAGGGATCACGCAAGCAGCCTCTTCTGCGAGGCACTCGCGTCCCCTCTGCTCTGTCTCTGGCTGGCAGGCAGCATGTGAGCGCCGCCTCTTCCTTCAACAGCGCAGCCGGGTATTTTCCTAGGCTGTGCTGGGGGAGGAAGTGCGAGGGCCGCAGCTCCAGATGCTCCACATGGACGGTAAGTCGTGGGGTCCAAGAGCAATGCACGATTGCGCATCATTTTTGGCCAAAAGCCGAAAATGAAATATTGTGTGATTGGCACCAGCTGGCCCCGGAAGTGTCACGCAATTGCGAGGACGTCATGTGAAACGCTCTTTGCAATTGCGCAATGCTCTGGAGGCCCTTTCACGTGACAAATGCTGTGCGAAAAGGGCCTAAGAACAGCCACTGAGAAAGCTGAACTGAAGGAAGGAAGAAACAGCATATACTCAAATTACCTTGTAATTAAGTAACATGTAGATTTTAAAACTTTTTTAAAAAATCCACACATTGAATTTGGAAACTGGATGGAGTAGACGTCACTTTGGATATATTTGGAAATGAGATGGATGGTATTTATACTCATCCATCCATCTACCTTCAATAAGCATCTGGTAATATTATCCAATTTATAGGTCCCAAAACCATCTGGTAATATATGTTATTGGTTTATTACAAACAGACTTTGTACCTGAGAAGCATGCTTCTCCACCTCCCCACCTGACTTTGTTTATTCTGGAAAAAAAAAATCTGTCAAGTAGATTATAATATGAAGTCTACCTCCTTGGCTGAAATTAACATATCACTTTAAATGTACACATTTGGAACAGAGTAGCCGATTTGTTTCAATATTGTTGCCCTGTCCATTTACAGCGGGCATATATTATAGCCAATTACTGGTTAATTGCAATCATAATTCATATGCTTGCTGCTCTGAAACACAGAAATCATTGTATTTGATTGCACTGCCATCCGTGAGGTCTCAATACTCTTTAACCAGGGAATACTGTATTTGCTGCCGTATAAGACTCACTTTTTCCCCCAGAAATGGGATGTGTCTTATTCGCTAGTGTTTCTTATATATCAGCAAATAGTATTTGCCAGGGTCTAAATGGGATGCATGTTATACATGGGTACATCTTATACACTGGCAAATATGGGTAAGTTACATTTACGATGTGGATCCTATTTTGACCAGTTGAGCAACACCAGATCCAATAGTTGGCCCTGATTAGAGGAGACCCGTTAGCTCAATGGAACTTATATTACTATTGACTCACTGTATTCTGATTCATTCAATGAGTCTGTTCTAACTGGCAGTAACAATTGGGTTTAAGCTAATTACCCACCACAATCAAACTAAAAAATGCAATAAACATGAAAACTTGGAAATGTAAGGTTATTTGCTATGCAAAGAGTTGAAAGCAGCAAAGCAGGAAATGCTAGATGTATTTGACAGTTAAAAAGGTGCTGAATTGCTCCTTCACTTTGCCTTTCTTTTCTTTGTATCTTTGTTTTATTCCTACTGAGACATTTCCAACTGATTTCAAGTGTGGTTTGTGTTCGCAGTATCTCACCTTCCTAAATCATCTCTTGATTCTACTTTTCTATTTAATTATCTTCCAGTCTCTCCTCAACCTTCTGTTTCTTAACTTTTCAGATCTGCTGTTTTCTCTCAAGATCTCAGTGTTCTTTCCTCTAATTCTCTTTTTGATCTGTTCCTATTTATTCTACTGAGAGAGCTTTATTTTTTCTTGCATTCAAAGCAACATCGTTTTTTCTGTTCTTTTAGCTTGATTTTATCTTCCACCTTTGATACTGTTGGTCCTCTCTCTTCCTTGATTGACACTGAGTTTTGTGGTTCTGTACATTCCTTATTCTCTGATTCACAGCTGTCAATGCTATTTCGTCTCCTCCATATCTACAGCTTCATCCAGAATCTGTTCTGTTGATTCTTGGTTTTCTTTTTTTCTGTCCATGGGTCTTGTATCCATTCCTGCTTTTGGTGATCAACCATATTTTTCCAATGATGGCTGGACTCCCATTGGATACTGCATGCTCGTAAGTGGACTTGCATCAGTGGGAAATACAATTGCAAAGATGCACAATGCCCATAGCCAGTAGTGGGATGCTGTTATGTAGTTACATGACAACAATTATGGAATGGGACTGATGTGTGATAGAACAGAAGTGAATGGGGACCAATACACTATGGTCCCCAATGTGAATTGGACCCACAATGCACATAGGGCAATCTGGTCAGCACCAGGCACTCTTGCCAATGTCCTGCTACACATCTTTGCAAATCAGTAACAATGTTCCTTAGAACTTCTACTGCTTAATTAAGTGCATGTAAATTTACTTTGAGTAAATTTTGGCTGACCTTTTTTCACCCTTTTTCTGATCTCTCTTGCTACCATTTTTCCCTCTATTTCCAAAATCTAGAAGTAATTGATAATTCTTATATAACCAAAATGGAAAAATTTACATGCAAGAAGGAGATACATGAAGGCTTGAGGGAACACCAAGTTTTGTAGAAGCACAGATGTCTTATGGGAAAACCCTCTATAGGAGTAGAAACTCTAAAATAGTTCACTGGATGTCTTCTGTAGCCACAGAATAGGGACAGCTGTGAAAGAATGGCTGAAAAACTGGATGGAAATAAGAAGACAATGAAGTATGACAGAAGAGGCCGCAGGTGGCTGATTAGGAGTATGTTGTGTGTTTGTTGTTGTTGTTTTACCTTGACTTTTCCCCAATGCTGGGACTCAAGGTACCTTACAAAAGTTAAAACTGATATAGTACCAAATCTTGCATTTAAAAAGTTGAAACTCATGGACAAAATCTTAAATAGAACATTAATTTGTTATTATTAAAATGCAATTAAATTACCCTTAGAAATTTAAACAATTCCATTTATATCCAGTTACAACCATTTGATATCATTTTGTTATGACTCCAGCCCACAGAATCCAGGGATCTGTAGTTTTCTGAGGCATTTAGAATACTCTGCTAGTGCACTCCCTTGAACTACAATTGTAGAATTCTGTAGTAGAGAATTTTAACCAAACCAGATATCCTAGGATTCTGTAGAATGGAAGTCGTATCAAAGTACTATCATTGTGTAGGATAGGATATGCTCTTGGTCATTACACAGGAGCAACATTCTGCAACATTTTGTTGCAGATGCTGCTTTTCATTTTAAAAAAATTATCCTTCTTATTTTTTGTTTTTTATTATCTCTGAGTAGCCGCTCATATATATAATAATACTTCCTTCTGCGAAATTGTGAAGGAAGTCCCCAAATACAGACAGCAGTGCTAATGCTGGGTCCAGCTGGATTTGTTTCTAGGTAACCTCGGAGATTAAAACCAGTGGGGAAAGTCAGCAATCTAGTTCTATTGGTTTATGTCTTTTTGTGAATTTTCACAGAGTGAACAGAAAGACAGAGCAAAATTAAGAGTAGCAATACCATCCCCTACAATATTATTTGGGGAAAATAAGGCTCATCATTGAGGCAGGGGACAATAGTTATTTTTAAGCTGCTCTCCAGAAGAGCATTTAGTGCCTTACCATGTACTTTTGTGGATATGATTAGCAGGCAAATTAGCTGGAAGATGCTCAGGTGTTACGGCAACCTCTAGATGAAACTGCAGAGGAATAAACGAGATGACTAGAGAACAGAGCCAAGAAATGACATCACAGTTGTCTAAACGCAGGGAATAAAAAATAGCTCATGCCAGGATTTGCAGAAAGAATATGTGTGCACCAGAGAGAACTGCATGCACAGCTAAAGCAATGTTTTTACTTTTTTTCTCTGCAGCTGTTGCCTCTGCCGATCAGATAAGTTGCTTTTTAATTTAAAGTTAACTTCATAGCCGTTCATCTTTTCAGCAGTGGGAATTGCTGCAGAGGAAAAGGAAAAGAAAGCTCACATATTCGTTCTTTGAATCTGTAGTACTCTGGGTAGGTCTACTGTATCCCTCCATGCTTTGGGTCTCTTGTTAGAGAGGTGGAAGAAGCAGTGTTTTGAAGAGTTTGGCCTTTTTCTATGGAGAGTGGGAAGGGCTACAATGAGGTACTCTAAAATCCTGCCCTCCTGAGTGCACTGAACTGCAACTACCATTAGCCCCTACCTAACACTGCCAGTGATGTCGAATTCTGATAATTGCAGTCTTACAACATCTGGAGAGCTACAGTTTGCCTACTCTAAGGCGTTGGAAAGGTGAGATAATTTTCCTGAATCAGTAACAAATTGTATGGACAGGGGAGCCATCACTAGAGTGAATCAGGAATGAAAATTTCCAATGAAAACTTTCAGTGCCAAACAATAAGGATGTGCTGCTCTAAATTATTTGTTCCTGTAAGAAATAATCATTTTTCTCCCTACTGCCAGATATCTTTGAAAACTGTGAAGTTGTTGAAGAGGTCTCACAGGGGAAGAAAGTCTCTGGTAGGAGGGTGGGAGAGCTTTCCCTTGCCCACACCCATAAGATGGTGATGAGAGATGGTTTTTCCTAGCCTGGCTTTTCCCCAACCTTCCTGATATCCTATGAGGGAAAGCTAGGCAAGGATTGGGAAGCTATAACCTTCCAGGTTTCTCTTCTGTCCCCCCACCTGCTCTTACATGACATTAGGAGAGTGGGGGAAGCCAGACAAGGATCCAGAGTGTATAGCCTTCCGGGATCATCATCTCTTGGGTCCCCCCACCTGCCCCTCACACAACATTGAGGTTGAAGCCAAGTGAGGATTGTGAGGGTAGAACCTTCCAGGATTTTCTGCCTACCTTCTGTGCAGGAGGCTGGTAGTATGGAAGCCAGGCAAGGATCAGGGAGGCTATAGCTTCCCCACTTGTGTTCTGATAATTGGCTCACAATGATGCAAACCTTATCATTGTTTGTTGGTTTTCAGAACACAGCCCACAATGACAACCTGCCTTTCTGTGCTGCACTCCCTCTGAATCTGGGGAGACATTTGAGTCTCATAGTCCTTGAGTCTATTCTTTAACAGGCATAACATAGAATTCACAGGGGGAAAGTAAGAATCAACATCTACCATATATAAATAGGAAGCCTACTAGAATACTTAACCACTGCTGGAGTTTCTTTATAGTGTGGTGTTCATTTTCTCTGCAATAGCCAATCCTGTCCTGTTTTAACAGCTGAGAAGGTATCATGTTCTCCGAGATAAAGATACACAGGACAAACCATAAATTCTCCTATAATCTGTTATCAGCTTTTCGAAATGAACCTCAGCAGCACCTGAAGAGCAGCCTATGCATTACTAGTCATTGCGCTCTTTACTGCTTCCAGAATCAGAGGCAGCATTTGTCAGTATACCAACTGCAAGAGAACAACAACAGAAAGAGCAAAAGGCATATTTCCCTTATGCTCAATTTGTAGTTTTCCCTGTGACATCTAGTCGGACACTTTGGGGAGCTAATTCAGGATCCTTGACTAGTTAGGTCAAGGCCTAGGAAAAAAAGAGGAATTTCTTTCATCCTCAATGCTGAATACAGTTTCACAGAATGTCTTGTCGCGGGGAGCATTCCTGTATTGGAAATGTCTCAGGACGGGCATTTCAAACTTTGAAAACTGAGGCCTTTTCTGCATGGGGCGAGGGAATCGCCCCATGCCAGTACTCACCAGACCTGTGTGCTCCGTGCGCGGGGTCAGGCTGGTCCGGAGCAGTGCATGGCCATGCTCTGCACTGCTCCAGGGACGAAAATGGCGGCTTCCAGTTGGTGGAGGCTCTTCACCAACCGGTGAAGCTAGCCAGCCTACAGCCCACCCCTGGCAGATCTGCAGGCTTGCACTGGTGCGAGCCTGCAAATTTGCACCAGAGCATGGCCACGGAGTAGCGCGCTCCATGCTTTTGAAAGACCTGTTTTAAGTGGTCCTTCAAAAGCATGCTGAACAACCACTTTGGGTTGTTCTGGAGTGGGCTGAGGTCCGGAACTATACAAAGTAGTATGGACCCAGTCCACTCCCAGGTGTAGACGTCCTCTCTGGAGGATGCTCTGCACCGCTTTAAAAACCCTGTGCGGAAAATGTCTGAGTGGTGGGGGAATACAAAATCTGAAATACCATATATTATACTATGTGGAATTGGTCAAGGCCTTTTGGGAAAGTCTGCATTCCAAGAGGAGCAGAACTGAGGTCTCTCAATTCAGAGTTAGGCCTTTGGCCTGATTCAGTAAGGTCTTGTTATGTTCTTTTATGTATGTCAGTCTATAGGCCTTTCCTCACTACACTGTTATAGTACTATTACTTCACTTTCACTGTGAGCCTGCCTTTCTCCCAGAATGGGACCCAAAATAGTAGTTGTGCCTTAAGTAATACAGTTGGAACATCTGTATTTGTGCATTACTCTATAATTAAGTTCAGAACAATACACAGGAATACAGAAGAGCGCATACTGAGACTTGGGTTATCCCTAGCCCATTATTGTCAACAGAGACACCATTAGCTCTCTAAGGTTTCAGATAGATGTTTTCTAGCCCTATGTGATATTGGGGACTGAACTTAGGAAATGATACATTTGTAGAACATGCTGTCCTTCAGAGTTTGGAGAATGATCCAGAGCTTGAACTCAACCTCCTGGACAATATGGTCACTGAGCATTGGCTGGTGGATTCTGGGAGCAGAAATTCCTCAAAAATAACTTTTCCAGATTCTGCTCTATTGATCTGCTGTAGCCCTTCTTTGACATATAAGACTGGAGCAAGACTAAGCTCCTGCCCACTACTTCATGCTGTGGAGTTTTCCTGTGCATTTGGTGCCATTTATCAACAATGCAGAAAGCGAATAATAAGAGCCCATAGGGCTTAGTCGCCAGGATCTAAATCTTTAGGCAGACAGTTTACTGGAGCTCAGTTTAAAAGCATGATTCCCTTGGATTATTGTCATTGCTGGTGGCTGATGTCAGGGCAAGTTGAACAACTTAGCACAACTTCACTTAAATGGATGTATTTCTTGACAGCAATTCTTTCTTCAAGGAAGTCAGCAACCAGACTGAATTGTCCAAGCAATATAGTCTTCAAACTGGAACAAAAATATGAATAAAAGAAAGAGACTGAAGAGGAGATGAGTTCTTGTTTCAGGAAAAAATATTCACTTGGCAGTCAGTCATACATTTTTCATCTCTATTATTCATTAAGTCAAAAGTTATTTTAAATGGAAGAGGAATTGGCGCAACACACAATGTAGCCACTATATTCTTCTTGATGCTTTCAGAAATCATTGCTTATCATCTTCTTCATCTCAATGTGGCACAAACGTCTTGCCTGGATTTCTGTAATAAAACAGGATTCTTCACGATATATGGCATAATGTTGCAAAAGTGTATTAATATTGAAATGTATGTCATCTAGAAAAAGTAACCACTGAAAAAGTTGTCAGTTTAATTACTCAGCCTTGAAAAGCAAGACCAAGGGAAACATGGAATATTTGTCAGTGAATTAGAGTCAATGAGGAGAAAATATCTGTTTGGTCAATCCTAAATCTAGAAGTGAACAGGGTCAAACTGGACTGATTTCTACTATGTCCAGACTACACCGAATGGGACTATTTCAGTTCTGGGGCAGACTGACATAATCCTGAGGACTTTGCACTAGGGATATAAAACTTCATTCATAATGTCTTAGGCTGCAAGGAGAAACACTTGTCATAGTTTTCTTCCCATGAATGGCAGAATTAAGATGTCTGTATAACATTTTCTCACTACTTGTACCTTGTGAACTGTCCTGGGAATTATGCACAGAAAAATATATATATTTTTTTATGCAAACTAAACAAACAAAAAATCCATCCACTTTTTGCATCAAAAACACATTTTCTATGCATGAAACTTATTTTGCAGAGAAATACTTTATGTAGAAAATATGTTCCATTTGATTGACTATCTGAAGTTTTGCACTGAAAGACCATGTGTGTTTCTGTACAGAACCTTCTTAACACATCACAAAGTGCAAATATGAGGAGAAATCTCAACAGAAGAGAACACCTGTCAACCTTCTGAATCTCTAGCTAGGACACTGGCAGTCCAGGAGAATGACTGCTAATTTATTCATTTTTGATGCGCAATTGCAAACAAAACTTTGGGAACTACAGCCAAACTGATTGCTTATAGGGACATGTCCTGGAGCTGCCAAACTGCATTATGCAGTAAATGCCCAGCATGAATACAGTGGTAAAGGTAGTATTGTTGGCTATTGGTTCTTGTGCATACTTTGTTTCTCTGAAATGCCTTGTAAGGCTTGCAGTATGTGAATACACAAGGCCAGGTGTGTTTCTTCTTGGAATGAATCTTAAGAGGTACAAAACGTCTACTTTCTTTGAGACTATCAAATCCAATGAAATTCTTTTCCATCTCTACTAAAAGGTTCCTTCCAAGTTCATTTGGATAAAGCGGTCTGTTTTCACTGCGTTCACTACATCTCAGTTTTACACATCATAAACTTATTTTATTTGGTTTCCTGCATTAGCCTGTAATGGGGGGGGGCCTTTTGCATATTTGCCCCCAATATCCACTGTTGTTACATGTCTTCAAATTAACTATCACTTATAGCGATCTCATTATAGGATTTTCTCGACAAGACTTTTTTCTGAGGAGGTTTATCATTGTCATCCTCTGATGTTGAGAGACCATGAGCTATCCTAGGTCACCCAGTGAGTTTTCATGGCTAAGTGAGGATGCCACCTACATGCACAGTTAGTATGCAATTCATCCTTACTTGCATACATTTGATACATACAAAGCTTTAAATGCAACTTTGCCTCATACACACATTTTTGTGTGTAGTTTTTGAGCTGAGAACTGCAATATAACATCGGGAGAAGTGTGCAGTCAGAAGGATAGCTGTCTCCTAATTTCTATTTAAGTTTGGGAACTGCAGGTTAGGTTGGTTCACTTTAAACAGTAGACAAAATGGAAATGTCTTCCACTCTGACTTCCAACTTCATGATTCAATGAACCATGAATGAAAGTCCCTGCTTATCTACCTGAAGTTGAAAAGGCAAGTCTTGGGAAGTGGTGAACTCCTCTTAATTGGAAGTTTTCAAGCAGAGGTTGAACAGTCAGGTGTGGTCTAGAGGTGGATTTTCTTCACTGGCAGAAAATTGAGCTAAATGACTTTTGTGAGCCTTCTGCTGAACCACAGAAACCCTTCAGTTGGGGCCTTTCCTGCCATAAGAAGTAGGCTTTGGAGTTCACATTCAGTCATTAACAACCATGAACATGAATCCCCAACATTACAAGATTGTAAGTGTAGCTTATGATCTTGTAAATATTGAATAGCCCAACTATTTTTTGGAGACAAGGGTAACATTAAGCCCTCAATTGGAAAAAAAAAATCAGTACAGTTCAGTATAACTTCTTCCTCGTGCTCTTCCATTTCTAATGGAAGACAAGTTTCCTTCAAAATGTTCACCAAGTTACAGGTAGGTAGACATGAACATTACATGCAACTGATTTTCACATGTAGTTTTCCTTTGAGGCTTAAGGAGCACTATAGAAATCCATAAAATATATAGTGGTCTGGAAACAGTGATGCACAGCCATCCACCTTCTGAATTGTTCTCATAATGCAACAATACATGTAGTACCATTTTCACAGAGCCCCCTTCAGCTTACAATAAGCCATGGAAGAGAAAATAAGATTACTCCTCTCATGACCTCATCTTCTGTGTTGTCCAGCACAATGTTTGAAATAGGGATCTACATGTCCATAGATTCTCCAGCCATTTGAAAGTTTTAGATGATTTCTGATCATATGGAGAGCTCCTGTTTGTGTGTGCACATAGATATCCCAAATGCATGGCCTACTTCCTCTTTGACACATCTCTGGAAAGGCATTTAGTCACCCCATGACACAGATTGATTCAAGACAGGCTAAAGGAAGCACTTCTTTATACAGTGTATTGTTGATTTATGGTTCCCTTTCCTACAAGTAGTGGAAACCAGCTGCTTTGGATAGCTTTGGACAGCTGCTTTGGACGCTTAAAACAGGAAAATGGAATATCAGGTGAAATGATAAATCTGTCAACAAAATAGTGGAGGAGAAATCTATCAATACAATGGGTTTTTCAATTGACTGCAAAATGGTACCACCATGTCTGGAAAAGACAAAGGACAACTGGAGTCCCACTCACACTAAGCAGTTACAGTGCTATGATTCCATATAACTTCCATGGCAACATTCTGTGGAATCCTGGTACTTGTAGTTTGCTGAGGCCTTTGAGCTCTCTGACTGAAAATTCTGAATGCCCTTCCCCAAACTACATATCCCAGGATTCCATAGGATGTTGCCATGACAGTTAAAGTGGAATGTAGCACTATAATTATACACTGCAAAATGGCCCTGGCTGTTGAGAACAAGATATTGGAGTAGCCACTGCCAAGATATCTTGCTAGTTTTACAGGCATCTGACTGGATGCTATCAAATAAAGGTACAGAACTCTAGGCTAGATGGCTCTTCAGCTGAGTCAGCAAACCAGTTCTTATATTCTTACTACTGAAATAGGGGCCATGGGAAATGATTTAGAAGATTCAAAACTGTCTCCAAGCTACCTTAAAAAGTTGACATAAGGTGACTGGGAAATTCTAGGAGCTGTAATAAAACAAATGCCTGCAGGCTCTGTCATCAGTTATCCATCTACCATCAATGACTCAAAGGTTTCTTATTAATCTTCCCAACTTCAAGATGTAGTGAAATGGCGGTGGTAGTTTTGGGAACCATAGAGAATTTAGGGACATTTGTTAAATCCATGGAAGTATGGTGGGGGTTTTTTGAACTAACTTCTAGGTCTAGATTTTGTCAAGTGAGAGGAATGAGAAATAAGAAGTCGTCTGAGCTATGTATGAAATTAAAAATGCTCAGAAGCACCGTTTCTGTTTACGTATTTATTTATTTATTATCCACCTTGATTAGGAGTGCAGATGTCGCATATACCTTCTCATCGCCAATGCTCTCATCAAAATGCATTATTGTCTCTGTTGGTTCATTATCGCTTTTAATAATTTAGTGCAATTGAACATATCATTGCATCCAACACAATCTATAAACCATAATGAACTTCATTCCAGCTGTTCAAAAGCATCCTTGTGTGCAGAACTGGATGATAAGGATTTTCTTCATGCCTCCTGGGACATCAGGTAGAAAGGAGGTTCCTTGGAAGGTAGCAAAGACTAGAACTGCTGTTCTTGCTGAGATTTGATAATTCCCTTTATGGTTTCCTCTTCAGTGAAAACTTTGTGTTGGGAATTAAGCAAGCCTGACCCAAGATATTTTACTGCCTAAGACAAATGACAAAATGGTACCTCCTATGTAGTCCTTATCTTGAAGCTGGTGAGAAGCTACCATCCTCATTCAAACATGAAATAAGGGGCTAGTATGCAGAGCCCATGACAGGTCTTATGGTATATATAACTCTGTCATGCAGCAGAGGGGAATACCTGGGGTTCAGGAAGAACAGCTTTGAAATTGCTGAGGCACTAATCTCATTCAGGGCAACCAAAATAGTGAATGGTCTGGAAGCCATGCCCTATGAAGAGCAGCTTAGGGAGCTGGGTATGTTCAGTCTGCAGAAGAGAAGGTTAAGAGGAGACATGATAGCCATGTTTAAATGTTTGAAGGGATATCATGTTGAGGTGGGAGTGGGTTTGTTTTCTACTGCTCCAGAGACTAAGACAAGGAGCAACGGATTCAAGCCATAGGAAAGGAGATTCTACCTGAACCTCAAGAAGAACTTCCTGATGGTCAGAGCTGTCCAGCAGTGAAATATGCTGCCTCAGAGTGTGGTAGAGTCCCCTTCTTTGGAGGCTTTTAAGCAGAGGCTGGATGACCATCTGTTGGGAATGCTTTGATGAGGGTTCCTACATGGCAGGGGGTTGGACTGGATGGCTCCTGTGGTCTCTTCCAACTCTATGATTCTATGATTCAGCCTAATGTTATGATTGGATCTGGAATTGGGAAGAACATTGTTCTTAGATATTCAAGGTCTCTTTGGCATGATGTACTAGTAAAGTGTGTGCAGGCAGGTGTGTGCACACGCCTTCAAATTGCCTGTCATCTTATGGTGACCTCATGAATTTCATAGAGTTTTCTAAGTAATACTCAGAGGTGTTTTTGCCTGTTCCTTCCTCTGAAATATAGCCTATAGCATCTGGTATTCATTGGCAGTCTCTCATCCAAGTACTAACTAGGGCTGACCCTGCTTCACTTTCAAGATCTGATGAAATCAATACTCAGAGACAGAAAGAAACTAGGGTTGGATTGAACTGAAAATGTAACTGCACAGCCTTCAGTAAACAAACAAGACTATGTTGCTTAAATTGTACTTCAAGGATGAGGGATTCTTTTGGAGGAGAGAGGGAGATTAGAGCAACTAGCATTTTGTTTTCCCCAAACTGCATGTTTTAAATCTTCCAGACACCTGCAGCCATAAAAAAATTGGACACTTCTTTCACCAGTTACAGGAGGATGTCCTTACAGAATACAGCAGATGAACATCTATAGGAGAAAATTACAGAGTGGAGAGATCATTTCTCTTCCAGATTTTTCTATTTCATATGTGTTGTGCATTCATTAGCCATTTGTAGAGATTTTAAAAGAGGCGCAATATGCAATGTCATGTTTGAAAAATCTATGGTCCTTTTACATTATACAAATGTCATACCATGGTACTATATTAACTGCCATGATTCCATCCTATGGATTATTAGGATTTGCAATTTAGGGAGTGGTATTTAGCATTCTAAGCTAGAGAATGCTGGTGCCTTCCCAAACTACAAACCCCGGGATTCCATGAGATGTAGTTATGGCAGTTGAAGAGGAATCATAGTGTAGTTCAAAATGGAAGGTGGCCCCATGTGATATTCTATACACTCAGAAAAATGATTTAGACAAAAATAAAGTGGGATAAATGAAGTAATTTCTCATTGAATTATTGGTTCAGTTTCATCTATTCTGGACTGAATCAGAGGAAGAGGAACAGGAGTTGGATATTGCCCTGGCTATATACAGGAAGACTTGGAATTGCACAGAAATATGTCAGCATAATTTGCACATATAGTTGTGTGTTGCTACAATGCACCCAGACTTTTTCACTATACCTGTGTGCATGCTTTCTCTTCAGAATCACATTTTGTGACATTTAAACAGCTACATAGAGTGGGAGAAATCGTGAGAACTGTGAATTTGACAGCAGAAGAGTGTTATATTCAAGCTTCAAACACTGGGAACCCACTAGGATTGTAGTTTCTACTTCCTACACCTACATAAAAATCATTTAAAAATAAAAGTTTAGAAGGATTGGGTGTGGGGAGAAAGAAACTATAGACACCAGCAGGTTGAAACATAACTAACCTTCCTTGAAAACAGGAATGTTTTTCTCCCAGAACCTGGGAAAGTGTTTTTTTTTTTAAATTAAATGTTGACTAGGGGGTTCTGGGAGTTGTAGTCCAAACTAAGTTTCCTAAGTTTTGTTTTACCCAGCCTCCTAAAGATTGATTTTTTAAATACCCCTTCCTTCTCCTTCAGTTATCCAGAGCCTGTCCCAAATGTTGTCTAAAAACTTCTGGACACCTCAGTTCTATGATTACATCTTTTACTATAAATAAGGAAACTATTATTTCCCAAAGGTTAAGATTGACCCAGAGATCTACTTTTGTTTATCTTTAAAATATTTGAAGAAATTAGGGCAGAGAGTTAAGCCAGTATCTACTCTTGGAGTAACAATGTGAGAGCTCCACATCTCCCAAAAACCCACCTATTGCAATAGCTATGAATAATCATGGAAAACAATTCTATACTCATCAAGGTTATATAAAATAATTCTTTAACAAGTAGGCCAGGAATTCTACATTTGAATAGTAAGGGCTTTTGTTTTAAGGAAAGGTATTCATCATTGCTGACAACAACACCACACAACCTGTGAACATGATATCATCTCACACAAGTTCATATTACAATCACTTAAAAAGTTGAGTGCAGGAATACATACCAGACAAACAACCAACAAGCAAAAAGAATCCAGGCTAAGGTGTGTGGGGGGGGGGGACAGTAAAGAATAGGCTGTTCCATTCTAGCATGAATTTTGTCAGACTCAGGAGAATTAGCTGCCTAAATTAGGGCAGTTAAAGAAATAGAATTGGTGTAGGATGAAAGAATTTGAATGCCAAACGTTAAACACAGCCTACCCGAGCAAAAACTGCCACTCAGAGGGATAATTAATGATGCCATTGTACAAATGGAAGGTTAGCAAAGCAAGTTAAACAACACCATGCAAAGCAATTTGTGAATTCCTAACTCCAATAATCACATAATTGGAGCATATAATATTCCTTGTCAGTGCAGGGCATTTTCTCCTTCTTTCTATTTCATGCATTCCTTCCCTCTCTTTCCCCCCACTAACGCTGTGGAATCATTTTCTAGTTAAATAAATTCAGAGTGACAACGGAAAAAAAAGGACAATGAAATGGTTGTTAAATGGTCAAATATTTGATTTAGTACCATTTCCTCTGGAGAAGAGGAGTTGTTTGTTTTGCCAAAGTCTGACAATAATTTAATTTAACGGCACAATAACATTTAGAAGATCATTAATATTTGATTACTAAATGGTGTTGTTATAGCTGAACCATGTCATTTCTTTCATTTCTTTCTTACTTTTCTTTCTCTTTTTCTTTTTAATTATGGGCTTAAAAAAGCCTAACGTGGATTATCAGTTTCAAAGCCAATGTTTGCTCCTGTCATAAACAAATAGTTTAAATTGCTCACAGGGATACTTTCATTCAGACTCATTCATTTTCCGCTTAATATGGATTGAGCTCCTACTAATGGGATGTTCAACTAACGGTGGAAATGAAGGGTAAAGTGTAGGCTGCAGGGATGAGGGGCAAAAAGAAAGTCTTTATGGGACATGGAAAAGGGAGCAGCTCACAAGTAGTGGGTACAGATGGAAAGAATATCTGAAAATGACCAAAAAACCATCTTTTTCCATTGTTGAGAAACTCTGGTAAGAAAAAAAACATGACAGATGAGAATCTGCACAGTTTGGGGCTTACTGAACAGAAAATATGTGTAACTGGAAATTTAATCTGTGTAAAATTTACACCAGTGCAATGCTGTTCTCTATTCAAAACAGCATTGCACTGTTAATAATATTTCTGCACAGAAAGATTATTTACTACACATTTACTAGAAACAATAATTCTGCATAGAAATAGTTTATTGTACATTTACTGCACAGGAAACAATTTTTTTTTTGCATTGGAAATAGAAATATTATTTATTGCACAGAAAATGCTTTTTCTTGAGAATAAAATTCTGTTTTCTGTGCAAACCAACCACATGCAACTTTTGTGCAGCAGTGGTGTAGCCTGGAGCACATGGAGGAGGGGCTGGGCAGGGCTTTGGCATGCAGGGCAGGACTAGGATGTGTGGGGGTGGGGCTAAGCACACGGGGCAGGGCTATGGCACATGGGGCAGGGCTACCATGCATGGGGACAGGGCAATAGCATGTGAGGGCAGTGCTACAATGGATGGGGCAGGGCTACGGCACAAAGGGGTGGGGCTACTGTGGATAGAGGCAGGGCTACAGCACGTGGGGGCAGGGCTACAATGATGGGGTGGGTCAATGGTGTGTTGGGGTGGAGCTATGACACAAGGGGCAGGGCTATGGCACCAGGGGAGGGCAAGCAAGAAGACATGGCGCCTCCAAAAAATTGCTGTTGGGGATGCACTGCCCTCATTATCCCCCTGGCTCTCCACCACTGTTGTGCAGAATAAGCCTCTACTGAGAGTAGGTTTCAAAAAACTGCATGGTTTTTGAAGATTTCCGTACTGCAAGAAAAAAAATGTTAAAAGTACTCATTGCTTCTTTCATGAAGAAACTTAATGAAGACTTACATTTCTAGTTGTCAGAATGTGCAATCACATTCTTAAACAACAACAAAGGGTTTAACAGTATCTTAAATTCAAACCAATTTTTATTACAGCCAGACCTCTATATTTACTATGGTTAGGGGTGAAAGACCTGCACAAAAGTGGAAAAATTGCAAATTTCACAATATGTTTCTGTGGCAAGGGGGCCAAAGCATGGTGGAGAGAACAGACACCCAGGGTGCAAACAAGATCAGGGAGGGAGAAGGAAAGGGATGGATTGGCATAGTGGACCTGTACTTCCTTTCTTTCACCCATCTGCTTTCTTGAGTATGTTGCCTCACTCTGCCACGTGGTACAGCCAGTCCTGCGGTTTGCTATTTAGAAATTGAACTCTTCAGACATGCAAAGAAGACTGATGGTAAGGGATTGTTATATTGCTTGTGAGTATTATAGAGACCCATGAACCCCCCTCTTTTCTACATTAATATAATGAAGTAGAGAGAAATAGAACATCACACCCATGCAATTGGCAGTCCTGCTGGCCCTTTGCTCATGCAGGTCATAGTTTTTTTGGGGAACAGATAGAAGGTTTATCAAATGCCTGTATGAGCCAGAATTCTATCCACCTATATCGACAGCCTATGCATTTTCACCAAGCTCCTCAGTCCTCTCCATGGCCCTCACAATGCTGGGCTTTGTGCAAATATAAAAATTAGAGGTGGGAGAGAGCAAACTAATAGACTTCCCCAATCCTAGCACCAAGTAAATGGATTTTTTTTATTGCTCGGCATCCTGTTAGGCATTTGCATCATTGTAAACTGACTTATGATCACATAAAATAATTTGTAACATTGTGCAACGCTTGTATCTCAGGAGGGGAGCTGAGACACATCTGCATCATTGGAACCATTGCACAAAAGAATACAACAGCATAGCTGTTGTGCCGGGGTCCCATTGTGGCATAAGCATCAGAAAGGTATGGGACCTCTCATACAATAGGCACCAGAATGCTATGGGACTTATTGCACAATGGAAACTCCCATTCTGCAACAGGACACTGCACATGATGTTCTGATATGCATTGTTGGAATTTTCTAGAAAGGTTGCGTGTCCTGTCAGGGATGCAACTACAACCTTGCAAAGATATACACTGTAGCCTCTGAAGCAGGATCTTGGCCACTGTTTGTTTTTGTTTTATTTTTTAAATATAGGGAATAGGGGGTCTCTACCCCACACAAAAAACTATGAGCTACCTTCATCCAGTGAACTATTCCCTTGTCATTCTCAGTTTTCTGGCAGTTTGCTGTCACACCAGTGATGTCGTTTGGAAGGAGGAAGAGACATATGCATTTCCTTGGAGAAATCTGCAATGTCATTAGTTATCAGGTTGCTTAGACATATTTGGTGATATCTTCTGGAACATCAGTCTTGTAGCCAGAAGAGAGACTTTCCTGATATTGCTGAACATTATCATCAGTAATCTAACTAGTAGCTTCTATTATTTTAAATGATAAACTAAAAGTAAACTGCCATTTAAACAAACAGACAGACAAATAAGTGAATTTTGATTTTTTCTGTTTGGTTGCCCTTGGAACAAAAACACAGTGACTGAACAAAAAGATAATGCATACTGCTGCTGCTTTTCTATTGCCACTGGGAGTTTATAGTTCTTGGAATCCATGCATCAATTTCCAATATTACTAATTTTTTTCCACCAAGGGGGAGGAAAGCTAGAATAATCTTAAAGATCTGAGTATATGTGAACATAAAGAAGATATTGTGCAGGTCACTACCGACAAGCTTCAGTATTTCAGAGCAGTTAGTGTGTTCAGCTTGTTTTTAAAAAAACCTATCGGACAAAATTATATTACATTGAATCATTCTGACATGGAAGTCATAGCTTCTGACTCCCATATTGCTGGAGTTGAGAAACTGCTCTTGGATTTAGTCCAGACTTTAAAAGAACAATCCAAGATGCAGGAGCTATTTTAGAGATAGGATTCAGGACCTTGAATAACTCCTTTAAAATCCAAGACAAACAGCCAGAGGAGGTTCATCACCCCACTGACATGGAAGCCATCAGCCATCCCTGCACATAGATGTTCACCGAAAGGGTCAGAAATCTTGTGGTAGGACTGAAAGGGGTCAGAAACCTTGTGGTAGGACTGAATTTAAAATTCAGTCATGTGCTACAGCCCTTGATGTATTCTTTTACTTCCCATTACAAGAGGGAGATCATGGCCAGAATTGGTGTTTTCTGCATATGCAAGTCCCCTATAGAAGAGGTTGTGTTTTATTTTATTTTTGTCTGATACACAATGTCCATGTTCAGTATAAGGTCATAGAAATGGAGACTGGAATCCTGTTCTTAGTAGAGTAAACCCACTCAATCAATTGTGGAATGGGAAGTCAACACATCCAACTGATACAATAATTCTACTCCAATCTGGATTAATAGTAGGATTCAGGCCACAGTTGCACATGCAGTTGAAACAGGTGTGGTTTTGTTGTTAGGTCTTGTTATCACCTTCTGGCCACCTAGATGCCCAGCTTTTGAAAGTGATAAAAACTAGATAGGCAGTATTAACACCAACACATTACTTAAGCATTCTTCTGTCTTGGAATCTCAGATTATTCTCATGGGAAAATGAGCAGATTATTTGGTAAAAATTTAAGCTATTTATTATATGCAGTCGTATACATTCTCATTAGGGAGAAACACAGACATGTGAATGTCTGTATCCTTTGCCTTCGTCATATTATATTATATGCCACTTCATGGAAGGCATCAAACATTCATTGCATTATAAGTTATGGAAAGTTAGATGTTACATTTTCATAAGGACTGATTCTCTCAGTCTGCATCTCTCTACCAGAGGAACGTTATCATCTTAAACCATATAATGTAGCCATATATTAATTTTGGAATATGCTATCAACACCATCAGAACTAGACTCTGTGTATGTCTGTCTCTCGATCTTTCTATCTATCTATAAATAGGCATCTGTGAATACATTGGTATTCAAGGATTAATCCCTTGAGTGTTGTTAAATCTAACAGCATATGTTACATCCATAATCATTTTAATGCACATCCATTACAACTATAATGGAATACCTACCTATTTTAGCATAACTTAGAAGTTTGTCAGTTATCAGAACAGGATGGTTGAAGGCTACATTGTATGCTTCAGTTCATATTATGGAGACTGGCAGATCACTCTGATTGCTATCTCTTTTCACCTTTTATTCTCTCCCTAGCCTCTGTGCAGTCTATCAGCTGTCCTATCTGATCCAATGAAAACAGAAATCTTAGATATGATATCACTCCAGGTCCTGATGGCATCAGCCAGTACACCTGCTAGGAGGTTTATTAGTGGTCAAATCTGCTCATATCACAATGTTGACAGAACCACAGGTATTCTTGTCTCTTTGTTCACATTTCTTCCTGACATTAGCCTGTGCCTTTGCTTCCAGGAACACACACACACCCTAGTACACATAGCTTCCTGCATTATAGCTTATGCCCTATGGGTTATACTCTACATTCTATATGTATGTTTCCAGACCTCAAAGGTAGCAACCAAAATAAGCCTGCCCTCTAACTCAGGGCTGTTGAACATGTAGATGCGCATTTTGGGGCTGCAATTGCTGCTGCTGAAATTGGTGGTACTGTTCTTTTGGTGTGTATTTGGCAGCACATTTGGCTACACTTTTACTTATGCATTCAACTGAATAATGTTTCCATTCATCAAAGGAGCACGTTTCACAGTCAATTTAGAACTCTGATTGTAAGGATTTCCTTTACATTACAAAATACTAGCGCAGGATCTCAGCTTGTTGTCTTTGGATTTATGGATTGACATAAAAACAGATGTTGAGAAAACGAATGTTGATGGCTCTGATGGAGGCGAAACCATGACTCCACTCTAGATTTTAGTGTAAATTTCAAAGGTGTTCAAGGTACTGCATCCTACACCCAACATAGATTTAGCACTTCGGATAGCACCAAGACTAAACCCCATGGTAGATTCATAACCCAATTACATCCAAGGAACCCACCACTATTGTATAGGCACATATATCCCACTATGAATGAAAACTTAGCTGGTCAATGAGAAGAGTCATAGAATAGGCTTCAATGGTTATGTTCTGTGCGCAAGAGGAATATATGGGGACAAGGGTTGATGATGTGATCTCTTCATTCTGAACTGCTATAGTACAGAAAAAGCAGTGGTTATTTGTACTCTAATATCTGAATAATTAATCCTTTGGCATATTATCTAAGAAGAAAAAGTCAATGTTGTAGCATAGGTATTAAATTTATTACAAATAAAACCGAATTTCACATTCCAAAGTACTTATTTTGTGCAACAAATCTTTTTATTTTTTTAGTCTTTTCTGGTTTTCCTTGGAGTAATATGCCTTTTCCAGCAGACTAGTATGATGTGTCTTATGAGTCATTGGAAGAAGATAAGAATGTGGTTGTTTGCACATGGGAATTGCCAGTAGGAGACTAGGGAGCAAAAAGAACCCCACACACTTACTTTCCAGAAAACTTCACTCAACCTTAAAAGGAAACCATCTGGTTTTGTCATTTTGTTCCTGTTTAAGAATAGCTTGTGTTTGCAGATCACAATTTAACACATGGAAATAACTGGCAGGACTCTGAAAAGTGTGAATCACTTTCCTTCATGCAGGAAGGGGGCAGGAAAGGGAAACAAAACTTGGAAGCACTCCTTGCTTCTGATCACTAGCTTGTCTTCTGTACTAGCTTATGCTGTCAGAACTGCTATTGCAGCAGAAACCCCAAAAGGAACAGAGGAAATGTAAGATGAGGGAGCCAGATTTTGTCCAGCTGTCATATTCCATATTCATTCTATTCACCACGTGGCATCAATATTGTGGTTTTCTGCAGTCGGATCTAGGACATGACTTGAAATTTCAGTCATAAAAACAATGGCTAGTATCCAGTGATAAACTTCCAGTGATAGAAGCTGCTTCCATTTACAGACATGAGGCTTTCTGTTACCCTTGTTGTTGTTCATTGCCGTCAAGTCAGCTTCATCTTACTGAAAATCTATGAGTGAGAAACATCCAAGACCTCCTGTCATCAGCAGCCCTGCTTAGGTCCTACAAACTCAGGGCTGTGGCTTCCTTGGTTGATTTTTATCTACCTGTAATGTGGTCTTGTTCTTTTCCTACTGCCTTTCATCTTAGCAAGCATTAACATCTTTTCTAATGAGTCATATCATCTCAGGATATGGCCAAAGTACCATGTTGCTGTTGTGTGCCCTCTAGTTGCTTCTGACTTATGGTGACCCAAGGTGAACCTATCATGGAGTTTCTTGGCCAGATTTTTTCAGAGGAGGTTTGCCTTTCTCTTCCTTTGAGGCTGAGAGAGCATGATTTGCCCAAGGTTATCCAGTGGAGTTCCATGGCTGAGTGGGGATTTGAACCCTGATCTCCAGAGTTGTAGTCCAAGACTCAAACCATTACACTCAGGTTAATCATCTTGGCTTCTTCTCATAGGAGTAGTGCAGGCTTCATTTGCTCTTGAACCCATTTATTTGTCTTATTGACAGTGCATGGTATCCATAAAACTCTCTTCCAGCACCACATTTCAAGTAAGTTTATCCTCATCCTGACAACTTTCTTCACTGTCTAGCTTTCATAACCATACATTGAAAATGTAAATATTTCTCCTGAACCCTATATTCTTTTAAAAATGGCGTTGGAGCACTAGGAAACTCTCTGGAACAGGTTTTCAGAGCCAAGGGATAGGAGGAGGAAGTCTAGGACTGGGATGAGGAGAAAGTCCCAACACTAGCACAAGTTTATCTCTTGGTTTAGCTCATAGGAAGAAATTCAGAACTGTCATGTGATGGTTAATATACCCTAGGAGAGGCAGGTTCAAGTTAAGGATGGGAAGATCTATCAGGTCACACATATTTATTAACTTATTATTAAACATCTCAAGTTCTTTCCATCCAAAACATGAAAAAAATGGTGGCTGTTGAGAAATTCTTCAAAAATAGACTAAAACAAAAATCTCTTGTATTTTGTAACTGTGAATAAGGATAGCCATTGCCAGTATGGAGAGGATTGCGTTAACACTTACCACCATACATGTATGGAGATAAGGATCTTCTAAAAAGAGAAATAGAAATGGCAATGCATATTTTTAAGACAATACGCTCTTTAACTATTGTTTTAATTGATGTTCTGTTTTTAACTATGTTAATCTATTGCTGTTTCCTACCTCAGTCCATGGGAGAGGTGGCTAAGAAATTGTTGTTGTTGTTGTTGTTGTTGTTGTTGTTGTTAGCACCAATTTGGTTGAATAAATACATAGCAGCTGGAATTCTGAACCTATTATAAAAGGTGAGTAAATGTATTAATAAATCCAATTGATTTGATGGCTCAGAACTAATCATAGGATTTAGGCCAGTTGTTCAAAGCTAAACTTTTAAAAGTTAAGCATTCACAGCTCTTTGCCTGAATGATACGATTTACTTCTCTTTATTTTTCTGTGCAGAGCAAGATTCCTGCATTGCATGGTACCTGCATGACAGTTTTGAAAGTTGTAATTTTGATGGCTGTCTAGATGGCAAACATCTGGAATTTCAGATATCTTCCAAGTCTAACCTGCCAGTAAGCTGGCAATAGAGTTAGAAAAGTTAGTGAACTTCAAATCGGAGAGTTTTGCATTGCCCAGCAGCTCTGGGAAGCAAGTTCCTATATTTTCTGCTTAGAATAATATTCTGTAGTGAATGTCAAATCATCACAAGTTTGAAGTGTCTGCTCAAACCAAAGTTCTGAGTGCTCTTCTCCTTTGGGGAAGTAAAAACACTGGTGATTTGGTCTGGCAAATGCATGGTCCCATCTGCGGCCTTATGATATCAGCCATCTGCTTCCTGTCAAGCTGTTTGTTTCATAGGAAAAGGTTGAGGTGGATAAGCCACAGTGTTTTGCAATGATTTAATTTGTGTATAAAACAATAAGAGGTGTGCCAGGTCTGCAGAAAATGAGATACATGAAATTCTCTCTTGGAAGCCACTGCTACCTCACTTTCCTGTTTTGAATAGGGATGTCAATCTTTGTACATTTCATTCTCACATTTTTCACAGATAATGAGTCCTGAAGTAGAAAGTTTCTCACTCATCTAGGATTCTCCTTGTCAGTGTTTTCTGAAACTCAAGGATTCTGGTCTGGCATTTTGTACTGAAGAGATGAATTTGTAACCTGAAGTTGTGGACCTGTAACTGTTTCATATTCAGTGAGACTATGCAGTCTTCCTGTAAGACTACTTACAAGCCCTTTCCAGCCTGTCTTAACAGCCAAGAGCCAAATTGGATGAAACATCTGTTCAGCTTCCAATCAGGGCACAAGGATTCTATGATTCTAAGGAGGAAGACGCTTCCATCCCATTTCCAGCAATGAGCAAGGTTGCTACAACCAGAAGCAGGATCCCTGCTGCAATTCCTTGTTGTAGCCTTAATTCCAGGTGAGAGAGAGCCAGAAATATCAGGCACCTTATACCCTGATTTGTGGCTGAAGAGATCTCCTTTGCCTGGCATGCCTTCCAATGGTTAAGGTGGGGTTGGTGGAGGGGGGAGCAGGGAGGTTGGATCAACTATTGTATAACTTGATTATGTATACATAAATAAGTAGCCTATGTAGAATTTCTGAAGTGGTTTCCAACAATTTTGTGATTTTTTAAAAGATATTCTTTCTATCCTTAATTCTAAAGGGCAACATACTCGTGACTTCAGGTTGTCTTGCCTCAATGAAATATGTGGCCAGATGGCAAGGATTCCCCTGTCTTTCAAATACACACACACACACACACACACACACACACACACACACACACATATCTGTCTGTGGGAGGAAAATGCATTACTTTAAAAGTGGTAGATGCTGATGAGAAATGCAAATAAAAAAACAGTAGAAGAAACTTTTTTATATAGTTTTTGCAGACAGAATCTCTATTTCCTGATCCAACTTTCAGCTGACTAGGGGCACCTCTGTCTTGCCTGGATTAAGTTTCAGTTTGTCCACCTCCATCCAGTCCATTACAGATGTCAGGCAATGGTTTAGAATCAGGACAGATTCCTTAGACTATGGTGGAAAGGAGTAACAGAACTGGTTGTCATCTGGATACTGAGTCCCAAAACACTTAATGACTTCTTCAATATGTTTTGTGTATATGTTAGTCTGGGGGAGAAACCTAAGGGACCTCACAGGCAATTGTCACTATTTTTTAGGTTTACACCTCCAAGAAGAAAGAAAGCCAATACAAAACAGTGCTTCTAAATCCTGGACCAGTGAGGTGGTCCAGAAGAATACCATGGATGATGGTGCCAAAAGCTACTAGGAAATGCAGCATAACCAATGAGGATGAATGTCCCCAACCAGTTCCTGATGTAGGTCATCCACTAAGGCAGTGGTTCTCAACCTGTGGATCCCCAGATGTTTGTGGACTTCAGGTCCCAGAAGCCCCAGCCACTATGGTCAATGCTCAGGGCTTCTGGGAGCTGAAGTCCACAAACATCTGGGGACCCACAGGTTGAGAACCACTGCACTAAGGTGACACAAGCTGGCTGTGTTCCATAGCTAGGCCTGAAACCTGATTGAAATGGGTCTAGATAATCCATCTTATCCAGAAATCCTTAGCTGGCTGGTCACCACATGGTCTAGTATCTTGCCCAGAAATAGAATATTGGTACCTGCCCAGTAGTTTTCCAGTAGGATCCAGTGAAGGCTTTTTTCAACAAAAGCCTTACAACTGCCTGCTTTAGAAAACATGGAAGTCTCTCTTGTTTTAGCAATACATTGATTACTCCCTCCATTGGCTCAGCCAGCCCTTTTCTGGCTTTTCTTTTTTTTTAATAAGTCAGGAAGAACCTGGGTATAATACATATACAGTGACTCTTGCCTCTTCAAGAATCCTATCTACATCCTGAACTTGTGCAAACTGAAAAGTGTCCATTATCACCAGACGAGCAGAGTCCAAAATTACATCCACTGGATCTGTATTAATTATAGCCATGTCAGAATGATTCAACCAATTTTATTTCCCAAGTATAGGGCAAGTTGTTCACAGTGAGCTGTCAAGTGGTCTGGTTTCTCCTCTTGTGGATCCACATGTAAAAGGGGATGATGGCCTTCCATTATGGTCCTCTTGAAAAACACACTCACTATGAAAGGAAATATCCAGCTGCCTAATGTATGAGATGTAAGCTAATTTCACAGGGAAATGAAAGCTCTTGAGGTCAGTCACAATGAAAAAAGCTCCTCTCCCTGCACGCTGACCAATATCCAAATGATTTATCTGAATGATAGACAGAACAATGATCTGACCACATTTACCCTCTGCTCAGATTTACATGTCCTTGAAATTGTTCATCTGTACTGTGGGTGAAGGCCCTCCTTAATTTTGTCTTGGTATGTTATGAGGCACTGGAAGGAGACTTGGGTGAGAAGAGTCTGCATGAGTTTAACTTGGTGACCTTTTACAGCTGTCAGACTTTAATATTTTTACCCATCTTGATCTTCCCAGACTTACCGAAGGTCTCTAGAAAAGCATGGTAATAAATTCTTGGCTGATCTGACATTTGACATTTCACATTACGTCACAGACAAGAAGGAGCAAGGTCCTTAACTGACATTACAAACAGAAAATCTAAAGTGAACCAGTAATTTGTTGTTTTTGTTGTTACTGATGATGTTGAGATGGATAACAATAAGAATAATAGCATGGAAATGTAATATCATTTCATGCTTATGGGAGTTTATGATATTACATATGCTGCTGAGTGAAGTTGAAGTGAAGAGTTTTCAGGCTGAGTGCCATCAGTATGCTGATGACTCTCACCTTTATTTCTCCTTTTCAGAATCAGCTTGAGCTGGACCAGTGTTAGGATGTTATAATGGGTTGGATGAGGGCCAATAAACTAAAGTTGATTTCAGATAAGATGGAAGCATTGTGGATTGGTGGTTTCTGAGTCTGGGAATTTATTAACTGACCTACCGTGGATGGGACTGCATAACCTATGAAGGAGCAGGGCCATAGGTTGGGGTTACTTCTAGATCTGTCTGTATCACCGGAAGCCCATGTAGACTCAGAATGCTTAGGGCCAGCTTTGACTAGCTGACCAAAAATAACATTTCTTGGACAATGACAACATGAGTGACAGTAGTTCATATGCTAGTAACTTCCAAAGTAGATTACTACGATGCACTCTATGTGGGGCTGCCCTTAAATACATGTAGGTGCAGTTTGTGTAAAATCAGCACTCAGATTATTGACTGGAACATCTTTTTTAAAAAAACAAACATATAACAACCGTTTAAAGGGATTGCTTTGACTGTCATTATGCTTCAGGTCTGAGTTCAAGAGATGACAATTAAAGCGCTTAATGGCTCAGAAACTTAATACTGAAAGGAATGTCTCTCACCATATACCTATGCCTGAGATCTACTATAGGGGCCCTATTTTGTGTTTCATCCATAGGAGCAATACACTGCCCTGCCCATAGAGGCCTAGCTGGTGCCAACACCAACACCAACTGGGTTTTAAAACATAGCTGTTTATTGAAAACTTCAGCATCTAAATATTTTGCATAAATCTATACAGATTTTAACCTGTTTTAACTGTTAGTGTGTTAAATGTTTCAATTGTTCAATAGTATAATACATTTTTACACTGTTCAAGTATAACCAGTGTAATGGGGAGTGCTTTCAATCATGCGTACATAGTTTTATGATTTGTATAATCCATTAATGAATTTTAATGTTTTTAAATGTTTAATGCTTTAACTTTATAGATTGTTTAATTGCTTTTTAATTAACTTTATACTTTTATCAAAGTTTTTGTATAGCTTTTTCATCTGAATTGTTTTTAAAATATTGTTAGCCATTGAATGCTATTATTGGGGGGAAAAGAAGGATTAAAATGAATATAATAAGAACAACAATAATAGTAAATTATTCTTCCTTGTTTTACTTTTAAGTTGGACCAAATTGCTTTAAGTTGATTTATCTGTACACTGCCATAAGATCCTATGATACATGGCAAGATATAAATATTTTAATAAATAAATGGATAGCTAAGCTTAAGGCTGAGAAGATGGGCATCAAGATATTGATAGATTTGCCTGTTACAGATATGAGACTTTTAAATTCCATGCAGTCTTTGCTTTTGTAAGTGGCACAACACTGCTTTAATAAACTTTTGGCAGGTGATTGTATCTTGCAATGAGTCTGGCCCACAGAAATGCTGTGTAATTGGCCCTTCAAGAATGAAATTGTAACTCTGTGAGAAATGCTAAAAGCATAAAAAGCATTACATTTGAGCTGGCATTTTGACCAGTGAATATAAAAGCACTGAGATCTCTGACAAAAAGCTCAACACTTTGTACCATCCAAATAAAAATTCCATATTAATTTAAACAACTTGAAACATATTATAATACAGTTAATTTTATGTAAACGCTGCCCTTCTGTCAACATCTTTGATGCCATGTAGAAGAGGGAGTGAGCTTGTTTTCTGCTGCTCCAGAGAACAGGACAAGGACCAATGGATTCAAGCTGCAAGAAAGGAGATTCCACCTGAACCTCAGGAAGAACTTCCTGATGCTCAGGGTTGTTTGGCAGTGGAATATGCTGCCTCGGAGTGTGGTGGAGTCTCCTTCTTTGGAGGTTTTTAAGCAGAGGCTAGATCTGTCGGGAGTGCTTTGAGGGTGTTCTTGCATGGCAGGGGGTTGGACTGGATGGCCCCTGTGGTCTCTTCTAGCTCTACATTTCTATGATTCTATGGTTCACTAATTACAACAATGGCTTATTTGCTTAATGCAAATAAGGTGGAAACTGTGTGGCTCTTCCTGTGTTAGCTGAGCAGTTTTCCACATTAGACTGTTATAGTGCTGTTATTCCACTTTCAACATCCTATGGAATCCTGGGGTTTGCAGTTTATGGAGGGGCCTCAAAGGCCCCTCCCTAAACTGCAAACCTCAGGATTCCATAGGATGTTGAAAGTGGAATAATAGCACTATAACAGTCTAGTGCGGAAATGGCCTGAGATTCTGCATGGAGCAGCTGTAGTGCAGAGCTGTAGTCTGATGCCCTCTACTTGTCCTATCAGCTACCAAGTCATGGAAAGGACTGTGGCAGGTGTTGCTTTCCACTAACAATGGGTGAGGCAACTCAGAGGAGCAAGATGCAGTTGGTCTCAGCTGTGTGGGGGGAAAGTGAGAAGGCATCTTGCAATGCTGCTATAAGAATGGCTGCTATCACACCAACCTCCACAAAGCCCTTCAGAATTCAAGTACTTCATTATGTAATGTCATACCTTCAGGATTTTCTGGGAGGGAGGACAAATGATAGTCACCAACTAGTTATTTTTTAAACACCATAAAACAGGTTTATAAGAATGTTCAAAAAGGACTGTGGCTTCCTGCAGATTTTCTTTTAAATATTTAGATTTCCTTATGGTAATTGCTTTAGAATTCTTATAACTAACACCAACACACACAGAGACTGTAGATATATCTAGATCAGTGGTTCTCAACCTGTGGCTCCCCAGATGTTCGTGGACTCCAGCTCCCAGAAGCCCTGAGCATTGACCATAGTGGCTGGGGCTTCTGGGAGCTGAAGTCCACGAACATCTGGGGACCCACAGGTTGAGAACCACTGATCTAGATGGCTCTGTCCTTTAACTACACAAATAGCTGTTGTGCTTTAAAATCTGGCCTGTCAGGTAATGAAAATATACCGCTTTCCTTCCTTCAAAGAGAAGATATGGAGTTAGGCTGTTCAACCATGCTAAACAGCAGTAGTAAAAATGCTGTTAATGTTTTATTCTTCTTCCAAATGTGGTTTTTATGTGATCTTTTCCAGCATAAATAAATTATGATCAAATTTTCCTTTTCACTGAAGCTATTTATCTAGCCTGACCTTTACAAGTTAGATAATCACGTCCTTGCTGTGATATCTGTTGCGGCAGCATACCAACCTGGCTATATCAATTCAAGTTCAGAAAAGCAAAATTAGTATCAAGAGTTGATTGATACCACCTGAGTTGACAGCTCTGAAAGTAGTATTACAGAAGGGAATGAAATCATCCATGCTCACTAGAAGCACAGGGCATGGGAAATCTCAGATGATACTGGAAGTTCTGGTATCAAATGAAGTTACTCAGAGTAATATAAGCAGAGCTTTGAAAAATTCCTATGCACACTACAGCTCCCCCAGACATCGTGACAACTGTAGCTCCAAAACTTACTTTCCCAGGTTCTGGAAATATAGAACGCAGGCTATTCTAGCTAGAACTTGAGTGTCTAAGATTTGTCTGCAGGTCAAAATGGCATGGCTTTCAGCACATCACATGCTGATCCATCTGTTCTTTTCTTCTCGTGTGGGATTCGGTCTGGATAAGGACTCAAGAGGGCATCTAGTCACTTCCTGTTTCTATTTATTTTTTCCCCTTAAAACATGCCAGTGGGACAAAATTAATTTAAATGGCAAACCATCTCCTCTTGTAGTCTTCTGGGGGCAAATTTTGCCCTTTTGAGGTGAATTTTTTCACGGGGAGGAAATGATAGAAGGTAAGAAATATATCCCACCAAGGTCCAGATAAGGGCAATAGTGACCTGCAGACTCTCAAACATTACCCACTCATACTTTTGGGAAGTGGAACCCCATCTAGATCAGAGTGAACACGACTCACCTGGGTATTTGAAAGGTATGCTAACAATATTTATATTGGGAATGAACATCAGTTTACTGGTCCTGTCCTGGACATCAACACTGCAAAGGTCAGACTATATCAGGTATATCTGGTGCCTCAGCTAGCTCTGATCAGAAAGAAAAACAGAAATGTGTGTCCCCAGATGAACTTAATGAGCATTTCTGTAGTATGCTGTACTACACTGTTACAGTGCTATTATTCCACTTTCAACACCCTGTGGAATTCTGGGGTCAAAGAGCTCTCTGGTTGAGAATTCTAAATGCCCCTCCCTAAACTGCAAACCCCAGGATTCCATAGGATGTTGAAAGTGGAATAATAGCACGATAACAGTGTAGTGCAGAAATGGCCTAGGACACAGAAAACAATGGATTCAAACTACAAGAAAAGACATTCCACCTAAACATTAGGAATAACTTCTTGATGGTGATAGCAGTTCAACAATGACATATGCTGCCTCAGAGTGTGGTAGAGTCTCCTTCTTTGAAGGTTTTTAAACAGAGGCCAGATGGTTATCTGTTGAGAGTGCTTTGATTGTATATTCCTGCATATGACAGGAGGTTGGATTGGATAGCCCATGTGATCTCTTCCAGCGCTATGATTCTATGATTCATAGAATTTGTTCTTAAGTGTGTATTATCATGTCAGATATATGATCATGAGATTATCATGAAATTCATGTAGTCTCAGAATATAAAGACTGGTCTTGACACATCAGCCTATCCTTTTGAAAAAAAAAATGTCATTCCCTGCTGGGTAAGATTTTCCCTGCAAAGTTTTGTGTGCTTGGGGATTTCACAACTTTTGCAAAAAAATGTTTTTGTGGAGAAGAATTTACTTCTTCTGAAAAAAAAAAGTTTTTTGCATAAAAAATACATATGCAGAACAATATTTTTTTTTGTACAGACTTTTCTTTTAGTCAAATAGTTTCCAGGTATGAACACACATCAAAAAAATGCACAAAAGTTCTATAATCTTACCCAGCAGACAGGAAAACCTTTGTCTTCTATGGATAAAATAAGCAGAGATTGATATCTTTAGTATGGCTAAATCAAGCAGATTGCTCAGAGTGCAAATCAAGTAAGAAATTACATTGAAAAGAACAGTCCAGAAGCATCATAAAGATCTTCATGGCAGATGCCCCAAAGCAGTGAAAATGGATTCCGTTCTGAGCGGAAGAATTCATAAGGAACCAAGGCTCAATTCAAACAAGATGCAAGCATTACCAGCCACTGGATTTTGTATTCCAAGACAGGAACTATAGATCGTAGCAACATCACCACTTGGGACTTGAATCCAGTTGGGATTTGCTTGGAATTGTAGTCTTAAGATGTATAGAAGAACAGAATATGGATACATATGCAGAAGCTGAAAACAGATCTCACCCTTTTCTCAGAGGCTACAAATATTTTCCCATCCTCTATAAAGGAGCTTCCACTTTGTTGACAAGTAGGAAAATGAATGACTGTAAACAACACATAAAGCTGTGCTGCGAGGTTGTTTTGAAGTATGTGAAACTTGTAACCAACCCAAGTATTTCTATCAGCTCCATAAGGATTCACAGGCCAATAATAAAGCCATGATTCACTAGCTAATCCAAACACAAATGACATGAGCTTTAAAAACAAATAGCCCAATCAAAGCAACATTGAGGTAACTGGAAAACAATAAATATTTGTTCTGCCACTGCTTAACTGCTTCAAAGCACTATACAGTGTCTGGCTGTCACCATCAAAGATCTCAGGGCAGGAAACAGAACAAATACCAAACAGCACATTCTGTTCAGAGGCAGCTGTAACTTCAAGTCTCTCCCCCTCACATCTGAAGTTTTGTTGCTGTGACTTTGCGTCATGCACAATATAATGATAAATGGGGACAAACATTTCCCAGAATTGAATTTAATCTTTCACTGTTATACAGAAAAAAGAGAAACCTCAAGGAAACTGAACAAGGCACTTAGACAAGGATGGTGTAGAATTGCTGTGGTGCATTACTTGCTCCTTGTGTTTATGTTCCAACAATGCTATTACAGTTTAAATAACTTTTCAGCCAAGGAAATGAAAGGCTCTCATCCTTCTGTGAAAAAGTGCCATTGAAAGTAATGGAAAGGCACCAGTTGACATGCCAACAGATGAATGGCCCTAATCCAAAGATCCTTGTATGTACATGCCCACTGAACAGATGGTCAGACAGCACTAATCAGTTGTTGGAAGAGTGGGTAGAAGAGGGATTTAAATTTGTTCCCACATCCCACAGGCTGATGATCACTGCTAATGTAGCTATAGCTCAGATCATCTGTTTATGACCAGATGAAAAATAATTAGACAAGATGCATGCTTTGGGGTTAACTAGGGTCACAAGTATATGTAACATAAACCTAACAGAACAAAGCATAAGTGGTGCACATCGTGCAAACAAATCCTAAATTCAAATTCAATTTTAGAAAGTAGACATGTTGTCAATGATTATGATTATTGATGGTATTGTTATTTACATCCCACCTTTTCCCCAAGACTGGAACTCAAAGCAGCATCTCACTTGTATCATTGCTTTGGACCAAGACAGTGGCTGAATTCTCAAGTAACTACAGTGTCAACCCACTTGTTAGGTCCTCCCAAGCAGGACCTTTTGTCTTCAACACTGCACATTTGAACATTGAACATTTAGCAGTCTGGCTGCTAAATCCTAATAAAATACTTCTGACTTCCAGTTCTAAGGAGCAAATTGCAGATTCCTCCAGCAAGAAGAAAAGGTCTGGAGGTTGTTTCCATACCAGATCAGCCTCCCATAGAAAAAAAAAGTGACTGCAGAAAAGGAAACATGGAAACTATTAAAGGGAACTATTAAAGATAGCAAGATGCAGCTTCTTAAAGAAAGTGGAGCTCCTAGAACAGGGCTTTCCAAACGGTGTGCAGGCCCATTAGTGTGTCACCTGAAGTGTGTAGGTGAATCACTACAATCTTGGAAATGTATGTTATTATTTATAAATCATATATTTTTAAAAATATATGAAAGGTTTTCATGAGATATGTTGTGTCCCCATACAATTTGTTATTACAATTTATGTATGTGTCTGTATCTCTTATAAAGGGTTAGATTAACCTCCAGTTTGCTAGTAAAGCTAAAATTACAGTGTCACAAAATGATGCGTGTCTAAAAAGTATGTGACCAACATGAAAAGTTTGGAAAACTCTGTCCTAGAAGAACAGTCCTGTCAACCTAAATTACTTCTTGCCTTTTGGCTAAGATCAAGCATGTAGCATCAGTCTATAAAATTATTGCCAGATCAGTTCTGTGGTAAATTATCTCCTCTAAAAAAAA
Organism: Iguana delicatissima; assembly: GCA_948472985.1. Taxonomy (NCBI): domain Eukaryota; kingdom Metazoa; phylum Chordata; class Lepidosauria; order Squamata; family Iguanidae; genus Iguana; species Iguana delicatissima. The sequence continues at coordinate 571,809 of CAOKZL010000489.1, read as the reverse complement.
CAACAATAAAGAAATGGGGAATTTTGTTGCATCTAGACTAACCTGGGATGGTTTTTCCACATTTTCATCCCCAGTTTCAGCTCGCATACTTTAAGAAACATATAAATAGAGCTTCTACTTCAGTACAGGACAAAAGGTCAAAGAAGTCATGTGGCATCTTTCAGACGAATATATTTAATTTAGCATGAACTTTCATGGGTTACAATTTACTTCTTTAGATGTAGAGAGTACAGTTCTCAAGCTTCAGGTATCTCTGTCTGTCTGTCTACCTTCCTATCTACCAATCTATCTATTTAATATCTCACCTTACTTCCAATATGAAACCAAAGGTAGCTCACAACATCCCAAAATAGGACCAAAAATCTATCATTATCAAACAAACAATTTTTTTTAAAAAAAATCAAATTAATTATCATATTAAAAACAACTCTAATAACACTAATATGAAATAAGTTTAAAAATCATTACCACATAACAACTAGGATAGAAGTACAGCAGCCTCCTCACTATCATGATAAACCCTTCTGCAGCAACCAGCTAATAGCAAAAAAAGTCTAAATAAAAAAATGCCTTTACATGCCAGTGGAAAGAGAGCAAAGAGGGAGTCAACCTAACCTCCCATGTGAGAGAACTCCACCGCCTGGAATCAGCTAGATATATATGCACAGCAACAATTACACGGACAGTTAATAAGACAATTCTCATTTTCTATATCAATTTTCCACTGGAACGCTAGGTTTCAAAATTAATTCATTAAGGCTGATCATTAAAAATGAGAGAATTAGTTTGTTATTATTAATGTTGTAAAGAGTAGAATTTAATTTGTGTTATCATTAATTAATTTGTTAATTACAGTGTTGCTTTTTAAAGAAGCCATGAGAATGACAGTGGGATATTTGGTTGTTATTCATACACATTTTGTTACTGACACCCTCAAAAGTGTCCTTTCTTTAGTTTTTAAATTCCCTTCCTAATCTGGCAATTCTCAGATGTACTCAACTTCAAAGGATACAATTTGATAGATTGTTGAGGATGTTGGGGTTTTTAGTGCAATACATCTAGACGACTTACAGGCAGGGGAATGGTGTCCTAAAGCATAGGATCTCAGAACTAAATTTTGTCACTTATCTGACCATAAGAGTCCTTTGTCCTTTGGTCCTGTGCTAAAGCAGAAATCCTGTAGGTATTCTTACCACTGCAAGAAAATCTTTGTTCTGTATTTAAAGGCTGTTTGCAGTTCAGGACTTACTCTGCACAAAATTCCTGTGTAATTTTTGTACAGAAAAAGTATGCTCTCTATGAGAGAATATTATGCGCTGTGAATTATTTTCTGCACTGAAGAAAATGCAGATTTTATGCAGAATAATTCCCAAATTGCAAAGAATCTCATCAGTCTGGGATTTTCTTCATTAAGATTTCCCAAGAGTCTAGAAACAGGTTTTTTCCACCATTTTTTTTGTATAAAATTCTTCCCATATCTAGTGTAGTGTAGTAATGTACAGATATGACGCTTTTTAAAAAATAAATTTATGAATGCAGAGGGATATGGTACAGGGATATAGAATTATGACATATGGCACAATATAGTGGTTTAGTGTTGCACAAGGGCTTTGGGAGAGCAGGCTTCAAATCCCCACTCAGCCATGGAAACCAACTAAGTGACTTGGGGCAGGTTATACTCTCTCAGCCTCAGAGAAAGACAATGGCAACCCCTCTCTGGAGAAATCTTGTCAAGAAGACCCAGTGATAGATCCACCTTCTTGTTGTGTGCCTTCAAGTCATTTCTGGCTTATGATGACTCTATGGCAAACCTATCACAGGGTTTTCTGGGGCTGAGTGTGTGTGACATGCCCAAAGTGGGTTTCCATCCAATCAAACCCTGGTCTCCAAGATCATAGTCCAATGTTCAAACCACTACATCACATTGGATCCCATATTTACCTTAGGGTTGCCATAAACTGGAAATGAGTTGAAGGCACACAACAACAAAAAAGTAATATAAAATTATCCACCAAAGTATAAAACAGCATCATCAGTATATAAAAAGAAGGAAGGAAGGAAGGAAGGAAGGAAGGAAGGAAGGAAGAGAAAAGAAAAGAAAAGAAAAGAAAAGAAAAGAAAAGAAAAGAAAAGAAAAGAAAAGAAAAGAAAAAGCAAGCTAGTTATTTTTTTAGAAATAGCAGCCAAAACCACAACCAATTCAAAGAAGTCTAGCAGCACCTTAGTTATGGAACTCCTTCCCAGAAAAATCAGTGCAGCTCTTTCCCTATTGAGCATCATGTGTTGCTCTGCATGTCTTTTTTTCCTTGAAAATGGTTTTAGAATTGGTTGTTGTTTTCATCTATTCTTAGAATGTTTGGTCTTTTAATTTTTTTAAAATATTTGTTTTAATCTGATTTTAAATATATATTTTTGGTTGGTTGTATCTCACCTTCACAGCCTTGGTAATGGTGATAATGTGCTTTTGATCAATAAATAGAACAATGAATACATAAATCAATAAATACTATAAAACAATAAATTACAGAAAGAAAGAAACAGTTAAGGAAGGAACAGAATACAGTGACCCCTCCATATTCACAACAGTTCAGGACACAGAACACTTACAAATGTGAAAAAACTGCAAATAACTCCTCCCTGCTATTCCCCTCCCATTCCTTTGCCTCTGGCCACAGTGTTCCTAGATGGGAAAAAAGACAAGGTAAAAGGCTTACCAGTACTTTCCCCTCAGATAAAGAAGAGCAAAGTGCTAGCATTCTAGATACTTCCAGCCACCATCTTGAGAAAGGAGGAGTAGGAGCAAAAAGCACACCTGACCAATTGGCAGCCATTACACAGCAGAATGGGCAACCACATGGCAAAGAGGACATGTCTGGGGGCGGGGGCGGGGCAGGCTTTGCTCATCTAAAAGGAAAATCTGTCCATTTTAAACACAAGCCTCGCAAGCCTAGGGTGAGGAATGCAAGGGAATGGGAGGAGAAGGATGCAGGGAAGGCAAGCATGTGCCTCACCAATAATCAAATTTATGACTGTAAAACACATGAATGTGGAGGGAGTACTGTACATAAATCATTTAATAACCATGGCATGAAAAGAGTTGGAACTGGCAGATAACTCCCTACAGAGGACATCTTTGTTCAATGCCAAAAAAAGTGCAAATGTTAAGGAGTGGATTATTTCTGACATGGCTTTCTACATTGTGCCACTGCTGAAAGCACTCTGTATTAACCCTTGAATCAAATTGACTCTGGCTAAAATAATTTACATGGCGATTTCTAACTATAGCTTGAACCTTTCCTCTTGAAAAGGCTGTTAAGTTTGGCCCAGGAAAAGTTTTAAAACATTTCTTTCCTTGGTACCATTTGGGGGTAATCATAAACTACAGAAAATCAAATATAATTTTTTCCCCAAATCTCATTTTTATTATGTTCCCTGTTGTTCCCTTGGCATACTATTTGTTCATTATAGTAATTTCCCTTCTTGCTTTTCAAAGGTCTTCATATATGTGGGAGGGGACAAACAAGGGATTCATCATGTATGCTGTCAGCTGTCATCTTAGCAGTAACTGCCATACCGTTCTCTTGAACAGCTAAAACAAAAGCTTTCTTGGCAGCACTAGAGTACTACGAGAGGTGGTCTTGGCCTGAGCAGTTTGTCTTTTCATTCAAGCATTGTGTCAGGAAATGTAATCATCAGTGGGATGGCAATATGGCGGTTGCAACAAAGAGAGCTGCCCAACGGTTCCTTTTGTCACAGCAGGGAAGGTTATCCAGGAACAGTGTTCTGGTAAGTAGTATGGAAGGGAAAGGAAACAGCATTCAGTGTGAGTCTAGTTGAGGATTTTATTCAGTACATTGACCTGATCCATACATCATGTGTGGATCAGAACTGAATTTCTCACTTCTCCTGGTTATGTCATGTCATTCTTGGCTCCTAAACATCTGCTTAAAATGCACAATTGGAGAGACAGTACGTCTACAAATACCTCTCCTCTAGCCTTTACAAGGAAATGACTCTGCTTCCTTCCCCATCTACGTGTGCAGTGAGGACACTGGACCATGTTGTGCAGTGCTACTGTCATAACATTGCACTAGGCCGTGAACAGTCTTTCTAAGGCCTGGTCTGAGTGTGCTCCAGCCTCTTCTGAAGGTGTCTACTCCTCTTCCTTCCCTCCCTGTTGCAGCATGGTTTTGTCCAGTCATCTGCTTGGGAGTTGAGTAGCACTTTTTTTGCCTAGATTAGCTGTAGTCACACTTTCCCTCCCTACTCCATGGTGTAGACATTATAATTTTGAGTATTGGTTTTCTGTTATAACTAGTGGAGTGTGGGCACTCAGAGGTTTTATGATTTAAGGAGAGACACCTGAGGCACAAGTAGGGAGAGGCATGAATACCTGAATGTCTCAGTTTTCCCAGGGATTTTACTCAATAAATCTGCGGTCTTTTATATTCCAGCATGGTTGTCTAACACTTTCTTTCCAATGGGAGGGCAAAGCATATATGCAGGGAAACACATTCAAATTTTTTTTAAAAAAAAATCATTCAGACTTTTTACAAATTGAGCTTAATGTAGAAAAGGGTCAGAAAAAGTTACAAAGAACTTGTGCAAAACAGAGACAGTTGTGAAATAGACTTCTATCTATCTCTAGGTTCTGTAGATGAGAAAGGAATGCAAGGAAGGAAAGGCAAACTAATCCATAAAACTGATAAAGGATTCGTATAGGAAGCACTTTTGAGTTGGACAGCCAATCCGAAAAGGAGGGAGGAGACAGGTCCAATGAAGATGTGAAGTGGTGTCATGTGGGCTTCTGAATACTGTTGAGCTGTAACTCTCATTAGACCTATCCAGCATAACCAGTAGTGAGGGACCGTGGGAGTTCCAGCCCAAGAACATCTGAAGGGCCAGACATTTCTCATCCGTGATCTATGAACATCTTCCATCAGCGCAATCAGGTCTAAATCCTATTAGTTGTGCACGTTAGAGCAGACCCATTGAATCAAATGTTGAAGGGTGAGTCAACTTGTAAATTCCATTAATTCAGTAGGTTGGCTCTGATTGGGACTAATGTTAGGTTTCAGGCCTCAACATTCACACCAAAAAATGTTGGGAGTTCAATATTTGTAGACCCTTACTACAGATACAATGTGCATGGTTATGCCGCATGAAATATATGTTCCTGTCTATGCAGACATTTTAATGTGTGGATATTTGATGTGCTGAGGAGATAAGAGCCATTAAAGGCAATCAATAATCCCCCCCCCCCCGTAGTTAATTGTTGAAGACTGCTGTCAGGGAAAAACAAGATTTTCAAGCAACAAATGAAACACCTCTCTCTTTTTGCTCATTTTCTACCACTGTTCTTCAGATAATTGTTCTCATTCCCCCTCACTAGAAATTGCCTTCAGTGACACCATCACATAGCTACATGCAAATAGCTGTATAACATTTTGGCACCCCCGTATCAATTTCCAATCCATGCAACTCAGGCAACAAGCAAACCTGAGGAAGGTAGAGCAAAAGGAACAATAATGTATTTTGGGGAGAATTTGGCATCCTAATACAATCAATAATTTCAGTCTTAAAAAGAATACATTCAGGATAATCTGAATATTTATTACCCCCCCTTTTTTAAAAAAAGATAGAAATTGGGAAAAGACTTTTGCTGTTAAGCATGTTAGCTCCCCCCTTCCTACTTCTAGTGGGGAAAAAGAAAGGGAGTACAGGAAACTTGACAGGGGAAATTTATTTAATGCTCTTGTAGCTCAGCTATGGTTCATCAAATCCAAAACCAACAATACCCCAATAATGGAGAAAAGGAAGTTTCTCTTCCATGTAAAGGTCTCATAGAATACTGACCAAGGAAGAGATTTGGGAGTGATTACAAGGAAATCCCTGAAGCTGTCTACTCAATTTAGAGGCTCATGGAAAAAAGTACACAAGACTCCCTGATTTCTGAGGCTTGCTTAGAAGAATACAAATGACAGTACAGGTAGCTCAGCCACAGGAAACACATCTAAGGCTTTTTCTGATATACGCTGTATATCCAGTAATGATCACCGGCACTTTGAAAGGATATAAGAATGATGAATGTGTAAAGCTGGCAGTGATAAAAAAAGGCTTAATGGGATAAGTTATGGAGAGCACTGGAAAAATATGGCTTTTCCAGTTAAGAAAGAAGCTGGTGTCTGAGTAAGGCTCTTTAAAATTATAAAGATACTAGAAAAGTCATAAATTTAAAGTGGTGCACTTGGAATATTGTAATAATTTGGACTAAAAGCCAATTGGAAATGAGGTAACAGTGCAGGTAAGTCCAATGGGCTCTTTAACCTATAAAAGCAGAGAAAGTATTAGAACAACCACCATTAGATTCAAATTACAAGAAAAGAAACTCCACCAGCAGAATAGAGTGTCTCAGAATGAAGTAGATTCTCTTTCTTTGGAGGTCTTTAAACAGAGGTTGGATGCTAATTTTTGAGGAGTATTTTGAGGAGTATTTTAGTTGTATATTCTAGCATGATGTGTATGTGTGTGACTAGATGTTCCTTGCAATATGTACCAGGTCTTTATGATTTTATGGTAGAGCAGCTGCTGTCTGCAACTTGTCATGGAAGGCAACAATGTTTGATTTCCCCTTTCTACAAAATGTAAAAGGTCAGAAAGAACTTTGTCACTGCTATCAGCATCACCATCATCTCCCTCGCCTCTTTCCCCAAACATAATAAAAAAATAATAATAAAACAATATATTGAAAATATAAAATGTGCATCTCCTTGCAAGAGTAAAAAACCATTATCAAAATGGCATAATGCTGGTTTATGTGTGATCTGTGCATCATAGCTGCTTCTTTTGTGTGTCTGGTTCCTGCACTACTACTTGCGCCATGTGGGCATCTGTGGAGGCCATTCTCTGGAAGTGAGGTGTGGAGAACTTGGAGAGCAGATCTTTTATTTGATGTATCCCTACTTGTGGAATACCCTCACAAAGTCTCCATACCTAATACTTGGGGTCAGAGGGGAGGCAACAAACAATCTTTATCTCCAGCCATAAAAGTAACTTTTCATGTAAATGTCTTCACATAAAAACAATGGACATCTTAATGACCCTCCATATGCTGTTGGATTGCAGCTGCTATCAGTTCTAGCCAACATAGCCAGTGGTGAAGGATGGTAGAAGTTACAATCTAACTTATGGAAGGCCACACATTCACTACCTCTGAAATATAAAGATGAGTCCATCAGCTGCAGTAAATCTTGAATTGTCTTGAAGAAATCTTGAAGACTGACTGGGTAGTATAATGCTTTTAAAAAGCTGATGTTTAATCTTGCAATTTTGCCAAATTTTGAATGTATAGGAATGTTGTGCCAAGTAGTGCAACAAGAAATTTTAATCAATAGTATAAGTAAGCAATCTAGTTTGGGGAGTAATCCATTACATACTGATCATGGGAAATGAAAATACCATTTTAGTCTGGTTTGGTCAGACCTCATGAGGAATATTGTATTTTGGGTACCACAATTTAAGAAGGACATTGACAAGTTGGAATGTGTCCAGAGGAAAACAACCAGGGCCATTTCCACACTACACTGTTATAGTGCTATTATTCCACTTTCATCATCCTATGGAATACTGGGGATTGCAGTTTGGGGAGGGGTATTTCGAATTCTAGGCCAGAGAGCTCTTTGGCCTCAGTAAATTACAACCTCCCAGAATTCCACAGGATATTGAAAGAGGAATAATAGCACTAAAACAGTGTAGTGCAGAAATGACCCAAAGGAATAGAAGTTCTAGAAACACCGTTCTATGAAGAAGCTGGATATGTCTATCTTAGAACCTATCATGGGATTTTCTTGGCAAGATTTGTCCAGAGTGGGGTTTGTCTTTGCTTCCTCTGAGGTCAAGCAAATGTAACTTGCTCAAGACTGCTCAGTAGGTTTCAATATCTGAGCATGGTTTTGAACCTCACTCTCTGAAGTCGTTGTCCTGTGCTTAAACCACTGAACCACACTGGCTCATGATAGTTACCTTTAAATACATGAAGATTTGTCATGTAGAACATGAACAAATTCAAGAAAGGATAGTAAGGCAAATGTCATGTTCTACAAGACAAATCTTCATGTATTTAAAGGTAACTATCATGAGGAAGAACTATCATGAGGAAGAACTTCCTGACAATGAATAATCTTCAACAAACTACTATGGATGGTGGCTGGCTTTCCTTTGTTGGATTTTTTTTTTCTGACATTGGAGGTCCACCTTTTGGGATGTCTAGTGGTGGGCTACTGAGCTAACAGGTGATTAGATAGTCCTTGGGGCACCTTCTAACTCTATACTTCCAAGATTTCAGTATTCTGTCTGTCTACAGTGCAAGACAACATTTATAATAAGCTTTTACAATTCACTGCTATTTATAATATCATTCCCTTTTCATTTGAAAAAAAATTGCTTATTTTCTCTACTGTGGCTTCTCTCATGTCAAGGATGCTGTGAGACAGACTACTATTTTTGACTCAAGCAGCTTCCTCAACAATTTCATGACAAAAGCATTGAGATCTTAGATGGATGAGGAACAAATGTTAGGGGTATCTCCAAGGAAAATGTGGAGGGCACCTGTTGAGGGGAGCAATGCTTTTTTCCAAAAGACTCCATTCCATTTCAGCCCCTCATCCCCAATTTCCCAATCCATATTCTCCAATCACTCAGCATCAGACTTGGAAAAGTTACTTTTTTAGACCACAGCATCCAAAAATCCAGGAGCTATTCTCATTCAGGGATTGGGAGAGCTTAGGTCCCTAGAAAGTAACTTTCGCAAACCCTTGCCAACATTAGTGGCTTTCAAGCCAGTACGGCAATAAATCCACTCTGCATTTTAGTCTAAACTTTAAAGGAAGTTCCAAGGTGCTGATGCCTAGCTCTCTCAAAAGTTTCTGGAACTTGAACACCTCTTGACCAAAGCCCAGAATGGATTTATTGCCCCACTTACATGGAAGCTACTGCTCAGTGTTCCATATCCACTGAACCTGCTCAGTTTCTATAGCTTTCTTAGTTGTTTTTCTCTCTCTCTCAGGACATTTTTCCTACATGTTCCCCCTTCCTCCTTCCTGCAGAACTTGAGGGCATCCCAAAGCTTGCTAATATTTCTCTCTTGTGGATGGATAGTGTGTTTTTCAGCTACATAAGAATCTATGCCCAAAGAAGGAGTTGGCTATTAGGAGAGGGTTTTTCATAAATTGGAAAGCAGTATTTTCAAGAACAGCCGGAAACCATTTCTACGGCAGCCCAGGGATAACGAATGTGATAATTATTCAGAAAACATAGTGTCTATACCTGATTCACACTATAATCTGAGGTTGCCTTTCTGTTAGCATTAACAGTTCAGCAGAGTGCTGCAAAGCCTGAGGCGATTCCCTCCAATTGGTGTAGAAATCTAACATTGTTATTCATTTCCTGTATTAGACAGATGAAGCTGCCTAAGAATATTCAAAAGCCAAAATTGATACCAATCCCGGATGCCTGTTTGTGAAGTCAGAGGCAGACCTTGGGGCAGATTCTGCTGAGCCTAGAGGCAAAATTGTTTAAATTAGTATTACAAGTAGGGGAAGGTCAAGCAATGAATAATTAGAGGGGACCTCAAGCTACACATATTACTTAATAAACTCCCTAACTTGCTAGCCTTTGTGTGATGGGATACATAATTTCTGGGTATTGTTTAAATACTTACAATTTAGTTTGTCCTTCCCTCCTTCCTTCCTTCCTTCCTTCCTTCCTTCCTTCCTTCCTTCCTTCCTTCCCTCCCTCTTTGATGAGACAAGGGTCAGTGTCAAATAACAAGATTTGCTACCTTCATGTGCTTTTATATTAGAGTTTCGAAAAGGGTTTTTGGGGAGTGGGGACTAGAAGTGACTATCTTGGCTATAGTAATGTTCCTTGGGGCCTCTTTTGGGCCTCTGTTCAAAGAACTGTTGGATTAGGTTTAATTTAAACCAAGGATGTTCTCCCTCCCTTCCTTTTCCCCCTCCTCTTCCTCCTCCTTTCATGATAAGGAAGTACAAAGACTCTGAGGGCCACCTGTTGAAATCCAATAGATGTGAGGCAATCCATTAAGTATTTCTGAGCAGAAGTGGGGAACATTTTCCTATTTGTCAATGCTTGAATGGCATGCAGGATAAACTGCAAGGGGTCCCATTCATACCCCCCAACATGTCACAGAAGAAAACTGGGACACAGAAGAAAACCGTGGCCAAGCAACATCAGAGTGTGATCGAGATGGCAGAAGTTGTTAACGAGAAGAACACACAAGTTAGGAGATGCTGAAGCAATCTGTTTTGGCCTGAGTCTACTGGGAAGGGCAAGATTACGCTCCTCCTCTCCTTTCCCCCCACTGAGTTAACTGAGTGCAAATAAGTTTGAACTCAGTTTGTAGCAACTGAAGTAAACAGAGGACAAAGAGAGAAAGTGGGAGGAGGAGAGAAAAACAGAGACATTCTAAAGGCAGGGGGGAAATGTGATTACAAAAGATTAATCAGTATTCTCTCTGCCCAACTGGGACAATTGGAGAATATGCTCATGTGTAAGTACTTATTGAATTTATACTTTACCTTTCTGCCAACAAAGATGTTCAAGGCAACTAACAATAATAACATACAGATTAAAATCAAAATCTTGATTAAAACATACCAAAAAAATATACATTAAAAATCCAACTAGAACTTCAAAGCCAAAGACATAGGTCTAAATCTAATTGTGAGTCCCAGCTATGGCAGTACCATTTAATCAAAGGGACACAAGAAGTGCTGATTTACCAAGTTTCCATTAAATCAGTGCTTTTACTCAAACAAATGGATTTAGGCCTTAGCCATAACCCAATGGATCAGCCTTCCTTCAACAGCAGACAGGCCTTACATACTAAAGGACTAATGTAATAAAAAAATGCCAATTGAAGAACACTAGGGAGGAGAACAACTTAATCTCCCTTGGCAGGAAGTTCTAGAGCCTGAGAGGGGTCACTGAGATGATCCTCTTCTGTACCACCACCAAGATATGCCTCCAGTGATGGCAGAAGTGAAAGAGGAGCTTCCTCTAGAATTCAGGCATATGGAAGATTGTAGTCTTTTGAACTTTCCGTGGTGGGCAGGTCCAGAACGAAAACTGGATACAACTGTTGCCTTCCCTCTCTGTGTGCTAGCTCCTTCTCTTTTCTGATTCCCCTTCTCATGTATTAGGCTTTTGAGAGAGGAACAGCTTATTATTCCTAGACATTGGAACTGACAATTTACAAACATTTTCTGCCCCCTTTCCATCCATTGCAATCCCCACATCACTTCCCCCCTCCCATTGCCCCTTCTTCTCCTCTTAGACAGAAGATTATGGCCCTTTCCTCATGGGGGGGGGGCGAAACGGGGCAGTGCACACAGGGGTGGAGATTACCTGGTAGCGTGTTGCTCCATCCCTGCTCTGTCCCTGCGGGGAGCGTGGTTTCGCCGCTCTACACGCCGCCGAATTTCGGTGGCATTTGGCAGCATTTGGCGGCATCCAAAATGGCAGCCGGCAGCTTCCGGCAGTGCTCTGCCAATCAGGGCAGTGCGCCAGCTGGAAGCCCGCCCCAAGGCAGATCTGCAGAGACGCGCTACCGCGTGTCTGCAGTTCTTCACCGGGAACTGCCACGGAGCAGCACGGGCGAGTTTCATAAAAACCACTTGGGAAGGTGGTTTTTATAAAACTTGCAGTGCCACCCCTGCGGCTGCACTACAGCGGTTTGAGGTGTAGAGCCTCACCTTTTCCAACCGCGCTAGCGCACCCCGCGATGAGGACGACCTCCATGTCTGGTCGTCGCACCACGGAGTTTTACCCCCATGTGGAAATGGCCTATGTTTAAGGAATGAGCCTCTTTTTCTCTAGATCAGGGGTGTCAAACTCAATTTCATCTTAGGCCACATCAGCATTATGGTTACCCTCAAAGAGCCAGTTGTATCTGTAAGACTATATAAATGTATCTATTCTTTATCCCATGAAATAATTGCCTCTGGATTTGCATACTCTGCATACTAAACTGGGTTTAGTAATAACTAGCTCTGAGACTAGAAGTCGAGGAAAAATAATGGCAAGCAGATATTCAAGTGTACAACTGTTGTACAATTTTATTGAAAAATGAGTTTTGAAAACAGAAAGTTTTTTTTTCCAATTATCAGACAAATATTACCAAGTACTGTTTATTACATTAACTTTAATTTTCTGGTCCCAGTTGAAACCCTCTCTATGCCTCTGTCTGCCCTCAGATTCTCTCTGCGCCTCTTTCTGCTCCCCTCTCCCCTGTGACCCTATCTGCCCCCCCTGCCCCTCTCTGTACCTGGTGAGCCCAATCCCCACATTGTGACAACACTCTGACAGTGAGAGTTGGATAGAGGAGCAATCAGAAGTAGAAGTAGATCGTGAGTGCTGGCTGTTGGGCCTCTCTTCAGAATACCGGCAGCCGGGGGTTCACAATATGGGGATCAGGTAGGGGGAGTACCACAGCTGCAGGAGAGGTGTGAGGGCCACATGAAATATCCTGGCGCCCGGATTCGGCCCATGGGCCTTATGTTTTTCACATGTGTTCTGGATATCCAGTTACATTTTGAAAAGAAAAGAAAAGCCTACATTACTGCAAGGATGAATTAGTGATCTTGTCCCATATGTAGGTTTAGGGAACCATCAGCTATGCTACAATCAGCCAATCTATAAATTTCATTGGGGGTGGTAGAGTTCAAAGTTATTTCATGATGAATTTTAGAGTGGAAACTATCATTACACATTTATTCAGCTGTGGTCTAAGACATTTCAGAGCCTGAGTGAAAGCATCCAACAGTAACCTCCTCCCATCTGTTAATATAGGTATGTACTTTCCTGGTTCAACTTCCTATAGAATACTTCTTCTAGGAGAGGGTGCTACAGACCTGACATATTTATGCATGTATACCACAAACCAGATCTTAAGCATTTCTATCCAAGTGTCTAATTTTAATGATAGTTACAATTTTAATGATAGTTACAATTACTCTATGTGAGCCATTTTTGTAGAATCATAGAATCATAGAGTTGGAAGAGACCCCAGGGGCCGTCGAGTCTAACCCCCTGCTATGCAAGAACACCCATCAAAGCATTCCCAACACATGGCCATCCAGCCTCTGCTTAAAAACCTCTAAAGAAGGAGATGCCACCACACTCCCAGGCAGCATATTCCACTGCCAGGCAGCCCTGACCGTGAGGAAGTTCTTCCTGAGTTTCAAGTGGAATCTCCTTTCCTGCAGCTTGAATCTATTGCTCCTTGTCCTAGTCTCTGGAGCAGCAGAAAACAAGCCCGCTCCCTCCTCAACATGACATCCCTTCAAATATTTAAACATGGCTAGCATGTCCCCTCTTAACCTTCTCTTCTGCAGACTAAACACACCCAGCTCCCTAAGCTGCTCCTCATAGGGCATGGCCTCCAGACCTTTCACCATTTTGGTTGCCCTCCTCTGGAGACATTTCAGCTTGTCAATATCCTTCTTGAATTGAGGCGCCCAGAACTGGACACACTATTCCAAATGAGGCCTAACCAAAGCAAAATAGAGTGATACCATTACCTCCCTTGATCTAGACACCATACTCCTACTGATGCAACCAAGAATCACATTGGCTTTCTTGGCTGCCTTGTCACTCTGCTGACTCATGTTCAGTTTGTGATCTACCAAGACTCCTAGATCCTTTTCACATGTACTGCTATTCAGCCACATGTCCCCCAACCTATATTTGTGCATTCCATTTTTTCTCCCTAAGTGTAGGACTTTACATTTCTCTCTGTTGAAATTCATTTTGCTAGCTTTGGCCCAGCTCTCCAATCTGTCAAGTTCATTTTGAAATTTGATCCTCTCCTCTGGGGTATTAACCAATTTGGTGTCATCTGCAAATTTGACACCTCCCAATTTGGTGTCATCTGCAAATTTGATCAGCATGCCCCCACTCCTTCATCCAAGTCATTGATGAAGATGTTGAATAGCAGTGGGCCCAGGACAGAACCCTGTGGCACCCGACTGGTCACTTCTCTCCAGGATGAAAAGCAGCCATTGGTGTACATCTTTATCTACTTTTGTTTTGATTTCTTTTTAATCCTATTTCTAGAGTAAAGGTAGACAATAAATGAAAATCATCACCTCCTCCTCCTCCTCCTTCTTCATCCCCCTACCCCCATCATTAACAATAACATCTTCAATAACAATCCAGGGTCAGTAGGATTGTGGCCATTTCTGCACTACACTGTTATAGTGCTATTATTCCACTTTTAGCAGCCTGTGCAATTCTGGGGTTTGTTGTTTACCGAGACCAAAGGGCTCTCTGGCTGAGAACTCTAAATGCCCCTCCCTAAACTGCAAACCTCAGGATTCCATAGGAGGTTGAAACTGGAATTGGAATAATAGCATTACAACAGTGTAATGTGGAAATAGCCTTAGGTAGATTGCATGTGTCACATATGCAAAGAAATGATTAAGCTTCCCTTTATATTATTCCACTTCTTAGAAAGATGTACAGGGAAAAAAGGCTGAATCCACAATTAGAGGAAGTTCTGAAAGACAAGATTACCAAAAGCATTCAGCATGGATTCATTATTTATTTACTTAAAGCATTCTCTCCCCCTACCTCTTCAGCTACAAAAGTTCCTAGGGCGGTTTACTTATCACATAAAGAAAAACAAGATGTAGGCTATTGATGTGAGTTCAGACATTATCATACGGAGCAGTACTTAAAAAGACAATGGCAAAATGGCAGTCCCTCTCTTGTGGGCATTGCAAAAACAAATTAATTGCAGTTAAAGATTGCCCAGGGCTGCTGATGGCTTTACTTGGGTACATCTGGAACCAGCCACAAGTCTCAGAAGTCCCAGTGGGAAACAGATGATACACATGCTGTTTCCTCCAAGGAGACAAAAAGGATATTGTGCAAATTGAGTGGCCCTGCACACCAAAACATAAATATTAAGATTAAACCAAAGATTGACTAACATGTGCCAACTGATCGAGTTTTTAAAAGAAAAATATTTGTTATCAATAGTTACTACATTCTTTGGTTGTTTTTTAAATAATCTTGAATACATCCAAGAGTGTACTTCAGACAGTGCCGTGAATTTTGAATCCATAACCTTTGCCCTAAAATCCCTTTTGGCCTTTCTCTGAGGCAATCTATAAATCAGGCTTTGGTCTTATAATGTAACCTCTGGCTTACTCTTTCAGCTTCCTATTTGCACCCAAAGTAGTTTCATGTGATGCATCTTTGGCAAGAACAACTCCTCATACTTTAGGTTACCAAGTGATTATTATTGTCTGCTTGTGATTATTTCTATATTACCACACAAAACCCATGTCTGGTACCTGAGAGGAGCTGCCTTCCTTGATCTATTCACCTCGTCCTGGGTATGGGAAAAAAGGGATTATTGAGAAGGCCATGAAACCAGGACCTAGAGATCATAAGCGTTAATAAAAATGGCTTTACTGTTGATGAATATGCAACATTTAAAACCTTCAAGATGTCAAAGGTGTCATTCCCCAGGGAGCTTGCTGAAAGTTGTCAGAAAAATGACAACAGTATCGTTCAAGATTTTTTCCCATTATACTATCTTTTTTAAAAAAAAATGTTTTTGTACACTGCTGCAAGATATAATTTCAAGACAGAGCAAGCAATATAGCATTTTATTAAATGAGTCAGTGATTGAATGGATATATAAATTATAAATAAATTATAAATGGATATATATATATATATATAAATTATAATTATAAGTTATAAGAACATGTAGCTACTATTGCTATATAACTGGTAAAGGAGTTGTAGAAAAACTTCTGGGAATGCATTTCAAAGACCAAAAAAACTTGACTGTCAGCTCCTTATTACTGTCATGCATGATTCAAAGCCACCAATATGGCTAGTTATGAATAAGATTTCATCCATCTCATGAAGGTAGGTAATTTCTGATCCCAGCAGTCTTCACTTTTGCTGTGGTGTGTCATGTCTTTCCAATATAACAAAACAAGACCTTCAGGTTTTTCCTCCAAATAAAGTATCTTTGAGGTTTTTTTTTATCTAAACAGTTCTTATTTAAAAGAAAGGAAAAGAAAGGAAATGTTACATAGAGGCTGGCATCATTTTAGAGTCTCACACATGCCTAAGTCCTCATACATACATGGTTGCACTTTTTTTTGGTTGTTGAGTAACATCCATTTTCAGTTCAAGGATGTGGAACACATATTGCCATTGTACCTGTGCTATTATGCACTGCATGTGCAGATGTGCATTGCAATCATGCATTTCATGTTTGCACATTTTGCTACATAGTGTTATAGTTTACTGATGCACAGTCATCATGTAACTCTGTTAAGTGTAAAGTTAGACTCTTACATAGGAGCTTCAGCTTTACATTTTTAGCAAGCTGCTCACTGTCTTTGCTTTTGAAGGTGCTTAGCTATGAAATAGAAGGAGATGTTGGAGAAATGATCTTCTGTTGATATGTAGCTGAGATCCTGCATCACAAACATCATTATGATGAGAGAGTTCCTGCATCATATTATATCTGATGATGCCACCCTCAAACGTATCTTTACAGCCTGGTGGCACCCTTGACTGCAACACTTCTGAGGTACTGGAGATTGGAGCAGTGAGAAATCATCATTGCAGTGCAGTCTTGGTCACTAGGGCCCTTTCCACACCTTACCTTTTTCTGGCGCTGGGGTGTGGGGATCGTGCAAGCAGCCTCCGCAAAAGGCTCTCGCATCCCTGCTGCTTCAGCTCTGCATGAGCTGCCTGGTCACGCAAGAACCCCGCCTCTTCCTTCCGCAGCGCAGCCTGGGAGTTTCCCAGGCTGTGCTGGGGCAGAAGGCACGTCTGGCACGGCTCCAGAGGCTCCGCATGCCAGGTAAGTGCATGCAGGGCCCAGGAACAATGTGTGATCGCGCACCATTTTCGGCTTCCAGCTGAAAATGAAAAGGTGCATGATCGGCCAGCCCCTAGAGTGTTGCGTGATTGTGAGTAAATGATAACGGCGATGATGGTGATGATGATGATGATGAAGAAGAAATAAAAATAGAAGTCAGGTCAGAAGTGTCTGGAAAGTCATGCCTGATTTCAGAGAAATAGTAGTATGTGGCCACTGTAGATCTTAATGAGCTGCAAGTGAAACAGTTATGGTTCTCAGAGTCTGGCTGCCCATCCCTGGTTTTCTAAAAAATTTTGATTTTTTATCTAGGTTACACGGGCAAACAACTATTTCATCACTGAAAGCAACAGATCTAAGAAAGAAACACATTGTGCCATGTCCTCAACTGAGCTTTTCTAATTGCTTAGTAAATCAATCAGTATTGCAGGAAAGGGAATGCTCCAATACTGCACAAGTGCATTTCCTTAAAATATAGGCATTAAAGGGGTATAGGGAACATGCAACATTGCAGGATTGCAATTCCTGTCAGCTGTGGGGGGCACAGCCATTTGTGAGTGAAGATGGTGGTTTGGATGGAATAAAAACAAGAATGAAAAATGAATCCTCCACATGTCACCAGACTGAAAGTTCCATCATCCCTTAACACTGGCTGTTAATGTGAAGTTCATGGGAAATGCATTCTAATAAGTACTTAAGGACCACAGTGCTTACAGACTGTCTCTTTCATGATCTAGGCCCTTTCCGCAGCTTACCTGTTCTCGGCACTGGGGTGCAGGGATTGCGCGAGCAGCTCTTGCAAGAGGCTTTAGCATCCCCGTTGCTTCAGCTCCGCAGCCGCTGCCTGCTCACGAGCAGGCAGAGTGAGAGCCCCTCCTCTTCCTTCCGCAGTGTAGCCTGGGATTTTCCCAGGCTGCACTGGGGCAGGAAGCACGAGCACCGCAGCTCTGGAGCTCCACATGCATGGTAAGTGCACGCAGAGCCCTGGAGCAACCGCGCACCATTTTCAGCTCAAAGCCGAAAATGAAATAGTGCACGATCAGTGCCTGCCAGCCCCGGCAGCTCCACGTGATTGTCAGTTCATCATGTGGATCGCTCCTGGCAATTGTGCAATGCTCAAGGGGCCCTTTCGCATAGCAAATGCTGTGCAAAAAGGGTATTGATGTCAGGCTGACTGGGCAGTAATTGTCTGTGTCCTTTTTTTTCCCCTTTTTGAAGATGAGGACAACATTTGCTCTCCTCCAGTCTGCTGTGACTTCTCCTGATCTTCCGGAACTCTCAAAAGATTATTGCCAATGATTCTGAAATTCAACTATATTAAATATGGTCTATAGTAGCCGTTTCTGTCCTCCTGACCTAATCTCAGGGCTGGAAATAGCCTGAAGTAGCAGCATTCAAAACTTAGCTAATTTTTCTTAATCTTCTGTAACAGACAGTACTTTCAACTGGAATTTCTTCCCCTTGCATGGAAAGCTGCAGGGGTGGGGTGGGGATAGTGCTGACAGGCCTGGAGATTATAGGCCAGGCACTGGTGTCTGGGAATCCTAATGACCTGCAAGATTGCCTTACGCAAAGATGCTGTTGACACAAATTTAACCCACAAAGGTCTCTCTCATTCTACCAAGAAAGGGTTTTGCATTCTCCTGCAAACTAGCACAACACAATATACTGCCCTCTTTAATCTCTGCAGGTTAAGACATATTAAGCCTTGCAGTATGGCCAAGATTCTCCATATTAAATTAATAAAGATGGGATGCACCTTGCTACGCTATTATTTGTTGGCGTGCCTGCAATTACTCCTGGTTCTCCAAGGACATGGCCTGATAGATGATGTTTCAGGGAAACAAAATACAAGTTCTGTTATTCTCAGCACCTTTTTTGCATCTTAATGAGACTGAGAAGGAGGGAGGGAGAAAGAGACAGACTGAGAAGGTTAAGCTGAAACCAAGGTGCACAGGGTTTGCCTCTAGGCCGCTCATCAGGAACCTAAGCCCATAACAATTATATTGTTTGTTACTAAAATAATGAAAGAGAGTAATTAGACTGATGCTGTTAAAATTACCTGCTCTTTGTAATATATGCTTTCTGAATTAGTTTGGCAAGTGTGCTTTGTAATAGTCTGAATCCATATTAAAAAATAACAACAACAAAGCAGTGGCAATTAGGCATCTGAGCCACCACAATGACAGCTTTTTAGTGGTGCTTTCATTTTTAATTTTAAAATAGCCATGTCCCACTGAGAACAATATCCTTCCATTGTAATTTTGTTGAATGTGATGACGTGTTGTTGGCAATTAATTAAAAAATCTTTCTCTTTCTCCCAGGGATTCAAGTGTTATAATTGTCACCTTTAAGTAGAGCCCTTCCTGTAACTAACATAGCCATCAGTTAAATAATTTGTCATGGATGGATCCAAATTCTTGGATTCCTGTTGTCATATAAGCCATATGTTCCCTCTAAGATATGGAATAAAAGACTTCAGAGCAGATATATACATTTGTTCATTGCCATTCCTTTTACTATTGGCATATCTGATGTCACCTGACCTAATTAGCAAACATAGAAAAGCATATTAATATACGTAGGTGAGAAAATTCCTAGAAATGATAATATTAAAAAATGGCCTGCTATAAGATTTGCTATGATTTACTTTTGTTCATTCATTCATTCATTCATTCATTCATTTTTATTCAATGTATTTATACCCTGCTTCTCCTGCTATGTGATCCAAACTGGCTTACAATAATTTAAAATTAAAGTGTAGCTAAAATCTTATTTTGAAAAAAAATTAAAAAAAACAATTAAACAGCAATTCTATTTAAAAGCACATGGCTTAAAAGACAAAACATTACTGAAAAGACACAAGATAAAAACACAGCACACCTCTTTTGAACATTCTTCTGCCATGTGATTAAAATTAATGATCAGTCTAAACAGAATGGCCTTTCCCTGACAGTAGAAAGGGAACAGAGAAGGGGCTAGCTGGATCTCCCATGGGAGAAAGTTCTACAGACTGTGAGCTGCCACAAAGAAGGCTTTTCTCCCTCACCAAATATCCCTGTTATGACAGTGGGACCAAGAGAGAGACCTTCTCTAAAGATCTTACAACTTTGAGCAGCTTATACCCTCCCTGAGCAATTGGTTCCATTGTTAAACTACTCTCATTGTCAAGAAGTTCCTTCTAATGTTCAATCAAAATCTACCTTCCTGCAAAGTACAAGACTGCACTCTCCTCCTCGTGACAGCCCTTGATGTCTAAAAAGAGTGTGATCATGTTACCCCTCAATCTTTTCTTTACCAAGCTGAACATGCCCAGCTCCTTCAACCTTTCCTTATATGTTTTCTTCTCCATAATATTTATTTCTATCCCGCCTCTCCACATGGATCAAGGCGGCGAACAACATGAAATACATTAAATACATTAAAAGACATTAAAAACATACCCAATCCTCCCCACCCACCAACTCACCTAACCCAACCCCTTAAAACACACAACAATTAACAGTCAATCAATTAACTATTAACAAAACAGCAAGACAATTGATGGGAGGCAATGGAAATGCTAGTCTTGGAAGGCCTGTCAGAAGAGATCAGTCTTGACTGCTTTTTTAAAGCAGTCAAGACTGGTAATATGCCGTGTCTCCTCTGGCAGGCCATTCCATAACTTGGGAGTGGTAGAAGAAAAGGTCCTCTGGGTAACTGCAGCCAACCTAGATCTGACTGGCTGCAGTAAATTCCTCCCAGAGAACCTTAATGTGCGGAGCGGATTACATGGGAGAAGGCGATCCCGCAAGTAGGCTGGCCCCAAGCCATGAAGGGTTTTAAAGGTAAGAACCAACACCTTGTACTGTGCCCGGAAACTAATAGGCAGCCAATGAAGGGACTTTAAAATTAGTGTTATATGGTCAGTTTTAGGTCTACTGGTGACAAACCTGGCTGCCATATTCTGAACTACTTGAAGTTTCTGGACTAAGCACATGGGTAGCCCTATGTAGAGCGCATTGCAGAAGTCAAGCCGTGAAGTTACCAGTGCATGTACCACTGTTTTTAGGTGTTCCAGCTCCAGAAAGGGGCACAGCTGGCGTATCAGCCGAAGCTGATAACAGGCACTCCTGGCCACCGTATCTATTTGAGCTGTCATCTGAAGTGGCGAGTCCAGGAGCACCCCCAAGCTGTGAACACAGTCTTTCAGGGGAAGTGTGACCCCATCTAGGACTGGTTGACAAACCTCCACGTCTGGGCTAGGGCCCCTAGCAGCGAGTACCTCCGTCTTATCTGGATTCAGCTTCAGTCTGTTTTTCCTCATCCAGTCCATTACTGCTTCAAGACATTCATTTAGAGGTGAGATCCCACCCTTAGTTGATGCTATTATCTGAGACATGGAGAGATAATATCTTGGTGTCATCAGCGTACTGATAGCACCTTGCTCCATGCCTCCTGATGATCTCTCCCAGCGGTTTCATGTAGATGTTAAATAGCATTGGGGACAAGACAGCGCCCTGAGGGACACCAGATTTAAGCTCCTTTTCTAGGAGCAGCTGTCCCCAAGCATCACCATCTGGTATCTACCTGAGAGATAGGACCAGAACCACTTAAGCGCAGTGCCCCCGATCTCAGGCGTTCCAGAAGGATACCATGGTCTATTGCATCGAAAGCCACTGAGAGGTCCAAGAGTACCAGCAGGGTCACACTTCCCCTTTCGATACCTAAGTGAAGATCATCCACTAAGGCGACCATGGCTCCATATCCTGCCCTGAAGCCAGTTTGAAATGAGTCTAGATAATCTGTTTCATCCAAGCCGGCTTGAAGCTGAAGACCAACAGCCCTCTTGATCACCTTGCTTAAGAATGGGAGATGGGAGACTGGTCTATAATTATTCATATCCAGGGGATCTATGGAGGGCTTTTTTAGAAGCGGCGGTATAATCACTTCTTTTAAACAAGCTGGAAAATTGCCGTCCCTAAGGGATGCATTAATAATGGATCTTAAATGGGTCTTAATTGCAACTCTTCCGTGGACGACCAGCCATGAAGGGCAGGATCAAGAGGGTAAGTTGTCTTTCTTATATTTCCAAGGAGCTTGTCTATGTCCTCGGTACTCACTGACTGAAACTGATCCAGTATAATCCTGTTCACGGAATCATCGGACCCTCCACTTGTAACCTCTGCAGTAACACCGGCATCCCAATCGGCTCTTATTAGAGAGATTTTATCTGTGAAATGATTATTCAAAGCATCACACCAAGCTATGCTAGGTTCTGACAGTGAGTTTGGGAGAGTGGGTATCTGAGTCAGATCCTTTATCACCCTGAACAGTTCTGCTGGATGGGAAGTTGCAGACGCAATACGTGCAGAGAGGAAAGTCTTCTTCGCTGCACCTATTGCCACTCCATAGGAATAAAGGATTCTCTATAGCGTGTCCTGTCAGATAAGAGTCCAGATTTCCGCCAGTTGTGCTCTAGTCGTTGTCCAACCTGTTTCATATTCCTGAGTTCTACTGTATATCAAGGATTATGATTTGAAGCAGGCCAGAAAGAACGCTTGGCAGCAATCATGTCGCTAGCCCTAATAAGATCACAGTTCCAGGTATTAACTAGGGCTTCAACAGGATCACCGGCGATACCAACCATAAGACTCTCCAGGGCTTTCTGGAATCCAATAGGTTCCATTAACCTTTGAGGGCGGGCCATTCTAATAGGTCCACCACCCCTGCAGGGGTGGATAGCAGCCATAAGTCTGACCCTGACCAAGAAGTGATCCGTCCAGGACAATGTGGTAGTATTTATTATCTCCACCCACGGCTGTGCCTGTTCCGTACTGAAGACTGCATCGAGGGTATGACCTGCACAATGTGTTGGCCCAGAGACTAATTGGGATAGGCCCATGTTTGTCATGGATGCCATGAACTCCCGAGCTGCACTGTCAAACTGGTCTCAAACGGGATATTGAAGTCGCCCAGAACCAGAAATCTGGGTGACTCCAACACCAACTCCAACACCAGTTCTGTCAGCTTGGCTAGGGAGTCTGATGGGCAGCGGGGTGGTCAGTACACTCACAGAATCCCTAGACTATCCCTTGCCTTCAGGCTCATGTATATACACTCAAAGTGGTCTGTTTTCCAGACAGGTATCCTCGTCAGCATAAGATTGTCTTTGTAAACCAAGGCTACTCCGCCCCCCTGCCCACTTCCCCTTACCTTGTCACTGAACCCAAGTTGTACCACTGTCATCCTCCAGCCAGGTCTCTGTAAAGCATGCCAGGTCAGCTTCCTCATCCTTTAAAAGATCATGGATGTTATGAGTTTTCTTTTTCATTGACCTGGCATTGCACAGGAGCAACGTAAGGTTCTGTGGGTGATTTGGTTCACTCTCCAGACACCTTGGGATAGCAGGGCGAACGGAAGGTGAGAGGGGTATTAAACATCTATCTCTCTTTCCCCTGTAATGACATTTCTCCCTGCTATCACCATATTTCCCTTTGCCCAGCACAATACTTATTATTGCTCCCCGTTGTTCATCTATAACATCCAACTGCCCCCCATCATAAGAAAATACCCCCTGCTTGCTCACATCCCCACCCAGTCCTACCCCCCCTTCCCTCCTCCCTCTCTTAATTTTAAAATCAGGCAGGAGGGTGTGGCCAACAGCAGTAGAGGCTGCCTTTGATGTTTCTTGCCCACTAACAACTCATCCTTGTTGCCCTTCTCTGAATCTGCTCCAACTTGTCTACATCCTTCTTAAAATGAGGTGCTCTGAACTGAACACAGTACTCCAGATGAGGCCTGAACAGCATGGAATGTAGTGGGCCAATTACTTCTTTTGACATGAAAACTATGGTTCTATTAATGCATGCTAATATAGTATTTGCCTTTTTTGCTGCAGCATCACAATGCTGACTCATATTCAACTTATGATAAACAATAATCCAAAGGTCCTTTTCAAAGGTCCTGCTGAGCCGACTATCCCCCATCCTATATATGTGGATGTGATGTCTATGGCTTAAATATAGAATTTTGCATCTGTTGAATTTCATTTTATTACTTTCAGCCCAGTTTTCTATTTTGATAAGGTCCTTTTGAATTCTGCCCCTATTCACCAATGTGTTAGTGAACTCTCTGAATTTTGTATCATCTGCAGACTTGATAAAGATTCCCTCCACCCCATCATCTAAATCACTGATAGGAATATCAGTCAGTTAGTCCCAGGACAGAACTCTGCAGCATTCCATTCATGATTTCCTTTCAGTCTGAAGCACAGACATCAATCATGACTCTTTGCACATAATTTTCCAACTAATTACAGATCCATTTGATGGTGCTTCCATCTATTCCACATTCAGTTGGTTGGCTAATCAAAATATAAGATTAGTTTGGCAGGGTTTCTTCTTGGTAAACACCTGCTGGCTCCTACCAATCACTGCACTGTCATTAAGATACTTACAGACAGTGTCCTGTACAGTATATAATTTGTTCTAATATTTTTCCTGGTAATGAGGTCAGGCTGATTGGCCCATAATTCACTGGATGTTCCTTTTTGCCTTTTAAAAAGAGAGGATTAATATTTGCTTGTCTCCAGTCCTTTGGTACTTCACCTGTTCTCCAACATTTCTCAAAAATGATGGCAAAGGGTTCAGAGGGTATATCAGCAAGTTCCTTCAGTATTCTCAGATACAGTTCATTTACTGCTACAGATTTGAATTCACTCAGATTAATTAGATTATTCCTGATTATCAACCTCATCAATTTTGACTTGCATTCTTGATTCCCTATCAAGGCCTCTACTTATGCATGAAAGCACACAGTTCTGTTTAAGGGAGGAAAAAAAACCTGACTATTAAAAAAAGACTATTTGACTATACTCTTATTTGGCCTGCTCCACAATCACGAACTCTAGCACTTCCTTGTAAAGTACTGACTACTTTGATTCCAGTGATTAACTCCTCCCTATTGGTTATGATGAAGTCAAGGATTGCTGATTCCCTTGTTCCTTCTTCTACCTTTTGAGGTAAGAAATCATCTGCAAGGCACATCAGAGATCTGGATCATTTCTGCACTACATTGTTATAGTACTATTATTCCACTTTCAACATCCTGTGGAATTCTGGGGTTTGTGGTTTACTGAGGCCAAAGGGTTAATAATAGCACTATTAACAGTGTAGTGCAGGAAGGCCCTTGTTGGACACTTTATGATTAGCAGAGTTAGGCCATTTCCACAATACATTGTTATAGTGCTATTATTCCATTTTCAACATCCTATAGAATCCTGGGGTTTGCAGTTTAGGGAGGGGCCTTTTGAATTCTCAGCCAGAGAGCTCTTTGGCCTCAGTAAACTACAAACCCCAGAATTCCATAGGATGTTGAAAGTGGAATAATAGCACTATAACAATGTAGGACAGAAATGGCCTTAGTCTCCGAGAAGATATCAGGACAGTTGACGTTCCCAGTAATTTCTCATTCTTGCATCTTGGGGATTTCTGAGATTTTTTTCAGAAAAATATTGCTCTCTACCTCATTGGTATGGTGGTCTGTAGTAAACTCCTCCCACAATGTTTTTTTTTTATAAATTCTCCATTTATTATTAACTAAACACTCTCTACTGGTCCATGCTGATCCTGCTCATGGATCTCTGTACAATTGAATATAATGCTACTCCTTTTCTTTTTCTGTGCCACTCATTTTAGTGGCTATACCCTTCAATTGTGATATTCCAGTCATGGGAGTTATCCCATCAAGTTTCTGTTATACCTATAAAATCTTATGTCCTTTCTGAAGTAGTACTTCATCTTGTTTGTTTCGCAAACTTTGTGCATTGGTATATAGACATCTAAAGGACATCCAAAGTTTGTGTGTGTGTGTGTGTGTGCGCGCACACGTAAATGAATTTTTCACAAAAGTCCCGAAACTTCAAGGAAGGAAGAAAGGAAGTTGTTTAAAATCTCTTACACTCTCAAATAATTAATTTTGTCCAAATCTGTATGCATGTATAGGTTTTAAAGTGTTGTAAGTTCACGTAACTGGCTTTAAACTGTTTTAAGTGTTACATGGTTTAATATATACTTCTAGTTTGCACATTAAAGCAGTTGTAAATGGTTTTGAACCATTTAAATTGGCTTTGCTGTACAATGACCTGAGATCTTTGTATTTAGGGCAGGATATACCTCTTTTAAAAAAATTAATAAAATAAATACTAGCTCAGTTGTTTATTCAAGCTTATCATCTATTTAGAAGGAAATTCCCACACAGCTCTTTGGTACTTGGTCTGTTGCAGATTTTTATTCTGATTGTCTCATACTTCTTATTTGCTCCTCAGACTGGGAATGCCACATTCCCAAATTCTTAGAAACAGCAGATTCATGTTTACTTAATTTTGCATAAATAGTTATGAAAATTGGCCCTAAAATTGTCCATCCAATCACTCTCTCGATGAATGATTGCAATCCCTTCATGAGCCTTGCTGAAATTCTTTTAATACCCTGTGAAAGTCCTTGGATATTTTATTCAAGAAGAACTCTCCAAATCAACAATGAATTTTGCTTGAAGTGGAATTCAGATACCGCCAAAGCAATGTTGATAGTCATATTGAAACTTACTTGACAGTCCCTCGTGACTTACTTAACAGTGTTTCAGAATAGTGGCAACAGACTGTGGCCATTTCCACACTACACTGTTATAATGCTATTATTCCACTTTCAACATCCTATGGAATTCTGGGGTTTGTAGTTTACTGAGGCCAAAAAGCTCTCTGGCTGAGAATTCTAAATGCCCCTTCCTAAACTGCAAACCCCAGGATTCCATAGGATGTTGAAGATGGAATAATAGCACTAGTGCGGGAAAGGCCTGTGGCACTAGTAAGTGTAGTTCTAAGCTCAGCTGACTCTTGATTAGTGCTTTGCTGGTCACTGATAAGAACACTAGGGGTCAGGATACCAAAATGGTGGGGGAACTTTCAAGACAGCAAAATCTTTATATAAAATCTTATCCCCACTAAAATAAATCATAAATGGTATGCAGGATACAACTTTGCCAAGAATTTCTCCTTGACAAACATTACATTTGCTTGTTTGTTTTGGCAGCATAGTTGTCATTTCAAGGACAGGTAGTGGAAAAATTGGTTGCTAGAGTCTATTCTTAGCTCTGTCTTCTGCTTGCTGTATGATCTTAGGCAAATCACTTAGCATACCTCTTACTTATTTCCATCCACTCATATCTATAAGTTACCTTTCTCTTGTATTTTACTTTTAATTTGTGCTTTAAAGGAACAGTTCTCAACCATTTGGTTATTAATTCTGACCTCTTGCATCTTCCCCTTTAAAGAATTGTGTAGTTTGTTATGTTTATATTGGAAAGAGTGGGAAATAGTTGTGTGTATGTATGTGTGTGTGTGTTTAAAATATTTTGATTGTCCAAATTTGAAAGCGTCTGTATTCTAGGATGAGCTATCCGAAACTGGCGGGGTTTGTATTTCAAACTATCAAATCTAACTCCGTTTCTACCTATATTTCAGCACAAAGTGAGGAGGAAACTGGAATAAATCTCAGCTCAAGAGGGGTTTTGGTATTTAAAAGAATGATCTTTTTAAAAGTTGCAGTCAATAACATGCTTTTCAGAAGCTTGTTCAGATGAGAACCATTAGCACAAATGTTATTGGATCAGAACATTAAGCCTGGAGGCAAATCTATAGTGAACATCATACTGTCATGACAAGCAAATATTGGTGTACTATCAAGGTCCTTTAATTCCACTGAGAGGAACATTTGACCATGCTTGAGTGTGTTGTTGCTTCACAAATTTACCTATGAGTTGATCATATATAATTCTACAGACACATTCTCACATTAATGATGTACTTAGAAATATAGAATCATATGCGCAATGATCACATGTCAACTGTTGTTACACAACCATTCTTTGCCCAAACAAACTTTGCCTAAGGGTTAGTCATTCTGTGCATACCACTCTTGTATGTACAATGCTGGTATCTTAAAACAAGCATTGTGCAAACTGTCTTGGGAAATGCTTGTAATTCTGAGACGAAAATACCAGTAGGTTATTTGTACCAAATGTACCAAAGATCTAAATGGGCCTAATAATATCCCACACATAAGGCACATACAAGGAGAGCTTCATACACCTAAACTGCATGTAGAACATCAAGTGAACATATGAAGGTAACTCATACAGTCCTGCAACTCACATTCAAACATGATACATTGAAAGCTTGAACATAGCTTCTGGCTTCAACCTTGCAATATCTGCCTTTGTCACAGGGAATTAGTCAGCTAGGGGTTAAATTGTAGAAAACATCTAAAATTTGTATGTTTGACCTTTTGTTCCACCTCAGGACCACAATATTCCTTCCTGTCTTCTGTCCTTTCTGAATAGGCAATCAGGATCAACCTTTATTTCCTCCTACCAACATCCTGAAGCACATGAGGACACTGCATCAGCTCACAAAGAGAGAACTCTAAAGGTTTAACTGAGTCTTGTGCTAGGGGTGAGGGTGGGAGTGGGATCTACAGCTAGAGTTAAATGATAAGACTCAATGAAATCCACACTGCAAATTTGCCAGTTAGGTAGAAAAAGAGACTGCGCATGACACACACAGAGCCAGCATGGTGTAGTGGTTTGAGTTTTGGACTACAACCCTGGAGACTTGAGTTTAATTTCCTGAGTTTAAACTCAGCCATGAAAACCCGTTGAAATGTGAAAAATGAAATATGAAAACCTTGGGTGCATCACGCACTCTCAGCCCCAGAAAACTCCACAATAGGTTTACTGTAGGTTCACTGTATGTCAGAAACAACTTGAAAGCACACAACAATTTTATTTAATATATACTGAGTTAATAAATCCAATTATTAAAGCACAGGCCCTTTATGCAGTATCCTCTAATTCCACCATGAAGATGGGAGAAGGATGGGACCATGATGATGCTTCTACATGACATTGGCCCTTTTCGCATGGGCTTTCTCTCGCGCAAGAGCCCCGTGAGCCTCATGGGAGTGGGAGTGTCGCTTTGCACGATGCACTCCCACTCGCGCGGTGCTCATGAGGCTCAAGCAGCGCGAGCACGTATTTTTTTATTTTCGGCTTGAAGCCGAAAATAAGCCGTGCTTGCGCAATGCTCGTGGCGGCATCCCGCACTTACTTGAGGTGCGGTGCGCCGTCGCAGATGAGCAGGTTGTGCTTCCTCCCCCAGTGGTGCCTACAGCTCCCAGGGTGCGCTGCAGAAGCTGGGGGTGTGGCTGAAGAGCGCCGGTCGCGCAAGAGGAAGCCAGGTGCGGTAAGGTGGAGTCGGGGGAGTGGCGGCATTTCGAGAGAGGGTTCTCACACGAGCCACTCTCCCCCTTTGCGCAATCACCGGCGCTGCGAAAAGGGCCCTAGTTGCGGTCCCATCCTTCTCCCATCCCCAGGTGGTACGATCATGGGTTAAATCTTTGACGGGTTTTCCCCATCAATGAAACATGATCACACCACCATCCCACACTTACCTGTCCTGTGGAAGGGCAGGAAGTGCAATGATGGCACTTCCTGCCCTAGTGCAGCCTGGGAAAGTACCCATCTGTTCTGCGGAAGGAAGTGACATGTCCACTGTGCTGCCTTCCACAGGGAGCCAGTCCCCATGAGGAGGGGAGCACTGCCATAGCACTCCCTTCCCAGCAGAGCCACTGCTGGGATCGCCACTGGACACCACCACAAGAAGGTAAGCTGCAGAAAGGGCCACAGTGAGAGCAGTTTCACCCAAGGAGATTCTGAATAATCTCCCATATTTCACCTTGTATATCTGCTTTGGACTTCTTACCCAAACTATTATTCACAACTCATTAACATTCTGCCATCTATTGGGTGCTATCAATCTGACCTAAATCTAAGAGTTAGCTTTCCTTGTGATCCCTTGGGGTTGCTAGGATACAGTAAGTGAGGAGGAACTCCTCAAATATCTCCAAGGCACATCATTTAGAGTTGCCAGTTCAGAATGGTCCCAGGTCTTGAGGTTTCTGGACCAAAACCCAAGATCTAGGTATAGTCCCTGGTGATGACATTAAGCATTATGCATTGAAGGCTAACCACAGTTGCTCACAGCTTGTCATTCCAACACATACACATTGCCCCCACACCCACTTTCACAGCCCCATCCACCCACCCATATTTTTCTGTTTGGAAATTTTAGTAGAAATATAAATATTGAAATATAAATTTTAGCTGAAAGGGCTGTTCCCAGATGATAATAAAGTGAGCAGATTATTCTTCCTTACTTACCTTTAGTTAGAAGATGGAGGGTGAAGCCTGGTACTATAGCAGCTGGGAAAGAAGGTGGAAGCTAACTAAATACACAAACCTTGGAGAGTTTTTACAAGTTGCAGCAATGAATCTATTAATCAATTAATCCTGGCAAATTGTAGCAAGCTGCTGCTTTACTAAGTGAGCTGGAGATTTGCAAAATGGACGATTTCTCTCATCTGGAACTTAGCCCAGTAAAACTAGAGACCCTGCATTCTCATCTCCTTGCCTGGTGACACAGTGGTTAAACGCTGGTACTGCGGCCACAACATTGTGAGTTCAGTCCTGCAGGGCTTCACGTTGACTCAGCCTTCCATCCTTCTGTAGGTTGGTAAAATGAATACCCAGCTTGTTATTAGCTTATTATTATTGTTATTAGTTATTAGCAATTAGCTTACATGTTGTAAACTGCTTAGGGAGTGCTTGCACTGATAAGCAATATAGAAATGGAACTGCTATTTCTATTGTCTGATGAAGGTTCATAAAAATGAGAGCTAGCTCCTGATATCTGGCAATCCTATCACAGACGTCGGTCTTACCTACCAACTTTCTCTCTCAGTGTGTGCCTGCTATGTGTGTTCAGTTCATCTTTGTTCCACTGCCGTTTAAATCTTGCTTTCCATGGATTTCTCTTTAAGCAGACCAAGCATGTGGATTAACTGGCAACTTTTCCTTAATCAAGACTCCTGAAAGAGAGGTGCTAAGGCCAAGGCCCAAGACTGTACTGTGAACAATTCCCTTTTTTCTTTTCAGGTTGATGCGTGATCATGACTCATTGTCTCTGCAAAACAAAAATGATGACACCTTGATTTCCCCACTCTTCACTTATCTGGTTCGCACTCAAGGCCATGAAGAGACTTCTTGCTATTATGTGGTTGTTGTTTTTTTTAAAAATGGCAGGTAGTACAATCACAATCTCATTTTATAACTGACCCCTTTGGAACTATGTAAGTGACCTCTCTGAGGTTCATAATTGACCGCTCTGGGAAGCATTAATGGAATTGGAAAGTGGCAGAAATAACAAGGGTGAAAGACCATAAAGGCAAAAGAGGAAAGACTAGAAAGGAAGTAAGAAGGATTCTAGTCATCATTCCAGCCCCACTAAAGTGTTAGTCTCCCCATGTAACATGTGGGTCAGACAGAACTCATGGTTATTTGGCTACTGTGCTGTTGAAAACTAGCTGAAGAAGGCAGAAAGATAGCACATCATATATATTATACTTAGCAAGAAAAGGTGGCTTTTGGAGGCAAGTGGTTCTTTGCTTTCTAGTTCTCATCTTTGTTGCAACAGCTCCAGACACATTTCAAAGTGCTGACCTGCAAAGTGTTGTGTGCCTTCAAATCATTTCTGCCTTGTGGCAAATGGGGTTTTCTGGGGTTAAGAGTTTGTGAAATGCTCAAAGTCACCCAGTGGGTTTATATGGCTGAGTGGTGAATCAAAACCTGGCCTCCAGAGTCATAGTCCAATGCTCAAACCACTATACCATACTGACTGCAAAGCCTATCAAACCATATACTATATACACTGCCTAGGTGGCGCAGTGGTTAAAATGCCAGTGCTGCAGCCACAACATTGTGAGTTCGATCCTGCAGGGCTCCAGGTTGACTCAGCTTTCCATTCTTCTGTAGGTAGGTAAAATGAGTACCCAGCTTGTTGGGAGCAATTAGTTAAAACACATTGTAAACCACTTAGGGAGTGTTTTGCACTGATAAGCAATATAGAAATGTAACTGCTATTGCTATTGAGCTCAGCTCCAGGTTATCTAAAAGTCTATCTGGTCCCCTCCATGTAATCTTTTCACATAAAGGTGAAGAGCATTTTGTTTTGACCAGCTTCGAGGGCTGATTGCTTAGGGGAGAAGGGTCTTTCATGTGCTACGCTGTTTCTATTTGTTGTTCTTTTTGCTGCTTATGTTTTTAACAGCTTTTTACTTTTATTGATAGTTTAATAGAAGTTTTAAAGTTTGCATGCTGCATTTTTTAGTTCTATCTGTTTTAAATTTTGTAAGTCGCCTTGAATCACAGAATGAAAAAGACAACGACGACGACGACAAATAATAATTAATTAACTAATAATAATTAAATAATTAAATAATTAAGTATTGATCATGATGTTTGTGATGTTGAATCTCTTTGAATGCTATTCTAAACACCCTGGCCTGGCTGGTGCTTAGATAGTACTTGAATGAGATCCCAAGGAAGGCCAAAGGTCATTAGGAAAGACTAGGAAATTGTCCGAAATGCCAGAATGCTGCACCCAATTAAAGCTGACAATACTAGGCTAGATGGACTAGTGGTCTGACTCAGTATAAGGTAGTTTCCTATTTGCTTAATCTTTACCTGAGAGGACCTTCAGCCAATTATTCCTTTTGAGGACATCCATCTCTATATCACCAAGATCAGGTAAAGTCATTCCAGATCTAATGGAGAGGGAATCACATTTTTACTGACCGAGGAGATTATTAGACTGCATATGATACAACATTAGAGTCTGGGCATATGCTCAGAGTATAAACATTATTTTTAGTGCTGTAATATCTGTAGTTTTGGTTCACATTTTCTGCAAAAATATTTGAGATGTCTTTCATCAAAGGGACATAATTGATTCATTCCTGCAAGACTGGCAAGGCTATCATTGTTATACACAATTACTGGTTGCAAACATGCAAGGAACACAACATTTCCTTGGCTGTCTCTAAACCTCATTGTGTTTCAATGAATTCTTCTTAGAGACTTTGTTCTCCAATTGGGCAGAATGCCTTTATGATTACAGTTTTCTCTTCTTTTCAGTGGAAGTGTTTATAAGAAACAACCTGAACAGATTTTGTGTTGTTCAAAGAGAAGAATGGGAGGGTGGGGACTCCCAAGCTGAAATCAAGATCCTCCAAATTATCAAGGATTGATGCTTTCACTGATAACAGAGATGGAATTTGCTGTTGTCACATAACATTCTTCCAGAATCATTTTGTGAAAGTTAGTGCAGAACAGTATTCATTCTCCCATTCAAAAGTTTCAGAAGTTGAAGCTTCTTTACTATGTACAATCCTTCTTTACTACATACAATAGAATTAGGATTCTGTCAATCTGATATTTTTTTAGAAAAAAAAAGCAAATACAGACTTGCAAAGAGATTTATACACATTACTGTCCTGGCAATTCTTATTAGCCTATCTATCACCAACCACTATCTGAAACAAGAAGAAAAATCCCCAGTCTTCCATGGAAGAGAATTTCATAGCCTGGGAGCAGTCATTGAGATGGCTCTCTCTTGTATCCTCACCATAGATGTCTATGCCGGTAGTAGGGTGGTGAGAAATACCCCTGAAGATCTTAACATTTAGATAGGCTATATATATATATATATATATATATATATATATGGCCTATTTATATATAAAAAGAAAGAGTGATCATTTGTAAATATTGTTTGTTATAACTTTAATAAAAATAAAATTAAAAAATAAGATAAAATAAAATGCAAAAAAAAATAGGTAGGCTCATATCACAAGAAATGGTCTTTCAGACTGGATTCTGTTCTGAAAAGTATATAGCCCTTTTTTCATAGCTTTATTGTTCTTTGCTTTAATTGCATGTATCCTATAAGAAGGCTATAACTATCAACAGAGATGCAGCTAGTGTGAAATGAGCTGCTGATAAGAAGATCTCTCTCTGAGAGCAGGAATCTTCCTCCTTTCCAGTGTGTGAGTGGGGCTGGGGAACTGGCATCATCTTCTAGGTCCTAGGCAGCCAACTCTGCTAGGGTACATAACTCACATCAGTGGGAGTTTTCCTTTGTCCTAGTCTTGAGAAAGGGAAACACTGGTGTTTTGTGCAAGAACTGGAAGGTCTTTTGGTGCTAAGACAGCAGCGTAATGTCTAGTGCTGATCTGGATGTCAAATGCACTTGAGGCTTTGTCAGCATTTAGCCAAGGAGTTGTGATAATGTTTTTCTGCATCTTTTCCCCTCTATACATCATCATTAAAGTCCATTTGTACTCTCAGTGGCTTACTTCATTTGAATCTAAATTCAGCAGGACTTGAGTGAATCTGGTCCTCCAAGTCATTACATCCCAGTTTACTGGGAGGGGCAGGGGGGAAGAAAATGTCTCCCTCTCCACTTTCTCCATGCTCTGCATAATTTTATCTCTCTCTCTCATGTTTCTCTTTACTCATTTTTTTTTTTTTTGAAAGCTAAAGACTTTTTTTTTCACTTTTCCTCATGAGGGCTGTCACAGTTTTTTGGGTCATTTTGATTGCCCTTCTTCATCCCTCCAATAATCTTCTTAAGGGTTGCTGTCGGTTTTTCGGGCTACAAGGCCATGTTCTAGTAGTATTTGCTCCTGACGTTTCACCTACGTCTGTGGCTGGCATCTTCAGATCCTCTGATCTGAAAATCTCATAGTATGAAAAACCCAAAACAACCCATGGATTCCGGCCGTGAAAGCCTTCGACTTTAAATCTTCTTGAGGTCTGGTGACTAGATCTTCAGTGTTATGATACCGGACATTATTTGAAATTCGTTTCTGAATATGGGACCATCCCGTTTTTCATAGGCCATTTCCGCCTGGACTGTTATAGCACTATTGTTCCACTTGCAACATCCCATGGAATCCTGGGGTTTGCAGTTTCGGAAGGGGCCGGGAGGATTCCATAGGATGTTGCAAGTGGAACAATAGTGCTATAACAGTCCAGTGCAGAAATGGCCATAGCTGCTGCATATTGGGTTCATATTGGCTGAGGTGACTCAGTGGGTTCTATTGGAGCATTTAAACCTTGATTTCCTGGAATCCTAGTCTAACACTCCAATCTACAGTGTGTTGGTGGTCCCTTACCATTTATGAATGCTTTAAAAGACACCAGTTCTACTACAGATCTTCAGAGGATGCTGCGTTTTGCTTGTGAGAGTTGTCTATTTGCTCTTTAACAATTATTTGTCCATCAGCATGTTCTTAGTTCTTGTTGTTGTTGTTGTTGCTGTTGTTGTTGTTGTGTGCCTTCAAGTTATTTCCAATTTATGCTGACCCTGAGGTGAACCAATCACTAGGTTTTCTGGGGCTGAGAGTTTGTGACACACCCAAGGTCACTCAGTGGGTTTCCGTGACTGAATGGAGATTTCAACTCTGGTATCCAAGGTCACAGTCCAATGCTCAAACCACTACACCATGCTGGTTCTCTATGAATAGTTGAAGAAAAATTAAAAAATGGGGCTTTGTGCATGTTGGAAAACCCTTGGAAAGAGTGTCCTCCTGCAGTTGCCCCCCTTTCACCCATGTGCTTTTAAAAAAACTCAGAGGAATAGTTCTATCCATCCCCCAGCCCAGACAGTTATGTTTCCTTTCTCTCTAACATGGCCACGTAGTAGCTGAGAGGAGGGCGGAGAGGAGGGCGGAGGGCAGCTGAGATTCATTTTCAGCTATGTTTCCATTGCTGGTGCATGAAAATCATGTCATCCTCCGTGATCTTTCATGTGCCAACAATCAGAACATTACCAATAGTGATTCCCAGATGCTCCCTGCCACTACCTGTCTTTGTCAGTGGGGCAGGAAAAAGGTGAATCTTTGAGGAGAGACCTTTTCCCCTTTGTATAAGCATCTTTAAAAATGGGATAGTTTTCAAAGGCATTCCCATAGCAGGTAGAAAATTGATTAAATTATTTGTTCTTCCCTGTGGGAATGAATAATTTTAATAAGCATATCCCTAGCTCAAGGGTAGCTAAACTATAGCTTCATTTCACCTTTTAACAAAAGTAAGAGAATTTAGAACAGTTAAGCAGTTTTAAAAGTACATTTGCTTTAAGTAGAAAAGATTAAAGCATCTGCTTCTTTGCCCCACTAGAATCAAAGGGCCTTAGAAGTACCTACCTATGGTGGGGTTTGGCTTTGGGGTTTTTACAAATTGGTTCATAAAATGGATGTATCATAGTACAGTATTAACATTTGATTGAACTCATCCAGTTAAAAGAAAAACTGTTTTTCCTGCATATCTTTTTCAACTAAAACACTATCATTGGGCAGCAGCTGATAGATAGAAGCCAGATATTAGGATGGATATAGTGGCTGGCTATTGGAATATTGTTACTGAATAAAAGTAATTGAAGACACAATCTATGAGTAATCCTCCTTGACATGTTTCACTGATATGCAGGGCCAGTGCATGAGTGGCCTTGCAATTATTTTATCTGAACAATTCATCACCAAAGAGAGAGAGGGAAAAAAATTGATCACCAAAAAGAGAGGTCAAAATAAAGTATAAATTTGTACCAAATTGGCAAATGCTAACTTTGAGCTAAAAATGAAGATTTTAACAATTATTACAGAACTTTAAATAGAAGCATCTTTGGAAGAATTATCATGGTGGGGAAGACAGTGGCCTTTTCCACACCTTACCTTTTTCCGGCACTGGGGTGCGGGGATTGTGCGAGCAGCCTCCAGCGAGAGAGTCTTATGTTTCTGCTGCTTCAGCACCATGTGAGCTGCCTGCTCGTGCGAGAGCCCTACTTCTTCCTTCCACAGTGCAACCTGGGAGTTTCCCAGGCTGCGCTGGGGTAGGAAGTGTGACTGGCGCAGCTCCGGAGGCTCCGCACGCCAGGTAAGTGTGCGCGGAGCCTGGGAGCAATGCTCAATTGCGCAACATTTTCAAATTTCCAGCTGAAAATGAAAAGGTGCGTGATCGGCCCCTGCCAACCCCTGGAGAGTCACACGATTGTGAGTGCTTCTTGCAGATCATTCCTCACAATCGTGTGATGCTCCAGGTGCCCTTTCGCATGGCAAATGCTGTGTGAAAAGGCCCAGTGACTATGTAAGTTATTTGCCTTCACAAGACTGCTGTGCAGATGCTAACTGCTGATAGATAACTATGCTCTCTTCCATTTAATTTTTTGGTTCATTGTGCACCACCTTTGGTTTGTGCAAAAAAGTATATGGACATACTCAAAATAAGTAAAATAAATTATAGATCTTTACAAGATTTAAAGTCTTCAAACCAAGGACTACACTTTGTAAGGTCAGACACATTGGTGAGGATTTACTATAAGCCATGTCTAGAATTTATTATAGTTTATATTATACTACTTATAGTTGCTGCTTGTGTTATGATGGCAAGAAATAAATGTATTCACAGCTAAGCCAAGTCTTCACAAAAGATAAATGCAGTAAATCTTCTGGAATTTTCTTCATAGCTGAAATTAAAATCATATTTTAAATTAGTTTAAATTAGAAGCAATACCTCACACTAGGGTGTTCAGCTGCATATGTGTATTCAGTGTGCATAAGACTTTCTGTTTTAATTTTTACTCCTTTAATTTGGTATAAAATCATACATCAGTACCTATTATCCTTTAGAAAATACGTAAAAAAGGAGTCACAATGAAAAAGATAGGATATAAAGACGTGGACAAAAAGACCTGGATCTATTTGTTAATTCCAACTAGAACAGATATATTTGAATCAATGAAACTTGCATAAGTGTTGATTTAGTTAGCTCTCATTAGATTAGATTAGACTAATTAGATCTAGTTTACCTGGGTCAAACAAAAATTAAAAAATGAATTTGGAGAAACGATGGAAAGCATCTGAAAAAGTCAATGTGGCTTCACAGCAAACTCAAGGAGGACATGAAAAGAAAAGAGTATGTAGAAAGAATGGAAAGAACAATGAATCATCAAGGAATAGTACAGATGTGTGGTCCAAACCTGCAGAAATAGTATAAAGAAAGCTAAAGCTCAGACAGGCTAGGCAAGCAAAGAATGAAAATAGGTGGCTTTATTTTCCAGATATATTTGTGCCAAGGAGACAGTTCAGTAAGGATGGTAAAATGCTTAACAGATCACAACGAAGAGGCAGAATGACTTATTACCTGTTTTACTTCTGATCCTGCCCCCCAAGAAAGAAACAACTTTGTACTTCCATGTAGTAGCAGAGTCTTTGGCAAGAGATCTGGATTGCCAATCAATATTGATAGAGAGTTAGTCAGAATTCACCTAGCTAACCTGAATGAGTTTGAATTTGCAGGATCAAATGAGCTGCATTCCAGAGTACTGAAGGAATTCACGGATGTGCTCTCTGGACTCCTTGACATCATTTTTTGAGAAAACTTGGGGATGGTTGAAATACCAAAAGACTGGAGACAACCAACATTGTTCCTCTCTTTTAAAAAGACAAAAAAGAAGAAGAAGAAGAAGAAGATCCAGAGAATTACAAGCCAGTAGTCATGTCCCTACCCCAGAACCCAGATAGGACTTTTCCCAACAGCCACACCCTAGTGAGATAAGACAGACAGTACTTACCAGCCAGTGCAAGTGGAAAAGGAAGAGCTCATTAATTAGACCACAGCTGGTCAGGGCGCTGAGGCAATGTAATCACAGGTCAGAATGGCAGAAGGCTGCTGGAATCTTCTGACTCCATTGGTGGTGACAGCCTTGCTGGCTCCTGCATTCTCTGCTTGTGAACCTGTGTCTGGACTATCGATTCTGCTTGTGGACACTCTCTCTCTGGTTTCTTGGTAAATTCAGACTTGGAAGCTCTGGACTGCTTTAACAAACACTGTTTGCTAGTTATTGCTGATTATACAGCTGTGAAACCTTGGCAGGCTGCCAGAACAGGACCTTAGCACAGGAAAAATATTAGAACAAATTATATTGGAGTCTGTCTACAAGCATCTTGATGACAATGCAGTGATCAGTAGGAGCTAGCATGGGTTTGTCAAGAACAAATCCTGCCAAACTATTTTTTTCCCTATCAGGTCACTAGTTAAGTAGATGGTGGGAATGCTGTGGATGTCATTTATCTGGATTTCAGCAAAGCATTTGGTAAGGTCTTCCATAATATTTGGATTAGTAACCTGATTAAATGTTGGATATATGGTAACACTATCAGATGGATCCATAATTAGTGGAAAACTATTCTCAAAGGATCATCGTCAATGGATGTACTTCAGTCTGGAAGGAGGTCTTGAGTAGAGTGCTTAATGGTTCTGTCGTAGGGCCATTATTCTTCAACATTTTTATCAATGATTTCAACAATGGATTGGAGGAAATCTTTATCAGGTTTGCAGATGACACAAAACTGGGAGGCGTGACTAACATTGGAAGATAAGGACAGAATTCAAATACCCTTAAACAAACTGGAAAACTGGGCAGAAATTAGTAAAATGAAATCCAGTGAAATGCAACATTCTGCATTTAGGCTGCAAAAGGATGGGAGATACATGGCCCAACCCTATGACACGTGAAAAGGACCATGGAATTATTGTTGTGCATAAATTGAACATGAACCAGCAGTGTGATGCCAGAGCAATGAAGGCAAATCCTATTTTAGTCTGCCTTCATAGAAGCATCAACCATGCCAATGGAAGAAGTAGTCCCACTATATTCTATGCTGGTCGTGCCTCATCTGGCATACCGTATACAATTCTGGGTGCCTTGTTTTAAGAAGCATATAGACAAGTTGGAGCAGGTTCGGAGAAGGCTAACACTGATGATAAGAAGTGATTGCCCTCTTTAAGTACCTCAAGGGTTGTCACAGAGAGGAGGAGGCAGGGCTGTTCTCTGCTGTCTTAGAGGGCAGGATCAGTTTTAATGGTTTTAAGTTACAGGAGAGTAGATTTCAACTGAACATTAGAAGGAACTTCTTGGCAGTAAGAGTGGTTCTAACAAAAACTAACATGCAAAACGGAGGACACAGATGGTCTATAATGTTTATGTGTCATGTATAAACTATGTTTCATACCTACATTGGTATACGTGGAAAAGATGGCCAATAAATAACAGGGGGAAGAGAAAAGATAGAACTACTCAGCATCTTCTTTGCCTCAGTTTTCTCCCAAAAGCATAGAAGTACTCCACCTGGGGGGTGGGGAGCAGGGGAGGAATGGGGGGAAATGCAGCACAGAATAAGTAGAGAAGTAGTACAGGAATACCTGGCTAAACTAGATGAATTCAAGTCTCCAGGGCTAGATGAATTACATCCAAGGATGTTAAAAGAACTGGCAGAAGTCATTTCAGAACCATTCGCAATAATCTTTCAGAGCTCTTGGAGAACAGGAGAAGTCCCAGCAGATGGGAGGAGGGCAAACGTCATCCCCATCTTCAAGAAGGGAAAAAAAGAGGACCCAAATCATTATTGCCTGGTCAGCCTGACAGCAACACCAGGAAAGATCCTAGAGCAGATCATTAAACAGTCAGTTAAAGCAATGCCGTGATCACTAAAAGTCAAAATGGATTTATCAAAAATAAGTCATGCCAGACTAATCTTATTTCTTTTTACGTTAGAGTGACAAGCTTGATAGATGAAAGGAATGCTGTGGATGTAGCATATCTTGATTTCAGTAAGGACTCTGACAAATTTCCCCATGACATTCTTGCAAAGAAGCTAGTAAAATGTGGCTGGACAATGCTAGTGTTAGGTGGATTGATAACTTGTTGACTGACCAAACCCAAAGGGTGCTCACCAATGGCTGCTTTTCATCCTAGAGAGCAGTGACTAGTGGGGTTCTGTTCTTGGCCCAGTGCTGTTCAACATCTTCATCAATGACTTGGATGAAGGAGTAGAGGGCATGCTGGTCAAATTTGCAGATGACACCAAATTGGGAGAGGTTGCTAATATGCCAGAAGAGAGGATCAAAATTCAAAATGACATTGAGAGATTGGAGAGCTGGGCCAAAGCCAACAAACTGAATTTCAACAGAGAGAAATGTAAGGTCCTACACTTAGGGAGAAAAAATGGAATGCACAAATATAGGATGGGGAACACGTGGCCAGATAACAGTACATGTGAAAGAGACCTAGGAGTCTTGGTAGATCACAAGCTGAACATGAGTCAGCAGTGTGATGGGGCAGTGAAGAAAGCCAAAGCAATTCTTGGTTGCATCAATAGGAATATGGTGTCTAAATCAAGGGAAGTAATGGTACCACTCTATTTTTCTTTGGTTAGATCTCATTTGGAATAGTGTGTCCAGTTCTGGGCACCTCAATTCAAGAAGGATATTGACAAGCTGGAACATGTCCAGAGGAGGGCAACCAAAATGGTGAAATGTCTGGAAGCCATGCCCTATGAGGAGCAGCTTAAGGAGCTGAGTATGTTTAGTCTGCAGAAGAGAAGGTTAAGAGGGGACATGATAGCCATGTTTAAATATCTGCAAGGATTTGATGTCAAGGAGGGAGTGGGCTTGTTTTCCGCTGCTCCGGACACTAGGACAAGGAGCAGTGGATTCAAGCTGCAGGAAAGGAGATTCCAGCTGAACCTCAAGAAGAACTTCCTGACTGTCAGAGCTGTCCAGCAGTGGAATATGCTGCCTGGGAGTGTGGTGGAGTCCCCTTCTTTGGAGGTTTTTAAGCAGAGCCTGGATGGCTGTCTGTTGGGAATGCTTTGATTTGTGCTTCTGCATAACAGGCGGTTGGACTGGATGGCCCCTGTGGTCTTTTCCAACTCTATGATTCTATGGTTCTATGGTTCCATCACATTTTGCTAACATTGGTCTCATTTAACTAGCTGAAGAACTATCCAGGTGCATAGGAATGTTTTGCATATTATAACTCATTGTAATACTCTATAATAGTATTTTTATACTATTGATATTGTATTATATTGGGAATGTGAATTATTACAGGCATTGTGCATAAGTACTTCAATAGGCTTTAAGCAATAATCCTGTTGCTATTGCTGATCATATAATAAGGGTGGTTTGGCAATGGAACTAATTGACTAGAGATGTGGTGGGGTCTTGTTCTCTGGACATCTTTCAAAAGATGCTGGGCAGCTACCTGATGGGGATGCTTTAGCTGGAGATCTTGCACTGAGCAGGGTGTTGGCCCATGAGACCCCTTCCAATTCTATGGCCATTTCTGCACCACACTGTTATAGTGTTATTATTCCACTTTCAACACCTTATGGAATCCTGGAGTTTGCAGTTTAGGGAGGAGCATCTAGAATTCTCAGCCAGTCAGAGCTCTTTGGCCTTAGTAAATGACAAACTCCAGAATTTCATGGATGTTGGAAGTGGAATAATAGCATTATAACAGTGTAGTGTGGAAATGGCCTAAGGTTCTATGAGTCTACCATGAAAAAAAAAATTCAGGGATAGCCATGTCAGCTATGTAGCACAATTAAAAAAACAAAACAAAACAAAAAAACACAACCCAGCGATATTTTTACTGCACTGTTTCCAAAGCATACAATAAATTATGTAAGCTTTTAAAGCTTCACTGGCTTCTTCATCAGGAAAACATGTTAAAAATCATACAAAAGGAAAATGGTGACGATGTTAGAGATACAGGCCTATATTCTGTCTGAGATGTTGTCAGTTAAGATGGTATTGAGGGACTTCAATGCAAGCAGAGATCACTCCCTGTACTGGCCAGGTGAGGACTAGAGACAGAGAGCATGACAGTGATGATGACACTACTCTGACAGTAGATTACATATGTGTGTGCACTGGGAGGCAAAAGTTAACAGGCGATGGCAATATCTCTTTCCTCAGAACAGACTTCAACCTAAATTATAATTTGCAAGCAAGAATGGACTGCAGTGGTATTTTGCAGGCTCACATGCTACATCACGGCTGCTTCTCACTACTAGGATGGCTCCAACACTTGATAAAGTTCTTTCTCAGGTAAGACTTCTGTACCGGAGCATATAGGTAACTATCTGTTTAGGTAATAATTTCTAGTGCCTTGTAACATTTTTTAAACATTTCCCAAGACCCCCAAGACTTCTGAACATAGCACAATGGGCATGTGACCAGAAAACTCTTATCTTGTCAGAAAATTCTTCCAGCTTCTTGTTTAGACCACTCTATGTGACAGTGTCCTTGAAGAGTTTTTGGATGCTACAGCTCGTGCAAAAAGTGATAACTAAATAGTTACCTGGTGTGTGTGTTAGAGAACACAGATCATCAGTCTGTTTCCAGCTTCTAATAATTTTTCTGATTATAATTTAAAGTGTTGGTTTGGACCTACAAAGCTGGAGTCTAGGATGTCTGGAATGCCTCATCTCTTATGGAGAGCCTGGAATTTTTGGTCTTCAAAGCAGAGTGTGTTGCACAACCCGCCCACCCAAAAGATTCGGCTCATGAATACATGACACGGCTTTCTTTGTAGTGGCATCTTGAATATGGAACCACCTCCCAAGGGAAGTGTGGCTGGCTCCACTCCTGCTGAAATTCTACCAAGTGGTCAAAACTACATTGTTCTACATAGCCTTTGGTCTTTCCAATAAGTTTAAGGGTTAGCTCTTTTAGGGTTAGCTCTTAGACTCTTTTAATTAGGTGGCTTTTGAAAACTGTATTTAATTTTTTTAAAAAAAACTATTTTAAAAGAATGCTTTCCTCCTTTGTAAATCACTTTGAGAGTTTTGGCAGGTTGAAAGGCCATAATGCAAATTTTCTAATAAACGAGCAAGCAAACAAGAAAGCAAGCCATCCAACCAGCTATGTCTGTTATGACAAACATAATGCAATAGTTACTTATCTTAGTTGTGTTGCTGTTATATTCAGCATATTAGAATAAACCTCATCCTAGGTTTGTGATCATAGCCAAGAACCTGCAGTTGCCATCTCATGGCTGGCATTGTGCCTAAAAATTATGGTT
Organism: Iguana delicatissima; assembly: GCA_948472985.1. NCBI lineage: Eukaryota > Metazoa > Chordata > Lepidosauria > Squamata > Iguanidae > Iguana > Iguana delicatissima. The sequence goes on along the minus strand of CAOKZL010000489.1, from coordinate 528,016 downwards.
CTTCTGTGTGGGGAAAATATTACATGCACAAACCTTCCAGCCTATTCATATTTCAGTCTGGCTTGGCATTCACTGAGGAGATCCCCAGCAGATGCTCTGAGGTTCTCAAACTCCCTGTCAAGAGAGGCCAGGTTAACTCCTGTCCTTCTGCCAGTAGGCCAAATATGTTTCTATATACAAAGCCTCTGGGATTTTAAGCAGACTTGTTTGCTGAATTTGGTTTAACTGGTGATTGCTGTTTATTAATTTTTTATTCATGTTTTATTTTTTTCCCAAAAGTTTCATTTTGAAAAAAACATTTTATTTGTATTTTTCTTCTTGTTAGTCCCTTGATTTATCAGCCTCTAGCTTCAGACAAATTCACTGTATATTAGAGAATGAGAAAACTGCTATAGTACTAATGCTTCACAAATGCTTGAAAACAAAATTTATGTTTAAATGTATTATTTAAATGAGTGCATCGAATGGAATAACAGTAAGAGATATGGATGCAATTTCCTGTTACCTGCTTTTTGAATGTGTTGTCCTATTTGTTATGTTTCTCTTTGAGAATAAAGAACTTGTGGGAACATTCAGAAAGCTGTCAGTAATTTTCTTCCTAAACTAATGGCATTAATGGAAATAGGGCAGCATGATCAACATTTTAAATTACTCTTACAATTTCTTTTAATTTAGCTGCTGATAGTCAGATATTATGCAAAACATAAAGGAACAAGCAGACTGTTTTCAAAGTCTTCTACTTTAGAACTCCAAACTTCTCCTTGGGGAACTGGGTTGTGGAAAATAATCCCATTATAGGAAACAGATAAGAGTGATATATTTAATCAAATCAGAAAAAAATGTTGCATTTTGTATGTGATTTAGAGAACCTTGAATTCTTTATAGCATCTTGGAGTACATTTGGAGAAATCCATATAGTTACAATTATTATTCTTATAAAGGAGTTAGTTGCTGTTATAGTACCAAGGCCCCAAAGATGCTAATTAATGTTTGCAGTTACAGGTTTATAAGCATAACTCTTTTTATTTCCAGTTTGTAAAATAAAATAAAAGTTTATTTTTGTTACTTGTTTTTTTTTTTTTAATAAAATCTGAGTGCTACAAGCCAGTGCCCTGAGATGCAAAGAATGCTCCTTCTGTCGGCTTCATCCTTGCCTCAATACCCAGCACAGAAAATGAGTACTAGTGTGAGCTAGCATTGTGAACCATGTGATGTCAATATCCTCTAGGGGAGGATGTGGACGTCCTTGCAGGGCAGAGGAAGTAATTTAAACATAGTTCTTCTTGCCACAGGAACATCTTCAGAAATTGAGCAGTTTTTGCTGTTCTCATAGGGAGGAAAAAATCTCGTCTCCCCGCTCACTTTTTCTGTGCCCTCTCCTATAGCCACATAGTGACTGATGAGAAGGGTGAACTGAGGTGGCGTTGTGAATGAGAGGGGTTATCCATTGATGACTATCATAGTGGTTGATAGATGAACCTCTGTTGACTATGGAAATGCAGTGGCTGTTGTTGTGGGGAGGAAAAGGTGAGCAAAGAGGATCACCCATTGATGGATGTCATCATAGGTGTTGATAGACAATCCTCACTCAGCTCCCTCCTCCTCCTCCTCCTCCTGTTACCCTGGGGGTCCCTTGGGGGACACCTTGATTCGCTCCAAATATGCAAAGGTTGGAGGAAATTAACGGACCACTGCTTGGCAGAATGAGGGGCAGGGTAACCCAGCAAGACCTTCAACCCAATTTTTACAGGGTCAGACCAAGCAAAAACCAGCCAAAGATCAAAAAGTCAGCTAAAAATATGTTTTCATTGGGGGAATTCACTCATATATGCACACAAGATACATACAGTCAAGCATTCACACAAGAGCTAACTGAAGGAGAAAGTAGGGAAAAAATTATGGATAGAGAGGCTGAGGGTTTTGGGGTTTATATAGTTACCTTTCCAGAAGAGTAGTGAATTGCTGGAAGTGTGACTTACACGGGGTAAAAAAAACAGCTTAGGGCGACCTCATCCGGAGGTCATCCACACCGTGGGGTGCGCTAGGGAGTTTGAAAAGTGGAGGTTCCACACCTCAAACCGCCCTCGCGTGGCCGCAAGGGGTGGCGCGGCGCGTTTTTAAAAACCACATTTCATGTGGTTTTTAAAAAATGCGAGCACACTAACCCGTTGCAGCGCCCCGTTTGAAACTGCAGGGACGCGCTAGCACGTCTCTGCAGAGCTGCCCAGGGGCAGGCTTCCAGCTGGCGCGCTGCCCTGATTGGCAGAGCACCGCCGGAAGTCGCCGGCCGCCATTTTGGGCGCCGCCGAACGCCACCGAAATTCGCCAGCATGCGGAGTGGCGAACGCGTGCTCCCCGCAGGGACAGAGCAACCCGTTTTCAGGTAAGATCCGTCCCTGCGTGTGCTGCCCCGTTTCCCCGTCCCCCGTGTGGAAAGGGCCTTAGACTTCTGTTTAAGGGCAGACAGATCAGGATTCAGAGTGACATAGTGGAGTCTTGCATGTCATCTGCCTACCGCTGACTTCTCAAAACCAAGGGTTCATATACTCTCTTTTCCTCCCTGAAGGGATGTGAGTTGATTGCTCTCCCAGCCTAGTGAACAATGGGAGTTGCAACACAGACAATGAGGTCTGGAATGGACTGATTGGTTTCAATGTCTTGGTTGAGAAGGGGTTTCTGGGCTATCTGCAGGAGGATATGCATATAGTAGGGATCATGGGCACCTTATTGTTTTCTGATGTTGGCAGTTGATAGGATTAACTCAGAGCCATTAAGTCAGGCTTTCATGGCTAATTTCAGAGAACTTTTGACATGGCCATGCTGGAGTCAAATCTGACCTACTCCCAGCCAGTGTCCCTTTCCATATGGCCTTGCCAGCCATAAACATAATTTATATTTTATGTCAACACATCTGCCAATTAATATATTTTGCCAATTAGACCATATCAAAGCATGCAGGTGTATGGCCTAGTAACACTCCTCCTCCTCCTTCTTATATTTATATCATTAATACCATGTTTTTCCCAACCTGGGACTCAAGGCAGCTTACAAAAGTTAAAACATGAAAAGCAATATATATCCTCCATTCTATCTATCTATCTGAATGATTTAAATAATTATTACTATGACAAGATAGAAGGATGTTCCTTGGACCAGCCACTAAGTAGACCCCTCCCACTGTTAAAGCCACATAGTGGCTGGTGAAAAGGTGTGGAGCAGAGGTAAATAAGGAAGATTCACCATCAGTGGCTATCATATCCAGTGAGTTTGGCTCAGCTATCCCTGCTCTTTCCACTGGAACAATTATGTAATGGCTTGTGGAAGTCGATCAGGGGATAGGTGAGAAAGGAGGGTCACCTGTTGGTGGCTATCATAGTCAGTTCCATATAAGCCTCAGTTAGCTACTCTGTCCTCAGTTAGCTACTTTATCTAAGCCAGTGGTTCTCAACCTGTGGGTCCCCAGATGTTTCTAGACTTCAGCTCCCAGAAGCCCTGAGCATTAACCATAGTGGCTGGGGCTTCTGGGAGTTGAAGTCCACAAACATCTGGGGACCCAGAGGTTGAGAACCACTGATCTAAGCACATAGTGTTCATGTGGGCAAGAGGGGATATTGATGATCCAAGAAAGGATGAGTATTCATCATAGCCAATGCACACCAGAATCCTCCAGAGGTCCTGTAGGATTATGTCATTATGGTGCATAAGCTATAACAGTGACAATCCTCCTGCTCGTCAGACCTACCTTCCTGTTAGCTACTATATGGTTGTATGACAGGAGACAGGAGAAGTGTGAGTCAGAAGTTGAATGGGTATCATTCAGGACTTTTTTAGTTGCATATTGCTGCATGGTAGGGGTGTAAATAAATGGCCTTGTGGCTCCTTCCAACTCTAGGATTCTATGAGTCTGTAGGTCTGGACTGATGTGAGCAGTCATGCAGTCAACAACAAGAGTAGGGTTTGAGCAAGATTGTCTTCTGGGTTCTGGACACTCAGGAAACCTTTCTCTATTTTTTTGCCTTCGAGTCTTTGAATATTCCTTCAATCCCTTCCATCATTCACCATTAGTGAATCCACAACCTTGTATATATAAAACCAAGTTAAAAGTTAAAATGAATCCTTGCTCTTTTCTGAGTGGAATATTCAACAGTGAAAGAGGCATGGAAAACCCTGCTGGTCTTCTTGGAGGAAATGAAAAAACTTCTGTGTATAAGTGGATTCTTTCTTCCTTTCAGAGTGGTAATATCATGGGGGCAGGAGCTATGGGGAAAAATCATGATCTTGCAGGGGTGGGATGGCTACTGACTCTACGTTCTTTTTCTCTGAACATGCCTGGACAAGAAAAATGTCGTGATCAAAATCTAGCTCTGTTGTTTCTTTGTTCTAGAGTGTGATTACTGAGAGGAGTCACATGTCCCAAGAAGGACCAATCCAGGAAGGATGCAGTGGAAATGGCCCCTACAGAGCTGTTCTCTCCTCCCCACCCATGATACCCTGGGCCATATCTATTTCTGTCCACAGGAGTCACAAGGCTCTGAAACCCCTTTGTAGCAGCCTTAGATGTTGTTTGGAGTTAAACCACATCCTCTCCATTGTTTTACCTTTGAGGGTGGTGTCCACCAAAGCTAGACATCTCGTTAAGGCAGGAATTCCAGGGAGGCATCTGTCACAGTGTGTTCAGCAGTTTGGTAGAAAGTCCCTCTTTTTACTGTTTTCATGTTTTCAGTTGTTTTGAACACTTTTAAAAATGCTTTTCTTTGTATGATTCTATCTTACACCCCTTTCTTTTCATAGTCCACAGTGCTGCTGTATGAAAGCTGCCCTGTCAATTTGCCTGATTTTCTGTGGCGAGCCACTTCATTCTATTGATGACTTCATGACACTGTGGCCTTTTCCACACCGGGCGAGGGAATCGCCCTGCACCGCTACTCACCGGACCTTTCGGCTCCCTGGTCCAGTCCACGGTATTCCAGAGCAGTGCATGCTCATCAATACGCACTGCTCTGGCATCCCAAATGGCGGCTTCTGGTTGGAGGGTCTCGACCAACCAGTGAAGCTCACCATCCTAAAGCCCACCCCCGGGCAGATCGCAGGCTCGCATTGGTGCAAGCCTGCGAACCTGCATAAAGGAGCAGGCTCGCACTGGCGTGCTGCGTGCTTTTGAAAGACCAGAAAAATCAAGTCTTTCAAAAGCATGCTGGAGGACCACTTGGGGTCGTTCCAGACCGGACTGAGGTGCGGATCTACCTTAAATAGGTCCGACCCCGTCCGGTCCGAGGTGCAGACCTCCTTCTTGGAGGACAGACTGCATGCTTTCAAAAACCTCGTCTGGAAAAGGCCTATGTTGGAATAATGAGGCAACAGTGTGGTGTAGCAGGGGGAGAAGCAATGCAATTCTAGGCTGCTTCAAACATCAACCATTCCATTCTGGTTTAATCAGACCTTATATGGAGTACTGTGTACAGTTTTGAGCACCACATTTCCAGAAGGATATCAACTTGCTGAAATGTGTCCACAGAATGGTGACAGTGATGTTAAAGGGACTTGAAACCAAGTTCTGTAAAGATCAGGCTTGAACAGGTTTAGCCTAAGCAAAATAAGATTAAGTGATATGATAACTTTCTTTAAATGTCTGAATGGCTTATGTAGAAACAAGTCTGTTTTCTGATTCTTCAAAGGATAGCATCCAGGCCAATAGAGGAGATTTTTAATACACATTAAGAAGAATATCCTGATGGTATGAGCTGTTGGTGGAACAGATTCCTTGGAGGGTGACAGGTCATTCATTCATTGTTCATATTTTTAATCAGGGGTTGGACAACCATCTGTCAAGAATGCTCTAATTACGGATGCCCTGCATCAGCAGGGACTTGAGCTAGATAACCTTTGGGAATCTTTTCAGCTTTTCAAGTTCTACATATAAACACATGGCTACCAAAATACCTGTTATTATCATTGGCAGCGAAGAGCAGTCTTCTTCATATGGCAAAGACCCATTAGAGTGATCTTTTCTAAGCAGGGCTGGCCAACAGAGCATCAGAAGATAGATGGATGCCTTCATGTTATTAGATGACCATGAAGATCCTACACTGCATCTATTTCTTGGTCATGCAAGACTGTGATAAAATTTAGAGATTCAGATATGGATTTGGATGCCTTATTTAGATAGATATTGTCCAAATTCAGTATCTTCTCAAACAGTGAAGAGAATGTTAGAGGATAGCTATGTCTTGGTGTGAACAAACCTGACAAGCTGTAATGTGTTGCAATTTGACTGAGTTATAGCATGTATCTCACAAGACTAAAAATCAACCTGATACACTTTTCTTTATTGTCTAGCCAGATCATCTGACACTTCCTATACCAGCAGAGATAATCTTTAATCTGTGTTTTGTACCATCTGCTCCTAATGTTAGTGTTAGGACACATTTCATTTTAGAAAGACTGAGGGAGAGAAAGGTGTATTATTGTTGGAAAATAAAAGGAGAATGATCCTTTCCTAACAAATGAGATACTGCAGTATGTTACCTTGCTTGTTATTTAGGGTACAATGTTGATTTAAAGAAAGATTGCAGATTATTTTGTGCTTGATGCAGAAAAAAAATCACAAACAAATTATCCTATGGCAGTGTTATTGAAAAAATGTTGAATTTATGAGGGGTTAGAAAAAGGTCACCTCTATTAATTTCAATCATTGAAAAAAATACAGTATTTTCTGGACAGTTTCACTGAGATTTGTGACATTTAGGAGAATACATTTGTATTCCTCTTGATGCATTAATATTGTCCATGTTCAGCACAGATAAGGATATTGCGAAGCAGGTCTTTGAAATTGAGATAGGCTTTATTTTAATATGGACTTTATTGGCACACCCCAAAATGGGCAAGTCCAGTTTAATAGCTTTCTCTTCATTGTATAATCACTTTTAATTTTCTGCTCGACTGATTGCTGGAATGATGGGATTTTTAAGCTTTTATGAAATATCTTTTCATTATGCTGCCATCATAGATGGTATGTAGTATAGTTTCCTTTTTCCATTTGTACAAATCATTGAAGACCATATCCAGTATTTTGCATTAAACATTAACTTTAACTATTGAGGCAGGGTAGTTTTGAGGAGGATAGGCCATATCTAACCCTTTTTGGCTCCTCCCATCCCAACTCAGCCAAGTGGAGATGTGCTTTGCTGACCCTGAGGGAAGAGAAGGCCTGTATAAGCTGGTCACAATGCCTGCACCATGATAGGGAGACTGGGGGCAGATCTGAAGGCTGTTTAAAGCTATACTGGCCCCATCACCTTCTCTTTCCTTTCCCAGCTTTCAACCCATGAGCCTTGACTAATAGCATGACTTCACAACAAGGCTCCAGTTTTTTATTCATTTGGCTAAGTATTGGACAGACATCTGGGGATATCTGATTGGGTCATGGTGGGCATGCATCTTGGTATGGCATAACCTGCTATCGCTTGGATGTTGAAGAAGGGATTGGAGTCATCGGGAGGGCTGAAGGATAATGCTCCAGGGTACAGTGTGGGAGTGGGGAGGATTGTTTGGTTTATTGCTGTTTACAGGACAAGAATTGAATATTGGGGGCAGGAGAGGATGATCAATAACAGTATAGGGAGTGGACCCTAATCCCCTATTTATCTGTTCTGACCATCCCCCAGTTTCAAGTCGTTTAGGCTTTCTGTGTCAGAGTGGACCACCTTACCCAGTTTTAGTGATTCATCACCACTCAGCTGGATGCTTTGAATGGTAGGCTTTGAATGTGGCATTGCCTTTGGGCCATGTGGTACAGTCTGGTAGACTTCTAATGCCTCAACTCGTTCCATAGTTTTCCTTTGAGTGGGCCTACCTCTATCAGCTGTCATGTTGGCCTTTTGAATCCAAGTGTTTTAGTAGGCCCCATTCTGGGCAATGAGCCCCACAAATTAACCAATGACCAGCATCTGGGCCCTTCACACATGCTTCAGCCTGCTCCTCCCTTGGCACCTGTCATGCCCTGCTTCCAGAGCATGGACTCTTACTCAGAGTCTGAAGCAGAGGACATGCCAGAGACTGAAACAGGGGGCATGCTAGGACCTTCTGTATAGAGAGAAGTTACAGGGCCAGAAAAAGGGCAGAGGGTGGTGCCAGCTCCAACAGAGAATCCTTCCTCCTCAGATACAGAAGAACACTTACCTAGACCCAGCTTCACACACCACAGGCAGCAAAGAGAGACCCAGTGTCACTTTCTCAGAATTTATAACCAGCAACAATCAATCAAGGCACAGCTACACTAGGGTTTGGGTCTATTTAGCTGATGTCCTTCCTCTCCAAGAGTTGTCAGAGCTTATCTGACATACTACTTTGCTGGATGCCTTGACAAATGCTTGGATTGACCTTGGACTCTCCCTTGCTGTGAAACCCTGCTGGACTTTGTTTATGTTGGACTTTATTTATGACTCCTTGCTTACTGCCTGGAAGTAAGTAACAAGCTGGGAGATATTAAGTTTGTTTGTTTGATCTATCAGCTGTGACATGACTGAGACAGGACAGCACCAGCCTGTTTCTTCTTTGGCAGCAGTGCAACCACACCCCTCCACATACACATATGCTCCTTTCAGGCTTTTATGATGCCCAATGGGGAGTGTTGTTTTAATTCAGGTTTGCACTTGTTGGGTTACATCAAAATTCTCCTGGATTATGAGGCTTCTCAGGGCTTTCAGCCTGCAATGTCTACGTTCCAGCGTATTATTCACACTGCTCCATCCCACACACTCTACCTCACATACAGATGGAGAACTTAGCAGACACTTACTCCATATCCATGGAAGGTAGTGGTGTAAGGCCTCACTTTGGGGGTCCCTGATATTAGTATGATTTGGATATCTAATTGGCATATATGTAATTGGCAACACATTTTCTTGGCTCTGATATCAACTTCAAGCCTGAGAGGTGACAGAGAGGTCAAACCGAGCGAGGGAAAGAATTTGACTGCAAATGTGAGAAGGATAGGTCAACTCGAAACTTCCTCCAGGTAAGACTGAGTCATTTGTCAGGCAAATATACACCATTCGTGTGGATAATAGGCTTAAATAGAAGCCGGAATTTTCCAGGGAATCCAATTGTGAGGAGCCCACCAGGACACTGACTGACAAATATCCATCCCTTGTACACCTGGATTCTTTCCTCTTTCCTCACAGCACCCACAATAGACAGCTATTACAACACCCATCATGTCTTTGTTAATCATGCACTAAGCCCACCAACAGGTGAAAGACCCATTGTCCACAGCAGATTCCCTTTGTCTTGCATCTGAAAACTTCACTGCCACAGGCTATTCCAGAGTACAAATACTCCCGATTTCATGATGCCCAGTCTGTCTGGCTCCTGAATGAGAACTGTCCTTAGGTCCTACCTAAGCCAGGACACACTTCTGCTCTTCACTACTCTTCTGGACTGGTAATTATAAATCCCCCAAACCCCTCAGCCTCTCTATATTAATTTTTCCTCCCTTTCTCTTTCAGTTAGCTGTTGTGTGAAAGTGTGACTGTGTGTACCTTGTATGCATACATGAATGAATTCCTCTCAATAAAACACATTTTTTGCTTACTTTTTAATCTTTGGCTGGTTCTTTATCTGCATGTGCCTGTAAACACTGGTAGGAAAGATCTCGCTAGGTTGTCCCCTCTCGCAGTCTCCTGATTTTGACCTAATTAATTCCCCACTTTTTCAAGGAGGTATTTGGCACTGCAGAATGGCCCTTGTGGCACTTACGTTTGGGGGTAACAGTGGGGGAAGATAGAGGAGTTTGGTGGACATCTTGGTACCCTTTTGTAGAAGGAGAGGACTCTGGAACTGCCCCTTTAGGTCATGAAACTGGGGAATGGGGAAAGAGACTTTCATTGGGGCTGTTCCAAGGGTTAAACCCTCTCTTATTAAGACCTCAGACTTGGGGGAGGGAATCTTAGGTTCGTCTTCCAGACGCAGGCCAGCCAAGGAACAACCCAGCCTTTGTGTTCTCTTGGGGTTTCAGCTGTTTTTGGTGGTCTGGGTTAGGGATCACCTGCCTGAGTTGCTCCCACACTAGATTGTTTCCCCCCTTGCAGCTTCCAAAAGGAGAAACAACAAATAGGGTAGATTTAAGTAAAGTGGTCCACTTTTTACAACCCATTTCTTGTGCTTGGTCTCATTATTTCCCTAGCTGGTCAGCAAATGACTTTTCCTTCATTTTGTCATGGAACCTGCCAAATTCAGATGTGTCATTGTGTTCCATTTTATGGTAACATAGACTGGGTCAAAGGACACAGCTGTATCACTACATTTTTCTTAATTATATGAGTCATGTACAAAATGTATTTTACAGGTATAGTTCTGTTCAGAAAATATTCTAAGTTATATTTCATATATTTTACATGCATTTTTTATCCAGTTTTGATTTAATCTGATGATTAATTCAGAGAACGTATGATGAACCAGAACCAGAAGGGCAGATCTTACTGGAAAGAGATTAACACGGCCTCTATACAGATAAGTCCTCTTTTCATTCACCCTTCACTGTTTAGCTAGACTTTCACAAAGCTTTCAACAAAGTCCTTCACCAAAAGCTCCTGGCAAAATCATTGAATAATAGCAGAGATCCTCTTATGAAGTAGTAGCTGGTGAAAGAATAGGAACTAAAAATTAGCAATAACTGGGCAGTTCCCACAGTGAGAGGATATAGTGGGAGACCAAGATAATATGTATCATTCAGGACCAGTGATTTTCAGCTTGTTCATTGCTCTGGAGTTAGGGGTGATCAGCATAATCCCAAGATTTTTGATACTGGTAAATCATCTAGGGTGATTAGAAAAGAAAGAACCCCCAAAGAAAGTATGCATTAAAATGAAGAACATGAGTCAGTATTTTTTTGAAAAAGTGAAACAATGCAAATTATGGCCAGATTTCACAGTGCTGATGGATATGGAGGCAGATCCAAGGTGGATTTTTCAATGAAAATGTGGGTCCATGGTGCAGCTCCTGTGTCCAAAACAAATTTCATGTTGGCCATCATTCTGAAAGGAACTGAAAATAAAAGTGCAATTAAAGAAAACTATAGGGCAAACTTAACAGGATGATTGTGACAGTACTCATTTGGACTTGCTATCCCTTATGGTCTCTTCCAGCTCTATTATTTTTTTTTCTTTTTTTTATTATAAAAAGCATTTCAATAAAACAACTCTATGATTCTATGATCCTTCACCTCTAAAAGCATGTTATAGAGCTGATAAATCTGAAAAACAACCGAAATGGCTGATAGGCATGAACAAACTTTACCTGAAAAAAAAAATGCAATTATGGGTAGGGTTGGGTGGGATAGTAGTTGTCAAGACCCAGGGTCTGCCCATCTTGACATCTCTTTATGTCCACGTCTGAAGAGCCAGGGAGATTTCTGGACAAGCCAGGGCTATGACAACCAGGTCTGCTTCTATTCTCCCTCCCTAAAGAATGCAGCACCTTTCTAAGGCCATTTCCACATGGGCATATTGCCCACGCTAGAGCGACCTCTCCAGGAGGTCTTCTTTACCGGGGTCTGCGCTAGAGCAGTTAAAAAAAGTGAGGTTCTAGACCTCAAACTGCTTTAGCGCAGCCCCGGGGGTGGCGCTGTGAGTTTATAAAAACCACCTTCAAAAGTGGTTTTTATAAAACTTACCCACGCTGCCCCGTAACAGCCCCTGGTCAAGAACTGCAGAGACGCGGTGGCACGTCCCTGCAGATCTGCCCGGGGGCGGGCTTCCGGCTGGCCCGCTGTCCTAATTGGCGGAGCGCCGCCGGAAACTGCCAGCTGCCATTTTGGGTGCCGCCAGGCGCTGCCGAGCACTGCCGAGCGCTGCCGAAATTCGGCAGCGTTTGGAACGGCGGATCCGCGCTCTCCGGAGGGACGGAGCAACCCGCTCGCGGGTAAGCTCCGCCCCTGCGTGTGTGGCCCCATTTTGCCCCCCCGTGAGGAAAGGGCCTAAGTCTTGTCCCCCTTTGGTTTCCTCTTCCAGTTTATCTCCCTCCACTGCTTTCCCTAAATCCGCACCCTTTGAAATATAAAGATAAACAGGGATTTATCTCTCCAATGACTGTGTCACTGTTGGTAGCGTGTGTAACCCAGTAGAGAGTATATAGAAATTCTCTTGAGGCAGCTGTTTATAAAAATATAAGCAAGTCTTTATTTAATACACTGTCAAGGTAAAGGTATTTGATATTTAAGGTTTATCAAACCAGCACAACACTTCTTTCTCTCTCAACTTCAAACACACACTTCTCTCAACATCACCACTCAACTCTCAACATCACTCTCAACTCTGTTCTCTCCAGTTCTGAACCTCAACCCTCTGTTTTTCAGTTAAATTTCAGTTGCTCACTCCCCCATCTAGCCCCTCCTTCTGGCTAGCCTGGGTTCCATTTGTACCTGCCAATCACTTTGAACCCTCCGGGTTGCTAAGGTGACTCCATTGCTACCCCCCAGTTCGTCACAGGGGTTACCTTAAAAAAAAAAGGGGGAAATAAAAGGGAAAGTGGTTGAGCTGTATAAAATTATTCATAGTGAAGAAAGCAGATAGAATACCTACATTTTCCCTTTCTTCTAAAGCTAGAATCACATACCAGACACTAAGGTTAAATGGTGGGGAATTCATAGTAGAAAAAAAGATAGTGTGCGCGCATGCACGCACACACACACACACTCTCAGGGGGGGCCTAGTTAATATGTCAATTGCTATCACAAGATGGCTGCCAATTCGGACATCTTTGAAAGAGAATTATATACATTTATGGAGGATAAAACCATCAGTGCTTGATACAGTTATGTATGATGTCCAGTTTCAGGGGACGTCACGTTTCTAAACACCAGCTGGTTGGGATCTCGAGTTACAGAATGTCATTTTACTCATATCCTGTTCCCAGGTTTACTGTAGGCAACTAACTAGTCACTGTGTCGGTAGACTGCTGGACCAGCAGGGATGTAGCTATGGATTGGGGGAGGCAAAATGAGGCCATTTCTGCATGATGATGCTCTCCCAAGTTGTTCTATTGCAATCTTGGCAGTGCCTCTGCCAGAATGGGAGCATGTCCCCAAAGGCCCCCCTCTGCACCCAGCCAGCTACCTGTGGAAGGGAGCATGAGGGACATGCTCCTTCCTTCTGCACTGCAGCCATACCTCTTCCCATGTTGCATTGGGGAAGGAAGTGCATAATCATGCTTCCAGTCCGTTTGCACGGCCAAAGGTGATGGAAGGCTCATGCAATCGGAGGCCGTTGATGGAGTTTTGCAGTCAGTGATATACCCAGTGATCATGCCAGATGGCGATGTAAGAAGGGGCAGGACCATGATGATATCATGTGGAAGCATTGTCATGGTGCTGCTCCTGTAGCATCCCCATGCTGGGAGGACACCATCCTGCAGAAATGGCCTGAGTTATACCATCTAGTTGTCAAAAGAAAAGGAGCTGGCAAAGTTACCAAGGGAGTGTATGGTCACAGCAAATGTAAGAATTCTAGGTGTTTTGAGAGGCCTTCAGCTTTTAACTGGCTGAGATAGTGCCATGGATGTGCTGGTTCTTAATGTGTATGTGGTCTCAGTGTGTTTTAACTGTTCTAAATTAATATTTTTAAATGGATTGCTGCTGAATGTCTTTTATATTTTTGTATTGCAGATTGTTTTAGCTATATTATTTTAACAAACAAAGCAAGCCACTTTGGCACCCATATGGGAGAAAAGCAGGACACAAATTAAACAAAGAAATGTCCCAGATCAACACAGGCTCTTTTCTATACCATCATTTTCCACACATATACAAGTTGGGACAATTTTGGGAAGTAATCACATCACACCATCATTTAATCTGTTTATAAGAGTGAGGAGACAATCCTCCCCTAGTTAGTGATAGAATTGGGTCCAGAAAACTGAACTGTTAAAGTTGAATTAAAAATATTATTAATTCTTTACCACCTTGGTTTGGATTTTTTTTTTTACTTTATTTATATACCACCTTTCACCGGCATGGGAACTAAGGTGAGTTCTGTAATGTTTGCATTGTGTTTTAAGTTATCATTATGAACCTTTCAGGTTCCAAGTCAGGGAACACACATTTGGGGGACATCACAAGTGACTGGATTTCTCGGCATCACCATAGTGAAGTGGAAAGAATATAGGCAAGAACAACTTCCATGCCATTACAGTGCTGACAGAGAGGGTTCGAAGAGTGGCATTGGTAAAAGCATGCTCGCACACAGTTAGAACTCAGTTCTGCCCTTTTGAAGGGAAGGAGGAAATCTGATTGCTTCACACAGCAGAAGGGAAATATATGTAATATTCATCTCAGTGGAGGCTAACCCATTCTCAGCCTGAAAGCATGGTTGACTCTAATAGCCTGGCATATGTCCAGGTCTACACGGCCCACGATCCCATTCTGATCAATTAAGGCACCACAATTGTCTGCGGCTGGCAGAAGAATGAAGAAGGGTGAGGTGGTGGTGATGGTGGTGGTGAACTGTGAATAAATATTTTATGAGGACTACTGCTGGAGACCGCAGTGCGGAATCAGAATTTTTTCACCTTGCTTTTGCTGACACGCTCAGTGCTGCTGACAAGGTAGATGTCTGCTCAGCACAGAGGGAATCATTTATATTGTGCACAGGAGAGAGCGAGGGGGAAGCAGCGGTGGCAGCGGTAGTGGTGGGGGCTGACACTGGAACCAGCCCAGGTTAAACGTATAGCTTAGATTAAAAGGTAATTAAGTGAGGAGTTGTACAACACTGATCTTTAAAGAGGATGGGAACAAGTCAGACTTCATTAAGTCTGTTTACACCACAGGTTATGATATTACTGCCATCCTCCTCACATTTTTTATTTCAAGCCTCTCCTGCAAGTGAGAATAAAAGAAGATATTAATAATTGGAATGAAATAAAGCTGCTGCCCACCTTAGCAAAAGTGAGAGAATAACATGTATCAAAGCAAGGTTTCTTCTTGTTACAGAAGAACAAGCTGATAGTTCCAAAGGAGCTATCCATGCAAAAAGAGGAGAACTAGCATGGAATATTAAAATTTTTGAGAACAAATTACCCCCCCCCCAAAAAAAATCAATTATATGTCACTGTGCATTCTGATTATTTCATCTTAGTGTCCTCTGCAGTGAGGGCAACCTTATTGAGCAAAAATGAGTATTTGGCTACAAAGGATTCAGGGGATATTTATTATTGTTTTATTATAATATTCATATCCTACTCTATGGGTAATACTGCTATTCTTCTCTATTAAAATCAATCAACCATTTAAAATGATAAAAAAAAATATTTAACCAGACTAAAAGCATATTAGTCACATTAAGATGTTAAAATAACACAGTGTAAAACCAAATAAAAATGTGTTAAAATCTGGACAAAATTAGTTAGGACCCAGATTAATAATAATAATAATAATAATAATAATAATAATAATAATAATAATAATAATAAAGCATGTTTTTACTTTATTCTGGAATGAAGCCAGCATTGGTGCCAACAGGGCCTCTAAGGGGCTGTCCAAACTTTTAAAATCAAGATACATCACAACAAAGAACCTCATTTCTTGGTTGTTGGGACTACCTGGAAAAACATTTCAATCCACATGGACCTCTCCAGCTTGGAGGTGAGAAGGAACAATAAAGGAAGCTGGGTAGGCAATTTGGCCAATACACACGCAGATTTCATATAGAGTAGACAATTAGCCAATAAGAGGTTACTTTTTTACTCAATATTGACTCCAGAGACCTCAGTGGGTGTGCCTTCCTTTTTAAAGGTTTGTTGTTATATCTGCATGGAATTTGCACACAATTCTTCATATGGAGAATGTTTTTTTTCTGCCTATCAAACAGAGGCCCTTTCTACACGCGGTTATTATATTATTATATATTATATATATTATGCATGCATCTTGCCACGGAGGTCTTCTGCATGTTGGAGTGGATTAGGTTTGGTTTATTTACCTTCATTCCGCATGTAATTCCGACTAAATGTGCCCCCATGTGGAGGTAAAGTGTGCTATTTGAAAACCAGAAGAAATCGGTTTTCCAATTTTCCAGATCGATCCGATTTGTGCTTTCACAGTGGTGCAGACGCATACATTCGCACCAATGCGAATTGGTGGTCAGGGGAGGGCTCATGGGAGGGGCCAGGGGTAGTATGGACTTACACACATACGCACGTATGCAATGACGTACTAAACCATGCCAAAAAAGGGGGGGCCAATCACAGCCGACAGGGCAGGGTGAGGGGAGTAGCAGAAGTGGCCATGGCGGAGGCAGTGTGGATTCATGAACTCGCACTCCTCCAAATCAGAATGCAACATATGCAGTAGCTGTGCAGAAGGAAATAAGGGAAAGTCCGCCTTGTTTCAAGCCCAGAAAATCCAGTAAGAAACAGCACGAACCGATTCACCAGCCTCATGTGGAAAGGGCCAGACTGTTCGTATTAAAACTAATTAATAAATAATAAAAAAAACACATTTCGACCTTTTTAAAAATATTTTCAAATATTCTTTCCATTCCTAATATACCAACAGATGAAGCAATTTTTCATTTGTCATTCCTTCCTTGTATTTCCTGAGGAAGCCCACTGCAAACTGCTGCCTGGGAGCATCCAGAAGGCATTCTCATTGAAGAATTTTAAGAAAGAACACAAATGCATACAGATAGGCACGTATGAATTAATGTCTGCTGGCCAAACAATAGACATTTCTGAGGCTTCAGCACAATCTTTCAAGTGAACTAACTGTTACCACCGTGTACTGGCCTGGACTTTGGTGAACCAAAGCTATCATTTTGATATCATAATTCAACCCTACTCTGCCACCAGCCAAGTGTTTGTGAGGCCACTGTACAAGCGTGAAGCTAAGCATGGCTACTATTTGTTGCTCACATCCAACCAAGCCAGAAATAGCCAGAACTGCTTTAGGGGACCTCCCAAAACAAACACCCTCATTACCAATGCACGATAAACAAAGAGACCCCCTGCCCTGAGAGGGCACCCTGGTGAGCTAGGTTCTTAACTGCCGAGCTAGCCGCATCTACATACCAGCCATACCATTGTCTATTTGGAACATAACTCAATCATGTAAATTCTGACCTTTCGGAGGCATTGTCTCCAACCCAAAACTTATTGATTTCGCCCAAGACCAGACTAGCCTACGGTCATTCTTTCCCCGATAAAAACTCCCAGTTCCAAGAGCTCTTTGGAACTCTCGCCGGATCGCTCTGGACTTCTACTCTGCCTTGCTGCTGCTCAGTTCAGCAGATTCCCCTCGGCCGCCACGCCGGCTTTCCTCTTCTACAATTGGCTTCCCCAGGACTGCAGGACAGGTGGTGTATCACCCATTCCCCCTTGAACTCTATTTTCCTTTTCTAGTTAGGAGTGTGTTTGTGCTTTTCTTTAATAATTGTTTAATAAATCTTAATTGTTGTTTGAACTATTTACCTCCTCACTGACCTGACGCTGTATACGTTGGGTAAAAGATCCCCGCTAAGTTACCCTGCCTCTCGTTAGCCAAGAGAGTGCTCCAGCTAATTTCCCCATCTTGTTGTGTTTGTTGTGGTTATTTGGGTGCCCTTCCCGGTACCCCCAATTCACAGGGTAACATAACATAAAAACCAAAGGGCGTTTCTGCACTAGTCTGTTATAGTGCTATTATTCCACTTTCAACATTCTATGGAATCCTGGGGTTTGCAGTTTAGTGAGGGACCTTTAGAATTCTCAGCCAGTACAAGATTTCCAGTAAATGTTGGAAATGTAAGACAGAAGAAGGAACATTTTTTCATATGTGGTGGTCATGCACTGAAGCTAAAAGATATTGGAAAAGTATTCAAAAGAAAATATTGGAAATGTTACAAATTAATACTCCTTTGAACCCTGAAATATTTCTTTTAAATATGTTACATCAAATAAAAAAAGAGCATATTTGATATTGGAAAATAATACTATATATGGTATCAAATTCAAGGATTACTTAGGCAACGTACTGGAAGTGTGAACATATACCTGATATGGAGGAACGGGATGTTAAACTATCAGAAATGATAATGATGGATGATTTGACAATGGCACTTAAAGGTGAAATAAGAGGGAAAAATAGGGAAGAACTGAAACCAATTAAAGAATACATTCAAAGAAAATGGGCGATTCAGAAAGAAACATGAAAAGAATGAAAATAATCAAAGATATGGGAAAAGGGAATTGAAAAATATATTTTCAAAATTATATGGCAAGTCACATAAAAATGGAAATGATCTATTTATCTATCTATTTATGTAGATTAAGATAGTAGATCAATAGAAGAAGAAAAATAGAAATGGAATTAGATGTTGGATAGGTATATAAATTTATAAGTATATAGGCATATAAATTTGATTGTATATATTTCTTTGCTTTCTGTTTCTTATATATTTATAAAAAGAAAGAATGATTATTTATAAATATTGTTTGTTATAACTTTGGCCCTTTTCACACGGGGTAATTAAAACGGGGCAGTGCGACCTCTAACGGAGGTCGTCTACACCATGGAGTGCGCTGGGTCGCTTATAATTTTGAGGTTCTACTCCTCAAACCACTCTGAAGCGACCGGAAGTGGTGGCGCCATGTGTTTTTTAAAAACCTCTTTTCAGAGGATTTTAAAAAGCATGGAGCCCCGTACAATTCCGTTGCAGCGCCCCGGTGTAGATTTGCAGGTGTGCGCAAGTGCCTGCCTGCAGATCTGCTGGGGGCAGGCTTCTGGCTGGCGAGCTTCTCCAGTTGGTGGAGAGCCTCTGCCAACTGGAAGCCTCCATTTTCGTCTCTGGAGAGCGTGGAGCAGTGAACTCACGCTGTTCCGTGTGGCGACGGACTTGCCCGGCTGCCGGTAAGCTCCGTTTCAGAGTGTTTTCCCCGTTTCTCCCTTCACACGTGGAAAGCGCCTGTAATAAAAATAAAATTAAAAAAAAAATAGAATTCTCAGCCAGAGAGCTCTTTGGTCTCAGTAAATTACAAACCCCAGAATTCCACAGGATGTTGAAAATGAAATAATAGCACTATAACAGTGTACTGCAGAAAGGCCCAGAAATATTGGCCATAGTTGAAGTACTAGAAATTATATGCCAGGGACTGACATGGGCTATGAATGCCAAGATATTGAAGCCCTTAGACATAGCTCCAGGCTAGGATTAAAGATATATAGTCAGAGAACAGAGAGCCAATGTAGGATAGTGGTCTGAATGTTGGACTATGATTCCAAGAGACCAGAATTCAGATCCTTGCTCAGTCATGGCTACCCACTGGATGATCTTGGGCAAGTCACATTCTCTCATCCTAAGAGAAAGGTAGTAGCAAACCTCTCCTGAACAGATCTTGCCAAAAAAAACAACAACCCTATGATAGTGTTACCATAAGCTTGAGTTGATTTGAAGTCACATAACAACACCAGTACGTAGTAACTGTGTGTGCTTACTGTGTTTAATATTGTTGGGAGTAACACAAGGCACTGACAAGCAAGACCCATAGGCCAGAAGATGATTTCAGCAGTATTTTCCCAGAGACATTGTTCTCTGTGGCCTGGTCAGGCACACTTAGCTTGACAATACTGCACCTTAGGAAACATCCAAATTAGAAAATAATCACTTAGCACACCTAATTTGCTGCTTCATTAGAGCTCCTGATAATTTATGATAAAGTATTATCACTGTGGGCCAGGTTTCAACTCACACACACTGCTTAGACACAAAGGAAAGAGAAAAAAAAAAGAACAAGGAAGGAATGTCAGCTAAATTATATACCAAGAATGATGTTATTGTTTCTGTGAGAAATCCATCATAGGTGCTCCTTAAAAGGTCATTTGTACCTAAGTGAGTGCTTTTAAAGGCCCCCTTTTAAGGGGTTTCTAGTTAAATGCAGACATAAATCGACTCAGTGGGGGGGGCAGGGAGGAGGAAATGTTCAAACGATTTGACTGTAAGAACCAATTACCTGCGGATTCACCAAATTTCATGAATTATTAAAGAAAATCAAAGATTGATGAGATTAACTTTCGTCCTTCAGAACCTGCAGTAAAAATATACAATTTGCCTTTTCAGAGAAATTTGAGTGCCCGAGTTTTCAAAAGGGAATTTTCTCTGAAGATGCCCTCCACTCCTCCTCCTCCTCCTCCTCCCCCCTTCTTCCATCACCATGTGCTTTCAGCTTAAACAATCATTATCTCAGGTTCTTTATCACTAATAAAAATAGCAATCTTAGGTTATGCTAGGAATCTTACCAATCAATTTACCAAATTCATAAGTACTTCTTGTGTAAAACAAGGGGGAAATAGGCATAGTAATGTGTAGCATATATTGATTAAAATTAAATATACTCCCCCTTTTCAGTTCTCCTCTGTTCTTCCATTTCCCTATATCTTCCCACTTTCTGTCCAGGTTAGTTTCTTTAAACTCTCCTGACTTTATCCTCTGTTTTCCCATTATTAATTAGGCTGTTTGCTGTTGCAGTATGCATCTTACATTTCCAGGGATAGCTCCATTCGGCCAATGGATATTTGGTTTGGTTTCAGTGCAAGGTGTCATGTGATAATTCCAGATAAGAATGCTATGGGCTAGCTGTGGCTTCAATATTATTTCTGTTAACATTGCCATGTTGTGCACAGGCACATCTAGCTATAGTAGGATTGGCGAGAAGAGAATTCCATTCTTTATCCACTAAAGTTTTAATGCACTGCTCACTACTGACCAGCAGTTGCAATCCAACAGTAAAAGTCTGGGTTCCTCCTGCGCCCCATAACTATACTCCCAACTCTGATCCTGTTAGAAGAACCCTCCTGTTAGATAGAGAACAAGGAAGAAGGGAGATGTAAAAAGATTTAACAAAATGGTACTTTACTATCAGAGCCTATGTTAATTGAGGTATCCTTGTACCCACTTCAGCACCCCCCTTCAAAGTGGGAAGTCTAGACAGTTCATGGACAAAGCTCTTAAACGCCCAAACAAGTTGACCTATCACCTGATGACACTGGGTTAGATGGATCTTTGGGTTTGATTTAGTAAACAGCATGCATACAGGTTCACAGAAGTAAAACTTTAAAAAATGTTTTGGAAGAAGACTTGAAAACAACTTCACAGCAGAGGTATAATGCACTTAAAAGTTCCTGATGATTCACCTACTTCTTGGCTGGTTGGATGTGAGACAAGAAATAGGACTGTAGAAGGCTGATTCTGACCTAACAGCAGACATGTGACTCATACTTCTTGCTTCTAAAGTATCATTCAAAGCAGAAAGTACTGAGGTCAGACTATATGTGAGATCCTTGAACTCCCATTTCACACATCTTAGAGAAGCAAACAGGAAAGACTGAATTTCACATGATTATTCATACTTCACTTTTCAAAATTGTGATTTCATCATCATGAGCGTCAACTTTTTGCTTCTTGCTCTAGAAAACATTTTGTTTAACTTTGGCTAGACCATGGTCTAAATTTGAAAGGTAGAAATGGCAGGCAAAAGAGGAAAGGGAGAGAAAGGAGAGTAAAGCAGAAGAAAGCAATAGAGATCACTCATAAGAGTTTCAAGAATAACAAGTCACAGTCAGATTCTGAAATGAGGGAGAGGAAGAGGGGAAATTATGACCAAGATTCATTTTAGATTACAGAGGAAATTTCAGCAGGTGCTACTTGCATGACAAGCAACACTTGTAGAAATTCCCTCTTCTACACAACCATTAAGGGACAAGAGTCCTGTCCCTTATTTCACCTGGCAACAGCACCCAGAACATTCAGGACAAGTCTGAAATGGACTCATTTCAGCCTGTGGGAACTTGTGTGTCTCCACCAATCTACTTTTTCAAATTAGGATTGGAGGTGAGACCAGGCTAGCAGGGTTGGTTTTCAGCACCTACTATGGCAAGATCTAAATTCCATATTACATGGCAAGTACTCTAGCAACCTTGATTGCTGGTTATGTCCTATCTGAAAGACTGTCCTTTCTGAAAGACTGTATCTCCCTGTAAGAGCCTTCCTGACCCTTAAGATCCTTTCTGCCATTCCCATCATTGTGATAGGCCCATCTTGCAGAGATATGTGAAAGGGCCTTCTCAGCAGTGGTTCTCAGTCTGTGGAATTCTATTCTATAAGAAGCCAGGATAGCTCCATTTGTATTCTTCTCCTGCTACCAAAAAAATATCTTTTTATTTAAAAGGACATTTGGCAGTTACCTCATTCTGCAGAAGATTGTTACCTCGTTCTGCAGAAGATTCTTTTAATAGGATTTTTAAAGTTTCTTACCATTACTTTTAAAAGCTTTTATATTGTTTTAAATTGTTGTTGTTTTGTGCCTTCAAGTCATTTCTGACTTATGGTGACCCTAAGGTGGACCTATCACAGGGGTTTTTGGGGCTAAGAGTATGTGACTTACTCAAGGTCACCCAAAGGGCTTCCATGGCCAAGTGGGGAATCAAATCCTGGTCTCCAGGGTTGTTGTTCAACACTCAAACCACTACACCATGCTGGATCTCTGTTTTAATTTTTTTTATCAAACCCAGAAGTGACCAGAAAGTACTGTTACTTCCAGGTTTTTTTAGAAAGAGAAAGGTTGTCTGAGGCCTATCGTATGACTGGTATGGAAACAGTTTTTAATAGTCATTTATTCCTTCTGAGGGCATGATTAACAAGTTTTAGACCAAAATATCTTTCTGTTGTTGATGGGGTCTGTGGGCCACAGGAGGACCCTGAGGCCTCAGTGAAGGCTTTGTAAGCCTACATGGAGCATCTGGGCCACACAATTCCCACCTCTGGTGCAAAATCACAAAGGCAGGCCTTCTCAGTGGTGACACCCACACTCTAGAACACTATCATGGGGTGCAAGTGATGGAGACTGTGTTCAACACCAAGTGCATACTGAAAATATAATTGTTTACATAGTTTTACTCCAATTAGTAAGGTGTATGACTCTGTTTTGATACTCCTTTGTGCATGTGCATGTATTCATTTATATATTATTATACTATGTTGTGTTATGTTATTATATTGCATACACATTATTTTTATATTATTTTGAAATTGTTTTACACTGTGTCAGATAAACATTTAAATGTAGAATGCTTATTTTATCTTAAGATTTTCCATACTATCTCCTTATCTGACAGAACGACCCAGCCTGTAATGGCTAGTTGGAAAAGTTTTCCTGATGATTTCATTTTAAACCTTTATGGTAGAAAATATACTTGAGAGAACATAAAAATTTCAGAGTAACCATAATTTCTCATCATTGACATCGACTGTTCTCCACTGCAATAGAAGAGACACTCCCCTTTCTATTGAATTCATTTACAACCTCACATATTTTTCAGATATCTGTGAAACGTCTCTTCTATAGCCTGCACTTTTTTTGCCTTCAAATTCACTCCCAGTTGATCTCATCTGTGATCTAAAGCAGATTTCACATTATTTTACATATTGCCTCTGATCTCTTCTGTGCAGCTTTTGTTTCTTTACCTTCTATTCTACTTTTCTCTTTGATTCATTGCTTCTGCTCTTGAGATGCTCCAAAGGTTTTTATGGGGTGGAACTATTTTTGTCTCGTTATTGACCATGAACTTTCTTGATGTGTGAATCAGAACAGTAGGAAGTCCAGAAGGGGATAGATTGGTCAAGTTCTTTGGCCCACAACAGTAGGAATTTGAAATATTAAAAAGCCCTGTTTGAAGAACATGCTGTAGAAAAAGAAATCAGGAAAAATGGACA
This sequence comes from Iguana delicatissima, assembly GCA_948472985.1. Lineage (NCBI taxonomy): Eukaryota > Metazoa > Chordata > Lepidosauria > Squamata > Iguanidae > Iguana > Iguana delicatissima. The sequence goes on along the minus strand of CAOKZL010000489.1, from coordinate 504,284 downwards.
CCTGGAATGATTAAAGAACTAAATGAAAAGAGATGGTTCTATAAAGAAAAGACTTGTGAAGATGCCTGGCACATGCAAGTAGAATTTCATACTCTCCAACATTTTACACTTGACACGTGCAGCCAAATAATATCACAGTGTGGTTAAGACGGTAAAAGTTACTAATGAGGGTAGCTAGGAGAGGTTGCAGTTTCCTTTTTCCTGAGCCTACTGGAAAGAGAAGATTCCACCCACTTTTTTCTCCCTGCTACTGAGTTAACTGAGTGCAAAGTACTTTTTGCACTTGATCTTAGGCCCCTTCCATGCCTTACCACCTTGCATCCTCCTCCTGTCACAATCCTTGCAGCACCTCTACCAGGAAGGGAGCGTGATGAGAATGCTCCCCTCAGCACCACACTGGTCCCTGGGGACATGCCTCTTCCTTATGCAGCACAGCTAGGCACTTTCCCATGCCACGCTGGGTCAGGAAGCACCTCCATCGCACGTCTGGGCCTTCCGCAAGGCAGGTAAGTGAGGGACTGTTGTGAGATTGGGGGTCATTGACAGGGAAAACCTGTCAATGATTTACTCCATGCTTGGGCTGGCTGGTGATGGGAGGAGGGGACCACAACAACATCTTGTGAAAGTGTTGTCGCGGTCCCTCTCCTCTTCTGTCCCCCTGCTAGGATTAGAGCCTCCTGTGGAAAGGGCCTTAGCTTGAAGCAACTCATGTAGGCTAAAGACAAAGGGCAATGTGGGAGGAGGAGAGAGAAACTAGGACATTTTAAAAGCAACTGAACAAGTTGGAGAACAGAGGATTAATGAGGACTCTCCCTACCAAATTCTGACAGCTGGAAGGTATGGAATTCTTTTGGTGTTCAGTGTTTTATCACTGATAAAACACTGAACACCAAAAGAATTCCATACCTTCTAACTGATAAAACACTGAACTGAGCAGAAAAAAATATTCAGATTCACACGCAGAAATCTCTACCATTTGAATCAGCCCATCTTTTCATCTCTGTATAGTGCCAGTAAGACTAGCAGTATCAGGGAAGAGGACTGTGATGGAGGATCCAGAAGAATAAAGGAGGAGCCACTGGCAGTATGTGGATTAGGTAACAAACCAACAGTAGGTTTAATAACTATTCTATAGGAACTTAATACTAAATAAAGTACACAATTTTCGGTAAGGTGAAAGTTATTCCTTAGTTATGTAAACAGTGTTGCACAAAACACTATTTGTGATAAATTTGAGAAAGCTATGCAAACATAGCAAGGTGGATAGTTTCCACAAGACACTAAAGGTCTCCATCCCCATGCTGCTCTGATACTCAAATTTCTTAACTCATAAAATCTCTTCAAATCCTGTCAAATCTAGGGTGTCTAGGTGGGATAATCTGTCTGTGTCTCTCTACTCTTAAATTGCTTAGGCCTAGAACAGCCCCCCATTATTATTTTTTTCAATATCTCAAGCAACCAGAAGTCACCTCCAGTTTGGGGGACAAAATTCAACCTCCAGAGGAAAACAGGCGGGAGGGAAATAGAAAATAGCATAGGTTCACCTGCTGCTAGAGGCTTTAGACAGTCCTATTGGCCATTTGGAGGGGAGATTTTTTCAATCTTTTGTTTTTTCAAGAAGAGATGGGGTATGTTTGGTAACTATAAGGATAGAAATGCCATTGAGGAACAGACAAAATTAAGGTTTCACTCTACTTACCCTTGCAGTTTATGCATTAGAGTCAGCAAAGAATGCTTACCATGTTCCTTTTCAGTTTTCACCTCTTCTATTTCTTCTAAATCAGGGTAGACAAAGTGGGTTGCATGTGGTCCCTGGCCCATTTTTGTCCCCCCAAGATCAAAGGTTCTTTTGTTCTAAAATGTTCCCAAATGCCCTCAAAATCTGAGGAATGTGCAGAGCATTCCTGCAACATTTGAAGCCCCCTCCTCCAGGTCAAAAATTGTTTTGCATTTTTTTTTCAAAAATTATTTTGCCCTTACATTTTCTGGAAGGCCCAAAATTGAGCCCAAGGAAGACCCAGAACATTCCCCATGTCTGCAGAGATCTTGAGTTTGTTTTTCGGTAGGAGCAGGTGCATGGGGATATGGTCCTCTAAGATCGGGGTGCGGGGAGGTAATACAGCAGCCTGGCCTTGCCACAGTAACCCACCCCTCTTCTAGATTGAAAAACTGAAGAAAGAGTGTCCCTTTTAAAATTACTAGCACTTGGAAGTAACTTAAAAATATTTCATGAGCACTTCATAATATTTATTATGGTATGTGCTGGCAGTACAGTTGATCAGACAATCCCACTCTACTTTCTGACTACATTTAAGACTTGAGAATAAAAATCAGTGTCCTTTTCCAGCCAGCAGTTCTCTCCCCAAATGCTGTTCTTAAAAGTTGAAAAGAAATCTAGTATGGCAAATGTCACAGCACTGGAGCAAGCACTAAGAAACAACGTAAGTTAGAATCTATGAGCATGAACATGATCGAAATAGACTCTCCCCCGCATCTTTGTTCGCTTTCCTCTACATCTTTTCATTAGTTGGAACTGCAAGTAGTGCTGGGAGCTCAGTGTCTGCACAACAAAAACTTCTTTCTTAAGCCATCTGTTTAAACTGACACAAAGACATTGGGAATCAGAAGGAGACAAAAGAGACTGAAACTTGTCACTTGACCCCCCTTTTGCTTGTATATGGCAAGATGTGTACTTTTTCCACTTGGGCATGCTTAAAAAAAAATGGAAAGAGTTTGGAGCATTGTGAAGCTATTTAAAGTGTGTTGAAAACTCTGAACCTTTTCTAACTTAATCATGACAGAAGGAGGAGTGAAGATGAAACAACTTGTGAGATATTTGGCAGACAAAGGGTGAGAGCTGGACATAAAAGTATTCATGCATAGTGCAAAACCGTTCTTGGAATTCACTATAATACCATACTGTGAATAGTCACAACTGTTAGTCATGGTTTTGCTTGCAGATCAATCAAAATGCTTTTGGGGATATTCAGATTGTTATTCCAAAGTCTGCTTTTTTCTGATAGCACTGCTGTTGTGATTCTTCTCATGGCTGTACTTCCAATAACTGTGGAAACTTATTTGAGGATTCAAGACATCCGTTAATGTGAACACACAAAAGGAAAACAGAATCACAGATAGTCTTGGCCTCCAACATCACATCCATTATGGAGGCCCCAATGGGATTATTTCAGCAGAAGTGATTTTTTTTTTTGTCAACTTAAGATCAAACAGTCCCAAATGACACCATATTTTAACACTAATGAAGCCAGGGCAAGCACCTTTCACTCTTACATCAGTTCTCTGATTGATCTGAAACTAATATAGGCCCTTTCTGCATGGCATTTGCCATGCAAAAGGGCCCCTTGAGCATTGTGCGATTGTGAGGAGCGATCTGCACGGCGCACTCACAATCACTCGACACTCCAGGGTAGGGCAGGTGCTGCTCACACACTTTTTCATTTTTGGCTTTCAGCCGAAAATGGTGCACGATCACGCATTATTTCAGGGCCCCACGCGCACTTGCCATGCGTGTGGAGCCTCCAGAACCACGGCGGTCACACTTCCTGCCCCAGCACAGCCTGGGAAACTCCCAGGCTGCGCTGCGGAAGAAAGAGGCGGGGCTCTCACACTACCTGCTCGGGAGCAGGCAGCTCGTGTGAAGCTGAAGCAGTGGGGACATGAGAGCCTCTCACTGGAGGCTGCTTGCGTGATCCCCACACCCCAGCGCCGGAAAAAGGTAAGGTGCAGAAAGGGCCATATTGAGAGACCAAAATGACTCACTTTATTTTGTGTTTGTTTTCTAATAAGCACAAATGGCTTTTTTAAAAAATACCTCTTCATATCTTCAACTATTTCAAACACTTTATAAGACTGTTCTTTGTATATTCTTTCGTCTTTTCTTTTCAGTATCTTCAGTGCTGCTGGGTGAAAGCTGCCCTGCCATTTTCTCTGATCATCCATGGTGACCCACCTGATTCTATCCATGGTTTCATGAATCAACAGTCTGATACAGCAGGAAGAAGATCAATGCAATTCTAGGCTGCATCAACAGAACTATCATGTCGATGTCAAGGGAAATAACAGAACCACTCAATTCTGTTGTGGCCAGACCTCACTTAGAGTGCAATTCTGGATACCACAATTTAAGAAGGACATCAGCAAGCTGGAATGTGTCTTGAGAAGGGTGACCAAGATGGTAAGATGTCTAGAAATCAAGCCCTGTGAAGTTGAAGGCCAGTATATTTACTCTAGAAAAGAGATGACTGCGAGGTCAAATAACCCCAGGGAACTTTAAATATCTGAACACATATTTAAGAATAGGGTCCAAACCAGCAGATTCAGATCTCATGAACATATTAGGAAGAACTTGTGATAGGAACAGCTGTCCAGTTGTGGAATAAGCTATTGTGGAAAGTGGTATACATAAGGAGTATACCACAGTGGTATATACAGGTGGTATGTACAAGGGGCCAGGGGGATGGGGTGACCGTGCTAAATAGAAGGTAGCTAGCTGCCTGCCACAAATGTCTTGGCTTTGGATTCCTGCACTGCTTTGAACTAGATAATCCTTGGGTTTGCTTCCATTTCTGTGACCCTAGATGTTCACAAAGAAAATCACACATGGATGATCAGTCAATCCAGAGGAAGTAGCAGTGAAAGCCAAATGAATAAATAGGGACAACAAAAGGGAAGGAAAACAATAGCTTTGAGAACAGCAGCCAGGAGATAAGGGGATTATGAATTCCATAGCATGAAATTGATAGTGTAAATAATTTTTGGACTGTTTAGCTTTTAATTGAATGCTTTAATTTGAAGAAAAAAATACAGTTAGAAAATATTTGGTGGAAAGTTAATGATGCTTTAAGATTTGATCTCAGAGGTGAAACTTACAGACTTTGGTGAGATTTGTGTAGCAGTTTTATTCTTCAGTCATCAGGGATCCATTCTGTGAAGTTCTGGGAATTTTAGCTTAGGGAGGTAGTTAGACATACTCGCTAGGCAGCTGAAGTACTGTTGTAATTCAGGAGTATGGGCCAAAGCTCTATCAGAACTCCAACAGAGAATTCTAAGTCAAACTGCAAATCCCAGGGTTCTATAGCATGGTCTCATGGAAGTGAAAAGGTCATCAAAGTGCAGTAACTAAGTAGTGTGGATACACTTTCTCTTAAATAACTGTGACATTTAGGTAAATTAAAGCCTAATCAATATTTGAGGGTGATAAATGCTCTGCCCGAGTCTTACTGCTTCCTGGAATTTTTCCACCTTTTCCAACTTTGGGCTGGTGTCTAATGGACATTTTATCAGCCTTCAAACCGGAGAAGATGCAGTTGCTGGGAGCATAACATCCCAAGCAATTATAGTTCAGTTATGGATGTTATAATGGAGAATGTTACCTGAATACTGGTCACAGTGTGAAAGAGATTTTGGAGAATATTCAATTCTAAGCAAACTAGAAATGAAGGTTTTGCCAAGGAAAAGCTAAGAAATCTAATTTTTTTTAAAAATCAACTTGCTAGGGAATGTTAAGGCTCTTTAGTTTGTATTTGCATGATGTTATTGCAGCACTACTGTGGCTTTCAAAAAAACCACTCACATAGATACCCAATATTTCCAGATTTTGACCCCAAACAGAACTGGCCCGTGCTGAAAAGGGCTGCTTTTAAAAGAGGAGTGTTGAAAATCGCTTATCCTTTTAGAACAGAAATGAGGATGTTTAATTTCATGAACATTACTCGGAAGAATTGAGACTGTATTTATGCTGGCAGGTATACTCAAATTATGCTTATGTCTAGATGGAGCACTGAAGTATCTTTATCATGTGTGTGGCGAATCTTATTTTCATTTCTCTGAACTGCTGAGTTCAAGGCTGGAGATGTGCAGACTCTAACATTAGAGAAAGAAAATGTTTCTGTCTTGTCTTTTTTGCATTACCTAAGTATCTCAACTTAACTGTCATGAATCAATCTTATGGAGTTCTGGGATTTGTAGTTTTCCTTTTAATTCATTTCATTTGGGATCTGTAGTTTTCTAAGGTAAATATATTATATATAAAAAGGGATTTTCCTTTTTTTAAAAAAAAAGGGGAATTATTTTAATCTTTGTAGAATTGATATCACAAACTGTGGGAAGTCACGGGGAAAAGAAGGGATTAGTGGTCTGTTTCTTTTCTTTTTTCTTCTTTTTTTCTCTTTTCTTGCTATCCTTGTGTGAAGTTGTGTCTTTTCTTTTCTTATAGTCTTTGTTTCATTCCTTTTTCTTTTCTTATTCTTTATAATAGTTATATTTTTTCTTATGTTTATTGTTATTTGTTAAAGTCTCATTAGTTACATATTAAAATGCAATAAAAACTGAATTAAAAAAAATCATTGGCAGAGAATCCTAGTACCAAATTCAACTACACATCCCAGGATTCTGTAAGATGGAACCATTGCAGCTAAAGTGGAATCATAGTGCTACAGATCTGGAAGGGTTCCCATTTCTCTTAGTGAAGGCTTCGAAGTTCAGATTGAGTGTTCTTATCTATGGTACCAATAAAAAGCTTTGTTGAGAAGTTATCCAAGTCTGTTGTTTATTACTGGGAGAGCAGAGTCTAGGGCTGGACTTGCAACTGAGCAGGTAAACTCACTGTGTTACCTACAGCCAAGGGCCAGTTTGTGCTATCAGGATGGAACAAATATAAATAGCACACCCAGCAGCCTGCTTCCCCTTTAACCAGACTTTCTCTATACCGTACTCTACTGATACTTTGGACTGCAAACTTTACATCCCAGGATTCTGTAGGATGTAGCCAATGTGCTATAATTGAATAGTGTGAAAGGGACCTCTGTCTCTTAACAACCTTGGCCACTAGACTTGACAATATGCTTTCCTTTCTATGCTCCTTCATGCCCCTTAAGAAGAGAAGACAGTGTTCCTCTATATCATTCCGTTTACTGATGCAGATTAGCTAGGCATTCAGGGCTCAGCCTTCTCCACAGTGGCACCCATGCTATGTAATGGCATTGTCAAATTGATCTGCAAGGAGGCTGCTTTCATTTTCTTCTCTTGCTGGCTGACTATAACCTCTCTCTCTCTGAAAACACAGCTGCCAGCTGAGTGATACGCTCACTAGCACAGTACAGCAGTTAATTATATTAGATTATTGGCTCAAATCATTTGAAGGCTATTGTTATTCTATATACTTGACAATCATTATTTGTTCTTGATGTATCCTTTGAAATATTTTATATTGGAAAGTGACAAAATGGTTAAAAGAGCAGTAGCATTTATGCACTGATGTAGGGGCCAGCCATTAAATGGTCCCAGGCTGCACTTCGCAGTCTAGGAATCTGTTACGTAGAAATAAACTGTGCTTTGCAGTCCAGGAAGCTGCTGAGTGAAATTGATTGGTGCTTTGTAATACCTAAAAGTTGCTGCACTGCAACTTGCCTCTGAAGGCATGTATATAATTAAGTTGTATTTTGTATCCTGGGTGAGAAAAACAATGAAATTGATAACAAATATTTCTATCCAAACTGCTTTGCTTCAGCCACACCATGTCTTGTTAGCCATGCTCGCTGCTGGAATGTAGCCCTCAAGAACATTCCCAAATAGGAATTTTTTTTTTAGCCCTATCTGAGGGCTTAAACAGGGTGGAGAAGAGCTGAAGCCTGACAGTTATGCCCTTTCCTCATGACAAGAGTGTCCTATCATGGGGATGTGAGAGGAGTGGGACCGCGACAATGATTCCACATGATGTTGTTGTGGTCCCGCCCTTCTTGTGTCAGCAGCCAGCTCAATCACAAGCTATATCATTGATGGAGAAAGTCCATCAATGACCCTCAATTGTATGAGCCTTCCATTGCAGCCTGCCATGCAGAAGGGCCAGAAGCACTCTCTACATGCTTCCTCCCCTACTGTGGTATGGGAAGAAGGCCAGCGGCAGTCTAGAAGGACCAAGCGTGTCCCTCACACTCCCTTCCAGAGGAAGTCAGTCATTTGTGGAGAGGAGCATTGGGAACATGCTCCCATCCCAGCAGAGGTGCTGCCAGGGTTGTGATGAGACAACATGGGAGAGCATCATCGTGTGGAAAAGGCCTTGGTCTGTGCTGGCCTGAAATCTGGAACATTGCGAAGGAAGCTAGGGCAGTCTGAAGAATTGTGTGTAAAGCTTTGCAGATTTTGATGTTTTCCTGTTTTCCAAAGCCAAAGTATTATTCATTCATTCATTCATTCATTCATTCATTCACTCACTCACTTAGAGTATTTATACCCCACTCTTCAGCCCAAAAGGCTCCAAGAGTGGCTTATAAATTGTTAATTTGACAGTTCCTTCCCCTCATAGTAATAGATGACTTGGAAGCAACTCAGAGCTATTGATGTTTTAAAAGATGGAACAATACAGACAGGGCCTCCAATTTTAATCAGGACTTAAGTCCATGGTTTATTCCTTCCTTCCAAGCTGTGGTCTCTATGAAAGTCCGTCCCTTTATTGTTTGCTTTAAGAAGAATTTTACCACTGACACACAATGATCATTTTTAAAAGCAGAAAAATAAATGTATATGCTTTTAAGTGACATGACATTAGAAAAAAAAATAATACTTGATAAAATAGAAAGCAGTAAAAAAAGAAGAAAACCTTAATTACAGTTGGAGACACTCAATCAAAGAACCAATGGCCCTGATTTTGCAAGACCTGAGCAGGGCTGTTGATAACAGGGTGACTTAGAGATCTCTCATTCATAATGTTGCCATGAGGTAAAGTTTACTGGACACCAATTAATGACAACATGCTTTTAAGTGACATGTTTAGCATTATTTGGCTTCCAAACTTGAGCTGAGCTAAATCATTTGGGGTAATAATATACTTCAGAACTTTTCCTCCAATTATTCTCTATATTATTATTCCAAGTGTGGATCCTTGTGGAGTGGTCCTCCTAATATAACTTTCACATGTATTTTAAATATTGAAAAATACATTCTCTTATGTCTCTTGTAGTGGCTTTTTATCAAATACAATAAAATGCTGATTTGACTTGAGGGTAGAGCCATGTAGTGAAAATGGAACCATCCATGCATGAGAGGGAAAGAAGGAGAGGTATAGGGAGGAAACATCAAGGTTTGCAGAAATACCAAAATCTTTGTAGAGGGAAAAGCCCTGAGAGGAAGAAGAAAAAAAGAAACAGCCAATAACAATCTAGGATATTCAGCAGGCTTAGAAAGTTGGTGAGATGATGAACAGAAAGTAGTGGAGGGAGTTGATGCTGTAGTGTGATGTAGTGCCCTCCACGTTTAATATCTTCTCTATTTCTATTTGGAAGCTTCCAACTGAACAAAACATAATTTCAATGGTTAGTGAATTGGATTAGTAAAAGCCCGTTAGCTGGCAACATAGCATAGAGAAGCTATTTATGATCAGACCAGAGGGGTTCTCCTGTTGTGGTGTGCCTTCAAGTTGTTTCTGACTTATGGAAACCCTAAGGTGAATGTATCATGGAGTCTTCTGGGCTGAGAATGTGTGATGCATCCAAGGTCACCCAGGGGGTTTCCATGGCTGAGGTGGGAGTTGAACCCTGGCCTCCAGGGTCATAGCTCAACTCTCAAACTGCTATACCACTCTGGGTCCAGCCAAGCATATATTGAATTTTAGCAGCTGAAGCCCAAACTATTGATTGTATGACAGCATCCCAGACATTTAACACACACACACATACACACACAAAGACAGCTTGCTATGGAAAAACATGAGACATTTTCCTGGTGTGGCACTACAGAGAGTCAAATAAGATTGGCATTTTACCACCCTAGCTTCACCTTGCCAGGGGAAAGGTGTTTTTGGCCTTTCTTTCAGACTTTCACCTCTCACCTTCTACTCAGCATGTGGACAGATTGGCAAGACAGAGAACTATCAGAGAAAATTGACCTCTCACTTAATTAAATCTCTCTCTCTTTCCCCCTCAAACATCTTTATTGTTTCATTAGGTGAAGTATCATGAAATCTTTGTTTTGTAGCCCTCAGCACAACATATAAATTTCAAAGCTACTAAAAGAAACAGAGGCTTTTCTTTCCTCATTGTAAATGCCGTTCTTTTTTTTTTTAAGCCAGCAGAAATTAATAGTGTCAGGAAGGTTTACTAGAAAATAAAATGAAAATATATTTCTATGAAGGTCAGCACATTTCAGACATTTATAGCAGTTTCAATGAGGTCATGTTGACTTTGGATGAAATCCACTGCCTTAAGAGAAGTTGAATCTAACTATTCCAAATATATTTTTATAATTGATGGGACTGGGGGATCCCCACACCTTCTGGCAATCTTACCAGCTGGCTTGCTCACCTATAATCCTCCATAGTCCTCTTATTGGATCTTTGCATTGCAATATATTTTAGCCAAGAGGCTCTGCTTATACTGGAGAATGTGTCTTCCTGTTAACTTGCATATGCACCAGCAGTAGATTTAGCGTTCAAATACACTAAGGCCCAGTTCAGACAGATGGTAACCTCCTGTATGATTGTGTCTGGAAACATATGGAGTCAATGCCAGAACTGCAGCACATCCAAGACTGCAGTGGCACTTCCAAGAAGGTGACTCTCATATGACTGCTGAGTTTTGTGACATTGCAGAAGCTCAGAGAAGGGTGCAGTTCAACATATTAGGAGAACTGCATGGGTCATCTGCATGCAAATATGCTGGTGTCTACAAACACTGTCTGCCTCCATGTTACATCCCTTGCACCTGAAAGGCAAGCAGTGCCTTATGCTTCCAAAGGAAATAAGTTAGGAATGTGTGGTATCTGAATGGTCCTATTTATCTTCACAACAGCCACAGTAGAGTCACTTTAACTTTCATGCAGCAGTCTACCCTATATCCTTTTACCAGCGGCATGCCTTACAACATGCTCCAGATGAAGAATGGGACAGATGTGGCCAAGCAACAGCAGAATCTGATCAAGATGGCAAAAGTTACTAATGGGGAAGAAGACAAGAGCTGGGAGAGGCTGCAGTAGTCTGCTTTTGCTTCAGCCTACTGCGAAGGTCAAGATTCCTCCCCCTCCTTATCTCTCATCTTTTAGATAGAGTTACTAGCTTGGTAGATGAAGGGAATGCTGTGGATATAGCATATCTTGACTTCCGTAAGGTCTTCAACAAGGTGTCACTCAACTGTCAAGCACTCTGCGTTTGCATACTGGCTACTCTATTGACAATTTGGACTTAACTCAATCATGTGATGCAGCAGCTTGAAAAGCCAAAGCAATGCTAGGCTGCCTCAATAGGAGTATAATGTCTAGGTCAAAAGAAGTAATAGTACTGATCTATTCTGCTTTGGTCAGATCCCACCTGGTATATTGTGTCCAGTTCTGGGTACCATAGTTCAGGAAAGATATTGACAATCCGGAACATGTCCAGAGAAGGGTGACCAAAATGGTAAAAGGCCTGGAAACAATGCTTTATGAGTAGTGGTTTAGGGAGCTGGGTATGGTTAGCCTGGAGAGGAAACAAATAAGAGATGTCATGTTTAAGTACTTGAAGGGATGTCATATGGAAGATAGACCAACCTTGTTTTCTATTTCAGAGACTAGGACCCAGAGCGATGGCTTCGAACGGGAGGGAAAGAGATTCCATTTAAACGTCATGAAGAACTTCCTGATGATAGCAGTGGTTCAAAAGTGGAATATTCTGCCTCAAAGTGTGGTGGAATCTCCTTCTTTGGAGATTTTTAAACAGAGCCATATGTCAGGAGTACTTTGATTATATATTCTGGAATTGCAGAGGATTGGACTCGATGGCTTTTGTGATCTCTTCCAGCTCTATGATTCACTGATTCTATTATCCTCTCCTCTTCCCCCTGCAGAGTTAATTGAGGACAAACTACTTTCCCTCTTCAACCTGAGTTTGCAGTTACTGAAGTATGCTGAGGATGAAGGTGGAAAATGAGAGGAGGAGGAAGACATTGTGGAATTTTAAAACAGCTGAAAAGGTAAAATATTAGAGAATTAATTGGGATGGTCTCTGCCAAATTGAGACATTTGGGAGGTATGCAGGGGCAGCAGGTGGCTTCTGTGCCAGTAGTATGGTAAGTACATTCTGGGGTTTAGTCCAAACTTTAATGGAGTTATTGAAGGTACTTGGATTTAAAACTTGTAACAACAACAACAGTGTGTTCACTAGCCTATAGGAGCCACCAGCCACCACTGCCATTTACTCAAGCTGCACTAAACTAAATGAAATTCAGTGGTGTAATAGCATTTTCCCCCTTAAAATGTATTTTGTGCTGTTGCCCCACCATAATACTCATGAAGAGTTGCTAAATCCTACCAGGAGATTTTATTAAAGTTCCCTTCTGCTGCTATTATGTTCTATTTTCATACTTTATGACATTGTTTAATATTGCTTTATATTATTTTGTTTATCTCAGTGAGAAGTCATCTCATGATTTGGTTCCAACCTTAAAGCACACTGTTTTTAACTCCTAAATAAAACAAATTATTTGTGTTTGTATTGGCTATGGGCACAGGAGGGAAAGTGCTGGAGGTTAGAGTTTTCCAGAGTGTTAGCCCTTGGGGAACTCTATGAAAGCTAAAACTGTAAAGAATTAGCCTTCTTTTAGCAGTTGCAGAAAAAGCATGTCCCAATCCCAATGTGTCTTCCCTGATCTGGAGGCTGACTTGAAAACAAAACAAGGCAGGCAGTTTCAGGTTCCAAATTTAAAAGATTTATTAATAAACTCTATAATTATATATCCATTAAGAGAAACTATACCTTAACTAACTAACAAAAGGATCTGGGAAGATAATTTCTTCATTTTAAATTCACCAACTTCTTGGTGAAGAGGCTAGCATAGAGAAAGAAATTGCTAGAAGCAAGATAGCTAATGGGAGAGAGAGGAGGGGTGTGTCCTTCTAAGTATGACTAGTAACCAGTATGCATCCTAGGTCACTTGGTCTGGGTACCATAGCCAATCATTTTAAAATAACACATTGTCAAGGTCAGAGACCTGGGCAGCGAGCCAGCCCGGAGAAGAGAGTGGGAGAGCCAGCAAAGTCCAGCCGGGAGGAGACAAGCAAGCACTTACTCAAGGAAGTTCATTTACCAGAGTGCCAAGCAAAACTGTAGTCAGACTTCCAAAGCCAAGGGTCCAGAGATCAATTCAAGGCATCAGGAACCAGGTGCTGGGAGCAAGGTACAGGCAAGAGGTGGTCTTGTAAGAAGTTTGCCACAAGCAAAGGGAAGCTTCCAGGCAGGCAGTTATATAGCCCCAGGCAGAGGTGTGTCCGGTCACCGCTTCTTAAACTTAGCCAAGGAAGTGTCCCTTTGCACAGCCCTTGAGTCTCTGCCTTGATTGGGGGCTTATTGAACCAGGCTCCAGAGCCTCTTCAGAATCGGATCCCTGTTGCTCTAAAGGAGCAGGGAGAGGGACGTCCGTGCCTGTTTGGTCCATGGCAGCAGGGGGAGCTCTTGAGCTGCAGGACTTCTCTCCAGCCAGAGCCACAGGGACCAGCAGCTGCTGCTCGTCATCTGCAGCTCTGACAGGGGCTTCAGTGATCACACACATAACAGCAGTTGAGACTTTATCTGTGAGGTCAGGAAGGGCTTTTACATTCAAAGAAAATTAACCATGTCCTATCTAAGCCCCATTTGTCCTAGAACAAGAGGGGGAGAGACAGAATGCTAGAATTTTACAACAGAAAGTATTATAGGAAACTATCCACCACTTTTAGAGGGTAAAGCCTATCTCTTCCCACTAAAATTAATTCAGCCCAGAAAGATAGGTATAAGAAGTGTTGACTGCGCCCAGCAAGCAAGAAATCAGCTCACCTAATTGAAGTTTTTCTTCAAGCCTCAAATTTCTAGCACTTCAGCAACATAAAACTTCAGTTGAGCATTTAGAAATACAGTTTGGGCAACCAAAGAAAAGGGGCTGGCAAAATTACCAATGGAATGCAACACAGTAAATATAAGAAATCTAGATGTGAATTAATTCTAGATGGCTGAATCCTTTCTAGAAATTTGGGGACTAAAGGAGAAATTAATAGCAGGGGGAAGGGGGAAAAAGAATTCTTATTTGGAGGTAAAATGGCCTAATTTTGCCCCTCCCACCCATAGCTACACCTTTGGTTCAGGCAGGTGCCAACAACACTTTACCCAGTTGTTCTGTGGTAAGAAAAAGCATGTTTTAACAAGTAGATACCCAGGACAGGGAAGTGGCAAGAGGAGAAAAGCCATGTGTTCCCAGGTAAACCCCCTCTGCAGACCTATTAGCTGGAGGCTGGAGACCTCTATGGCAAATCCCTAGTAAATCCATGGGGTAGGGGAGCGAAAAAGCTGTCAAACAAAATGAGATCCGTTAACAGTTTGGTACTGAGATAGAGTTAGCACTCCTCCCACTTTCCCCCACTCCCGCTTCTGCTGACGAGCTCAAAAAAATTCCTGGTTTAGGAGCACACAATTTCCTCAATATGCCACTGCTGAACCAAAGAAGACTCAGCATCCTTTTCTGTCTGCCCCCACCCACATGGCGTCAACAAAGATCTGTGGGTAAGGGATACCACCCCAGGTATATAAACAAAACAACAGCACAGTTCTTTACTGGTGTACTCAGAATTAACACCCACTGAGCTCAATGGGGCCTACTCCAGGCTAAGTGAGTACAGGATTGCAACCTTAACAAATGAAACAAACAAGTAAGACTGTAATGTTTTTTAAAAAAGCATCCTTGATTTCCTACTTCATTCTTCTCCATTATAAAATCATCTTCTAAGACTGTACACAATCAGCCCTCCACATTTGGATTTGATTATTTGTGATTTCCTCCAACCCATGCCCTACTCCACCTCAGGTGCTTCTTTGCTGGGGGAACCTTCTGTCTCAGCAACTCTGATCTGGCCACCCAGCCCTTTAAATATCTGCCTCTGGTCTTCCTCCTCCTCTCCCAGCCACTACCCAGCCACCTAAGGATGGGTTGCAACTCAATTTCTCATCACCACAAACCTTTTCTCTCTGCCTCCCACACTCAGGGAAGGAGATGGGTGAGAAAGAGGAAGAATAGGGGCATGATGCTGACCCACCCCCTTTCCATCTCCTTTCTCTGAACTGGTTTGGACTCTAAGTGCCTGTTCTCCCCACTAAGCCTTAGCCCCCTTCCCACAGACATACACACACATTTTGATATTGGCACTTTTTATACTTTTGCAGGGGTCCTGTGCCCCTAATCCTAGTGAATGTGGAGAGCCAACTGTATTTGGAAGGTGAATAATAAGGGTCCATTTGTGTCTTCCTTTGACCCTTGTGTAATACATCTTTTGATGGCTATCTTGTGTATTAGCTCTGTATTTTTTTAAATAAAATAATTTTAAAATTTATTTGAACAGATATTTAAGTTTCATCTCCATACGGCCAATGTCAGAAAGCTCAAAGAACTAATGGAATATTAATTCTGAGGAGAAAAGTTCTATAAATGCTGTAGCTTGACACAAGCAAAGACATTTTTATTGTTAAAAAGGTATCCTCAGAGGAAAATGCAACTCAGTATGCAGCAAAGCAAAGATATGCATGTCTGAATAGGTTGGCCATACATCTTGAGGAACAAAAGCCATGTAGAAAATGCATTAGGTATATAATGCCAAATGTTCTACTAGATTGCTGAACTTCTGATGAAGGAATTCTAAGGATAAAAGTCTGCAAAGACTACCAAGAAAATTGCAAGTAGCTGTTGGAAGTTTCATTAAAAACTGTAAAGAAACACTCACAATGGGAAACAATAAAAGGCCAACATCCAACTTCCAAATGGGAAATTACATGGATTCTGATTAAAAAGAGAACAGGACTGTACACATGTTGAAAAATTTTCTTCAGAAAAAAACCCGTGAACATCAAAATATGATCTGAGGATTCATGATAGACAAAAGTATAACAGTTCTTATAAAATACCCCCCTTCCCATGCTTTTCCCTTCCAATTCCACTAATTCAGGATCAGTTTTGCATTGTGCCATATATAGACCCTTTCTTGCCAACCATTTTTGAAAAATGGAAATAGGGCTTTAAGTAACAGAACAGACTGGGCTAATCTCAAATAAGTAATATGGGGATGCAGTCAATCATTGATAAAGGACACAAAAGCGTGGATGTTGAAAACACAGAAAAATCACAGGTATTAGCTGTAACAATGGATATGTGATAAGCTTTTAGCTTCTCTCATAAATCTGTCTTTCTGATTTTGTATGAATTCTTTCTTTCAGTCTGGGTGAAATGAAGCAAAACAAAGCTAGCAGTAGGCATGACCTCAGAGAGGTTACAGACAGGCTGAAAAGTTGCAAGAGCTTTTCATGTATTGATAGCAAATTTCATCTGAGCAATGAGCACTTTTTAAAGTGAACAACAGATACAATCTGTGTGCTGCTTTTAAGAAGTTTGGAGCTAACCTGTCTGGCCTTTACAAAGCGGCCATCTGTTTTTCCTGGCTCACATTGGATGTAGTTACTCTAGTTTGACCGGGCTTACCTCACTGCCTTCCATTCTGAAATTGATATCCACACCCAGAAGGCCTCCACTTATCAATTCCCCTAGATCTGAATCTCCACTACTTATTTATATATCAGTATTTGACAGTAATGCAGATTCCTGGATTTCATACTGGAAATTCACTTCCATACTGTCTCACAGCTCTGTTCTTCGCCTAAAGTTTTAAGGTTTGTTTGCTTGCCTGCTTGATTTTGAAGGGAATTTTTTCCCCCCAGAAAGTCCAAGCCTCTTTTGTCTCTTCCCCAAGAGACAAGATGAACAGAGCAGAGATAAAACAAACTTCTTTTTTTTTTCTTTCTTTTTTTAAGGAACGCATCCCAGTTTTCCCCCACGAGACTCCACAACATTAAGAGTGCTGGGGAAGAGAAAGACACCACAGCATACTTTATATAGCTTTTTCTTCAAACTTTTTAGACACAGAAAACCACCAGAAAGCCATCTTTATCTATCCTTTGCAAGTAACAACAGAGAAGCGATGATTTTGCATTTTATTCCTGCCTTTCTCTTAAAGTAGGAGTTGAAGCAACTGTTTTGTTCTACACAAGTATAGGACTGTAGGCATAAGACTAATAGTGGTCCATCTTATCTAATATGCTTATCTCAGAATTGGGCAACGAACCTGGAGCATCTCCAGCAGATGTGGCGTTAGCTGCTTCACTGTTACCTGGAAACTCTTGAGGAAGTTAGAGATTGCATTCTCTCTCTAGACAGATAGTGCTGTTACCCTGTTTACTGGGGGTCCCGTGAGGGACACCAAAATGTGCTCAACTATAGGTGGGGAAAATTAGCTCAGAGCACTGCTTTAGCGTTACGAGAAGCAGGGTAACTTAGCACGATCTGGAACCCTATGTCTATGGGGTCAGGCCAGTGAAAAAGCAAACCATTTTGAAAGAATAAATGAGATCTTTATTAAAATACAGGCAAACAGTGTATGCAACTCACTCACTCAGATAACTATAGAAAATAAAGGTGGGAGTGGGATAGAGGGATTTTTTGAGAGGGATAGTTGGTTTGGGTGATACGAAACCTGTCCTGAAGTCCAGAAGAATAGAGACCAATGCTGCGGTTCGATGTGGCTCAGCACGTGGAGCTGAGGGGAGGCTCGCCAAGCAAAGAGGCAGCAAGGCAGTCTGGAACTCGGGAGCGATCCGAAGAGGGTCTCAGAATCAGGGGTTTTTATAGGGAGAAGTGTGACTGCAGGCTATGCCTTACTTGGTGAGAACAATGGATTTCGGGTGTGAGACAAAGCCTTGGAAAGGTCAAGATTTAACATGATTGAGTTAGGTCCGAATTGACAAAGGAGCAGCCAGTATGCAAATGCGCGATGCTGGACAGTTGATAATTCAGCTAGTCAAGTTACCTGCTCAGGGCAGGGAGTCCTTTATAGGACTCGGATCGCTCCCGAGTTCCAGACCGCCTTGCTGAAACAGATGAGGAGGCATCATGTTTCCACAAGAAGTTTGCCAGTTCACCTTTCTTCTATACTTTTTCATTGTTGCCATTATTCTTTGTCCTTATTACTAACATTGGCTGGAATTCTACATGGGCTACTTAGTTATATTTGTGTAACTAAGTAACAACTACTTTCCTAACCTCACCACCTACTTTACTGGGCATCAGCTATGATGAGAGAAGGAAGTCCATTCTACTGGTAATCTAGGTGTGAGTGAATGATGTCCCACCACCACCCTTCACTAGTGAGCAAGGTTAAAACCAATGGTGTACCAACCCTTAACAGCACTCAGAGCAAAGGGGCAGGGGAGGGGAACGGAGGGGAGGGGAGGGGAGGGGAGGAGTGCGTGGTGGGCAGAAGTGGACATGGCAAGTGGCAGTAGGCAGGGCGGGACGAGTGGAGGTGTGCGGGTTGAGCAGCTGGCAGAAGTGGGTGGGGCGAGTGGCCAAGGGGGTAGAGCATGCTGTGGTGGGCATGGAAGTGGCAAATGGCAGTGAGGGCAGGGTGTGTGGTGGCTGGCAAGGGAAAGGCAAGTGGAGGTGAGCAGGGTGAGCAGCAGTTGGAAGTGGGCAGGGCAAGCAGTGAGAGTGGGCATGGCGAGTGGCGGTGGACAGGGAGGGGGTGAGTGGAGGTGGGGATGAATGGTGGGCAGAAGTGGGCAGAGTGAGCAGCAATGGGGTGGGGTGAGCAGTGGAAGACAGGGGAGGGGCGAGTGGAGATGGGCGAGGTGAGCGGCAGTGGGGATGGGGCACGAGTGGTAGCAGGCAAGGGAGGGGCAAGTGGAGATGGGTGGGGCGAGTGGCAGAAATGGGCAGGATAAGTGGCAGTGGGGGTGAGGTGAACAATGGGCAGAGGTGGGTGGGGTGAGATGGCAGTGGGGGTGCCCCCCTTGACATTGGGATCTGGAACATGCGCTTCAGTTGCCCCACCCTAGATCCTCCTCTGGCTAAAACAAGGGAATGGCTATAGTGGAATCCCACTATAGCCATTCCCATGATTGTATCAGGTTATTAATGCTCTTTATTGCACCCTTTTGACATCTGCAAATGAATAACATCGTTCGTATTGTTCTGCCCTCCACATTGCAGCATCATTGCTGAGTTCTTTTCCTTGCCCCACACCTTATGTCTGGTCTGAAGGTTATTAAGCCAAGATCTCCTTGGGAGTAGTTGATGGAGGGACAACCTGGGAGCACCCACATCAAGCCCACTACTGTATGAGCTACGGAAGGAAGCTCTATGAGGAAACCACACTCCCACAGCTAACTGGAATGTTGGGGCTCAGTAACGGAATATTTACAGCATGAAACAAGGTCACATTTTGAATGGATTGCAAGGCAGTAGATGCTGATAAGCAACAGCATTGTGTGATAGGACTGATCCCGAACCAGGAATAACATATTACTCTAGCAGTATGACACCTTGGTGTGATAAGGCCCTTCCTCTCTGCTTGATTCTCATTACAAATCTGTGAGGCAAAACAGGATGAAAGAGAATGGCTTGCTCAAGTCACCCAGTGAGTTTTGTGGTTCATTTCGGACTAGGACCGAACACCTCCAAACTCCCACATATGCTACTACTACTATTACTACTACTACTACATCATCATCATCATTGTCATCATCATCACAACAATGCATAAATTGGACCCATACATTTAATATCTAATTATCAACATTTGGGTTGGCAGTTCAAGAAAAGAAAGAAATGAAGAAGAAAGAAACATTGCACATCTTGCTATGGAATGTCACAGGGATGTTGAGAAAAGCAAACAGGATGAGAATGGCAGATTTTCAAACTGTAGGCAGAAACAGGCAAACAAAATAGGTGTCAGCTGCTGAATTTGTGGCAAAATCCCAGGCAGTCTTCAGGATCTTCCAAGAACAAGGAATCTGATTGCATTTGCTGCAGTAGATAACCCCACTGCAACCCCCTCCCCTCCCTTCCGTTCCCCTCCCCTGCCCCTTTGCTCTGAGTGCTGTTAAGAGTTGGTACACCACTGGTTTTAACCTTGCTCACTAGTGAAGGGTGGTGGTGGGACATCATTCACTCACACCTAGATTACCAGTAGAATGGACTTCCTTCTCTCATCATAGCTGATGCCCAGTAAAGTAGGTGGTGAGGTTAGGAAAGTAGTTGTTACTTAGTTACACAAATATAACTAAGTAGCCCATGTAGAATTCCAGCCAATGTTAGTAATAAGGACAAAGAATAATGGCAACAGTGAAAAAGTATAGAAGAAAGGTGAACTGGCAAACTTCTTGTGGAAACATGATGCCTCCTCATCTGTTTCAGTATTTTTTCCCCTTCTTCCATAGACCAAAAGATGATCCACCCATTCACTCCCATTGCTCTTTCTTTCACTCCAGAAAAGATTGTGTGTGTGTGTTTTATTAACCCCCTCTTTTTTTTTTACTATGGATAGTTTCTGTTTTCATTTACTTGTTCTTTTTAAAACAAACAATTTTTCTTTCTTTCTTTTTTTTTAAAGAAAAGTTAGGAAAGAAAGCCTGCCAAGACAAAAGGGACCCCCTTCAAGCAGAGAAGATCAGATATACATGGCACAGTAGCATGGATGTCATTTTTCATCACTTAATTGGAGACAGTTATGCTTCAGAGTTAAGATGTGTTTTTTATATTGATGGTGAAAATACTGACGGCACAACAAAAGTATATGACAAAGTGCATTATGTCCCAATTAGCTAGGCTTTACCCTGATACTATAAGCAGGAAACAAAAGGCAGAAGTAGACATAAATGTTCCATTTTGTTTAGGCAAGCCTGTTATAAAGATGCCTTTTTTGCTCTCTGAAGCTGTTATTTAGACATAGGAATGCCTGTAATGAGGCCTCACAGGGATCACTTTCTTCATAAGTCTTATTATCATGCTTCAGCAGCCTAAGATGTCATAGTAGTTTCCTTCCACTCTTCCAGCTGGAGACCTAGTTATTACGGTATTCTATAATGGGAGACAGAGGGCAGGGCATCTAATTCATAGGCTTTTTTACTTGTGCATTCATTACTCATGAAACTGCTATTTATAGGCCCATACCTATCCTTTTTCAGTCTCTGACTGAGCATACTGGGCAAAGGAAAAGCACCATTACTGACGTTCCAAGCAATTAACAATCCAGTTGGAGATGGTCATAATTTAGAAACACAACTGAAAAGCATGTAAGAGAATGGTACACCCATAGTATTATCACAAACACTACAAACTACAAACACATGCACAATAGAGAAATCAAGACTCATTTTACTTTCCTTTAAACCAGAATTGGGTAACTGTAGGGGCTTGGGATTGCACCCCCCCAGGGGACCTTGAACCTCCTTATTGTTTTTAGTTTCTGTCAAGTCAGCTTTTACTTAAGGTGAACCTATGAATGAGAAACCTCAAGGACGCGATACTATCAATGGCCCTACGTAAGTACTGCAGCCTCATGGTTGTGGCCTCCTTGATTGAGTTTATCCATCTGTAATGCAGTTTTCCTCTTTTCCTACTCTTTCCTACATTACTAAGTATCACTGTCTTTTCTAATGAGTGTTGACATCTAATGATATGGCCAAACTATGATAGCCTCAGTCTAGTCATTTTGGCCTTCAGGGAAAATTCAGGCTTGATTTGCTATCTCATCCATTTTTTTTTCACCTTTTTGACGGTCCACAGTACCTGCAGAACTCTTCTCCAGCACCAAATTTCAAACGAGTTGATTCTCTTCCTGTCAGATTTCTTCACTGTTCACCTTTCACAACTATACATAGGAATCAGAAATACTACAGCACAGATGATCCTGACTTTGGTATGCCTCACACCTCCTAAAAGAAGTATTTTGCCCTCAAATGTGCTGAATATTGCATAGGAGGCCTGGGGGACTATTTTGCCATGTTTTTGTTCCTTTCTAGGCCACTTGAGGCCCAGGAGAGTCCTAACAGAAAGTGACCTTTGACTTCTCAGATATCTCCTGTTGAAAAAGATCACTCTTGGACTTGAGGGAGGGCATGCCACAAGTGCTTTCCACACCTCCATTGGGAATTTGGGGAAATTAGGGTGAAATGAGGGGCCTTGGGAAAACTCTGGGTGTCACAAAGATAGCCCTGGGGCTACATTTTCCTACCTCTAAGACTGGTAAAACAAGATGGGCATTTAGGGCACAAACCAGTGCCAAGCCATAGATTACAACATGAATTATTTTAACAAGGATGCATGTATCTTAATCTAGTGTAGAAGGGGAAATAGTTTTAGAGTTTTAGAGCTGAAAGTTTGGAAGGAACTTTTTGATGGTGTTTGCTAAAAAAATGAAGGAGTTGAGTAAAGAGAGAGAGAAATCCAGGAATTCTCAGGAGCCAGGAAGAATTTTTACAATTTTTCATGGATAGAAGAGAGCGGTTTACAGGGATACACAGAAACTAGATTGGGTGTTGTTATCAGTAATGCCAATGCAATGACAACGTACTGTTATTGTACCTGATATCCATTATAGCACATGATATAGTGTTATTGGACTTTAGGCATGTTTGGAACATGGGTATTACCAGAAAACTGAAAACACATCTATCAATGATACTTGTGGGAGTCGTGTTAGGTGCAGGTGATGTTGCCAGTCATCCAGTAGGCCTCTTTAAAATTTGCACACATTTCCTTGTTATCTTGGGATGTAACTCTTTGCTTAATTTATTCCTGTACACAAGAATGAAGAATTTCAAGCATTTTCTTCCTGCTGCTTAAATATATATATTTTTTCTTTTTTGCATTTTTAATGATTTTTCACATTTCAGAATTTCCTTCTAAAATATTTGCAGGTACCAAAAGTCCTTGTTTCTTATGAAAAAATGAAAAAAATTGTAAGATTTGTGTGTGTTGGACCCAATTTCTTGAGACATTCTTTCTGATCAAGAAAGATAAAATCTAGGAAAATTCTTCACATCCCTACTGTTGTCATATACATCATCCCAGCTTCCTGAAAGTGGAGGATATGAAAAGAGACTAATTTTCTCCCATCACTAATTCAGTGCTGCTTCACATTTAACACAGCAGCAAATCTGATCTTGCCACTCTGACAGAGAAGCCAGTCATGTCTCTATGGGCATATTCACACTTTAAATCTCAAGATGGATGGTCGGGTTTATTTACACTAATTTAATATGCAAAGAATCTTCAAAGACACCTTTTTGCAGTCCTGCAAAAGAACCACACTGTTCTCTTTGGTCCACTATCTCTGTGTATTTCCAGTCTTGGGCCCTTTCTGCACCTTACCTTCTTCCGGCGCTGGGGTGTGGGGATCACGTGAGCAGCCTCTGGCGAGAGGCTCTCGCGTCCCTGATGCTTCAGCTCTGCACGAGCTGCCTGCTCACGTGAGAGGCGTGCCTCTTCCTTCCGCAGAGCAGCCTGGGAGTTTCCCAGGCTGCGCTGGGGCAGGAAGCGCAACCGTTGTGGCTCCAGAGGCGCCGTATACCAGGTAAGTGCACATAGGGCCTGGGAGCAATGCGCAATCATGCACCATTTTCGGCTTCTAGCTGAAAATGAAAAGGTGTGCGATCGGCACCTGCCAGCCCCTGGAGCATCGCACAATTGCACTGTGAGTCATGCAGATCGCTCCTCACAATAGTGTGACACTCCTGGCACCCTTTCGCATGGAAAATGCCATGTGAAAAGGGTCTCAGTTCCCAATGTGAAAGTAATGATGCAACCACTGAAAAACAGACACCCTGTTATGGGGCAAGAGTAATTTATTACTGGATCAACTGGATTAACTTTCTAATTACAACCTAGATTGTTACTTATACAAGAGAATTGACTGAGGAGGAGGAGGAGGAGGAGGTGGCGGCAGCGGCGGCAGCAGCGGCAGTAGTGGCAGCAGCAGGAAAAAGGGAGAAAAATCCTTGGTTTGATTTGTTATGAGAAAAACGTTTGGTTTTTGACTACAAAGGCTTACCTGCTGAGTGGAAATGATCTCTAGTGGCACAGAATTTCCAGGGAGTGCAGAACAGCATGTGTAGTCGATGGCTTCCCTGCTGTTCTTTGGGAGCCGTCAGTCATTGCTGCTCACTTTTGGTCTTGTTTTATCTCCTGATGGTTTTTATTAGTAGAGAACTTTTCCTCCTATTTCCTCTTAAGTGGCTTTAAATTATACTCCTGGTTTGCCGTGTAGGTGAGAATGTTCAGTTAGTCCACAGGGGGCTTGTGTTATCCCCTGGGAAGTAAGCAAGGTCATGACAGCATGCATTGCAGCTGTTCCCTATAGGGAGCTCTGAAAATCTAACATTTCTAAGCCCTCCCACTGGGAGTGAAAGTAGAACCATTTTTTCCTTCATTTTTTTCCTTGCCTTTTTCATAGGCATAACAGACCTGGATGCCCCCACTTTTTTGTCATGTTGTAACTGCAGTGGTGAGTTTCACTTCCTGATTGTTATTGATGGCCACATGCTGTTGTTGTTGTTGTTGTTGCCAAACAACTTTAGTTCCATTAAAGAACTGGTCCAACTCTTGCCTTTTCTGAGGGATATTGGACCACCCTGTGCAAAGATCAAGAGAACTCCTCCTTGGAAAAAAATGGACTTGATTGTGATGACTTATGAGAGCGTGCAGAAATCTTACCGTGTGAGTGTGTGTCTCTTTGTGTGTTGAATTATACAAAGCTACACTGGAAATTAATTTCTGCATGCATATAAAGAACAGTGCTGGGAAGGCAGAAGAATCCAACAAGAGTATGAAGATTCCTGTCCTTCATAGGGTCAGTATAATTGAGTTCAGAATATATTACTCTATGGTTGTGTTTCAGCTGTACTCTAATTCCCTTCTTGATGCTGGTTTATTAGGTTTCTTAGACACGTTTGGGTCCCAGTCTGAGAGCTGTCAACTTTGAACACCACTCACCCTTGAATGCCTGGATCCTATGGTTGGCTAGGTTTGGATCTTCCTTAAGCCAGAAGCCCTCCTAGATAGTGTGTTTTCATGTGAGTGTGTGTGTGCGCATGTGAAATTGTTGTTGGTGATGATCATAGTGATAGACTATAAAATCATCATACAGAAGGAGTAGTCTACTGTTATTAATACCAAAATGTCGAAAATATTTTGCACTCATTTATTGTGTGTTTATCCTTGAAAACTATATCAAGAGCTGAACAGCATGATTTACTACCTCATCTCCCTTTATACTTACTGGAAGGTGATCAGTTCCTCAGCCTCACTTATATAATACAAATAATGAGCCTTTTCAGTCCACAAGTGTCACTTGAAGTAGCACATGTGATTATTTCATCATCTTCACTACAGGTCTTCTTGTATTAGTCAGCTCCTTCCTGGAAACTCAAGTCATATTGGCTTTTCTTGTGGTGTTCTGAAATCTCTTTCTGTGGTACTTAGATTTTTCTTCATGCACACTTATCACCCCTAGACATTGTATCATCGCTTGGAGATATATATGAAAAAATCCTAAGAAATATAGAAATATAGAAGAGACCTTATCTTTGCTGTTATCCACCATGATGAAAGTATTTCTTACCAAACTTCCATAACATTTATCATAGCCTTAGGTCTCTTCTTCCATAAATTCCACCATCCATCAACATCCCATGACTTCTGCTGCCAGAAGTAGGCTTATAGTGAGATGTTTCCATAAAAGTTTGCTTTCTGTTTCATTTTTTATTCTTCAAAGTTCAACTTTCTACTTGCTCTTAGTGAAAATTTAATTTACTATCACAGTGCTCATCCCATCTGTTATTGATTTTTTTTTAAAGGTGCAGGGTATTTTTGTGCATGTGATGAGCATCTACAATCCCTGATAGAAATTTAGTTTAGGATTATATTTCCTGATCACCAAATTTTGCCCTTCTTCCCCAAGTTCCAGGAATTATTCAGGAGAACTTGTCCAAATAAAGACTGAGTTTAAGATCTTAGGACATTAAAGGGTTATTAGCTTTCCTAAAATAAGTGTTCGAGACCAGCGTGCTTGATGATATTCATCTCTTTCTCCCTTAAGAAATCCAACCCTTCAATGGCCTTTATTGCTGTCTTAGAAGCATAGTATTGTTTAAGCATGTGAAATATCATTTTGTGGGGAAAAATAGACAGAGTTAATTCCATATTGTACTAATTCCTGGCTCTGAGATTAGTATCAAAGAGATGTTCAACACCTTTGAGGATTAAGCTCATGATTTCTGATTCTGAATACATTCTGAATCATCTTTAGTTCTTTCCATATCCCCTCTTCACTCCTAAGATAATCCACTTGTAATTATTAAATTTGTCTTACTGTCAGTCTTTTGACAAAGCACAGCTTCTGTCTCATTACATAGCTTTTCCATAAGTTTTCCATGGAGCTGTTCTTGATTCATACTGGTAGAAGTTTCAGATCCAGAAATCTTCAATTATATTGCCTACTTCTCTTCCCTATTATTTGGGTATATGTTTATCCTTCTCTACCTTGAAGGCTTAGGGTAGGCTTTTAAAAAGAGCTTTAAAAAAGGCAATTTAAAAGAAAGATTCTAAAAACCTTACCAGGGGTATATTCACACTACACAGTTACAGTACTTTGATCCCACTTTAACTGCTTTGGCTCCATCCTATACAATCCCGGCTTTATCAGCTAGAATCCTTTGCTAAAGGGCTCTTGTGTGGTGGTTCAGGGAGGCGGGCTAAAGATTTCTGTCTTCACAAATTTCCAATCTCAGGATACTATAGGATGCAGCTATGGCTAGTAAAGTGTTACTGAACTGTTATAATTGTGCTATGTGGATAACCACAGGTTTTACTAGGATTTACTATGACCTGACATCTTTCTTAACCACCTGTTCACAGTACATTGTTTAATGAACATGTCCTCTTTTGATAGTTCCAGTTTATCAGAGGAAAGAGAGAAGAACAAGTATGGTGTAAGTGTGTGGAGATCTCCTGAGTCATGTACCTCCCCACCCCACTCCATGTACAGAAGCCAGCTAAAATGGCACTTGAATTGTAGTTTAACTCTAATGACAAACTGTTGTCCTCCATGCCACCTAGAGGAAGTATAGGCACTTATAGCTCTGAATTCTAGGGTTACCACAACAGCAGTATCTCTGACATTTAGGAACTCATGATAGGATAACTCATTATAGATCTATGATCTAGGAGTTACATATACATTTGCAAACAGAGCTGGGAGCATTTTTTAATATAAAAATCAGTCATTATTTTATAGGTAATTTTACAGTACTGCCTTACACATACGTCATTGCTTGATACCTGAAGATTACTGAATTAATATTTTGCTTTCCAGTTTCTTTTAAAACTTTTTGTAAAAGATCCACTTTAAAATACAAAGATGGACGAAGATGCTTGTTTGGAATGTTTGTGTAGTAATGAGTAAACATCACTGATTATACAAAAAATAAAAAAGAATACCTCACTATGAGGACAAGGCAAGGGTTCATCAGCATGATGGAACTAGTTCTAGGTCAGTTGATGATCAAAAAGAGGAAAAAAGAGCTCAGAATTTGGGTAAGACCCAGACAATAAGATAATATGGCAACCCAGAGCGTGGGTGAAAAGAATGAACAATTTTTGAAGTCTTGGCAAGTGGGAAAATGTATCCATTTTGAAGCCAATGCCACCATTCCTTTTAGGGTTTATATCCCCTATGACCTTATCTAGAGTATGCATGACATCAGTAACGTAAAGAGCAGCAAACATACATGAACTGAAGGGACAAAAAAGTATGATGTGTACAGTGATATGTACAAAACTTGGAAATGAACAAATGAACAATTTCTAATACACCAGCTTCATTTCAAAGACAAAAAGCAAGTACATTAAAATATGCACAAGCATAGAAAAGGGGAATCTTGCAAACATTCCTAGTTTCAGCAGTAAATTGAATAATGGAGATTATTTTTATTAGAGCCTTTGGAAACATTCTCTATCAGTCTCCTGCATTCCCCATTGAAGCCAATGGAATATTTAACCTTCCCCAATTCTTGCAGATTTTGCAGCAGATAAAATGTTAGCCAATAGTTCATTCAATCTTTCCATCTTCTCCCCTTAGTTGTTCCTAAAGGTGTTCAAAATAGTTCTCCCTTTTCAAAATTAGAGTAAAAAAAAAAGGACTAGCAGCTGATTCCATTGCTCTGTTGAATAATTCACACCATTTGAGCTTTAGTTGTGCAATATTAGTGGTATCATAGCATATATACAAAAATGGACAGGACTGTCACTGAATTGCTATCTGTAGTGCTGAAGAAGGACAAAATATTAATCACAAACAAAATCCACCTAAGAACAGTAAAGATCCCCCTAGATGGTCTCTGAATTGACATTGAGCTATATAGTTTTGAAGAACTTGGTAGAAAGTGAACTCTCATAGCTGATTTTTCACAAACCATTTCATTTTCTTGAATGAACAGTTGGTATCCTCTTTCTTCTTTCTTTCTTTCTTTCTTTCTTTCTTTCTTTCTTTCTTTCTTTCTTTCTTTCTCTTTTAAAGGACATGTACTCCTTACCTAAGAAAACCCCCAAGTCATCATGTGTGAGGATATGAAAGCACGCACACATGCACGCACGCACACACAAGTATGCTGAAAAGCAGCAAGACTGGAGCCTTGTACTTCACTGTGGTTACTCAAATGGATCAATTATTCTCCTAATAATGCATAAATGTACCACATACATCCACAAGATCTTCTCAGTTCAATCCAAAGGAAGCAATAATGCACTGAACCAAATGTGGACGAGTCATCTCTTTAAAGTTTGTTTCATACATTTTTCACCTCACCTAATATGTAAATTCTGGAGTGATCATTTTGTTACAGAGAACAATGCAGCTGAACTATTATAATGTAGCTGATGTGGAATTCCCTTTGAGAAACATTTGGAAACATCAAACTGTGCAGAATATAGCAATTTAATTGACTTCTGAAGTCTGCAATTGTGATCATGTGGACTAATCTATATGATTTTCCATTTCACTCCCAAATATAATATGATATTCTGGTTCTTTCCTCCAAAGCCCTCTTTTTAGCATGATAGCTTAATTCCAACTGGGAAAGCATGTCAGGGGCCAGTTTCTAGAGGTAGGTGGGACTGGACAGGGGGATGACCAAAGGTTGTGCAAAATGGAGTTGAGCAAAAGTCACAATTCATTCCAATTTGCATGTTCTTTCCACCAGCCAATGGAAGTACAAAGCTTGCAAAATGCATTGCAAAATTCCATACATCAGCTTGTAAAGTGTCCACAAAGTTTAGGTTTAAGTCTTTGCAGGACTGTGTAAAGGATAACTGCCTTTAATGTTCTATTGTTTCTAATCATTATTTGGAGATAACAGATGAAGATACTGCAGTCTGGATGGACAACCCCAGGGGTTCATATCCAGCCAGTGGACTATCTTTAATATAACTGGAATGAGAATAGAATATCTGAAGGAATAATTCCTACCTATGATCCTATCTACCTACTGTCATCAATATCAGGGTCTCTGCTCTGCATCCCACCTCTCTCAGGTATGAATGATCACGGTGCAAGATAATATATTTCCACAATGGCACCTTACAAATAGAATTCCTTCTATTGAGGGGAGGAATTGGCTCCCTCTCTTTTATATTTTTGATGAGTTAAGATGGTTAGACAATGAAACAAGCATTTATTCTGCATTGCCTGTGTTGTCTGAGGAAAATATATATACCTTATACCCTCTTGTCTTAAGGAAAAGGTCGGGATTGAATTTGGGCTGAGGATTGCGGAACATTTACTGCAAGTCCATTCAGGGTCCCCCCACCTCCCAGAGCTTGTGCTATTGATGCCAGGGCTTCTGGTTTATGAGTCACAACCAGCTGGTGCTCACTCTTTGCCTTCGTCCAAATGGCATGGTGGTCATGGGTCCATGCACATACCATCTCTACCTCCATTCCTTTATCTCCTTTCCTGTAGCTTGTTCATTTGTGTGTTTGTTTTACCCACTGGCGTAGCACATACCAACATGTTCAAAACTTGCCAAAGAGATGGATGCTCAGGATTTTAAAAAATCAAGCTTTCTCATCTCACAGCATCACTTTTCCTGATATTTTTCTCCTTGCTCTGAGTTTTAGGGAAGAAAATAAATACCCAAGATTTCAACCAGTGTTCTGAGACATGACAACCCTATTTGTAACTAGAGTGGCATACACAAGGAAGTTTGGTTGATGCCCATAACCAGCCTAATGAATGTGTCTTGTTCAAACATGATCGGATGAGTGGCTTTACCAAACTAATGCTCAGGAACAGATCTCAGGAAATGTCTCCTTCATTGATCTTGACTCAATGCAGCATACGTGATAGCATGCAGGTTTTCATTTACACATTACCTTGCTACTTCTAAGTTTGATTGAATTGAGGTATGTAATACCTTTGCTCCATCTGAACAGCAGAGCCTTTATCAAGTCTTTCATCTAAATCATCTGAAAGTTGATCTTATATCCAACTATTGACCAAAGATCATTTCACATTGAGTGTAATGTGTGATGTGTCCCTAATAAATGACAGAAAGTGAAACTCAAATTATGCAGGTAATAGAATGGCTGACAAAAGCATTTTTTTAAAAAAAAAAAACGGCCTGTTTAACTTTTTCTTTTGGACTGACCATCAATTCTAGGCAAATTTAAAAGCTGGGGAATGAGTTTCAACAATGCAGAACTGCTTGAAAGACTAACATTCAGATCTTTTTCAAAGACATTCTTTGGAATGAAGGAAGGGGCAGAAATACATGCCATGTCGCTCCTTGTGGAAATGCTGATTCTTGCAAAGTGCAATTTCTGGTGAAAATCTACTGAAAAGGCAGGAATGTGATGACTTCAATAAATCAATTAGATGGAAGTTGAAAAAGACTCTGTTTCCTTACTGAACATGAAAATGATCTCAAACTCTTAGATATTTTTAAGTATGAGAAAGAATCAAAACCTAGGTCTTAGGTATAGGTTAGTTTATGTTATTTCTAATCTTATCAAATCTGGTCTTAGAGGCTGGAATATTATTTGGAGGTGATTTCTGAGGAATCTGTTTCATTTTGAGTGAGACAAAGGAGTCCATTCTGTTTTTATTTTTCTTATAATCCAGACTTTCTACAGTGAAATCTATCATGCTTATCTCTGCACACAAAGGAATACAAAGTAGCAAAAAAGAGCATATCTTAGGATCAGGTGGTTAGCACACACAAAAAAACTGAAATGGCAAAAGGTTTTCTAGAATTGAATACAATAGTAAATATCTTCATAGCCTAACAATGTGACTAAGAATATATGAAAAATGTGTTGATCCATTTTAATTCCTGAAGAGAGGCAATCATAAAAGCATAGGTATAAGAATAAAACTATTCTGCATCACAGCAAGATGGAGTTTTCTATTTGCTTTTTAACAGATGGCCCTGTAGCTAAATAATCAAGAATCATTCCCTTTGCTGTATTATTTGAACACGCAAGTCTATAGTCCATGCATCAAACATCATTGTGGCTTTTCAGAAATAACTGGAATAAAATGGGACTCCCAGCCCCATATTTTAACTTTATTGCCACAGATATTTTCCTGCTGGTCTTTAACAAGAGATGGGAACAATGGGGACATTGTTGTAGATCCTTAAGTAATTCATCAGTTTAAGCACCGTCTCTGGTTGAGAAACTTCAAATATGGATTTGAACATAGAATTCTCTCTTGAATGCCGAGTGTACTGCCTAGATCTGTATTAGTGGAAAGAAGCATACACCAGTGTTTGACTGATAATGCTAAGTGCCAAAGGAGCAAGAATGAAGGTGCCTATTGATATGTCAGGATACACTGCTATGCCACATTAGTGAAGAAGGACAAGTCAAGTCTAGGAAGAACCAGGGCCAATATGGTAAACTCACATAATGTTCCTCAATGAACCTTAGGGGCATTTCAGAATCTGAACCTTGATTCAGCCATACTTAGCCATGGAACTCAAAGATCAATTTGAGACACTCCCCACCTTTTGGTTTAGTATAGAACATAGGGTTAGTGTGAGAACAAAATGGGAAAACTCTCCTCATCCACCTATACTATGATATGTTTTTGGAGAAAGAAGACTACATCTATCTCCAGCCTTTGACGCAACTCTTCTTTGAAAAGGATCAGCCAATAAGGAAACTATATACTGAGAAGTGTGCCACTCCTGTTGGGATGTCCACTCACCAGTGCAAAATATGAAAACTGGCTTCAGGCATGTCCCTTACTAAACTCAGGCCAAAATTCCTATTTGTTCTATTTTTCATTTTCATTTCTGATATCTAGTTCATTAGATAGAAATGGACACCAGCATAAAATAAAGTTCCAAATTAAAAATAATGAACTGTAAGCAAGTACCTCACTTTGAGTTTTCCTCAATGGTCCCTAATGCTTTTTGATGAAACGACTGGTCATTTTCCATGATTAAAGGGTACTGTGCTTAAGTTGTCACAGAATTCACTTGATATTAATACAAATGAGCTGAAAAACATGCCTGTGATTGCCTCCTGAATAATATTCATGCATTTCCCTTGTAAAATTATATCATAGAGGGTGAAATATACCTGATTCCAGAGTGACACTTCAGGAACCTTAATGTGCATGAAAGATTAATGTTAATCATACCACAATGTCTCTTTCTTAAAAGAAATGGTAACTGTCCATAAGAAAGTGGATTGTATTTATTAGATGGTCATTTGATTTCAAAATGAAAGGTTTTGCTCATGTACCTACAATTAATAGAAATGCTAAAAAAGAATCCTTAGTGGAGCAAAAGTCAATATGAACTTTGAAAGGCTTTTAATACTGCCCATAGATCCTGCCCAGAGGACACGATCAAAATTCAAAATGACCTGGATAGACTGGAGAGCTGCGCCAAGGCTAACAAAATGAAATTCAACAGAGAGAAGTGTAAGGTCCTACACTTAGGTAGAAAAAATGGAATACAAAAATATAGGATGGGGGACATGTGACTGGATAGCAGTACATGTGAAAGGGATCTAGAAGTCTTCATAGACCACAAGCTGAACATGAGTCAGCAGTGTGATGTGGCAGCCAAGAAAGCCAATGCAATTCTCAGCTGCATCAACAGGAGTATGGTGTCTAGACTGAGGGAGGTACTGGTACCACTCTAGTCTGCTTTGGTTAGACCTCATCTTGAATACTGTGCCCAGTTCTGGGCACCTCAATTCAAGAAGGACATGGTCAAGCTGGAGCAAGTCCAGAGGAGGGCGACCAAAATGGTGAGAGGCCTGGAAGCCATGCCCTATGAGGATAGACTTAGAGAGCTGGGTATGTTTAGTCTGCAGAAGAGAAGGTTAAGAGGGGACATGCTAGCCATGTTTAAATATTTGAAGGGATGCCATGTAGAGGAAGGAGAGGGCTTGTTCTCTGCTGCTTCAGAGACCAGGACAAGGAGCAATGGATTCAAGCTGCAGGAAAGGGGATTCCACCTGAACCTCAGGAAGAACTTCCTGACAGTCAGGGCTGTCTGGCAGTGGAATCTGCTGCCTTGGAGTGTAGTGGAGTCTCCTTCCTTGGAGGTGTTTAAGCAGAGGCTGGATGGCCATCTGTCAGGAGTGCTTTGAGGGTGTTCCTGCATGGCAGGGGTTGGACTGGATGGCCCGTGTGGTCTCTTCCAACTCTACATTTCTATGATTCTATGATTCTGTGATTCTATAGTTATTGGGAGACAAATTCCTCAGCAGTAGTTTTCTAAGAGGTAGCCATGACAGAGGAAGAAGGAAGGGTAAAAAGGAGTCTTTAAGGTGGTGTAACTTATTTTAGCATGTGCTTTCGGATTTTTATTTTTATTTTATTTATTTTATATTTATACTAGCATATTTACCCAGCATTGCTTGGGATTTTATTTTCTCATTGCTAACACTTGTTAGAAATACCTTAGGAATTACCTTACCTTACCTTAGGAATCAGGTGCGGTTCAAATACACAGATTTGAGATCCTGTGTCTCTAATTCTTCAAGCTGTCTTGTCCACTATGTGTAACTTTCCCCCATATTCCCCAATCCAGGCTGTATTCAGAGTTATTAACATACAGAGTTTAGGTTCTTCTTTGCTGCTTGGCTTCATCTCCATAAGTAACTGGCCTGAGCTCTCTGCCTGAGAATTCTAAAGGCCCCTCCCTAAGCTGCCAAACCCATAGAATTTTCACAGCCAGCCAATCATATCAGATATTCTTGCCTCACACAGCCAATCATATGAGGTCTTCGCCTGCCTGATGCAGACAAACAGACAAGATCACTCACAAATGTTGACTTTTATACAGTAGAGATTTGTTTTGTACTCCTAAAATTCTGAATCAGCACTTGAAGGGGAGAAAACCCTTTAAGTGCCTTAATGGACTCTGTTAGTAGATTGTTTAGACAAATGCGGCACAGAATAGATGCTGTCATGAATGGTCAAAGTCCACCCACTACCAGGCTGCCAAGCCATACTTATACATGTGTGTATGGATCTTCAAGTTGCCTGTCAACTTGTGGTGACCTCATGAATTTCACAGGGTTTTCTAAGGTGAGGAATATTCAGAGGTGGCTTTGCCAGTTCCTTTCTTTGAAATATAGCCTACAGCACCTGGTATTTATTGGCAGTCTTCTACCCAAGTACTAAGCAGGGTTGACCCTCTTTAGCTTGTTAGGTCAGATAGAATGTGCTGCCTTTAGAGTATATAGGCCCTCAGACTTATATATAGCTAAAACATGTAGTTGCAGCAATTGAACAACAAAAGATTCACCAATTAGGGATAAACAGTGTTTCAAAGTTATGTATGTCACAATTGTTCTTTCTACATTACTCTAATGTTCTAGCTCCCTGGTTCCTAAACTTTGCTCTAGGTACCCCCCCCCAGGGGGGGTCCTAAAAGGCTTAAAGAAGTGTTATGAGCTTTTTCAGATAAAATAGAAAGAAAAGAATGGATGAAAAAAAGAAAAGAAAAAGAAAGACAATTTTGTATGGAATTGTTCCTAAAAATATATTATAATAGGAGTATGTACATTTACTTATTTCTCTATTCTCTCTGGATCTGAAGACCCTTGATGAGTGACTTTAAATAAATATTGATGGACTTTAGAGTTTTAAATCTTGAGTTTTTTGGTGGTCTATGGGAGCAAAAGATATTTAATGGGATCCATATTAAAGGAAAGGTTAAGAATTGTTGTTCTGGCTGTTATCAGGAGAACATGCCAAGATGATAAGGTTATGACTCAAGATATTTTGTACATGTTCTTCTACCTCTTAAGTGTTTGTCTTTGGAAGATGGAGTAGACACCTTTTTTACATTGGGAACAGGGATTTAGAAATCTCACAGGCTGTATTGATGAACTTGGTAAGTGTGTATATCACAGTCACAATCAGAAAATCTTAGATTTCTAAGGCCTGTTAAGGGCCATCTAGTCCAAACCCCTGCCATGCAGGAAAACACAGCTAAAGCCAGTTGCCTTTCTTTTGAGATTTTAATCCGTTGGATTGTGTTTCTGGAGCAGTTAAAAAAAATGCTTCTTCTTTTCCATGACATCTTTTCAGATATTTAGAGACAGCTACCATGTCAACTGTCAGTCTTCTCTTCTCCAGGCTAAACATACCCAACCTATTTCCCTAAACCACTCCTCATAAGGCATGGTTTACAGACCTTTGATTATCTTGGTCATCCTCCTCTGGACACTTTCCAGCTTGTCCATATCCTTGTTGAAGTGTTGCTTCTGGAACTGGACTGTCCTTCAGGTAAGGTCTGACCGAAGAAGAGTGGCATTACTACTATCTTAGATCTAGGCACTATGCTCCTTATGATATAGCCCAAAATTGTATTGGTTTTTTTTGGCCACCACATCACACTGTTGACTTATGTTTAGCCAATGGTCAACCAAGATCTGTAGATCCTTTTTGCATATACTGCTTTCAAGACAATTGTCCCCCATTCTATATTTGTGTATCTCAGTTTTTGTTCTTAGATGCAGTTGTTTCTGTTGTTGTGTTTCTTCAAGTCATTTCTGACTTATGGCGAACCTATCACAGGGTTTTCTTGTCAAGATTTTGTCAAAGGGGGTTCACGTTTGCCTTCCTTTGAGGCTGAGAGTGTGTGACTTGCCCAAGGTCAGCAGTGGATTTCCATGGCTGAATGGGCATTCAAACCAAGTCTCCAGAGTTGTGGCCCAATACTCAGACTTCTACACCAAGCATATATTAAATTTCTTCCCATAGAAATTCATTTGGTTAGTTTTGATCCAGTTTTTCAAACTGTCAAGGTCAAATTTCCTTAGGCAGAATATTTGGCCCAATTATATGATGATAACATATCATAGACTATATCACTGTCAAGTCAAAAGGAGAGTTATGGAGAAATAAATACGTGCAGTACAATACAACATACACTGAACTGATGGAGAAGAGAAATGAGGCAGGTGTAAAGTATTTCTTGACTAAGTGAATGGAAGGAGAAGGCAAGGGCAAGTCCAGCCAGCCAGTTTAGGTGCAAGAGAGACAGAGTAATGATTTTTGACCATATTTACTCTAGTGTTGAAATAGTCATAAATTTAGTACTCCTGATTTCAATATGTCATGTCAAGAACACATTGAACAGATATTCATGCTGTTTTCATTCTGTTCAATGCTACTTGTTAACATTCCTGGTGCTGTGTTGCTGTCATTTTTTCATTTGCCCCTTCCTCCCTAGATTAACCACATGGATGCTTCCATTATGATTCCAGCTCTTTTGCTTCACATTCCTTGACTGGATAATCAAGGAATGTGAAGCAAAAGAGCTGGCATCATCATGCTCTAAAGAGAGGAAGAAAGGAAAGGGGGGGGAAGAAATATGGCAGCACCTTTAAAACTTACTGGTTTTTATTCTCACATGAACTTTCATGGATAGAAATATAATGCTGTTTAGCCAATCAGGTGGTATCTTTCAGGGCAAGTAACTGTGAATAAGGGTAAATCCCATTTGTCTGTGAATCTTTTTATGACGACTGCCCACCCAAATATCTCCAACAAAAAAGTTTTTTTTTTTTTTAGCACTGCTGAAGATGTTTGTCTGTAAAAAGGAAAAGTGTTTCAGCTGAGATCAGATCTGAGGCATATTCACACTACACAGATGTATCAGTTTCTTACTACTTCAATTTTCCTGGGATTTGTAGTCTTGTGGCTTCTCTGTCAGAGAGCTTTAATGCTATAGTTCAAGGGAGTGCACCTGAGAAGACTAAATCTCTCATCAAACAACAAACTCCAGGATCCCATAGGATGGAACCATGGCGTTTAAAGCGGTAATATCATACAGAATGGATGCATTTCAGAATTCCCCCTGCCCGGGGGCAGGCATCCTGTGCCTCTAAGACCCCAGATAGAAATTCAAAGGGTGTAGACATCCTAACATTGCATCTCTGTGAAAGGAGGGAAAAGTCTAAGCTGTTAAAGTCCTTTCTGTCATGGAGTTATTCAACTCCACAAAAGAAGGTAACCCTACGTGTCACAGCTGGGTGCCTTAATTTCCTTTCCTTTAGTATACCTAAACAAAAAGCTTTTAATCAAGCATTGATAGCTTCAGAGCTATTTACAGTCTGGTGTTGTAGGGGAAGGAGAGAGCAGAGCAAATGTGCTCATTAAGAGAAATGCTGATTGCATACTGCTACAGGTAGGAGATGTTGTTAATTTGAGTGAGACTACAAATTAAGATAAGCCAGAGGAATGTGGATATACTTCATGAGTGCCAATATGCGCTCTCCTTGATTTCTTCCTTTTCTTCACTGTTCTCCCAACAACAACAAAAAACCAGAGTACATCCTATTAAGAGATAATTGAAATGATTTAACAAATAGACTGATAACTTTTGTACCCATTTTGAAGGACCAGCATTATTTAACTGGAGTCCAATCGTCAGTTGATCTCTGATGGAAGGGAAGGAAGAGTTTGCCTGAACTGCGACTGTGGAATGTAGACCAGGTTACCAGAAAATGTATCTAACTTTGGTACTTTGCCTCAGCACAATCCATAACTTTCCTCTTGTGACACTGTAATTAGCTGGGCTGGAATGGATGGCACTGCAAAGGCTGAATTATGACTTCTAGGAAGGAACAAGCCTCAAGGCAGGTGATCTTAAAAGAAACAAAGATACTGTTTTTATTCAGATATACCTTGTGATAAGAAAAGAAGAAGAAAGGAAATGACAGAAGCAACATCATTGACAACAAAGCCAGATAAAACTCTTCCTGGGAAGAAGATTTTCCCATTGCATCATTTTGCACATAGGTTTAAAAGAAGCTTCCAAAATCATGTATGTGACTGTTTGCATATACAATGCCATAGGGGAAGATGGATGGATGGATGGATGGATGGATAGGCTAGCCATAGCTCCCTTTATGAACCACCTAGGTCTCTGAGATCATCAGGAAAGGCCCTTCTTTGAGTCCTACCACCATCACAGGCATGGTTGGCAGGGACACAAAAGAGGACCTTCTCAGTGACTGCCCCTAGGTTCTGAAACTCTCTTCCCAGGGAGGTCAGAATGGACCTCTCTTTGTTGTCCTTCTGATAGCAGGCTAAAATCTTTTTTATTCAGGCAGGCATTTAAGACAACAAGTTTTTTAAAAACAAGTTAGGGGGTACTGCGTTGTTTTAATTTTAATTGCTAGCTTCTTATCTCTTTTAAGCAATTTTAATTCTTTAATAGTTCAATTCTGTTTTCATATCTACTATTTATATATTTTTAAAATTGTATTGTTTTAATGTGTGGACCACTTTGAGGCCTAATTTCGGGCAAAAAAGTGAGATACAAAAAAAGATTAACAATAGCGATAGATAGACAGGCAGACAGACAGACAGAGATAAATTATTGGCTGATATCCTAGCCCAACACTTTCTTGTTATAGGCTGTCAAATTGATTTCAACTATTGGTGACCCTTTCATGAGCTATGACTGAGAATCCCCATCACCAACTACTCTTCTCAGGTCTTGCAACTCAGAGCCACGATTTCCTTGAATGAATCAATCCACTTGTAGTGCAGTCTCCTTTTCCTATTTCCTTCCACTTTGCCAAGCATTATCATCTTTTCCAATGAGTTGCATCATCTCACGATATGTCCAAAGTATGACAGCTTTAGTTTAGTCATCTTCATTCCTGGTGAAAGTTGATTTGCTCTAAGACCCATTCTTTTTACCAGTTTGTGGTACTCACAGACACACATTACCGAACTCTTGCAGCACATTTCAAATGAGTTGACTTTCTTTCTTTCAGCTTTCTTCACTAACAGAGCACAAAACTTCACCAGGTATAATAACTTCCCCTTTTCTCTTCCCACACTCTTCACTTACTGATCTGCACCTCTCCTAATGGCAGGATGGGATAAGCCTGTCATCAGTATGTGGATGTATTTCTGTAACTGTCTGCAGAAAGGCAGCACCATCCTCCTGGACTTCTGGCAGATCCCCAGGAGGTCCAGAGGAAACTCTATGCCATCCTGCAACCAGCAGCTGAAAAACAGACAGCTGCTGTCTGTCTACCCTCTTCCCTATCCTCCCAGGTAACAACATGGGCATGGTTTGAGGCACCCAGACTACAGATCAATAAGTGAAGAGAGTGGGAGTGGGAGGAGAAAATCACTGCTGAACACCTCCAACTGCTACCATTAAGAGAGATACACAGTCATAATTTTACATTACACTTATACATTGTTGCCAACAGGACTCTGGCCATTCAATCTTACTTAGAAATTCAAGGAGATTACCTTGGCTTTCTAGGGGGAAGAAGAAAAGTTACTGCTTCCAGTGTCTCCCTGCATGACAATTCTTCTCCAAACCCCCCACCAACATGTTTGCATACTGGTCGCAACAACAAGATTACAAATCACTCAAATGATGCTGACTCTTTGGAAAGCACATAGGTTTTACATTTTGTAAAAATTATGTTGAGGGTGATAGCTTCAATGAAAAACCTTTCTGGGCTGGTATAGGAGTAATTACAAATGGAGGCAATAGATATTACAGTTGCAGATGTGTTCTGCAATCCAGGATTAGGCACATTTTTACATTGTGTGGGTCACATGAAGTCAACTTTCATGTTGCATCATCTAAGTGGAAGCTACTTGGAACAGCATCTAGATGATACCCATTCTACTTAGCTGTATAGAAGGGAATCTTACCTTATTGGCTGCTGCTATCCTGCTGCACAGCTCAATCTAATGGTAGTTGTTGGTAAAGCTGCAACCTGTCTGGTAATACTCAATAAATTAACGTTAGACCAGATAGAATAACTGGCTTCACAGAAGATCCATAATACAAAGATCACCCTGAGCATCATTAAGGAAGTCCTAGTATGATGTGTGCTGAGATTTAAAAAAGTATTTTCCCCTGCTGTGGTCTAATTCACATGGAGAATTCTTACTAAGCTGGATCTGGAATGCACTCAAACATAGAATCCAAGATCCTGTGTTGATTTCTTTTATTCCCATCCCAAACAATCTGTTACACATAGAACTCTAGCAAGTCAGGTAGAACATATGGCCAGAGCCCTTATAAATAGAGCTGGAGATGTTCTTGAAGGCCATGGAGACAGTCTTTCCTTTTCAGGATGGTGACCTGGAGCCAAAACATTTCCAGCAGATGTCTCAAAGACCTTTAGCAATAGAGGGAGCCTTCTAGGTTCTTCTTTCAGTGGTTGATCTACTTTTCCTGCCAAGAAATTTCTTCTAGTGTTTAACCGAACTTTTATATTGCATGTTAAGACCTCTCTCTGATATCCAGTATTTTTCTATGTAATATTTTCAAATGGGAGGCCTCCATCTGTAGTCTGAAACAGCATAATACATACAAAGAAAAAGGTTTATGGCTCTTCTCTCTGTTCTGTACTTGGGAATCTCAGAGCAGCCAAGGCTGAAAAAGAAGATAGCACAATTAATATTATTTATGGAAGCTGCAAACAGAGATGAAAAATGAAAGTAGACCCTTTGAACCCTTTGAACTTTCCCCTTGGAAAGTTAATATTTATGTAAGTCATATTTATTAAATGACTCTAACCTGGAATTATGTACTGGGTTTAGGATAGAGAAACATAGATGGGCCAGGGGTTATGATAGAGGCTATAGAGACAGTGCAAGAAGTGGCAGAAGAGAGATGAGAAATTTGGTATAAAACTTCACAGTTATCATTCTGGAATTCTGCCATAAGAAGAAGCAGTTCTGATTAGTAACTGCAGCCATCTCTGTTATAGATATATCAAATATATAATAAACACAAATGCAAAGGAGGTAGAGGGTGTGGGGAGAAACCGAAGAACAAGAGATTGCCTTGATGTCAGAGGAGTCAATTGGCATAATTGGCATAAATCTATTCAAGGACTTTTGCCAAGGTGGCATGGAACAAAATGGGGCTTCATGCTCCTGAAAAAATAATCTTTGCAGCTAATTAGTCCAGCTTGAATAAGAAGGGCAACATTAGCATAAGCATCACATAACTTCTACATTAAGCCTATCATAAAAGTTCCAAATGTTTAAATGAGTTCTTCCATTAAGGCAGCCTGGGCATTCATTCTGTCTGTGTAAGGAAAGCAAAACCATTTTTTTTTCACTCTCTGCATTTTCAATAAACCCTCTTGGCTACAGTTAATGTAAGAGAAACCCATCTCAAGGCAGATGAGTGATGATGAATTGCAATGTTTTGTAGCATTTTTCTAGCAGGCATCAATGAGGGTGTTTTTTACAAAAAACGTTCCAAAGCATGCCTTATTCATTTGAGAGAGAAATAAATTACACAAAAAACTATATTTCCGAGTCACAAACACACAATATTAATGGTACATTACTCAGGGCCAAATCAAGATGCCACAAAGAAAACATTGACTTTAGGAGATCAACAGAACACTCATAGATTATGAACTACAGATCTACAAGTCTGATCTATGGTTTTGTCATATTCTGGAGAGAAGCGAAAACAAATGGCACAGTACAAAAGATTAGAAGTTTTGAACATATTTTGTACATAATGCTAATTAGTGTAACAGAATCTTTAAAACATGTCAGTGGCTAGCATAGAAGAAGGAAAATGCAGGATGTATAGGAGAGAGAAGTACATGATAAGACCTTTGATTTTCTCTCATCCATCTATGCTATCAGTGTGAATTGTAGCTTTGAGAATAGCATTGTACCCATATGGAGGAGGGGGAGAGTGTGTCTAGACTTCAGTTTTTCAGCGGTAAGCATTAGAGGCAAAGATATTATAACTCAAAGGCTTGGCAACCAGGTTGTTTTTGCTCAGAAACTAGGTCCCTTCTGAGAAGTAATTATACTGCAAGATAACTGAGTTCTGGTTCACATAATGATGACAGAAGTACAGATTTCATTCATATCAAAATGCAAACTGTAAAACATCTTCTGCATACTTACCTGATCCTTCAGGATTCCTATATTTCATTTTCATACCCGTAATTTAATAAGCTATCTTTTGCAGATTGCATACTCATGGAAAATCCTTGCTTTCTGAGGGGAGGAGGTTGACAATGAAAAATGACATGATTAAGTGCCTCTTACCCTCTTGTCTCCTTAAAAGAATACAAACAGCATATTGGAGGCTGGAACCTTGTATTGAAGTTATGTTCGTCCACAAATTTTCTATCTATTAGTCATGCAAGGGATTAAAATATTAAAGGCCTGCAGCATCTTCTTTCAAAGAGAGAAGTGCAGTTATACTTAGGTTCATGGTTATGAACATCAATAATAGCTTCTTCTTTTTTTTCCTCATATGCCTGATCTAGACACTATTTCAAGCTTTTGTTTGGGCCTAAAATAACCAACCAGACAAAGATATTGTATAAACTAAAATTAAAATCAAAATGTGGGGAAAGTGCAGTGAAATAATACCATCCAAAATTTCCCAGAAAATCAAGGCATGTGTGTCCAAACGACAGCAGTGTGTGGTAAAGATAACAATAGCTATTAATGACAACACACAAACTAGAAAAGGCTGCTGCAGTTTTACCTGAGCCTCTTGGGAATAGTAAGATTCTGCCCCTGTTTTTCTCTCGCACCTTGCTGAGTTAACCAAGTGCAAACTAGTTTTTTCACTGTGAACTCAGTTTGCAGCAAATAAATAAGCTGAGGACAAAGGGAGAAAGTAGGAATAGGAAAGAAAAACTAGGACACTTTAAAAGCAGTTGAGAAAGTGGGATGTTGGAGTATTAATCAAGACTGTCCCTGTCTAATTGGTACAGTTGGAGGGTATGGAGAAAGAGTTTATGGCTTTTCCATGGGTAACAACTTTGAGAATTACTTTTTGGACTGTAATTCTCCAAATGCCTCAGCATAGTTATTAGTAAAGATAGGTTGGGGATTCTGGAAATGGCAGTCTTTAAAAATGTAACATTTCCCAGTTGTGATGAGTTTTCTCCCAGTGGCCCAGTGGGCCCATTTTTGGAGAGGTACGTCTATTCAGGGATGAATGCTAGCAGCATCTGGGGCACTGCTCAAAATGCACAGACTGAAGAATATTTTTTCTCTTCTATCATATATTATACACTCTCTCCCACCTTTTCTCTTCCTCTTCCCTGCCAGTAGACTGGTAGACAAGGGACAGATGACTATCAATTGAACTTATCTTTGCAGATGGCCTCAGATCACCCTCTTCTACACCGATCTAATTTAGCTGGTGGTGAGGTTTAGTGGCAGAACTGATTATCCCAAAAAGAAAAGAAATTCATCTTCATTACTGGACAGTTGTTTTATATGAAAGTCCAGGGGCATAGCTATTGGATGGGCAAAATAAGGGCTTTGTCCCCCATAAGCATTATGCCCGCTGCCCAATCAAAATTTCTTTCATTGCCTTATATGAACCATCAGCCAGTGCAATGTCAGTCTTGGACCAAGACTCTTGGAGACTGGGGTCTGAATCCCTGCTTAGCCACTGAAATCCACTGGGTGACCTTGGGCAACTCTCAGACTCAGACAAAGGCAATGGCAAACACCTTCTGAACAAATTTCGGCAAAAAAACAGCCCATGATAGGCTTGATTTAAGTATTTCAAAAGTTGGAAATGACTAGAGGGCACAGAACAACAACAGCACAAATCCATGACGCAACCGCACCTGGAATATAGTGCACAGTTTTGCTCACTATACCCAAAAAAGAATGTTAAACACCTGGGGAAAAAAAGGTGTGGAAAAGAGCAACTGAAAAGATTGTTGCCCTGTGACTTGGGGGTCCCGTGAGGGGCACCCAGATAGCCACAACAAACACAACAAGATGGGGGAATTAGCTTGGAGCACTCTCTTGGCTAATGAGAGGCAGGGTAACTTAGTGGGGATCTTTTACCCTATGAGGAGGTAAATAGTTCAAACAGCAATTAAGATTTATTAAACAGTTATTAAAGAAAAGCACAAACACACTCCTAACTAGAAAAGGAAAATAGAGTTCAAGGGGAATGGGTGATATGCCACCTGTACTGCAGTCCTGGGGAAGAGGAAGAGGAAGCCCGGCATGGCGGCCAAAGGGAATCTGCTGAACCGAGTGGCAGCAAAGCAGAGTAGAAGTCCAGAGTGATCCAGCAAGAGTTCCAAAGAGCTGTCGGAACTGGGGGTATTTATCAGGGAAAGAACGACCGTAGGCTAGTCTGGTCTTGGGCGAAAACAGTAAGTTTTGGGTTGGAGACAATGCCTCCGAAAGGTCAGAATTTACATGATTGAGTTATGTTCCAAATTGACAATAGTATGGCTGGT
Organism: Iguana delicatissima; assembly: GCA_948472985.1. Lineage (NCBI taxonomy): Eukaryota > Metazoa > Chordata > Lepidosauria > Squamata > Iguanidae > Iguana > Iguana delicatissima. Next base: position 459,666 of record CAOKZL010000489.1, on the reverse strand, counting down.
ATGTAAATGCGGCTAGCTCAGCAGTTAGGCACTTAGCTCGTCAGGGTGCCCTCTCAGGGCAGAAGGTCTCTTTGTTTATTGTGCATTGGTAATGAGGGTGTTTGTTTTCTGGAGGTCCCCTAAAGCAGTCCTGGCTATTTCTGGCTTGGTTGGGTGGGAGCAACAAATAGTAGCCATGCCTAGTTTCACGCTTGTTCGGTGGCCTCACAAACACTTGGCTGGTGGCAGAGTAGGGCCGAATTATGATATCAAAATGATATCTTTGGTTCACCAAAGGCCAGGCCAGTACACGGTCGTAACAGATGACAGGAAAGGAAAAATTCTCATACAAGGGAAGGTTATAGTGTTTGGGATATTTAATTTTAAAAAATGGCAAGGAGAGAGAGAGAGAAAGAGAGATTACAGATGTATAAAATTATGCATGATATGGAGGCAGCAGATGGGGAGAAGCTTTTCTGTTTCTGGCATTATGTTAGAATTCAGGGTCATCCACTGAAGTTAAATAGGACAGATCAAAGTAAATGAAATGATGCAATTCACCACCACAGAATGTAGTTACGGCTGCCAACCTAGATGGCTTTAAAAGGGGGGTTGGTGGAAAATTCAGGAGAGGGAAAGGAAATATTTCTTCACACACTGCACACTGAAACAGTGGGAATCACTGTCAGAAGATGTAGATATGGCTACTGTGAAGTGAGAAGCTGGATAAGCCTGGATGGAAGCAACCAATCACAACTCATGAAGGGCTGTGAAAGGGGGCCTTTGGGGGATAAATATGAAAGCCAGAGGTTTATCTGTTAAAGGGGAGATAGGAAAAGGATGAAATGGAGTTACAAAGTTGGAAATGTGGGGGGGGGGATGGAGAAGATCTGATTTGGGTTTGGAGGAGCTGAGACTGTGGAGAGAGTTCACAAAAATTTTTAATTGCTTTGAAACAGAAAAGTTATTGTGTACTGTGTGTGTAGATTCAGAATAATGCCAGAAGTTATTTGCTATTTTTTTCTGCAAATGTATTTGACTGTTTCTGTTTAAGATGAAAGGGAGAACTGGTCACACTTTACAGCACTGCACCCATGGATGAACAAAGCCACTTGTCCACAATGGCAATCACTCTAAGTCCCAGGTACCAGATCCAGGGAGGGTTTTTGAAGGTAAAAGGGCAAAGTGAGTGACAAGAGCCCATGTTTTGGAATTGCAGGGCCAGCGTGGATAGGGCCTCCATCACAGCTACCAGATTAGAAGACTTTTCTAAGACAACTGGACAAACTCATAGAGAATGAAGCCATCAACAGCTAAAGTCAGGATGCATGTAGATGGCTGCTGTTATAGAGGCACTATTTCTTTCTGTCTCGGTTGCAGTGGAGTGCCAATTGTTGGGTGCAGTTTCACTGATGTCCCATTGGCAGATTTCCCACAAGTGCTCTGAGAACAGAATCTTGGACTACATAGGTGTTTGGACTTATCAAACATGATTTTTCTTGTGTTACTATTGCAGTTTGAGAGAGGCAGAAAACCACAGCACATTACTCAAATGAAATGGCTACCTTGGGCAGATTTGTGGTATCATGAGAAGGCATAAAATTTTTCATTACTACCATGGGCCCTCAGTATCTGCTAGGGTTTTATCCCCTGCTCCCGATACCACAATTCATGGATGCTCAAGTCCCATTATTTACAATGGTGTAGTACTGAAACTTCCATCCTTCATGAATGTATCTACTCTCTTCTCTTTAGAGGCATCTAAATTGGTGTCCATCCCTATTTCATGTAGTACTGAATTTCCAGTTTGACTATGCAGTATGTGAAGAATTCTGTTTAGCTGCTTCTCTTAAAATCAGAAGTTAGATCTGGAGCTGGGAACATGTCTATTGAAGGTGTCTATTGAGGAACCTGTGGACCTCTGAAAATCACTGGACTGTAATTCTCAGCATCCCTCACCACTGGCTGTGGCTGATAGAAATTGCAGTTCAACACATCTGGAAAGCTACATGTTGTCATCTCTTGCTGTAGAGTAGCATTTTCAGACTCTCATAAGTTTTATCTGACTTTTTTTCAGTTCCTACCTCCTCTTTTGTTTGCCTAGATTTACCATGTTTTAGTCAGAAAATGTGGTATGAATGGAGGTTTGCATTACACTGTTTCTTCTCAAGTACAGAAAACTGCTTTTCCTGTCTTTGAGGCTTGGCATCCACAGCACCAGCTGGCATCAAAGAAATTGATGCCAGTCATTTGCAGAAATGCTCCACTTCAAAAGTGTATCCATTTAAGTTGAAAAATACGTAGGAATATTTAAACGCTTGTAGTGACAGCTGTGAGACTTCTTCTCTTTCACTGCAATAGAGAACGTGAGAGGAAGAGCAAAAACAAGCACTATTTAATGGGCAGGGAGAAACAAACCTATTGTTCAGTTGTGTTCATTTCTGCTGTTGAGTTTCTACTTTTGCTGTCGATGTTCTTGCCGAAAGCTTGGGAAAGCAAAATTTTCTAAACTTTGCCATTGTCCCAAGTAAGCCACAAGGCACTGCTATTTGAAATCAACACTTCAACAGGGGAAATAAACACCAGGCATATTGTTAATATCTGGGTATGAGATATGCTAGGTTTCTGGGGTAGGACTGGGTGGAAAGCCTCATCTGATATGCACCAGGGAAATCCCTGAATTATAAATTTACTAGACACTGAGCACACAATTTCTACTAAATAACATTTCCAAGACACACTTATTTATAATTAATAGAAAAGGAATGCATTCTAATTTTACTATGTAACCTAATAGGAAGACAGAAGCAGCAGTAAAAAGAGAAATCCTTCTGGCTATAATTAAAGAAAAAGTCACTGAGTTGAGGTGAGCTTTATTTGTCCAATGACAATAATTGGAAGTAAGATTAAAATGTGGAGATTTAGAAACAGTAACACTTCTGTGCTTTTAAGGCCTGAGTATATGCTGACTACATTGTCAGATACAGACTAGGGATAGAAAGAATATTGAAAAATATTCAATACATGGTTGGAAAAAAAAACACCAAATTTCTCAAATGTTGGGAAATACTGATGTGGAGAAACTTGGACTGATAAGAAGCTTCACAGCTGGGAGTTAGCCTGTGGAAAATTTGCACATGGGGATTTTTCTGTGCATGAAAAAATAAATTGTCCACATGGAAAAAATTGTTTCCGTTGGAGAAAATGCTGTTTATTTGTGCAAAAAAATGCCACCTGTGAATATTGTGCAGAATAAGTTTTGAGCTGCATACTTTTTGGAGACTTTCTTGAAGCAGTTAGACAACTGATAAGATTACCAGTATCTTCCTTTGAGAATGAAATTAGGAAGCGATTACATCTATAGTGTAGAGCCAGTTTTGATTTCTGGGTTGGTAGGTAAAATACATGCCGTTCTTCTTTTCTTAGATTCCTACTCTTCTGTATGGCTTAGGTTCAGACTACTAAGAAACCCAAAATCTCCCTATAGGAGCACACCCAAGTTTTGAGATCTTTGGGTAGAGCTTTTCCTTAGCTCGACCACCACCACAGGCACTTTTGGTCCTCTTGGTGGCTTCTCCCAGGCTATGAAACTACCTCCCACAAGGGGCTAAATGTATACCCCATGTGCTCTCACCAGCAGGCAAAAACCTTTGTATTTAAAGACTCAGTTTTCAGCTCAGCTGACAATGATAAACAGAGGTTAAAATAACTGTCCAGATAGTGTCTTTAGCATAGTGTTTAACCTGCCAGTCAGGTGGCTGTTTACATTTCATTTGAAAAAAAAAAAAAAGGAAGAAATTCGTTGCCAACAAAGAAGACAAAATGGGGCATAAATTTGCTTATACTGTGCACATGCAACTTTTTGTAAAGCTACATGCAGAGAAAGAGTTAATCTGATTCAAATAGCTGTGTGTAGTGGTTTGAGCACTGGACCACGACCCTGGAGATCAGGGTTCGAATCCCTGCTGAGCTATGGAACCCACTGGGCACATTACACACTCTCAGCCTCAGAAAACCCTGTGATAGATTCACCTTAGTGTTGTCAGAAATGATTTGCAGGAACACAACAATAGCAACTGTGTATCTCAATGAGTGAAGAAAGTTATGATAAATTATTGCATTTGCTGTAAAAACAAAGAAACAAACACCAAGGAAGTAAAGCTCTGGAAGAGTAGCAGTTCATCAGCATACTTTTCCCCGTCAGTCTTTGCTGAAGTGATTGTAACCATTTAAAGAAGACAGGTTAGGAGAGGCAGCAAGCTTTTGAGCCAGCTGCTTGCACTGCAGTTATATCCCATATAGACATATCAGGGAGAGAGAAGAGAGAAATAAGTGCAGTAATGGAGACAGAAGGATCTGCTGCAATGTATGTGCAATTTTTCTCTTGTTGACAGAAAACAGAGAGCTTAGAAATCTTAATTTTCAATCAAAGAATGAGGTACTTGCTTTTTAAAAATTTGGTGTGTATTAGTTGAATGACGAGTTCTGTTCATCTGTGCTTGGCCAACATCACCAGAGCTATTCTCTGAAAATCAACAGGGATTGACTGCAAGATTTTGACCCTGAAACCTCAGGGTTCAGCAACCTTACTGGTATAGACGGTTTTTCTGTGACACTGTGGTCATACATTCTTCATTCCTGTCAGGTTTTCAGTGGAGACAATGGGGGTTTTACACAACAGATGAAGGCCCTTTCCACACAAGGCTGATACGTCGCAGTAGCGTCATATTGTCCCTTTTACATCTATATGTTAAACCAGTCATTCTGCAGTAATGGAGACAGAAGAATCTGTAGCTGTCTGCTGCAATGTATGTGCAATTTTTCTCTTCTTCGTTCTGTCCTCCTTGATTCTACATGAGTTGAGGTCTTAGTGTGGTTAACATTGATGTTAAACCGATGTATTGTAAAAACAGAAAAACTCCGATATGAACTACCCAAACCATTTCTGCTGCATTTTTCCCTACATGCAGAAACATTACATCAATTCACACCACTTGCACTAAAATGTCGCAATGGTTTCTACAACTTTTGTTTAAAAAAATTGACCAATCAGCAGCGGTGGGGTGGAGCAAGAGAGGGGAATAGGAGTTCCATCAGAACTGATGATGCAGAAGCTACAAACGATTTTCTCTGCTTTGCTTTGATAGAAACCGGAGGGTGTGCAGATAGGAACTGGGGTAAGTTGGAGTAAAAAACATTGCTCATGACACATAGTGAAACGCTTCTCGCTCTAGTGCGGAAATGGCTGAAGTGTTGGAGCTTGATTGATGAGAACTCTGGTTTGAAATCATATGATCCCAGCCGAATCTCTGATGAATCTTGTCTGAACCTGATGGCCTGTTGACCCATTTCCTTGTTGAAGTGAACCTTCAAATTATGAAGTGATCCCTCTGTATCAGAGATCCTTGGACTTCATCTGTGCAACATGTCTCCCTTCCTTCCCTCTTTCCCCCATCTCTCTCTCCCTTCCCCTCTCTCTGTCTGCTCTCTGCAATGTCTGTTTCTCAGTGCTGACAATGTCATTCTAGGTTGCAGTAATAAAATGCCATTTCATTCTTTTAATGTTGTTTTATTGCCAAATGCATATCTAATTGCAAGACTCTAAAAATAAAGTGACTCTGTTTCCCTTTCTTGATACATTTACTATTGCAAGCAAGTCTCAGAAAGGAAACTTTCTTTCCTCCAGAAAGGAAACTTTAATATGAAAAATAACAATAATAACTTTCCCAGAAGTTTCACAAATTATCCTCCATTGCTTTTGTGAGGATTCTTGTATCATCCTATATTGCTCTGGTAATTTTGTGGGGGTGGAAGAGAGAGTATAATGGTTGAAGACACTGGTACTTCTAAAACAAAATGGAATGATATATTTTATGGGTTGTTTTAGAATAGCTTTAGTTTTATAAAAGCACACAAAACAAGCCCATTATCCATTTACAGTTCTAACCATTTTTTTTGGATTGATTCCTATAAGTTTTCCTAGATTTGTGTATTTGTCCATTTTTACTTCATATAATCCTGGGATTTAAATATTAAAAGCAATATTGACTACTGGAAATTTGGATGCCCCTTGTATATACAAACAAGAAAAAGTAGGGATGGGACAAATCCAGAATTTTCTGAATCTGAATCTTGGTCCAAATCCATGGAAGGTTCTGGGAATCCACAAATCTCATGAATCTTGAATCTTTCTAATCCTTTTTTTTAAAAGGGTGTAAAAAGCAAGGGAAAGAAGCAAGACACGCTCTAGGCAAAGGCAAACCTCCCTCTGAAGAAATGTGGCCAGGACAATTGTCCTAGTTTTGCCTCAGGATCTCTCCAGATTCAAAATGACAAGAAGACCCTTTCTGCACAGGCAAGAAAATGTGGATTAATCCCACATGTTCCTGCCTGTGTAACCAGGGCCACATACTAGAGTACAGAGCTAATCCAGATCAAAACTGGCTTTTCTTTGCATAGCTCCTTATGGCATCCTGGGATTTGTAGTTTAATGATGCACCAGCACACTTTGGCAGAGAAGGCTGTGACACCTTGTAAAACTAGAAACCCCCAAATTGTGTCTGAAAGAGCTTTGCAAGCAAGCTATGCAAAGGAATGTTTCAGCTGTCTTTGAAATTGCAAGCCTGTAGCTTCTAGTCAACTGCTGAGTTTAAATATTAAATGTTCAATTTAAATATCTTAAAATACAACCCCAGATATAACTTCTGAAATTGTTAACAAAGGCCATTATCTAGTCTCCCAAGTTTTCAGCCTCCCTGGTCTTCCAGGTTTTCAGGTGTCCCGGTCTCCCAGGTTTTCAGGTGTCACAGTCTCCAACAAACTGTTTGGGTGGTGGATTCAAAAGATTCGGTTTGCCTGTTTTGGTGCAGAGATTTGGATTCCCGAATCTTGAATCCCTGCCAAGGATTCGAGGATTCGGTCAGCTCATCTCTAAGAAAAAGTGATTTTGCAAATCTATGGAGCATATATATATGTTTGTGTGAGAGAGAGACTTCAAGTCTCCTGTAAACTTATAGTGATTCCATCAATTTCATAGGGTTTTCATAGGCAAGGAATACTCAGGGGTGGTTTGGCAGCAGTATAGAATTCAGCTATGTTTTCTTCCTGCATTTAATACAGTTTATGGACATATATTTATATATTGTCACAGGAGCAGGTATTAGATGTTATGTGCCCAACTGAAAACTTTGTACACTAAATACAATAACCCTGAAATGATAAGCAATCTTCTTTGTGGGCGACACAGATTTACATCCAGACCTCTGGATGTTGTTTTCCATGAATCTCTAACTTGTAATTAAATCCTGACACTTATTCAGTATGTGGTTATATGCCTTTAAATCATTTTTGACTTATGGCAACCCTTAAGCAAACCTATGATGGGGTTTTCTTAGCAAGATTTGTTCAGAGGGGGTTTGCCATTGCCTTCCTCTGAGGCTCAGAGAGTGTGACCTGCCCAAGGCCAGCCAGTGGGTTTTCGTGGCTGAGTGGGGGATTCAAACCCTCATCTCCAGCACTCAAACCACTACGCCTGTCAGATCACAAGTCTCCCTGTCATAAATAACAAATGAGAACAGGTGGAAAGGGTATGTAAAGTACAGACAGAAAAGACGGTCAGGTAATGAGTATTCTTTGATGCTTCCTCTTTTGGATCCTAAGTAATCCATGATGTATCCTATGTAATTGCAACATGGCTATGCATTGCTACAATGTATCACATAAGGGGAAAGAAGGGAAGACTGGAAAATGAAAGTGGGAAAATGTTGGTCAAAGGTTGATAAAATTATGGGCTTGAGACAACCAGGAAGACTTGGAGATGGGTCACCCACTGTTCAAGGTTAAGCAGTCCATAGAAATGCACCAGCCTGGGAAGAGGGCAAATAACTGGCCACTGCTTATTAACCAATAGGAGCTTTGCACTCCAGAATTTATATAAATTGCATATAAAGGCACAGAATGCTTGTACTAATCTGTTTCTGAAGCTTCTCAAAAAGTGTGTCATTGGGTACACATGGTAATCCAATGAATAAAGTACTATCTACGTCAGAATATGTTCTTGGAGCTATCCAGTGCGTAACAATACCACACTGGCTCTTTACGCAGTGTATCTTGCCCTAAATCGTTTCCATATCCAACACCCCTAATTACTCCCACCAAAGAAAGTGAAAATTGTTCAGTCTTAATTGTGTTTCTACCTGCATGATTTCCAGTATTTGATTGAGCCTGGATACACTGCTTTAACTTCTTCCAGGACCAAACCTGGCAAAAATTTAGTTGGTCTACTAGTTATAAATGTTGGAAAAAACTATAAAGGCCAAGAGATTTTACTGTCTGAGGCAGCTTTTCCAAAACATCTCCACCCAGATGGCACCCCTCCTGCTTCATATACAAAAATAGACTCTTTCTCCAACAGTTGCTATGGAACAGCACCCTCCACTATACCTGAACACAACAGATCACCATAGGTCAGGAGATGTAGCACCCAGCAATCTCCCCAATGCTTTTCTGTAGGAATAGAAATGATATTTGAAAATTTAAAAAAAATAAATAAATTGAAAAGCCTTCTTTTTTCTGAGCGATGAGAAACTCAGATGAGAACCTTCATAGCTCAGAACTAATTCCAAGTAAAATTTGCATGTGGTTGTTTGTCATACCAAATAGCATTTTCTGTAAAAGAAACAGCATTTTCTGCAAGACAAATCATATTTCAGTGCAGAAATATTAATTCCTGCATTGAAAATGTTGTTTTCTGTGCAGAAAGCTGTAATTGGGTATTTGTTCTGTGTAAAATTCACACGTGATTGATTTACATAGAAAATAGCTTTTTCTGTACAGAAATTAATATTTCTTCATTGTAATATTATTTTCTGTGCAGAGAATGATGCTTCCTTTTTCAGAAAATACTGTTTTCCTTCCAAAACCACCCCATGTGTATGTTGCCCTGAATTATGAATAGCCTCAAAAACTGCGTGGTTTTCGAAGAGTTCGTAACAGCAAGGAGAAAATTGCTGAAATTATTCATTACTACCTTCAAGAAGAAACTCAGTAAAGAATTATATCCCTACCTTGCTGCTATCTGCCTGTATCCACCTAAAATCATTTAATGATAGGGCTGGGGCCTGGAATTTGCCATCGCAAGTACATTCCAGTATCTATGTCTCCTTGCTCTCCAGACTTGTTTTGGTCTGATTCAAATGACTTCTCCCAGTAGTGCTATAAACCAGCTTGTTGTAGCATCTCAGGTTCATTTTACATCCAACATACAAAAATGGGATAGTTTTAAGTCCACCTGAAGAGCAGGATGGTATCCTACCCCACCCTTCAACTTTCAACCATTGGATTTATACAATGCAATTTTTCCATTATGCAACTTAAAACAGCATCCACACATACCATTCCTAGACAGTCTTCCTATTTGGATCCTGATGCAAAGTTCAGAAAAACTGCTTTTTAATATTTCAGTTCCCAGAATCTCTGACCAATGTGGTCAATCTTCTCACTGGGGGATTTAAGAAATTGTAGTCCAAAAAATAAGCTTGACCAAACCTGCCAAGTTTCAGCACGATTTCTTCCTTATTATCTGCCTTTAGGACATGGTTTCTTTTTCTACGGCCATTTCCGCGCTAGACTGTTATAGTGCTATTATTCCGCTTTCAATCTCCTGTGGAATTTTGGGGTTTGTAGTTTCCTGAGGCCCAAGAGCTCCCTGGCTGAGAATTCTAAAGGCCCCTCCCTAGACTGCAAGCCCCAGGATTCCATGGGAGGTTGAAAGTGGAATAAGAACACTACAACAGTCTAGTGCGGGAATGGCCTGAGTCATTTCACTGCTTCTCCGCTCTGCTTATGTTTTATATCGAGACTTCTGGCAGCTGCCACAAAGTTCCTGCTTTCAGTGTCAACACCTCTGCTGAGAGTTCATAAAAGTATAGATTGCTTGAAGTCTATTCAACATAATTCTCTAGAGATGGTGAATCTCCCCACTTTCAGTTTCTATCATATTTAATTTTACTCTCAATGTTTTTGTATCAAAACCGTGAAGAAATGTTTGGTAATTTTTTTGTTAAATTATAATTAAGAAACAAAAACAAAAATTCGGAGATCTGCTCAGGCTGAATTAAATAAGTAAATCCAATCCCAGCATAGAGGAGGTGAAAAGTCTTTGGGGCAAATGGTAGTGACTCAAATTCAAGACTACAAATGTAGAATGTACAGCAATTCAAAGCCAAGTTTTAAGAACTAAGCAAACTCAAAGCCCTCTGCATAGATGGATAAATATACCATTCAATTTTTTTTATTTTTTTTTTAAAAAAGAAGTCATTTCAATCAAATGTATGAATAAATTTGTAAACTTTGGAAAATTCATCTTAAAAATCAAACTAAGTGAAATCTAAAACTTTGGATCTATCATGACATGCCATGATTGATTAGAAAATAGTTATCTTCAGCAAAGTGGAAGGAGTAGGAAAACAGGAATACCACATTATTGTTGGAAAGACTCAATAAAGAAAACGATAGATCCAAATATGCAAGATACGTGTTACCTGTTAACTTATGGCAACCTCTTGATTTTTCTGTAGGCTTTGCTTAGGCACAGAACATTCAGAAATGGTTTTGCCAGTTCATTCCTCCTAAATATAACCTATAGCACCTGATATTTCTTGGCAATCTCCAATCCAAGCACCCTGCTTAGCTTCCAAGATCTTAACATGGCTTCTAATAACAGGGTATCTTGGAGGTTTTTCATTTATAGGGCTTCCATAAGTCAATGCTGACTTAGCAGCAATTAGCAATATAAAGTGAAATTCTCACCCATCCCTATTACGCACCAATCATTACTTTAGCTAACCATATAGCACGTTATTTATTTATTTTTTAAAAAAGGGTTTAGATCTGAAAATCCAGACTCTACAACATAAATCATGCAAACCAGAAACATGAACTAAATAGGAAAAAAAATCAAGTTATCAATTAAGTTGGAAATTGTACAATGTATAAGAGCAATTTATTTATATTAGTAAACCAAAGTAATTAAGTAGGAATTTTATCATTAACTTAATCCAAAAAATATGTTAATAATTAAGTTATTAACTAATTGAATAAGAAACATGGCTATTTTTATTATTTCTATTTTTCTTTTCTTTATTTTTCCAAGTTGTTTTTTTACTCAAAACCAGTTCTCTTGCATTTTTGCAAAACTTCTTCTTGTTTTCTATTAGGCCATTTCTGCACTACACTGTTATAGTGCTATTATTCCACTTTCAATGTCCTGTAGAATCCTGGGATTTGTAGTTTGCTAAGGCCAAAGAGTTCTCTGGCTAGAATTCTAAATTCCCCTCCTTAAACTGCAAACTCCAGGACTCCATAGGATGTTGAAAGTGGAATAATAGCACTATGAACAATGTAGGCTGAAAATGGCCTTAGTTTCACAGACTTGAGGAATTACAGTGCTGACATCACAAGACTGATGCCAGTTATTTTAGTTCATGAATAGAGCATACTAGTTTGGATTATTTTAGGCTTCAAAGATTTTAAGCCAACGAACAGTAAGTGCAGTATGTATGGGAAGTGATTTCTTTGTATCCAGATGATTCTCCTGTGTTTTACATGAGACACTGCACAGAGGCTGCTATATTGAATTTGAATTCCCTTCTGAATTACCATTTGAACTCTGAAGTATTTAAAATTGGGACTTTTTTTCGGCAATCCATGTAAGAATCAGGATATTAAAAAAAGTGGGATACTAATGAGATTAGATTATAAAGGAAAGAGAAACAGCTGGCAAAAGAAAGACTTTTGGGGGATAAGAAAGCTTTTTTTTTTTTTTAAGGAAATCATACAACTGTTTCCTTCTTACTAAAATGCAAAGCAGGGACAAGAAGGGCAGGGAATAAAACCATGGATAATATTTTTCAGTTTCATTCTAATAAGGTATTAGATAGGCATTTGACTTAAATTTACATGGCAGTTTAAGATAGACAATAGTTAAAATTTTCCTTATTCTAAATGAAACTGAATAAGGTTTTTAGCTTGTTAAACAAATTAAATAAATCCTTTAATTAATTCCTTTTAACTTTCCTTTTTCTGATGCATCTGCATTAGATATGTTTGTTGAGTCAGAAAAATGAGAATGGAGAAAATCTAGAGCCATATGGATTGGTGTTCCTATATATTGGTCAAAGCATGAACAGACATTGCTGGTTTCAGAGTTGTGTCTGAAGAGGCTATTAATAATATAACGATGAACCGTTTACAAGAATTTACTTGCCCTTTAAATTGTCTAATTCCCAGGATTCTAAAGTGCATATATGCCAATCTAACCAGTGAATAGATCTCACTCTAAGTATTATCTGATCTCCTGCAGTTTTGAGGGCTTTAGTCAATGAATGAATTTAAGGATTTAATCCTTAGACAAATGTCAAGTTGGGAGTTCTAAAAGATGGGGTTCTGCCTGCCATCATGAGAAGGTGAAAGAAATTAATCTGAGGAACTCACTGTCTAATTGGGAAAAATATTATAAGATACAATATTTTTTGGAAAGAGGGGACATCTTTTCTGTCTGATACAATAACAGATCCAAGTCCTCATTTGCCATTGTCTCGATATTGATCAAGACAGTCTGTTGAGGACTCTCCAACTGTACAAGAATTTTCACCTCCAGCAAGAGAGCAAAGCACCAAGTGCCCTTTTAGCTCATTATGTTTTCTACGCTTTGCACAAAGGGCTGCTCCTGCGCCTTTCCCCCCTTTGTGTATCTAACCGTAAAGGAGATGTCATTCTTCACCAAATTTCTTCTTGAAGTTAGCAACAAGTAATTTCAACAATTTTCTTCCTGCTGCGAGAAAGGCTTCAAATACCATGCAATTTTGAAGGCTATTCACAATGTGGAGCTCATTCTCTACAAAGCTCACATGTGGTTATTTCAATGCAGAAATATTAATTTATGTGAAGAAAATGCAGCTTTCTCTGCAGAAAAAGCTGTTTTCAATAGAATTCAACCATGGGATAATTTTACATAGAAGAAACCCACAATTACAGCATTTTTCCACATAAAATGGCATTTCTGCACAAAAATTAATATTTCTGCATTGAAGTATAATATTCCATGCAGAAAATACAGTTTCCTGTGTAAAAATTTTTGCTATTTACTGTGCAAAACAACCATGTGCAATCTTTGCACACAGTAAGTCCCAAACTGTGTAAAATTCTCATCAATCCAGGATTCTTCATGTCAGGATCCCTCAACATTCAAAGAACATTTTTTTTACTGTTTTTAAATTTTTTTAAAATGTTCCCTAACCCATGCAAGCAAAGCAAGAACAAAAGGTGGGCCTGGTTGTCCAGAAAGTTACAGTCAACCCACCCAGGGCTACTACTTTTTAATTCTGCATGCAAAAATTTGACATTAATCAAACTTTTAAATTTTGTGCAATTGCAGAAATGAACAACAACAAAAAAGTTCCAAACCAATTCTGGTGGCAATAGCAGCAGCAGCTGCATCTGCAGCACCAAAAATTTCACCAAGTGGTAGCAGGGAGATATGTGGGTTTGTTTTCTTTGCAAGGATGAGCCAAATCAGGGTTTCTCACCAATTTGGTTCATATTTTAAAAGACTATCACCTGTGCTGCAACGGGGAAGGAAGCACCTAGATCATGTTTCCTCTCTTTTCGAACGGCCGTTGGTGATGGGACTGTAATACAATTGAGAGCCATTATCAGATTTTTTCCAGTAATGGAATGTCCCACATTTGTGATGGGTGCAGACGTATTGGCAGCGGGACCGCAATGACATCATGTGAAACAACTCATGGGCTGGCAGCAACATGTCCCCATTGCTGGACAGTGATGTCGTATGGAAATGGCCATAGAGTCATAGCATCATTGAATTCACCAGGGCCTTGTGGGCCATCAACTCCAACTTCCTTCTCAATGTAGAATCTTCCACGAAAGCATCCAGAGCAGGTAACTGTCCAGCCTGTTTTTGAAGATGTCCAAAGAAGGAGACCCACCACCTCTCTAGGCAATTGATTCCATTGCCAAATTGCTCTCACCATCAAGAAGTTCCTTCTAACGTTCAATCAAAATCTACCCTCCTATAACTTCAAACCATTAGACCAAGTTTTATCCTCTGGGGCAGCATAAAACAGGCCTGATCCCTCCTCTCTGTCATAGCCCTTGAGGTATTTAAAAAGTGTTGTCATGTCATCCCTCAGTTTTCCTTTCACCAACCTGAACATTCCTAGCTCTTTCTTCTCCATACCTCTTGTTATCCTTGCTGCTTTTCTCTGAGCCTGCTCAAATTTTTCTAAAATGTCATGCCCAGAACTAAATGCAGCACTCCAGCTGGGGCCTAACCAGTGCAGACTATAATGGTAATTACTTCCCTTAACTTGGAAACTAGGTTTCTATGAATGTGGGCTAAAATAGCTTTTGCCTTCTTTGTTGCAGCATCACACTGCTGGCTCATGCTCAACTTATGATTAGCAATGATCCCAAAGTCCTGTTCACACATGGTACTGCTGAGCCATCTATACCCCATCCTGTATCTGTGCATTTTGTTTTTGTGCCCTGAATGTAGACTTTCACACTTGTCTCTATTGAATTTCATTTTATTAATTTCTTCCCAGTTTTCTAATTTAGCCAGATTTTTTAAAATTCTGCTCATATCTTCCAAAATGTTAGCTATCCCTTCCAGTTTTGCCTCACCTGCAAATTTGACAAGGTTTCCCTCCACCCCATCATCTAAGTTATTTTAAATTAACTTGAAAGACACCTCTCAGGCTTCAGCTGATGAACCATTATTAGGACTAGCACTAAGTTTACTTTCTGGTATAGAATGGAGGGTACCAGAAAGTAACAGAAGGGATCCAACAGGCAAAATTACAGAAGAGGAGGGGGAGCAGGAAGTTGTATTTTTAAAATTTAATTTACGTATCTTTCCATGCTTTATGATTTTGAGAGACAGCTTGACAATAACATAAAAGTGAAGCAATTAAAAATGTAATAAAAGTTGAACATACGAAAAACTGTTCTCATCACTTTAAATTAGGGCTGTGCATTTGGTTCAGCCAAAGCCCAAATTCTATAATGAGTCATCCCAATTTGGTTCAGTCCAGAGCTGGTCCTGATCAAATTGCATTTAGGCTGACTTGGTTTCAGTTTTGATCATGCCAGTTTAAAAGTTTTCAGTGCCCCCCAGAGTGCTTCAGAGTAAAAGGCACGCCATCAAAAACCTAGGAAAGCTTCCTCTCATTTCCAGTGTGGTAGATTTTGTGGTAGGGTGTCAAGGCTGGAATGGAGGAAAAGTGACAGATATAGATTCTAATCTAATGCAAGTTCTCATTAGCTTGCTTTGGGTGTAATGTCATGGAAGTTCTATCCTTCCTGTTTCCCACTTTGCCCTGGTACTTTGCTTTGGGTCTTTTTAGGTCTAGGGAGAAAATCAAACAAACAAACAGAACTGTGGGCATGTGTGCAATGATATTTTTGCTGTTTCTTCATTCTTCTATTATGGAGTTGCTTACACAAGCAAATTTGTGACAGAAAACATAGGAGAGAGATGGGTCACCCCCTCTTTGGGCTTACATTTTCTTTAGTTGTTCTGGAGTTGTATGTGTGGATAGGTCTTTGAGATAACAAAGGTTTTGATTACTTTTCTTATGCTTAAATTTATTATTCAACTGTTTTAAGGAAATGATCACTTTCTTTTGATTGGGACTGCAATTGAGTGAGTAAAGCATGTCCGTGCATGTGAGAAGCCACTTTAAAACAAAATCTTCAGTTTTCACTCGTCCACTGTTATTTGTTTGGGTGGGCCCTTAATTATTCTGCATTCGTCTGAGATCTGTTTGTTCCTTCAGAAATGTTGCTAAACCATTTTTAACATCTTGGAATTAATGCAACAGTTAAGAAAGACACAAAGACATAGCCTGTCAGATTGTATTGCCTGAACTGGTCACCGTTTACAAAAACAATATTCTTAATGAAAACAATAGAATTTTAAAGAAAAAAAAACCATGGAAATTTAGACCTCTAATGAAAATCTTTGAAGCTACGTATCTGCAACGTTTTTAAAAAAGTTACTCCCTTCTTCAGACTCTACCATGTGACAGCAGCCAGCCAAACTTTACAGCTATCTAATCAGAGCCTTTAATAGTAGCCAGTAAGCAAAGTTTGTCTTAGTTTGCTAGAAAATTACTGTTCATTGTTTTGCAGTCCAAGTTCTTAGTAAATCCAGAGAGACAGCCCAGTGGCAAAATCTGTACATGAGGCAAAGGTCAAGGGTTCTAGGAACACAGACAAGGGATCCAAATGTAAACTGGGCTGATACCATCAATAGGAACACTTGTCCACAACAGGTTCCTCCAATTCTGGTCTCTATTTATATAGGCTCAGAGTGTCCCACAGCTGTTGGCCTGATTGATGAGTCCTTATTATATAAATGCTCTGATCCAGCTGGGCTCCGTTTTCCACCTACACTGACAGCTGCAAGTATTGTCCCTCTCGTATCTATGGGGCGTGACTGTTGGGAAGGGTCCTGTCTGGGTCCTGGGAGAGGGACATGACACAAGGCCTCCAAGAGTTGTCCAGATCTATGCAGAAAGGTCCATGCAGTGCCTACAGAGCAATCTCTAAAGGGAGAAGGTGTTTTGTTCCCTGTAACTTTAGTGCCTTGTCAAAATATCTACCACATATCTTCTAAAGCTGGCAACACAAAGGAGAGTTTCACCCCCCCACACTCACACTCCTTCCATTCTCTTCTCCCGGAACTGGGTAATCTCCCCCTCATAGCCAAAAAATGCCTGAAAGCATCCAGAGGTGCTTTTATCCCTTTTGCTATACCCAAGGGCCATTTTAGCCTCCTCATCTTCTGTTCAAGAGCCATACTTTTTTTACCCCAAAACTGTAAGAAAAATGTTACTCCATGTTTGTGGGATAAAAAAGCCAATATGGGTGACTTTTTTAAAGGTGAGAAGTGTGCTGAAATGCCCCCACATGATGAAAGATGGCAGTACCACTCCCAAAGATGGAAGGAGGATACATTTTTGGGGCAGACAAATTTTTGGGCTGCCCAATTGGGGTGAGGATAACAGATCGAGCTGAAAAAAATAAAAGGTCTCAAGTGACACATTTAAACTGATGTCTTTCTCACCTTTGTTCCCCACCCATCTGCCATGCACCTCGTACAACAACCATCTTTGTGACTGTCACACATTCCTTTTGCACTGGTTCCAGCCAACAGGGCAGAAATAACATCTTCCTGAGTTCCTTTCAGAGTGTTTTATGTACCTGCAGTATATAATGAACTCATTTGTGGATGTGTATTCTTTCATTACACAGTTACCTTCATTAGCATGTACCTTCCATTAAAGGATATTGTTTAAGCAAGGATTTTCAGTCTTTCCTGTAAGATCACGTTGTGAAAATTATATTTATTATTTCGAGTTCCAGGTAAATTATAGCAGGATTATATCCTAAAAACAATGAATTCATAATGAGGGCCAACAGCATACTTCCAAGAAAAAAAATGATATAAAAGTCTAACTTTAGAAATAAAAATAATAATAAAAACCACCATCTATAAATATTCCATGGCGGTTCCATTAAGAATTACATTAAAAATACTATAAAAAGAGCAACTAAATATTTACCAAAAGACCTCCACCCACATAATATATATTTACATCATAATTAATTTACAACAGAGATAGCATTATATATCACAATCCCAGAGCATGTATTAAGCACTTTGCATATATTATCTTTAAATTCTAAACAGCACAACATGGATTTTTCTCCTGTCAGAGACAAGTGTGGATAAGATGTGTGCGGACACAATATTGGTGCTATGAAGATATTGCAAATGCACCATTCCAGGCAGAATATTGTATCATAGCTACAAATGCATAACATGGAGTTATGCATTTGTGATTGGCGTACATTCTTGTAGTCTCTGTGGGCTACATAGAAACTATGAAAGTCCCCAATCTCCACTTATCGGGTAGGAGTCATTGCAGTCAATAGGAATCCATTCCCCATCACTTAGGAAGCAGTTGACTGCTGTTCTTATTCCCATCATGCAAGCAATCTCTGGTGTGAGGGGGAATTGTGACAAGAGCTCTGTTTCTCCCTATTGCAATGAGGATTGTTCACAGGGGGGAGTGGAAATGGTGGCCAGCTGCTTCCTGAGTGACAAGGGAACAAACCCCTGTTGTTTACAGCAGCTGCTGCCTAGTAAGTGGGGATTGGATTGGAGAAGTTGTTCTAGAATTTGGCGTGTAGCACCACAACTACAGTGCTTAAGGCCATTTCTGCACTGTACCTCCTTCCATTGTCCTCCCATCACAGTCTTGGCAGCACTTTTGCTGGGAAAAGAGTGTGACAGGAACATTCTCCTCTACACCCAGCCAGCTCTCAGTAGAAAGGAGAGCGAGTGACATGGTAGTTCCTTCTACAGCACTGCTTCCTGTGCTGTGCTTCCACCCCTTCCACATGGTCAGGAGTGACAGGAGTGTTGCATGACCACAGTCACTTAATTGATTTATTCTGTTGAGCAAATATCCTGTGATTGCAATGGGTGGGGACAGGTTGGCAGCATGACCGTGTTGACATTGTGCAGAAGCATGACCCACGGATCACTGCCATCACATCCCAAACCCAGGACTGTGACATCATGTGTAAATGGCCTAAATGTATGTAAAGACCATAAAGAGTTGTAACTTCCACTTTAAATTGTCCCCTTAACAATAATAAAAATTATCTGTATTAATGATGAAGTTTATTATTTGCAATATTTTTTATCTGTCCTCCATGTTGCTTATGGCTGTGAACTTGATAGCCCTAAACATTTTAGCTTAAATTCACAGCAATCTCTTAGATTAAGACTGGGGAGTCTGATTAGATCCCAGTTACTCAAAAAGCATTGTGACTACTATACACCTATGCTTTTGTTATCATTCTGGTGATTGCTGGTGAGGCAAATCTTCTCTTTTCTGACTTGCTGTTGAAATATACTTAGGAAGGGTTTCTGGGGGCAGCTGCTGTTTCTCTTGCCTTTTGTAGGCAGGCACACACAGCTACAGTGCACTAGAGCAAAATCTCTTTCTTTTTCTGCTCTACATTTATTGCATTGTTTACTGTAGATACACTGCTACAAGTCAGCACTGAAATTCTGCGTTTCTGCAGCCCTTCACCATTCTCCCAGTGCTGATTCTTCTGAAAATTTCCAGTTAGACATAGGACAAGGAGAAAAAAGGTGCCTGAGAGGATTTTAAAAGACTTTTTAAAAGGAAGTGAATGTGGATTAATGTTTCCCAGACTCTGGTCTGGATCTTCCAGGTGTTTTGGACTTCAGCTCCCAGAGTCATTGATCATTGGCCAAGACAGCTGGGACTTCAGGAAATTGAAGTCTGAAACACCTGGAGGACTAGAGTTTGGGAATCACTAATGTAGATCAACAAAGGGAAAATAGGATCCCCAATATTGTTCTGCTTCTCTGCCTATGCTAATAAACCTCCTAATGGCAAATGGCTGGCTTTGGCCACCTCCTACCCTCTCACTGGGATATCACTTCACAAAGTCATTGTGGATGGAGCTCCACTGCTGATGATATATTCCCTTCCCATTCCCATTGTCACAATGTAGTTTTATTTCTTTACTTGTAATGTTGGGTAGCAAAATGGAGGAGTTGTTTCTTTTTTTTTAATCATGGTACTTCTACTCCTTGAAAAAAAATAAGTTTGTTGTATACCAAGATTTGTGTACCAGATAGATGATGTGATCTCTCAAATTATAGCACCAGAGCACTCTCACAGGAAATTCAAAGTACTTAACCAAACTACAAATCCCACAGTTCCACAAGATGGATGCATGACAATTTTAGTGGCATCTAATTGCTGTAACTGTTTAATGTAGTTATTTACCCTTCGTAGTCAATGCTCAGGATTCAGAATTTACATTGGAACAGGGGGGTAATGCATTAGCACAAAGCAACCAAACCACACATGGAAAATAAAGTTGGCCTGTTAAGAATTATGTTGCCCTTTGCACACTAGAGTTGGGCCTTCCTGAGGAAGGCTGCACAGAATGCAAAACTTGCTTATACTCACATATACATCTTGTCATCAGAACTATTAATTCTCAGCCAGTGTCTGCCATTGTTCTTTTCCAGCTCCAAATCATCTGTTAGAACTTGGGAGTCTAGATGCCATTTTGCTTGCACAATCTTTTATTAGAGATCTAACTAAGTCAGGAAAGTTTGATTAGATGAAAGTCATCGTCCTCGGCGACTGCCTAAATGATACAGCACTCAAAGTATATCTGAAGAACTAGCTCCAGGCAAACAAATAACTGTACGACGTGGATGTTTTCAAGATAATCAGAATAATAGCTTTTCATGTGAACTTACTTCAGGTCCTTTTAGAATGGCAAGTAAAGCAGGAGGAATTTGCTGTAAACAGGTGCCTGTCCTCTAAGAATCAGTAAGTGATAGGAAAAGGATTTGTGTCATTTCAAGAGTGTGTGTGTGGTGGGGAGTGGGGGAGCTGTAGATTTCATCTAGCCTGCACTGTTTGACCTTTTACTTTCCACCTATCTGTCTATCTAGTGCACTTGCAATCTATCAGAGAAAGCTTGGAGTACATTTTAATTCAATCCACTCAATAATGGCTTAGGATATTGAATTAGTGTTGTCTGTTGAGTGCTGGTAGGTGGGACCCTAGCTTGGCTTTTGTGCAGTTTCAAGTAGGTGGATTAGTTTGGGATAAGAAAATAAGAAAAGTCATGCAAAATCAACCTAAGGCCTGTTTAGGACAGCATTCTGTTCACACAGACACCAAATAATTTCCTATATTCTTGCATTCTGATGTAGACATTTATGTACACAATTTCTTATCTGACTGAAGCATATTTGCACATAAACATATCACTGTGCAAGTGGGAAGATTTCCCATGGATATTTTTATGGAGAATTTCAAATCCCATGCAATTTTTTCCCATTCCTAGCCATTGACAGCACAGTAGGATAATTAGTTTCAGAAACTACATGACTCAGAATACCCACATATTAGGGATGTGGGAGGAAGGCAAAGAAAGCAGTTAATGTTCTCTTTATTAACATCTTGTTTGGTTGGCCACTGCTGGCCCTAGAATGGTGCAACAGATAGGCCTTTCATCTGGGATTTTCTCGTGTTAGGTGAATCTCTTCTTCACAGGAGGAAATTTCAATTGTCCCCTAGTGCATACTAAGGCAAAGAAACAAAACCTCAGAGAAACATGCAGCTGTGACTAGTGCTACATTTTTAATTCATAAATGAAAAGACTTGTAAATTTTTGCACAATGCTGTTAATATTTTATGAGGCAAATTAATGGCAAAATATTTTCCAATATTATATGTCAGCAATAAAGACCGCGCAAATCAGACAGCCCTATTCTGCTATTAAATGAGTATTTATCTCTTGATGTTAATTTATCTTTTCACATAACGAAAAGGCAGTTTATATCATACTGCAAGCAAGCAGCTATATAAATGGGTTTTTTTATGTTTTAAGAATAACTACGCAGCATTTTAAAAAAAATATTTTGATTCCTGGATCCCTGAGTAAAGAAGAACAGTCTTTACAAGAACACAAAGATCAACATAGAAAACGTTTCCAAAGAGAATTTATTTGCTTGCTGGGGTGGGGGTGGGGGGACATAGCTCCAATCATAACTTTAGCCTTTAAACTGAAGGATTTTTTCTTCTTCTTTGGAGAACTTTCTCCCTTCTTGAAATATAGGGAGATATAAGAGACAAATCATTCAAGGAAAGCTTCTCCCAAGAGTTGTATGTCTTTCATGTGAGCTCCAAGCTCCTATAATGTAATGTTTTCTCCTTTTAACGACTGTTGTTGTGTGTTGTGTGAGACCCAGCTTCCAATTTCTCCTAGTCCAAGAGGATGGGGAAAAAATATGAAATACTACCCATAATTTGTTCCTCATAGTTTGCTGGTATATTGCTCAAAGTCTTCCTTATAACAATTTCCGGAATCAGAACATGTTCTAGAAAAAGTTGTTCCAAAAAGCTAATATGGAGAAGGCTAGGAAACCACAATTTTCACTCACAATTGCCACTCTGCTTTGACAAAACGTACTAGTAGAGACTTCAAGCCTTATAACGATGGAAGAACTAAGATGTAGAACTGATATAGAACTGAGATGTAGAACTAACGTAGAACATCAGTGAATAATAGCAGTAAATAAAGGATGCTTAATTTTTTAAAAAAATATCATAACCCCCACCCTTCTCTTTTGTAGGGGAAACAACTGGGAAATCTGTCATTAGCTACATCTGGGTGATGGCTACAGCCACCACATAAATGAACTCAGAAAAAAATGAAGCACACTCCCATCCCTAACTACATGAACTTTAACCCTAGGGTCGTTTGAAAGGTAGTTCAACCAGGTTGATATGACAGAACAGGCTCAGAGTCTTCTAGGAGAGCACTGGGCCCTTTCAAACTGAACACTTATGGCTATAGCTTACATGTCCCACTGTAATCTACGGCAACATCCTATGGAATCCTTGGGTTTGTAGTTTGGTGAGGCACTAGAGGCCCTTGAGAGACAACTTTAAATGGTCTTCCTAAACTGCAAATCTCAGGATTCCATAGAATGTTGTTATAGCAGTTAAAAAGAAAAGTAGTTTGAAATGCTCACTCTTCCCTAATAAATTCCCAAATGTACAGTAATTGCATTGTTCACTTCATTAATTAGTCTGTTTTCTCTTACATTGCCCTCCTGATTCTGCCTTAAAGGGAAAAACACCCCATTGACAGACAACTTCTCAGGTTTGCTTCCAAACCTGACCATTCACTTTGATTGACCCAACCTTTTTTAAAAAACAAACAAACAAACAAACAAACAAAGTTGGCACTTGGACAGATTAATCTGACAGATTTTGTTGTTTCACTTGAAGCTATTCCTTGCCCTTTCTGAAAACCCAAACTTTACCCATCAGTATAGCTATGATAAGTCATTGAAAAATACTGCCTCATTTTAACCACTTTGGGGGCCTAGTAAAAAGCTGGTGAGAACTGCAACAAGATGTTAGCCATGTTCAGTATGTGCAGCCAGACCTCAGTGGGAGAACACATTCCTTGAATATAAATGAGCCCAGATTCATTCTTACAGGTAGAAAGGCTAAGAATAATCTTTGCCTAAGATTCGGGTCTCCTACCAACCTAAAGAACCAGGACTGTAGCTGAACAGCAATGAGAATCACCACCACATGTGATCATCGTATGTGACAATCTGCTTATGGACTGTAACACTGAATACCATATACTGGGGAGAAACAGCAGGGTATTTTCATCACAAACATACACTGGTAGTGAGTCTTTAGAAGTTCCAGACTAACTGGTGTTGAAATAAGAATGCGGGTCTTTATTCAGTTTGTAATCCAGACCACAGGCCCTTTCCTTAACTTTTCTCAGTGCTGGGGTGCAAGGATCACACGAGTAGCCTCTTGCGAGAGGCTCTCGCATCCCCACTGCTTTGGCTCTGCAGCTGTTGCCTGCTGACTGGCTGGCAGGCAGTGTGAGGGCTCTGCCTCTTCCTTCCGCAGCACAGCCGGGCATTTTCCCAGGCTGCACTGGGGGAGGAAGCACAAGCAAGACACCTCCAGAGGCTCCACACACCCTGGAGCGATGCGTGATCATGCACCATTTTGGGCTACAAGCCTAAAATGAAATAGTGCACGGCCAGTGCCTGCCCACCTGGTGCCTGCCTGAAATGCTCCTCGCAATTGTGCAATGCTCCGGAGGCCCTTTTGCATGGCAAATACCATGTGAAAAGGGCCAGAGACTGCTAGAGTACACTTCCCAAAAGGCTTCACAAGTTTCTTCTTCCTCTGGCTGGAATTACAAAGATGTGGGAACGGTCATTCATGTACCTTATAATATAACTCTAGAGCTGTGTTTGTTTACTTGGAGTAACATGTTTTTCAGGCCACCCCAAAAGCTGTTCTTGCATATACTTGACTATTTACATTGTGTATTGGCCAGTTGAGAATTGAGTATTTGTTGGTTGCAAATTGGGTATTTGAACTGGGTATTTGCTGTGAAGGGTATCATTCTCTTATTCTTTTGTGGGATGAGAGTTGAATTTACAGATTTTTTTTATTAAAAGAAAACACTGCTAGAATATGTCATGGCACAATGTGAGAATCATCCTCGAACATAGCATTCCTAGCGCTTACTTTGTCAGTAGACATATATCCTGTTCTTTTATTTGATTTTCAAAAAGTTTATCAGCAGGTGAATGGGAGTTCGGAGACAAAGAAAGGCAATATTGTTTGCATATGTTGTGGGAGGAACACAGAGAATAAGAGTCTGTCCCAATGAAAAGAGTAACCTCTTTATGCATGTGAACAAAGGAAAGCATTTACTTGCAAAGTTCTTACAGATGTATTATTAAAACTGAAGAGAGAATGTACAAGAACAAACCCACAGGCATCAGACTTCTTTTTCTCTCTTGATGTTATTTCTCATTCTCCATCTACAAGTACTCTTGTCTTCTTTTTTGTATTGACTGGCATGAATTTCATGAAATATCTAGGTGAAAATATGCATTTCATACTCAAAGTTTATTCTCTAATTCTGTGTGTTTTTGCAGCATTTGGCATTAACTCAATTAAGTCACCAAGTTATTATCTTATTATATATTTTTTTATGGTTACACCAAACTTTCTTGTGGTTCCTGTTATTAGCTATCAATCAGTTTTGACTTATGGCCATGTTCTGGCCATTTCCACACTACACTGTTATAGTGCTGTTATTCTACTTTCAGTATCATATGGAATCTTGGGGTTTGCAGTTTAGGAAGGGGCATTTAGAATTCTCAGCCAGAGAGCTCTTTGGCCTCAGTAAATTACAAACCCGAGAATCCCACAGGATGCTGAAAGTGGAACAATTGCACTGTAACAGTGTGGTGTGGAAAGGCCCAAAATCAGAATCATCCATTCCATTGTGTTTCTGATTTCTAGGTATAGTCACAAAAACTGAAGAGTGAACAAAACTCACAGGTAGGAAGTAAACTCATCTGAAATGTGGTTCTGAAGGAGAATTCTATAGATGTCATGAACTGCTGAAAAGACAAATATATACAGCAGACCAGGCCTGAAATACTTCCTAGAAGCCAAAATGGCTAAACTAGGGCCCTTTCCGCACAAGGCTGATATATCGCAGTAGTGTTGTATTGTCACTTTTACATCTGCACATTAAACCGGTTTGATGTCATTCTGTCCTCCGTGGTTCCGCATGAGTTGAGGTCTTAGCGTGGTTAACATCAATGTTAAACCAATGTATTGTAAAAACAAAAACAAAAACTCTGATGTAAACCACCCAAACCATTTCTGCTGCATTTTTTCCTGCATGTGCAGAAGTGTTACATTGATTCACATCACTTGCGCTAAAACGTAGCACAGTTTCTACAACATTTTTTTAATTGACCAATCAGCAGTGGCAGGGTGGAGCGAGGGAAGGGAATAGGAGTTCCAGAAGAATCGACGATGTGGAAGCTACAAACGATTTTCTCTGCTTTACTTCAATAGAAACTGGAGGGCTTGCAGATAGGAATTGGAGTAAGTAGGAGTACAAAACACCACTCATGACACACAGTGAAACACTTCTCCACTCTAGTGCGGAAATGGCTTAAGACTAATTGTCAGACACATCACGAAATGTAATTTCACTGAAAAAGACAATGCTTAGTAAAGTGGAAAGCAATATAAAAAAAGCAATATTACAGGTTGGTTGATTCAGTTAAAGTGGCCATGGCCCTGAGTTTGCAACATCTGAGCAGGGCTGATGATGCCCATGATTGTAGAGATCTCTTATTCACAGGCTATTTCCACCCTACACTGTTATAGTACTATTCTTCTGTGTTCAACATCCTGTGGAATTCTGGGGTCTGTAGTTTACTGAGGCCAAAGAGTTCTCTGGCTGAGAATTATAAAAGCCCCTCCCTAAACTGCAAACCCCAGGATTCCATAGGATGTTGAACAGTGTAGTGCAGAAATGGTCTTAAATGCAGCCAAGATTCCTTTATCATCACAGGCAGAACAGAATAAATCTAAACAGTTTTTGAAAAATCTGTGTCCCTTACCCAATCTTACCAGGAAGTGTATTTGACTAATACCTATAGCAAGACAAAAATATTGAGCTTTGATTTCTGGTGTGCTAAAAGAGCAATAGATACTAAGTTTGAAATCAGTAAAGACAGCACATGTAATGAAAGTCAAGATGTCATGGAAGAACTCTGCTTGGGCAATTTAATTTAAGTGCAGAAAATGTTGTGTCCTGCGCATAATATGGTATTTTTTGCAGAAGAAAAAGTGTGGCTTTTCTACGGAGTAAGACTCCAACTACTATATTTTCTGTATTTTCCTATGGGAAAGACAAATTTTGCACAGAAAGTCTTGAACTGTAAATAGTCTTCAGTTTTCAAGGAAGAAAACTGTTAAGATTAATCATTGCTTCCTTCAAAAATCAGATTAGAAAACAATAATCTCCCTACAATATATACTAAGTTTGAAATGAGTAGGGCCAGCACAGGTTATTATAACAGCAAAAAAGTTAGAGTGGGATCAAACCATTGGAACAGTTGTGTATATATAGTCTATAACAGCCAATGAGAATGAATTACTTTTTCAAAGTAACTTTCCAACCTCCAGCCATTTGTCACACTGTTTTGCTCATTTTTGCCACTGGCAGTTTCACTAGTGGAACAATGCCAGTTTTTAAACTTTCCCGAGTAGCATGAAATTTGTGTGCAACAATTTATTTGAATTCCCCCTTGCCAATAACAACAACCCAAAATCTCTTGCCACCATAGGTTGCTATTCATAAACAATTTGCTCTAGAGCAGTCCTGGGAAAATCTAGCTATTTCTTTTATTTTTAATGTATGCTATATTTTACAACTTCATAAACAATCAAAGAAGTAAACAGAGTTTTTTTCTGAAAGGATAAAACATTAGAAGTTCAGCTGTTTCAATGGAAAATTGTTAAGGCTGTGCTAATAAAAGTCCTTTGTCTTCTGTAACTCACTCTATCTTCTAAGTTTTGCTTGTTCATTAAGTTTATTCTCCTTTTTTTTTTAATCACATGAACTTGCGCTAGCAGGATAGATCTGAAAAACTGTTCCTTTTTCCATTACTGACATTCCCTCCAAGGATTCCATCTAAAACTCAATTAATGAACTCATGTATAATTAGTGATGATCTCCATGCAGTCTGATCTCTCAACCATACTCCATGTCCACGCACTCAAGTAAAAAAAGAAAAATATATGTTTCCCATGGGCAAGATATAACTTCATAAAATTCTTTATAAAATATTATAAAAGTTTTTTTTATTATTTCTACGAAAGGCAGTGTAGTTCAAAAGGGAAAAAAAGTTTAATTGCCTACAAGTTATAATTTTGAATATGTTTGCCATATTATGATTCACCTCACAAAATGCTAAGCTCTTGCCAAGATAAGCTTTTGATACGTTGTGTAATTTTGAAATGTCATTTTGCCAAGGAAATTTACAATTCCTCTCAAATTGGCTCCTCTTTCCTTTCAGTGATAAATGCTCTGAAGGCTTCTTGAACAATGAAACAACAAAGGGAGTATTTGAGTACCATTATATCACATTTAATTCATACAAAGAAACATCAAAGAGTTCCACTTTCCTGCATTCTTTTTCTCCACAATTTTGTTTTAACAGAACACCTCTATCAGAAGACCAATACATTGTGAACAAATGACACACTAGATCTCCTGTCAAGACGTTCCAGGACACAAAAAATACATCCAAAGTAAGGAAATGACTTGATGAGTTGGAGACATATGATGTGCCTGGGACAGCTGTGTATTCCTTCCATCTTGTCTTCTGCTACTTCAGCTATTACGTTCGGCTGCCCTTAAAGCTGCCAGTGTCAGAAAGAAGTTACTAACATTCCCTTCAATGGCCAATTCAAAAGTCTGTCTTTCATCTTCATCCTGCACAGAGTGAAAATTCACACTGTAAGACAGATCTCCCAAGGTAGTGAAACTATCAGGTGTTCACTCTAGGGGATGTTTAAGGAAAGTTTTCACAGCAATAAGGGCTGACTAGATACAGTCAGTTTGAGTTAGTGTGCACATCAGCACATATTTATTCTTTGGATTGGATACTTATAAGAATTTTATAGTGCAGTCCTTGATTCATACAATATACTCACAGGATACACATCTTAAGTATTTTATATTTATATAGCATAAGATGTGTATTCTGTGAGAAAATATTTCAAAATATGTATCTAAATAGAAATGTTCATTCAGTGTTACCAGGCTGTACACCCCTGCACTTTGATATGGTTTAATTGGTGAAATATAATATGTCAGTTGACTTTGATGTAAAATGCGCCCTGCTATAGCTGTATGGCCGAGGTGGACAAGAAGAAATGACTGGCAGAACACATGCACTGCAAATTAAGTCAGAACCCCCCTCTAGGCATAGTCAGGTCATACTGAGGAAATTGCCAGGTAACTCCAGAGAAAACAGGCTTGCAGCTAGCCTTAAATTCTCTGCCTTATTGTGACAATAGCAACTGGGAGATTCCCACTAAACCACTGATTGTCTGACCTCCTTTTCCTCTGACCAAGCAACCTTTCCTTTAACTTAAAACCTGTATGACAAGCAGCGAGCTACCAGGCAACCATTAATGCTTTGTCATCTAACGTTAAAACCATTAGCCCATTCCAGACCTCATTGTCCACTCTGTGAACTCCATTGTTTGCTTCGCAGGAGAGCCATTCACACATAGGCAGGAACTGTGTAAATCAATTGCTGGTTGCCGCTTTGCTACTCCATTTTCTGATTGTGTACTGTCCTTAGACATAAGTCTAAGCTGCATTGCTGCTTCTTCACTACTCTTCTGGGTTGGTAAATATTGCCCACTTCACCCTTAATATCGCTATCTAAAAGCTTTCCTCCTTTTTCCTTCAGATAGCCTTATGTGATTGCATGATTGTTTGAGATTTTTTGTGTATATGATTAATTCTCCCAATAAAACACAATTTAGTTTACTTTTGGATCTCTAGCTGGTTCATCCCTGCAGAAGTACTCATAAACACTGGTGTCAAACATTTCATTAGGTTACCCCCCTCTCGCAGGCATCCTTATTTGAGCTAATCATTCCCCATCTTTGCACAGAGATACAGCCATGATAGGTCGACCCCTGAGTCACCCACACTTTGAGGTAACATCATTTTTTAAAAAAAGTCCAGATTAATGGGAAAACCGAATAGAACAAACATAAATAAACGAAGACATGTACAACTGACAGAGAACAGACACAGGTTCCTCCATCCATCCATCCACCCACCCACCCACCCACCCATCCTCCATCCATCCATCCATCCATCCATCCAAAGGAGTTTCTTCCTTATGTCCATTCTTAATCCTTGATAGATTGAATGTGCTCATTTACATATTCATTCATTTATTACTAAAGATACACATTTTATACTTTATATAAAAGTTATATACTATGTTTCCTATTAAACATAGTGCTGGAAGCAGCTCACAATAACAACAAAAATAATAATTATAATCAACACTTAAAAGCAAATAAATTTAAAATCAATTAAGAATATAGAATTTGGACATGCTTCCATGTCACAAAGTCCAGCTGTGGGGAGAGGACACTTTTGCTGGCCTCTAAGAATAGAGACCAGGGTGGGAGGAGGATTAATAGTTTCATCCTGACAAGTTGCACCAGATGCTGAGTTGGCTGGGCAGAATGTAGAGTTTATAATCTGCTGGGCAGCTCTTTACAATCCCTCTCTTCAGTGCTGGTTGGCTCACCACCCTACAGGCAGTGAAGGCTATTTCTGGTTACATTTCTGGGACAGAGAGGAATTTTCTCCTGCCATTCCAGGAGTTAGTTTTTGTTTGTTTGCTTGCTTGTTTCACCTGCATTGTTGTGTATGGATATCGTACAACTGGCTTTGGGCATGGCAGTTAAATAAGAAGTCACTAGCAGGTAGATGGTGGTGGGGAAATCTGAAGGAGTGGTAATGGTGAACTCCCCTAGAAGCCAATTTGGTAAAAGGTGTCCTGTTTAGAAAGTCAGCCAATGTTCACAGTCCTTAAACAGAGTCTATATTAGCAACCTCAGGAAGGGTCCTGTCTCTGTCTGTACCTGGGACATGGAACTGGTGCATGACAAAGGGGACATCTCCAAACTTGTTCCTGTGAGTTGTGGGAAAGGAGACAACCCTTGGGACCAGCCTTCAGCACATTTTCCCTTTATGCCACAGGGCATTTGAAGAAGTTGCCCTTGTAAGGTCTTCTGTATTGATAGCTTGCTGGATAATACTCCCATTAAAACTGTGGCAAGGAGAGTCAGTGTGTTACAGTGATTTGAGCACTGAACTATGTCCATTTCTAGAGTGCACTGTTATAGTGCTATTATTCCGCTTTTAATATCCTTTGGAATTTACGGATTTGTAGTTTACTGAGGTAAAAGAACTCTCTGGCTGAGAATTCTAAATGCTCCTCCCTAAACTGCAACTCCCAGGTTTCCATAGGATGTTGAAAGTGGAATCATAGCACTATAATAGTGTAGGGCAGAAATGCCCTATGATTCTGGAAAGCAAGGTTCACATCCTCCTGCAGTTATGGAAACCCATTTAGTGACCTTTAGGCAAGTCACACATTCCCTCAGCATCAAAAGGAGGCAAAGACAAACAAATCTTGCTAAGAAAACCCCATCATAGGTTTTCCGTAGGGTCTTCATAAATATGAAATGAGTTGAAGGCACACATCACCAACAACAAACTATGGCAATCCACCAATCGATGTCAGGATTACTCCTTCCATATGCATAAACCCGTAGGTGGTTGAATGCACATACCAGCTGTGGAGAAATGTTCTAATTGTTTGGAATTAAAAGCAATTTAGAGTTGATATATTTAAACAGTGTAAAAGATATAATACAAATGGATAGTGCTTTTGTTTGTTTGTTTGTTTCTTAATAAATGATGAGTTAATAATATGTGTTGCTTCAAAGCCAGAAGTAAATGCAATTTCAGTTAGCAATTACATGCAGATAACAGAGTAATGGCCAGAGTAGATTGTTGTGTTGATCACAATTAAACTGTGTAACTATTTTCAGTTTTTTCCCCATCTGTCCTTCTTGAAAGTGATAATTGCACCCTTGTTATTCTGCATGTGCATTTTGATGTCAGATTTCTTTACTTATGATAAGCCATTTAAGCTAAATTTTTATGCCATTTAGGTTCAACAAAATAATGCTGACAAGCTCAAGTGAAAACAAACTTTTTAAAAAAAAAATATTGAATTATCTTCCATGTTTTAAGCTATTTGTTAGAATATAAAAAGCATTGAGCTATTTTTAAATTTTCCCCTGAACTTTAGTTTTAGATGTGTGTATATGGGGAGGGGAGAGATCCAAGCACAAAAAAGACATTGTAAAAAGACAAATGTTGTGAAAAAGACAAACATCAATAAATATTACACTAAATTGCTAAATGGATGGATATATTTACCTGTGCTTTCAGGTCATATCTAAATAAATTATGGGCCATAAGTGTGAAGTGTTCCTGAGTCCACGAAAAGGCATAGTAAAGATATTGATTAGATTTCACCTTTAACTACAAAAAATATCAGTGAAATGTATCCTGGCTTGAAAACCTGCACAGTTCTGACACTTGCAATGTTGTTGTTGTTGTTGTTGTTGTTGTTGTTGTTGTTGTTGTTGTGTGCCTTCAAATCATTTCTGACTTATGGTGACCCTAAGGCAAATCTGTCACAGGGTTTTCTGGGGCTTAGGGTGTGTGATGTGCCCAAAGTCACCCAGTGGGTTTCCATGGTCAAGAAGGGAACTGAACCCTGGTCTCCAGGATCATAGTCTAAAGTTGAAATCACTACACCATGCAGGCTTTCTGCAACATATTTAGGTGAAGAAAAATGCACACAAAATGATGTAAACATTTGAAAAATCAATATGGCTAAAAAGCATAAATATTTATGCATGCATGCATAATTTAGTCAGTGAGGTCAATGGATAAAAATGCATCATTAAAAGAGATAAGTGCCAACATACAAATATAAAAATATGAATACAAGTACAAAATACCTTGTTGGGGGAGGGGGAGTCTATAGCTTAAGCTGGAATTGAGGTTGAACAAGAATGCCAAATAAAAGAAGGCCAGACTGGAACCCTGGTCTCCAGAATTGTAGTCCAATGCTTAAACCTCTACATCATGCTGGTTTGCACAGTGGGAATTATGGCTGCATTAATATGTATAGAGATTCTAATGCCTATGTAACATTAGTGGATGAAATGAGTACATGAACAGAATTTCATTTTTTACCCTAGTTTGCAAGCAAAATCATGTTTGGTCTTGTGATCCCTAGGGATGCTCCTACTTCTGTAACTGCTTGTGCAACCAGTTCTCAATTCCACCCAAATACGTCAGAAAAGCCCCAATGAACACAGTTGTGTGTTGACTTTCTTCTGACTCAGAAGACTTCAGGAGTTCTTGGTAAACATACATAGGACTGTACTATTAGTTGCATTTCACTGCAGGGCACTATATGTTGTGGCAATTATGCCTTTGAAAAAGGCGAAAGCTTCTCCATTCTGCAATGCAGTGATTTGTGAAAATATCCCAGTTTAATATGTTACTGATATAACTAGTGAAATGAAATGTTTCTATCATTTGGGTAAAGAGAGAAATAAAAGTTAGATGGACAAACAGTTCTGCACATTAGTTATTATGTGAAAGCTACCGTGTGAGTAACTGGATTTGTGATGCAGTCCTGCTTGGTTTGTGTCATCAACCGAAGGATTATGTTCAGTTTGAAAACAGGAAGCCTCTTTCATACTTGACTGGGAGTGAGTCTCTTTTGGTCTCTCTGTCTGCTACCCCAATTCCAGCCCCTAACCTTCATTTTCCTGTTCAGTAGTATTCTATAACCTCTTGACTAAGGTTTCACATCCTGCTCCTTTAAAATGACCATAGGCATGGCATATACCCAAAAAGGAAAAAACATAAGGAGAAGAGGAGAAGAAAATTCTAAGAGGAGATGAAAAATGGAAAGAGATACAGACAGTCATTTCTTGGGTATGTTTTTCCCCCTTTTTATTTCATGCACTGTTCTGTTCATGAGATATAAAACAGAATCAAGACTAGCTTAAGACACACTCTATGTGGACTGGAATCCTATTCATCTTGATTTTTCCCTCCCTTTTGTCTCACATTTCTAAAAGAATTGTATTTTTAAGAACAAACATACTCTTAGAAATGGTTCATGAAAGTTCACTTCCCCACAGACACGTTTTCTTTACCCATGTCTTGTAGCATTTTTTCCTCTTCACAAGAACTCTTCAGGCACAGCCGAGAGGCAGTTTCTGTGTGGCTGCAAAGAGGGTGGAGTACTTCAAGCTCATGTAGAATTGGGTTCTTCTTCCCGGTTTCTGTTTTGTCTTCACAAGTGAGCCTCACAAAAGTAGAGCAGGCTTTTGTTCCAGAACGTAGCAGAAAATGGAAAACACATTTGGCATTGGTAGGCTTGACAGCTACCGAGAAAACAGAACTGACAATCTGCATCTAATCAAAACTATTGGAAATTTTGTCTGCACAACTATCCGTTCATTATTGTCATTATCATGGAAGATCTCTCTCCTCATGATAGGTATTTAACTGCCCATAACGTCCTCATACTGTGAATTGCCAGAAATACAACCCTACTGATGCCAAGATCCATAAATGTTATGGTACATGAGCTGGTCTGTTATTAGATTTCATTATTACTCAGCGTGTGATGGCTCTAGCTGTCAAAACTGTTGCTGAATTGTATGCCTAATGTAAAATAATGTGTTTTGTCCACCCTCATATTAAATTATCACCTTTCTTCCCATATATTTCCATGTAGTAAAATCATATTCATGTTCATTCAGAGATAAGTACTGTGGTTTAGTGGGGTGTACTTGGGGAACTAGTACATGGCTGCAGCATAAGCAAAACTTCAGCTATCACAGAGCTGTAAAAAGGTTATTAGCACAAACCCCAGTGGTTTTTGTGCAATGAAATTTTCACAAAAAGGCCTGCAAGACGAAAAATCAGTGAAAAATGAGCACCCCCCCCCATCCCCTATTCTCACTAAGCTGGGATACATGTTTGATTATTATTTTTTTAATTCTCTCATGCAAGAATGAAATAAGTGAAGATATATATTCCTGATGTGAGGAGGGAAGATCCCTTCAATTCAAATGGAAGAACGTCTTTTCACATGAAGCTTTTCTGCTAGCAGATGGCATATCCTGGATCCAAACAATTTTCTCTCAGAATATGTTGATGCTATTTTTTTTCAGATTTCTGACATTTGGGAAATGTAGAAGCCAGGAGAAAATTAAGTATCTATCCACAGTTTGGTCTGAGATATGTAGCTAAGGTCAAATCATAGCAAAATTTACAAAGATCTAATTTCTCAAGTGCTCCTACTAAAAACTGCAATTTTCTTTCCACTCATATTTATTGGTCATTGTTTTTAAGGAGGATTTTCCTTTAGCATAATGAACACATCTTTCTATCATTAACAACAAATGCATTGTTAGCTAGAGTTGCCATTAGATTTCACCTTAAGTGAAATGCTGAGGCAAAGAAAATTTTGGACAAAGCATCTGAGAAATTCTGAGGTAAGCTAAAAGAGCTTTAGGGTATTGGGCAAATATTCTTGGGGCACTTTCAAACACTTCCAAGAGTTGGGTTAAAAATTTTAGAGGCAAGCAGAATTTGGATTTTTCCTCCTCAACATCATAACTTCAAAACTGAATGCAATAAGTTACTTAAAGTATAACACAGAGTTTCAGGCAACTAACACTGTGCATGGACTTTTGAGAGAAAATGGCTCATTGATATTTTTCCCCTTAGTTTTTTTTTTATATTTTATTTTAGTTCATGTTTTTGCTCAAATGCTTTGAAAGGTTTTTTTTTTTTAATCTAGAGGCCTTTTCACACTAAACACTTTTAGCATGATGATTCCATTTTAACCAGGATGGTTGTGTCCTATGGAGTCCTGCGATTTGCAGGATAGTGAGGCCCGAATGCTTTCTAGTTCAGAATTATAAATGTTATTGTTGTTGTGTACCTTGGAATCATTTCCAACTAACATCAACCCTAAGGTGAACCTATCACAGGGTTTTCTGAGCTGAGAGTATGTGATCTGCCCAAGGTCATCTGGTAGGTTTCCATGGCTGAGCAGAAAATTGAACTCTGGTTTCCACAGTCATAGTCCAATGCTCAAATCACCACACCATGCTGGCTCCTCTCTAAACTGCAAATCCAGGATTCCATAGGATCTTATGTCAGTGAAATCACAAAGCTATAACTGTATAGTTTGAAAGGGACAAGGTTATATCACAGAATTTGAGAAAAGACCACAACAGCTGTATTGTGGTGCTTGCTCTCCACCGCACCATACATCTTCAACTCTTTCTTTGTTCTACTTAAAATCCTTTAATTCAAAGCACTGTGTTTCCCTTGCATATCTTTTTCACATGGGAAAGCATTACTGTGATTCCTGTTGAAGCCACCATCAATTTGTTTGATAATAAACTACCATCAGAACGACTTCATCTGAGGTCAACTCAGCTTGATTTACTGAAACTGGGCACGTTTCTTGCTAGTACTCTTTTGATTCTTTCTTAAGCAGTTGAATGATTGTGACATTGAGACCTTGTTCAGTATTTTTATCCAACACAGAGAAGTTGCTGGGTGGTTTTTCTTCTGTCTTCCATAAGCTCTTCATCTGATCCTTTATTGCAGTGGTTCTCAACCTGTGGGTCCCCAGATGCTTGTGGACTTCAGCTCCCAGAAGCCCTGAGCATTGACTGTAGTGGCTGGGGCTTCTGGGAGCTGAAGTCCACAAACATCTGGGGACCCACAGGTTGAGAACCACTGCTTTATTGAGAATATTTGCCTTTTGTTAGTCTCTGAACCAGCAGTTTACCAGTTTACCTTCTGCAGTGGCATTGTCTGGACTGATCTACATCTCTTGTACCTTTTTAAAATATTATCCACCAGCATAGAGTTCACTGCTGCTCTGGCCAACTCTGTTAAAATTCTTGCAAGTACTGAAGTCTCCATTGTCATTATCTATATTCCACAGTGAATTAGCTGCATATTGCTCCCTTAAAGGCTACAGATATTTTTCCAAGCCCTTATCTTACAAAAGGAGAAATGTAGGCCCTGTCCACATCATACGCCCATAGTGATTCTTCCGTTACAATCCCAGCATTGCCATTTATGCAATGATAGCAGGTTAGAAATGCTCTCTTCTGCACCCTTCTGCCTTAAGCGGATGAGTAGTGGTATTTCCACCTGTGTTCCTTCCTCACTACAGCACCCTTGGCCACTCTGTTTCCCCTGCTTTTACTCCACCTCACCACCCATGATTTATCAAGGGTTTTTTTTTTTGAAGATGTACTAGTGCAGCAATGTTGTAATCACGTGATATGCCAGTACGCTATTGCATTTGTGCCCTATAACAAACACTTAAAATGTATTTTAAAAATTAAAAAAAATAACTCAAAGGAGAAATATAAAATAAACAGGGAGATGTGGTAGATTCCAAACTTGCCACACCATAGAAGTCACTGAGGGAGGTACAAGCTGGGTATGCCCACACCCCATCCATTCTTGGATCTGTGACAACAGAAAGCACTATCAAATGCTATTGTGGTACTGCACTGAAACAACTGACAAGATTGAAGCACTAAAAGAGGCTCTTAATGGATTTTTTTTTTTTTTTTTGGAAATGGTATAAGGTGGCTTTACAATGCTTGGGGATGGGATAGGAGCTGGGTAGCAATGACGTCATATGGCAGCATGACTCCTGGACTGGAAACAACCAGCTGCTGTTGCAGGATAGCAATGTTGTATGGAAATGGTCTAAGCTGTAACCTTTGCTGCAAGTTTGCATTTAGTCCTGTCAGGGAACTAAATATAGTGCTATAAATAAACTGTTAGTTGCCAACTCCATTGTAGAACATGAATCCAGTTGAAATAAGGACAAGCAAATCTACTTATTTCTGGTCTATATCACTTTCAAATTTTATTTTTACCCTTAATTTTGTTTAGCTCTAATTCCATATTACTTGTTTTGTTTTTTAAATCTTGTATTAATATGCATTTAAGGTGACATGACATGACATGAAATGCATGGTTAATTTCATGACACCAAGGCAAATATTGATATCAAAATTCATCAGAACAAAATAAAGAAATTGAGTGACTATGTTCAACAGGGCTTAGAGGAGGGAAGACAATGTCACAGAAAATTACTGGCAGCGGAGTATTTCAGTAGAAGAGAAACTGCTTAATCTGATTGATATTCTTTTATTTCCTTCTCTCTTGGATCTCAGTGTCACATTTGGTTGTTTCAAGAGTTCCTCACTCTTGTTCATTAGACTGCCTGACATGTGCTCATCTTGTCCCAAAGAATGATGTTTGTTTACTACTTTGGATGTGGGTTTTGTTTCTGACTCTTTTATTCCTGTGTAATGTAAATCCTTAATTGCCCCATTCTCATACTCAAGAGGCAAAAACCTCAGGATCTTTCCTCTTGACCCTGAGATGATGAGAATTTTGCATCTATGAGATCAACTTTAGCACAAATTTAAGGACTATTTTTCCCCCACAAACTGGGATAGTTGGTGCCTTTCTGCATGGACTTTTTAGAAAATAAATGCACAGGATGGATTGCATGAGTTTTTCTGATGAATCAGCTCTTCTTTTTCGCTCAGTAGTGCTTAGTTTAGTGTGTGTCTGTTTAGCTTTACAAAGAGAAAAGTCACCAGTTTCAAGTGAAAATAGAAAAGACTCATCTGGTTCTCACACTGGAAGTGAGAAATCTCATGAAAGTTAATAAATCTTGACAGGTTGTCTTGATGGACTGAGTCAATTTCTTCACCTCCCTGCCCCCAAGACATCCCACATTTTCAATGCCGTAAAGAGACTATTGTGACCATAACGAGCAATATTTACATGTCTGGGTTCATCTTAGTTATGTCCACGGCCTGAGAAAATCTAAAAGCTTTCCAGCTTCCTGATGTTAAGGGCTTTATTCACCTCTCCCTTAACCCATCTCTTCCCCAGTTTGTGAATCTGAATTGGAATGTATCTTGCCTCACTTCTGCTTCAATGTTGTAAGCAGAAATCAGGACACACAAAACTAAGTTGAGGTGAAACTCAGTATTTACACAGATAAAAGAACTTTTCTATGAGTAAATGGGGGACAACTCTTCTACCAGCAAAAAGTTATTTGCATTTCTACTTCTATTATGAAAAATGGTACACATATGATACAGTCTACCACTTATAGTAGGTTTCCAAATAAATTTAATTGTATTTGATTGCTTCCTTATGTGATATATTAGCAAGCCAGTGAAAAAATGGAAAAACATCTGCACTATGCTTTTGGATTTCAGAATTTAACTCCTGGATTTCTGAAAGTCAAATGCCAGCAGTTCACAAACCATACTCCTTCCTCAGCACTTCTGACTTAATAAATATTGTTATGTTGTCTTCTTCTTGCCACCCTTGATGGGCTGTGAGCTGAGGAGAAGTAAGGTTGCATTAGTTAGGAAGCTATCTAGCAGGATGTACAAGAATAGTATTGTTTCAGTATTGGCTAGCCTCTAACTGAGCAACGTAATATGTAATGTTGCTTCCCTATCATTTCCTGGCTTATAATTAAGCCCTCAATTTTGACTATGATTCCTCCTCACAAATAGGACTCAGGGACATCTGACATGTTGGCAGATAGAGACTGAGCCTCCAATCTAGGACTCTATTTGGATATGATGCCATATCTGTTCCTGTGATTCTGGTGGGTTTGGAGGTGGGACCACTACTATTCTTCCAAGTGCACTTCAGTTCTTCCTAGTCAAAGTCCTTCTTGAGTGAGTCATTCATCAAATGGTGCTCCTGGAAGGGCAGTCAATATCTTCCAACATCCAATGACACAAAGTCTGGGGATAGGAGTTTCTTCATCCTCCAAGGTCCCATCTGCTTCCAAACCTGTGTCTACCAGAAAAGTGATGGAGTATGATAATCATGGTTACTAAAACTCTAAAGATTACTGTTGTTGTTATGGCTAGGAATTCAAGTTGCCTCAAGTATGCATTTATATTTATTGGATGTGTAATACATTCCAGAATCTTTGTGGCTTTGACAAGCTCTAGGGTAGCTTCCATTATGGCAAATCTTCAAGCAAACAGCCTTGGGCAGACTTAATCTCTGAAGGCACCAGATGTTGCTAGGAGCCTGAAATCACAAACATACATCAGAGCCAAACTGAAGGATAAGGGTTGGTGATGAAAACTTTTTCTTTGATGCCTTGGAAATCAAGAGATGTTAACTTGAATTACGGATCTGGAACATCTCTGGCTTATAATTAATGGACAAATGTTGTGGTCTTTGATTATGTCTGTAGTGTCAGTCACTAAGTGTTCAGGGTATTGTGGTGAGTCTGATAGCTCAGGATGTGTCTATGAATTAGTCACCCTAAGTTTCTATTGAAAAAGGTTTGGAAAGATGGGACTGAAGACACCAAGGGGACCTGATGGTAGAGTCTCAAGACCATGTATGAAGCAGCTTGCATTCTATCTCTCTGTGGTAGCCCCCAGAACATGGCATTTGTACTTAGTATATAATTCATCATCTTGAGCATCAAATATTTAGCTATGGTGTGACAAGTTGGGTATGGTGTTAGAATGCACAACCTTAGACAGACTGCTGTTGTTAAGGGTCTCTCCAACTGTTCAAGAGCCTTACCTCAATACAGAATTGTTTTCCCTAAATAATTATAGATTCCTGATGCTAGACAGTAGGAAGATAAAAAACATTCACAAATTTTCTCAGCCTTATCCAGTCTTGAAAAGATTGTTGACCACTGTGAGGTATTTTCACTCTTCTGCAGCAATAAGCAAGCTGGCGGTGGTCAACAAGATTTTCAGTGGGGTGTCTTAACAGCCATATCAAGGCTGAGAGTGAAAAGAGCAGCATTTTTTTCATCATCAACAACAGCAGCAAAAATAAACAAAACAAGCAAAACCTCATATATTTTGCACAATCTTCTCCCTGACAATTTACATCCCTACTACATGAAATAATGTTCATCACTCTCTCTCTCTCTTTTTCTATCCATGCGGCCTTGATAGAGAAGGCCTATGGAAGCCCCCTTTCAATTTAACAGACATCCCAGGGTGTCCAAATATTGTTTATTGCTTTTTCTTCCTCTTGAACATACACTGAATTTAGCCGGAAGGCTTAAAAACCCTGTGTGTTATAGCTACACTAAAATAGTTTCTGTCCAGATCAGTGTAATATTAGTGAAAGGGGAAGAAAACTTCCACACAAAAAATCCATGTAGATCAAAGAGGAAAAGGGGGGAGGAGGAGGAGAAGAATGATAAGGATGATGATGATGATGATGATGGAATCTTGTATGGGACTTATACATGTGTAAATGAACACGCAGTAAATTCTGGTCTGGCAGACATACCCATTCCGCTTACCAGGCAGCAGCTGCTGCAATCAACAGGGGTCTGTTCTTCTGCCAGTCAGGAAGCAGCTATATACCATTTCCATTTGCTCCTGTGAGTAATCTCCAATTCGACAGGCAGAATCAAGGTTCCTGCCATAATTCCTTTCACACTGATCACTCTCATAAGGGAGAGTGGAATTGTCAGTCAGCTGTTTCCCAGTTGACAGAGGAACAGACCCTCATTAATTGCAGTGGTTGCTGCCCAATAAGAAGAAACTGGGGGACATTCATAGTCCCTAAATAT
The DNA here is from genome assembly GCA_948472985.1 of Iguana delicatissima. Classification (NCBI taxonomy): domain Eukaryota; kingdom Metazoa; phylum Chordata; class Lepidosauria; order Squamata; family Iguanidae; genus Iguana; species Iguana delicatissima. The sequence continues at coordinate 418,802 of CAOKZL010000489.1, read as the reverse complement.
TCCCGAAACTAGGGGTCTGTGAATATATAACCATCAAAAGTGTATAACTTTGGGTTATGCATTTGTTAACTACCGTACAGGATTCTGGACAGCAGCAGCAGCAACAACCACTGCTACATTAATTCTACCTTATTTATATTCTGCCTTTCTCCCCAGAACCAAGGAACCTAACCCTGACCAGTTGCATACCAAGATGAGATGAAAGAGAAGGGGAATGAAGATAGGCTAGGCCAGTGCTACCAATAGGCAGAGTGAGAAAGATAACAGATTTGGGGTGTCATAAAAGGGCTACAAAAATTAGTTCTTTATTTTGTTATTATTGCATTTTTCTCTGACAGGAAGGAGAGTCAAAACTTAGGGAATTTCATCTTTTTGCAATAAATGAACTTTACTGGGTTTGTATGGTATGGCCCTTGACAAGAAAAATAATGTCCACATAAATATTATGAAGAACATTCTAATGATAACAGCCATCTTTTGGGAGTGCTTTAGTTGTGTATGGTAGGAAATTGGACTAAGTGATCATTGGGGTGTCAGTACAGTTTGAGATTTTTTTTCCCACTTAGGGTTTTTTTTTATGACCCCTCCCCCCATACCATACTGTAATCTGCAGGACTTGGAGAACTGGCTTAGGGTGGTGTTATTAGATAAGCTTTCTTCTGTCAGGTAGTGCAGGGAGAATATAACTCCTCAGTGATCACCTTTGGCACCCTTTTGGTGTAGAGTAGGACTCTAAAACATCCCCTTGTGGGATTCTGCAACCTGGGGGGTGGGGGGAGATGGAAAAGGAGGCTATTCTTGAGACTAACCTGGGATTCTGGCTCTCATTTATAGAGATCTGCAACTGGGTGAGAGTCCCTGGGTTACTTTCCAATTCTGTCATGCCAGGGAGCAACAAATATCATTTGGACTGCCCTTGGGGCTGATGTGTTTCACCCAAGGGAAGACTGAGGAGGGAATCTCAGGGTGACATCTGTCCTCTGCTGGACCTGCATCAGGTTTTTTCCTCCCTTGCTCAATTTTTAGGCCAACACAACTTAAATAGGTTGTCAAATAAAGTGGCCCTTATTTAGCTCATTTTTTCTGTCTCTGGTCTCATTATTTCATGGTTGATCATCAGTTATTATGCTTAATCAAGTAGCTGACAGAGGATTCAAGCCTGTTTTTCTCTGTGGCATGGTTCCCTCAAACATCTTAGGATGTGCAGATGTGGGAAGGATACTGTGCAAATATTTCACTGCTGTGTTATTATTTCTCACAAGTAAGTGTGTGTGGTGGGAGGAGAAACCCTTTTTCCTCCAGGAAATGAGTAACCACAAATATTCTTCCTTTCCCTAGCAAGGAGTGTCATGATTCAGTCTGCTCCACATGCAACCTTGAGTACAAGAGTATTAGTGACTGTCCTACGTTTCTGTAGTATGCTTACAAATGCATCTATTGTTTGGTTGTTTCTTTTTCAGTGTCATGTATGCTGGTTTTTTCTTCAAATACAGCTGTGATATTAATCTTTTGCAGATAATACCTTCACCTCCATTTGAACTCCAGAAAGTGCTCTCATGATTCCTTTGAACACATTCCTGTTTCAAGTTGAACCAGTGGTGGGTTCGAAGAGAATGGGGAGAAAAGCTTCCAGTCTAGAGATTTTCAGAACAAAAACTTCACTGCTTTTTCCTTCATGTAAATAAGATTTTTGTGTGTGAGAGATAAAGAGATCAATCCATCAAGTATTCCTTTTGTACTACTTCAGTTTATTTCCATTGTTCCATTTATTTCGGCAGATTTCTGTGGGATGCAAGTTTAGTGAATTATAGACAAGAAGATACTCTGTTTGTTTAGCACATAACTCACTTTTGGTTTTTTTATTTTTTTTTATTTTAAGGGAAAAAAAACTCTGTGCCACTAGCTATTATTCACAGTTATCCCCAGATCTGATCAATTCTATTAAAATAAATTTTCTCTCTTTTTTTTTTTCAGACAAGTTGCTAATGCACAATTTACTTGACTGCTGCACAAAAGTCAGGTTGTGTATAATTAAAATTGGGTTAAAAAAATACCATGTTATCAGATAAAGAGGAATGAACTCACCTCAGGGACCTGCACAAGGTGTTTCAAAGAAACAAAAGAAGCTGAAAACAAGATATCTGTTTCAAAATGTGAATATCATATTTACTGGTGCATAAGACAATTTTTTTTTACCTGAAAAATAACATTAAAAAATGAGGTGCACCTTATACACTGGCAAATACCCCCTCCCTTTCCTATGCATTTTGCCCCTGCGCAAGTTCTCAGCACCAAGGCAAAATGCATAGGAAAGAGAGGGGGAGATCTAGGGGGCTAAAGGAGCCTTTCTGCAAGGTTTCCCCCACCCTTTTTTCACTTCCGTTTTGCCTTGGCACGAGTACTTCACACTGGGGTATAATGCATTGGAAATGGAGGGGGGCTTGAGACGGGGAAAGGAACCCTCATATGAGGCTTCCCTTACCTTACTTTCCCTTCTGTTTTGCACAGGAAGTGAAAGGAGGTAGCTCCAGAGGGGGGAAAGAAAGTTTGTTCACCTTTCTTTTTGCCCTTCTGGAGCTCCTTCCTTTCCCTTCCCATGCAAAATGGAAAGGAACAGGGATGGAGAAACCATGCTATTTTTAAAATTGATTCCCCCCCCCAAAAAAAATAACATTTAAAAATGGTCTATATCTTATACACTGGTGTTTCTTATACTCTGGCAAATATAGTAGCTGAAATGTGCAGAACTGAAATAAATATATGATTTAGAACATGGGAGAAAGTTATGTAAATTAGGTAAATTGGAAAAAAAATGTGAATACTTGTGCAAAAAAAATAATTTTTTAAAAAAAATACACAAATTTCAGTGCAGGAATAAAACACAAAATCTCAGTACCCAATATGAAAAAAGGATGGGAATAAAATACAAGTTGTGGTCAGGGGAATTCAATGAAATTGTGATGTAGAAATACTCACATCCCTATATTTTCATTACTTGAGAAGAAAAAAGAAATATCACAATGGTACAATCTTCTGGCCCATGATATGAGTGAGGCCACGCACTCCTGTAACTAGTTATTGCAAAAAGAAAAAAAATACAAGTACCTGTTAATTTCTCTGAATAGCTTTGCATACCATTTGCCATGTGATCTCTCTACAGATGTTGTCTGTATTAGAAACTGGGGAAACCATGCTTTGGTTGTTGGTATTTGAGAGTAAATGAGAAATGTGTGCAAAATACTTATCCATCCATATTTCTTAGGAGGAAAAAACTGGCTTTACACAGAAATGAGGATTTGGTGGCACCGGTTCCATGACAGCCAAGCACAACAGGGAGACACAGACTAAGGTAGGAGGCTGCATCTGTCATTATCTTATGCATTTATGGAAACCCAATAAATGTGGTGATGAAGGCAAATTAATTATGGCTGAGCTCAAACTGAGATGTCAGGAGCCAGGTTAGGGAATTCATGGGACTACCTACTGTACAACTTTACAAGTTGTTGAGCAATGTTTTTGAGACCTTACTCAGAACCATAATAGCTCAGCTTCACAAACTGAGAAGCCAAGGCACAGTGAACTTGTGCAATTAGACTTTAATTATGTAGCAAAGAATATTAGATAGATAGATAGATAGATAGATAGATAGATAGATAGATAGATAGATAGATAGATTTGATTCCATTATTATAAAGAAAAGGTTAACATAATCAGGCAGGGAATCAAAACATAGCTTCCTCAGGCTGTTGCCTGGACCCTGCTGGTTTAGCAGAACCCCCAGTATTGCTGCCTACTCTAATTCAGGTCTATCTAGTACAGTGGTTCTCAACCTGTGGGTCCCCAGATGTTCGTGGACTTCAGCTCCCAGAAGCCTCAGCCACTATGGTCAATGCTCAGGGCTTCTGGGAGCTGAAGTCCACGAACATCTGGGGACCCACAGGTTGAGAACCACTGATCTAGTAGTTGGAAATGTAAACCATCTGCTATTTTAGATTTCCCATTATTCCCCTGTAGCTATGCTACATTAGAACATTGTGGGAAGTTTTAAAGGGTGAGGTGTCTGTAGTCACCACCAGCAGATTTCAGGGCTGCTGTTATTTCACAACCGGTAAGACTGCTCCCACAGTGCTGGGGCTGGGATGGGGGGCAGCTGGTATTTTGCTAGAGCTGCCCCTGAAATTGAAACTGCACCTAAACAAAATCTGTGTCACTCACACTCCACTCCTTGTTGAAGCAGTGGTCTGATTGCTTCACAATATACAATGCATCATGGCACATCTTCTAAGCTTAAGTCAGTTCAAATGTTAACACACTCGAGAGTTCTTTTTCATTGGTCCTAAGTACTGTGCTGTGAGATCAAGTTTTGTGTTCCTGCATATTTACATCACTGAAGAAATAGAGAAACCTTTTGACACTCTATTTCTATTTCGTCTCAAAAAAGTGGATGAGATTTTTATCATATTACTCCCACCGTTAAGCACGGCAATTTCCATCAGTTTCCAACAATTCCATGTAGTTTTCCAAATTGTTCATTTTCAGAGCCCAGCGCACTACTCTATCTTTGTTAGCAATAGTGTACCATACTTGTAAAACAAATAAGCCAGTCAAATTGAATCGGCAAGAAGCAGAGAGGGGAGGGGGAATAGAAGAAGGGGAAAAGAAGTACAAAGCATCAGTCATTTCCATCATAGAAATCTGTACTGTTTTAGACAAGGAACCCCATGCAATAAATTAACAGGGAATTGGCAGATGAAGCCTTGTTTAGTGGCAGGCCTACATGACAACTGTGGTTAATAGCTTGAAAGAAATGGGAAAGCTAAGCAGAAATTCCAGCAGAACTCAATCAAATCAAAAGTTTGCCACCCTGCACTGTATTCTTCACAGCAAATGAAGTTGAATGTACATTGTTTGTGTTCCCCAAAACTGTGGAGAAAATGCTTGTAGCTAAATAAAAGCATCTCCTGTAGGAGTTCCACAAATTTACCATCAGTGAACAAACTTGAACTAAAATGAACTCCTTCTTGGTTTTGGTTGCCTACTGAGCAACAATAAAGATGAGAAATTGTGTGAAACATTGTAATTGTCCTGTCACCAGTTTAACTTCCTTCACTGTGGGCAGGGCTAGATTATTGATGGTTCAACTGGCACAGTTGCTCTAGGCTACACAGCTGCATTTGCTATGGCTCCAGCCCTGAAAGGAAAAGGTGTAGTTTGCTACCTTTTCTTCCAGAATCATTTCCTGAATCTTCTGATGCCTTTTTATCATTAGTATTTTCTGTTACTAGAATAATTGAGTAGAAATGCATGTGATCAGACTGCTAATCTGACATAGCTGCTCTTGCTCAACAGAGTCCTAAAATAGTCCAGAGAGGTCCTTCTCTTTGTTCCATTAATCTCTCAGGTTCATTTGGTGGGAACAAGCAAGAAGGGCCTCCCAGTGGCTGCTTCCAGACTTTGGAACCCCCTCCCTGAGAGGTCAAGATGGCCCCATCTTTTCTCTGCTTCTATCGGCAAGGCAAAACATTTTTGTTCCATCAAACTTTCACAAATTGACTAGGTTTGGACTAGGATTTTAATGCATTCAAATATTTTTTAATGCATAAAGTTTGAACCTCATAAATAATTTGTTTTTAAATCTTGTATTTCTACTTTAATGAACATTTTGTATTTTTAATTTATGCTGTTTTAATATTGTTAGACACCTTGTGTCCCATTATCAGCAGAAAGGCAGGAAGATGATGATGATGATAAACAATAATAATATCTCAGTGAAGTTGAAGTATTAAAATAGATTCAAACATGAAGAGTTGTAGCCTGCTGCCTATTAAAATGTATGTGTTTCCTCATTTATTTTCATGCCAATACATCACAGATGTGGAGAAGGGAGGTCCTGCTTTTGGAACTGTTCCAAGACTCAAACACTTTGATCCAGACTTGATCTGGTACATTGCTCTGAACTTTTTACTCACCTGGATATTTGAGCCGTACCTGTTTGTGGAGAGCAGGAGACAGCATTGAGTAAGAGAACCTTTCTTCTCACAGTCCTATGAATGAGATGAATGTTTTAATAGCCTTGCCAGTATCTTGCAAACTCAGGGCTTCCTTGATTGAATCAATCCACCTATAATGTGGCCTTCCCTTTTTCCTAATGCTTTCAACTTAGCTTGAAATTATTTTCTTATATGTCCAAAGTAAAATAGCCTCAGTTTAGTCATTTTTGTTTCTAGTAAGAGCTCAGTAAGAGAGCAGCCACAGAGAAGGCCTTCTCCCATGTCCCAGTGACTTTCCTGCAGAGATTTTTGCCAATAGATATGCCAGTCTTCTGACAAAGTATCTATTTCCTCCAAAATGGGGACTGGGACTTCAGGTCCCAACATCCAACATGACAGGACACATGTTAATAGCATTATGTCCCCTCAAAAGATGCTGGGATTTTTAGTCCTTTTCTTCTCCCAAGAGAGGGGGAATGGACATACTAACACTGAGCTGGAACAAGGTTCCCTGGCTGAATGTCAGACAAATGTCCTACGTCTTTAATAATCAACAGATCCTGCAGCAGGAAGACTTAGCCAGATGGAATTATGTGACATCTCCTTTGCTGTTGTTGCCTTTGTGTTCCTCCAAGTTGTTTCTGACTTATGGCAACCCTAAGGCAAACTTATCAGGGGGTTTTCAGGAGGCTGAGAGTATGTGATGTACACAAGGTTCAACCAGTGGGTTTCCATGGCTAAGCAGGGAAGTGAACCCTGTTCTCCAGGGTCATAGTCCAGTACTCAAACCACTACACCACGCTAGGTCTCTGACATCTCCTTTACCACCCTCAAAACCATCTTTTAACTGTTGCATGTCTATCTTCACCCAACATGGTCATTTTATGTCCTGTGGTGAGTGGAGACAGCAGCAGAAAAGCATCCTGTTATCAGTGCTGTGCATCCAACAGGAACATAGCTGGATGCTTCTCCTCCACTTTGCCCAGCCTCTTTTGGCTGGTAAATGGTTGGGCTGGAGAGGGATGCAGCAGCTAAAAGGGGGGTTGGTGGGATGAGGGAGGAACTATCATGTAGTTTCACCTGATGAACATTGTACTACTCCTTCCTGCTCTAGGATCTAAAACTATTAAAGACATAGGCTCTCTATCCTGTAAGCAGCTTGACAACCCTAAGCTGGAATGGCCATTATTTCCACTCCTGCCTCTCCCTTCATCTGTCCAGAGCATACTTTATAAGCCTTTCAGGTGGAGGGCACTGGAACTGGTGAAAGGAGCAATGGATACCTCAAGCACCTGCAGGCATTTTGTGCACACTCACACGAAGCATGTGAAAAAGAAGTGGAAAGGAACACTGGACAGGTCATGTGTCCCTGCTGATTAATGTGATGTGTGTCCTTCCCTCCTGCTTGCTAGTTAGCTGCCACACTGTTTTGGCTCTTCCTGTTTCTTTGTATGGGGTGCAAGTAGAAACTAAGGAACTGTGGGGCGGTCATTCTTCAAAAAGTGAGCTGTGCATGAGGGCACACTTCTCTCTATCTCTCAAAATCCATGTCAGTAAGCTTACTATCAAAGCTTGGTCCATCTGTCCTTTCTGTTTCACTTCTACTCTCATCTTTTTATATGTTTCAAATCTATGATCCAAGAGAGGAGGGGAGGAGTGAGAGGAGGAGAAGAAGGAGGAGAAAATAATTATGGGTAATTTCAATTGAAACAGCAGTCTCAAACTACAAAGTCCCATTTGTTTATGCATAAAGAAGTGGAGACATCTGGTGGCAGCCTGAATAAACACATATGTTTGTCCTCATGAGATCTCTCCAGAGACAAGCAACTATTCCCTGTAAAGTGAAGAATCTCTGCTCATCTACCTTGTTACTTGTCTAAGGCAGGAAAGGGAGATAGTGTTTTCTGAAACCAATTTCTTGTACTTTCTTTTTTCCCCAGTTCGGTATATATCCTCTTACTTCCTTTTACAAGCCCCTTTTCAACTTTTTAGTCCAAAATGCAGGTTTCCAAGCATGGTATGACAAACAGCCTCCAGTTGATTAAATGGGCCCTGTTGGAAAGAAATGAGATTAAAAGCAATGCACATGTGTGATACTGGAGGGTTTATTTCCAGTCCCCTCAAAGACTGGAAATTCCTCCAGCGTTCTACTGGGGTTCTTGCCAGCCCCCAAGGCTGACTCCCACCCTTGAAAAGGCTGGCAATTTCCCCAGACTGTCGGTATGCTGCCACCACCCTCTGAATTATGAATCAGCTGGACAGTACAGGGGGACACTGTCCAATCTTTAAGCTTAAGGATCTTTCCACCTCCCCCCTTCTGAGTGAGAGAGGTCCTATGTAGCGTGTGCCGAAGACTGGCGTGGGAATGGAGAGAAACGGAGGTTTTACAGAAAGTGTTTAATCAAGGTATGCAAATAAACAAAACAATATCACACTTGAGAGGCTCCCCCCTCCCAGGTACGCTTAGTTACAAGAAGTTACAAAAACAGATATAACAGCACAGATACATTCTTAAGATCAGCCAGTTCCCAAAATAACAACATCCCTAACGCAACTAGATAACTGGTTCTAATACTCACAACATTCCTAGCTTAGATGGTCTAAAGGAGAAGAGCGAGGGGGGGGCCAGGAGACACGGCATGCCTGCCAGCTCAACTGGCCCAGCTCTCCTCTCTTTGTTATCTCTCTCTCTCTGGCCACATGATCTCTCAGAAGTTTTATATTTTCCTCCTTGGAAGGATCTGGAAGCATCTCCAAGATGCCCACCTCCTTCTTAGTGGTTGGTCAATTCTCACCTTGTGACCCTTGATGTTGACCCACCTAGAATGTAATCTAATCCCAAGACCTCATTAACCCTTGGTTTACCAGAAAAGGGAAGTATCTCCCTTTGCTAAGCCTAGATAATGGGAAGCCCCATTATCACAACATGCTTTGAGATTCACATAAGAAATAGAATACTTATTTACTACAGTCTAAGTGTTCAAAATGACAGGCATAAACAGCTTGTCTTTAAGTAAGGTCTGCCTGTATACAGCATGAGCAAAAAATTATGGGGAAAACAAAATCCAAATGTGAGCTCAGAAATTTCTTGATATCTAAATATAAAAATTGAAACCATTGATGGTATAACATTTTAAACCATAGCATAAAATTGTTAAATTTGTTATGGTTTTCTTTAGGGGGGAAGAAGCTGGTGTTTTTCTCTTAATGTTAAACAGTCTTAAAATATAGAATCATAGGGTCTTTCTGCACTGTACTGTTATGGTGCTATTATTCCACTGTGGAATTCTGGGGTTTCTACTTTACTGAGGTCAAAGAGCTCTCTGGCTGAGAATTCTAAAAGCCTCTTCCTAAATTGCAAACCCCAGGAATCCAGAGGATGCTGAAAGTGGAATAATAGCACCATAACAGTGTAGTGCAGAAAGGCCCATAGAATCATAGAGTTGGAAGAGACCACAACAGCCATCAGGTTCCACCCCCTGCCATGCTGGAACACACACTCAAAGTACCCCCAGCAAATGGCCATCCAGCCTCTGTTTAAAAACCTCCAAAGAAGGTGACTCTACCACTGGTATTTGCTGGGGTATTTGCATGAGGTCAGGAATGAAGCCTATGGAACAAGCTTCCTGAACCTGTTGCCCTCCTGATGCTAAACTTCCAGAATGTTCCTAGTGTGGCATCCACTGCAAACATGTATAGACTATGATCCTTTCCACACCTTACCTTTGTCTGGTGGTGGGGCACCAGGATCATGCAAGCAGCCTCTTGCAAGAGGCTCTCGCATTCCCACTGCTTCGGCTCCACAGGAGCTGCCTGCCGGCCAGCAAGCAACATAAGAGCTCCACCTCTTCCTTCCGCAGTACAGCCAAATATTTTCCCAGGCTGCACTGGGGGAGGAAGCATGAGGGCCATGGCTCCGGAGCTCCACAAGCAAGGTAAGTGTGTGTGGGGCCTCAGAGCAATACATGATTACAGTGCCTGCCAGCCTCAGCAGCATTGCACGAGTGTGAGGACGTTGTCTGAAATGCTTCTTGCAATTGTGTGATGCTCTGGAGGCCTGCCTATGGTGAGACACATGTTATACTCACCCCAACTAGAGGGCATATGGGAACATTTTGGAACTCTCTTGATCTCTGGGACCATGGGCCTGGGTCTGCATTGGCCCAAGGGATGCACTTTGTCCACCACTGCATAACATAAGGACAGCCATGCACATTTATTTCCAAAATGCATTCAACCAGTATAGATGTTGCATAATGAAAATGAAATGTAAGTCTGCTGACAATTATATACACTACATGGCTCCAGTATATGACCTCAGTCAAAGGCTCAAAGTCAACAAACAAGTTCTTAAAGTTCCATCCAACTCATGTGAAAATTGAAGCTAAGCTGAGAGGAGTGACAGATGGCTAGAATCACCCTGGCTAAATTTTTCTGGGTGACATACACTGCCACAGCTTGAGATTACAACAACATGTGCTTTGCTGTGTGTGTAGGACTCAACATGGTGGCCAGTAGCTCATCGCATAAGTCTTTACCTCAAGCTCTGTGACAGTGCCCGGGTGTAGTTCTACCTCTCACCCTAAAAGGACATTGATTGGCTGCTTGGATGAACAAAGAAAGCCCCTCATGCAGCCATCTCTTGCCTAGATCTTTCTGGACCTCCAGCATAAGTATATTGACAAAGCTTTACGCTCCATCAGCTTCACATAGGATCTTGGCTCATCTCTGCTAATCAAAAACTATGGGTATTTACCAGGCTTGCATGCCTACATATAAATACACAAGAGGTTTTCCTTTCCATTTCCTCATAATTATGTTGGCTGGAAAACTTCAAGCAGAAAGTTCAGAAATGAGGAGGGATGTTGACCTGTGTGGACCATAGTAACAGTAACTGTTTGATTAATATGTTATGATTAATTTAATTATCATGGTGTTTTCTTTGACTAATGGCAGAATTGATAAGCAAGAAGGCCTTTTAAAACAACCAAGCTGCTCATTGTGTAGATAATAGGGTTTTAAAGGAAAGAGACCCATTCTTTAAATAATGGCTGAAGCACAAACACATTTTTCATTATCAACCAACTTCTCTGTGGCTGTTCGGAAGGAACCCCAATTGTGTACTATAATGTCAGTTATGATGTAAGATAGGAATCCACACACTTCCAGCTTAAAAGCAATATTGCTTCCAACTGAGCCATACTGACAGTGAGGGAGATATAATAACTCTCTCGTTCTCTTTTGAAACCTCTGCTTCAGGCAGTGGGGATGTGTTTCAGACTTTCAATCTAGTGAAAGTCTTAAAAACCCGGAAAACATAGTATAACTGTCGAGAGAGCAAGAGCTTGTAGCAGCTCATAGAAGGAGTGGTTCTGGGATCAGTAGAACCTTGGTATAAGGAGTAAAACTGTAAATATTGCCACCACTTGACTGCAGTACTATTAATATGGAAACATCAGGAAAGCATCTAAAATTTCCCACATGATAAGGGAGAATTAACTGTAGGGATGGGATCCTATTTTGCTCTTCATGAAATAATCAAATAATTTTCCCCTGGATGTATGAGAAGATGAGACTTTCTGTGCTGCTTTTCATTACTATTTTTTACTTTGGGACTTTTCCCAAAAAATATTTGCTCAAATGTTCACTTTTCTGTGCAAGAAACAAACATTTTACGAGGATGCTATTTGACATGAAACATTTTTGTTAAAAAAAATCTCCATGCACAACCCCTCCATTTCTCTATGCAACCCCCCATACACATTTTAACGCGCGCACACACAGACACACATGCACACAAAATCCACAGAACAAAGCCCCAAATTGTGAAGAAGTTTGGAGCCATTCCCCATTTTCCTGGAAGGATAAGAAAATATACCAGTATCTGGACACTCTTATGCTTTCCCACTCAGTTTCATTTAACCTCCAAACGATTAGTGGAAAAGGAACAAAACAGACAGTTTCAGGGGGAGTAAAATGGTTGAGGGATAGCTCATGCTACTACAGTACCACTCTGCTCTTTACATATTCTATCTTTTGTCATTTATTGATTTGTTTTAAATGCTTTTAATTCTATGTAATTCTATGTATAGATTAATTGAATTTTAGCAACAGCTTTTTCTGTTTCCACTTATACTTACATGTTCTTATATTTATACTTCTTTAAAAAAAATTTATGCCGCTTTGAGTCCCAGATTTTGAGGGAAAGGAAGGATATTATTGTGACAACAATGACAATAAAAACAACAGCAATGACATGGGATGACTGCCTGTCCAAACTATTGCAGAAAAGTGAGATCTCTTACAACATCTATTACTAGTTGAGATATCCTACAAAAGCATTTTTAATCCACATAGACCTCTCTAGCCAGAAGGAGGGAAGAAAAGATAAGAGAAGTTGGGTAGGTAATTTGCCCAATTCATATTTCATAATGCTACAGACAATGGCCCAAACATAGATCTCTTATATATCTTTGCTCACTATTGGTTTTGGAAACCTGGATGAGCACGCCTTCTTTCTGAAAGGTAGTGTTCCAAACAATTCTTACTATTCTAGTGTAAAGGCCATGTGCTCCCTCTCTCACTGAGAGGAATGCCCTTTAACCAAAACTAGACAACCAAAGACACACCAAAAAAATATTTTTTTATCCTGACATGCATCCCGGAATAAGAAGAACCCAGCTTTTATGTAGGAATATAATGTTTCTGTTTGTTTTGTGAATTGCCTCTATGTGTTGTGTGAAACATGCAAAGTTGTCTGGCTATTTACATAAAAATTAGCAGCACATAGAGCAACCAATACCAATACCAACCAATACCAATAGAGCAATACCACTCTGTTTTTCCCCGAGACTCATGTTTTCTTTTGTTTTTCCCATATATTCCTACGTGCTGGATGACCACTGTTTGGACTGCACTTCCAGTCATTTCTGATTCTAAGAAAAGTATTTTGGAAAGTAAAACAAGCTGCAGTGGAGGAACTTATTTTATGGAAGAACTGCATCCTTGGAGATTTCCAGAGCTATGATTACCTGTTTTTCATTTTTAAAAATTTGTGATAGTGCCTCTAGCCCTGTTTGGTAGCAGTCCTCTTTGTGCAAATCTCTGCCTTTTCTCCCTATCATCATATTTCAATCAGGTTATTTGCTGGTCCCTCCATACCAATTCTCCACGATTAGAATTCTCCATGTGCAAGGTTTCATTTTAGGTGTGTGGGTTAATTGAGCAGGTCTGTATGTGATCATTTTCCTCTGTGTATTCCATATTCTGCTAATTAACCTTACAGCCAGGATTGGAGACATGAGAAATTTCTTCTCCCATGAACTTTCCACTGGGATCATTCGTTATGATTGACTTTTGCAAGCTAGTGGAACAGCAGCTTGAATATTAATACAAAGCCTGATCATATTTGCTGTGTACAATGTCATTTGCCACATTGTCCATTATAGATGACCTCACAGACCGGTATCACTCTTCTTTCTTCACTCATATATTTCAATTCAACCAAGGAAAATTGTACAGCATGGGAACACAGAAAATTTGCATTCTAAAACATTTTTAGGATTTCATCACGGTTTTTTAATGAAGTCAATCATTTTTACTTCCTGTTTCACAATAAAAGTCTTCAAAAGATATATACAAATATAGGTATGACATGGTTCTACCTACATTTTAACATTTTTAAAGCTAGTGATATAATTCTTCCCTGAGTTTCTTCTCAAGGGAAGCAATTAGTAGTTTCTTAAATAGTTTTCCTCTTACTATGAGAAAGTGTTCGAAAACTGAAACTTTTGCACAGAATAAGCACCAAATTGTGAATAGGCTTTGAAAACTACACATTTTCTAAGTCTATTCACAATTTGGGGCTTACTCTGTGAAGAAAACAGCATTTCCTGTGCTATGTTTCTATGTATAAATATTATTTCTTGTGCAGAAAAGTCTGCTTCATGTGCAGGAAATGCTGTGCTCTGTGAAAAACAGCCACATGTGAATTTTGTGCAGAATGAGTATCAAACTACAAAAATTCTTGCCAGTCAAGGATTTTTCTTATCAGGGTTTCTCAAAACTCAAAAACCATGCTTTACAACTATTGAATATTCTTTCCATCCCTAAAAACTGGCACAAGAGGAAAGTTGATTAGGAGGGAAGAAGAGAAAAGCAAAGTCAGATATTCATTCATGGCTACAAAGGTCAGAAGGTAGAACATTATTTCAGTTGGTAACAAGTGAATAGGTCATAGAGCCTGGGCCCTTACTGCACCATACCTCAATAGCGCATTGCTCCATTTCAATCCAATCATTGCCACTTCTGTGATGGTACAAAGTATTCAGACTTCCTATCACAGCCTTTCGACTTCAGCAGATGAGTAGTGTTATTGCCACCAGTGTTCCCACCTCATTACAGCAGCATTGGTGAGTCCTTTTCCCAGCCCCACAGCTTGTGATTGGTCAGTGTTTTTTTTTCTCTTTTCTTAAACTGTACTAGCGCAGCAACATTATAACATGATGACACACCCATACGCTATTGTGTTTTTGCACTTTAATGATAAAAATGTATTTAAAAAAAATAAAAAAAATAACTCAGAGGAGAACTTTAAAATGAACAAGGAGAGACAATAGATTTTGAACTCACCACACCATGAGAGTAGCTGAGGGACGGACAATCTGGGAATGCCCACACTATGCCCGATCCTGGATTGGTTACAGCAGGAAGCACTACCAAGCACTATTGAGAAAACACACTCCCACAGCTGACGGGATTGTTGCAAGAAAGGGGGTCATTACTGGCTTATTTCCGGCATTGAGAAAGAGCAGATTTCTGATGCATTGCAATGCAACAGTTTCTGGTTATCAACAATGTTGTTCAATAGCATGGATCCTGAACCAGGAATAACATGTTGCTCTGACTGTATGACATCTTTGTGTGGTAAGGGCCTCGGTTTAGGCATAGTGAAAAGGCTACTTCTTCATCTACATCTAAGGACTATAGCAGTGACAGCAGCTTCCTGGAGGGCTCTTAGCTGCAGTTCAATCCAGGCATAATGGAAGGTGATGACAGTCAGTGGCTACCACATCAGTGGAACTGTGACTTCATTCTGGCTTTTGATCAGAGCTTAAAAAGAGCTTTCGAAACTACTGAAGCTACAGTGTGGACAGGTTCAACATCTTGGATAGCTCCTTTAAAGTTCAGACCAAAAACCAGAGTGGGTTCAAGAGCCTCATTGAAATAGAAGCCTTAGGCCAACCACATATATTGACTGATTAATTGATAAAATATTTATAGCCTACCTTATTTCTAAAGATCTCGGGGTAAGTGTTCAATGAAATAAACTTGACCAATTAGAAACAGTGTAAACAAACAAACAAACAAACAAACAAAGATGCTAAAAGGCTAAAACATGTTTTGAAAGGTATCAAGTTAAAAGAAAACAGTTTAAAACCAGTTGAAATAGTTTAAAATAATTTCAAGCCATACACATATGAAGACATGTGTAGAGGGACAAGCAACATCAAAATGTGGTCAAGAATGCCACAATTATGACTAAGAAAGAACACAAAAGCTAGGAGAGGATATTGAAGTTTGCTTTCACCTGAGTTGATTAGGAAGGGAAAGATTCTGCCCCTTTTCTTCTCTACTCCTTGCTAGGTTAGTTGAGTACAAACTACTTTTGCACTTTGAACTCAGTTTGCAGCAATGGAAGTAAATGGTGGAGAAAGGGGGGAAGTGGGAGAAGGAAAGAGAAACACAGATATTTTGAAAGCAGCTGAAAAAGTGGGATGGCAAAGAATTAATCAGGACTTGCCCTGGCAAATCAGAACAGTTAGAAGATATGTTATTCCTTCCTGTCATCTAGATGTTAAAGATGAGGAGCGTCTCAGAAAAGAAAAAAAAAAGAGGTAGGAATCTCAATTCAGGACTACCATGGCTTCCAATTAGTAAGGGGATCAAGCAAGGCTGCATCCAATCATCCAGTCTGTTTAACTCATACACTGAATGTATCATACATAAAGCAGGATTAGATTCATAGGAAGTAGGTATGAAAAGTTGAGGAAGGAACATGAACAATTTAAGATATGCAGATAGCACCATACTACTAGTAGAAAATAAGAAAGACTTGGAATGATTACTGAAGAGAGTCAAGGAAGAAAGTGCAAAGGCAGGTTTACAGCTGACCATTAAGAAAAATTTTAAAAAATGACCATAAATATTTTACATAAGTACAAACAGACAATGAAGACACTGAAATAATCAAAGATTTTCCTTAATTTGGCTCAGCCATTAATCAGTATGAAGACTGCAGTCAAGTAATCAGAAGACAAGAGCTTGGAAGTGCAGCTATGAAGGAACTAGACAACATTCTGAAGTATCAAGATATAGCATTGAACATTGATGTTAGGATTGCCCGTACCATCATATTTCCATTTTCTTTGTATGGTTGTGAAAGTTGGACACTGAAAAAATCTGATAGGAAAGACTCTGCATGATGCTAAAGAAAGGGGTTGTCTGGGAATGCCTAATACTAAATTGTATTATGAGGCCTATTATTTCATATGGTTGAAGGAATGGAAAAAGATTACAGATGTTACCATCTTGGAACCTGAAGGCCATGATTTAAGATTTGGGTGGCATGATCACTTTGGTACAATAAACTTAAGGTACATGCTGAATATAAAAATCATTGCATCAGAAATTCTCTTTTATGAAAGTGGTATGAATGCAGTGGGCCTTCAGTATCGGTTGGGGCATAGTTCTAGGATCTTCTGTGGAAACCAGAATTTTGTTTTTCCAAATTAGGGATAGAGGATGAACCTATTAAGCAATATCTAACAAGGTGAGCTCAAATTTTGGGCACCATGTTCAAATGGAGGTGTGGGGAAAATGTGTTATAAGATATAAAATTTACTTTGTGCAGTAATGTTAAAATTAATAAATAAATTCATTCAAAATGCTGATAGGCAGAAAATCAACTCATTTCAAATGTGGTGGTAAAGAAGAGTTTTGTAGATGCCATAGGGTGTTCAAAAAACAAATAAATAGGTTCCAGGGCAGTTAGTAACATAGTTGAAAAACAAGAAATCAGAGATGAGGGGCCTGGGGCCTAGGTGAAAATCTTGCCAGTTTTCATATCTCTCACATTCTAATTTTTAATTAATGTCATCCATAATACAATTAACCTTGTCTATCTGTTTGATTCATTTTTTTAAAAAAGGCCACTGTTTTCAGATTATGCTATCACTCTATAATGCAACATTACAATTTTCTTAAATGTTAGTACCACCAAAACCAAAATCAGCTTACATGTTGTATTATACTATACCTTTGGTGGCGATAACCGAGTGTCATGTAAGACCATTTTAGCGATTCATTCAGAACAACTGTTTCATCCAAACTCATATTTAGAACTGCTTACTCTGCATCATGTATTTGTTGATAATGCAAACACAACAACAGCTTCTTAAGATTATCCATAAAAGTCACATCCCCTGTGTTGGCCAAGGTTGAAGCATGTCTATGCATTGTACACTGTTACAGTGTGAATCTCAAATCTATATTGGGAAGTGGATTGCTTGCTTATGTTGAACTCATCATTTTTGGTATTGTATTAACTTCTGTATGTGTCTGTTTTATTTAGAAGTGGTTTATATTGTTTGCCTGTAAGTGGAATACCCAGCCTTGTTTTCTGGCTCATAAATTTGGCAATTACTTCCAGTTATTGCTTTGAAATCTATTAAGAACCAGTGAATGAATGGGAAGTCTGTCTACAGTTCTTATAACACACTGTTTGAATTGTTAGATTGGAGTATACACATCTTAGCAGCTTGCTGTACCACATTATTATTATCTTTTGCAATAAAAAGAAACTGCTTAAATGGAGAAATGATAGATTCCATTACAGAAGTTAGCAATGTAGCATTTATGTGGGGCATACAGTAGAAGAGCAATTGTTGTATTTCTCTGCTAACAATCTTTCTAATTCAGTAAGTCTCACAGTGTGGCCTCTTTAGGGCCACTCTGAGAATCTGGAGATGGTTGCCGAATACACATATTCCTCCTTCAATTTGTTAGGTGGCCAGGGTTTACCCTTCATGATTTGACAGTTTCTCTGCCAGAAAGGAACAGAGATTTTGAAAAAGATTGGCTTCCACTGTATGGAAACAAAAATAACATCTTTTATATCTGGGACCTGCTCAAAAAGCTACACATCTTAATTGAGATGACACTTGATATTCCAAATCAGAAGTGAACAATGCCAAGGGGAAAGGAGAATGCAAACAGTAGTAAGGTAATATTGAACTCATTTTGTAAAGTTGAAAATAACAAAGATTAAGGGAACAGGAAATGAAAGGCAGCAAGATAAACAATCCCAGGAAAGTAACATTCCTGAATGGCAAAAAACAAGATGAAAAACTTGGCTGCCCTCTGATTACTAAGGTCCCTCCCACTGGAGAAATTTCTGTGAACTTTATTAAACTTTATTCTGCTTAGTTCCATCCCTCCTACCTTTGTTAGATTGAACACTGAAAGAGTTTTAGACTTTAGAAAGGCAACTCATGAATCTCTTCCACTTCTTTTCTTTTAAAAGCAGCTTTGCCCCTTTTCATTAGCCACTTCAGTGTTAGATTAATTATATTCAATTGTATATGCTTTTTGTTGTTTTTAAATTTTGCATGTATTTTCTGTAAGATACCTAGGTTTTGTTTTGTTTTTCAGAAAAGGACATCCAAAAATGGAATAGTAATTCCTTCCTCTCTTCCTTCTCATCACAATTTGCAACTGGTTAAGCACAGTATTATACAAGACCTCATGTTTGAGCATTGTACTAGGACTCTGGGAGATCAGGGTTCAAATCCCCACTCAGTGATGGAAATCCACTGGGTGACCTTGAGAAACTCACATACTTTCAGCCTCAGAAAGAGGCAATAGCAAACCCCATCTAAACAAGTCTTTCCAAGCAAACCTCATGATAGCTCATCTTAGGTTTGTGATAAGTTGGAAACAACTTGAAGGACCCCTACAACAACAACAACCCCCCAAAATAGTTTCAAGACCTGTTACAGCTAATTTAATTTTCAGCCTAAAACCCAGAATGGCTTACTTGCCCAACTGATGTGAAAATCACCAGCCACTACTACTTTGCAGCATTCAGATGTTTTTAAAAAGTAAAAGTAGCTAGTTTAGTTACTTTTGAGAAACAAGAAAGCAATGAGCAATTTTTTAAAAAATGCAGCTATAATGGTAACTACATTTTGGAGTCCATAAGCAATAACTGCTACCAGCTCCTTTTTAAAAGTAGCGTCCTAGTTGCTGACCTTGCTTCATGTTGTATGGAAGGACCTCTGAAGAATCCATGAGCTCATTAACGTAAATATAGTCTTTTCTTGAGGCAACTAGGTCTTCCAAAAGGAAGTTTGCTAGCCTTTCTTTTCCTTCCTTCCTTCCTTCCTTTCTTTTCCTCCATAAACATGAAACATATGTCACTATCTCATATAAAGTCAAACCATTTGCCCATCTACCTTATTGTTGTGTCTTCTTCCTGTTGAAATTTCTTCAAAGTAGCAGACAGGCATGTTTCCAGGTTTTGCAACCTGGCATTCTTTTGACTGGAGAATCACAAGATTGAAAACGACTAATGTGCTTTAATGTTAAAGCTCTTTTACAGAATAGATAAAAAACAACAGTGCTTTATTTTTCAAATTAAAACCAGAAATGTGCTTTCTAATTATCCTTTTCTTTCATTTGTTTTGATCAGAAGACATTATTTCAACTGTCTATGATTATCTCTATGACTTGTTCAGCCTGGGTTAGTTTCAAATTTAGTCAGATTAGGCCAAATGAGAATACATACAAATAAATATTAACAGCACCTTCCCTGCTCCATGGAAGATCAGTCAAAGTGGTAGTCTCCACCCATGTTTGTTGTGCATGCCTCGGTGACTTGATTAAGACACTGGGAGTTTCACATCTTGATCTCTTCCCATCTGTGTTTTAGAAATTCAGCATGCATTCATCAGTCCCCTTTTTCTAGACCGATTCCATCTCAAAGGCTTAGCTTGATCAACAAGTCATTAACAAGCATATCATGTGTTGCATCAAATAAAAACTTTTGCCAGAGTAAAATGTATTTTATACTAAAATTCCCAGCACACAACTGAGTGGTGCATAACTTTCCCCGGTTTACTGCACAGATCTTTATTATGTAGTAGTGCCAAGAACGAGAATGCTGGAGGGAGGTCACTGGACTGTCTTTTAGGCCGTTTCCACACTTGACTGTTATAGTGCTATAATTCCACTTTCAACATCCTATGGCCCCTCCCTAAACTGCAAGCCCCAGGATTCCACAGGATGTTGAATGTGGAATTATAGCACTATAACAGTCTAGTGCAGAAATGGCCTTAGACTATCTGTCCTCAGCTTGATGTTCTTCAGGTGTGCTTATGATTCCTACCATCTTCATATGTAATCAAGCACAGCAAAGAGAGCCACCAGTTTGGAGAAGCTTGGGTTAGAAAATATCTCCTTCCACGTACACAGACAAAGTATGGAGGGGGTAGGGGATTTTCAATCTATCTGTCAGGGCCCAGGGACTGGTAGTAGTTGATAATTTCCATGGCAGCGTTGTGCTAAACCTGCTCTGATGCTTCAGAAGAATTTGCACTACTTCCTGATGGTAGACTTCACTATAACATCCTCATCATCCCTAGGAACAGAAGAACTGAAGACAAAGAGAAGGAAAAGATTGTGGAATACTGGCCTACAATCTGGGATTCAGAACCTCTGCTGAAAGAAACAACTGTGGTTCCACTGGCGATAGGTGCTGACTGGGACTGACAAATAAAAAAACTTTTGAATGAAATTGTTGTAGATAGGGTCATAATAACACAACTACAAAAAGTGACATTATTTGGAACATATCCATTGATATGTCATTGATTCCTAGATTCTTGAATAGATTCTGAATCCCTGACTGTCCAAAATTCCAATTAGTGATATGTGGTAAACTATAAACTTGAGTTAATTTCTTAGAGTTTTCCTGGAAAAGATAACATGGACCAATATGTGTATCTGGTCCAAAAAGATGCACAGAGGTGAGATGGGGCTGTGTTTAAAACAAAGCTAGCAAAACAGGTTTTCTATGCATTTTTGTGAGCTTCTCTTTCTACTAGAGAAGAAAGAAAGAAAGTATACAAATAGCCTCTGATATCATCCTAGATAAATGGTATTATTATGGTGACATTAAAAGCAGAATCTGTAGGTTCCAAACAATCCAAAATACTCTATGTACTATAGCACCCACATAGTTTTTGGCTGAAATTATTTAATGTGAATTATTGCTTTCTCAGTATTCTGAAATGACAGGCCTGCACAGCTGGGAGTGAGGGTCTTTAGCGTAACAAAATGTTGTATACTGAACTTTTTAAAGAATTCTTTCTTTCCTTCCCATTTACACTTGGAAGGACTGTTAACAATGATTTTCATGATTTGGTAATGAATGGCTTTCCACCCCTCTAACTTATTGAGATTGGAGGTAAATAAAATTATAGTGAGTGCTGTGTTCTTTGGGAGTCAGCGGCAAATGCCTATATGGCTTAAATGGAAAGGGAATATGGTGGGTTGCATTTCCAGAAGACTGGTGAAGAGAACAGTTATTTGGTTCCAAATATATCATATACTATTTTACATATGTTATGAATTGCATCCATAACTATAAACCCATGACCTAAGTTGCTTGAAACTGTTTCTAAGCACAGCAATCCTCTTTTTCTTTGCTTTTGCTTGTAATCCTCTAGCAGTGCCTCAGAGACAAGCCAGGCAAGGCAGAGACAAGGCAACATAACTCAAAGTGTTCTGCAGTTGCTGTTAGCTATGCCACTCTCTTTATTGATAACGACATTCTCTTCCTGGGATCAGGAATCATTCCTTCTCATGGCTAGGGGAATAGAGTGAATGAGTAAAGTCTTCTCTCAATGGATAAGATCACTTAGCCCCTCCAAGAAAGTAAAACTTAGTTTCTTGAAAGTAAACCTTGGAAGGGCATTAAACCCCACTATTGGAACACTCTTTATCCTGGCCTTAGACAGAGGAAAACTGGCTTCTGCATTTCAGATATCTAGCAGACCCAGAAGCACAAGCTGGGATGTTTTCTGTACCCCAGAGGCCATTTACACATCATATATCATCCACCATTTCACAGATGATAATGGGAACATATATGGCCAAGCAACAACAGAGTGTGGTCAATATAGCAAAAGTTATTAATGAGGATGAACACACAAGCTAAAAGACGCTGCAGCAGTTTATTTGTTCCTGAGACTACTGGGAAGGGCAAGATTCTGCTCTTTCCTCTTCTTTTCCCTCTGTTGGGGCAACTGAGAGTAAACTACTTTTGCAGTTTGAGCTCAGTTTTCAGCAACTGAAATAATCTTAGGTTAAAGGGGTAGACTGGAAGAAGGGGGAGAAAGAGAGATTTTTTGAAAACAGACAAAAAAATGGGACAACAGAAAATTAATTGAGACTATATGCATAACGGGGAAGTTATGCATAACAGCTATGCTTGCTTTTTTCTTTCTGTTATTGCCATTTTCTCTCTCACCTGTTTGAAATTAATAAAACTATATTTTGCTTTAATTGTGGTTTCATTTTACTTCAGTGTGCCCTAAACT
Source organism: Iguana delicatissima (assembly GCA_948472985.1). Taxonomy (NCBI): domain Eukaryota; kingdom Metazoa; phylum Chordata; class Lepidosauria; order Squamata; family Iguanidae; genus Iguana; species Iguana delicatissima. The sequence goes on along the minus strand of CAOKZL010000489.1, from coordinate 396,151 downwards.
TGGTTTAGCTAGTACCTGAGTGGATCAGCCCCTCTAAAGCATTACAGTGGGAGGCACTTTTGTGTTCCAAAAAAGACTATGGCCAAGAGATCATATACTGAGGTTGCATAGGGGAAAATTTCTGCAAGCAGATTTTCAAATTAATATGCAACCCTTGTGTTGAATGGCAGTGTTGCGCAACTGCAAGGTATCAAAGGTTTTTAAGCAGAGGCTAGATGGCCATCTGTCAGGAATGCTTTGAGGGTGTTCCTGCGTAGCAGGGGGTTGGACTGGATGGCCCGTGTGGTCTCTTCCAACTCTACATTTCTATGATTCTATGATTCTATGATTCTATGAAATGTGGAACAGAATGTACACATCCATGCACAATGCACATCCATGTATAAACCTTATCCATGTGCAATAGCACCACACATGAAAGTCTGTTTCCACCATCCTGAACTGAATATGGATGTTTCATATTGGACCACCGCTGTAGGGAATCTTCCATGTGTAAATTCCCCTTTTTAAAAAAGCAATTGGAGATTATTGTCTAAATAAAATCAATAAATCAATCAATAAAACATGAGGCACAAAGATGATTCTGGCCTGTGACTTTTTGAAGTGATGGTGAACCCATTTTGTTGGAAAACAAAGGATTTGCAATTTTAGAGAAGATAGTGTATTCTTTCATTGTTATGCATTACATGAGTTGCATAATATTTTGTTTGCTGCTTATAGCAGAATGGTGTATCATGAATACATTTTTTAAAAGACTTCCAACCTCTAAAACCTATTTTGGATTGTACATCATATTCTCTGTGATCTAATGTCAGATTCACTGTGGCTATAGTAAGTGAAACAACATTTGTGGATCATGGCCCATTTCCATTTTGCAGCTGGCAACTGAGGCATGTGGATGGGGAGGATGTGTTTCAGTGCAGAGGTGAAGGATCCTAAGCATCTGTGAGGAAAAAGTTTGCCATCCTTTGTGTGCCTGAGCCTCCAGATTCAACCCACATTGGGTCCAACTTGGATTTGGAATCAGGGTTGCAATTCTAGATCAGTTACTGAGCTATGGAACCACATTTCTTGCATAGCAAGGTAGCATCTCCCCACCACCACCATCCTGGCTTTTCAAGCAGTAGCCACTGTGAGTAACAGGTATCTATTATCCTATTGATCACAACACAGCAGACTGATGTTTGTGTACCCTCTCACCAGTGATTTCCAGTGCAACAGTCAGAAACAGGATTCCTGTCATAATTCCTCCTTGCACTGGAGATCACTCTTTGAAGTGGGTGGAAGCATCAGGTTGTTGCATCCCAATTAATAGGAGAACAGACCCCTGTCATTCACAGCAAATGCTGGCTATTAAATCAGGATTAGGGGATGTTTACCATCCCTAAATATTCCCTACTTTATTGACTATGGAGAGGTCATGAATATGAACAGTCATGAATATATAAAGCTGTGTTGTTGTGTTGCTGCTGCTGCTGCTTTTGTGTGCCTTCAAATCATTTCTGACTTATGGTGACTCTAAGGTGAATCTGTCATGGGGTTTTCTTGGCAAGATTTGTTCAGAGGGGGTTTGCCTTTGCCTTCCTCTGAGTCTCAGAAGTTGTGACTTGCCCAAGGTCACCCAGTGACTAAGTGAAAATTTTGAACCCTGCTTTCCAATGCTCAAACCACTATAGCATGTTTGGTGTCAGCTTTAAAGTACACATTTGTAACTGTGATCATGAATTCCAGTCCAGTTTCCTCTGTGTTACTTCCAGACCAGATTTGGCAGGTTTACCAACTGTTCTGCAAGAAAGAATGCTATGGTTTACCCACTCCTACCCAGGATGCTCGAGGAAAAAAATCTCACCAAATGTGAGATAGTGCGCAAATTCTATTTCCTAATATTTATTTTAATGATTGAGTTTTGGTGCTTAGGGTCTTCCTTTTCACTTTTCTCTTTTTTGAAAGTGTTCTGATGACTTTAGTAACTATGCCTTAACCAAGACAGGACAGACATTGATTTTATTCTTGCAACCTTCCTACCATGGAGGTTCAGTGATGTCTTCAACTTACCAACAGAAAGAAATTGCATTGGAGTCAACTATCTTTGCAGAAGTAGTCATTTCATAGCTTCCAAGACTTGTTGCAAGAAAATCTGCTCCATGCCTTAAGCACGTGAATACTGACAATACGTCCTGTGTGCATACAAAGCAATGTACATATGTTAAAAGGTAAACTGCTCAAAAGCAACAGAACTGGAAAAAAGTACAAACACACTTTATGCAATAAGCTGTGTAAATTGCCAAATTACATAAATAAAGGTCAATATTGGGATTTTCTTTTTAAAAAAATGGCGCCATATGTCATAGTATGTATTAAGATGGAAGCAAAAGGTAGGTGATAGTTGGAGAAAGCCTACAATAACAAAATGAAGAAATTTTCACATTCCTACAAATGGTTGCCTATTTCATAGTTATCCAGGCAGTAAAATCTAGGGATGGAAAGACTATTTGCCATTGCTAAGTTTTTTCCCCAGTCAAAAAATGGTTTTCCTGACATTTGTGAAACCTGGTTGGAAAGAAAAAGGAAGAGATGAGAATTCTGTGAAATTTTCAGCCAGCATTTGCTCACTCTGAAGAGTTTCAGGGAATTATTTTGTATGGGAGTACATGAAAATCATAAGGATTTTTAAAAAATATTTTCCTTTTTTTTAAAAAAGAACTTTTCCCCCCACACAAAACCAAAACAGAATACCACTGTTTACAGAAACAGTAATGTTTTAATCCAAAATTGGTGGGGTTTGTCTCCCAGATAAGATTTTTGCCCAGAAAAGCATTGTGTTTCTGGAAATAATGTGGGAGGGTTGCACCAAGATTGTGGGGTTTTTGTATAATTTGTATGAAAAAAAAATATTTCTGAGTAATTCCCAAAAATACTTAGTGAGGTGTGAATAACAGGCAGAAACTGTACAGAAATAGTTGTGTTTGTGTGTGTGTGTGTTTTCCCCACAGCAGGGATACAATTGCAGAAATTATTCATTCTTGCATGCAAAGATGAAATAATAACAATTTCCATCTTCAGTAAAAGTACAGGGACTCAATCAGGGGAGGGAGGGAAGGAGAGACAGAGCATGAAATCAATCCCACCCCTCTCTCTCTTTCACACACACACACACACACAAACACACTTGGACACACACACACACACACACACACACAAGTGTACACATACATACTCTATTTTACCTCTGGACCTCAGGGATGGTTACTACTACAGACAGTCCATTAACTGCATTTTAATGGAACATGATGAGAGCGTTTCACCATTTAAATCTATTGTTACCCTCCAGCAATGGAATATTCCAAGTTAAGCCAAAGCACATGGATTTAATTCCATTGGCTTCAATTGGATTAGTTGGAGGATGAGTGAATTTTTGCCCAGGGAAATTTCAGAGTGAAACTTATTAGTGGCCAGGAAGCTTTGCCTTTCTGTGGAATTACAGCTGGCCCGCAAAATTATCACAGGCTACCATTCTTTCTGCTATGCTTGTTATTGTGTGTAGATGTTATCAATCATCCACAGTTTTTCTAACAACTGCAAAGCATGATGTACATTGATAATCAATTACTGTGTACACACACAAGCTCATATTTTCTACACAGATAAACATAAGAAGGACATATACTTACTGTCTATTCAACAGCTACAGTGACTATGATCCAGTATAATAGTGAACAAGGAGTACATATACAAATACACCTGGGAGAAAGGGTAAAAATGGAATCAGAACAGATCCATAGAATGTGTGAGGAAATCTGGTACCTGAGGTGTTACCGTGCTGTACACCCCCACTCCAAGATATGATTGGCAATGGATATTATTTAACTGGCATAAAATACAAATTATACACTGTTAGGGCTGAAAAGCCATGCTTGCAAAGACGAATGGGTGACCATGTGTGGAAGTAGGTCAGATGGGACCTCAGGGTATGGCCAGCTCATAGTTAAGGGATCAGTAGGGAAGCTCCAGTGCTAATGAGCTTGCAATATCCCCTCAATGACTCAACCTTCAGAAACAACAGCACCCAAAACTGTTTCAACAGAGCAACTGATTGTTTTCAACCTGCTTCCTCTTCTCACCAGAATTTTCCTTTGTTTCCTCACCTGTCCAGCCATTAAACAGCTATCACAATTCCCCTCAGTGCTTTGTCACCTAATGCTAAGGCCATTGGCTTGTCCCAGGAATCATTGTCTACTCTGCCAGAGAACCATTAACACCCTCCCTCTCAGGGAAGAAACAGGGTATTTAAACATTGGCACTGATCCAGACAACTTGTAGTACTTTGGACATAGGCTGCCACTTTGTTGCTCCAATTCCCATTCTTGTACTACCCTCAGATCCTTTGTCTGATCCACATTGTTTCATCTCTTCCCTGCAGTATAGGTAAATATCACCCACTTCATCCCAACTTCTCAGTGTCTAATTTTCCCTCTTTTCCTTCAGTTAGCCTTGTATGGTTGTGAGACCGCTTGGATCTTACATGTGATTGTGATAATCACCAACAAAACATACTTTTAATTTCCACCTGCTGTCCCTGCATTAGTGCTGGTATACATAGGTGTAAAATATCCTGTAAGGGCACCCACCTCCTGCAGGCTTCCCATTGAACTAATAATTCCCCACTGTTCCATGGAGGCACTGGCCATGGGTAGACCTCTGAGTCACCCAACTTTTGGGTAACAGAGGGTCAAACCTGAGAATATGTTGATCACTTCTTCTTCTTGTGTCGCTACCTGTAGAGCCAGCAGCTACTCTGAGTGATAGAAGTCTTTTTTGCTGGTGATTGGGTTGCGGCAGCCCCCTGCTGCCAGTAATATATAGTGAGATAAGAAATTGTGATTGGGCCTTCCATGTGATCGTTGCAGCCCTGCTCACTGATGGAACAGGTTATCAACCTCTTCCTCTTGCAACCTGGTCACCAGCAGAATGGGTTTCCATTACTCAGAGTGGCTCCCTCGTGTGTAAGGTGGGATTCAGAGGACATTTACAGTCATGACAATGGTGCCATGACCATAGGTGAATACAGAGCAGTTATGGATCCATTGTGACAGCCAAAGTTAATTTGTAAGTTTGATTGCTGAGATACTTATCTCTGAAGGAACTGCGAGATGGAAATAGATTAGTCACAAGGAGGACAATTTCCCCTTAATGCTTCATCTAGTTCAGTCTTTTCCCCCATCCCTGTTTGAAGAAATGGGCAATCAAAGGGACCAGCAGATAAACTAATTTGAATGGAATGATGAAAGCTACTTGTTTATCTCTTGGAATAGCTTTATTTTCCATTGTAGTGATTCTTCAGATATGAAACTAATCTTTCTGTCATTTTGGTTTTCTGAAATAATACATGATTTTATGTTTTACCTCATGTCTATAGATAGGACTCTGTTTCCCTTTCCTTTGTTCTCTCTCTCTTTTTAAAAAGGGACTTGCTTATGGCATTCTTTCCTTGTAGTACTAGTGAAACACTCCCCTCTTTTCAAATCCTCCTTCTGGGGTTCTCTATCATTGTCATTGTCCTCTGTAATAGTGGGGATGAAGGCAATTCTCTGCAGCAGTATGTACTTCATTTTGACATAAAGATGGAGAAGATGTTCTCTAATGACTAAGTATTCACATTTTATCTGAGTGATTGACCCATTGGGAAATACCAAGAAGAAAGTCAAAGTATTCTGTTTGCTTGTTGTGGGCATTTGATTTTTCAAACTACACATGGCTTAGAACATATAAGTGTGAAGAGGACATCATTTGTTTCAGTTACGTACTGTCAACAGGGCTTGATGTTGTGCAAGGAAGTAATGCAAACACTTCCTTCCATCAAACCAACAGTTCATCAAGTGCTCTTGCTATATTGGTTTGGGTTACAAAAGAAATGAGAAAATTGATGCTTCAAGAAATGCCTGTTGTCATAGGCTGCCAACAAGACTTGGGCTAAGCAGTGTGAAAGTTTTATGGGAGAATCTAATCTGCTCCAGGAATATAAAGCCAAGAAAAGTGATAGAGTGAGTCTGAGATATGATTCATGGTAACTCCAGAAGTAGTACCCAGAGTTACCTGGAAGAAATATTAACCATTGTTAATGATAATTTAGTTTTAACTGCTCTAGGCTTTGAGGTTTCAGATGTCCCATGCACTGAGCAGCAGGGTCAGTTGGCTTTAAAACTCCATGCATCTCACAACTGGCTGGTGAACTCACTACTCTGTGTAAATTTGTTTTAAAAATGAGTTTTGTGTACACAATGTAGTCTGTTTGTGTAGTATAAATCTATACTCAAGTAGTTACACAGTGGTTGAGCATTATCACCCTTCTGCTGAATATCAACTGTTCAGATATCTGCCCAATATCACCTTTGAATCTCATCCTGGGAGAAATGGGGGACATACATTCCAGAAAGACAGACAGATAAAAGAAAAGAAAAGAAAAGAAAAGAAAAGAAAAGAAAAGAAAAGAAAAGAAAAGAAAAGAAAAGAAAAGAAAAGAAATTTTTATAAAAATCTCTCCATTAGTTTACACATGGTGTAGCAAAAAACAGGTAAAAGGACAAATAGACATAGTGTCATGTCCAGGACAGACCCGGCAATTAATCAGCAAGAGCAGGGCTTACTCACAAGGCAAGAATGGGGGTTATCCGAAAGAAACTCCAGATTCAAAGTTCAGAGTAAACAAATCCACAGGGCAAATCCAAATCATGGTCAAACAGGCAGAGGTTCAAGGTAGTTAGGATGCAAGAGAACATAGCACAGGGCTTCAACAACCTGGAAGATCAGTTGCTGACCCTGGCCAGCTGCCAGCCTCTTATCTTATTAATGCTGTTGCCACAGCCATTAGGGCTTGTTTGTTACTTAAATGTGCTGAGTGGCAAAGCCCCACTTTCTGACATCATCTCTCTTGCACGGTAAGAGTCTGTGTTGTCTTGTCTCTAGCTATTTGTTCCCCCTGCTCAGGCCTCTGCTGGTGTTTGTTATCTTCTTCTGAGTAAGCTTCTGTGGAAACTTCTGCCTCTGGGGAAACTTCTGCCTCCTCGTCACTGTCAGGGTCTTCAAGGCAGGGCATGACACATAGAAGGAAATTTAATTGCATGCTCAGGGACAAGAACACTCAAGGAGAAAACAACAGACACAGCAAAATTGGCAGTAAACATGGCCGGAACTTTATTTGACTACCGTTGCTGCAAGATTGGTGTGCACATGGGTCCAGATCCAGGTGTTGATCAACCCAAATGTTGACTGAAAAGCCCAGCTCTCTAGCCTGCAAACAGAATCACCAGAATGATAGGTGTGGGCTCCACCTGGGTGATTCCCCAGTATGGCCCCCTCTGCCTCCAGGGAGTGCAGGAAACATGTGCACCTGCCAAGCTGTGCACACCCACTTCCAAACCTGCACTCCATGGATCCCTTAAGGGGATCTCCATGCTTATCAATGCCAGATGGGCACTGGTTACTGTTGTCCCAGAGCCAAGACCCATACCGACAACCCACAAATATGATGATTATATAACAAAACATAGTCCTGGCAAAACCCACCGGGGGGATAAGTGGGCAAAACTCTCAAAAAATGAGCTATCATCTGAATAGCTCTACTTTTATACCCAGAAACTCAACCTGAGTGAAGTCTGCCCAGGCGCCCAGGCCAAGTTTCTGTCAGCCAATGAACGTCCCCCAGACTTCCTTCCAGGGCTGCACAGAGCTACACAACCTGCTGAGAAGAAGAACGTGGTGACTCCAACAATGGCCCTTTCCATACTACACTCTTATAGTGCTATTATTCCACTTTCAAAGTCCTATGGAATTCTGGGATTTGCAGTTTAGGAAGGGGCATTTAGAATTCTCATCCAGAGAGCACTTTGGCCTCAGTAGACTACAAACTCCAGAATTCCACAGAATGTTGAAAGTGGAATAATAGCACTATTACAGTGTAGGGTTGAAATGGCCAATATGTTGGAGCAGCCCCTCCATTGTGGCCTGGAGCCACAAATGAGCCACACTATAATTCACACAGCTCCTTTTTACTTAGGAATTTGTGGCTTGCTAAAATCCTTCAAATGAACTGTCATATCTCTCTGTATGGGCTTTTTTTTAAAGTGCCACTAGCCTTCATACCATTAATTTAGAGTACACTATAAAGTTCATACTTTAAGTCAAACCATCCTAAATATATCCCTCAAATTTGTAAAAAAAAGTCTGAAGCAGTAACCAACAGATAACTTATTTTTATTTTTCTAGATAAGAAATGGAAAATAAATGTTAGACTTGTGTTCCCATAATAAAATATAATTTCACATTTGGTGAGACTGGGAAAGTGATGAAGCACAAAGGAATCTATAAATTCTTGAGGTTTCTGATACATTTTGCCAATTAAAAATAGGCAGAAGAAACTGGTGACACATCTCAAGATGCCCCAGAGATTATTTTTTTCCTAGTAAAACCCCAATGTGTTTGGCCTGTGTTTACTGTCAAGACCTTCTTCAGAGGATATATAGAATGTAACTTCAAATATTTCTGGACCAGGAACTCTCAGATCATTTCCTAGTCAAATGAAGATCAAAAGCATTTGAAAGGGAGATGCCATCTTGTCTTTTGTCTCAGATAGTAAAATGGTTCAGGCTGGGGAGAAGACTCATATGCCCTCCCTAGTCCTCCCTAGGAAAAGGCACCAACATCATCCAGAACAGAGGAGTGGGCCTTTGGCCATTTCTGCACTACACTGTTATAATGCTATTATTCTACTTCCACCATCCTGTGGAATTCTGGGGTTTGTAGATTATTGAGGCCAAAGAGCTCTCTGGTTGAGAATTCTAAAGGTCCCTCCCTAAACTACAAACCCCAGAATTCCACAGGATGTTGAAAGTGGAATAATAGCATTATAACAGTGAAGGGCAGAAATGGCCTTTGTTTCCTAAGCGCATATGGGTCCAAAATGGTATGGAGAACACCAGTGACCAAACTTCAAAGGGACCCATGATAAACTTAATACAACTTAGTAGCCTCCAGAGCTTGCTATGGCTTGAATGCTTTTGAAGAAAAGCTGGGGAAAGTGCATCCTGTTCACCAAATGTGTCTCTGTCCCTGAATATCCCTCGCAATCCCTCCCATCCCCTAAATTTCAGTCTTTTTGTGGACAGTTTTGGGGCAATTTTTCACTTGAAAATGATTCAACACAGAAGAAAACCAACCCTAGAATGAACTGTCAAGTCCCCGCCCCCTGCAGACCCATTCTGCCAGCATGTGAAGCTGTGATGAGGAATTGCAACAGGGGTTCTACTTCTAATTGGCAGAACCTCCCCTACTGGCTGAAGGGGTCTGGAATTGCCATTCTTCTTGTGCCCCAGCTGGTAGCTGAGCAGACCCTCCTTTGCTCTGTTCAGTTGCTGATTGTTAAGATGTGCTGGGAGAGGCATTTATGATGATGGCAACAGTGGCACAATAGTGATTATATACTGTTGCTGAATAAGGAGTAGGTATGGATCCATAACTCCAAATTACAAATCTATAACTGCAGTAAAACAGACCGCCAGCCAACAACAGCAGCAGTGGCAATAGTAGCTCATTGTTGCATATGTTTATCAAGCAAAAAGTTTCACATTCAGTCTCAGGCATCTCCAGCTGCAAAGGAATCTCTAGAAGTAGCAGGAGCATAGCAGGATTAGCAAAGATCTTACTGAGCTTCTAAAGAACTGTTGCCAGGGACACTACTGAGCTCAGTGAATCAATGGCTGTGAGGCAGTTTCATACACTCATATGTCAGAGGTGAGCAGCTTGTTGAACTATCTCACATTCAATCTATATTCTCTGCACATACTGTGCTCTCTGACCATCAAACCATAAGCTTTTGTGGCAGCACATTTGTGTTCTATTGCTTTTAAAATTCCCTCGTTTCCATGTCTTCTCTGTTTCAGCAAGAATATTTGCAACAGTTTATTACCTTGAAGATTAACTTCAGCCACTGAAGCCATAACTCAAGAACACTCATTGTTGTTAAGACAGCACTTTAATTCTTTCACTCTGGAAGAAGTCTAGAATATCTGCAAGTACAGTTTGTGATGGAACAATGAAGTGTTTATATCTTACCAGTGGCAATTTTTATAAAGTGCCTTCACAGAAATGCTGAACCAATTTCAGACTGAATGCATCAGGAAGGTGCACAATTAAGTTATTAGCATTGTGTTTCCCACACCACTGCAGAAATTCTTCATAAAATGTTAAATAGATTTTAACAGATGACACCGGCTATTATCATGGTTTTGTTTAGGCAATTGGTTATGCTCTGCAATTTATAGCTCCAAAATTAACCTTTTGTGCCCATTTTGGAGTGCAGATGTCATGTTAATTTGATTTGCAATGCTCCACAGGCCTGATAACTTTATTATGATTGGAAAATCAATCATCATCACTACTGCCAACAGTGGGACACGACCACTCAATAGTTCAAGCCATCTGTAAAGGATATAGTCAATAATCTTTCTGCAGTATAAAGCCAAGGCAGTAAGGCCAGTGACATACTTTATCGTGGATAGAGATTTGCATGTGCTTTCAAACTGTAAGGCGCTAAAAAAAATTAAGGCCTTTTCTGCATGATGATGTTCTTCTGCATTGACCCATCACAATCCTGGCAGCACCTCTGCCAGAATGGGAGCGTATTCCCAACACGGCTCTCCACATGTGCCTGGCTGTCTGTGGAAGGGAGGACAAGAGACACGCTCCAGTCTTCCAGACTGCAGTCGGCCTTCTTCCCATGCTGCAGTAGGAGAGGAAGCACATAGATCACGTTTCTGGCCCTTCTGCATGGCTGGCTGCAACAGAAGGCTTGTGCGATCAGGGGTCATTGACGGAGTTTCTCTGTCAATGATATAGCTCATGTTCATGCTGGCTAGCAATGCAAGAAGGGCAGGACCATGCCAACATCATGCAGAAGTGTCATCACAGTGCCGCTCCTCTCATGTCCCCATGCCAGGATGCCATCATTATGTGGAAAGGGACTGAGGCCCTTTCTGCACAAGGTGGTTAAAACGGCCCAAGGCATCCTGGCACGGATGTCGTCCGCACCTTGGATCAGACTAGGTGCGGACTATTTAACTTAGTTCCGCACCTTAGTCCAATCCAACCCGCCCCCAAGTGGTCCTCCATTGCACTAAGTAAATACTGGAAAATTCTGGTCTTTACATTTTCTGGAATGTGCCATTGTATTCCTACTTATCTGTGCAGATGTGCAGGCTCGCACCAATGCAAGGCTGTGATCAGCAGAGGGTGGGCTGTGGGTGTGGCCAGCCTCAGCAGTTGGTCCACTCCCACAAAGACACCAGAAGACACCATTTTGAGCTGGAGCAGTGTGGATCTACAGACTTCGCACTGCTCCGGTTTGCCCTGCACCAATGGAGGAGCCCTGCAGAAGGGCTCAAGGGACAGTGTGCATTTCTTCGGACCCAAGAAGAGTGGGTAAGTAACAGCACGGAGCGATTCACTCGCCTTGTGCGGAAAGGGCCTAAGTCCCACATTTTGTCTGGATGACAGTGAATGCAGCATGACAAGTTAACATTTTAAAGCATAACTTATTATGAGATATGTTGAATTCTTAGTAAACTTATCAGTTATGTGGTAGCAGCTCTAGTTCATGTTACCTTGTTTAAGTCCACCTTAAGCTTTCACTTTGCTGTTTATTTATGTGTGACTTCCCTTTTAAGAAAAAGGAAGGACAAAACAGACTCTAGAACATTACATTCAGATTATCAATAATTACGGCAGACTGATGGTTTGGATTAGACCAGTTGAGCTTCAGAATGTTGTCAACATAAGAGTAATTTTCTAACTCTCCTTTATTTTAATATTTGATTTTTTTGTTTATTAAAAATGTTCATATCATATGCTACATTCGAGATATACATCAAATAACTTTAGAACGGTTTAAAACAAGGTGTGTGTTGTATGTGCCTTCAAGGTGCCTGTCTACTTATGGTGACTCCATGAATTTAGTAGAGTTTTCTTAGGTAAGGAATACTCAGAGATGGTTTTGCCAGTTCTATTTTCTGAAATATACCCTACAGCATCTGATATTTGTTGGCAGTCTCTCATCCAAGTACTAATCTGGGCTGAATCTGCTTACCTTCCAAGATCAGAAAGAATCTGGTGCCTTTAGGGTGTTGTTGCTGTTGCTATTGTTTGTCTTCAAGTCACTTCTGACTTATAGCGACACTCAAGTGAAACTATCATGGGGTTTTCTGGGGCTGAGAGTGTGTAAAAGGCCAAGGTCACCGAATGGGTTTTCATGGCTGAGTGGGGAATCAAAACCTTTCTGCACGAAGCGAGTGAATCGCTCCGTGCCATTACTTACTGGTTCTTCCTGGGTCTGAAGTAACGCAGACTTTCCCTTGAGCCCTTCCTCAGGGCTCCTCCATTAGTCCAGGGCAAACTGGAGCAGTGGGAGGTCTTTAGATCTGTACTGCTCTGGCTCAAAATGGCAGCTTCCTGTGTCTTCGTGGGTGCAGACCAACCGGTGATGCTGGCCACACCCACAGTCTGCCCTCCGCTGATCACAGGCTTGCATTGGTGTGAGCTTGCGCATCTGCACAGGTAAGTAGGAACGTAATGGCGTGCACCAGAAAATTGAAAGACCGGATTTTTCTGGTCTTTACTTAGAGCACTGGAGGATCACTTGCGGGCGGTTTGGATTGGACTAAGATGCAGAACTAAGATAAATAGTCCTCACTTAGTCCGATCCAAGATGCGGACAACCTCTGGGCCAGGACACCTTGGTCCGTTTTAACATCCATGTGTGGAAAGGGCCTTAGTCTCTACAGTCCAATGCTCGAACTATTATACCATGCTGGCTCTGTTTAGGGTATTTAGGCCTGTACAAATAATTAAAAGAATGAAATTACATTAAACTATTAAATACATAAAACTGAATACCAGTTGAAACAGTTTGCAGTAATTTAAATCATAACACATGTGCCATTTGGATAATACCAGTTTTCTTCCAACTGTTCCAGTTTGGCAGGGGCAGTCCTGATTAGTCCTCTGTTGTTCTGTGTGTTCAGCTGCATGTTCAACTGCTCCTACATACTGCCTTTGTCCTAAGATTACTGCAGTTGCTAAAACCTTACTTCCAAATGCAAAATAGTTTGCATTCGGCTCAGCAGGGAGGAAAAGAGAGGAAGGGGTGAAACCTTGCCTTTCCCTGTAGGCTCAGGCAAAAGCAAATTATTGCAGCTTCTCCCAACTTATGCGTTCTTTCTCATTAATACCTTTTGCCCTCCTGACACACTCTGATGTTGCTTGGTCACATGTCTCCTGGTTTTCATCTGTGAAATTTTGGAAGGTATGTGATATGATGCCAACATTGGTGCTAATTGGGCCGATAAGGAAGGCATGTTCCAGAAGCAAGATGGCACAACAGAGATGGACAGTCCATATGGATGACCTTTCTACCACAAACATTCTCTGTATTGGCCCCACTAAAAAACACTCGATATCAAAAACATAGATTGTTTGGATGTAATATTGAAAGTACATTAAGTATTTAAACTGCCACTGACTCTAATAGTAACTGTTAGGAAATACTTGATTTTTTTAATTGCAAATCTGCCCTATTTGGGTCTAATCAATGGTTTCTCTAAATTTTAGGGAAATCATTGGACAGAATCAAACAGGTTAGATCCTCAATGGAAAGCTTCAAGTATTCGTAAACAGGCAATGAAGGAGTCAGTGGTGGTAGATGCAGAAAAACTGTGTGGTGTATATGTACACACACACACACACATATATATAAATGCACTCTGCTGCTACTTTCTGTGTATTCAGAAACAAGTTTGTTCCATGACTTTGGCAAGTGCCATGTGTGGTGTTGGTTACTGATTTCTAAATAGTTGGTGTGCTCTATTTCTCTTTTGTCTTCAAATTAAGACTGCAAGACTTGTCTGCATAATTGCTGAATGTTGGCATATTTGTAAAGGGGAAGTAAATGGGAGGTTTAGAACAGAAAATATGTTTAAATAATCTCCATTGTGTGGTAATTTTCTGAAAAGGTCAGAGAGCAGGAAGAAGAAAACCTATGGCCGCAGGACAAATTGCCCACAAATTTCCTGTCATTGCTCTTAATTGAATATACATCATTTAAAAATAATAATTCTAAAAGGAAATTAGTATGGAGGGGGAAAAGAAGATTTAATTGTAATGCTTTTCAGAAGAAATGCCCATTTTGAGCACACTAAAATACATGGTTGTGTTGAAATGAGAAACAGGTTACTTATTGGTAAAATCTTCCAATGAATGTAATAAGAGGCATCATTTTTGTGTAACACCTGAGAAGTGTGTGTGCGGGGGAATTATAAAGATAAAAAGACAAAAAGGAAGTAGAAGGACTTTAATTGGCAATAAAAGGTGAAAAAGATTTTTTGTGAAAGAAGCTCTCTTTGTCCTCCAAGACTGAAACAGTTTTTCAGGTTTGAATCCAGTTGTTCATGTCAGCCAAAGTAGACCCATGGAATCAGTGGGGTTTACATAAATGTTGACATACAATTTAGCAGTTGCTTTAATGGTTGTATTCCTGTTGGGACTATCAGTTGGATTTAGGCCTTCAGATTTTGGAAAATTCTGTTTTTTAAAAAAACTGAATGAAATTCTCACATATTCTTAGATTAAAGGAAAAGAAAAGTAGAAATGTTCATTTCATTCGCTCCCAGGAGATCAACAATTGCTTCTTGTTAGAATTCTCAGTATTCTGATTGATGAGTTAGATTGACAAGTAAACATTCATTTTGTCTTTCCCAAACCCTTTTAATTTCCTTATAAAATATTTTCACCAGAAAAACCCGTTCCAAAAATTTCACCTATGGCAACAAAAGTGTTCATTCCTCAAAGTCTCCTTTAAAGATCAGCAACTCATGTTCTGTTTTATTTTTGTCTGGCGTATGTTTTTTAGAAAAGTGCTAAGTGCTGTCAGGTTCATATGCAAACCACTTCCATGGTGTTAGAAGTTATTTTTGCACTGTTAATTAATACAAGCATATTCTATTTTATACTCTTTTAAAAATAAATTTCTTAGAACCATGAGAAACATGCACAGTAACAAAAGATGAATTTAACCCTTGGGGAGCTTCAGAAGGGAAGACTTTACCCAGCTTTACTGAAGTTCTAAGGGTGCAATATTGTAGTTCAGTTTATAAGTAATTAAAATGTCAAAATAACAGTGCCCTCAAATGCCCGTTAATAAAATGGCATTGCATTGGCAAGGCAAGATTTCTTATGATGTCACAGTGGCACTACCAAATAGATCAGTGCAAATAGCTAATATAATGTATGCCAGTGGCATATGGATACAACACTTATTCAATTATTTGTTATGTTTATAATCTGCCTTTCTTTCAGTGAGCTCCAAAATAGATATATGGCTCCACACACATACAACACACACAAAAGAATAAGCTGGTTAATCACAAACACACAAACAAGTTATTCAGTGCTACTACTTTTATTAGTTTTGGCAAAAGGGCAACTGTTATTACATTTCCTACTTTCCAGAAGTATACCCAAAACCATCTTTAAGCCTCTGTAAGATTGACAAAAATAAAAATAAAAAAATAACAATTTACCATCGCATATTGAAACAGAAATCTAGTTAGGCCTACTCACTCTGTTTTTAGTTGTACTTTTTATTGTACTTTTAATTGTTCTTTTAATTATGATATATTTTAATTGTAGTATATTTATATTTTAAATGTTTGTATATTAACTGTTTTGGTGTATTTTAACTATGATTTTATACTTCTGTCAACATTGTACCCTGCCTCAAGCCTTGGGGAGAAGTGAATAACAAATAAAATTATATTATTATTATTATTATATTATTATTATTATTATTATTATTATTATTATTATTATTATTATTGTAATTATTGCTATTACACACACACACTGAGAGATAGTTACATGATTGATGACTAATTTGTGGATATGCTCTCATTGGCTGTGAGAGAATGAACCAAGTCAAGATGTTCATGATCAGCCCAATGCAGTTAAAGATCAGGCTGCAATTAGACATTTTGTGTATGGCTTAAAACTACTCAACACTTTCTTTGCCTCAGTCTTCTCTCAAAAGGAAAACAATGCTTTCCTTGGGGTAAATGAAGCAGATGATGCAGTAGGGGCAATGCAACCCAGTATAGGTAAAGAGGTAGTACAGGAATACCTGGCTGCTCTAAATGAATTCAAGTCTCCAGAGTCAGATGAACTACATCAAAGAGTATTAAAAGAACTGGCAGAAGTAATCTCAGAACCACTGGCAATAATCTTTGAGAGTTTCTGGAGAATGCGAGAAATCCCAGAAGACTGGAGGAGGGAAAATATTGTCCCCATTTTCAAAAAGAAGGGGAAAAGAATCCAAACATTTACTCCCCTGATGTCAGCCTGACATCAATACCAGGAAAAATTCTAAAGCTGTTGTTCATTAAACAGACAATCTGTAAGCACTGAGAAAAGAATGTCATGATCACTAAAAGTCAACATGGGTTTCTCAAAAACAGACTAATCTCTCTCTCTCTCTCTCTCTCTCTTGCTCTCTCTTGATAGAGTTACTAGCTTGGTAGATGAAGGGGATGCTGTGGATATAGCATATCATGCCTTCAGCAAATCTTTGACAAGCCCCTGCCTCCCATGATATTCTTTCAAACAAGGTAGTAAAATCTGGGCTAGACAATGCTACTGTTAGGTGGATTTGTAATTAGCTGATCTATCAAACTCAAAGGGTGCTCACCAATGGCTCCTCTTCATGTTGGAGAGAAATGACTAGTGGGGTTCCACACAGCCCAGTGCTATTCAACATCTTTAACAATGAATTGGGTGATGGAATAGAAGGCACTCTTATCAAATCTGCAGATGACACCAAATTAGGAGGGGTAGCTAACATCTCAGAAGACAGGATCAGAATTCAAAATGACTGCAACAGATTAGAGAGCTGGAGCAAACTAACAAAACAGATTTCAACAGGGAGAAGTGTAATGTACTAGACAGGGCAGAAAAAGAATGAAATGGACAGATATAAGATGGGTGACATCTGGCTGGATCACAGTACATCTAAAAGTAATCTAGGAGTGGAAGTAGACCACAAGTTGAACATGAGTCAGTAGTGTGATGAAGAAGCTAAAAAAGCCAATGTGATTCTGGGAAGCATCAATAGGAGTATAGTGTCTAGGTCAAGGGAAGGGATAGTCCCATTCTATCCTGCCTTGGCCAGACCCCACCTGGAACACCCTGTGCAGTTCTGGGTAACACAGTTTGGGAAGAATTTTGACCAGCTGGAACATGTGCAAAGGAAGTAACCAAAATGGTAAAAGGCTTGGAAACCATGTCCTTTGAAGATTGACTAAGGGAGCTGGATATGTTTAGCCTGAACAAGGTTAAGAGTGACATAATAGTTATGTTTAAATATTTGAAGGGATATCATATGGAAGATGGAGCAAGCCTGTTTTCTGCTGTTCCAGAGACAGAGCAAGTGTTTCAAACTTCAGTAAAAGGATTCTTTCTAAACATTAGGAAGAACATCCTATCTGTAAGAGCAGTTTGACAGTGAATTAAGCTGCTTCAGAGTGTGGTGGACTCACATCCCCTGGAGGTTTTTAAACAGAGGTTGGCAGGAATGCTTTGATGGTGTATTTCTCCATGGCAAGGAATTGAACTCAATGGCCCTGGTGGTCTCTTCCAGCTCTATGATTCTATGATATTCATATGGCAAATGGTGGAAAAGAGCCATGGACAGATTAAGAAACCAGATAAGAACCAAGAGACTGGAGATGTTAAGGTATTGTTTCTATGACCATTATCGATCCATTAATTATGCTAATTGCAAAGAAAATTGTATGCAATCTCCAAGTACTCACAGCAAATTGTGGTGAGATTGGCTGAGATAATTGGTCCAATAAAATGTCTATAGCATGGATGATATTACACAACATTTTGAACCATCTTGTAGCACAGTTTATTCTGTTCTGTTACTTGTTGATTAATGAAATAGATTGCTAAAAGTCAAATACATGGGTCCTAGGGCAAATCTGGTCTGAACTTTCATTAGAAACCAAGACAACTATATTGAGATTGTCATAGTTTGTATATACCATGAGATGACATGAGTCAGTGAAAAGATGATAAGTGGAAAAGTGGAAGGCAATATGAAGAGAGAGAGACTGTACTCCAGGTGAATAGATTCAATAAAGGAAACCAAGGTCTTCAGTTTGCAATACCTGAGCAGGGCAGTTGGTGACTGAGGCTCTTGGGGATCTATCATTCATAGGGTTGCCATAAATTAAAGTCAATTTAATGAAAATTAACAACAGCAACAAAAAAATCTTTTTATAATGGATATTGAGGTATATTTTAAAATAAAAAGTGTTATCCTCAGTCATAGGCATCACACAGCTGATTTTTTGTCATTCACTTTGACATTTTCTGGGCATGAATCATGTTGTTTTCCCACTATTCTGCAGAAGCTTTGTTCCCACCATTGAGGCTTCTTAAAGTGGGTACCAAAATTCTTCAAACCTCCCCTTCCACAGACACACAACTCTTCAGGTAAACAGTTGCATGATTGACATTTAGTAGGTGTTGCCTTCCAATCTAAAACCGAATTTAAAATTAACCATCATATTTTGTAAGAAAAGTATTTTGTTCAATGCACTTCATTCAATAATTATACTTAATTGCTTTGAAAGTTTAAGTGCTACCTTGGCTACAAACATTACAAGTTTCCAACCTACAATGCAAGACTATTCGTATTGTGCATTATAACCTTCTAACAGTTTATTGAAACAAGAATTTTACACTATGAAGTAGTAGCATTTTGGAAAAAAAAGCCATTTGTGAATAGTTGCCTCAAAAAAGCCAGTTGTTGTTATTATTGTTGTTGTTGTTGAGCTTTCCTTAAAAATTCTTGGGAAATACCAACTATTTAAACATGGCAGATGCTTGAGTATAGCTAGAAAAATTGCTTCTGAGAACTACAGTTGGTCATGTTAGCTTTTGGGGAGGAAGGAAAGGTGAAAAAAGACCCCCCCCCCCCCGAGCTCTTTTTGAGAAATACTTAAAATGAGTGAACCTTACATCTTTCTTCTATTCGTTTCCCAAACTTTCTGCCTAAGAAGCAAAACAAATTAAAAACAACACAAAACAAGCCCTTACCTATCAGCAGAAGTCCTCCCTTCCACGATTATGGTCATGTGGAGAATACTGTGTAAAGATTTAATGCAGAACCTTGTTGAATATTTATACTTGGAATACAGCCAGGATGAAAAATTAAGTAACTCTCTAGCTGTTGAGCTGCAATTCCCAGGCGGCACTATCAACATAAGCAGTGTTGAAGAATGCTGGGAGTTGCAGTCTAGCAACATCTGGAGAGCCACAAATCACATTTCTGTCTTACTGATGTCTTCTTGCAATATTGCTTAGGTTTCACTTCAGGAAGAGTTCTCTCTTTAAAAAAAAAAAAATGAAGCAAAAACATAGTGCAGAAATCCCTGCCCTGCTATGTCAGACCAAAGGCCAACATATAGCACCATCCTATTTCCAGTTCCTATATGGGGATTCCTAATGGAGATGCACATAATAAACTGGGATTCAACAGCCCTTCTCCATTGTTGCTCTGTAGAAACTAGTGTTCAGTGGCATAGCACCTGTAAAACCTGGAAGCTTCAAACAGCCATTGTGCCTACTAGCCATTGACAAATTTGTTCTTCCACTCATTTGTCACTACTTGTTACATCATTTAAGCTATCGCCCACTGTGGAGCAGACAATTCCATTAAGTACTGCATATGGAATAGTTTGTCTCTCCTGAAGCTCCCACAAATCATTTACGCTGGATTACCTTGAGTTCTAGAATGAAAGAGGAAGAACTTCTTTTCATGTCCTTTCCCCCACAAGCTGTATATAATTTTATAAATCACATTTAAGATTTATTTCTTGAGGCCTAGCCTCTCTCTCTCTCATTCTCTCTCTGTCTCTCTCTCTCTCTATATATATACACACACAAACATACAGCAGGATGAAATGAAAGAATAAACCATATCTTCTGATTCTAAGACACAAATATATTTTGAATGTTCCTCCAGATTTGAACGTTCCTGGAGGAAAGTGCTAACCTAACCTATTCTCTGCTGTGTTACTTGTTACTTTAAGAGGCGTAGAAAAATTCTTTACCAATAATCCATAATGGTACAAACTGTTCCACCACCTCAGAATTCTTAACATATAAATGCCCTTGCATATGTAGACCAAGCTTCAGGTTTTTGTGATGTCTGTTATGGGGTGGCTTATGGAAATCATATTTATATGCTTTATAAAAGTTTTTATATCCTTTATAGAAGTTTTGGACATCTCTGTCTGGCTGTGAAGTTTACCCAAATCCAAAACCATTTATTACTTCAACCAAGTAGCTTTTTCTAGAGAAAGCATCTGACAGATTTATCAATTGTCTGGGGTAAAAATGCTATCTCATTGGCCCTCCTGCAGCTAAGATCCTGTGATTTGTGATTATAGTGCCATGTCTCAGTAGCTGCAAGCTAAAGAGGTGAATTGCATTTGAATCTAGGTGCCAAGATTTCTAACTTTCACAGAGAGCCATTGTGTTTGTCTTCTTGGTTGCTGGCACTGTCAGAAGTGGATACCTAAGTTTAGCAGTTTATGCAAGAATTAGTATCTACAGGTGAAGTTGAGATAAGAGACAAGATTAATCTGGCATTACCTGTTTGTTTGTTTGTTTCAAAAACATATTTCTCACTAGCCTTATTGCTTTTATATAGAATTACAAGACTGGTAGATCAGGTGAATGTTATAGTTGTTGTGTGTCTTGATATCACTAATACTTCTGGCAAGACCCCTATGATATTCTTGCAGACAAACTGGTAAAAATATGGGCTAGACAATGTCACTGTTATGTGGGTTTGTCACCAGCTGATGAACACCACAAGTGCTCACTAATGGTTTCTCATCATCCTGGAGAGAAATCACAAGTTAGATTTGTCCTGGGCTCAGTGTTGTTTAATATCTTCAAAGATGACTTGTATGATGGAATTGAGGACATGTTCACCAGCTCTGCAGCTGTGTCTGCACCATTGACACAGGACTGGTAGTGGATATGTCAGAAGACAGAACCAGGACTCAAAATACCTTATGAGATTGCCTAATTAAACAAAGGTTAATGAAATGAGTTTGAACAGGGTTATATTCAGGCAGAAAAAAAAATCAGATGCTGAGATATAGGGTGAGTGACACCTGACTTGATTCTTCAGTCTTATGTGAAGGGGATTTAGGTTTCTTTGCGGACCGTAGGCTGAACATGAGTCAATAGCGTGCTGAGGTGGAATGTGGAGTGTTCAGATCAAGGTAATAATAGTTCTGCTCTGTTCTGCTTTAATCAGACTTCACTTAAAGTACTATGTTCTGGGTACTGACAGCAATTTATGGAGAATACCAACAAACTGGGATGTATCTAGGAGATGACCGCAAAGATAGTAAAAAATCTGGAAACCATGTCCTATAAAGTATAACTGAGGGACTTAGGTATGGTTGGCCTGAAGAAGAGAAGATGGAGAGGAGATACGATGTCCATCTTCAAATAGCTGAAGAGATTTTTCTCCATTGATCTAGAAGATAGGATCTAAGCCAATTGATTCAAATTCTATGAAAGAAGATTCCAAATAAATGTAAGAAGAACCTCCTCATGGCATGACTATTTGACAATGGAATGGGCTACCACAGTGTGTAGTTGACTCTCCTTCATTTGAAGTTTCTGAATAGAGGATGGCATGCTTATCAGGTATGCTTGAACTTTGTTAGTTAACAGTTACTGTTCTAAGCTACTGCCTAAATTTTTTTACAATTCTAGTCATAATTTCTATAAGTCTATTTATTTATTTAGAGTATTTATACCTCGCCCTTCAACCACAAAAAGATTCCCATACCAGCTTACAATGAGTTAGCTTGACAGATCCCTGCCTTCAGGTTTACCATCTCAATAAGACAAGAGGAAAGGCAATGGTGGGCTTGGAATTTTCAGCAAATCTGGGTTGCTCTCTTCTCTCTTAGAGGCTACAGCAGGGGCAGATGAAATGGAGAGAGGGCATTTCATCAGCTGCTGGGGCCAAAACATGATGGAGCTGTGCCTGCCTTTCCTTCTCTTAGAAGCCACAGTAGTGCCAGTTGGAATGGATGGAGGGACTCTCACCAGCCACTGAGGCCGAGGCATAGTGGAACTTTGCCCATATATTTTTCTCTTCCTCAGAGGAAGCAGCAGTGTGTGTTGTAACAAGTAACTAAATAGTTTCCTTTTAGTTATTTCAAAATCAGAATGCTATATGATAGTGCTCTATGGTATAAATCAAACCTAAGCAAAGAGGCTATGTAACCTGAGCAGCTTTAAAACTAGCTGAAAAAGCTGCAGTTGTACCGTAAAATGATCGAAGCATTCCCAATTTAGTTATTCTTTAGTTATTATAGCAAGCATTGAAGCATCCCCAATTGTTATTGTAGAAAGTAATTAATAAATAATAACTTTTTTATTCCAAGCTCTGAGCAAAGTCATAAATGAATGCCAAGAAGAAGAAAAAAGGTTCTTCTCCTATATGTACGTCCAGACACAAACTTGCCTGTTGCAATGAAAGTCAAAGGAGGGAATATACTAGTGCTTTTTGGACCCTATTAAATTCTTTTACTTCAGAGAAGTTTAAAATCTTATTCCTTTTAAGCCAGTGTCAATTTGTTGATTTCCTGGACTTAGCTTCCTGGACTAAATATGAATATTCTACCCAGATCACCTGTGGGAAATATGGAAACACAAGGACAATTGTCCAGTTTCCTTGGAGTCTTGTGCTGAGAGAAAGCAAGGGTATTAAACAAGCAAACAAACACAGAGAAGGAATTATAGAACAATAAAATCTGAGGCCATTTCCACACTGCAGTGTTATAGTGCTATTATTCCACTTTCAACATCCTATGGAATCCTGGGGTTTGCAGTTCCGAGAGGGGAATTTAGAATTCTCAGCCAGAGAGCTCTTTGGCCTGAGTAAATGACAAACCCTGGAATTCCAGAAGATGTTGAAAGTGGAATAATAGCACTATTGTTACCCTGTTAACTGAAGGTCCCGGGAGGGGTGCCCAAATAACCAAAACACAGTAATGCAAGATGGGGAAATTAACTGGAGCACTCACTGTAAGCTAACGAGAGGCAGGGTAACTTAGCGGGGATCTTGTAACCGTATGTATACAGGGTCAGGTCAGTCAAGCAGTCAGACAGTTTTAAAATAGCAAAAATGATGTTTTATTAAGAACAGACAAACACTTAAGACAACACAATCACACAGCTAACTAAGAAATAAGAAATAAGACTTTTCGGGGGAAATGCGTGATACGACACCTTTCTTGTAGTCCTGAAGAAGTTGCAGATGGAGAGAAGAAGCTCAGCTTGGTTCGCTGAGGGGAGCTTGCCGGGCAAAGCGGCAGCAGGGTGGTCTGGAACTCGGGAGTGATCCGAGGAAGCTCTCGGAACTGGGGTGTTTTATAGGGAAAGTATGACCGTAGGCTACTCTGGACTTGGGAGAGGACAATGAGGTTTGGGTGCGAGACAATGTCTCTGAAAGGTCAGAATTTAACATTATTGAGTTAAGTTCGAATTGATCATAGAATGGCCAATATGCAGATGCAGCTTGCTTGGGCAGTTGAGCTTCTAGCTCATCAGGGTGCCTGCTCGGGGCAGGGGGCTCTTTGTATTAGCATGCATCCTTAATGAAGTGTTAGTCTAGAGAGGTCTCCTAAAGCAAGATCTGGCTGAGTCTGGCTTGCCTAGGTGGAGAAGGGATTGTTTCAGCAATTAATAGCCGTGCCTAGCTCTGTGCTTGTTCGGGGGCCTCACAAACACTTGGCTGAGGGTGGCAAAATGTGGCCGAATTGTGATATCAAAATAATATCTAATCTCTACCAAAGCCAGGCCAGTTCACGGTGATGACACTATAACAGTATAGTGTGAAAATGGTCTGAATCTTCCAAGGTTGTGGTGAGTCTGATTTCCAAGAACTCCAAGGCACTAAACATAAATGTCACATATTTAATTCTTTGCATGATGCATTGCTCACTTTGTTAACAATGGTCTTCTTGGAAGTAAAACGAAACAAAAAATGGGTCAAGACTTATTCACTGATCCCCTGAGGTTGATGAAACAGGTTAAACAGGTTATTTATGACTAAATTTGTATCCAACCCTATAGTGCTTAGTCAGAGTCCAACTCCCTGCCTGTGCCTCTCTGCCAGCAAGGAAGGGGAGGCAAAAGTAATTGCCCTAGAAGGAAGAAGAGGCAGTGAGGAGTGTCCAACACAAACAACTAATGGAAATGCTGAGCTGAGCTAAGTCAAGGTCTAATCCAAAAGGTCCAGAAAGCCAAAAGTCCATCCAGGATGGTTGAGGGAGCCAGAGTACAAGAGTCAAGAGGCTTGCGTAGTTATTTGCTACAAGCAAACAGCAAGCCACACTGACAGACCTAAACAGCCACTGAAAACAGGTGTTACTTGTCATTGTTTCCTTAATCTAGCCAAAGTAGCTTCTCTCTGAGCTGTCCGTTTCAGCCTCCTCCGTGATTGGAGGCTGAGGGGCGCAGGTGACTGTAATTCCTCCAAATCACTGCTGGTTCCCTCTCCTTCTGGAGCTGACTGGGCAATTTTGCCTTTGCTTGTCTTTCAACTGATGGGGATGTTTGCAAGCTGGTGTGGTCAATCACTGGCTCTGTTCCTGGCGCAACAGTTGCTTGTCGTCCTCAGAGCCATCATCTATCACACAATTAGATTCACAACTGATACCATTATCCAATATGCATCTCCAAGAGTGACCTCACACAAGATGCAAGATACAGTAGATAACCTGAGCAGTTACAAAGCTGTGGTTGTTGACTGTCAGTTCCAGGAAGCAGCCTCTGAATCAGGAATTAGGTGAAGTTCCATATCTGTTAGACAAATTCAGTGGCAGTTTATAGTTCACTGAGGCCCTCAAGGTTCTAGATTATGGAACTGCTGTCTGATAATACCTATGACATTTGAAACTGAAAATCTGTCTATGTGTGTTCTAAATCCTAGAAAATTAAACATGCAAGGAGATAGAATTCACTAGCTTTACTTTATGATATTAATGGGAGCATGTTATAAGGTAAATAGAATGAACATATTTTCATCTTTTAACAAAAGATAAGATAGTGGGATGGTTCTCCTAGGATCTCATGATGATGGTGGTGGTGGCGATGATGATGATGATGATGACAAATTACATCTTCATTGTAACCCATCCAGTGCTGGTATTGCTGTTAATTACCATCCAGTCAGTAGTATAATGAATCACATTTTGGGCTTATTTGAAGAGAAGGTGGGAAATAAAATGATGAGGGTACATATTACTTCATCCTCACAATAACCTTCTGAGGTAGGTCAGGATGGGGGGAGGGGGACAGAGAGAGAAGAGAGAGGGGGAGACTAGAATCTAGATCTCCCAAGTTTCAGTCTAACAATCCAACCCCAACCTCACACTCAACAAGAAAAAAGGGGACTCAAAGATAACATGTAAAGAAACTTGGAATTCTGGTAGATATATTTCAAATGAAACTTGTACCAAAGGGGATTTAGCACTTAAACCTGTGTTTATGAGGTGACCAGTTCATCACAGATATCAGTTTACTGTGAAAGTGTCTTAATTATTCCTCAAATAAATTATCTATGGTAAACTTTCTGCAATTTTCAGTAAAAAAAAAAGCATTTAAAAGATTTGAACATCTACCCTAATATTTGCATCTTTACAATTCTGTTAATATAGATGATGATGTTGGCATTTCATTGTATGACTGCTGCTTGTTAACTTTTCAGCTAATTTTAATTTTGCATTGATTCCTATCAGCTGCTTTTCTTACTTTTTGGCTTGAGACTCCAGACATCAAAGCATATTTCAAATTAGGTTTTGTGCCTTGTCTGCTTTCCTTGCCTCTTCCAGTCCCTCTAGGCTATTTACTACAAAAGCTGGTTGAACTTTTTTTGCAGTGAATAATTTATTTGACAAATTTACCCCTTTATCTGTTTGGAACAGAACAGTGAGCAGGCTCTGCTCCTCATGAATTTGATCATGATTCAGATGCACAATTGTCTACAAAACCCTTTGCTAAGCTCAAGAAAGGAATTCACCAATCATTTCCCTTAAACAAGTCACTGTTGATTTGCTCATTGACCCTACTTTGAAAGGTTATTTGTTTGTTAAGGGCTGATGACTCTTTGATCAAAACGTTGAAGTTAGATACTGATGACTCATTGACGAGACTTTCTTTTCCTGCTCAGGATCATACAACACCTGTCTGTGGATCTCTCCCACATGAATGACATGAGCATAATATGCACTCCTTCCCCAGCTATTCAAAGGATCTGTCCAACCGCTGCTGTCACCAGCCAGATGCACAGGTGTATCCTATTCCAACAGAGCATGAAAGCAAAAAAAGCCCAGTGTTCTTATGCCAAGATAAAGCTGGCAGGGAAGGAGGAGGTCTCATGGAACATGCAAATTTACCTGTTAGGTAAAATCCATTTCCTAACATTCTGTGTTAACAGCTAAGAAATGTAAAACTGTGGTGACACTAATGCAGTGATGTTGTTGAGTTGATTTTCAAGGGATCGGGGAAAAGGCTTAGTCTTCTTCCCATTCCATTGATGGCCCTGACTTTCTTTGGTAGAAATGAACAAGTGGAATGATCAACAAAATACTTCAGTACATGCTAATCCAGCTATGCTCTTTTCCAGAATAATCCATTCCACACAGTCAGCACTTTATGCCAACTGAACATGCTCAGTTCTCATGATATTTTGTTATTGTTGCTGACATTGCCCTCCCCTTAGGGTATTCCTGGACCCCAAAATGGTTTGGGAGAGTTAGTATTCTGCAAAATGTTAGGTTTGTTTTTTTGTTTTTTGTTTTTTTTATGATTGTTATCTCTCTCTTGTGAATAGGCAATGCCATTCTGCATATGTAAGGGCAGACACTTACAAAAATAGCTTTACTGTCAATATGCATTGTAGAATGACAATGTTGAACTGGATAAAACTGACTTCTGTTGCTGATGCTGAGTGGCTTAGCCCTTAAAGTACAATAGTTCCTTAATTCCCTCCCTCTTTAGGGCTCTCTCAGTGTGTGACACCATCAACCCATCTGTCATCGTGATAGACATTTTGCTAGTAAATATAAATGAGCATTTTCACAGAGATGACCCTGCTCTTCAGAAAAAGTCAAATATAAATATGAATGATCAGGGTAAACAAGGAAAACCCAAAGGAAAAATAAAATGGGCACAGTTCTTTCATTTAGTATGAGGCATCTGTAGCTACATTAATTTAATTAAAAATTGGGTCCTCAGAGACAGCCTGCCTGAGAACACAAAAAATCCAGTAGAACATTGACTACGTACTGGAAGTTAATACCTTCTGTCATTAAAAGTAAAACTCAACTTGCTAAGTAAATGAAGCAAAGTAATTTCTCTTATGCCCTACATATGGTCTTATTGGCATTACGATGGCTTGATTAATCATTAAGTTCATCATTTATCTCTAGGCCACTGGGACAAATTAGTAAAGGTCTGTTCTTCTTGTGAGCCTGTAAATTTATGCCTTTCTTTTTAGTACTGTCAGAGAAACATCTTATTAAGCATCCATGTAACCTGTCCTTCATAGCAACAGCTCTAGCAAGCACTAGATTTCCCCTTCAATGTACACAAGCAGATCTAAGAGCTGGGGGGTGGGGGGATTAACTGAACTCTGGCAGCCAATTTGAATTTTGGATTTCAAATATGGAAATTTTGATCTCATATTAAAAATCAGTTATTAGCAGTTGTTAGTTAACAAGGAGTATCTATGAAGTCATTGATAAACTGTTTTTGAGTTTATAGGTAGGGTGGGTCTATATTTTCCTTTACAAAAGACAGCTGGCATTCTTTATTGCAGTTATGGATTTGTAAACCTAGCGTTATGGATACATGACTGCTTCATATTCAGTAAGACCATGTAGTCTTACTGTAAAACTACATAATTTCCCCCCAATGCACCATACAGCCAGAAGCCACATCAGGTGAAGGAAGTCTGTCCAGCTGCTAAGGAAGGTCCAAGAAGGATGACTTTTCCAGCCCTCTCCTACTAGTGAACAAGGCTATGTCAGTCAGAAGCGGGAGCCTTGTCTAGTTCCAGCTTCCTTATCATAACTGGCATCTGAACAGACCTCCTTCACCCAATTCAACTGCTAGCTGTTAAGGTGGGCTTTGAGGGTCAGGCTACAATGCGTTACTGTCAGAGTCCAGCTCTCTGCCTGTGCCTCTCTGCCAGCAAAGAAGGTATTTGCCCTAGAAGGAAGAGGAGGCAGTGGGGAGTGTCCAAAACAAACAACTAATGGAAATGCTGAGCCGAGCAGAATCAAGGTGTAATCCAAAAGGTCCAGGAAGCCGAAAGTCCATCCAGAGGGGTTGAGGAAGCCATAGCACAAGGGTCAAGAGGCTTGCGTAGAAATTCTCTACAAGCAAACAGCAAGCCACGCTGACAGACCTAAACAGCCACTGAAAACAGGTGTTACTTGTCATTGTTTCCTTAATCTAGCCAACACAGCTTCCCTCTGAGCTGTCCCTTTCAGCCTCCTCCGTGATTGGAGGCTGAGGGGCACAGGTGACTGTAATTCCTCCAAATCACTGCTGGTTCCCTCTCCCTCTGGAGCTGACTGGCAACTCTGCCTCTGCTGTCTTTCAACTGATGGGGATGTTTGCAAGCTGGTGTGGTCAATCACTGGCTCTGTTCCTGGCACAATCAGTTGTTTATCGACCTCAGGGCCATCATGTATCACACTTACTTAATATTGTATACTTATACTATGTACTAGTGTGTTTATGCAGCATTGCCCGGGATTTTATTTTCTTCTTAAGAACTCACCCAACTGTCTTCTCCAGTACCTGTAACTTTTCCCCATATTTCCCAATGAAATCTGTATTCAGAGTTATTTACATACACAGTTTGGTTTCTTGAGGGAATGTACTGTCTTCCTTCTTGCTGCTAGGCCTTGTCTCCATAGCAACCAGCCTATTCCAGTACCTGTAACTTTTCCCCATATTCCCCATTCCAATCTGTATTGATAGTTGTTAACATACAGAGGTTGGGTTCCTGTGGGAATACACTGTCCTCCTTCTTGCTGCTAGGCATCATCTCCATAGCAACTGGCCTATTTCAGTACCTGTAACTTTCCCCCATAGTCCCCAATCCAATCTGTGTTATCTGGCAATGTTGATGTACTGGCTTTTGATTTTTTTGCTTTCTGTTGAATTTGTGCAATGGCTTTATGTTTTTCTGGAACCATTTTTTTGTTTTGAATTTCAACTTTAGGATTCCTCACATATGGAACCTATAAAATCTACTGTGTGAGGCAAGAAGACCTTGTAACTATGTTGTGTATGTCACTTTAATTTTTCTCACATATGCCTCCCAAATGTTTTCTGGCATCCTTACTGATGGTAGGCCTCATCTCCATAGCAACCGACCTGAGGCCCAAGAGCTCTGCAGTTGAGAATTCTAAAGGCCCCTCTCTGAACTGCCCCCAGGATTCCATGGAATCTTCACAGCCAGCCAATCATATGAGGTCTCCTTGCCTCACTCAGCCAATCACATGAGGCCTTCACCTGCCTGATGCAGACAAACAGACAAACTTGCAGAAAAACGTTGACTTTTATATAGTAAATTACTAAGTTGCATATACATAACTATATATGTATCTTCTGTCTGAAAGTATGTTCTCTTTGAATCCTCTGTTTGAAGCTGTCTTCTATTAGAAAGTCTGCAAAGTCCACATCCGGTGTCAAAGGGAGAGCAGGCCTTTGAATTTCCCCATCAGTACATGGTGCCAGCGTGCTGTAGTACTTTGAGTGTTCGACTAGGTCACTGGGAGACCAGGTTTGAGTCCCCACTTGGCCATGAAACCTACTGGGTGACCTTGGGCAAATCACACTCTCTCGGCCTCCTAAGGAGGCAAATTCTGTGAAGAAAACCCCATAATAGGGTTGCCTTAGGATCTTCATACGTCAAAAATGACTTGAAGGCATGTGGCAAGAGCAACATAAGCCCTGGACAGCAAACTGAACAGGCACTCCAGTCACCTCCTCCTCCTCCTCCCCGCTATGCTAACATTTACTTCTCTTTCTATTGAAGTGATAGTAATACTTTCTAAACTGGTGACTCTGCATACAATTTAGCAAAGGAAAACATTATGCAAATCTCTTTCCTCAAGTCCCAATGGCAACTGTTAGTTTCAAGTTTTGCTGAGCTGGTGTATCAAAATACACAAAGAAACAAAATGCATCTAAGGCCCTTTCCACATGACAATGCTCTTCCACCTCATGGTGCTGCAAATCCGGGTCAGAAGGGAGCACTTCAGCAACACTCCCCTCTGCACCTGCTTGCTCCCTGTGGAAGGAAGCGGCATAGCCCCACCCCTTCCTTTCATAGTGCAACCGGGCACTTGCCATTGCTGCGCTGGGGCAGGAAGCATTGCAAATGCACAGCCACAGCTTCCACATGACGGTAAGTACGGGAGCACCGCACGATTGGAAATGCAAAATGGGTTTTTTCCATTTTGCAAATGCCACATAAATGCAATGCTTCACAGCAGGATGGCAGCAGGACAGTGATAACATTGTGTGGAAGCATGACCTGCTGACCCCTGCCATCCTGTGGCAGAAGCGGGACAGCGAAATCATGCACAAAGGGCCTAAGACAGGGTTTCTCTATTCCACAGTGAAGTGAGGCTCTTGTCTGACCAACCACAACTCTCACACAGATTATATACTTATGAAACTTGGGGTAATAAAACCGATTATTGTCTAAATTACAGTGGTTCTCTACCTGTGGGTCCCCAGATGTTTTTGGACTTCAGCTCCCAGAAGCCCCAGCCACTATGGTCAATGCTCAGGGCTTCTGGGAGCTGAAGTCCAAAAACATCTGAGGACCCACAGGTTGAGAACCACTGGACATCATTGTAAAGTACCACCCCTGAAATATTTTATTGTTCCACCTTGTTCCTTCCCATTTCCTCCTCAACTTTTATTTGATTATCTGAGCAAACCTTCTCCAGCACACATTTCTGGTAATTAAAAGGGTGAACAAAACCCACCTACTAACCGAAGTGTAGCCCAAGGGAGGAAATGAATGCTGCAATTATAACAATTGCATTTTGTTAACATGGAAGCAGTTAAAGTACAACAGCTAATTTCACCACATTTCTGACATAAGTACCAGTTGGATTTAATTCAGCATCTTTTCTTCATATGACACTAAGCCAAGAACATTGGAGCCCTTAACATTTTTACATGCTATACAGACTCTATTCAGCTAAACAAAAACCATTTGAACCACATGAACACTTATTAAAATTGTAGACATTTTGCTAACTCTGGAGTTTAAAACACAAGGGTTTAAAATGTCATCAGTATATGCTTTTTATTAATGTGACAACAAATTCTCAATGCTAAAACATCAATGGAGTCATTAGCTAGCATTCTCTTAGTGACTATGCAGCAATAGTTTCAGTAAACATATGAGGCGATTTCCACACTACACTGTTATAGTGCTATTATTCCACTTTCAACATCCTACAGAATCGTGCGGTTTGCAGTTTAGGGAGACTCATTTAGAATTCTCAGACAGAAAGCTCTTTGGCCTCACTAAACTACAAACCCCAACATTCCACAGGATTTTGAAAGTGGAATAATAGCACTATAACAGTGTAGTGCGCAAAGGCCCTGGTTTTATTTTATTTTGGACAATCCATAACATTCATATCCAGCTGACAGCAGTGTAACTGGGGTTCTGCATGTGGGACTACTGTACATGTAGTAGCAGGTAGATGTAGATGCAGTACATGTAGTACATGTAGATTCTACCTGAAACTCAAGAAGAACTTCCTGATGGTCAGAGGTGTCCGGCAGTGGAAGCGCTGCCTCGGAGTGTGGTGGAGTCTCCTTCTTTGGAGGTTTTTAAGCAGAGGCTGGATGGCCATCTGTTGGGAATGCATAGCAGGGGGTTGGACTCGATGCCCCCTGGGGTCTTTTCCAACTCTATGCTTCTATGATTCTATGTTAAAATATACAAAGTAAGGTGTGAATGAACTTTGCCTCCATGCATGGCCTTTGAACATTGTACACTGCAATTACACAATAAGTTTTCAGTCACGTATATTGACCTCTGATCCACATATACTACATTACATTTGTATTAATTATAGGTATTGCACTTTGCTGATGCATGTTTATATTACACTGAAGCCATGTAGGATCTTGGCCAATGAATTCTTCAGTTGTGTGATCAATAATGACTCAGAATTCATAGAAATTATGGCTGGCTGCCAGTGGATTTGTAATTTAGAGTTACTGATCAGTCATTACTCTGTATTCGGTAAAACTACATCATCTTATTGTGAGTATATATAACTGCTTCTCCCAGTCCTTCTTAACATTCAGCAACTGAAATGGATGAAGGAGGTTTGAAGATCCTTGCTTCAGTTCCTTGTCAATGCCTCTCTCACTGGCCAAAGGGGCCTGGAAAAATAATCTTTGTTGCGTTCCAAATGGCACCTGAATAGACTTTCTCCTCCCAATGCAGGTGGGCTGGGGGGAATCACACTAAGGTTACACTAATAACTTAGGATGTATTACTTAGTTATATGTTCATAGCTAAGTAGCTGGTGTAGAATAGAACAATAGCTAGGGATGCTTACAAATTTGTCCCCATCCAAATTTCTCCACAGATTACTTGACCTTGTTTGTAGAGCAGTGCTAATGTGTTAGCAATCCATGTTCTTCCATTCTTTTTTTAAAAAATATCAGATGTTCATGCTGCATATTAAACAATATAAAGGAATCCTGTAGCATCTTTGAGACTGAGGGGAAAACATTGCTAGCACAAACTTTTGTGCACTCCAGTCCACATGTTGCATGTGGTTATTTTTCAATTCATATCTTTAAATGCATCAGCTTTTCTTTCTTTGGCCAGTGGGCTGCAGTGCATGCATCTTCATGTATTTATGAAAGAAAATCATGCAGAAATGCTTGCAGGTCACATCAGCAAATATGTGAAGGATAGTGCTTGGCAAATAAACAGACCAATAATTTCAGTTGGGATATACAAGGCCACAATTTTGTTGGTTATAGCTGTAGAGGCTTGGCCTGCGTGAGATTGGAGCCAGGCTTCAGGTGACTTACTTGCCAAGCTATGATTCTGGGTAATCTGGCCCACATACTAAGACCAGCTAGAAGTGATAGAAATGAGATTCCATATGGACAAAAGGTGTTGTGTGGATCCCCTGTCACCTGGGGATGAGATTGAATCCCTTGCCCCCAAGTTGTAAATGATCCATGCCACCTTCATCCTTAAAGTCCCATAATGGAACGCCTGACTAGATATGGTGGTCACATAGGTCTCACTTGACCCAAACCTGGATCTGATCCTTTTCAAAACAGCCAGAATTGTGACAAGGAAATAAGCAAATAAGTACAAGAAGAATCCAAATAACTTGAGCAAGGGAGGGTGGGAAGAAGATTGGAGCCTAAATGAAGATAAGAAGGGTGGGATTGCAGTTTTACGCTGCCCAGAAAGACCTGAGTGAAGCCTAAAGGTCTGCCTGAAAGAGCCTACCTGTGGCCAACTGAATTATTTCTGATTGACTGGTTTTCCCACTGCATCAGCAAGCAAATTTTCACAGGCCTTGGGAAGAAGCCACCAATGTCTTGATTTCATTGGTGCTAAGCTGCTACTACCCTCCCCTCTACACACACACACAGCTGTAGACCACAAAATCAACTCCCAGATAAGCCTAGGGACATCTCTTTTCAGAAACGAATTCCATTTGTAAATAAAATGCATAGAAGAACGGCTGCAGGCATGTAGATGACCCTTTCAGATCTTCAAAGTAATCTATGGATTCATCATTTAGGCTGGATTTTGGTTATGGCACTGCTGCAGTAGAAATAAAGCAGTCCAAAAGGTCTCCTATACTTCTTTCATGTTTATAAGGAGCATGAAGAACAATTGGTACCCTTTAGCAACAATAAAGACAAAATCATTTGAAACAGGAAAGCAGCCTTGCTAAAAACAATGGGGATGATTAGTTAGATTATTAAAGAAAAAGCTTTTGAACACAGGGATTCCGGCCTCTTTATTATCATGTTATCTTGCAGACTTTGAGTACAGAAGCCTGTAATATGTGAAACCAAAGATCTTCAGAAGGTTTAGAATCATAGAATCATAGTCTCATAGAATTGGAAAGACCCTTGCCATTTCTGCACTAGACTGTTATAGTGCTGTTATTCCACTTTCAACATCCTATGGAATCCTTGGGTTTGCAGTTTAGGAAGAGGCCTTAAAGGCTGCTTAAAAGCCCCTCCCTAAACTGCAAACCCCAGGATTCCATAGGATGTTGACAGTGGAATAACGGCACTATAACAATCTAGTGTTGAAATGGCTTTGGTGATTTGTCTAGTCCAGTTTCCTGGTATTTCAGAAATTCACATCTAAAGCACCCCTGACAGATAACCTACCAAATCCTGTTTAAAAATCTCCAACAAAGAGTCTAGTAGCTTTTGAGGCACTCCATCCCACTGTTAAATAGTTCTTATGATCAGGAAGTCTATTTGCAAAGTTTAGTTGGAATTCTTTTTTATTATAATTTAAATCCACTGCCTCAGATCCTGTCATTAAAGCAAGAGAAAGCAAACTTTCTGGATCTTGCATGTACTAGATCTTCAGATATCTCAGGATGGCTAACATATCACCTCCCAATTTTGTGTCCAGCCTAGGTACACACAAAACTCCTTCAACCGTTCTTCATAGGGCTTAGTTGCTCCCACATCACATTTTTCAAGCATGCTTAACTACAGCCAACTAAGACCCTTAGATACTTTTCAAAAATACTATTCTCAAACCAAGGCCATTTCTGCATTACACTGTTACAGTGCTATTATTCCACTTTCAACATCCTGCAGAATTCTGGGGTTTGCAGTTTACTGAGGCCAAAGAGCTCTCTGGCTGAGGATTCTAAATGCCCCTCCCTAAACTGCAAACTCCAGAATTCCGTAGGATATTGAAAGTGGAATAATAGCACTATAACAATGTAATGCAGAAATGACCTACATGTCACATGTCCTAAATGTATAAAACCTTATATGTACCCCTGTTAATATTATTACTACTACTACTACTATTATTAGTTTCATGTTCGGTTCAATTTCACAGTCTGCAACACTCATCTTGATTCTTGATTATGTCCTCTTGAGGTATTAATTATTCCTTCCAATTTGGTCTGATATGCTGATTTTGCATGCACATGTGTGTTAGGGTTGCCAAACTGAAAACAGAGGATAGCTCTTCCAATAGTTGTGTAAAAACAAAAAACATTTCAGTAGATGGTACTTGTCACACAACCAGGTAGCAACACCTGCTGAAAATCTCTCTTCCACACAAACATTAAAGGTACAGGAGCCCTCTCCAGTTTTCAGCCTGGCAATTCATATATGTATGCACTGCTCTGTACTTGTCCTATCTCAGTCCTGGCACAGCTGATAAAACAAACAAAACAAACTGAATAAGTCCCATCTTGTTACTTACTTCCAGGCAGTAAGCACAGAGCTATAAATAAAGTCCAACAGGGTTCCAAGGCAAGGAAGTGTTCAAGGTCAGTCAGAGTATTCATCAAGGTATCTGGCAGCATAGAAGCTCAGATAAGTTCTGACAACTCCTAGAAGGGAAGGACATCAGCTATATAGGTCTGAAGTTTAGTGCAGCTGTGGCTTAATTGTTGCTGGTTATAAATTCTGAGAGAACGATGCTGGGTCTCTCTTTGCTATCTACACTCTGCAACGGTGGGTACAGGTAAGTGCTCTTCTATGTCTGAAGAAGCAGGACTCTCTGCTGGAGCTGGTACTGCCCCCTGTTCTGTTTGTGGCACTGTAACCTCTTCTTGTACAGCAGGTCTTGGCATGCCCCCTGTCTCTGACTCTGAGTCAGAGTCCATGTTCTGGAAGCAGGGCATGACAGTACTCCTTTAAATTCTCTTGACTAACATAGGAAAAACAATATAATATGAAACTGCTATTGCATCAAACAGTTTGGTTAGGCAATTTGACTAGAAAAGGATTATTTGTAAAAAAAATCTCACAAAAGGAACCTACGCCATTATGACAAAATAAAGAACTCCAGTTGGGAATCTGATATGAAATCTTGCTTGTTTTAATGGTTTCGCAAAAGCAATATCCTTGCGCACTCTTTCAAGCTTGCTCTTGTAATGGTTACCAGCAATTTGATACTTCTGGCCCAATGACTTGAAGGAATATTCCTCACAAGGATTGTTTGGCACACTTTCTTTTCCCATATAGATATATCACCTTTCTAGCTTCTTTCTTTCCATAACTGTAACTTCCATAGAGCTCCAGTGGTAATTTCAGCTGAGAAACTGAAATATGATAGAGCTTTTGATATTTCCCCTGGATTGTTTATTGATTTAGCAAAGCATTTATTTGTGCTCTAAATGTTCTCAATTATGTTAAGAAAAGAAGCCTGGAATGACTTATGCAGATCTCAGTGGAGTTCACAGAGTCTGAAACATGCTGAGGTAAATATAGATTTCCTTTATTCCTGACACCCACTAATGTCAAAAACGCTAATATAAAGATATGTTGATTTGCTGAAGCAACCTAAAATTTTACCACTTCTCTCTAAGTTACTTAACAACAGGGGAAACAGTAATGCCCCATGTCACATTTTAGAAAAGATAATTCCATTATTTTAATATAACACATTGATGGAAATTCACATAAACTGTGGAAGCCAACACACTAGATCTTTTCTGGACGCTTTTGAGACAAAGCTGTTGCACTGTTCTTCAAAACCAACACTGATGACAGCAATATAAAAATGTCCTGGAGGAGAAGTTTGGAGTAAATAAAATATTTATTGGGCTCACATTGTAAATGGAAAAGGTTACAAGAGAAGATGTAAAAAAAGGCAACAGCTGAAACAGCTAAGAAAATTGGAAATTAGGTAAAGGAAGTCCATTTTGTAAATTGTGATATAGACCTTTGAAACTAGAAGATACTAAAAGATCATTAAGTTCAATCTCCCATTGAAGTAAACAATCACAACTTTCTAGCCCCACTTCAAAAATACATTCATTTATTTCTCAGTTTTGTATCCTATCCTCTCTCCCAGGAGCTGTGGGTGCCTTACATATCATTCAATTTGCTCTTCAGAGCCACCCTATGAGATAGTAAGTGGTAGAAGTACATGTTACAAAGAAGCATTGCATTGTTACTAGAAAAAGGACCCTCATACTCAATCTTTCCCTTTCCTTCCACAATAATGTAATTATTACAATTTAATTTTTGCCCTTACACCATGGTATTGGGTGTTCCTCTGCTCCAAACATTGGAAGTAACTAGCTACATTCACCTTTCCCAAACAATAAAGATATGGCCACACGAAGTTATACTTGTTACTTAATTTATCTGTATAACTTTTCACATGGCTGGTGTTTCCACCAACATGCTTGTTTCACAATGGAACTGTGAGATGATCAGGGTATTAGCATGTTCACTCCAACATGCCCTTTCCAGTTGGACAGAGCTCTAAGAGCTCCCTGGTTTCCTAGCAAAGAAATGGACTGGATATTGGCTATAATATAGGTGCTATGTTGGTTCAAACACACACCTTTGTGGGGAAGCTCACTAAGTTTCTTGCTTTCTACTGCAACAAAGAAATCCCAAACACCTCTGTCTGCCCCCACTCCAGTATAATTATTTGAGATTATTATAACTGGACATATCTATAGTTAGATATCAGATACTTCTGATAATTCAAGAATTTGCTAGAAAACACTATACTGTACAATAGTAAATCATGTGTATTTTAAAATAAGATTTGAAAAAGAAAACACCATACCATAATTCATATAGCTGTTTTGTAACACTCCAAGAAACAATATTTTAGATGATTCTGTCATCACATCTGCAGGGAGGGAAGGGGGAAAGTTTTTAAACCTTTTTATATTTGCTGGAATATAAAGCAACTCAGTGGCATACCTGGGCATCGTTCTCAATAACTGAGCACAGAACTGTAGTGCAGAACTGTAGAACCGTGGAATGGAATGACATACACTTCCAGGTAAGTATGCAATAGTAGTATTATCAGTGTGTATGAATAAGTAAATACAGATTGGGCTACTTGACAAGATTATGTCAAGCATTCCTCAGATCTCAATATATAAATATATATTCTCATCGTTATTCTCATCATTATTTTATTACCAAGAATATTGCAATCTTTATCTTTGCTCATCCTCTTAAAAATCCCAAGAGATAGATCATCATTACTTCACTAGTAGAAAAAAGGAATTCATTCATGACCTCCCAATGAATCCATAGACAAAGTATCGTTTGAACCTCATCTATTCACTGAATTATACCAACCACAGTTTCTGAGCTGCAGATGATACATTTCCCAGTGCAACATATGTAGTGCTTTATTGTAAGTTGGGGAAAAAAAACTTTTTATGAAATACTCTTTGGGGTTGTACGGCATAATTTTGGTTCCTGTAGAGTGCCTTAGGCGTTGTGACAATAAGTTAGACATCAGAGAAGCAGGCTGTCTAGAAAGATTACAAAAATGTGTTTGCTCTGAGTGCCTGATTGATGTGTTCTTCATCAGAAGGATATTATATATGCACTTTGGCTCATATTTATCTCAACAGGAGTCACTTAAACCAAAAGGTATGCTAAATCAAACTACTTTATTTTATAATGATTAACTAATTCTTTTGTCATTACATGTTATTATTGCCTTATATAATCAGCAATGATTTTAGCTCAAAAGATGGTGGCCTATATAGTTATGAGGAGACACAATACTGTGCTAAGTTCAGCAATGTCTGAAGTTGCCACAAGAATTTCACCTGAAGCAAATGTTTTAATCAGAATGAGAAAAAAATGGATACAGAAATATATTTCTCCTTCTCCTATAATGCTACAAAGTGGGGACATCCAATGAAACTTGGTGTCAGGAAAATTAAGGACAGACAAGAGAAAGCACTTCTCCTGGCAGTGAATTGTATAAATTAATGATGCATCTCTTGAAGATGTGATGATAGCTACTAACAGAATGGCTTGAAAAAAGGATCAGATAAATATATGAAGAGAAAATGTACGAATGTCCACACTACGGCTCACGATAGTTAAGTTTATTCAGATTTCAGAGGCAGTATCCCACTGATTACTGGTTTCTGGAGAACAACAGTGATGGAAGATGACTGAATTCATTTTCTGTTTGTGTGTTTCCCAGAGGTGCTTGGCAAGAAACAGGTTACCACAGTAGAAACATCCTTGGTCTGATCCTTAGGTGAAACATGTCAGATGTTTTGATGGAAGTGCTTCAGTAAGACAAGTAAATATACTTAGGAAGCTTCTGCACTTCCCTAAATTCCTCAGGACTTCACAGTGCAAAATGAACGTAAGAAACATTCTTCATCAAGCAAAACATCTAATGAATACTGAAGGACATCAAAACAGTTTTGATAGGAGAGGTGAAAGTAGTTTCTTCCCCCTATTTTTCATCTTTTAATATTCATCTTCCTGACATGTAACACCAACTCAGATCCCAACCAACCAAATGCTCAGCCCATCAACTAATCTACAAAATCTCAAAGGCTCAAGTAAGTACATTTGCTTTATATTCAGTTCATGGAAAAAGGTTATAAGGTTATAAATGAATTTTTCTTTTAGTTACCAGTCACTTCAGGTATAAGAAAAGACAGTGGGGATCTGAAATACTTTCTCGGATAATATTCCAGCCTTCTTGTCCCAGCTGCTGAGATTGAAGAGCATGAGGTGGAAGGTATAGCCTCCCAATTTATAGTCCATCCCTGATAATAACAAACCCCCCATCCTAACCAAGAGCTAAGTGTAGTTCTAGGCTTTCCCAACACTGATACGAGTTACTACCATAACAAAATCGTTATTGATGGTAAATTATGTGGCAGATGGTACACAGAAGAGAAACATCCCAACCTTTCCACTGATGGGATCCAGCTCTCCTTATAGCCAATGGTAGAACTGGCCCTCCAAACAAATTCTACCCAAACATACCCCTTCAGATATCGATCAAATCAAATCTCTATTGCCAGACATATAGAGCACCTGGATTTGTGTACATTCTTTTTGAGGCAGAGGCAAATGGCAGATGGATTCTCAAAGATTATATACTGCAAAACCAAAGAAAATAAAAGTGTGCAGGTGTGACCTGTCTCCTCCCAACAGCTATGAGAACTGCACATACGTGCAACATGGAAAAATTAACACATACAGCTCAAAAACTTCCCAGCTTTCATATATTTCCCCAGCCTCAAAACTGCAAAGTGACCGCAGAAAGTATCCAGCAAGGTCACTAATACAAGTTAACTGTTTCGCACCACTGGAGAGCCTTGATATTTGGTGATGATGCTAACAAGGACTCCGAAACCCATTTGCCTAGTGACAGGACTCCAGTTCACTATACACACCCCCTAAATGTTTTTCTTTTCATGTGAGGAAAAGTCTAGATAGGTACAAATATAATAACTGGTCCTCTTTGAAGAAATCTTGATTTATTTAATCGTACCCATCAGCAAGGTATGAGGAGCTTGCAGTGAAATAGGGCATGTATGAATTCATGGGGAGTTCTTAACTCTATAACTAATGTGTGAAATGTGATGTTTAGGTGAAGAAAGTACAGTACCAGAATTATAAGAAGATGAGCACATTTGTTCCACATCGTATTAGTTGTGTAGTGAGGAGCTTGCTATTAAGGAGTCTCATTGCACAAGAGAAAACTTGTAATAATAACTCCAGGAAGGCTACCTGGGACTAGAGTAATATATTGAAAATAGCTGCTTTGGAAGCAGGAAGGAGTGGGTGGAGGTAGTAAAATTAGCTTGAACATGTCGGAAAAGATGTTTCTTTGAGCTATTCTGGTTCTAAACCCTTCTCGGTGTTATTTATTGCAGCATTCTAAAATGTTGCCACAAAATGCCAGGAAACTGGCTATTTCAGTGAATAAATTCAATGGAAAATATTTGTAATACATATATAGCCATTTTTATTTCCTGTTT
This sequence comes from Iguana delicatissima, assembly GCA_948472985.1. Taxonomy (NCBI): domain Eukaryota; kingdom Metazoa; phylum Chordata; class Lepidosauria; order Squamata; family Iguanidae; genus Iguana; species Iguana delicatissima. The sequence goes on along the minus strand of CAOKZL010000489.1, from coordinate 354,917 downwards.
TTTTTAAAAAAAATAAAAGTTTGTCAAAGGTAATAGAATGATTAAAGCAAGGAAGTTGTCCCTCCTTGGATTTCTCTTCTAGGCTTTCAACTTGGTTTGCAAGTTTTAATTGGTTTATACAGTACAGCAATGGGTTGAAGCTGTGTTGCTGAATCCTAGAAGTAAGTTATATCGAGTTCAATAGAGCTTCCTTCCTAGTAAGCACTCTATGCAAGTTTCCCCTGGGGTTAAAAGACTGTATGGTTTCCCAGGGTTAAACCACTGCAGCAAAAATCTGCATAGATATCAAAGAAATACTGTGTCAGAGATTCTGTTAGTCTGTTAGAGGGTAAAAAGGAAAAAGGGAAGGGGGGAGACTCTAACAGCACCTTTAAGACAACTAATTTATATTTTTGTGAATATCAGTCTACTTCCTCAGCTGAGTTTGGTTCACCAGAGTTAGTATCTGAGGAAGTTATATCCATGAAAGTTTATGCTAAAACATAAATTAGCCTTAAAAATGCTGCTAGATTAGTTCTTTCCCTCTCCTTTTCTTTTTTCTGCATAGACAGATGGCTCATGCCTGCAAATCCACCTTTAAAGAGAAGTCAATGAAAAGCCAGATAAGTCTGACTCTTATTGTTAGTCCCAACCAGATAGACCCTGAAGAAGAATTTCTTTTTCCAATAAATCTAGAAGAAATTAGGAGGTCATGTTGCATCAAGGATCCAACTGTATTGAAAGAAGCACACTTCTATTCCATACTCTGACAGTTCAGAATCTGAACAGAAGGGGGGCTCTGAGTTCAGTACTTGTACGGTCAAATATAGGTCCTTTCCGCACGAGGCGAGTGAATCTCTCCGTGCCATTACTCACTGGTTCTTCTTGGGTCAAAGCAACGCGGACTCTCCCTTAAGCCCTTCTGCAGGGCTCCTCCATTTGATCCAGGGTGAATCGGAGCAGTACGAGGTCTGTAGCCCCGCACTGCTCAGACTTACAAAATGGCAGCTTCCTGTTCTTCATGGGTCCAGACCAACCGCTGACACTGGCCATGCCCACAGCCCACCCTCCGCTGATCACAGGCTCGCATTGGTGTGACCCTGCGCATTTGCACAAGTGAGGAAGAACGCAATGGCGCTCTCCAGAAGATTGAAAGACCAGATTGTTCCGCTCTTCACTTAGTGTACTGGAGGACCATTGGAGGCATTTTGCATCGGACTAAGGTGCAGAACTAAGGTAAATAGTCTGAACCTAGTCCGATCCAAGATGAGGATGACCTCCGTGTCAGGACACCTTGGCCTGTTTTAACTTCCTGCTGCGAAAAGGGCCATAGAAGTTGCCAGGTCACCTTTCCATTCAGCTAGCATTCTTGACCAAATATTTACACCATCTTTCAAGGACAGACATGAAAAATGACCTTCCACAGACCTCTACAAGACTCCTGAATACCAGAAGGCCTTTAAATCTAACATATCAGGGAGGAAGAGACATACTGGGTACAACTCTACCCATTTCTTATTATTTTTCTGGAGGAAAGGTCCCTGAAACCTAAGCATACAATTCTAAAGAATGGTAGATTTTTAAATAAGGCAGCCTAAACAAAGCCATATTAGTGTCTCCTTTCCATTCACTGAATCATCTGTTGAATCCTGTATTAACACTTACATAAAACTTATTGATTTGGGAGGGGTCTACTCTAGATGGGACTACCAGTTTTCTACAGGTTCCCATGTTCTTTTTGCCTCTCTTCTCTTCTACTCAAGAAATTAATGACAGCATTCTATGCCAACAAGTTTCTAAAAGAGCATCACCAGATCAAGCATGCTGTGATAGTCCAGTTACATGCCCACCAGTTTTGGTTTTGGTTTTGCATACTGAAACTACTTTCTAAGGCAATATGTTTAAGCATCAAGTTCAAGTTAAGTTCACAGTATGGGCATCCGTCTCTCCTAATGGATGGACCAGTCCTAGTTTAACTCAGAAATCAATGTGTAAATGAGATTATTTTATAGAACAACCAATGGATGTTCTGGGGGAATCATAGAATCATAGAAATGTAGAGTTGGAAGAGACCACAAGGGCCATCCAGTCCAACCCCCTGCCATGCAGGAAAACCCTCAAAGCACTCCCGACAAGTGGCCATCCAGCCTCTGCTTAAAAACCTCCAACGAAGAAGACTCCACCACACAAAGGTTGGTTCAAGTCGCAATACTTGAAGAATTTAATCTTTTGCAAACTCCAACAAACTAACCACGTAGTCTACTGTGTTGTTCAAAACAAAGTTATCTGGTGGCTTTCTTACTTCCTGTGTGGTTCAGTACAATTCTCAGTTCAGATAAACATTTAGCTGTATACATTTTGGAAATGTATCATTTGAGAAAAAGCACAATTACCAGTGTATATTTTGAGAAAGAAACATCTTCATATAGTAATATTGTACAAGTTTTCTTTCAAAAATTCACAGATTAATGCAGAAACAGAATGCAACAGACTTATGAATAACATGAGCCAAAACTAAACTAAATAGAGTTTTCATACAGTTACGAGCTAAACAGATGAGGAGAATGTTCTGGATGCAGGATATCTTTATCTGAATAAGGTTTTTGAAAAGTTTCTCCATTGTAGTCTTGCAGAAAGTTAACAAAATGTGGGTTAGACCTATTGCTCGGTGAATTTGTAACTGAGTGATGGAATGAAGTCCCCAGTGGTTCCTTTCCTTCTAGGAGAGATGTGACTACAGGAATGCTACAGTGTTCTCTCCTGGGTCTGGAATTGTTCAATATCTTTAAAATTGACTGGGTGAGTAAATTGGGTGTATGCTTATCAAATTTGCAGATGAAATCAAATTAGGAGGGGTAATTAATACCTCAGAGGAGAGGATCAGGATTCAAAATTAACTTAACAGGTTGGAGAGCTATACTATATTTAGGCAAGAAAAAAATTGAAATGGACCTATATAGGATGGGGAACACATGGCTTGATAAAAGTTCATGTGAAAAGGATGTAGAAGTCTTAGCAGGCCACAAGTTAAATATGAGTCAATGGTGTGAGAAGCAAGCCTTCTCACAATGTTTTATAAGATCCCTTTCTTCCACCATCTTTTCATTGGCTTACTGATTACGCATAAATCAATTCATCGATTGCTTTATTTATAGACTGCCATTCCCCCATACAGGGAGTCTTTCTCTCCTGCTATACAGATACTCTCACACTCATGTTTACACAGGCACACAAAGACCTCCCAAGATGTACTGCAGGAGGTCCAAGACCACAGAGTTAATGAAAATGAAGACCAGTGGAGATTTTGTTTCTGTGAATATCCTAATCCTGAATAAATTTGAAAAAAAAATATACCCAACAGTATAATCAAAGGATGCCCATGCGTTAGAGGTTTTTGTTTATGATACTAAACAGAAAGAAATTCCAGAATTAACATTTTATCTTAGTACCATGCTAAAATGCTTAAATGGAGGACAAAAGCTGTTTATAGGAGTGTGATCGTTACACAAATTGTTTTTAAATGAATAAACATGAGAGCTCAAGAGAACAGGAAGAACCTTCCGTTATTCATAAAAGACTTTTAGTGCTTCATTATTTTGGTTGCTACAATCCACTTCTGATTAGCTGGGTTGTTAAACAGCCATTGTCAAGTGCCACTAAGGTGTTAAGGTATTTGCTTCCCTGGATCCTTGAGTCCCATTCAAACACAGCCGCATTTCATCAGGTGTTTATGTATGAGCCTTCTGGGTATCCAGTAACCACAACTTCATGAGCAATGCTTTTGAAATGATATTTGCCTTTGACTTTCTATTTACATTTAACTCAAGAGGCAAACAAACTATTTGCATATAAGATAGGACAGCAAAAGTAAGAAGTGTGCTCAGCCAGAAAACTGCTATGTGTCGACTCCAAAGCCCTGCAAGTAATCAAATACCTACCTTGACTTCAGTGGAGAATATATCTACATCTAAAATGACAAAAATAAATCTGAAGGGGAGTAACTCACCATACTTTAGGGGGCTCGGTTCATGCTGGTGTCCATTTGTCATAGCAAATACTCCAATATCTAAACAAGTTCAGAGAGAAACAAACCCCTCTTAGAGCAATCACACTTATTAACAGGCAAACATGTTTAGTCCTGTACATATCTTATGCAGATTAAAAATGTAGATAGTTAGATGAATAATATAATAACTCAATACTTATTGTTTATGCCCACAGTGTTCTTATTGGACTGGGACGTGAAAGATCAAGGTTCAGCCATTAAACTCATGGGTACCCTTGGACTAGTTACTGTCTCTCCATCTGATCTACCACACAGGGTGTTATGAAGATCAAGCAGGAATGATAGCTATGTATGCTCCTTGAGTGCATTGGAGGAAAGGCACAATATAAGTGTAATGAATAAATAAACATTGTACTGGCATTTTTGCTATTCTGAGTGAATGGCTGATCAAAACCCTCACAGATAGGTCCTTCTTGTTCTAGCCCCATTCTTTTTGATTCTTCCCTCCTCTCGTTAACATTGCCTTCTTCTTCCCCTGCTTGCTGCTATATACCATGTGTTGCCATCTCCAGTATGAGGTAACCTCTCCCACATTTGGGCATGGAAAAAACTTATTGGAAATGGTTGGAAAAGCTAAGAACAGGTGCTTGCTTTCTTCAAAAGTGTTGCCATCTTAGAAAAATTATAATGTAGGTGTGATGACAACCACTGTAAAGTGATTATGTCAGAACCTCAGAAAGAATGCATTCAGTTTGGTAATAGCCTCCAAATTCACCAATGGCTTGTTACAACTTGGAATAAAATCTTTATTCCTCTTTATTCCTCATTGGGAATCTATCCATTTGGTCATTTTCTGTCCCTAGCCCAATTCCCACTAAGTCCTTTGTCTTCAAGTAATGCGAGGGACTAGTGCCCACAGCAGACATGATTTGGTCTCTACGTCAAGTCAATGTCCTCTCAGTCTCAGCATCTCCTAATCTTGCTGCTCCTCCATATTACTGTTATTGCCTGGGCCCTTGACCAGAATAAAAGCTAAATCATTATCCCTTTGTTTTTCTTGCCCTCTGCTTTTTGATGATGTTACAGATCAGTCTGAGAGGAAGACAGCAAGAGGAAATACAGAAGTTGGGTCCATTTAATAAGACATCTCCAAAGGGCCTCCAAATCCCTGAATAAGCATTGGTGACTTCCTGCTTTGGGTCTCCTTGCCTTTCAGGTAGCATCACTTTTCTTTCAGGTGTTTTTGTCATATTCTGTCATAGAATTTGGTTCTGTCTTCCTAGCTGTACCTAGCTTCTCAAGGTACAGATGCTGGTATTTAACTGTTCTGCAGATATTGGGGGGAATTCATGTTAAGATTTTTTTAAAAAAATAAACACTTATTTAATTCCTGTTCTGCAGTGATATTAACAAAAATATACACATATCTTTCGGTCACTGGAAATACAACACTTTCTTTTCTCCCCTTTTTCTCTTTTGAAGTATATGAAAATAAATTTGCACAGCTGTAAATACACATTTGGAATATACATACAAACATATTTTAATTCCATGAAAATGGAATATGAAAATTCATAAAAATGTTTATTCCATGAAAATGGGATATGCAAATGTATACATTCAGGAGAAAAAAGTAGATGCATGTACATCAGGTAAAGTGTGTACCAAAGCCCACAAATTTCCATTTGCTCCTTCACATAACCCTGATGCAAAACAAGCAGTGCAGTCTTAAGGAAGAGATACCCCAACTGAAGGAGTTAGGAGTAAGCAAGATGAATGAATCATATGCCCTCACTTTTTGCTGACTGATTGTCAGGAACTGAATTCACACACACAAATATAACAGTGGATAAACACTATTTATTAGGAGCGTGATACATAGTATGGGACTTCAGTGAGTGCACTGGAGGCAATTATCAAGATTCAAAACATAAAAGAAAAAGAGTTTCCCATCCCACCCGCAAGAGACCTTGGAGTTCTGGTTTAACCTGGTAGCTCTTATCACTACATTCCTAGCTTTGTTTATCTAACAGTCTCTGGTTCTCATACCTTGATACAAGCCAGCTGCTACTTAACTCCTACTACATGTCCCATAACTAAAATATGGAGGGCTACCCAGCACTAACTGCCCATACATCAGCATAATCCTCTTCTGCTCATGATCTCAGACAGCAGGAGGTTCACTGGCACGAGTGCTCTGCCCAACTGGCAAAATATCCCAAAAAATGGAGAAAGGAGAAGAGTGAGAGAAGAGCCTAGTTGTTTCAGATCATACCTCCTACAGGCCAGGGACAAGCCACTATACAAGTACAAAATTACATGCCAGGCAGAGGGCAGTCCCAAGAAGGAAGAATCTTAGGCTGAGAGCAGTGCCATGAAAAGTATATATGTTTATGTACACCTAGAATAATAAAATCACAGAATTGTTAGAGTTGGAAGGGTCTGCAAGGGAATCTATTCCAACTTTCTGCCATGGAGGAATACACAACTAAAGCACTCTTGAAAGATGCCCATGAAACCTCTATTTAAAGACCTTCAAAGAAGGAAAGTCCACTCTCCCACTTCCTGAAGCAGTCTATTCCACTGTACTTAACAGTAAATAAGTCCTTCCCAGTGTTTAGGTAGAATCTCTTATCATTTGAATCCATTGGTCTGTGATATAGTCTCTAGGGCAGCAGAAAACAAGTTCACATCTTCTACATGACATCCCTTCAGGTACTTAAAGATGGCTATTATATCACCTTTCAGTCTTCTCTGCTCCAGACTAAAAATTCCCAAGTCCCTAAGATGTCCTTTATAAGGTTTGGTTTCCGGATCTTTGGTCATCTTAGTAGATCTTTTCTGAACATATTAAAGCATTTCAATATCCTTCTTGAACTGTTGTACCCAGAACTGGACACAGTATTCCACCTGAGTGTTTTTGTCTCCATGCTATAATCTATCTGATTGTGGTTGATGCTTGAGGTACCATACTTAATGATGTCACCAGGGACTGCTCCTTGTAACATGACCCTTGTGACATCTCCAGGGACCACCACTTTATGACAACACCTGTGGTCATTCCCAGGTTTTGGTCCTGATCTCAGGACTTGGAATAGTCTTCACCTGACAACACTTCTTCCCCTTTCCTTTAGTTTTCCCCTAGTACCACATTTTTTTCCAAATAAAACTTTGAAAATATAGGTGTATAAGACAGAAAATACTCCATTCTTCAGGATTTTGTGTCAGCAACACAAAATATCTCTGGGGTAGATGGGAAGGTAAGTCAGTGTTTTGCTGATTGAAGAAGAGAAAGATAAGGCTGTGTTGGTCACATCAGAGTATAAAATGAATCATTTCTAACTTCTGGTATTTGTTGAGTTCTTTAGTTTGAAATGAATATTAGCTAGCATGTATTGAGCTGACTATGAGTTTAGGTATCTATTGTCTTACATTCAGAAACCTGCATTCAATGAATTGGAAGAGCATTAAAAGTTTTCAGAGCATTTAAATCTTGTTGATTTTTCAGGTTCACTGAGAGAAAAGCTTCCCTTGGATAGCTTATCCAATTGCAGAAAAGCTTAAGCTGGCTGGCTTTTTCCTTCCCTCCCTTCTTCCCTCCTTCCCTTCCCTTCCCTTCCCTTCCTTCTTTTCTCAATGTCCTAGATCTAATCTTGGCTCAGGAATACTCATGAGGGAAGATCTAAAATATTGTTTTGTTTTTTTTAAGTTTCTGAAGTACCACATTGCCTTTGAGTTTTCACTCCACATAATGTAGTTTAAGAAAGCCCCACATTTTAAAAGAAAACATACTGTGTAGTGCTTCAGCTTGCTCGGAACTTGGAAGCAAGTAGTTGCAACTAACTCATTTGTAAACACCTCCTTTTTTCCAGTAATGTTGTTATAACTAAGTACATTGTGACTGCAACTTGATGAAGGATAATATCACTCTCTTTCAGTTTTTTTTTCCCAGTTATGAAAATGAAGCCTTACTAAAAGGTACAGGAGGATTTTTTTTAAAAAAAAATAATTAAAAGTAAAAAGCAACGCAAGATCTATATAATCAACACAGCAAGTAACATACAGAATACATTGTTCTCCAGTGTAACTGAGCTTAATCGCAGTATTTAAGAATTACAAATTAAATATTTCCATAAATTAGTATATGAAAGAAGCAGGCAATACTGTCTCTTATTATAATTATCAGAACTGATAAATGGAGCCCATGTTACATAGAATAAAATATTTTATTGCACAACTGCAATGTTGTGGCCAAAATAAAGCCAATGTAATTGTAGGTTGCTTCAATGAGAGCATAGTGTCCAGATTGAAGGAAGTCATAGCACTGTCCTATTCCGCTTTGGCCAAACATCAGCTGGAATACTGTGTATAAATCTGGACGGTATCATTAGAGAAGAATTTAGATGTGCTGGAACATATTTGGTTGAGGGCAACCAAGTTAGTAAAAGGTCTAGAAACCAACTCTATGATGGTTCAGGGAAGTACATATGTTAACATGGAGGAAAGATGACTGAGAGGGACCTATGTTACACAAAATAAATTATGTGGTTGGCCTTTCTCTCTCTCTTTCTCTCTCTCTCTACACACACACACACACACACACATACACAGGCAGGAAAACTATCACCTTGGTAAAATATTAGTTCATGTTCTGCCCTGTGTTCAGTTGTGAATGCTGTGGAAATGATGAAGCAGGGAGAAAAGTTTTGGACCTCAGACCAACAAATTCATCATCATCATTTGTTTATTCCAATTAATAGATCCATTGGGGGAGAAATAACATGAAAATAAAACAAGACTTGTATAAAACAGTTAAGAGGAACAATCAAAACAGTAAAACAGTCACGAACAGCCGTTGTCTACTACATAGTGAGTTCTGATCCTGGCCACCTCTGTGAGAAATTTAGCAACAACCAGGATCACTTTTGGGGACTTGTCTTCCAGCAAAAGCCTGATATAAAATTGATCTGAGCTTCCAGGAAACTTTCTCAACAATGAGGTAATGTGGTGGACCTTATTATAGCAACTACAGACCAAAAGAATATGCATCATTGACTCAGCTTCTGTATTATTGCAAGGGCACCGTCTTTCCAGATAAGGGACACCGGCAAATCTGCCTCTTAGCACTTCAGTAGAAAAAACATTACATCTGGCCTTTGAAAAAAAATTGCAAAATTTAACCACTGACAGATTCTTCAAGTAGTCCAATAATTGAAAAGGCCCTATATAGCGAATATTCATTGTGCTAGGGGATAGACGAACAAGTTGTGGCAATCAGATTTTTTAAAAAAATGGTAATCAAGTAAATATTCTAGTAACCTTTGAAACATTAGGAAGTAAAGAGTTGCCTTTAAAAATGGTAATTTTAATGGTAACTATCTTCCAACAAATTCCTCACTTGCCTTGCAGAAAATTTCATTGTCCAGAAGATAGAAGAGGCAACAAGGGGATCAGGGGACTATTTTAAACTGGATCTTAACAAACAGTGAATATCTGGTTAATGGGGTGGGATCTTTAGGTCAAAGTGACTGTGTTCTCCTCAGTATTGTTAAACAGAGGAAGGGGGAAGTAAAGCATAGTCAGATACACATTCCAGATTTTAAGAAAGTTTATTTCAGTAAACTTAGGGAAATACTGGATGTGATACTGCGGTCAGAAATACTTAAGGAGAAGGGAGTTCATTATGGATGGGAGTTTCTTAAAAATGAAATGTTGAAGACACAATTTCAAGCAGTTTCAGTGAGGAGGAAAAATGAGAGTCATCTAAAGAAACTAAGAGGGAAGCCTAAAGAACTTTCTGCTGAACTAAGATTTAAAAGAGACACGTATAAGAAGTGGAAAAAAAGGACGGGGGGAATCATCTAAGAGAAATTCAAACAAATAGTCAATATATGTAGGGAGAAAGTCAGAAAGATAATCACAGAATGAGCTCAGGCTTGCTAGAGAAGATGGAAACAATAAACAGAGGTTTTTGGGTTATGTCCGCAGGAAAAAAGAGGAACAAGGAAATGGTAGGGTCACTGTGTGAAGAAGATCACAAAATACTAAGAGGGGGTATGAAAAAGGAGGAATTACTCAACGCCGTCTTTGCCACAGTCTTCTCCCAAAAGGAACACAGTGGTCAACCTGGGGAAACTGGAATAGATGGCACGGTAGGAGAAATGCATCACAGAACAGGTAAAGAGGTAGTACAGGAATGCCTTGCTACTCTAAATGAATTCAGGCCTCCAGGACCAGATGAACTTTATCCAAGGTTATTAAAAGAACTGGCAGAAGTAATTTCAGAACCACTGGCAATAATCTTTTAGAATTCCTGGAAAACAGGAGAAATTCAGGCAGGCTTGAGGAGAGAAAATGTTGTCTTCATCTTTAAAAAAAAGGGGGGGAATTACTGCCCAGTCAACTTGACATCAATACCAGGAAATATTCTAGATTCTAGAGAAGATTGCTAAACATAGTCTGTAAGCACTTAGAAAGGAATACCATGATCACTAAAAGTGAATATGGGTTTCACAAAAACAAGTCATGCCACCATGCCACACTACTCTTATCTTCTTCTTTTTTTAAAAACAGAGTTACAAGTTTGGTAAATAAAAAGAATGCTGTGGATGTAGCATGACTTGATTTTATAAGACCTTCAACAAAGTCCCCCATGACATTCTTGCAAACAAGCTACAAAATGTGGGCTAAACAATACTACTATTAGGTGGATTTATAATTGGTTGACTGACCAAACCCAATATGTCCTTACCAATGGCACCTCTTCATCTTGGAGAGAAGTGACTAGTGGGGTGCCACAGGGTTCTGTTCTGGGCCTGGTGCCATTCAACATCTTTATCAATGACATGAATGATGGTACAGAGGGCAAACTTATCAAATTTTCAGATGACATCAAATTAGGAGGGGTAGTTAATATCCCAGAGGAGAGGATCATAATTCAAAATGACCTTAACACAGTGGTTCTCAACCTGTGGGTCTCCAGAAGTTTGTGGACTTCAGCTCCCAGAAGCCCCAGCCACTATGGTCAATGCTCAGGGCTTCTGGGAGCTGAAGTCCAAAAACATCTGGGGACCCACAGGTTGAGAACCACTGCCTTAACATATTAGGTTGCTGACCAAAACTAACAAAATTAATTTCAACAGGGAGAAATGTAAGGTACTACATTTAGGCAGAAAAAATGAAATGCACAGATATAGGATGGGTGAAATCTGACTTGATCACAGTACATGCGATTCCACCTAAATTTCAGGAAGAGCTTCCTGATGGTAAGAGTAGTTTGGCAGTGGAATTTGCTGCCTTGGAGAGCAATGGAGTCTCCTTCTTTAAAACAGAGGCTGGATAACCATCTGTCAGGAATGCGTTGATTTTTCCTTCGTGCATGGCACAGAGTTGGACTGGGTGGCGCTTGTGGTCTCTTCCAACTTGATTCTATGATTCTATTATTCTTTTGAGGATCTTGAAGTTAAAATTGTAATTAAGTTCTTTTAACAACAGCTTTCCAGGCTCTCAGACTGCTTAACCAAACTTGGAGAAGCACTGTGACTTGACATTCAAGCAACCCCGTGGTGCTTTATGGACTTTTTTTTGCAAGTGCTCCCTCAAGCTCAGGAATGGAGACCCTGTAGCTGTCCAAGAGGTAATTTTATTCCACTTTTCAGCAGGTCCAACTAGCATAACTAACTGTTAGACATCATAGGAGAATTGGATAGTTACAGGTTTCCCAGACCCCCTATAATGAATAATAGTGTCACCTAACTCATGTCCAAGTCATAAATAATTGGGGCATGGCTTAAGGAGAGTTTATAGAAACTGTACTTAAATTTCAGCTTATTATAGTTTCTTTGCTCCCAAAGCTCAGGAACTTCCTTGAACTATTCCCTGTAAGTAGCTTAATCATTGTATGATTCCAGAAGCTTTTGGAGGCTTTCTTACATTCGCTTCTACTATCCATAACTTAGATATCATTCACAGGAACAAGGGAGAGTATGCACACAGGCCTAAATCCTGATTAGACTAAAGCCATTAAATAAATTGGATTTACCTATATATTAACTCACTATTCAATGGTTGATTAAATTGATCTGCTCTATCTGAGATTAACCAGCAGGATTCCAGTGGCACACACAAACATCAACCAGTGCTTTTCAACAATCATATGACTTTCCTGGCTCACTCCTAGTTTAAATAGGTCTTGTTATTGTCATCTCTATCTTAGCTAACATTCTCTTTCATAATTTTAGAACATTGTCCCCAGATGGACCAGGAAAAATAGATAAATAACAGATTTATCTACCTGAAGGTCTGAGAAGTTGTGCAGTCCTGTACATGTCTACTCAGGCATAAATTCTTTCAAGTTCAGAGAGGCTTACTCTTGGGTATGCATCCATGGAACTGAATTCTTAATGTTCTAGTTGTTCCACGTCTGTCAGGTAAGTCAGTTCCTACCTACAGCAGAAGGAACAGGTAACATCCAATGAATAAAATGAGAAAGAGAGAGACGGAGGCCATTTATGCACAGGGTTGCTGTCACACAATGGTGATACATTAGCAGCAGTCCATGAGTCATGCTTTTGCATAATGTCATCCCGGTCCTGCTGCCAACATGCTCCCACCCATCACAATTGCAGGATATTCACTTAACAGAAAAAAATCAATTAAACACCCATGATTGTGCAATGTTCCCATCACTGCTGGCCATGCAGAAGGGATGGAAGTGCAATCACATGCTTCCTTCACCAGAGCATCATGGGAAAGGGACCAGCTGCACTGCAGAAGGAAGGAGCATGTCACTTGGACTCCTTTCCACAGGGAGCTGGCTAGGTGTGAAGGGAAGCGAAGGGAAGTCTCACTCCCTTCCTAGCAAAGGCACTGCTGGGACTGCAACAGGAGGGCACTGGAAGGAGATATGGTGCAGAAATGGCTAGAGTCTCATGATGCATAAAAGAAGATTTTATTTCTCACAATAGCTCTTTCTTTCAACAGATCTTTCTTGTATATGTATGTCAAAAGGACAAGACAACCAGACAGCAGGTGCAGCAACAAAAAGAGATTTATACATGATTTATACATTCTCCCAGGGTTTAGTGTGGTGGGAGGCAAAATGAAGGCATTCTTCCCACCCATGAAATTTTCCTTCAAGTCTCCAAATTTCTAGCATTTCATTTAAAACTCTCGTTGACCTTTTAGAAATTGCAGTTTAGACATCCAAAGAAAAGGGGCATGCAGTGCTACCAAGGGAATATGAAGAGAGCACACATAAGTAGGTGTGAATGACTATCACTGTCTTACACTCTGCAACAGGAGAAATTTGGGGACTGAGTGAAAATTGCATGGAGGGTAGAATTCTTGTGGGAGAAAGGTCCTCATTTTGTCTCCCATAAATATCCCCTTGGCTCCTCCTACTGTTCCTCCACATGTTAGCAATAGTTAAAACAGAACTCTGACCACATGAGAAGGATGAGTTCTGGAAAGGGATTTGTCCTTTGCATCCAATTCTCATCAAGATTCTACTCAAGCAAGAATAGATTTATTCCACTTTTCTAGAAATATTGAGTTGTACCAATACCTCATACAACCTGTGTCCAAATTTATAGATTCCATAATTGTTTTAAGGATCCCATTTACTCTTATGCCCCCTGGACCTATTGATCTAGCTATCAACATTTTTGGAAACATTGGCTAGAAAAATGGAGGGGACAACTACACTTCTTTGTCGCAACATGAACCATCAGGAACATGCCACTCTAAGGAGTTTTGCTTTTGCTCCCTCTATAATTATAGAGGATCCAGTCAAAGGAGTTGTCCCAGTTATTCAAGATACATTAAAATGTAAAAATGAGATCTTACAGTAATTAGTAGACATCATCATCATACATGGCATTTTCTAAGAAACTTGCTTAGGATATCTCAAAGAATATCAAGCTCATTCAAACAGAGGGCTTACATTTGGGTTTCATCGCTAATGCCAAACGTAAGTTTTAAACCTGTTTTCTGTACCTTATCTAAGATCCATAAAAGACTCCATCCACCTCCAGGTCACCCACATGTTTCAGTCTGTAATTCTGTTCAAGAGTCTCCTATTTTTTTAAAAAAATAAAAATCCTTTGTACCTGTAATTCCATCTTACATACATGGCTCTATGATTTTTATTGATTAATTAAATTCCCTTGTTATTAAAGAACATGACATTTTGAGAACCATGATGTCAGATTGCTATATACAAACATATTACAGGATCAGGCTTTACTTGAACTAACACAAATGATCAAAAGAAGAATTGACAGACATCTACCCACATCTTCTTGAGTTCAGTTGCTCAGTTGGCACCATTTTTTTTTCATATTTAATAACTAGTTGGCAAATTAAAGAAATTATCATGAAATGTTCTGTGACCCTATATAACCAATTTATATATGGAAAACTTTCAGAAAGTAATTATCTTCCTTGCAAGACCCTATACAAGCATGCAGTGGTTTGCACAATTACAAATATTATGTGTTTTTGATTTAGATAGGAAACCAAGAGTCTTTGCAATATTTTTTATGGGTGAATTCCAAAAATAGTAAGATACATTTTGGCCCTTATTCTCATTCAAACAAAAATCAACATTTGGATATAACGTTTGGGAACGGAAGGAACTAAATTATAGACAACACTCTCTATTCTTTTTTTTTAACTCTTCTGATTGAAAAACTTAGCTAAGGTTTAACAACTCACAAACTAAATCTTTGAAAAAAAATCTGTCATAGAGCCAGTTCATAAGCTTTAAAACAGTGGTTCTCAACCTGTGGGTCCCCAGATGTTCGTGGACTTCAGCTCCCAGAAGGCCCAGCCACTATGGGCAATGCTCAGGGCTTCTGGGAGCTGAAGTTCACTAACATCTGGGGACCCACAGGTTGAGAACCACTGCTTTAAAAGAAAGGATTATTCTGAGGGATGAAAAAACTTTATACATCGTCATTTTCTCTTTCTTTCTTTCTTTTTTTACATCAGTTCTTTCTTTCTGTCCAATTAGAATGCAAGGTCAGGAGATTTAACTTAACAGAAGCACTATCCAGCAAGGACCAGAGCAAGATAGATGCTGTTTCTACAACAGTTAGGCATTTTCTCTCAGCTGTGATTTCATTTATTTCTCTGAATTCCACATGTGTTGTCGGGATTCTTTGTTCATATCAGTTGGAGAAATGTTGTTTTTGATCTATGCAGGGAAATTCATGTGTATTTGTCAAACATATTTCCTAATGAAAGTATTTTTGTATGTAGGTTTTCCATTGAGCAAAACTGATTTCCCCTGCATTTTCCAATTCTTTGTATTTTTGCAATTTATATTTAAAAAATCTGGGCATAGTTTTATCCATACCCTATTTATCTGAAATTCATTGCAAGTCTTGCAAATGTGCAAATTGCTAAGGTCAATAGCAAAATAATAGGCCTTAGTTTTGAAAAATGAGTATCTGCACACATAATCTCAATAGTCTCTTCCAACTCTATGGCCCTTTCACACGACATTTCCGAAGCAAAAGGGCCCTTTGATCATCGCGGAAATGTGAGGAGCAGTCCACATGATGCACTCACATTTGCACGATGCTCAAGGGCCTAACTCAGACCGCACATGCATTTTTTCATTTTCGGCTTAAAGCTGAAAATGCTGCGCGGTAGCGCATCGCTCTGGGGCCCCACGTTCAATTACCTGGTCTGCAAAGCCTCGGGAGCTGAGCCGGTTGCGCTTGCTGTGCAGTGCAGCCTGGGAAAGGTCCCAGGCTGCACTGTGAAAGGAAGAGGCAGGGTGCTCGCATGACCAGGAAGCAGCAGCAGAGCTGAAGCAGCAGGGATGCGAGAGCCTTCCTCCCCAGGCTTCTCGCGGTAGCCCCGCACCCCAGCTCCGTGAAAGGGTAAGGTGCAAAAAGGGCTTATGATTTCTATGAATCTGAACTCCAACTCTCGGAGCAGCTTTATATCCTCAATTGTACAGTTTTACAGTTTGTGCTAATATTGTCAGCTTGCTGTTAGTTCCCTCTCCAGCTTGTAATGAGGATACCTGACCCCCTCACCCACTACAGGATGAAGGGGTCAGATGTCCTCATCACAAGTTGGAGTCACAGAGAATTGAGCTCAGACACAGATGGACACTTCAGTTCTAACTCTCAACTTGAGATCCTGGGAAAACATTGGTGTATCTGGAGAGCAAAAGGAACAGACCAGTCATGAGGCATGGGCTCCAACAAACCTGAGGGCACCTCAGTTGGAGCATCTTCACAAGGAACACTTTTTCAGGGATTACTAGACTTCTTTGAGATCCTAAGAAGCTCTTTAGCACTGCAGGAAGCAATAGGGTCAACTGTGCTTCTTCTTCTGAAGACCTCTTCAAAAGACTTCTGTTCATCATACAGGAAGTTCATGGGAAAGAACATCTTGCTTCTGAAATCAACAGGTATGTTCAGGGTAAAAACCCAACCTTCATACTCCCTAAGATCTGCTTTTGCTTGAAGCAGCCATCAGTGTTAATGTATTAACTAACAAAAGGCAGGTGATAATATCAGCACATCTTTGTGCTGAGACAATTTCTTCCTGATCAGCTTCCAAGCACCTATTACCCAGAGAGTCTCACAAATAGCTTTGCAGACACATAACATTAGCTTCTGATACACAGAGAAGAACTTAATTATCAAAGCTTTTATCTTTAATATCTTTAGCATTTGATTCAGCTGGCACTCAGTTCTGGGGACCACTATTATTTAGCTTAAGAGAAGGAAGGAGAATAAAAGCACATAAAGAACTACCTTTGTTGCTCATGCTTGCATTATAGACTCTTTTTTAAAACATCTTCCTGTGACAATGGAAAATTACAAAAAAAAACCAGACACTTCCATCTTCCTTCAGATATAACAACGATATAACAGATATAACAACAATTTATATATCAAGTGATATATAAATTTTATAAATAAGTGAATTCATTGGCCATGATCCTACTTCACATGGCACAGGACATAATCCTCTGCCCATGCAATTCTACTCAGCCATGTTGTTACCACCGTGAACTGGCCTGGCCTTTGGTAAACTTAAGATATCATCTTGATATCACAATTCGGCCCTGTTCTGCCACCCTCAGCCACGTGTTTGTAAGGCCTCCGAACAAGCATGAAGCTAGGCATGGCTATTATATGCTGACTTGTACACGAAGGCAAGCCAGAAACTGCCAGATCTTCTTTAGGAGACCTCCCGAAACAAACACCTTATGCACGCTCACACAAGAGAGACTCCTGCCCTGAACAGGCACCCTGGCGAGCTAGACGCTCAACTGCCAAGCTAGCCGCATCTGCATACTAGCTATACTATTGTCAATTCGGACCTTAACTCAATCATGCAAATTCTGACCTTTCGGAGACATTGTATCACTCCCAAAACTCATTGTTTTTGCCCAAGACTAGACTAGCCCACGGTCATTCCTTCCCTAATAAAACCCCCTGGTTCCGAGAGCTTCCTCGGACCGCCTCGGAGTGCCATCCCGCCTTGCCGTCACTTCGTTCTGCGAGCTCCCCTCGGCAGTCACGCCGAGTTTCTTCTCTTCAATTGGACTTCTTCAGGACTACGAGAAAGGTGTCATATCACCTATTTTTCCCCAAACTCTCATTTCCTATTTCTAGTTAGCTGTGTGGTTGTGCTTTCTTAATAATTTGTCTGATTGTTAATAAATCATTGTTGCCATTTTAAACTGTTTGGCTGCTCACTGACCTGAACCTGTATACATAGGGTAAAAGATTCCCGCTAAGTTATCCTGCCTCTCGCTAGCTCAAGAGAGTGCTCCAGCTAATTTCCCCATCTTTGTTTGGTTTGTTTGGTCATTTGGGCTCCACTCCCGGGACTCCCAGTTCACAGGGTAACAACATTGAATCTTAAATGGGAGAAAAGTGGAAAACAAATTACACAGGTACATACAGGTATTCAAGTACGTAGCCTGCTTGGAAAGGCAGTTGTGAATTCCTTTAACCATTTACTAGATGAGGGAGGGTCTGGGATGGCATGACTAGGCAGCGTCCAAGTACAATTCAACAACCAAGAACGCACATATTCTGTTTCCTTCCTTGAGCTCCCTTTCTGTTTTAATTCTGATTGCAGCCAGACACTGCCCAGGTACCCAGCATAAATGGCAAAAAAGAGTGCACAACTGGCCTTTGAAGCAGGATTGTGGGTCAGAAAGAGGTATTGTGCACAGGCCCACTGGATATCTCTTTGCACAATTAATGTAAAAAGACATATCTACGCACAAAGCATGTATTTTATTACACCTGCAGTTTTTATAGCATTTTGTGTGTGAACCATGTACAGAGTTACACTGAGTAGTACAGGTGTATTGTAACTCAATACATAAACTGTCTATAATTAGGGTTTAGAACAATGAGGGTTTTCATTACGTTTAACTGATTTAGAGACCAAGGCCTTTATTGCACTATGCTGCAATCCTGCGTTGTCCTGATTCCTTCCTGGCAATGCCCCTACTGCACCTGCAGGCTCACTACTGCACCAGTCAGCTGCCAACAGACAGGTAGCATTCTAGACACATTCCTCCCTTCCACAGTACAGCTGGCCATTTCCTGCACTGTACTGAGGAAGGAAGCATATGATCGCACTTCCACCCTTCTCACACATCTGTAACTGACGGGATTGTTGTGTGACAGGAGGTCATTATCAGATTTTTTTTCCCCATAATGGTATATGGAACAATCATGACAGCTGGGGACACACTAGCAGTGGGACTGCAATGACATTGTGTGATGGCAAGCATCACAGCTACATGTCCCCATGCTGGGATGGCGCCATCATGTGATAAGAGCCCAACTGTGAAAAGGTTTTTAAAAAAAAAGAAAGGAAAAGGAAAGGAAAGGAAAATCACAAACCGATATGGAATTAAAGATGTTACAGGTAAGAAGCAGCTGATTCCCTTCCAGGAGAAGTAACCTCTTTCAGGGAACTCCAATATGATCTAATAGCAATAAGGAGTGTGTTTTAAATTCAAACTAAATCAGGTTGAATCCGACAGATTTGGGAGGTGTCCAAATCAAACTGAGACTCCTACTAAGTAGACCAGATCTGAATCTGAAGACTCCATATAAGATGCACACCAGGGTGAAGAGAGCTGGAAAGGAAAGCTACATGGTGCAGGGTGAGACTGATATCACTAATATCTAAACATGTTGAATGGTTTTTAACAGGGCTCCAGCCTCAATGCTTTGGCAAAGGAATTTAGAAACCCTGTAATCACACGACTTAGATCCATGTTTTATTCCTTCCAAGAGGGGGAGTATTAAAAGTTGTTTTGGTGGAGTTTGTGAAAAACTAGTATGGGTTGCTCAGGAAATGATGGATGTTCAAGTCTTTTTGACTTTGGGACTGTATGCTTCACAGTCATCATTAACTCCTGTACTTTCTGTGACTTTGAAGCCAAGTGAATAGAAAACCAAACAAGAAGTCTTAAACTGGCTTTTGTTCTTCACCTACTCCCTACTCCCTCCACACACACACTGCTTCTTACCTATGGCCATATCTATGGCATATAGTATTTTCATATACATTTTACCAAAGTCCATTGGGGAGTTTAAGGGGAAGCAGATCACTCTTCTTCAAGCACACAGTTTAAATAATACTCTTCTATCCATAACTCTACCCTTTTATTTCTAAAATGTTCAGTTTTCTTTACTAAGACCATCTTTGTGCTGTATATAGTTTTCATAATAACTGAAGACAATCTTAATAACTGGAATCTTAAAAAATACTATAAATGCTGTTTTTACATCTGTTGTTCTAAGACTTGGTGAGATATCTCTTCTCAAAGGGAACAATAATCTTTACAAATTTCATTTGTTTAACTGTCAGTTTAAATTACAATAGTCAATAAGACAAAGTGATAGCAGACAACAAAATACAAAGGAAACAATAAACAATGACTGTGTCATCAATGCAAATCTACTCAGTTATTCATATCCACATGTATTCTGACTGCTTAGGAAATCACTCAACCAGAGTCCTGCGTGGGGTGTTGGATACATTCAATCAATCAATTAATCAATCAACCAACCATTTATTACAGTCATAGACCAGCACGAGCAAAGATAACAGGTTTTGCCTTAAAATGGATGCATTGCACTATTGATATAATCAGTAAAGGGAGGCCAGTTTTGTTCAAAAAGAGTCTTGTGTGATAAATCCTTTTATTATCCTCTCACTGTGTGCAAACTTCTCCATTAGCGATGTGTCTCAGATCTTTTTCCACCATCCTTTAATGGAGAAATTACCAATTGGAAGCAATTTCTAATCTTGTATTTATGAGGGGAAAAATTAATAATGTCCTTGTGATTCAATTGCTTATGTTGTGGCTTATATTCTGAAAACAATTGAAGGGTAGAACAAGGCTCAGCTGTTTGCTTTGTAATAGCACTGTGGGCCACCACAGGACAAGATAACCACATATGTTGGTAGGTGCCCTTGGAGCTACAGCCCCTCCAATAGTTGGGAGATATGGTTTGGGTGATTTGAGCCATCTGAAGAGGTGTAAGGTACCACCTGTGAATCAGTTTGAAGGCACATTCTTTAAATTTAGTCAGGTGAGATTTGTATAGAGATGTCATCCAAATTTTCAGCCAATTCATATCTGAAATCAGAGCTCCAAAGTCAGCCTCCCAGCTTGGTTTACTATCAAGACATCTACCCTAGATCTCATTGGTTAACTATTTTGTCTAATCCCAAAAAGTGTTTGTTTGTTTGTTTGTTTGTTTGTTTGTTTGTTTGTTTGTTTGTTTTAATAGCTACAGGCAATTTTCAGTGATAGTCATTAGGAGGCACAAACTTTTGCATTTAATTCAGGAGCTGTGTCTCTTCAGGCAGAATCTAAATCAGTCCAAGGCCATTTCCGCATGTGGCAGTGGAATTACCCTGGTCTGGTACTTGCTGGACTTCTTGGCTCGACGCTCGGGTCAAGGCTGCTCCAGAACAGTGCATCATTGTTGCTCTGCACTGCTCCAGGGACGAAAATGGCAGCTTCCGGTTGGTGGAGGCTCTCCACCAACCACTGAAGCTCGCCAGCCTAAAGCCTGCCCCCAGCAGATCTGCAAGCTCGCACTGGTGCGAGACTGCAAATCTGCACTGGAGCGCAGGAACAGAGTGGCACGGAGTGGCGCGCTCCGTGTTTTTTGAAAACCTGAAGAAACAGGTTTTTTAAAAGCATGCTGCACAACTGCTTCAGGTCATTCCAGAGTGGACTGAGGCGCGGAACTATGTAAAGTAGTCCGACCCAGTCTGCTCCCAGGTGCAGACGTCTTCTCTGGAGGACACTCTGCATTGGTTTTTTGAGCCCATGTGGAAATGGCCCAAGTGTCATGAGCCAGGACTTGGCTCCCCAGGTGAACAGCAGCCTCAAAGGAGGACAAGCAGATGCAAGTGCCCCAGGATAGGATGAAAACCAGCTGGCTCTAGCCTTCTTAAAAAAGGCAGAGGGTGTGCCTTGATGCCAAAAACAACTTGCGAGTTTGCTGGTCCTTGCCTGTGCACTTTAGATTCCCTGCTTGTTGCCTGCCTGGATTTTCTTACCCCAGACTTTCTGATCATGTCACCCATCAGATTCCTGGAGCTTTGGACTAATTCTTGACTATCTTTCTTTTCCGCCCTGAATAGACAAGCATTATTGACTGTGAACAGCCTACTGCTGGCCCAGCGCCCCATGCCAGGTGACAAACAGATGGCACCTGTAACATCAAATTGAACTGGGCTATTTTCTGAATCATCAAACTGAGGTCCAGAGGATGCCCTTTGTATCTAACTGGAGGGAAAAAACTCTTCATATTTAATATATTAAACTTGTTGCTTTCTTGAGAAGACTTTTCTTGAAATAGTTTCAAATATTGATTACTCCAGTGAAGATCTATAACATTTAGAGAAGGCTGCAATGTGAAGTTTTCTTACTATGCTTGTATGCCTAAATGTCAAACATCTGAGGAATCCAAGATGGTTCCATAAGGAAGTTGGATTCCTAAGTATAAGAGCATGTATAGCAAATCAAAGCAATGACCAGCTACCAAGGATAAGAACAATTGCCACACCTCATTGGTGGAGTCTTGGTAGGGTGAAGCTAGGACTGAGTTTGGACTTGTGAAGAGCACTAAAAGTAACATTTGTACAGTTACTTCAGAGTAAGAGAAGGAAAAACAAGAGAGTTGTAGGTCCATTGTGAGAAATGGAGAAATGTAGTAGATGACAGAGAGAAAGTAAAATTTCTCAAATCCCACTTTGTCACAGTCCTCTCCCAGAAAAGGAACAATGCTTAGCCAAATAGGTGAAGGAAGGAAGAAATTAATAAAACAAAATCAAGTAAAAGCTATTCTTTTTTAAAAAAAAAATCACAGACTATATATTAGGAATAAACTCCATCACTCAGCAAAAGCCTCTGAATAATTTTAATCCCCAAAAAATATTATGTAATGTTGTTGGATCTGCTTCAGTACTTCTCTTCCTGCTGACCGCTCCCAGGCAATACAATGGTTTTCCCAGTAGTTTTCTCCCTGAGGTGGAGAGAGTGGAAAGAGTTGTGTTGGTGACAGCAGCAACAGGTGGCTCCCATGCCTGTGGGATAGTGAACCTACTCTGGGTTTTACTTTGAACTTTAAGGAGCTAGCTAAGATACTGAATCTCATCTTGAAAACAGGTTCAATGGATCAACAAGTGTTGGCATAACAAGTTGCAACTGTAGATCCACTGTTTCAGTGGATCTAGTCCAGATGGGGTTATCCAATGGATTTAAACTAATATCCTACCAGCCCCAAACTATGTTAGTGACACAGAGGAATATCTAGTTGAGCATTAAAATTGGCATAATTCAATCCTTCGTTATTGCTTGGACTGGAGAGGAAGGAGATTCTGATGCTGAAAAACTACCATCACAGCCAGGATCTAGTTGTGTCTTACACATGCTCCCTACTGAAGCTGTTAAGACATTTTTGAAGCCAAAGGCTGCCTTCGTTCAAGACTGCAGAGGTGGAATTGTACAGACGTTGTCAGTGTGCATGGATGCACCTTGTACATGGATGTGCCTGGGCGTTGCACACATTGTGCATGGATTTGCATTGTGCTGGAGTGCACATTGCACATGAGTATGCATGCACATTCAGCTGTGAATTTGGTTGCAAATTTAGTACCTCAGTACCATTTTACAATGAAACCATTTGGCACAAGGGCTGTATATCACAGTTAATACACATCTCCACATGGGGAGATTTATGTTGCTCAACCATGAAGTATGATCTAGGTGCATATATGGCTATTGTGGGGAGGGTCAAAAACCACTCCATTGGTGCTCCCACCATTTTGATAATAGTTGATGAGGGATCTGGGCAATCTGGAGGCTCTAATATTGGAGTATTTCCTCTTTTGTGCTCCTTGCCCCCAGGACTGTGCTTTAATAAATGTATCAACTAACTAATTAACTAACTAAATAAATAAATAACTTGTATGACCATGTCCTGCTAAATGTATTCCATCTGTCTTTGTAAAACTTTTGTAAATGTTTAATTAAATGATTTTTGCAACTCAAATCTCTTCCAAATCTTTGCTATATTCATATATACAGAGACTCGATAATTAAAGTTTTTAATAATATATCCTTCCTATGATTGTATCTTGGAAAGAGGGGGGTCTATTTATATAGCACTTTGATTTCCCAATGTCTTTAAAATGCATAGGACATTACTGCAGAGGCTGTGGTTTGTAAGTATCAAGGCTTTGGGAGAAAAAAAAAGTTTCTCATATCATTTCTACTCTTTTAAAAAAATAACTTAATACTGGGAGGGGGAGAGGGGAAAGGGAGAAATTCCTGTGAACCCATTTTCTCTGTCACTATTGCAGGATGAAAGAATTCTTGCTGTGAGATGAGCTTTCTTGAGAAATCCATTAAAGTTCAAGTTTGTGTATTGCATCAAGTAAAGGCTGTGCTTATTTTCCCCAGAGTAGATCACAATTTTACTGTCATTTTTGGTTTCAGGAAAACAGTGTATGCAATCAACATCCTCAGGAAAGTTCTTTTTGCATATTTTTAAAACCAATAGCTGCACTGAGTTCTTATGAAACAATCAGTGCAGTGGGAGGTCAGCTTTATTTATTCTTAATAAACTTTATCCTCAGCTTCCTTAAAACAGCAGGTTTTATAGCCAAAATGGGACATTTGTCAGCCTCCAGATGTTTTGAATGGCAGTGTCTATAGTACAGTGACCCCTCCATATTAATAAGGGTTGGGGTGCACAATCCCCTCTGGGGATTGCCCTCTGGAACTCCCCTCTCTCATTCTTTTGTCTTTAGGAAGACAAAAGACAAGGTAAAGGACTTACCACTATTTCCCCCTCAGACAAAAGAGCAGAGTTCTCGTATTCCAACTACTTCCGGTGGTCGTCTTGAGAAAAGAAGGGTAGGAGCAATGAGAGCACCTGACCAATCAGCAACCATTACACAGCAGAATGTGTAGCCACGTGGCAGAGAGGTCATGCCCCCAGCAGTTAGGGGGCTTTGCTTACCCAAAAAGGAAAAAAAATAAATACAAGCCTTGCAAACGTGGGGCGAGGAATGGAATGCAAGGGAATAGGAGGAGGAAAATAAGGGGAGGAGGCACATGCCTCATGAATAATCAAATTCATGAAGGTCAAAGCCACAAATGGAGAGAGAGGACTACATATTTCTCCATTGACTATGCTACCCAGGGCTGATGGGAATTGTAGTCCAAAATCTACATTTGATCTTAACCAAAAGGCTCAGAAGCAAAATCTGGGGGACCATAAGTTAGGCATCCCTTATCCTGATAAGGTTCTGCTTTGACCTCTCATTTAGCCAGAACCAGAAGCTCTTAGCTACAGCAGGACGATTCTACCAGATGCTTTCTTCAGACAGAAGTAGCAGCCTGTTAAAATCAATTAAATTGTCAGTAAAGTTGGAAATTTTATGACAAACAGCAGCAAATGAACTGAGTTTATTTTAAAAAATTATTGACTTAAGTTGAAATGTTTAGTGTTAACTTAATTTTGGAATTCATTTATTATGTTGTTAATTGATTAAATGAAAAGAAGTCATAAAAAGCTGATGATTTTAAAATATTTAGTTCATGCCAAAGGTTAAAAAACTTTAATCCAACAAGTGGTGAAAGTAACTTGGAAGGTGTTCTTTCCATATAAGTGATCTTTCTGTGTTCTTCTCCAGACACTGCACAAAGGCACTTCATCCGTCCTTGAAATGTGAATTTAGAACTCATAATTTATGAACTTATGTTGCGATGGAATCAGTAACAAAGTAACACATTGCTAATAACCATGGATGATATTTTTCTGCTTTAAGTTAGGTAAAGTTTTTAATGCAGCAATTTAACTTAAATTTAAACCTTAACATAAATCTAATAGTTAAATTTCTCCTTCTTCTAATGTAAATGTTACTGAATTAGAATTTTTTTAAGTGTATTAATCGTTAAGTAAATACATTATCCCTTTCCTATTAACTATCTTTCCGATCTATAGCTTTCGCTATCCATCTTCCAAAGGGATGACCTGTTGGAAGAAATAGTAGTCTAAAAAGAAAAGAAATGAAAAGCCCTAGCATCAGGGATGGTCACAGTATACAAGTCAAAGTTACAAATGTGTGCAAGATGGTACATAAAGACTTTTGCATATAAGGCAGAATTTTTTATCTCCTTCTCTTGACTGAATCCCGTGAATTTTCTTACCCACACATCAATAGATAACCTGAATCAACGCTCCCACTGGCATCAGTATGAGGATCTTCCATTGCCTCTCATAAGGCTTCCTGATTTAGACTGACACTTGAATGGGATTAAGTTTTTCTATGGCTTTGATTTTGTTTTCTCTAGACATGCTCTAGCTTGTCAATATCCTTCTTGAATCCAGTTCTGGGTGCTCAGTTCAAGAAGGGCGACCAAACTGGTGAAGGATCTAGAAGCCATGCCCTAAGAGGATCGGCTCAGGGAGCTGGGTATGTTTAGTTGGCAGAAGAGAAGGTTAAGAGGGGACATGATAGCCATGTTTAAATATTTGAACGGATATCATGTCGAGGAGGGAGTGGGCTTGTTTTCCGCTGCTCCAGAGACTAGGACAAGGAACAACGGATTCAAACTGCAGGAAAGGAGATTCCACCTGAACCTCAGGAAGAACTTCCTGATGGTCAGAGCTGTCTGTCAGTGGAATATGCTGCCTCAGAGTGTGGTGGAGTCTCCTTCTTTGGAGGCTTTTAAACAGCGGCTGGATGGCCATATGTTGGGTGTGCTTTGACTGGAGGTTGGACTGGATTGCCCCTGTGGTCTCCTCCAACTTTGTGATTCTATGATTCTATTATTTTTCCATTCTTTTTTTTTTTTTTAAACCTGGACACTAACTGCAGTATAAGTAAGGTTGCAACCATTCAGAAACTTACTGGAAAGTAATCCTCACTGAAATTTTGGGACTTACTTCAGAGGAAATGTTCAAGGGATTGCTCTCAATAGCCATGATCCTGCATGGCATGCATGGAGCATAACCACTATGCATAATTATTACAGCTCTGTGCTTTTCCCCATCCACACCTAGCAGCTACCAAGTGATGTGGGACCACACTGAAAAAATAACCTCTTGAGCTCCATTCAAAACAAGACATCATTGAGTTGGAAGAAACCACAAAGGTCATCAAGGCCAGCTCCCTGCTATGCAGGAACACACACTCAAAGCACCCCCAGCAAATGCTCATCCAGCCTCTGTTTACAAACTTCCAAAGAAGGTGACTCCACTACACTCCAAGGCAGCATATTCCACAGCTGAATGCCTCTTACTGTCTGGAAGTTCTTTGTGATGTTTATCTGAAATCTCTTTTCCTGTAGTTTGAATCCATTGCTCTGTATTCTAGTCTCTGGAGCAACAGAAAACATACTAGCTCCATCTTCAACATGATATCCCTTCAAGTATTTAAACATGGCCATCATGTCATCTCTCAACCTTTTTGTTAGGCTAAACAACCTGGCTCCCTAAGCCATTCCCCAAAGGTCATGGTTTCGAGACCCTTAACCATTTTGATCACCCTCCTCTGCACGTGTTCCAGCTTGTCAATATCCTTCTTGAACTGTGGTGCCCAGAACTGGACACAGTATTCCAAGTGAGGTCTAACCAAAGAAGAATAGAGTGACATCATTACTTCCCTTGATCTTGACACTGTATTCCTATTAATGCAGCCTAGAATCTCATTGGCTTTTTTAGCTGCCACATCATACTGTTGACTCATGTTTAGCTTGTGGTCCACTAAGACGCCCAGCCCAATTTCATATGCACTGTTTTCAAGCCAGGTATCATGCATCCTATATCTGTGCATATCACTGTTTCTTCTTAAGAGTAGTACCTTACATTTCTCCCTGTTAAAATTCATTTTGTTAGCTTCGGCCCATGCATAGTCAAAAACACGATTCTAGTCCTCAATTTTTTTGTTGTTTGCTTCTGAAAACCCATTTGGAAAAATGATTTTAAATTATTTTGGAAAAAGCTAACTCCACCTCCTCCTCCTCCACCTCCTCCTCCTCCTCCTTCTGCAGCAAGTTCTAATATTTACCCTCCTCTTAGACAAAATGTTAAATCTTAAAGACATGTTAGTAATAGGCAGCAGAACTGCTGTGTGTTCAAAGCTCTACATGCTCAGAATAGACAAACAGAAAAAAATCAAACTGCATCAATTGACAATGATTTCTTTTTCAGGAGTAGAGTTGAAAAGGAGTCAACTGCATCACTCACCAAAAAGTCTGAAACAAATAATGCAAAAACTTTGCACAGCATACTTGAAAAGAACAACTCAAACGTTATTGCTTTTATTGTCGCATTTGTAGTCAATGTGCTTCTTTTCCTCAAACTTTGTTTCCATGAAAACGAAATGACACGTAGCAAGTAACCTCTTTCAGAGTAGAACTCAAGCAAAAATAAATTGGATTTCCACCCCCTTGCTTTCCTTTGGTGCATATCAGCATTGCAACCCCTATCTTCAGAGGTCTATAAAATGTTAATCATATCGATAAACTCTCCATAAAACATTTCAATCAAGCTACTAAAATTTCATGCTGGAGATCCAACTCCTGCTTGTTATGCTCTAAATACGTTTGCCGTTTGACCCAGGTTCCACTGAGGTTTCATCATGTTTAATTAAACAGCAATCCCTATCAATTAGCCATGCCATTTTTAAAAAGACTGGAGAGAATTGGTTGTTTACCTCTTTGTTTGGCTGGGTGACCTTAAATTGGCTACTGTCTCTCAGCCTAAACTACTGTGATGAAACTGAAATGGGATAATCAGCGGTAGCTAATGGGATAATGGGATAATCAGTGGTAGCTAATCTCTTTGACTCAATTTGGAACGAACAAACCCAGTGACACCTCTCCTTTCCATGTTTTTGCTGCCATTCACACATTTGTTGCCATCACTGCTCCTTTCCCAAACTGAAAGAGGAGAATAGAGGGCTGACAGTGGCAGAGATTCCATCCTTAGGCTACTGACAGCAATGGGGACTTCTGAATATGCAGTGGGAGACTCTACTGTAAACCTGAGAACCTGTAAAGAATGAGACATTCATTGTTGTGCGATCTTACAAGGGTCACCTCCAGTGTCATAAGGATAAGCATGGCTTTGGAGGAATTTGTCTTTTGGTACAACCAAATATGAAACTTGGCACCGCCAAATAGGGAGCTGTCAATAGCGGATGACCTTGCATGCACTATTTTTAGACTCATTCGCTTGCAGGAAAGCAAGCATACAAACATCTGATGACACATGTGAAGTACCTCTTCTGGGAAGCTTTGCTACAGCTATTTACTCCCCATGCCTTTGTGTTACAGCCTGGATTTTATAGCTGAAATAAGTTTCTTAGGACAGAGACTTATTCCTCTGAGTTTTGTTAACTGCTGTTAAGTGCTTTGTATAAAGCACAGTAAGCTGGCACTTTGTAAAGTACTGATAGGACAGAGAGGGAGAGAGGGAGAGAGAGAGAGAGAGATCATCTGGTTACATATTCACTGCTAGGAAAGCTACTCACATATACCTACCTGATCTCCAGTATTTATACAGGGAGTCCCAAAGCACACTGTCTTCATGCTGAAGAAAACAACTGGAAAACAGAATCCGCATCAGGGATAAGAACTTTTGAGCAACTTCAAGGTCCCACCTATGCAGGGGACCCACTGCTCTCTCTGGAGATTCGTGTTCTTGCGCTTCTTTCTCCTTACTGTTGCTGCTTATTTACTGTGCTCTACCAAATGCAAGCAATGAAAAGGCTGAAGCCATCAGGCAAATTCCTCTCCTTGTATTTTCCTTCTGGCCTGTTGTGTGGATTTTGCTGAGAGTGGAAAGTCAAGTGAGTGGGCAAGGGTGTCCTGGAGTCCGTTCACATCATATAATTATAGGGCTATAATCCACTTTAATTGTCATGGCAACATCCTATGGAATCCTGGGATCTGCAGTTTTGGGAGCGGCATTTAGAATTTTCTGCCAGGGAGTTCTGGTGCCTCATCAAACCATGTACCCTAGGATCCCATAGGATGCTGTCATGGCAATTAAAGCAGAATTGAGTGCTATAACTGGGTAGTATGAAGGGTTTTCCTTGGAAAGGAGGGGGATGTCTTCACGTACCTTGCCAAAGGACCCTGTCCCAAAGGCGAAATCAGCAGAGGTGGGAACTAGCCTCAAAAACATAAGAACTGTTTGACTTAGATCACAGATTCATTGAATCTCATGATGAAATGGCTGAATCACCAAAACAGCGGTCAGTATTCATAGAACAGAATCATAGAATCACAGGGTTGGTAGAGACCACAAGGACTATTGAGTCCAGTCCACAGCCATGCAGGAAGCATGTCTCTGCAAATTCTGCCAGTGGAAGTGGGATTGATCCTCTCCTATAGATGCACATATTTTAAGAATCTTCTTTGGAGGACTGGGAAATGTTTCCAAATGAAGGACTGCTGGAGGAGGTAGGGGAGGGGGAGAATGTAGTCTTAATGCTACCATGAACCCCATCATTTCTTTCCATTTCTGATAGCTGCAAATCTAGTATTTTCTGAACATGCACAAGAGTTTCAGTTTATAGCTATTTTAAGGCTAATAGCTTCAAAGGACAAGTCTGAGAGATATGACAGGAAGCAAGACCAGCTCAGCCATGCAAAATCTGCCATGTGAGCTTCATATACCTTTAGGTTAAACTTAAATGTTTGGAAAAGCAAACACATTTATTACTGAGAGTTTGGAAAAGCAAACACATTTATTATTGAGAAAAAATATAAGGTTTTTCCTGGCTAACAGGCAAGAACAACAACAAGAAGCACCAATTTGTTTACAAAAATAAGTTTGCCTGGGACCTCTTGACATCTTTATTCACCAAAGCATTGTCTGGCTTTGCTTCCATTTTTATTTTTCTCCTCATAATCTCAGTATATCTCTGTACCAGTGTCTGCTACCCACCCAGATCCTCACTGGAAGGCAGAAAAGCTTTTAAGCTTCTTCACAAACAGCTAGCTTTCTTTCTCCTTCCTGTTGAGTGGGTATTTCCCTTCAGAATATGGAAATGTTCTGACAGGGCAGTGGGAGTTACAAGTTTTACTTGAGTGCCTGAGGATAATGGTGCATTTCTGATGAGCAGTTGGTCATTCTTTCAACTCTCTCTACAACTAAACAAGTAAAATACAATTCCTACTCAGTCTTAGAGCTCAGTTTGCCTTATGAAGACTGTGATCCACAGGCAGAGTTTGTTCAGTGTAATCGTGTTACCTGAAAATACCTCTCTTAGCAGGCTCTACTTCATGCCACAAGTCCTGGATGTAGGATTTATATAAGCACCACAAGGAACATATTGTTTTGAAGAGATAATTGGACATTTATATCACCACCAAGTCAAGACTTATCTTTAATTTGGCTTGGGTACTAAGGCTACACATGCCCTTTTGGGAACAATTGGAAATAAGCTCCAATTTTAAAAACAAGCTAGGCAAATTCAAGTGGTATATTTTGGTAGATGCTCAGCAAAATTTGCCTTCTATTTGCAATGGCAACTTGCAATGAAGAGGGCCAACTGAGACTAGATCTATAACAAGGCCCTTCATATGATGTAGGTTTACACTGGGCACTGGGACCATTCGTCTCCAGCATTTTGCACTTTGAGTCTCCAACAACATTTTTAGTACAATTCAAGGTGTAATTATGTTTGAGTCATTTAAGGTCACATGGAGGACAATGGCTTCTTATGTGAGTCTACCATCCTTTAAGGTCAATCTCTTGCAGACACTATTCTGAGTCCCTGCTGGTGACAATGCACAACTCAGCTTCCTCTGTGGTAGTGTCTCATATGTGCACACTTCCTGTTCCAAGGAGGTGTGTTATCTCAGGCCTTGGAGAAATTACTCTTTTAAAAAAACAAGGCCCAGAATCCCCCAGCCAATATGACCATTCTGAGACCTAGCATCAAATGCAGTCCTCCCTCCACATTTGTGGGTTTGACCTTCACAAATTTGATTATTCACAAGGCACATGCTTGCCTTCCTCCTCCCATTCCCTTGCATTCCTCACCCTAGGCTTGGCAGGGTTGTGATTAAAATGGACTTCTTTTTCCCTTTCAGGTGAGCTAAGCAGCCTCACTGCTGAAGGCGTGTCCTCTCTGCCTTGTGGTTGCACATTCTGTTGTGTAATGGCTGCTGACTGGTCAGGTGCTGTCTTTGCTCCTACTGCTCTTTTCTCAAGATGGCTGCAGGGAATTAAGGAGGAAAAATGGAAGGCATCTGAACAAACCGGAATGGTTGACTAAAGAGCTCTCAGCTGAGCTAAGTACTAAGAAAAACATGTACAGGAAATGGAAGAAGGGGGAAATCACCAAAGAAGATTATAAGCAAGTAGCCAGGAGATGTAGGGAGAAGGTCAGAAAGGCTAAAGCACAGATCGAACTTAGGCTGGCCAGAGACATTAAAAACAATAAAAAGGGCTTTTTTAAATACGTCCGCAGCAAAAGGAAAAAGAAGGAGACGATAGGGTCACTGCGCAAGGAAGATGGTGAATTAATAACAGGAGGAAGAAAAAAGGCAGAACTCCTCAACACCTTCTTCGCCTCAGTTTTTTCCCAAAAGGATAAAAACACTCAGCCTGGTGGTTGGGGAGCAGGTGAGGAAGTGGGGGAAATGCAGCACAGAATAGATAGAGAGGTAGTACAGGAATACCTGGCCACACTGGATGAATTCAAGTCTCCAGGGCCAGATGAATTGCATCCTAGGATTTTAAAAGAACTAGCAGAGGTCATTGCGGAACCTCTTGCTATAATCTTTGAAAACTCTTGGCGGACCGGAGAAGTTCCGGCAGACTGGAGGAGGGCAAATGTTGTCCCCATCTACAAGAAGGGAAAAAAGAGGACCCAAATAATTATCGCCCAGTCAGCCTGACATCAGTACCTGGAAAGATCCTGGAGCGGATCATCAAACAGTCAGTTTCTAATTACTTAGAAAACAATGCCGTAATTACGAAAAGTCAACATGGATTTCTCAAAAATAGGTCATGCCAGACTAATCTTATCTCTTTTTATGATAGAGTTACTTGCTTGATAGATGAAGGGAATGCTGTGGACATAGTATATCTTGATTTCAGTAAGGCCTTTGACAAAGTTCCCCATGACATTCTTGCAAAGAAGCTAGTAAGATGTGGGCTGGACAGGGCTACTGTCAGGTGGATTTGTAACTGGTTGACTGACCGTACCCAAAGGGTGGTCACCAATGGCAGATTCTCATCCTGGAGAGAAGTGACTAGCGGGGTGCCACAGAGTTCTGTCCTGGGCCCGGTGCTGTTCAATATCTTCATTAATGACTTGGATGAAGGAATAGAGAGCACGCTGATCAAATTTGCAGATGACACCAATTGGGAGGGGTTGCTAATACGCCTGATGACAGGATCAAAATTCAAAAGGACCTGGACAGATTGGAGAGCTGGGCCAAGGCTAACAAAATGAACTTCAACAGAGAGAAATGTAAGGTCCTACACTTAGGCAGAAAAAATGGTATGCAGAAATATAGGATGGGGGACACGTGGCTGGCTAACAGTACATGTGAAAAGGATCTAGGAGTCTTCATAGACCACAAGCTGAACATGAGTCAGCAGTGTGATGCGGCAGCCAAGAAGGCCAACGCAATTCTTGGTTGCATCAATAGGAGTATGGTGTCTAGATCGAGGGAGGTATTGGTACCACTCTATTCTGCATTGGTTAGACCTCATCTTGAATACTGTGTCCAGTTCTGGGCACCCCAATTCAAGAAGGATATGGATAAGCTGGATCAGGTCCAGAGGAGGGCAACCAAAATGGTGAGGGGCCTGGAAGCCATGCCCTATGAGGACAGACTTAGAGAGCTGGGTATGTTTAGTCTGCAGAAGAGAAGGTTGAGAGGGGACATGATAGCCATGTTTACATATTTGAAGGGATGTCATGTCGAGGAGGGAGTGGGCTTGTTTTCTCCTGCTCTTGAGACCAGGACAAGGAGCAATGGATGCAAGCTGCAGGAGGGGAGATTCCGCCTGAACCTCAGGAGGAATTTCCTGACAGTCAGGGCTGTCTGGCAGTGGAATGTGCTGCCACAGAGTGTGGTGGAGTCTCCTTCTTTGGAGGTTTTTAAGCGGAGGCTGGATGGCCACTTGTCGGGAGTGCTTTGAGGGTTTTCCTGCATGGCAGGGGGTTGGACTGGATGGCCCTTGTGGTCTCTTCCAACTCTACATTTCTATGATTCTATGATTCTACGAATAGCTAGAATGCCAGAACCCTGCTCTTCGCTGTCTGAGGGGAAAGTACTAGTAAGCCCTTTATCATGTCTCCCCCACCCATGGAAATGCAAGGGCTAGAGACAAAGGAATGGCAGTGGGGAGCTATGGAAGGGAATTGGAGGGGAGTTATTCACTTTCATGAGGGTTCTGTACCCCGAACTCTTGAAATGTGGAGAGGCTACTGTAATAACTTTTCTAAGGTATGGACTATATTCCTCTCTTTCGAGGGGATTATTGGAAAACATTTCTTTGTAAACAACCATTTGCTTCTCTTGTTTATTTAGTATCTTGACTTCCTTCGCAATTCTTTGTGTTTGGCCTTATTTTAAGCTATTTTTATTGTTATGTGTATTTAAAATATTTTCATGCACTGGAAAATATTTCAAGAATTTCTTGGTATGCCTTTCTGAAAATAGAAAACAATATAGTTTAAAGGAAAAATAAACCTCCTGATGTCAGAGGAAGTAGCTTCAAGGTGTCATGGCACTGGGAGCATGCTTAAGATCATGTTCCTTGCTTGGAATCAAGATACTGAAAGAGTGCCTCCTCCTCATATGGGCCTGCCCCAAATTGGAGGTTCTCAGCTGAGGCCCTGTGGTGTGTTCTAGCACCTTACAAGTTGGTTTGGTATGCACACATAATGGGGTTTTCTCTGCAACAGCACCCCAATAATGGACTCTCTGCTCAACAGGACTGGGAGGCAATATATAAATGTAGACACTGACACAACCCTCTTCCTCAGCCCTCAAACTTAATGAGTGTCCATGTCCCTCTCTTTCAGCCTCTCTGATCTCCAAGATGAGAGAGAACCTTGGGAGTGATGAGATAAAAATGTACAAAATCTGACAGTACATTGAATCAATAGATCAATTTTTTTTATTATTATTTGTTATACCCATAGGGTAGGGCCAGGTCTAATGGTTTTAACTTACTGGAAGGTAAATTTGAATTGTACATCAGTAAATGGCGAAAGATTTATACAATCTGAAGAGAAACTGAAGTATATTAGAACATCAGAAGGAACTCCTTGACAATAAAAGCAGTTTGGCGATGGAACTAATTACCTAGAGAGGTGATGGGGTCTCTTTCTCTGGAAGTCTTCAAAAAGAGACTGGACAGCTACCTGCTGGGGATGTTCTAGCTGGATTTCCTGCACTGATTGAGGGGTTTGACTCAATGGCCTATGGGTCCCCCTCCAATTCTATGATTCTATGAAGTGGCAGATTCCAATGATATGATTCAACAAAATGGGTCCATTTTGAGGAATCTGGGAGAAAGACTGAGGGAAAATAACCTTGCCCTATGAAACATAAGAAGCTGCCTTTTACTGAATCAGACAATTGGTTCATCTTACCCACTACTGTTGATACAGATCATGAGCAGCTCTCAGGGATTTCAGACAAGAGACTTTATCAGCCTTATCCA
Source organism: Iguana delicatissima (assembly GCA_948472985.1). Lineage (NCBI taxonomy): Eukaryota > Metazoa > Chordata > Lepidosauria > Squamata > Iguanidae > Iguana > Iguana delicatissima. The sequence continues at coordinate 319,688 of CAOKZL010000489.1, read as the reverse complement.
GAGATACCAAGGGTTGAACCTGGGACAACATGCAAAACATAGACTCTATGACCAACATAGGGACAGGTCTCCTCTTTTAGTCTGATAAGCAATGATTTAAAGTAGAATAAAGCAGTAGAATTATATGATTATTACAGCCAGCTACAATGTTGAAAAACTCCTAAAACCAAGTCTCAAAGGCAATCGTTTGAGGTTAGCCAATGATCTTAAGATTCCTCCATGTATTGGGATCATGATTTAGTGAACAACAACAATACTCAACATGTGAACAACAAAGGCTGCAATTTGTCACGAAGCAGATGGAATTTCAGAAGAGCAAAGGATGCCATCATCTTGACATTTCATTAAGTCTTACACATCTAATGTATTGCCTTTTTTCTTTCTTTCTGTAGTTTGTGCAGTTCATTTCTTAGAGAAAGACCTTGGTAAGCATATAAAAGAAGTTATTTACTCAGAGACAGTGACAAGAAAGATGTGATGGAATTCTTTACTGGCCAGTACCCCCACTTCCCCACTCCTTTCCCTGTTTAATTTTGTTTTGCAAGTGTTTCAGGAACAATCCAAGCTGTGAAATGGAACAGATTTCTTTCCTCTTTGCATCGAGGGAGGAAAGGAAATCCAGGTCATGAGACAATGGCATATTATAACCATTTTAGTTTAGAGGGGTGATACAGAACAAGGCTATGCATCCATTCCATGAGCCATGTATAGGATAATAAAGGAGAATGTCTGTATGTCTTCTCTATGGAAGTCATAATTCATTGGAACATTATGCTAGGTATTTGAAATTTTAACTGAATGCTTTGGGTTGTTATCCAAGTTGCAATGCCAAGTTTCATGTTGGAATTACCAAGGGGGACTCACTGGAAACAAAAGAGGGGCAAATGGGAAATTATGGTAGACACTTCAAAATTTGATAGAGTGCTCTGATTTTCATCCAGGTTGCAGTGACCAATATTGTACTAAAAAGTCAAAATTCTAAATGGGGGATTTCCTTTCAGAAGAAAGGTGGCCTGCCATTACTCAACAGGAAATCGTAGTACCCAAAGTTGATAGTGTTTTTGGTTCATATACAGGTTGGAGTGACTAATTTGAATCTGAAATTCAAAAGTGTGACATAGGGGTGAGCTATAAACCAAAGGGGGCTGACATAGAATCATAGAATCATAGAAATGTAGAGTTGGAAGAGACCACACGGGCCATCCAGTCCAACCCCTTGCCATGCAGGAACACCCTCAAAGCACTCCCAATAGATGGCCATCCAGCCTCTGCTTAAAAACCTCCAAGGAAGGAGACTCCACTACACTCCGAGGCAGCAGATTCCACTGCCGGACAGCCCTGACTGTCAGGAAGTTCTTCCTGAGGTTCAGGTGGAATCTCCTTTCCTGCAGCTTGAATCCATTGCTCCTTGTCCTGGTCTCTGAAGCAGCAGAGAACAAGCCCTCTCCTTCCTCTACATGGCATCCCTTCAAATATTTAAACATAGCTATCATGTCCCCTCTTAACCTTCTCTTCTGCAGACTAAATATACCCAGCTCTCTAAGTCTATCCTCATAGGACATGTCTTCCAGGCCTCTCACCGTTTTGGTCGCCCTCCTCTGGACTTGCTCCAGCTTGACCATGTCCTCCCTGAATTGGGGTGCCCAGAACTGGACACAGTATTCAAGATGAGGTCTAACCAAAGCTAAGACATTGTAGCAGGTTATCATCCAAACTGCAGTATCAATTTTAAACTGAAATGCAAAATAGAGTGCTAGAAAAGAGGAGAAAGCTACCTGAGTCACATGCTACTACTATGTCTGAGGCAGGAAGCCAAAAAAGAAGGGAAATAGAAGAGAGCTAAGACACTGCTGCTAAAATTCCTGAAGTTGGTAAAAGGCCAGGAAAGTGGGAAAGGACACTCTGAGGCACTATTCTTGAGGTTTTAAATAGGGCAGAAATATGGGAGGTCCCATAGACCCCTTCTGAAGTATTAAGTAAAGACTTAAATGGCTCTGGGTATACTTGCGTACATACGAACATAAAATGAACCCTGCTGGATCAGACCAAAGTCCTATGTGTTCTAGAATCCTGTCTGACACACTAGATAGCCAGATGCCTATGGTAATGGGAAGTTCACAAGCAAGAAACATCCTCTTATTGTTTCCCAACACATGATATTCAAAGGTGTAAGATCTCTGTCATGGGAGGTAATATACAATCATCATGTCACGTAGTTACTGTTAGCTTTATTCTCCATGAATGTATTTAATCTGTTTCTTAGGATATCCATGTTGAGGACTGTAACTGCACTTTACTAAGGCCATTTCCACACTAGCCTGTTATAGCGTGATGATTCCACTTTCAACATCCTCTGGAATCCTGGGGTTTGCAGTTTCAGGAGGGGCCACCTGGCCCCTCCCAAAACTGCAAACCCCAGGATTCCAGAAGATGTTGAAAGTGGAATCATCGCGCTATAACTGGCTAGTGCAGAAATGGCCTAAGTGCTTTGTGAAGAAATGTTCCCTTTCTTTGTCCTCATTCTTCCATCATTCAGCTTTAGTGGAAGACTTTGGGTTAAAGTATTATGAGAAATGGGAAAGACTTCTGCCTATCCACCTTTTCCCCACTAATCTCATTTAATATACCTCATCATATCTGACATCTTAGTTCCTTTCTTTTCTAAGCTAAATAAAACCAGGCATACTTCTGTCCCAACTTCTTGGCGCATTTGCTTCAGCTGCTTCATCAATGGAAGTGTCAGCACTCCACCAGTCAGGTTTGTATCTATTACTTACAGCAGTGTTTCCCAAAGTTGTACCTGGATTTTGAAGTTCCCAATGATCTGGAAAATACTTTTTTTCCCCCAAATGCTTCCAGATGTCCTCAAGGGGACATAGGGCCAATTCTGCCATGTTTTTGGGTCTTCCTGAGTCACTTCTGGCCAAAGAGAGGCTTTTTAACATCAGGAAGTGAGAGGTCACTTCCTATTCACTTCCTGTTTCAAGAAGGAATTACCTGGCCCTAATTTGGCCTTGGGGGCAAAAATGTGGTGGAAATGCCTCCCACATCCTGTAGAGGGCATTTTGAACACGCAAACATAGAGGAGTGACCTCTGTGGAGCTCAGGGGAGCTGCAAACATGGTGTGGAAATGCCCTAGAACCAGTTCAGTTACACTCAACTACAACTCCCACTGATCATTGGTAACTTGATCATTGGGTGCATAAAGTATCTTTCATGGTTTCTCTCCAAATCACATCATGTTTGCTGTGGTTTTTCATGTTAATATCTTCTCTCACCTCAAGCCCAGATATCCCAACCCGTGCACATGATGGGAGAGGGATATCTAGGATGGGGCAAGTAGGTCACATGCCCCGGGTGCCAATGCAAGGGGGAGCGAAGAAGCTGTGAGGAGGTGGGGAAGGGGTAAGAAGGTAGGGGCACAACTCCCATTCTTGCCCTAGGTGCTGTTTATGCTAGATATGCCACTGCATGATGGTGTTCTATGATACAAGAGTTCATAGTAGGGACCGGCGATTTGATGCTGGAGGCAGATATGACCCACAGACTACAATGCCCATATCTTCTCTCTGCCTAGAACATTTTACAGAAAAAGTTGGTGAATTACCCTGTGTTCATTACCAATTAAATGAGACAGATTCTTTAAGTGGATGCTTCTCTCTCTTTCCAAGCACACATTTGACTTTGTGCCAGCTGAAAACAAAACATCTCACAGTTCCTGGATTTCTTTCAAAATGATCTCATTATCAGATATGCTTCCTTCCAGAAATAACCATGACCACAAAATGAAATGCTAAGAAGAGGTTCTGCTAATTAAGAGCAACAGTGTGCTTGTCTTTTCTTCTCTTTCTTGCCAAACAAACCTTTTAAATACTATTTCAAGGAAATCGCCTCTAAGGTTAAAGTGGCCAGGATCAGCAAAAGTTGAAGTTGGCAGGCAAACCCACCTCTTGCTGAAGTCAACAGGAAAATCCTAGCTGATGAATATAATGTGACAGTTTGGTAATGAGCCAAGTCAGATTGGGAACTTCAACAGGAAAGGTGTACCATGGTAAGTGAAATATAGGGCAGATGGTGAAATGATACAGGGTGGGGCGGTGGTGCCAACTGTTACCCATAAATTGCCAGCAGTAGTACTTGCCTAACTCTATTACTGTCACTATGGTGCAATACCAGCCAATAAACAAATGGGATTCTCTTCACCTTCTTACCACCCTAACCTGCAGGAGTTCAGCTGCTATGTGCAGTTCTCTCCCAGACCTAGCTTAAGCCAAGGACAGCTGCTTAGACCTCTATTGAGAAAAAAGGGAACTCAAAACATATGCAGAGGGACACTACTGAATCATTTCAGCCTCTGTCTTCACATATACTTAACATTCTAGAATTGGGAAGAGGTCCCCAAGACCACATTTAAATGGGTTTTCCCCTATGATGGCTGAGCCCAGGCAAACAAATTGGTTTCTACATATCTACTTTGCTTTCAGTTGATTTCTGAATAAATTTTTTCTTCTCTCCCTATCTTCCACAGTTTGTTAGCATGGTGGAAGAATGGACTTTTCCTCTCCTTTCCTCATTTTTTTTTAATGCTCATGCTATCATTTGATCAGATTTATCATGAATTCTAACTGGCTAAAATACCCAGTAGCCAGGCAATTCTACTTCAGGGTAGCTGAAGCTGTTTTGAATCCAGCCTAAGAATTTTGGAAAGGACTTTGCACTAACTTTGGGCCAGTATTGTGTCTGTGTCCCTGGGCTGAAGAGGTTTTGGATATGGAATACCTTGGCTTCCTTCCCATCCTAATTCATCTCTGTACATTTTCTGACTTTTTTTGCTGGCTTATCTTAGGCAGTGAAGGAGTTTTGCCAGCAAATGCCTCTGTCAGCAGAACTCTGAGAACAGCTGGCAGAAAAGGTTTTCTGTCAGCAGAACTTTCCTGCCAGAAAAAGAAGCTTATGTTGAATCCTAACCTCTACTTCCCATGCATCTCTGAGTTAGGATTGATCTGTAAAGAGGACAGTACCCTGAAAACAGCATTTCTCAGAAAGCATTATTCTTGTCCCTTCCACTAATAGTTTAGGAAGACACAGGCAAAACTACCAAATAATAAAACCCATTAGCTTGAATTTTGCCATAAGCTTTAGGGAAGACATCTTAATAGTAAAGATTGGGGAGAATTTTATTTGGAACAGATAATTTAAGTAAACTTAATTCACACTCCCCAAACTAGTATCTGAATTGGAATACAATTATCCTTGGGACTATGTACTTTTTTGAATTTTGTTGTGCAATTCTTGCTCCTCTCAAAAGAATGCATGCAAGAAACACCCCTGTTAAATATTTTTATATCTAGGTCTATATCATATATATCTCTACCTAAGACCATTTCTGCATGCCATCGCAGTCCCGCTATGGGGACAGGATGGCAGTGGTCCATGGGTCGTGCTTTCACATGACGTTGTTGTGGTCCCACTGTCATCTTGCCCCCACCTATCACAATCATGCAGTATTTGCTTAATGGAATAAATCCATTAAGTGCCCACAATTGCACAACACTCCCATCCTTCCTAGCCATGCAAAGGGCAGGAAGCACAATGGAGGCGTTTCCTTTCTCAGTGCACCATGGGAAAGAGTCTGGCTGCACTGCAGAAGGCAGGCTCATGTCATGCTCCCATCCCAGCAAAAGTGTTGCTGGGATCATGACAGGAGGACAACAGGATCAGGTAAAGTGGGGGAATTTATATCTATACCTAGCTATATATCTATAGTAGTTTTTTCAAAACTATGTTCATCTGGTGCCACTAGTCAAAAGTCTTCTAAGCCTAGCTCCTACTAACAATCAAACTGATAATGATATGAAAAATTTTATTGATCTGGAAGATCTGAAGTCTCCTTAGTCCATACAGCTTAAGATGAACAAGCTTTAACAGAGCATTCTAATGATGCAATTGGGTACTATGTTTAATGAAACCATCATCCCTGAGGAAGATGACCTTCTAAAGACTTCAACTTTTCCTCCACAGGTACAAACTGAAATAAAAGACAGGCTAGCATCTTTGAGAACAATTCTGCAAAATTTTCAAGAAAAGAGAGGCTTAAGCCCACCCAAATCATCAGGTCTAGATCTAAGCTTATCAGCAAACAAGATTAGGAACATCACAATAATTAATCAGGGAAGCAACTAACAAATCTACTTTCACTGGATTGTTAATTTCTCCAACTCCAATTTCACTTCAGTCCACATCTGCAAATCCGGCAAAATTCATGAAAAGAGGCTTACAAAAAGTCACAGACATTTTTGTCCCTATTTTTCCTAGCATTCATAAATTTTGCAAATGTTTCACCTCTAACTTTGTGTAGTTTTGTGTGTAGCTTTCCTTAGTATAATAATTTGGAGGCACCATTTCTGAATGCTGAACCATACAGTAACTTGGAAATTCTGAAAAGTGAGCATTTGGATAAGAAAATGTAATTCCATTTGTTTATAGGTTCATTAAGTCTTAATCTGACAAATTCAATCAAAAATTCAGACCTGACAAATATCTCTTACATACTTACTAAGAGTGGTGGGGAAGAGAATCATGATATGCCCTTTAAAAACATTTTTGATGTCCATTTCCTTTTTTTTTTGACTCAGATCTCTAAAATTATGGCTTTACCTACACCAATTGATCTACTTTGGCATCACCATGACTAACTGAATGTCAAAAATACAGAAATATTGCACCTGAGAGGCAAGTTCATTTACAGTATCTACCTTGATCCACCTTTAAACTGCAATGGGCAAAAGCATATGCCAGAAGAGCTAGAGAAGAGAGCAGAAAATGGACTCCATGACAGTTGGGGTGGTGAGCATTTCTTCTAAATAGGCACCAGGAAAGCATTGTTACAACAGGATGGTTGGAGGAAGTATTTCTCCATTATGGAGGCCATGCATTTGGGACAGCAGAGCACATGTGCTTCTGAGCTGGCTGGCATCTAGCCACCATCCATTTAGTTCTACCTGAATTGGTTTTGTTCCAAGAAGTTTCTCTCCAGCTGGCTTTCAATGAAGAGCAGGGTACAGGGATGTGTGCAGAAAGAAAAAAAATACTTATCTGCCTGATAACTGAACATTCTCAGGTGCTGTAATTAAGGCTAGGGAAGACTGCATTCTGCTCAATCATTTATTGACTTAATTAAAAGAATAGCCTTAATCCCCCTTCCTCAGAGCTATGCTTTGAATAAAAATCACATTAAAGAAAAAAAAAACATGAAACAGATAATAAACCCAAGACACTGGCCAGTTAATTTTACAAAATGAGAGAGAAGGAGAGCCATCCTCCCTCCCAATGATTAAGTAATCGCTGATTCCAAAATTGTCCCCTTCGGATGATTATTCACACAAGGCTTCTGAGAGCTCTGAGGTCCACAAAGCAGGTGTTTTTGGATTATGATGCCCAGCATAATACAGATACTTTTGAAACTGCCTGCTGCTTCCCTATGCAGCTGTTGAAACTGCCTATGACCTCTCACTCAAGTCTTTCTTTTCTCAGTTGCGATTTCTTTTCCGTATTCAAGGCTACCTCTGATTCCTTCAGGAACTGTTGCCATCTTTAATTGCTATCAGGTTGTCTTTGACTTATGGTGACTCTATTAATGAGAGGTCTCCAAGACACCCTGTTATTAAGAGCTCTGCTAAGAGCTTGCAAAATCAGGGCTGAGGCTTGCTTGAGTATCTCCACTTGAGTGTCCTCACTTAGCTTTTGTTGTTGTTGTGTCCCTTCAAATCATTTGCAACTTATGGAGGCCCTAAGGTGAACCTATCATGGGGTTTTCTGGAGCTAAGAGTGTGTGATGCACCCAAGATCACCCCACCCAGTGATTTGCATGGCCAAGCATGGAGCTGAATTCTGGTCTCCAGGGTCATAGTCCAACACTCAAACCACAATATCTCTGACTGTATAACTATATATGTATGTATGTGTGTATATACACACATATCCTATAACACAATCTTCCTCTTTTCCTGTTGCCTTCCACAAGGGCCACCTAGTTAAACCTACTGCTGGAGACAGTTTTCCAGGTAGGGTCTGACCAAATCAGAATAGAGTGGTACTATCACTTCCTTTGACCTAGACACTATATTCCTATTGATACAGCCTAGAATCACATTGGCTTTTTAGCTACTACATTACACTGCTGATTCAAGTTTAGTTTGTGGTCTCCTAAGACTTCTAGATCCCTTTCACATATACTGTTGTCAAGCCAGGTGTCACCCATCTATGCATTTCTTTTTTTCCTGTCCAAGTATAGTGCCTTACATTTGTCCCTGTTGAAATTAATTTTGTTGGTTTTGGCCTAGCACTCTAATTGCTCCATTGCAATGACTTCAAATATACCTAAAACTCATTTTAAAAGCCAGGCAACTGTACCAAGTAAAGATGCTCTGGGACACTAATGAATCAGCTGTTGAAGGATGTTCTATCCACCCCTTACTGCCAGCAAACCATGAGGCAACAAGGAGTTTCCACAGGACCTCACAGGGTCCCTGCTTCTGCTTACTGCACCATGTCTCACTGGTTGGAAGGAACCAGGATGGACTTTCTTCAGTGACCTGCTCACCAGCACCATAGAACACTTTCACTCAGCATGACTGCTTGGCTTTTAGGGTAGGCAGCAGATGATCAGATTGGGAGAAAAGCCACTGAGTCACTTGGTTAAACAGTAAATCAACTTTTACATAAATTCCACTGATTCAGTCAGTTTGATCACAGAACTTCCAATAAGGATTCAGGCCAAACGTGTTAGAAGCCATTTATTGATGTCAACAGCTGCCTACATTTTGAGACTCTTGCTGGGAGTTATGGGGAATTTCATGGCAAGCTCTTGCATTTTTACCATTTCCTACTGTAGCCCTATATAATGGGTATAGTATAGAGTAGGGCAAAAATTTTAGCAATGGTAAAAACAACCAATTCTCCTTATTCCTGTAGTTCTGAAATCACCATGCAGATTCATGTTAGATTCTGAACATCTCCATCATGCCCTTCAAACACCAACTGGAATCATAATTTGTGCAGTAGAGTTAGTACCATTTTAGTCAACAGTTGCTGCTGTGTGGCATCATTGATTTGCTGTACTGTTCTTAACTGAACTCAGTTTAGCTAGCGATCTTCCTGGCTGGCATATCTTTTCAGCAGATGTTTCCTTAGCTGTCTGTTCACGGATGTTTTTGGACTACAGTTCCCAGAATCCTTCACCACATGCCATGGTAGTTGGAACTTTTGGGGACTGAAGTCCAGCATAACCTAAGGAGCCGAGGATAGAAATTGCTAATTACTCTAAACCTTATATGAGAGGAGTTAAACCTGATACAGATGAATTGTTACCACTTTTATTTCAGAAGAAAAATTCTGAACAGGTTTATGACACAATGAAAGATGGGAGAGGGAGTAAGGATGATAAGCATGTAGTAATAATTCTTGAAAAGCTTCAAAAAGCCTTTTTTTCTTGAATTGGAAAAAATCATGAACAAAACAAAAGAAGATGCTGAAGCTAAAAGTCTGCTTTTCATTTAAAATGTATAAAGTAGTGCAGGTGAAGAATCAATAACGCATTCCTCTTGGTTTCAGTTTATAGATGTTTAAAGATACTGTCACAATGACAACACCCTTAAGGCAACAGCTTTTAATAAAACAACCCTTTTTATTTTCTCACAGTAGACTTTGGGACTATATTTCTCTCTGCTTTAAGTGGATTGGGGGTGGGGGTTTTTTGCTGTGGTTTCACAGCACAATGGTTTACTTGCATGGGATAGGTCATATTTAAGCTAAACTTCTACTAGATCTCTGATATGTCTTAAGTCCACATTGATAATGAGGCCTTAATCCAATCACTAGTCTCAACTAGAGGAGGGCTACCAAATCACTGGCAACTTGATAACCTACAGCACATCTACTCTAGTTGGGACTTATAATTTGATTTTGGCCTGAGTCTCTACTCTAGTTGGGACTTATAATTTGATTTAGGCCTAAGTCTCTAAATCTAGTTGTGTTTTTCTCAATCGTGGCAGATTTTGTTGCTGTTGTTCTTATTTGCCATCAGGTCGGCTTCAACTTATAGTGACCCTATAAGTTAGAGGTCTCCAATAGCCCTAGTCATCATGACTTCTGCTCAGGTCTTGCAAACTTGGGGTTGTGGTTTCTTTGACTGAATCATTTCACCTGTAGTATGGTCCCCTTCTTTTAAAGTTAACTTGTCTGCATACAGACCTTCATTCTCAGCATGAAGCCGGGCATTTTGTTTAGTTATCTCTACGATTTTGGCTCTGGCCACAACCAGGGTGCTGGAGGAATCCTGAGCCGTAAGCCAACGTCCCCACAAGGCCAAAAGGGTTCTTTGATTTACAGGCCTGGACATATACCTCTCTTCAGGTGGCGAAGGGATCTGCCGTCTGGAAACACGTTTCTTTCCAGAGGCATTTTCCCTTCTTGATGACCCATTGTTCCAGTTTGCCTGTCACCTCCTCCTCTCTCATGAATTCCATCATTTCCATTCTTAAAGTGTCTCCTAGCAAGCACACTAACACAAAAGTGGGACTGGGACTGGAGTGATGGGGAGGACCACCGAGATCCCTTGGGGGGTTCTAGGGAAACGAACTCTGTGGAACTAACTTAGGACAGAGGGTTGGGAGCCTATCTCCAGTCCGTCCAGAAAATGTTCCTGTTGCCTATCAAAGCCCGGCCTTCCACCTCGACAGCTTAGGGCATAAGGACAAGGACACGGTTCAGGGACAGGGAGAATCACCTAGATTCTGGGGAAACCTCCACCTGGACTCCGCCTAACAGTGAAGGGGGAAAAGAAATTCTAAAGGAACTTACAATGCCAAAAATAGTTTTTCGGGTGAGGGAGACCCTTCCTCTTCCACAGGGAAACCTTCTAAAACCCTGATCTAGGATGCAGCTGGTCTTTAAATGCAGCCCAGGACACACCCGTGATCTGCTGGAGGGGATGCACCTGTGTTACTTTGGGGGAATCTCCCCTTCTAAAATGTGTGCCTACTGTGTGTGTGAATATGTGAACTGAACCTAGCCTAGCAGTCCTAGCGCTTAGAATCCCAGTCCACAATAGTCCCCAAGTTAGGGAGGTGATTTCTGGGGTAGTTTGTGCACAACCCTTGCTATAGGACTTGATTCACTGCCCAGGAGCTAATGACCAAGCCAGGGCAGCTGCCACGCACAAACCAAGAGAGAGAAAATGAGGAGAAAGATTTCCAACCTGGATAGAATAGCTCCTGGAGCTCAGACACACAGATCTCACTCGCACGTGTTCCCATCACTCTAGGAATTTGATTTGGCTGTTCCCTAAGTCTGTACCAGCCTGACTTGAGTGGGTCACGACTTCCGCTCAAATTAGGGGCACAGGGGCTGCCCATGTTACTCCACCACTCAGTTACCCTGATTTCTGGGGTCCCATGGGGGACACCTCAATGTGCTCCAAATAATGAGGAATGGGAATTAGCCAGAGCACAAGCTGTAGCACTACAAGAGGCAGGGTAACCTAGAGAGATCTTTAAACCCAATTTTTACTGGGTCAGGCCAAGCCAAAAACCAAGCGAAATTGTCTAATAAAATGATTTTATTGAGGGGAATTCACACATGCATGCACACAAGGTACACACAATCACACATTCACACAAGAGGTAGCTGAAAGAGAAAGGGAGGAAAAATTATAGAGAGGCTGAGGGATTTGGGGGGATTTATAATTACCAGTCCAGAGGAGTACTGAAGAGCAGAAATGTATTTTGGCTTAGGTAGGACCTAAGGGCAGTTCTCATTCAGGAGCCAGATGGACAGAGTGACGGGTAGATCTTCAAGAGACTGCCCTGGGCCTCCTCAAATCAGGGACATTTGTACCCTGAAAATGGCTTGTGGCTGTGAAGGTTCCAGATGCAAGACAAAGGAAACCTGTTGTGGACAATGAGTCTTTCGCCTGTTGATGGGCTTAGTGCTTTGATTGACAAAGACATGATGAATGTTGTAATAGTTGCCTATTGTGGGTGCCGTGAGGACAGAGGAAAGAATCCAGGTGTACAAGGGATGGATATCTGTCAATCAGTGTCCTGGTGGGCTCCTCACAGTTGGATTCCTTGGAAAATTCCAGCTTCTATTTAAGCCTATTATCCACAGGAATTGTGTGTATTTGCCTGACAAATGACTCAGTCTTACCTGGAGGAATTTTGGAATTGACTTATGCTTCTCACATTTACAGTCAAATTCTTTCCCTCGCTCAGTTTGACCTCTCTGTCACCTCTCAGGCTTGAATTTGATATCAGAGCCAATCAAATGTGCTACCAATTACATATGATGCCAATTAGGTATGGTACCCATCCAAACCATACTGATATTGGGGACCCCCAAAGCGGGGTGTTATAGGTCCTCCAGCAGTGCCTGTACCTCCAAGCAAAAATGGGGAACTAATTAGTTCTAATTAGGAGGTCTGTGAGAGGCAGGGTAACCTAGTGAGATCTTTCCACCAGAGTTTACGGGGTCCTTGTAGAAAAAACAGCCAGAGATTGAAAAGTAAACTAAAATGTGTTTATTGAAAGGAATTCAAACATGCACGTACACAAGATTGAAACAGTCACACACAAGAGCTAGCTGAAGGAAAGAGAGGAAAGGTTAACAGCAAGACTTAAGGAAGTAAATGATAATTGCTAATCCAGAAAAGGAGCAAAGAAATGGCAATGTGACTTAAACTTGCATCTAAGGGCAGTTCAAATAGGAATTCAAGGTGACATAGTGACATTCAGCATCTGATGTACTATGTCTGACTGCTCAAAGCTGAGGATTTTTATACCCAATGTCTACCTGGAGGGCATGGGTGTCAATGGCTTTCTGGCTGGATAAACAAATAAGTTTGCAACAGCTACAATGTGGTCTGGAATGAGTTGACGGTCTTAATGTTAGGCGAGAGAGACTTAACAGATATCATGATAGCTCTGTAATAGTTGGACAGCATTGTGGACAATGGGGAAAATGTTCAGGTTGGTGGGAAGAAGGGTTGAAATAGTCACTATTGTCGGATAGCAGAGCTGTTACAGCTTAGCCTTAAGCCTATTGCCTCTACCACCAGCTATCTGGTGATTTCCTGACTATGACCTGGCTACGCCTGGAGGGGATCTCTGACCTACCTTTGCAGTGCCCATGTTCAGTCGGTGTTTTCCTCTTGTCCAGCTTGACCTTCCAGTCACATCAGAGTACATTTCATATCAAAGCCAATTAACATATCATGCCAATTAAATCATATTTCTCCAATTAAACCATATCAAAGTGGGGGTGTATGGCTACTAACAGTGATCGGGTTACAATACTGATGTATGGGTCTTCTTAATTTTTTCTCTTGTGCTCTGCACATTTTTAAAAACTGGGTAGCTTTATGACAGAGTTGCTGCCATCATCTTTCCTTCCTAGAATCCCTTTGGGAACTAAAAGATGATGATTGCTCAAGGCTACAATAGCAACTTTGTGGCCAGATGATTCCACAGGTCAAAAGATCCCCACTTTTACTCTCAATATCTCAAGGTGCATTCCTTTGTGTCCTGTTGCTCTGCCATAATAGTTGAGATTGATTTCCATTGGATCAATGGCTTCGTCATTGTAATGGACCTCATATATCTAATCCTTTGACAGGTATGGACAACTTGTAGACCTCTAGATATGTTTGGGATAAAACTGTCATCAGCTCTTGTTAGCTGCAAAACAATGGTAAGAGCCAATGGGAGTTGGAGTCCAAGAACAACTGGAGTAACCCACTCTTCCTATTGAAAAATCAAACATAAATCAATGTTCCCAGAGTACTCCTCAGTCCTTGTGATTCGGGATAGGGCATTTGCAAGCAGTTATTTCACATGTAGTAACTTATTCTAACAAGTATATCCTTCTTGCCACAATACTAATATATTTCTTTCTGGAAAGACTTGCACTGTTTGGTGTGGCAGCAGCTAAATGTCAGTTTGTCATAACTAGAGCTGTTGACTCAAAAGGTGACGATTGAGATGTCTTTGTTAATTATTACTGCTAGTCAGTTTGGGTTCTTTGTTTTCCCACTCCCTGTATAATCTTTCTTGATTGTTATGGCCTTGAGCTATACAATAACAAGTTGATTACTTCATTTAAAAGGGAGAATGGGAGCAGAGGCAACTGGAATTCTTCTCTTGAGGTAGGCACTTGCTCTAATAGCCACTCCAATGTAAGGTTGTATGCCCTGCTGTTATGTGTTACTGAGATAGGACTCCATAGGACCAAGGAACCAAATTACATGTGATGTCAGTTTCATAGCTTCTTCTTAAGTGTCAGATTATGTTACTGTCATTGTCTGACAAATAGCAAGAAGAAGTAGCCTAGAACTAGGGGCAGAAGGTGGAAAGTGATTTAACTCTTTTTCCCTGTACTGCAATTCTGAACTAGATTGGGGGAGAGGGAGAAAAGGGGAAGAGGAAAAGAGGGAGAAGGGAAAAGGAAAAAAAAATAAAATCCATGGAAATGAATTAGGTCTTTCCACCCCCACCCCCTGCTTTCCTTTTTTTTACAATACAAATTCTCAATGCAGAGATCCAAGACCGGATCATGCCCACAGTTGGGATGGCACTTAAAACTCCTATCACCAAAATAGGTTTCAAATGTGGAACGGTGTTAGGTATGGTGGCTATTTGTCAAAGAAACAAATTCTGTCCTTAATTCCTTATACACAATTGCCTAGCAGTCTTTTCTTCTTAACTGTGGTATGGATTAAAAGAGGAAGGTATACTTCCACAAGGAGATGATGAAAATTAGAGAAGCACTGGCATAAATAGGGAGGGTTCATGAATCATCCAGTAGAAACTCTAGGTGTTGGAGAGGATGATCAATATCAAGAAATAATGAATTGAACATAGCCCTTTTTATTATAGTGCTGAATATGTACAATCCCAGTTTGAATAAGTCACTTTTTTGGACCATAGTTTCCAGAATCCTTTAGCCAGCATAGCCAGTGGTCTTGACCAGCATACTCAGCAGTTCTTGGATTTCTACACTAAACTTTTCTAAGCTCTGCACTTCTATTGAATGGCCAATAACAGAATCCCCAAAAAATTACATGACAAATTATTTCATTTTGAACTCAGTTGCTACATGCCACTCCTTCGGGGGCTGCATTCTTTTCAGCTTTTCTTATACTATTGCTTTACCTATTATTTGTTAATAGTGTTGCCAGATGTCCCTTATCATAAGGGAAGTTCCACAAGATACAAATGTCAAATTAGATTAAACAAAAATTCAAACCAGATTAAAATATATGTCATTAAAAGAGTGACAAATGTCCTTTATTATCTCCCCTGTTTGAGAATTGGAAACCTCTTTCTTTTAATTAGGCTGAATAAGAGTTTTTTTTTTTAAAAAAAAAACAACAACCATATTTTGGGGTATAAGTCCTTCATAAGGAGAAGGGTGATCATCACGGAATTTATGAATATGGACAATATGTTGATTTTACAGAAAAAAACACATGGTTAATTTAAAACACATGGTTAATTTTCATGAACTTTGACTCTCCCTGATTGCTATTTTGAATACCTGGCAACACTATTTGTTAGTCACATATCAAGGTGATTGCTAGAACCCAGCAGGAATACAGAAGTTGTGAATAGAAGACTGACTTTAGCATCTGCCTCCCAATTACATTTGCACAACAAACTGCATATGTATGTATGTATGATTCTATGTATGTACAATACAATATAATATTTATTAATGCGTAGACCAAAGGCTATTTGCATACAAAGTATTAAAAGCAATGCAATCCATGTATGTATGTTTAGACACTCACATGTACACATAAAAATTAAAAATTACATATCAGTGAAAGTGAAACATAGGCAGTTGTCTTACATGGAGTCAGTATTGTGGTCTAATTCAGTACTGTTAAAACCAGAGTTAAGCAGCTGCTACCACCAGCCGTTATGAACTGCAAGTTCTATTGGCTCTCAGCATTGTAGAGGTTTGTAGGAGCCACTGTCCAAAACATCTGGAAGATACCACATTTCCAATACCTGAGGGGCATCCACAGTACACAATGGTAACATTTTGATACACTTTCAATGCCATGGCAAGATCTTAAGGAATCTTGGTATTTGAGCTACTTAAAATTCTCCACTGAGCTACTTCAGTGCTATAGTTTGGGGGATCCTATGTTCTTCACTTAACTACAAATCCCAAGATTCCACAGAATGTAGCCACATCACTTAAAGCAATATCAATCTGTGTAATTATGCAGTGTGAATACTCCCCGATCTAAACTGAATGGCAGTGGTTCTCTAAAGTTTTCTTTTAGACAAAGGTCTTTCTCAGCCTATTTGGAGATGCACAGAGTTTAATATGGGAATTTCTTGATGCACTCTAGCCCGTGTACTCAAAGTGGTGGTCTGTGGGCAATTGCTGGTCCATCAGCTATTGGCTGCTGGTCTCTGGTAAATTTCCAGGAAAGAAAGAAGCAGCTCTTCTCAATGGGAACAAATATGGTGTCAATCTCTGGCATATTGGGAAAAACCCCAGCTGGTTCTCCATATCGGACAGCTTAACAAGTACTCCTGTAGCCCTATGTTATAGCAATTTCCCTGGTGGAATGATTTTTTTCCGTCCACTGATTTTACACTTAAGCATTTTCTATTCTAGATAGCTTAGTTGACTTAGCCCTCCCATTGTATATTTATCCTTGATGTTTTCATGTTTACATGGTTGTGCTGTTTTCTACACACTATATCCTATGCAGAATCACATACAATTGTGTATGGTCTTATCAGTTAACTATAGCCTTTGATCTATAATGATGGCCTCTGAAAGTGGAAGAGTGAAAGCAAAGAGCTTCCTCTAACTTCCAATGTACAAATAGCAAGCCTTGGACATTTCTTAATAAGTTATATCTCATGAACTTTCGCAGTTATCTCTTAAAACATCTTGTAATCAAGCCTCATAGTATTGTCATCCAAGGCAGTTTATTAACATGTTTTTGATGGGTTGTTTGTTATTGCTGTGTTTCAAAGCCTGATTGCATGGAGAGATTTGCATTATCTTTGGGACAACAACAAAGAAAGCCAATGTTGTGGCTCTTTTGTTAGCCGCTTGTAAGAAGACAACAGCGGGGTGCTTGTCATTTCACAGTTGATTATAATGTTCAACATCTTTTTAAAAAAAGAATACCACAAAGGAAATGCTTAATGATTCACAGATTTCCTGTCTTTATGTGATGACAGGGTTAGATTCAAATTCCTTGAACTTTTGCAGTTCTCTTTTAAAATATATTGCAATCAAGCCTAAAAGGAATATCCATTTACAAATTGTAAACTGCTTGATTGCAAGATAAGTTGAAAAGAGAACTCCAGAAGTTCAAGGAATAAGGAACTAGCCCATTCTGCTTTACCTACCTTTTCAATTTTCAGAAGTTTACTACCACAGTAACTTCAACAGTGAATTATTTTGCAATTGGAGGAGAGGAATAACTAGGCAGGGCAACAGATGATGGCTTGAACTAAGGGACACATCTATGAAATTTTAGGTTCTGGAAAATATTTGTAGAGAAAAAAAATGTGCAGAAAAAAACTACACTTGACTGAAAAATAGAAGTCAACTAGTTAGAACCCCAGGAAATAGTCATCAAGAGGGAAGCATGTCCTCCCACTGCCACCTTCTTTTCCAAAATCTCACCCGCCCAGTGCATGGTTCTGATTGGTGACAGAAGGCTACTGTGTCTAATAGCCTTGAGTGGCAACTCTGGTAGGGCTAGTTGCTGTAAAAAGGTGCCTTCAGGGACTCACCAAGAGATCTCAATTTTTTTCTCACTTTTTACTTCAAATGTGACCAGACCTACTTACAGACCTACCTACTTAATACAGAAGCTGTATTAAATGTTACAAAATCTCTTCCAAGCAATATGTGTGAAAATAGCCTCTCACCACTTGGAATTTCTTGGAGGGCAAAAATTCCTACTTGACCCCTTGCAAAGACAAGGGGATAATCCAACACAGAGTGAGAGAGGATAGATGTGGAGCTGCCCATAAGAAA
This sequence comes from Iguana delicatissima, assembly GCA_948472985.1. Taxonomy (NCBI): domain Eukaryota; kingdom Metazoa; phylum Chordata; class Lepidosauria; order Squamata; family Iguanidae; genus Iguana; species Iguana delicatissima. The sequence continues at coordinate 301,612 of CAOKZL010000489.1, read as the reverse complement.
GAGATTGCCCAGGCTTACAGAAATCAAGCTTCCCATGCCAAAAAGATGGAGCACATGGGTCAACATTGTTTTCCCCTTCCTGATCCTGATAATCCTCTCCCACTGGCGCACTCTATCCCGAGGTCTACAATTTTTATATCAAATATGCTTGCCATGCCAGGGAGGTTGCCCGGATGGGCACATAGGCAAAATGGTCGAACGATCAAGAACTAGGTCAGACCAGTAAAATCCCCAGTCATTTAGCCCAAGGAGATCTCAAGCTGTGCATGCCCATGAAAAACAAAGGGTTCTCAGCCAAAGAGGAGCCAACTTGAAGAGATTAGCGTGTTTTCCCAGGTTGAGCACCTGTGACTCTGGAAAAATCCTACAAGCCGAGATCCATCTACATAAATTTACACTACAACCTGTTGCAACTGAAGATCCTGAAACATTGGTAACACATCATAAAACCATCATGCAAACCAATTTTCCTTTGTTGTACATTCTTTCCTTTGCTATGACTATTGTCCTCCCTGGGAGAGGATTTGCCCTCGAGGTGCATTCTGCCCTAAAGTAGTCCTAGTTTTTGAGAATTCCTCTGGAGAACCCCCCACCATGCTAACAGACCATCACTCTGTTAGTTGAGTAATCTCCTCAGCTGTCTCTTTGCTGAGTTCCATTGTGCTTGCTGCGTCTCCGACCAAGGACTTCAGGATAGGTGCAGTATCACCCCATTTACAATCCCTTTGCTATATCCACTATCCATTTTTCAACTCTTTTGCTTCTCAATAAGGTCTTGTGTGCATGTGTGAGTGAGTGCATTGGTGTGTGAGAACATTTTCATTCAATAAAATCCATTTATTTGATACATTTGTCCGGTTCTTGGCTTGGCCTGACCCCGTAAAAGTTGGGTAAAAGATCTTGCTAGGTTACCTTGCCTCTCATTTTGCTATTGCTTGTGCTCCATTAATCTCCCCATCCTTTATAAGTTGGAGCAAATCGAGGCATCCCCAAGGGACCCCAAGAAATCAGGGTAACAAAGCCAGAACTTATCTAGTGTGAAATATTGTCTTTCTATGGTTAACTTTTTTCTGCATTTGAGTGTGATGACATTCAGAAGACAAAATGTAGCAAAGGTGACTCAGGCCCTTTCTGCACATTACCAATTCCAACCCTTGTACCTCATGATCCTGGCAGTGCCACTGCTGGTATGGGAGTGCAACCTGAATGCTCCCCTCCACACCTGGCTGGCTGAATGCCTGAAGAAGGGTAGTGTGAGGGGCATGTGCTTTCCTTCTGAAGTTCAACTGGCTACTTCCCATGTTGCACTGGGGTAGGAAGTGCCTAGATTGCACTTCCACCCTTTCCTCACAGCTGCTGACAACAGAAGCATCACACAATCAAGGGCCATTAGCAGATTTTTTCCGTTATTGGATTATCTGGAGATTGCAATAGCAATGGGCAGGTGGGCAGTGAGATCACAATGATGTTGTGCAAAAGCACAACTCACGGACTGGCAGCAATGCATCCTCATCCCGGAACAGCACCATCGTGTAGAAATAGTCTTTGACTTCTCATGTATTTCTGCACTACACTGTTATAGTGCTATCATTCTACTTTCAACATCCTGTGGAATTCTAGGGTTTGTAGTTTACTGCGGCCAAAGAGCTCTCTGGCTGAGAATTCTAAATGGCCCTCCCAAAACTGCAAACTCCAGGATTTCATAGGATGTTGAAAGTGGAATAATAGCACTATAACAGTGTAGTGCAGAAAGGCCCTCTGTCACTCTACTGTGTTATTGGAAATGGACATTCTGCATTTCTTCTATCTGAAAAATTGTATGCTTCATTTCATGGAAAAAAAAGTTGTAGCTGGCTGAGTAACAGGAAACAAGTGACACCTGCATTTCCTATTCCCTTTACCTTGAGTGCCTTTTTGAAGACAAACATGGAACATAAATATAATGCATATCTAATACACAAGACTGAATGAAACAGTGTGTACTACGTGTCCAGCCTGTACCCATTGATGCCCAGAAGTGAAATGGAGGATGGTATCCCATCAACACTGTGGAAGTAAAATCCATCAGCCAGTCTGGCAGATTTTCATCCAGGGAACTGTGTATGGGGAAAGAACCACCTTGGAGGTTTTCCTATAGGCAGTTAAATGCCTTATGTGAACCCAGATGTAGATAAGAATTTAAAACTAAATGTTTTTTTTTCCCAGAAGAATGTTGGAAAGTAAGAAGTAGAGATGGAAAGAAATCCCATTAACCTTGATGACCTTGTTGAAAGCAGCATTTTCGCACCTCCGACTTGTGAGAAAATGCATACCTCACCTTGAGCATTCACACATATGCCAGGACCACAGGGAATCTCCAAGAAACAAAGTATCCACAAAACTATTTGCATATTTTAAAATGTAAATAGCTAAAATGCACATAATTGGGAAAAAGGCAGACAGCAAAAAGGCAACAGTGAAACTTGTGCGAATTAGGTAAGTTTTACAAATAAATGCACATTAGGAAAAAATGTATTTCAGAGGTGCCTACATTTGGAAGGCAGCAGTATTATAACCCAGTATGAGACAAAGAGGGCAAGAAAATGGAGCTAGGGTTTGGAGAAACTCAACAACATTAAAATAAGAAATTGCCATCTACCAGTGATATCAGACCAGTGACATCAGAAGGAATTTTCTCCAGTCTTACCTGCAGCCACCAGGGGTTGCACTTAAGAATGTCTTTATGCAAAGCCAGTGCTGTAGCCTTGAGCACTGGCTCTTCCCTTTTAATGAAAAGCTAGATTGACCTAAACTCCTTTTTTCCCCTGACACCAAGAACCTGGATAAAAGATAACATATAACTCCACAAAGGGCAGCTACGAAAAATCAAACTTAGGGAAGACCAATGGAGTGTAATGCCAGACATCTGTATTATTTCTGTTCTTGCTTGATGGTCTCCAAACAGCAAGTGATCAATATTTGCTGCAAAACTCATTCCCAAATGGGTAAGTTAAAAATTGAGTTTCATTAATTGAATCCCACTGTGCACATGGCTGGTTATTTGCTCAGCTCAGACTCCTCACATTATCCAAGCTGAGCTTTTGCTGATATGATTAAAAATGTATAGGCAGTTGGATCAAAGAAGGCAGTCATTATTATTTCAGTAAGTGATCATGCAATACTAGGAAGAGCTATACCTCTGCCACATCCTAAGACCTTGTCTATGACATCTCCAGGTAAATACTAGCAAGGTTCATCAGGAAATGCTTCAAGGTTTTTGTGGGAGGAGGGAAGAGGAAAGTCTTGGACAGTGTACTTGATCAATGTCAACAGCAGTGTCAAGAGATGGTCATTATTGCTTAGGAGATTTATAGCTTAGGTCCAAGTAAATTACTTTCCCTTTTCCTGAAATTCAACTACTTCTGATTCTCCTCCTCCCTGACCCTTTGTATATGCTGTTAGCCTTCTGGTCAAAGCACTCTGACTGAGAGCTAGAATGTGCTGATGGATTCCCCAGTCTGAGCTACAAACCCATCATCAGATACCATATTATTGGGTTAAAAACCCCACAACAACAACAACTCCCTCTCCAACTTATTAATTATGGTTTGTATATAACCAAGAGCCCTGTGGCATCATAAAAGCAGGAGATTTATTGGGATAGTTTTCAAAGGATCACAACATTCTCTTACTCTCCAACATTTCACAGATGAAAAACCAAGATATGTGTGGCCATCAACATCAGAGTGTGGTTAACATGCCAAAGTTACTAATGAGGAAGAATATTAATATTAAAGAGAAAGAACAAGCTGGAAGAAGCTGCAGCAGTTTGCTTTTGGCTGAGCCTACCGGGAAGGGCAAGATTTTTCACTTTTGTGTCACTTACCCCCACTGAGTTAGATGAGTGCAAACTCCTTTTTGCACTTTGAACTCAGTTCATAATGACTAAGGGAGCTGAGGACAAAGGGAGAAGAGGAGAGACAAACTGGGAAGCAGCTAAAAAGTGAGCAAGCAGGAGATTCATTGAGACTGTCCCAGGCAAATTTGGACATTTGGACAGTATGGTTTTTTTGCTAGTTTAATGACATTTATCTAAAGCTGCAGAGAGATGAGAATTTCATTTCACTTGTTTTTAATCAGAAGGTACCAACATTTGCAAAATTCAAACCTAAGAGAGAGTATAGCTGATAGATTTACTTGCTCTGGTAGATCTGCATGGCTAATGGATCTACTATCCACTCTGGATTTTACCCCCACCACTGCAGATGCACTGAATTGAATACATCGCAGCTTCAGAAGGAGCCGTGGTAAAATCCAAAGTGGATTCATCTCCCCACTCCTGCAGTGGTGGGTCCACCAGGGTGTTCCTACTCACTCTCTAGGGAGGAGTAGGAATATTGTTTCATTTCATTTTTATTAGATGTCCAAATGTGAAATGAACAGATTTGCCCATTCCTAATTAACATAGTTTCTATTTATCTTTCTGAAAGGTATTTGAAGTTGTTTGCTGTCCAACACTCTGAGCTTAAAGGAAGGTGATTTATCCATTTCTTAACATATAAAAACATTAAACTGAGCTACACTCCCTGCATATGGCAGGCTGCACCAGCAGCACTATCAAGGTTTATTTATTCTTCTTTGCTTTGTTTTGTTGTTAAATTCTATTTTTATTTCTCTGTTTCCAATGTTTAAACAAGGAGAATAAGATAGAGAAAAACAAAAGACATGAAAGTTTAGATCCTACTTTGGTGTTGCATTTTGTATAACCACATGTTATACACAGTACACATGTGATTTGATTGTGCTTTTCACCCCTTGAGTTGAACAACAATATCGTGCAACCTAATGCACAACCAGTATCTAGCCTCATGTAACATCAAAATTATACAGGAGCTGTAATGAATAAGGTTTTAGCCTTTCTCCCAACAAAGTATATGCTTTTCTTTTGCTCTTCTCCTTAGTTTGGTTTACTTGTATCATAGACGGGGTGCAAACAGAAGGATAATGTTATGTGTTAGCCAAGGGGCAGACCATAACTCAGTGAACCTAGACTCAATAACATACATCCACATCTAGTACAATCAATTAGGCAACCATGCATGCTAGGGGATTATAGGAATTGTAGTCAGGAAGTAACTTTCCCAAGCTCTAGCACCAGACTAGGTGGACAAATAATTTGACCCATCATAAAGTACTTTCTTATATTTCTTTTTTCCAAAAAAAATATTTAGATTGAAAGAGATGGTGTTTGAGTTTTCGCATTTAAAAAAAATAGAGAGCCCCTACTTTATCTTATATTTAGATAAGTGTAAGTATTTGAGAATGAATCAGGAAAGTATTATAGGAGCAAATAAAAAAGAAAAATGCATCATGGTTATTGCCAGAGGAACCCCTGAGATCAAATCACAACTGGATAAAGTTTTATAAGTTGTCCTCTTACTGTATTTTCTTTTCTGTGGAAACTTTTCAGGTCAACCAGGAGAATGCTCTTTAAAAATAAAATAAAAATGAGTGTTTACCCTGATAGGCATACTGTGGTCAACCACTATGTTTACTTGCATCTCAAAGCTGACCTGTGCAACATTTCTTTTGTTAGATGAATCATATGTCATTTTTCATGATGAAGGCTTTCAAAATACAAAAACAGAGAGAAGGAAAGAAATCTACTTGATAGAGACGGCCAAATTTCTCATTCAGCCTAGAGAGCAAAAAAATGGTTCAAAAAGTATCCATCTTCACTATGTAGGTAGGATTCATGCCAAAAAAAAAAAAAAAAAAAAGTGCATGTTTTCATCTGATATCAGGTGCAATCCACAACTTTGTCACCTCCTCATCCTCCTGATATAATTGTTTTGGCTCTTCCAGAGTGATGGGAAGCTCAAAGTAACTGTGTCAAGTAATCTAGATGGAGTGGTAGTTTTGTGTTAGCAATATGAATATAAACAAGAGGACATGAGTGTGAGGAACACCCCTGTCCCCATGAAGTAAAGGTGAAAAAAACATCAAAACATCAAGATCCATATATTTTGTTCTTAAGAACTGAAAAGAACTCAAATTCAAAGAGATTCTCTGACTCAGGTGAAATTTAGGATTGGAAAGGGCTGTCAAAAGGTGAGAGTCAACATGATGCAGCGGTTGAACTATGATCTAGAGATTGATTTCCCACTCAGCCATGGAAACCCACTGGGTGACCTTGCGTACATCACACACGCTCAGCCCCAGAAAACCTCATGATAGGTTTACCTGAGGGTTGCTGTAAGTTATAAAAAACTTGAAGGCAACAATCAAACACTGAAACCTACCTTAGTTTGACCAAATGGAGTCCTGTAGCATCTTTAAAACTAACAGATTTATTTTAGGATGAGTTTGGGGAAGTTATGATCTCTGAAATGTATTTTGTTGATTGTAATTCACTTCCTCTAATGCATGATAAGGCATAATATGCAAGTTAAGTTATGTATGCACAGGGAAAGACAGTGACATAGCTACGGGAAGAGGATCAAAGTGAAATGGGATACACAAAATAATCAAATGTCAGGTTTAGCAGAAATATTTTGACATCTGTAACTTAATACACAAGGTTGCTAGGCTGTTAGTTGCCCCTAGCTGGTTTTGTCGAAGACAACATTTTCTCTTTCACTCTTTTTTTTTTAACACACACACATACACACACATATACAACTGTAATGAAAACTAGTTTATGAATACTAAGAAGCCATTATCCCCATTCAGACCTCTGTTGAGAGAGTATTTGTGAAGAGCATACATGTGCCCATGATGTTCATTTCTTATCCCAAGGAAGGCTACCAAGAGTTTACTTTCTTCCTTATATGAACAGACTTTCCTAGTTCATGGGAGACCTGTTATCTCCTGCTTTGATTCAATACTTGGATTTGTTTGTGCATATGTTGATTTTTTTCCCAGCTGAAATATTTTGCAAGCAATTTTTCACCATATATTAAAGATACTGCTTTGTTTTAGCACCTTGAACAACATTCCTATGGATTGATATGATATTGGGTTAGAAAACTGATTGTATAAAGTTCAGAGACCTCATATGATCTCTGCCTTTGTCAAGCTACTGGAGTATTGGTGAGCATCTTGCCTCAGACTAGAACTGAGAATTGTCACTATACAGCTCCCATCCTCTTTTCTCTGTCACCCCAGCATGACATTTGTTTTATATGGTGTCATTGGAAATACACTATCTACCCCTTTCCCACAATCCAAATTTGTCTAAATAAGTCCCAAATACATTGGACCAGTCCAATTTACTCTGGATCTGTATTAGGTTGACCCCTCCAGCTTTGGATCAGATTCCACTTATTCCGAATTGAGCTGATTCACTTCAAAATTCAGGATTTATTCAAAATGGTTACAAAGCCCCAGTTCTTATATTTTAAGTGCCCATGCTGAGACACAGAGCAAGAACAGGGACACTAGCTTATGGTTGTCCACAGATTTGGGGCAACAAGAAGGAGAAGCACTCACCATACACCCTAAATTTGTTTACTGTAATGCACACAGATGTCTAGACAAGAAGAGGCATAGAGTGATATTTAAGACTGCTACAATGGAATATCTGACTGACAAATATCCAGGCTCCTTTGATCAGTCTTAGCCATTTCTTTTCCAGCTGCTGAAGATGTATTTGCTACCATGATGCCATTGCTACTCTCCACAGAGATTAGCATCCCTTTTGGTGGCATGTATTACTGGCTATTACACAGGGAGAAATTCACAATTTCCATTGTGCAATGTCCACCACCACCACTCAAAAATGATCTACTGTGTGTGCCCCCCTCAACATGACCATGTAGTGGCCAGTGAAGAGTAAGGAGAGATGGAAAAGTGTCTAAGTCCCTGCAGACCAGGAGCAGGCAAAGTACAGCCTGTGTGTCACATGTGTCTTCTGGGCCCCACTTTTGTGCCACAGTGTTTGCCTTTTTTTCCCCCAAGGAGATAATAATTCCAGAACACAGGGGTCCTTTGCTTTACAAGTCTTGTGGAGTTGTCAGTGGTAATGATTAAGCCAATAAGGCCAGAAACCACCCAATATTTCCTTAAGTACTGTGTCTTTGAGTTGGTTCATCTATTTATTTTTCACAATACACTGTTAAAGTATGAAATTCAATGAAATAATATGTAGTGACAGCTTCATTTTATAGTGATACCTATGAAAGGTGAATGGAACAATTCATAGACACTGAAGCCATCCAAGCTCTACTGCAGACGCTACTCCAGGCATGTCCTCCTAAATCTAAGGCCACAATTGTTGTTGTTGCTGCTACTGCTGCTATTGTTGTTATTTTATTCACTTATATCCCATCTTCTCCCTAATATAGAGATTCAAGGTAACTTACAAATTATTAAAATCAGTATAGATTAAAAATATACCCCCAGTATATACAGTATTTTAAAACAATTTAAATATCTACAAAATTAAAAACATTTAGAATGTATTAAAAGACAGAATACAAAAATCACCAAAAGAAACCAGTATCACAAGCCCATCACAACTGGTTCCTAAAAGCCTGATGGAACACTTTTGGACAGAAGGAAAGCAAGGAGCAAGTCCTCCTACCCTCCTTAGGAAGGGTATTCAAAAATCTGGGAGGAGACACTAGAACACCTTCTCCTCTGTTACCACTAAACATGACTGTGAAGACAGTGGAACAGAGACAAGGATATTTCCTGAAGATTGTTGAACATGGTCCAACTCACATAGAAAGAAATGGTCCTTCAAATAGCCTGGATCTGTCCCATAAGCATGAGAAACATGATTTCCTATGGTTCCCAAAATCATTAGAAGCTACTGAGAGAGTCCAGAGTCCAGGGACCTCCAAAATCATGAGAACTACACCTGAGATTCTACATTACAGTCTATGTTTTGCAACTTTATGGATCCATAGCTACACTGAAGAAATACAATGAAATCCTGGCCATTTCCTCACTACAATGCTACAGTGTTATTATTCCACTTTCAACATCCTATGGAATCCTGGGATTTGCAGTTTAGGGAGGGACTCCTTGGCCTCAGTAAACTACAAACCTCAGAATTCCACAGGATATTGAAAGTGGAATAATAGCACTATAAAAGTATAGTGCAGAAATGGCCCCTGTGAATGAATTGTGAAGATAAACATCTGAGGAGCAGCATGAGTGTTCGATGCACATGAGACATCAGGCATCAGTGGACACTTCTAATTCTTGTGCATTTGTGAAGCACATTGGACACGTGCCGAGTATTGAGCATTTCGGATGTGCATTGGACACTTCTTATAAACATTTGACACTTCTCAGGCTCATTGAGCACTTTTGATGTGCACTGAACACTTCTGACGCACAGTAGGCATTTCTAAGGCTCATTAGGTACTTGAGATGCACGTTGAACACTTGTGATGCACATTGGAATCTTCTCATGCTCATTGGCCACTTGTGATACACACTGAGTACTTATGGTGCATGTTGAACACTTGTGATGTGCATTTTGCACTTGTAATGTCCATCAAACACTTCTGAGGTCCATTGGTCAATTTTAGTGTTTACTGGGTGCTTATAATGCATATTGGGAATTTGTGGTGAGCACTGAGCCACATTTGCAAAACACTTTTATAAGAAACTGTTGCATGAAACTGTTTTACGGTCTTTTTACAACACAGACTGAAGTCAGATGGCAAGTATTTATGGAACGACCTCCAAGGCTACATTTCTTCCACTCCCAGTTTTGTGGATCTAACCCATTAAAGATGACCTGGTAAATGAGACTTTAGAAAGGATAAAAATGCCAGCAAAGTCCCCAGATGGATAACAGCATTCACAGCCAAATTACAAACAGATTTAGAATGTCATCCTTTCAATACATTCATTCTGTGACTTTTAGAGAGATGTGACAACAAGATGAAGGTCTGCTGAGACTTCTCTCTTCAACTGCAAGATATATTTATGAGTGTTTAGGAAAGTGAAAAAGGGAAGGGGAAAATATTTTCTTAGTGAAGATGCTTCAGGGTGTGGTAGAGAAATTGATTCACTGGTTTTAAGTGAAATAATAAATGTGTACCTTTGACTATATAACCTGTGCACGAAGCTTTCAAAAACTTCACTTATCTTGGCAAAAACGATTTACCAAGCAACAGAAAAATAGAGGAAGAAACAGCTGATGGGATGAGAACAAATCCTATAGAGGAAGTCAGGCAGAGGTGGGGGGACTTACTGCAGGAATAAGGCCTGAGGATGCCAGAAATGGAACAAGTCAGAACTGGAACAGAAGAGAAAGTCCTGGAGGACTCAGTACTATTGGGAGATTTATTTTGGCAGTAGAACTCCTGTGTTCCACGTTTAATAATAAGATGTATTGTTACTGTTTGGGGCTTAGAAATGAATTCCAAACTGATTCTGAAGGATTGCTGAAGGCACATCTATGCATTTAAAGAGGAAACTGGTATTATTTTTCATTAAGCTTCTCTGAAGTTATAGTCTTGCTGGTGCTGAACTTCCTAACCTGAGAAGATGATTAATGGGATATGAAGGCACAGAAACAAACTGTTGCAAAGGTAAAGTGTTTAGTCTTTCTTTCTGTGTGTATGTGTTTTGCCTTTATTTATTGCTTCTGGGTCTGAAAACCTATTGCCTGCCATTGTCTTAATCAGATCAATAATTCAAGCACTATACATCCTGAAGTATTTGGTGGAGGGCTCATCTCACCCAGAACTTCCTTGCAGTGGTAATAGTGAAAGCCTCATGCAGCTATATTTTCTAGGCACATCAACCAATGGCAATAGAGATGGAGTTGGCCTTAAAAAGCAGAATTTTGGAGATTACACCTCCAAGCACAAGATTGTTTATCCCATCCTGACTCCTTGGATCTATGATTAGCCATTCATTGATTAGCAGGATTGGGGGGAGTTTCTGGCAGTTGGCAGATGGGAGCACTTCCTCTCCATGTGTGTTTGTATGTACCTTCAAGTTGCTTATGACAACCTGATGAGTTTCATAGTTTCCTTTGGTAAAGAATACTCAGAAGTGGTTTTGTCAGTTCCTTCCTCTGGAATATAGCCTACAGCACCTGGTTTCTGTTGGTGGTCTTCTGTCCAAGTACTTACCAGGGCCAACCCTGCTTAGCTTCCAAGATCAGAAAGAATCTGAAGCGTTTAGGGTATTTAGGCCCCTTTCTTCCCCATACTTCCCCATACATCTACTGCTCCAGAAACTAGGACAAGAAGCAATGGATTCAAGCTACAGGAAAAGAGATTCCACCTGAAGTTCAGGAAGAACTTCCTGATCATCAGAGCTGTCCAGCAGCGAAATATGCTGCCTCAGAGTGTGATGGAGTCTCTTCCTTCTGGAGGTTTTTAAACAGAGGCTGGATGGCCATCTCTTGGGAGTGCTTTGATATGGGTTCCTGCCTGGCAGGGGGTTGGACTCGATAGCCCCGTGATCTCTTTCAACTCTGTGATTGTATGATTCTACTTCAAGCTTTATTATTTTCAGAGTACAGCTCCCACAATTCCTCTATCACCATGGTCAATGCTCAGACCAGTTCAGAGAGTCTAGGAGCTAGTCTAATTTTTTTTCCAGCTGAGATTATACGGGGGGACAGAAAGGTGATTTGAATGAGTCAGTGAATGAATTACATTGGCACTACTAGCAAGTTCAGTGAGGGGAAGGAGGAGGTTAATTTTCATCTAGAAAAAAATCTGAAGAATAACGCTTCAATGGTAATTAACTTCTAGCGAATATATAGATATATATATATATATATATATATATATATATGTGTATATGTATGTGTGTGTGTGTGTGTTTTACTGAAAGTTTACTGATTCCAACTGTATGTTTGGCTCATTATGCAATCTGGTTACAATCCAGTTTATTGCTCTCTCTGTCTTTGGTGAAATTTCAATGGATTTTTTTTTTTTTTTTTTGAGACTGACTGAGAACTCCAGCTGTGTTTTTTGTGACCTGTGATTGCCAACATATAAATGCCTGAATATTAGGTCTCTTTGTATTTAGCAGTTGAATCTTCCCTTGCCCACAGAATATGCATAATATTACTATCTACTGCATGATGATTTTTTTAACTCCAGAGGAGTATTGTTAAAGTCAACAGGCCCATTTCATGGCAGTTTACCTTTCGCTCACATTGAGGAAAAGAATCTAATTTTTGTGCTCTCACCTGGAACTTGGCTAACACTCAAGAAAACTGGAATCTTAAGTAACTCGTCCTCTGCACATACACCTCTTGATGGTTTAAGTTGGAAATGTAAACCCCAGCCTCTGAGAAAGCGGGCCAAGTTCTCTAGTTAAGAAGGAGGAACAGAATAAATGACTGCTATCTGTTTGAGCAGAGTTTTCCAGATTTTCCATTGGTGACACACTTTTTAGACATGCATCATTTTGCAACACAGTAATTCAGTTTTACTAGCAATCTGGAGGTTAAACTAAGCCCTTGTAATAGATACAGACACATACATAAATTGGAATAACGAAATGTATGAGGACACAACATATCTCATGAACACCTTTCGTATATTTTTTAAAATCTATGATTTATAAATAATAACATACATTTCCAAGATTGCTGTTATTTATGAGTAAAAATATGTAAATATGTGCAAGAATTTTTTTAAAAAATGAATAAAACCAATAATTACTTACAATTTTAATGAAATGATCAGGTTGACACAGCTTTTCAATATTTGGTGGAATATTAAATGAAGAAACTCGAATTTTGTCATCAGTAATTTTTAAGCTTCCACTTTCCAGCAAGGAAAAATCCCAGTGAGAGCAGTAGCGGTGGAAAAGGCAGCCCCCGCACCCAATTCTGGCCTGCTGCCGTCGCCCTCAGAAAGGGAAGACCCCGGCAAGAGTGGTGGTGGCTGGATAGGCTTAGGTGGGGGGGTCTTTCTTGGCCCAAGGAGGCGACATACCTATACCCTGCAGGTGACATACTAATGTGTTGCAACACACCATTTGGAAAGCCCTGTGTTTGAGGGAAGGGATGGAGCAGAGTGAGAGGATGCCTTAGGTGGAAGATGTTGTGAGGTGAGAAACTGCTGTAAAATGTCATTCCAAGGTAAGTGTAGGCTGGGCTACCTCCCTAACGGTCACAATATATGGGACACAAGAAGAAGACATTTGTTCCATCCTTGTGAATCTATGACTTGACTCAAAAAGTTACTTTCTTCAGAATCCCTCAGCCAGAATGTCCAGGAATAATAGGAGGGGAGCACTAAAATCTGCCCTCCTTGCACACTGATTGAATATATTAATTTTTCAGTCACACAATACAGAGGAGTTTAAATGTTAGTGGCCTTTGCCTCAGCCCTCACACGGCCAAGACGGAAGTGGTTTCTGCCTGCATTGAGATCTGGCGAAACAACTGAACTACAACAGAAGCAACATCTGATACAAAATGAAAAAGTGACTCTAACACCATTACTTTTTCTTCTCCTGTATGATTTTTGACGTCTTTTGCCTGATGAAGAAGATGGGGGAGCTTCAAGAGTTTGAATGAAAGTGTTTTTGTGCATTTTGGTCGGCCAATAAAGGTATCATTCTTCTTTGGATTTTGGATTTTGTTTTATTTTTTCACAACTTGAATGGAATCCTATACCATTTTATGAGGGAGTAAGTCCCACTGCAGTTGTTAAAGCTCATTTTTGAACAGACATGAACAAGCATACTTTTAAGTGACACATAGACACTTTGGATCCCATTTTGGGGGGAAAGGTGGAATATAAATGAAATAAATAAATGCAAATGTAAGTAAATTTAAAATAATATGTTGCTCAATCTGAACAGGGCCAACTGAAAACATTTTCACTCTATGGCAATGGTTTTTCTCCCCATTCCACGTACAGAAGTCAACTGTATTAATTTTTGTGGCTGACTTGCTGCCTCTGTTTCCCCATGCGCTTCTGCTGTGAATACAGTAACATAGGAAATGAAAATATTCATCTTCAGATATTTGATGGAATATGCCTGTGGAGTCCTCTACAAGGTCTTATAGGGTGAATCCAGTGTTCTAGCCATGGTAGCAGTCGGACTTGTTCCTGCTCCTCTTGTACTCCTCTGTGGTACACCATGTCCCAAGTTCTGAAGGATTTCACAGCTCCGTGGAGCACTTTTTAATGGGATGTAGGAGTTGGCTGTGGGAAAGAGGGAGTGCTACTCCACTTTTGCTGTCAAAAGTGAAATATTTAGTAGGGGACCAATTCTAGAAACACACCTCTATCCCTTCATACAGTATTGTAGATCACTCTGAGGAATCCAAGCTCCAGACCTGGAGGGTCCTCTGGCTCCAGATGCCTCCCTCCCCTGAGAACCTGAGAAGTTATTGGCAGATGCAGCTGAAGAAAACCTTTGGCAAGATGGCCCTCATAATTTGTTCCTCATAATTGCTTACTTTCAGCACTTGCTTTTAGAACATTGTTACCTTGCTACGAGACATCTCTTCAGCTTTTGGAAAATCTTCTCAATGACATGTGTATGACCTGGATAAGCTTGACTCCCCTTTGATTTCTTCACCCTAATTGAGTTTGCAAATGCTGCTTCTAGACAAAGGACAGATCATAGTTTTCAAACTAAAACACATATTTTTGAAGGAGATATGCCTACATTCTTAAAGAGTGATTTTTGAGGATTCTAATCTGTTTGAAGAGCCCAAAATGAAGCTTCTGAGAAGCCTCCCCATTGAAGAAATTTTCCTTAAATATATGGGGGATGAAGATGTTCAGAGTTAGCAAAAGTATGTCTGCAGGACTTTTTTACCCCCAGAGGGGAGCAAAACTGAGTATAAGTTGTACATGTAGCCCCTGCTGCTACAACAAACCTGTGCATTTTCTTTATATGCGTGCACATGCTTTGTTCCTTAGTGTCACAGTCAGTGATATTTAGAAGCATGCTAACAATGGGAGGAAAATCCTCAAAACATGGAATTTTGTCAGCACTAATGCAAAGTGTTAAAGATATCATGAACTCCAACAAATGAATGAACGCATAAGATCCCAGCTGGATCAGACCAAAGGCATGTTTAGTACAGAATTTTGTTCATAGAGTGGCCAGTTAATTGCCTATGCAAAGTGCATCAATCTATATTTAGCCTGTGAATACACACTATTATCCATTACCTGATAAAGAGAAGCACACTGCCTTTGATACTAGAATACCTGTATTTGGTTATTGGAAGGACCATACTTTTCTTTATGAACCTGCCTTATGTTTTGAAATCAGTTGAGGAGATCCTTATATCTCTCACTCCATCCTCACGGAATCATCTGCTGGAAGCAAGGGAAAGGGACCACTCCATGGCTGCTCCCATGCTCTGGAACTCCCTTCCTAAAGAGTTTACCTGGACACCCCTTTGCTATCTTTCCATGAGCAAGTGAAACCCTTTTTGTTTTGGTAGGCCTTTAAGGACTGATAGAATGGGCCTCACACAATGTTCTGGATTTTCTTTTTGCTGCTTTCTTATGTTTTTTAATCCGTTTTAATTCTTTGATAGTTTAATCTTAAACTTGCATTTTTTAAAAAAAAAAATTGGCTGGAATCCTTTATCTAATACTGAGTTAAGCATACAGTGGGCCCTCTGTATATGCGATCTCTGGATTGGCAAATTTGGTGTCATGTCATATACATAAACTGGTGGTGATGTGAATGCAGACATATTGAAGTATTTGTGCACACTTTGCCACAGGAGCACACCAAGGCTCAACAGCACCCAGAGCAAGGAGGCAGGGCGAGTGAGGGTGGGTGGAGGAGCGGCAGGCAGGGGGCCAGGCAGGGGTTTGCTCTCTTTTGTGCCCCCCTGACATTGGTGCCCGGGCACGAGTCTCAGTTGGCCCACCCTAGGTATGCTTCTACTTTGCCACCATTGAATAATAAAGGTGTGGTCATTCACATCTTTTACTATTCGGGGGGGGAGTAGAACTAAACCCTCACAGATATGGAGGGTCCCACAGATATGGAGGGTCCACTGTATGTAACTCATTTAAGTATACATGATTGCTGGACTAGCCATCCAAACCTGATAGAAACATCATTTGCTGATGCTCCATTTCCTAACAGAGAGGACCTCTTTCTTCACATGCAGCTGATGCCCAGTAAAGTAGGTTGAGGAGGGAATTATGATTGTTGCAATAGTGTCAAAACTGTGACTAAGTGGTGATTGTGAATATGAAATAAAGATAAGTAAATCTAGGGAACTAGATATTCATGACTCCTGCTTAGTCATGATTGTCTTACTATTGATTGTGATACAATAATCATAGCTCCCCCCAACAAAACCTATTTTACTGAGCATCAACCACATGGGGAAAAGGTGAGTTATTCTGCCAATAACTGAAGCAAATTTGAACAATATTTTTTTAAAAAACATACGATATTTTCATAGCTTTAGTTCCAAGTTTTCGTAGTTTATGAACGTCATTTCTATCAGGCCAGCAGAGGATGCCTATTTAAATATACTTAATGAAGTTTAACATATAGTTAAGTATACTTAATGAAATAGCTGATACAGGATTCTGGCCATTTGCTTTAATTCTCATAAGCCATCTTGAGTCCTGAACTGGGAGAAAGATGGGAATTAAATGTAATAATAACTGGGTTGGGATAGGGACTGGAGGATTCCAGGAGCTGTAATCAAAAACAAGTGATTTCTCCAAGCTCTGCTCTGCTCTGCTCTTTCTTTCTTTCTTTCTTTCTTTCTTTCTTTCTTTCTTTCTTTCTTTCTTTCTTTCTTTCCTTCTTTCTTTCTTTCTTTCTTTCTTTCTTTCTTTCTTTCTTTCTTTCTTTCTTTCTTTCTTTCTTTCTTTCTTTCTTTCTTTCTCTTCCCTTCCTTCCTTCCTTCCTTCCTTCCTTCCTTCCTTCCTTCCTCTCCTCCCTGCCTCCCTTCTTTCTTTCTCTTTGTTCTTCCTCAGTTTTGTCTTCATGCCTTGTAAAGCAGGGGTGGGGGGAAGGGGAGAGATTGAAAGAGAGAGAGACTGAAAACGGGGGGGGGTTTCAGTGAACATAGGCTGACAAACACCTGTGGATATTTTCTGCTTCTGAGCTATGTGGGAGAATATGAATCATTATTTTTTTATCAGAAAAAGCAGAGAGCAGGATAAGGTTTTTAGTATACCTGCTGAGATATAGAATTGTCCTTGAACATGAGAAAGGAGAAATTACAGACAATATTCTCATTTTGCACAAATATTTATACTGACAACAAATACCTTTACAACTAAGCACCCTGAGTAACTCTTCTATCTTTCAATGGAATTCCAGTAGCAAATCCTGTTGTCTTTACTTCTTATAAGCTGATCCGTTCTCTTCAAGCACATCTTGGCCTCAATCCAACATCCTCCCAGTATAGAAGGAATATGCACATGTAGACCTACACTAGGCTGAGCCATAGACCCCTACCATCATTTACTTATGCTGCCTTACATGGCCATTCAAGAAGGGGAAAAAAGAGGACCCAAATAATTATCGCCCAGTCAGCCTGACAGCAGTACCTGGAAAGATCCTGGAGCAGATCATCAAACAGTCAGTTTCTAATCACTTAGAAAACAATGCCGTAATTACGAAAAGTCAACATGGATTTCTCAAAAATAAGTCATGCCAAACTAATCTTATCTCTTTTTATGATAGAGTTACTTGCTTGATAGATGAAGGGAATGCCGTGGACATAGTATATCTTGATTTCAGTAAGGCCTTTGACAAAGTTCCCCATGACATTCTTGCAAAGAAGTTAGTAAGATGTGGACTGGACAGCGCTACTGTCAGGTGGATTTGTAACTGGTTGACTGACCGTACCCAAAGGGTGGTCACCAATGGCAGATTCTCATCCTGGAGAGAAGTGACTAGCGGGGTGCCACAGCGTTCTGTCCTGGGCCCGGTGCTGTTCAATATCTTCATTAATGACTTGGATGAAGGAATCGAGGGCACGCTGATCAAATTTGCAGATGACACCAAATTGGGAGGGGTTGCTAATATGTCTGATGACAGGATCAAAATTCAAAATGACCTGGACAGATTGGAGAGCTGGGCCAAGGCTAACAAAATGAATTTCAACAGAGAGAAATGTAAGGTCCTACACTTAGGCAGAAAAAATGGTATGCAGAAATATAGGATGGGGGACAAGTGGCTGGATAGCAGTACGTGTGAAAGGGATCTAGGAGTCTTAATAGACTACAAGCTGAACATGAGTCAGCAGTGTGATGCGGCAGCCAAGAAGGCCAATGCAATTCTTGGTTGCATCAATAGGAGTATGGTGTCTAGATCGAGGGAGGTATTGGTACCACTTTATTCTGCTTTGGTTAGACCTCATCTTGAATACTGTGTCCAGTTCTGGGCACCCCAATTCAAGAAGGATATGGATAAGCTGGAGCAGGTCCAGAGGAGGGCAACCAAAATGGTGAGGGGCCTGGAAGCCATGCCCTATGAGGACAGACTTAGAAAGCTGGGTATGTTTAGTCTGCAGAAGAGAAGGTTGAGAGGGGACATGATAGCCATGTTTAAATATTTGAAGGGATGTCATGTCGAGGAGGGAGTGGGCTTGTTTTCTCCCGCTCTTGAGACCAGGACAAGGAGCAATGGATACAAGCTGCAGGAGGGGAGATTCCACCTGAACCTCAGGAAGAATTTCCTGACTGTCAGGGCTGTCCAGCAGTGGAATGTGCTGCCACGGAGTGTGGTGGAGTCTCCTTCATTGGAGGTTTTTAAGCGGAGGCTGGATGGCCACTTGTCAGGAGTGCTTTGAGGGTTTTCCTGCATAGCAGGAGGTTGGACTGGATGGCCCTTGTGGTCTCTTCCAACTCTACATTTCTATGATTCTATGATTCTATGATTCCATGCTTTATGGAATGCAGGTAGGCTCAGAGAAGCATCTGGCTAGATCTCTGAATGTTAAATGATGAAATGTGCAATGAGATTTCTCAGTGTCTTCCAGGGAACTCACTACTGCTGTGATTATTTCACATCTGGCTATGGGGACATAGCCAGATTGTTCTCCAATTCTGCCTGCTCACCACAAAGCTTGAAATGGACATATGGGGCAGGTGTTTGGTTTTTTTTCAGTAAGTTGGGGGGCTTGTGTGCAGTGGAGGGAGGAAGGGAATAACAACTCCCTCAGTGTTGCAAAGGGAAAGTTTTATGTGTGTATGTCCTCAACAGAATTCTGGCCTGTATGTGCAACAATCCACAACATCACAGTCTACTCCATTCAGCACGATGCCCTAACCTTCTGTTACCACTGTGTGCTGGCCTGGCCTTTGATGAACCGAAGATATCATTTTGATATCACAATTCGGCCCTGCTCTGCCACCAGCCAAGTGTTTGTGAGGCCACTGAACAAACGCAAAGCTAGGCATGGTAACTATTTGCTGCTCACACTAAACCAAGCCAGAGATTGCCAGATCTGCTTTAGGGGACTCCCCGAAACAAACACCCTCATTACCAATGCACGATAAACAAAGAGATCCTCTGCCCTGAGAGGGCACCCTGGCGAGCTAAGTGCTTAACTGCCGAGCTAGCCGCATCTACATACCAGCCATACTATTGTCAATTCGGAACATAATTCAATCATGTAAATTTTGACCTTTCGGAGGCATTGTCTCCAACCCAAAACTTATTGTTTTCGCCCAAGACCAGACTAGCCTATGGTCGTTCTTTCCCTGATAAATACCCCCAGTTCCGAGAGCTCTTCAGAACTCTCACCGGATTGCTCTGGACTTCTACTCTGCCTTGCTGCCGCTCGGTTCAGCGGATTCCCCTCGGCTGCCACGCCGGGCTTCCTCTTCTACAATCAGCTTCCCCAGGACTGCAGGAAAGGTGGCGTATCACCCATTCCCCTTGAACTCTATTTTCCTTTTCTAGTTAGGAGTGTGTTTGTGTTTTCTTTAATAATTGTCTAATAAATCTTAATTGTTATTTGAACTGTTTTCCTACTCACTGACCTGATACTGTATACATTGGGTAAAAGATCCCCGCTAAGTTACCCTGCCTCTCGTTAGCAAAGAGAGTGCTCGAGTTAATTTCCCCATCTTGGTTGCATTTGTTTGGTTGTTTGGCCACCCCTCCCGGGACCCCCAATTCACAGGGTAATCAGGGGGCTGAGGGGCCATAGAGGAAAGAGGGATGGGGATGTCTATTACTTATACTAGTAATATCTAGTACCGTACTTTGGACATATCATGACTCACTGGAAAAAGTGACAATCTACACTACAGGTTGATTGACTCAACCAAGAAAGCCGCAGCCCCAAGAATGCAAGATTTGAACAGGGCCTTTAATGACTAGGATTCATGGAGCTCTCTCATTCATAGGGTTGCCCCAAGTCAAACTTGATTTGATGACAAATAGCATCAATAAACTTGGGTAGAATATCTGGTGACAGGCTTTGGGATGTAGTCTGCCCATCTAAAAACAGCCCCATCCCCC
The DNA here is from genome assembly GCA_948472985.1 of Iguana delicatissima. Lineage (NCBI taxonomy): Eukaryota > Metazoa > Chordata > Lepidosauria > Squamata > Iguanidae > Iguana > Iguana delicatissima. Next base: position 281,209 of record CAOKZL010000489.1, on the reverse strand, counting down.
ACCCAAATGACTTTAAGTATATTTCAGTTACATGACTAGAAGGAAGAACCTCACATATTATAAGATTTCCCTAGATTGTAACAAGAATGTAAAGAATATTTGAAGATATTCTTATCCTTGATAAAGAAAGGTATCCCAGCACATTAAGACATATTGTGCAAAACATTAAATTTGGCAACTGCTGTGGAGTGGGCCTTTTTTTTTTTTTTGACTCCTACATAAAAATAAAATGATGAGTGTGCCTTTTTCCATCAAGGTTTCTGCCATTATCTTCAAGCAGCCTCTGGACAAAAATGAGCTCATTCCTCCTTTATTAAGCAAAGCATACATACATAGAAAGCACAGAAAGACAAGATTATAGACCAAGAAGACGCCAGGGAAGGTGAGCATCCACTGCTTCTCCTTTTTGAAAGGCCACCCAACAAGGCAACAGCTATTGGACCTTTCCATTAAAATCATTTTAAAAAAATCTTTGCATTAAAATCATTAGAACAATTTGTGAAAAACAGTTTCATGTATACCAATACTTTCTTTGAAAATGCACAGAACACTTTGCCTTTTCACTCAGTGAAGTTAAACATTTTGAGATTTTTCATTTTCATGGCCAAAACATGGTACTGAGGATTTACCTCTCTAATTAAAACATAATCCAGATTGCAAATATGCTGTAATTAGAATATGGAGCATAACCTTTAAGCAAGCAAAAAATAATAATTCATTTTGAAAATTTTTTAAAAAAATAAGAAAAGAAACCACATACATAAATATGCTCATGCCCTCTCACACAAACAGGCACCCATCTACAACCTGATTAGATTCATGATGAATGGTCTATACCTGCATAATCTGTCCTTTACCTCCTGTTTAGCTCTGTGTATGTGTGCGTTCATGCATACACATACAAAAAGGTAAAGGTAGATTTGGTTTATTGTAAATTTTTGCACAAAAAAAAAAACATAGGCTGGTATCCTGTTGAGAACCTCAGATGTCATAAACCAATGGACACTTGCACAGCTTAGAATTGTTGCATTGGACAACAGTCCTATTCCCAGGAGGAGAGCATTGTTGTAGCTGCACCACTGGGTCCACAGCAGAAGTAGAGCAAGCAACTTGGCCACTGAGGAACAGTTGTGATGTTCATCAATATGGAAATTTCGGGAACTGGATGACCTTGCACAATGACAGCATAAAGGAGGCAACGGCCCCCATCAGAGCCATGGGACACTCATAATATAGTATGGAGGGCAGTGGAAATCATGGGTAGCCTAAACTAGGTCAGTAAAATGCACCCGACTTTCATAGTGACCCCTTCTGTGGTGGGAACCCCCACTGAACAATGAGACATTTGCACGCTGCATCATTGGTGTTGTAATAAGTCTCTAACATGGTTGTGTACTGTATCAGCAATGTTGTTCCATCATCAGAAAGTTACATATCACAGCCCAGGATGTCAGATGTCATCCAAATTAATACAACATGACAAATGAAATAAAAGTTTAAGTGTGTAAGAAGGGTGAAAGGTTACTTGGCAGAAAATTGTATTTATTTACAAATGAAGAGAAAATCTGGTAAGGATCCATATTTTTCCTTTCATCTCTTTTTAATTAATAGACAATAAGTCAGATTCTTTAAACAATTTAATTGCTTACTCAAATGAACCAGTAGGCTATAACTTAAGAAAAATCACATGTTAATGAACTGTGATGACTGCAAATAAATTTTCATCTCAGCCCATCCCATGAGGAAAGAGGATCAGTTAAGCAAACTGTTCTTTGAAATAAAATTATGCATTCGAATGGTTAATTCTGAGGGAGAAGTAATAATAATCAAAGTCCCCCAGATCCATCCTAAACCCCACTATAAATATCAGAGCTTGGCAACTTCCAGAATTCCCCAGCCAGTATATATCCACAGGGAGGGGAGTTGCACTAACCTTTCCTGTTGCTTTCTTCACTGGTTCTTTTGTTCTCTATACATGAGGAAGGGAAGTACATTACTTTCCCCACTTCAGTTTCTAGTTCCAAGCCCTCTTCATTTTGCAGGTTTTGATTCAAAGAAGATAGGCTCCTATATCTGAGTGGGCTCTCCATGCATGAAAAGCCTTCATGAATAAAAGAGACACATTTGAGAATGTGTAGAAGGTGATGGAACTGGTGACAAGAAAAGTAAGGGTAGCAGGCTTCTCCCCATCTCATATTTATTGGACATTAGTGTATACACCTAGCATTGCCCAGGATTTTTTTTTCTCATTAGTAATACTTGTTAGAAAGATTTGAGATCCTGTGTCTCTAATTCCGCAAACTGTCTTGCCCAGTATCTGTAACTTTTCTCCATATTCACCAATCCAATCTGTATTCAGAGTTATTAACGTACAGAACTTAGGTTCCTGAAGGAATACACTGACCTCCTCCTTGCTGCTAGGTCTCATCTCCATAGCAACCAGCCAGGCCCAAGGACTCTCTGGCTGAGAATTCTAAACGCCCCCGCACTAAACTGCAAACTCAAGGATTCCACAGAATCCTCTCAGGTCTTCTCCTGACACAGCCAATCATATGTGTTCTTCGCCTGCCTGACACAAACAAACAAACAAACAAACTTTGACTTTTATATATTAGCAGATAAACAGAGACTGCCTGAAAAATCTATCTTGGAATTGGAATGCTTATCTTCCAATGAATATTCAAACTCAAGAAACTAGAGTAAAATCTCACCTACTTACTGGGCTTCACAAATACCACTGGATATAGATTTCAATTTATAAAAGCCAGTTTTTGTGCTGCAGTTCACTCTATTACTGCTCCACCTACAACCATTTCTGCTTCTTTCCCAATCTTAATTCTGGCCATTCATTACTACCTTTTCAGTGCAACTATATGCATGTTTACACATAAAAAGTAAATCTCACTGAATTTGGTAGGGTTTACTCTTAGCACAATGGGTGTGGGGCTGCACCTTTCAAATGGTAAATAGCTTGGGATCGGGTTACTTAAAGGACTACCCTTCCTGCAAGTACTTGATGTCTACATATTATTGCTAATACCAACTCAAGAAGAATTGGCAATAATTTTTGAGAATTCCTGGAGAACAGGAAAAGTCCCAGCAGACTGGAGGAGGGCCAACACTGCCCCATCTTTAAAAAGGGGGGAAGAGTGGACCTAGAAAATTACACCCAGTCAGCCTGACATCAATACCAGGAAAAATTGTAGAGAAGACCTTTCAACAGACAGTCTGTAAGCATTTAGAAAGGAATGCCATGATCACTACAAATCAACATAGGTTTCTCAAGAACAACTCCTGCCAGACTAATATTATCTTTCTTTACATAGAGTTACAAGATTGGTAGATGAAGGGAATGCTGTGGATGTAGCATATCTTGATTTCATTAAGGTCCTTGACGAGGTCCCTCATGATATTCTCCTACTCTCTATCGTCATCTACAGGCTGTGGAACTTTCTTCCCCAATAGATCAGATCCTCCCTGTCCTTCGCATTTCCTAAAATACCAGCCCAAAATGTTTTATTCCACCAGGCTGTGTGCTGATTAAGTCTGATAGCTATCTTCTGTATCATTTGTTTTATTGTCTTCAACTTCTTATATGAGTGTTCTTCAATTATGCTTGTCTTAGCCATTCTACGCATCTTGTTGTGAATCAGGAAGATGAGATATAAATATTTTCATAAAGAAATGATAAAACCATTATGGCAAAACCACATACGCATCCTTCCCTCATCCTAGCAACATGTTCGTATTTAATGTGCTTGTGAATTACTGGTTCTTTACTGCACATTTCTCTTTGTGTTACTGTGCAGTTACAATATCTCCTGAATCTACTGATTCAGCAGAACTGCTGTATCCTTCCTCAACAAAGATGGTAGTTCTTGCATTGCAGCTTTAGGAAGCAACTTTTGTTCTACTGGTGCTTCATTTTTATGACAGGCTGTCCCTAGTGGTAAATTCTTGTCTAGAAATAGCTCCCTTCCCTTGGCTACTTGAATCAAGTAGAGCTGGAAATTCATTATTCACCATAAACATAAAAGGATAGATCCTTCAGTTCTCCCCATGCTCTCTCACAAACACATAAACAGAAAAGCATATGCAAGCCATGTAGACTGGAAGATCTCTCTTTATAGAGAGCTCACTGAAGAATGGACAATGTTTTTTCCCATCCAGCAATAGTATTTGGTTAGGCAGGGTAAAATGCTTAGTTACTGTCATGAAGAGAGATGTTATTATATCTCAGCACCAAAGTCTCTTGGATCATTTCTGTAGTTGATTTAGAAGTTTTTCTGCCACAGCTAGCAACACTGCCATCTCCTTCAAGATAATTTCAAGTGTTTTTGAGTTTTCTGAGCTGCTCAGTTAGGACAATGAATCCTGAAAAACTGGCTTAAAACTTTTTTTTTTTTAATAAATGAATTGAGAATGCTGCCAAACTTTGTAAACTACAGCCTGAGAATAATAAAACTGGTGGCTTAACATCAAAATGATAATTTGCATCTTGTTCCTGAATTCTCCTCTGGCTTGGATATGCCTTCTAACATTTCACAGATGAAAATCAGGACACATGTGGCCAAGCAACATCACAGTATGGTTAAGATGACAAAAGTTATTAATGAGAAAAAAAACCACATGAACTAGGACAGTCTGCAGCAGTTTGTTTTTGCCAGAGCCCACTAGGAAGGAAAAGGAAGATTCCAGCCTCTCTGCTCCGCCCCCCTCACTGCTGAGTTTAGTGCAGACTATTTTTGCAGCAACTGAGGTAAGCTGAGGATGAAGGGGGAACATAAGAGAAAGAGTGAAACTGGGGCATATTAGAAGAAGCTGAAAAAGTGTGATAATAGAGGATTAACAAGAACTGTCCATATCAAATTGGAACAGTTGGATTATAGTTTGAAGCATGGAATAACTCTTTCTTCTCTTCTGCTTTCATTCCATTGTTGTGTGCTTTCAAGTTATTTCCAATTTATGGTGACCCTCAGGTGAAGTTGTCAAAGAGTTTTCTGGGGCTGAGAGTGTATGACACATCCAAGTTCACCCAGGGGGCTCTCATGGCCAAATGGAGAATCAAATCCTGATCTCCAGGGTCATAGTCTGATCCTCAAACCACTACACCACTCTGACTCTCCATACATCTACTTAAGTTTGTTGCTATTTGTGAGCAGGTGCTGAAGCAGTGGGTGCTGAAGTGGTGGGAACAGCAGCAGAAGAAAAGGGATCTAGGCCTATCCCACCTTCAATCTCTGATTCTCTTCCCCTCCATCCTGATATGAAGTGTTGCTAGGGCAGAATGCTCATGAAGAGCTCAGAAAATAATATTTCCCAGGAGTCCATCCACTAACCAGGCATTTATATAACAAAAGGGTGGGTTGGGTGCAGCCAGAGGGCTGCATGTAGCCCCCAAAAGTCTCAGAGTCTCCCACCCCACAAACCATGTTTTCTCCCAACAATTTTGTTTCCATAGGAGAAGGAGGGCAATTTCACCATAGTTTGGGTCTCTTGGACAATTATAGGTCCAGGAGACCCTTTTTACTAATCAGGAAATAAAGTGAACTTTGCTAGTTAGAAAAAGACATCTATTGAGCCTTAATGAGCTGGGGAAAAACATATCAAACTTGCCCCTAACCCATCAGCCCCCTCAGAGCACAGAGTCTCATTTGTAGAAAAAAAAAATCAAAAAGAGTAAAAGAGAAGAGAATAGTCCTCAAAAATCTCCGGAGGAGTAATATAGGCAATTACCTGCAAATTTTGCAGTATTACATATTATACTCTCAAAATAGCAGGGTTAGAAGATCATATACAAACTTATTGAAAATAAGTCCCACTGTAATAAATGCCATGTAATTCTAAGTAAATGTGCCTAAGAGTTCATAGCAAATCCATCATAGTTTCCAAACTTTTGAATACATGTCTGAACTCAGGACATTACCTAAAGTATTCTGAAAACATAGCTGTTTTCTAAGCCAAGTAGGCTTTTTTAAATAAGGTTTCTGGGCTGTTCTTGTGTAGTTTCAGTATTATTCATTCTGTCTTGCTGTACTATCATTAAAGGAACACTTTGCACATTCATTCCAAGTGATCTAAAACCCAGTCTGCAGATTAGATAAAGCAGGAATGAGCCTTTGAAAAATAGACCCCAAACATTATAGTAATATGAATACTTGGTGGGAAAAAAACCCAGTTATTTCTTTCCTCTTCCTCCTCCTCCTTCTCCATAATGGAAGAAACAACCCCAAGCAATCTAAAGGTTGTAATGGTATAAACATGCATGCACATATATATAAACAACTTTTCTTCCCCAAGCGGGTTTGACTAGCTGCTTTTCAACAGTAGACAGTCCAAGAAAGGAAACTGAATGGTAGCTTCAACAATTTAGCGTGATGACAAGTCACAAAGAGTCAGTCCTTGTATTCATATTCAGCAATTTCTGAGGCAGCTAATCTTGAGGCAATTCATTATTTCCAATTGATGACCACTCCTTCCTGCGGAGACTTGGTGCTGCACATGGCATATTGAATTTTGAGAGGGGTGCCAGATGTATTCCATGAAGAGTTTACCAAAGCCTCTCAAAGCAGCTTGCAGCAGTGAGTTAAGGCAATACACATTGATACACACAAAAACATACTGTCCAAGGCAATGCTCACACTCTGAGATTCTTCAACCCTTGCCCTGAGAACTGAAAAAGAGAGTTCACACCCTGAGCTCTGGAAACTCCAAAAGAGTTATTTAAGTTAACTTTTATTGTTTTTTTTTCCCTTCAAGTTGGGGTCCTGTTATCACCTTCTGACCACCTAGGCATTGAACTTGTGATGGTGGTAAAAAACAAACCAAACTCCATATAAGCATTCTTACATATTGGAATCTCAGAATATTTATATGGGAAAATGATCAGGCTCTTTGGTAATCATTTCTGCTATTTATTAAATATGCAAACATGTACAGTCTTCTTTAGGGAGAACTACAGACATGTCAGTTTTTAGGCACTTTGCTTTCATCACATTGCATGCAAGGCATCGTACATTCATTACATTACTACATATGGCAAGTCAGATGTTACACTTTCATAAAGACTGAACCCCTATCTCTCTGAGGACATTATCACACAAGGCAGATGAATTGCAATTACAATAGAATAATAGTGTCTTTGACTAGAACTTGTCAGGTAACCTTGTTCCTCTTCTGTTGTTCTTCTGGTGGAAGACCATTTTGGCAAGCACTTCTTTTACAAAGGAGGTTATTCATGGATTGTGTGGTAAAGTCCTGACTCTTTAGCAGGCTTCTTAATAGTTAACACATAGAGGAATATTACCAACATAAACAGCATAACTTAACCATTTATCCATTAAGAAATACCATCTGTTCTGTTGAGGAGCCACACATTTCTAAGCAAGCATGTTAACATCCTAGGGCACTGTTCAGTCTAACAGCATCTGTTACACAGCTGTAAACATCCATAACAGGCCTCCATTACAAACATAATTGAAATCTGTTTTAGCAAAGCCTAGATGTATCTCTTACCAGCAGTATCTAACAGCATGTCTTCACAGTTTATCAGTCATCAGGAACAGCATGGCTTGGAGGCTATGTTGCAGCTTTCTCTTTATATGTTGCAGACTACCATAGCAGTCTGATTGCTCTCTCTTGTTGGCTTCTTTTTTTCCCTTCCCTTGTTTCTGCCCAGCCTATCACCTATCCTATCTGATCCAACAAAAACAAAGGTGCTGATGACACCCCATTTACATCATCCAATCAAAACAGAGATCATAGATATGTCACTCCAGAGAGAGAGTTGGAGCCTTTGGCTGCCTGCTATACTTATTGCATCAACCAGTGCACTGGCTAGGAAGTTTATTAGTGGTCAAATCCATTCATATCTTGGTGCTGATAGAAGTGCAGGTGTTCTCCTTTATTCATATTTGAGTAGATGTTTTGCCAGATGTGAGCATCTTCCTTTCCAGTAACATACACATACACTCTAATACACATATTATAGCTTTCTGTGTTATATCTTATAGTCTATACTTATATTCTATATGCAAGCTCAGTATTAAAGTTTGAAATGGCTTCACATGTTCATAGAAAGACTATTTCATTGCATTTTGTTTTGTTTTCCCTCTTTTTTCCCCCTCTTTTTCTATGCTTAAAGAGGGAACGAAGAGTCACTTTATTAAGCAAGATTTGCTGTGATTTTTGTGAGGCTGTGTCAAAGACTTAGTGTTAAGTAAATGTATGACCTCCTATGGTCAATTAATCATCACAGCAGAAACAGGAATGCTATCTAATTTGGTCTGCGAAGATCCCATGTTGACAGCAGCTTTTCTGAGATTAATAGCATTTACTCTGAATAGCTTTGTTCTCCCCATTTCTGGCAGAAGCGTGCCTAGGAATTTTTCTTTGTACTTACTTTTGACTTCTACAAGATTACCATCCTATCAGGCTGTCTGTGTGGTATGTCTATGTGATAGAGCATGTAAATGTAACTTTTTGTAAACTTAGGCCCTTTCCACACATGGAAAAGGAACCGCGAAAAACGCTACTCACCAGACTTCTTCAGCATCCGGCCGAGTCCGTCAAGATGAGGAGCAATGTGTGCTCATTGCTCCACACTGCTCCGGCGTCCAAAATGGCGGCTTCTGGTTGGTGGGGGCTCTCCACGAACCGGAGAAGCTCATCAGCCTAAGCCTGCCCCCGGTATTCTGGAGGCATGCACTTGTGCACGGCTGCAAATCGGCACCGGAGTGCGGGGAGGGAGCGACACGGAGTTGTGCACTCCGTGCTTTTTAAAAACCTCTAAAAAGAGGTTTTTAAAAAGCATGCTGCGCGACCAGTTCCGGTTGCTCTGAACTGGACTGAGGTGCAGACCTACAAAAAGTAGTCCGCCCCAGTCCACTCTACGGTGCAGAAGACCTCCATCGGAGGTCACTTTGCACCGTTTTAATAGCCCAGTGTGGAAAGGGCCTTACTGTCATCCCAGTTCCCAACTCCCAGGAGTAAAACCAGTTATTTTTCCAGGCTCTGGTCTATGAGGCATAAAGCCCATGATCTTCTAAAGCAAAGATATTTTCATAAAATATCTGTCCAAATCATTTTACCAGGGTTGTATATTCTCCCGTCACTGTTTTTCTTTGGCACAGTTATGAGTAGGCATCCCAAAACTTTCGCTTCCATTTCACAATGGCTAACCATGGCATCCAAACACAGACAGGCTGTGGTAAACCTTAATTATGGCTCGTTTAAACAAGGAACTTTAGACCAAGGTTTATGAAGCTGGCATATTTCAACAAACTGCAATTAAACCTCACCACAGTTTAGTGCCCACATGCAATTTTAAACTAAGGCTAAGGCCATTTCCGCACAGGCTTAAAGAAACAGTGTACAGTGTCCTCCTGGGAGTGGACTGGGTTGGACCTACTTAGTGTAGTTCCGCACCTCAGCCCACTCCGGAATGACCCAAAGTGGTTGTCCAGCATGCTTTTGAAAGACCACTTGAAACAGATCTTTCAAAAGCACAGAGCATGCCACTCCGTTCCCGCACTCCGGTGAGATTTGCAGACTCGCACCAGTGCGAGCCTGCAATCTGCCGGGGGCAGGCTTTAGGCTGGTGAGCTTCAGCGGTTGGGGGAACCTCGACCAACTGGAAGCCCCCATTTTCGTCCCCGGAGCAGTGCAGAGCGGCATCCACGCACTGCTGTGGACCAGGCTGGACCCAAGTGTAGAGCCAAGAAGTCCGGTAAGTACAAGCACGGGGCGATTCCCTTGCCCCGCACGGAAATGGCCTAAGAGTGGGTCCTGAATTTGGGACCCAGACATTGTTAGACTGCAATTCCCAGAACCTCTGGCCAGCAGTATGTTCCTTTTATATATTCAGTTATTCAGCCATTCATGCTTAAACTGTTTTTAGTAAAATGACCACTGTTGGAGACTAGAAAATGGAATACTTCAAATAAGATTTCATCATCTAACAGACTCTCCATTTCCAGCTTCCTTTAACTTTTAGTATTATCTGAACTAATCATTATAAATTGGGGAAGGTGGGTGAATTACCCTAGAAATAATATATTGTTGTAAGTTACCTCAGGGATGAATAGGAAATGAGGACTTACTGGTTTTACAAAAGCCCTACTCCTGCTGGAAATGTTAAAATGGATATGCAATAACCCAGAATACAGACTAGGTCTTCATTAGAGATCTAAGCTGAGCAGAATTCTGCCCATTTCCTACCAAATATGAAAGCATAGAGATATCATAAGAACCCCCACTGAATAGAAGACGACTTGGGACAAGCAAAGGCACTGAAAATCAAGCATGAATTTGGAAGTAGGGGAAGGTATTATGGGGCATTTAAGTAGGCTGTTTTGTGGTTCTGCCTGAAGGGTAAGATGTGGAAATGAAACGCACACATTATTAAATAGCAAAGAATATTAAAATGGAACTGAAGAGAAGTTCAGTGGAACTCCAGGAAAGGATGGAAATTATGGAAGACATGTTCCAGAAGAGAAGGAGAGAGAGTACATCCTGAAAGCGTGTGTGGTATAAAGCTTGCAACAGATCCATTCCTTGATCCAGATCAGGTTTGTTAGAATGTCCTGGACTAAATACAGGTAGCATATTGTTGGGAGTTAAGAGTTTCCCACAGTGTTAGCCCTTGGGGAACTCTTTTAGCAGAGTTGCAGAAAAAGCATGTCCCAATCTCTGTGTCGGTTTACTTGAATGGGAAGCTGACTTGAAAGCAAAAAACAAAGCAGGCAGCTTCAGGTTCCAAACTAAAAGATTTACTAATAAACTTTATAATTAGGGAAACTAGATCCTAACTAACAAAAGGATTTGGGAAGCCAGTATATTAATTTTAAACTCACCAACTTCTTGAGGAAGAGGCTAGCATAGAAGGAGAAGTTGCTATAAGCAAGATTGCTAACAAGAGAGTGAGAGGCATGGCCTCCTCAGTATAACTAGTAACTAACACTAGAATATATCCTGGGTCACATAGTCTGGATACCATAGCCAATCATTTGAAATAACACAGAGCAACATTTAACCCTATGCTAGCTAAGCTGCATTTGTCTTAGAACAAGGGGTGGGGAGAGAGATTTTGTGTTGTGTGTAATCTTCTGTTTTCATGGTTAAACATGGATTTGAACCCTGGACTCCTGCAATGTAGTCCACCATTCAAAACATTATGTCACGAATGGCTCTCTAGCCAATGCACTCATCAAATCTGTTGTTGCCAATCTGGAGAAGGAAGCCTGCCTATATTAATTTCATTAGAAGAATGACAATTTTTACCAAAGGAACTTCACAGCAGTGTATGTCAATGTTATGACATCTTGGCTGACATACACTTTCCATCTCATGCTTATGGCTGCTTCTTTCTCCTCCTCAGCTACACATTTATAATAGGCTTGCTTCCTATGGTTCCCTCAATGGCATGCTACAGCTATTAGGAGGTTTCAGGGATAACAACATTACTCAATCTGGTATTTATACAATTAAAAGTTGGCTGTCCCATACAGAACCTTTTCTTACACTTTCTCTGCAGAAGTACATCTTTTGCAGCCAATGCAAATTAGGTCCATGTTCCAAATGGAACAAAACCGTTTCTATTCATGATTGTTAAAAAAACAAAGTCTAAATGATGCCAAATACAAAAAAGAAATAAAAAGAATGCTAACTTTGTTTAACAAATGGAGCTCCAGTTCCAAGATCTTTGCCTTAATGTAACCAAAATCAATCATCAAATTAAGGAACAAGATTTTTAAAAAATATTCACAAAGGTAGAGCCAATAATGCCCAAAATATCAGTTGAGGGGTATAAGACGTATAATGGTGTATGCATGTGTGTACACACACACACCTATAGACGTTCCTGCTGTCATAATTACTACTGTTTTTTATTCTGCAGCAGCACAGTTTCTTGTGTCTTCTTTGCCAAGAACATAAAAGCAATTACATTTGGCACTGCTTTGCTTTAGTTTTAAATGCCTTATGCCTTCATGCTAATCTCTAGCACCATGAGCCTGGCAGACCTGGCACGCTGGCTTGAGGATGAGATAATCAATATATATTGTGGCTTGTTTGTTTGTTTGTTTCTAATGAGTAACAAGGAATGACAAAATAACTATCCATATTCATGAGCCAATGATCTTGATTAAAATAGAATGGAGTGCTATTACAGGAAAGTAAGCCATGTGTATGAATGTTTTCCAGGATTATATTAACTTAGAGAAGAAAAAGAAAAAAATATGTGCCATCATTTGAATAATGTGTTCTTGCCATGAAGACAGCAAAATGGTGTTAATGGAAACCTTTTCACTTTGCTTGTTTTGCTGGTCAAAATAAATAAGGTAGTCAAGCGTTTCCTATGTTTGAATGAGTAGTTTAGTAATATGTTCTCTTTAAAAATCTGACTCAGTTCTTCTCTGTGGAGGGCTTTCACTGTGAGATTATATGGAAACATAAATTACACGCTTCTATGGTTGGGACCCATCTGAGCCATCCAGTGAGGAAGGTTTTTTCAGCAGTTTCTTCCCCCACCCTCTGATTTATGTTGAACTCAAGGACCCTGAAGTAGGGTTGCCATATTCTAGGTCCCCAATGTGGATAATCTAACTTATACATTGTGCAGATTTGCATGATCACATAAGTTGTTTTGCATTAAATTACATTAATTATTGGGCTTCAATGAATTAAAACATATTACTGCATTTCCCCCCTACCACTACATTTTATTGTTGACACCATTTATATAGTAAGCACTGAAAGAGCCACCATAGTGTGACAGTTGGAGTGACAGGAAGATCGAAATTTAAGTATCTGCTTGGTCATAACATTTATGGGGCTACATTGGGCCATTGTGGGTATAGTACAGAGATTTTTATTGCATTTTTTACTATTTTGTCATGCACAAGGGTTTCCACTTTAGGTTTTTGGTCTTTTTTTGCTATTATTATTATTATTATTTTAAAAAAACTAATAGCGAAACCTTGTCTGTCTATGAGAATATCAAAGAAAGGTCTGTGAGTGTCAGTACTGTCAGATTCACAGTAGTAAAGCAGTGTAAATTGATGGCAAAGTACAGGAATCCCGGGGGGAGGGACTAGATATGATTTTCTTCACAGATAAGCATTAAATATTTTAATTAGACAGTATTCCGGTTTACTTTTAATTGCCTGTTTGATTTGTAGTTCAACAGGTATGTTAATCGCCTCATTTATACTACAATAGCTGTGCAAGCACCCAACTATTGTTGATTAATCTTACAGTTAAGGTATGATCAATGTTTGTAGCACTTGGATTTAATTCCCTTTCACCACACTGAACACACCGCTGCCCCTAAATGTTGTGTACTGTGCCCTCTGCTGGTACAACTTCCACACACTCAAATGCAAGCTTGCATGAAGCCTCTTGTCCAGTTATTGTGAATGGATGAATCAGGTGCATGTGCATTGATGATAATGGAACAGAGCATTCACATTTATTTTTTAATTTTTAATGTGAGGGTTGCTGGAACAGAAACCCCACATATATAGAGGGTGCACTGTATAATAATCTATCAACTGTGACCACACATCATGCATCTGATGATGTGGAATGCAGTTCACAAACTGTCCTTATCACTAGGCAGAGTGAAGTGATTGCCTCAAGCAGCAAAGAGAAAGGACCAGTAAAATGCACTGGTCCTCCTCACACACACTGAGACGGTCACTCCTCAGCTCCCTCCATTCACTGTGTAGTGTAGAGACACTCCTATAATGTTTGAGATCTGGGGCTCTTTCACACTAAACAATTGTAGCACTATTGTTCCAGTTTAACTGCCATAGTTCCATTCTGTGGAATCCTTAAATCTGCAGTTTAAAAGGGAGTATTTAGAATTCCTAGCCAAAGATCTCTAATGCCTCACCAGACTACAGAATTCCATAGGATGCAGCTACAGCAGTTAGGTAGAATCATAGTGCTATGACTATGTAGAGTGAAAGGGCACCAAATTTCTAAATCATATTAGAAAGCTCCCTAAGGAAGACACACACACCCCAATATGAAGAAGGCAGCAGGTCCAGGCCATTAAGGATATGATGGAAGGGGCAGAGCTAGCCAGCTGGCATGTCTTGGGCCCAGACTATCTGTATCTTTCAGCTTGAACCTGCCCAAGTTTTAAGAACCTTGTGGAGGAGAGGTGTTTCTTGATCCCACCACCATCTCTGGTCCATTTGGCAAAAGCATCTGCGGGGTCCTTCTTAGTGGTGGCTCCCAAGCTGTGGAATTCTTACTCACTGCAGGCTATGGCACCCCCCCCCCCGTCAATCTTTTGATTGATAGAGGAAGAGGTTTTTCTGAAAAATTACAGAGGCTGATTGTGGTAGAAGAGTCTTTTAATGGAATGTACTGTACCTTTATATATTTAAATATTTTTAAATGCTTTTTTTAGTGATGTCACTGTTTTTATATGATTATTTACTTTTTTTGAATTTTTGAATTGATTATTTCAGCTGTATTTTGTTTTAATCTATACTGTAAGCTACCTTGGGATCCATACCATACCCTCCAACTGTCCTGATTTGTCAAGGACAGTCATGATTAATCCTCTGTTTTCCCACTTTTTCAGCTGCTTTTAAATTGTCGCAGTTTTTCTCTCCTCCTCCCACTTTCTGCCTTTGTCCTGAGCTTACCTTCATTGCTGAAGACTGAGTTCAAACTGGAGAAATAGTTTTATTCAATTAACTCAACAAGGGGGAGAGGAAAGGAGAGAAGAGGGGATGGAATCTTGTTCTTCCCTATAGACTCAGGCAAAAGGAAACTGCTACAGCCACTCCTGGTTTATGTGTTCTTCATTACTAACTTTTGCCCTTTTGACCATACTCCAATGTTGCTTGGTGACAAGTGTCCCAGTTTTCATCACTGAAATGTTGGAGATTGTGCCATGCTGGAGGAAAGATAGAAAATTAAATGAAGTTAGCTATCTCCTAATTCAGTTTTCATTGTATCAGGAAAAGAATGCCTGAATAGGGTATGCATCACACATAGTAAGTTAGTTAAACAACAGCCGTTTTGAAGCCTGTCTGACGAAAAAGCTGCTAGCTTTTTAGACAATGCCATAATATTTCATCCAGCATGGTGCTTACGGGTTTAATCTAGCTAACAATCATACACCACCATTAATAGCATCTTAACATTTAATGAAAAAGAAAGAGATAACAATCATGGCACTGTGACATTTTTCCTTTTTACTAGCTAATAGGAATGCCAAAGGAATGCTGTGTTTTGACTCTTTGGTCCACTTCAGAGCCAACATAACAAAGAGTAGTATCTGAAGTACAAAGAGTGGAGGCTGCGTATGCAAGATAAACACTTCAAAATGTCACCCAAGACTTCAACACCCCATAAGAAGTAAGACTAATGGCAATATCCACAGGCACAAGAAGCATAACATTTGGTACTGTATAA
Organism: Iguana delicatissima; assembly: GCA_948472985.1. Lineage (NCBI taxonomy): Eukaryota > Metazoa > Chordata > Lepidosauria > Squamata > Iguanidae > Iguana > Iguana delicatissima. The sequence continues at coordinate 265,774 of CAOKZL010000489.1, read as the reverse complement.
GAACATTAAAAAAAAACAAACTAGAACTTCTCCTTTAGTAGCATATATTTACATTACGGAGGCACTGTATAAAGACAAGCATGCACAGCAGTCCAAATCTACCCTTTACATTATAAGTCTCTGCTATTCCTTTTGTGCCAATGGAGCCATGAAAATTTGTGGGAACTGGAAGTTTGACTCACAGTAAACAACTGTATTCCTTTTTTCTTTCTTTTACAATGAACTACTAACAGTTTTAAAATTAAAAGATGAATTTATGATACTGTTAATTCATTCATTTAGTACACTTATGCCATGACTTTTTAATAGAATTTTGAAAAATCTTGCAAACTCAAGCCACACAATAAAAATAACACAATAATATTAAATATTTTATAATAATAAACTAAGACAAAATGATAAAAACAGCAGTGAAATCTATATATGTCTACTCTGAGATAAGATCCATCTGAGCAGAATAGGACTTGTTTCCAGGTAAGCAGGAACAAGAATAAAACCTAAAACACTTTAATATTTTTAAAAGCAGGAGCAGATTAAAAACAATAGTCCCAAGAATATTCTGAGGACTCAGTTTATCCCACTCAATATGAGAACCTCCCACACGTCCTACTGCTGCCAGCACCACTTGTGAGGACCTCCAAGATGTCTTCATTCTTTCTTCCAATTATCCCACAGCTAGACACCACCATGCTTGAACCACTGAAGCCACCATAAGCATCATGTGTTTGAACTCAACAAATAGCTTTATTGTAGCATTCCTAGAGGTATCAGTGTATAATAAAAATAAATAAACAGAGGTACAATTACAATTAAATATTATTTGTTTACCATCTCTAAAACTTAATTGACTCTAATAACTCTTTCCCTGTCTCCTCATCATCCTAACTGAACCTAATTGTCCTGATTCTAACTGAATTCCTTTCTCCCTCTAACTCACTCAAATCTCTCCTTCTTTGACTAACTCTAATTCTTTTGGCAGACTCATATTGCTCACTCCAACTGTCATACATGACTGACTTTTTAAAATCCCTTCAAACGTTCAGATGACTACTAGTTGTTATCACCGTGAACTGGCCTGGCCTTTGGTAAACTTTAGACATCATTTTTTATATCACAATTCAGCCCTGTTCTGCGACCCTCAGCCAAGTGTTTGTGAGGCCGCCGAACAAGCACGAAGCTAGGCACGGCTGTTATATGCTGACTCATACTTGTTTACACCAAGGCAAGCCAGAAACTGTCAGATCTGCTTTAGGAGACCTCCCGAAACACACACCTTCATTACAGATGCGCATCAAAACAAAGAGACCTCTACCCCGAGCGGGCACCCTGGCAAGCTGAGTGCTCAACTGCCAAGCTAGCTGCATCTACATACCGGCCATACTATTGTAAATTCTGACCTTTCGGAGACATTGTCTCCAGCCCAAAACTCATTGTTTTTGCCCAAGACCAGACTAGCCCACAGTCATTCTTTCCCTGATAAAAACCCCCAGTTCTGAGAGCTCCTTGGATCTCTTGCTGGACTGCCCATTTGGACTACCTTGCCGCCGCTTCGTTCTGCAAGCTCCCCTCGGCCGCCACGCCGAGTTTCCTTCTCTTCAATTGGACCTCTTCAGGACTATGAGAAAGGTGTCGTATCACCCATTTTCCCCAAAACTCTTATTTCCTATCTCTTAGTTAACTGTGTGGTTGTGTTTTCTAACTATTTGTGTGCTTGTTAATAAATTTCCTTGTTGCCATTTTAAACTGTCCGACTGCTCACTGACCTGAACCTGTATACATTGGGTAAAAGATTCCCGCTAAGTTAGCTTGCCTCTCGATAGCTTAAGAGAGTGCTCCAGCTATTTTCTCCATCTTTGCTTGGTTTGTTTGGTCATTTGAGCGCCCCTCCCGGGACCCCCAATTCATGGGGTAACACAGTCATTCACAATATTCTATTTTCTCCTTGTTTCTTCAAAATATTTTATTTAAGAGAATGAAATATTTCAAAATCTTTGGCATAATTCAGTGCTCTTTTTAATTGCCTCAAGAAAAGTATTGCCAGAATATAGATTTCAGAAATTTTTCTTATGACTCATGTGTGGATGGCCATTTCTGCACTACATTGTTATAGTGTTATTATTCCACTTTCAACATCCTATGGAATACTGGGGTTCTGCTTTTTAGGGATGGGCATTTAGAATTCTTGGCCAGAGAGCTCTTTGGCCGCAGTAAAATACAAACCCCAGAATTCCACAGGGTGTTGAAAGTGGAATAACAGCACAGTGTAGTACAGAAATGGCCAATGTCTTATTGTTGTTCATGATTTGGTTAATGGAATTATTCAGAGAATTAGCACTATAAATGTAGACCCATTAACTATGTTAGAGTTTGCCTTTCAAATTCTCTTGTTATTTTTCTCATTTGTTGTGTGCCTTCAAGTAGTTTTTGACCTATGATGGCCCTAAGGCAAACCTATAAGAGATTTTTCTTGGCAGGATTTGACCATTGCTTTCCCCAAAGGCTGAGCATGTGTGATTTGCCCAAGGTCACCCAGTGGGTTTCCATGGCTAACGGGGGATTTGAACCTTGGTCTCCCAGAGTCTTAGGCTGTTTCCACACTACACTGTTTGTAGTTTGAGGCCAAAGAACTCTCTGGCTCTGACTTCTAAATGCCCCTCCCTAAACTGCAAACCCCACGATTCCACAGGATGTTGAAAGTGGAATAAGAGCACTACAACAGTATAGTGCGGAAATGGCTTTAGTCCAATAATCAAACTACTATTCCACATTTGCCCTTTCCCCCTCACTTCTTAAAACTTATTTTGATAATTTTCCATCAGTTTAGTCAGTTTAAGTCTCTAAGATTTAGGTAAAAAATCCTCCTTGCCCCAGCACAGATGTCCATCCCATCCTATAGAATACTGCATATTTTAGAGAAGAAATCTTTCAAGTTGATTGAACAACTGAATAACCATTCCAATGTTACTAATATTTTGCTAATATACCTCATATATATAGCGCTTAATATTCATGTTATATTCATGCCTGTTTGATGGAAGATAACCCCCAACCAGAAATACAGAATTTGAAACAAAACCCCTAATTTGTCTTGGTTCTAATAACAGAGTTTGTTCGTGGTCCTACTCCAGTTGCTGGTTTCTTCCTGTCTTTCTGGCAAGTGAAGGTGAGTGGCAGTTGCCTAGCAACTCTCAGCAGGAATATATATATATATATATATATATATATCTCCTTGATACAGTAGACTAGCTTTTGGGGAGCTGAAGCTTTGCCTAGAGGTACTGTTTGCAAGAACAATGGAGTGCAGCTTCTTTTTGTGAAACAGCTGTCTCCAGCAAGACATCTGAGCTAACCTTCTGTCCCAAAGTTATATTGAAAAGATAACTCCCCGTGCAAAATGAATACTGTAGGCTTCGGTGCTGCTCTTCTGATGTCTGGGGGAAGGTTGAAAGTCTTCCAACCTTCATTCTGCTATTTTTACCTTTTGTTATAGGACTTTTTTGAGATCCTAATGAATGGGAAGGCAGGTTTTTTCGCTCAAATTGACCGAGATATAATGCAGCAGGTAGGACTGAGCTACTGTGAAAAAAATAATTTTCCTCTGTGTTAGGATCAGCCCAACATTGAGAAATGAGTTTTATGCTTCTGTATGATATAAAAGAGGCACTTGAGCTCATGTACATTTTCCAAAAAATCATACATTGGTGGTTTCAGTATAATGAAGGTTTAATGCAGAATCTTCCACTGGAGATGGTAGGTGAGAGATGGAGATTGGTTCACCCCCTCTGTATTTTATTTCTGCCAGCACACAAAAACTTCTGTATTTAGGCAGGATTCGGGTGCTTAAATTGCATGGCAAAAGGATATTTTGAATGTGCTGTGCTGTGGTTTTATCTTTTTTCTTAATCTTTTAAGTTGTTTCAGCTATGTGTTTTTTAAATGGAATTATTTATTTACATGTATTTAAAACTTTTGTAAAATAAGATTTTAGCTGGAATGTGTTTTAAATTTTTGTAAGCTGCTTTGAGTTCCTTGCTGGGGAAAGATGGGATATTCATTAATTAATTAACTAATTAATTGTGGTACTATTAGAAAGGAGAGCTCACTAATTCTGTTTGTCTACTTTTTGATTTTTGATTTTTGGGAAATCAACTAACCGCTCTCTTGAGACAAGGCTAATAAAATCAGAGTGTCCAATGTCAGGCATGTAAATTAGAGTTACACAGTGTGGTATTTACACAGAATTACACACTGTCAGTATTTGGGTCCAAGATTAATGTCTCTAACAAACTATCTCCCTTTTCCCTGATATATAACATTGAGTACAGATTTTAGTATTGTTTAGAGCAGATCCACTGCAATAATGAGACTTCATTTAATTAGGACAAGAGGTAGAAAAATAATTTTTCTGGGTCTGAAATTCTTTTTTAACAAGATATTTTATTAATGTTTCCCCAAAATACACTATAAATACATAAAAGAAAAGACAAGGACAACATGAAGAAAAACATAAAAACATATTATTTTAAAAAAAATAAAAGAAAGAAAGAAAAAGAAAGAAAGAAAGAAAAAATAAAGGGAAAAAGAAGAAAAAAGAAAAAACAGTCAACCTTCCTCCTTCCTTTGAACAAATTAGAGCAATCAGATTAATTCAAACTTCTCAAAAAGAAATACTAAAAAAAATCAAAAATTATCTTCATCCCCCTTCCCCAATGCATGTTTTTGAGAAGAAAAAGCCAATGAACTTTCTCCTACCAAAGATTAGCATATCTAGCACAGTATCTCTATATTAGTTTCTATTGTATTTTGTTATAAATTGCTTACAGGATAAATTAAATTGCATGATAAATAAAGTTAATGCTACTAAATAACATCAATGGAACCAGTTTTACTAAATTCTACTTGCTGGCATACTTACATAATATTTCTACTAGACAAAACTTTAAATGTGTTCCATTTTTATGACATCCCTAAATCCAGATATTTCAATATCATTTTATATTATGAAATCCATTACAGAATTCATAGACCCAATCCATTATCCTAAATCTAACATTGACTTATTTTAAGCCAAATCTTTTATTTTGAATTTAACTCCCCTCTTCCCTCATAAGCAATCTAACTCTCCAACATCTCAGATACCCATCCTTGCCCTATATTACCCTTTTAAGTTGCTTCTCACATGACATTTTAGAATCACTGTCCTGAGGCAGCTTCCTTATTGTCTACATTTCTCTTATACCTTCTTCAATTATATAGGCTAAATCAACTTCATTTCATTCAACCAACAAAATAATTTTCTTCCAGGTCAAATTTAAATTCATCTCCCCCTTTCCCACATCCAGTCTGTTATCTCCCTTTCACAAATCAAAGGTTGTCAAGATCAGAGACCCAGGCCACAAGCCAGCCCAGAGAAGGGAGAGGGAGAGATAGCAGAGTCCCACCAGGAGGAGTCAAAGCAAGCAATTACTCATAGGGAGTCCATTTACCTAAGCCTGAGTGACAAACAAAAGCTATAGTCAGAGTCCAAAATCCAGGGGTCAGAAGCCAAGAGATCAAGCCAAGGTATCAGGTGCTGGAATCAAGGAGAAGGCTTACAGAAACTTTGCCACAAGCAAAGGGAAGCTTCCAGGCAGGCAGTTATATAGCCCAGGCACAGGTGAGGCTGGTCACCACTTCTTGAACGTAATCAAAGAAGCCTCCCTTTGCTCAGCCCTTGAGTCTCTGCCTTGTTTGTGGGCTGACTGACGCAGGCTCCAGGGCATCCTCAGGATCACAGCTGGCTCCCTGTTGCTCTAAAGGAGCAGGCAGAGGAATATCCGAGCCTGCTTGGTCCATGGCAGCAGGGGGAGCTCTTGAGCTGCAGGACTCATCTTCAGCCAGAGCCACAGGGACCAGCAGCTGCTGCTTGTCATCTCCACCCCGAGCAACAGGGACCGACAGCTGCTGCTTGTCATCAGCAGCTCTGACAGGGGCTTCAGTTATCACAAAGGTTCTTGGTCCCCCAAACAAGTAATTCCCTCCATTGATTCAGCTTTAGGTTGTCTATCTGGTTTTCATCTTCTTTCACTTCCATGTTAGCTTCTGTGGCTCCCTATTGTTTTAACTCTTGCCACAGATTCTTGAAACTGAACTCCTTTTTTTGTAATCTCCATCATTTTCTTCTACATGTAGTCCCTTCAAAATCCATTGTAAAATATCTTTTGAATGCTTCTGGGAAATTTCCATCTTTCACTCAGTCCAGTAGTTAGAGTTAACAACTCACTTCCCTTTGCCAGCAAGACAATGTTATCAACATCATAGTGATAACATCCATACTTTCTCATGCTGTAATTTCTCTCTGTTAAAAATCCAATGCCATTTTACAAATAAAATGCAATTCAGTCTATTCACAATGTGTATACACTTAAAAATCTTTAATTATTCTCTTTTAATGCATCAGTCCACAGTTTTCTCATTCATTTGTCCCAATTTTGTGGGGCAAACAGACCTATTCAGCTCTTGATTTCAGAAAGAAGACAGCTATGCAGCTTCTGCTGTTCCATCTTAATCAAAAGGATTCTTCGCTTTTATACCTTCAGAGATTAATTAGAAGGGTTTTTTTAAGGCAAGTTGCTGGCTATCAGATATTCTGATCTAAATAGCTGCTTTTCACAACAAGGGCAAGATGTCATTCCCTTGGTCCCTCCCATTCATAACATGCTTACTAGAGAGTAAACATAAATGATGAGAACTCCAGACCCTAATGGGTAATCCTTCTCTCTCCCTTTATCCAGAAGGAGTTACTCCAGCCAGAGATCCTCTGACTGGCACTTTTACTGTGAAAGGTCTGAATTGCAGCCAGGAGCTTCTGTCCACTGACGTGCTGGAAGACAAATCCTGGGCTTGAAATTTATGATGAAAGAATCCATTTCATACCTTCTGTGGCCAGTGAGCCAAAGTGCACCTTCCCTCTGAAATGCAAACATTGGCAAGGCTGGCTGTGCATTTCACACAAATAATATATCCACAAAACCATAAGCACATTTTAAAAATGCAAATAGTTAATGTATGCAGTTGAAAAAGTATTCACAAACATCCTTTAATGTAGGAAATGTGTATAAATATGTATACATTAAAATGAATACAAAAACTTGTAGAAAATAAATGTGGAAAATTTGCATGAGTGGAGTTTCTTTGAGAGAAAGAATAAGTCTCATAACCTGATACAAGCCAAGTGGGGATCTACACTGCAAGTGGCATTTGGTGGGAAAAATCCCACAATGGAGTTGCAACAGTGAGATGTTCAAATCTCTAAGCTTGGCAAAAGTAAATTTGATAGATTTTAGTGAGTGTGGTCTAAGCATGACTAAGAGTGTGTCTGCTTGATACAGTTACAGCATTTTGAAAACCCTCTAATTGCCATGGCTAAGTCCTATGGAATCCTGGGGTGTATAGTTTGGTGACAATCTTACAGTTCTCTGCTAGAGATCTCAAGTCCTTAGAGAGACATGCAATAGAGCTCTTTAGCAGATAATCCTAACTAATGAAATCCTTCCATTTAACTCATTCACTCTGTATCTTATTTAGTAGATGAGGGAGGGTAATTCCAACACTTGCTTTATCTGGGGGGGGACTTCATAAGTTAAAGCACACAACAAAGATCTGGCCATATAGCAGTAGGCATTGATCCTTAAGCTTGTGAAGTAAATGTGCATATCTATTTATTTGAAATGGCACAGCAAGACAATTTAAGTACAACTTAGAATAAACAACAGATACGGTGCACAACATAGCACTAAGGAACAACTTCTCTGAATTCCACGTAGAAGCCCTTGGCTGACACATGCAGTATTCTGGTGTGATTTTATTGAGATAACTTATTCATTCTTGCCCTTAGTGCATTTCTCTGCTCTAGCTCTGAAAGCAATGAAGAGACCTCCTGTGGATGGCTGTGTTGGATTAAACATAATAATGAGTATGGGGCTCAGGGAAAGAGAGTAGAATAATGAAACAGAAATGGTTCCATCACAAAATGCCCGTGATTGCAGATCATCTAATCAGATTCAGACATAAATTAAAGCTGGACCTAGAAGTCATGGCATTTTGTAAAATCACCCTTCTCTTTTACAGTCCCTAGACTGGTCCTCCAGGTATTATTCAGTGTTATCATTTTGAGTCATTGTTATAAGCCACCTTAAAAATCAAAATGTTTTGTTTGTCCATTATTTATTTATTTGACTTCTAACCCCTTGAACTTTGGGATAGGACTTAAAGTGGCTTACAATCCAAAGTAGAACATCTAAAACAGTATGGAGTACAAAACTTTTTTTAAAAAGCAATAAACCAGACATTCAGTTAAAGCACTACTTTTAAAACATGAAAAATTAAATTAAATTAAAATACTTTAAATGAAATTAGAACACAATCAAAACACTAAAAAGGCACACTACATTCTAAAAACAGCATACCCAATTGCACAATTCGTTTACAAGCTGAAGGATGCAAATATGTATTAGGGCTTGATGAAACTTTTTTAAACATTTTATTTTATTTTATTCAAGCTGTTTTCATCCCAATTTAGGACCTAAGGCAACTCACAGCATAGATTAAAAAAATATGCTCAAAACCAATGACAATCAGGCTTGTTTGTTTGTTTGTTTGTTTAAAAAAAGTCAAATTAACAAAAGAAAATACCACCAATTTAAAACAGTATAAAAGCACATAGAAATATAAGAAAAACAAAACTACAACACCCCGCACACAAGTCCTTTCTGCACAGCATTTGCCATGCGAAAGGCCTCCTGGAGCATCACGCGATTGTGAGGAGTGATCTGCATGATGCACTCACAATCGTGCAACGCTCCAGGGGCCGGCAAGCGCCGATCACACACCTTTTCATTTTCAGCTGGAAGCCAAAAATGGTGCGCAATTGCACATTGCTCCTGGGCCCTCTGTGCACTTACCTGGTGTGCAAAGCCTCCAGAACCACACCGTTCATGCTTCCTGCCCCAGCGCAGCCTGGGAAAATCCCAGGCTCTGCTGCGGAATGAAGAGGCGGGGCTCTCGCACAAGCAGGCAGCTTGTGCAGAGCTGAAGCAGCAGAGATGCGAGAGCCTCACGCCAGAGGCTGCTTGCATGATCCCCACACCCCAGCACCAGAAAAAGGTAAGGTGCAGAAAGGGCCACACACTATTAAAGAAGTGCCCTGCACAAATAGTTAAGCATCAAAAGCTTGTTTAAATGTTTTTAAAATAGTATTTTTCTGCTAGTGGAAGAAGCATGGAAAAAAGGGCAATATATCCTCATGCAAAAGAATATTCCACAGTCTGAGAACCACCACTGAAAAGGCCTTCTCATATATCCAAAATGAGATGAATAATCACTTCATTTTGGTCACCCAATCAAGAAAACGGTCACTTGGCACAAGGATTTTCTCATTAATATCAAAATACACTATTCTGTGTATTTTGTTTTGTGCAAAATCTTTTTCCGCAAACATACTGTTCTGAATATACTGTTTTCTGCACAAAAAAATATTGGGCAAAAATATGGTGATCCCAAAAGAGGAAAAATAATTTAAAAAAATGGACAAAACCTCTCACAATCTCACACAGCTGAGGGAAAAAAGGTTTATTCTTGAATTCAAAGGATGATTTACCTCTCCAGATTTGACTCAAGTAAAAAGCATTACAATTGATAAGAAGATTTCTGTCTGTGGCATTTGACCTGTGATGATGTCTTTATATATGCAACTTACCATTATGCTTATCAAGTGCTGGGCATGCATGTAAGAACCAGCCCTGAGATCCAAAATGCCTAGAACCAAGAATCAGAGATCACGATATACTGTGGACATTTCCACACTACACTGTTATAGTGCTATTATTCCACTTTCAACATCCTATGGAATCCTGGGGTTTGCAGTTTAGGGAGGGGCATTTAGAATCTCAGCCAGAGAGGTCTTTGGCCTCAGGAAACTACAAAGCCCAGAATTCCATGGGATGTTGAAAATGAAATAATAGCACTATAACAATGTAGTGTGGAAATGGCCTGTGTAAGCCTTGGTGTTAGCTGTCTTTGTCAAGGAGATGTTCTTAAACATTCTCAGAAAGAACACCTAAGGATAAAGGGTAGGACAATATTTTCCAAATATTTTGAATCTATACTACCCTGTACAATCATTGGTGGCTGAATGTATAGTTATTTAGCAGCTCAAAAGAGTTACCTTTTAAAATTACCTCTCCATCTCTCTCCCAGTATGGCTGCTGTCCCAAAAGCCATAGTCCCAAAAAGTAATTTTCCAAGCTCTGGTGATTCCTCAGAAGGGCGTATGAGGGTGTAAGAAAAAAGTTGGACCAAATTTTCAACCTTTGCAGAGTTTGTCCCTAATTTTTACGGGAAAACAGAAGGTACAAACCGTATTCCTCTTTTCAGGAGGATCGGTGATAATTGTTAAGGGTGAGATTCCCCAAGTTATTGGCACTGCACCATCTAGTTGCTGCTGCTAGCTACCCTTGACAATTCCCCATAATTTTCTCCAGGCTACCCCTTCATTGCTAGTGAATACTTGACTATTTTACAAAAACAAATATATTTCACATTAAAAGTTTTAGTGAAGTCTTTTGAGTGCTTTGGAAAATTGTTACATAAATATCAAATACTATGTTAAGGATGGCGTACCAATATTGTGTTAAAAGATTGGCACTGCTTCAATGTCAAACAGAAATATAGCCATGAGGATATAACACAGATTGCTGTTTCTATAGCCAAAGCGAGTGCATAGTGGTTAATGTTGTCCTCAGTTATGTAAAGCATGCTGTTGTGTATCCAGGCAGGGTTATAATAATTACAACCTGTTTTATAACAGTGTTTGTCACACAGCATGTAAAGTACAGATTGCAATAAAGACTACTTTATCTTTAAGAGCAAAGTTTGGAGTATGATGCATTTTAATGACTTTTTAGTAGAGTTTTGTATGTCCTTGACAAGGCCTCTTGTAATAACTTCTTTAGAAACTTTAACAGAGTGGTATGGAAGATGCCATTAAAAATGTCAATGTATATACACAGTTACTGATTCTTCAACCACTGCTCTAATTAAATAAGGGACAAATGCAAAAATAAAATAAAGCTCAAAAGCTTTATGTAGAGCATCCCAAGGGCATGATATGGTTAGCACTAGCTTGGAATCAATGAAAGTGAGGCCTAGTCTGCACAGATAGCAGAATGAAATGCATTTGTAGCATCCCTCGGGATTAATATATCTTCTGTGGTCTTCCATTCCTGGTGTTTCCTTACCAAGGAGATTTAAAAACTTCTCCCCTTGTCTTTTGCTGCTGTTCCCATGGCCACCAATTCTGAAATAGAAAGAAATGAAATGAAAATATGTTTTGGGCTTGGCGCTGGTGAGTATGCATTCGGAGACAGGAAGGGTACTGCAAGACAAGTGAAACGATTTCTTTTCAAGCCTGGAGACTTACAAAAGCTGCATGCTAACAAAGGTAAGCTTTTAGCTTGCTTCCAAGCCAGTCTTGGCAAAAACTATTGTTCTCATGTCCTGTTTACGGGATTCCTAATGACATCTGATTATGTGGTTACTAGGTGAAACAAGATCCTGGATGAGATGGGTCTGATCCAGTGGGGTTTTAGTGAGCTTCATTAAAATTGTTGTCTTCAGAGCCTTTGATGGTAAATATTAATATTAATCATCATCATCATCAATAACAACATCAAGAATTTTAAAAGTTCCTTCTGAAAAGGAATTACTGCAAAGATTTGTTACTCATTGTTTTACACTGATCATTGCATTGCTCACTGTGGTGCTTCTAAGCTTAATTTTTCCATTATGATTTTGGTTTAAAAAGCAAAAAGGGGGAGGGAGAGAAAAAGGGCAACACTTTTGAGAGATCCTCATGAAATAAACCCAAAGCATTTTCACTGTCAACAGTAATAAGGAAAAAAAAATGACAAAGGTCATTTCTACCCTACATTGGCCCTTTTCTCATGTTTTTTTTTTTTTGCGCGAGAGCCCCTGGAGCCTCACATGAGTGGGAGTGTCGCTCTGTACGATGCACTCCCACTCGCGCGGTGCTCATGAGGCTCAAGCAGGGCGGCTTCTTTATTTTCAGCTTTAAGCCGAAAATAATGCGCGCTCACGCAATGCTCGCGGCGGCCTCGTGCACTTACCTCCATGCAGTTCGTCGTCCCAGGCGAGCAGCTCGTGCTTCCTCCCCCAGCACAGCCTACAGCTCCCAGACTGCACTGCGGAAGGAAGGGGAGGGGCTCAAGAGCGATGGACGCGGCATCAGGACGCCAGCTGCGGTACGAAGGAGCGGGGAAGCGGCAGCGTTTCGCTGAGGCTTCTCACGCAAGCCACCCTCCCCGGCGCGCACACAGCTGAGATGCAAAAAGGGCCACTGTTATACTGCTATTATTCCACTTTCAACATCCTGTGGAATTCTGGGGTGTGTAGTTTAGGGAGGCCAAAGAGCTCTCTGGCTGAGAATTCTAAAGGCCCCTCCCTAAACTGCAAACCCTAGGATTCCATAAGGTGTTGAAAGCAGAATAACAGCACTATAAAAGTGTAGGGTGGAAACGGCCTAAGTGTGACTTGTTACAAGAGGAGGAGGAGGAGGAAGAGTCAGTACTACATTTGAATTGTTTGGCATAAGTCTCCAGATATGAAATTGCACTCTGGTTTTGCTATGTAATCCTGACTTTGAATGACAAAGTTTTACAGCCGGCTGCACACTTGAATGACTAATTGAATGAACAAGCAAATGAACACACACATATGCATTTACAACCACATCTGCATTCACAATGACACTACATGTGCAACTCCACTTCTGCAACCTCAAACTGAATGCAGACATTCCATAATATATATGAGTGCATGTATGAATTCATACATGTTCTGAGTATACACACCTATAAGTGATCTTGTGAACTTGGTACCAGTGCAGCTTAGGCAAATTGAAGTCAATGACCCAAATCTACACAGAACCATTTAAAATGAGGATTTTACTGAACATGCAAGAGTCAAAATACACACAATAATTGCATCAAGCAAATAGCAAAAACTATGGTAGAGCTTCACAGACAGGAAACAATACAAATAAAACACAAATGGGTACCTAATCAAACACAGTTCTTGAAGATGGGGAATTCAAAAGCTTCGTCTTCTTGTTAAATTTGACCTTCTTAGAGGGAAACTCAGGATCATTCTACTCCTGGCTGGAACAATACAAAGAAAAGAAAAAGAAACTAACCAAAGACCTCTAAGCCAAACCAGGACTTTAACAAAGAGAATAAGGTAACAAGATTCTTTGGCCAAAATCCCAGATTTTTGGGAAGGGGGGACTTGGAGTCTCAGGGAGTTATTTCTGCTTGAAAGAAGTCAACATAGATCTATGTAGTGGTTCAATAAGAAGCCTCCAGAAGCAAGAGATAGGTTCCATCATATTAGGAATTAGATTTTTTGATTGAAAACAGAAGCTTCCAGTAGCCCTTTCCTCCAGAAGGGCTATTGCTGACACTTCCCATGAAACAAATTACTTTTGGAATCCAGGGTCTTTATTAAATATTTGAAGTGGGAAAAGGCCCTGAAGGTTTGCTCAACTTTTCATATTTCACAATTTTGCACTGTCTCAGGTTGTTAACATTATTTTTCTGACAAAAGAAATCACCTGAGAGAGATATAATATTACAATATTTTGACTAACAAGAGAAAGAAGTGTTGGCTTGTGTCTTCCTTATGAATTTCTGTCCATAATTCATTGTTTTGCCAACAGGAAGATATCGGACTGGGAGACAGAACTTGCCTGGGGGCTTTCACTTGTGTCTATTAAGTTAATCTGCATTTTTGGCATGCCTGGTGGTAGTTAATGCAATTCCATTCTTTCAGATTGGTGCTGGCTGTAGGATTTAATAGAGAGGACTTTTCAACTTACTCCTCTCTGGTAGGAGCCAGATAGCAGTCAAGTGGTTCCAGAGAGACGCACATCTTGTTAGGAAGGTGTGTGTTACGAATGCCAGCAACAGCTGTGGGGGAAGATGCAAGTGTAAGATTCCATCAGGATTCTGGCCATTGTATTATTGTGCAAAGGAATGTAATTATGCCACCAGTACTCCACAAAGTAACATGTTCCGTGTAGAGCTGTTAACTTGTGATTGCTCATTTCCAAGATTTGATTTGAAATGCTTCTGTCACATATTGTATATTTTGAATTTGAAGTTGTTATTATTTTAACACTTATCCAGACAGACTAAAAAAAACTCTTGTATTTGATATGATGTCTGGGGTATTATCTGAATTCCAATGTCTAAATCTGAATTCCAACATCTAAAAAATATCCCATATTCACAAGTGTGTCTGTGTGTGGAGAACGAAGGATATTCCACAATACCCAAACAATCTGAGTCAGAAAAAAAAGTCATAATTTTTGCTTTGCTTATGTTGTTTGTTTCACCGACAGTCCTCCTTTCTGCTAAATAAGGAAGCAGCTAATAATTTCCGTGCCTTGAAAGTTCTACGACTGTTATGACCATTCAAAACAACAAAAACCTTGGCCTAAATCCTGGCTAGAATAGAACCATGGAATTTACCTACATGTAGGCTCATCATTCAGCAATAGATTAAGTGGATCTACTCTCACTGGGATAACCAGCAGAATTCCAGGCCTTGTTTTGAATCCTTCAGATAGGAAAAAGCTGTTCTTGTTATTTGTTTACAAGAAGACCTAACATTATTGATATTATGGGATGATAACAAAATAGTATTTGGTGAGGGAAATATTTCTCAAAGAAGGACTGTTCTTCAGGCCAGCCATTCTATAGACAGATCTCAATTTGACTACTGTAACTGTTCTTCCAAGCAAATTTCACAACTGTGGTTTACCATCTTTTGGATTTCCTACCTCTTGCCCTATTGCAGAAGTAAACTTGCATGTGGGTGGGTGGGTTGTAAGATTTGTTCTATGGAACAGTTGCAGTGCACTTTAAGTCTTGGCTACCAAAGCTACCAGTTCTAAACTGGTGAAACTATTCTGCCCTACTGCATTTTGTCCATTGTCGAAGTATAGTTCAAACCACTTTTGTTACAAAACCATAATGAAGCTGGACATCCTGTGATATAGCAGGCAGCCTGCCTCAGGAAATGTCTTCCTTCAGAAGACATCATATGATGTCTTACTGTCTGAATACTACCACCTTTTTATATCATTTTTTTTTTCTTGCTTACTTGGCACATCACTGCTAGAACTGACATTGCTTCTTAACTCCAACAACTGTTCAGCAGTGGTTAGATCCATCACTGGTATGTGCCATTTTTAAGACTCCTCACAGACATAGCCTCCATATCCTGATTGGCAGCCAATTTATCTGACTCTGCATCCCATTTGCTTCCTTCTCATGAAAACATGAGTGTTTAATAACTAGACACCATGTTTTTTCCTGCCTTAATGTTTTCCACCATATACCCTCTCTAGGAAGAGTAAATCTCAGCGATGATAAGAGAGTTCCACACTTTGACTTTGGTAAGCATCCTCTTGTATCAGATAAGGAACACACACTGATCCTCTCTATTCATTTCATGGATTATTGGGTAAAGAATTAATCAATCTTTTTATATCACTCCTTTTCCCCAAGAGTGAAAATGGTTTCTTTCCGAAGTTCAAAGGTTTCTAACGCAACTTCTTCATTTGCATCCCTCTTTGGTCCTGGGTATTTCTAAATGATGTCTCTGAATACTCTATGGTGTACTGAAAGTGTGTTGGGGGTGGGTGGGTGGGCGTTAGATTCTTTAATCCCAGCATTTTCCTCCCAGGGAAAAGGATTTTCTGAGTGGAAAATAATATTTTAATGTTGAACTAGTAATTCCTGTACAGAAAATGTTGTTTTCTGCACTGAAAAAGAGTAATTGAGGATTTGTTCTGAAAAAAATTCACATATGGTTGATTTGCATAGAAAAACAGCATTTTCTGCATGAAAAATAACATTTCAGTGCAGAAATATTAATTCATGCTGTTCTCTGTGCAGAAAATGCTATTTGCTATGCAAATCAAATATATGTGAATTTTACTCAGAACAAATCCCCAATTACAGCTCTTTTTTTCTGCTCAGAAAACAAGATTTTCTGTGCATGAATTAATAGTTCTGTACTGAAATATTATTTCCACACAGAAAATGATGTTTTCTGTGCCAAACTATCACATGCAAATTTTGCACAGAATAAGTCCTGAACTATGGCAATTCTCAATCCAGAATTGTTTTTGTCAGGGTTTCTCAACAGTTGAAGAACAGATTTTTTTGACCATTTTTTGAATATTCTCAAATATTCTCTCCATCCTTAGAATTCTGTAGCAAAACATTAGTCTGGGAGCCTAACATGTACTATCTTATTGGATGAGTATTAAACTGGTTTTAACGTGGCATATGTATACCTTAAAATGAATGATAAATCTCCATTCTGATGAATCTTAGTAGAAATCCAAAATAGGATTCCTTCAGCGAACAAAGAGGCAAAGACAATAAGTAATGGTGAGAATACTGTCTGTGACAGCAGAGCAAACATATCTGTATCAGAAATTGAAACTGTCAGATTGCTTTGGCACCAGTAGATTTTCATGTCACACTCACTCATCCAGCTGTACTTTTCTAAGCTGTTGAAGGTCAGGGTGAAGAAACGAAGGATCTAACGTGAAAGGAAGGAGACAATCAAGGAAGCAACCAATTTTGTGTTGGGATCTGCAATCATCATACACGCTTCCATACATAAAAGCATCAAGTTAATTAGGCTTCTGACTACAAAAAGAAAGATTTTCTTTTTCTGAATTCAGAAGATACTTTGTTTTAGCAGACCAAATTACGAGCCCAAGCAGACTCTGCTTTGTCCTCCAGTTATGTCATCAGGAGCACAAACAGTCCATTGAAAAGAAAATAGGACTTGGCCTAAATCAAGCTGTTAGTTCCCATTAGAACTTACCCACTGAATCAATTAAATTTATGGAGTTACTTACCAGTTAGCAATTGAGTTAGTTGGTCTGCTGAAGTTGAAGTGAAGGCCACAGTTGGTGAAATATGGCCCTCCATATTGTCTTGAATTCCAACTCCAAATATTGCTCATCATTCACTTTCCTAGATAAGGGTAGATGGGAGTTGGAGGGGATACTTTATCCACCCTTAATTATGACCATAACAGTATAAAAAAATGAAGCTAAAGTAAAAGAGCATTTCTTAACCTTTTTTGGTCATAGTTCCCTTTGAGAAATGTAAGAAAGCTATGGGTTCCTCCTCAGAAAAATATATTTAAACACAATTTTCAAAATAACAGGACTTAAACTGAAGAGGGGGACACATTTTTTCTTGTACTTGATTGAAGTACTCTCTGAAGACTGACAACCCCTGTCTTAAAAGAAGCACTGAGGGAAAGGAAAAGATTAAAGTATGATTGAACTGAAATTTTTTCCTGCAGAACAGTTGTGAAAGTCATTGTGGGATTTAAAATCTGACCTAAAGACCCCACAGTTAAATTTTGTTTCGATTCTCCACAGCCAAAAGGACCATCTATTTTATTCTTCCCAGTGCTGTTATGTGGACTAGGACAAGCTGAAACATTTCTTGTTTGAATATTCAGAAACTGGATGACCTTCTGTGTTCTGTCAAAGAAAAGTCATTGTGTCATTATTTTGGCATCTGCTCATGCTTTTTCTGTCTTTTAGCACCATGCTCTGCAGTACTTAACATTGTTAAGACCATCAAATGATTTCGCTCATGATGATGGTGGAAATTTTTCACAAAACCAAAGTTTAAAATGAATGGAATGAGAATAAACAAATAGTTTGGACTACACCACTCAAAATCACTGGTTATGCTGGCTCGGAGGTTCTGACAGTTGCGGTCCAAAACCGTATGTTTTGAATCTAACAATGCAGTGGGGAATTTCATAGCTCCTGGAAGGTGAAATGAAACTGGATGTGAGATACAACAGTTTAGATAAGAAACTAGGCTGACTGATAATTACATCTTTAGTTTTTGGTTCTGCTCTATTCACTCGTCCCGCACTCAAATAAATTGACAGAAAAACCGTCAACTCAAAGAATGAAAAGGCTATCAGAAAGTTTTGCAGCACATGAATTACAACTTGAAATTCATAAGGGATCATAGTTTAATATCCCTGTAATACCTTCACTTAATTTATCACTCTGGCATAAGCAGGAAGATTTAAAAAGTGTTGTTGTCATTTTCTTTAAATCCTTTCCAACATGCATTGGAGATGAGAATAATTGGTATTGACAATGAGTGCAGATGAAATGTCAAAGACACACTGATTTCCTTCTTCCATATGCAAAAATCCCCTAATCATATTGCCTTGTCATAATGACCATAATGATCTTGAATAGCCGTCGACTGAATGCTTGCCATGGCTTAAGTCTCTAAGATTATTTTTTAAAAAAATACATCTAACAGAAAACAGATTTCCAGCTTCATTTTCATTATTCATAAGGAATATACTACTAAATAGATAGATGAATAAACTGCAGTCATGTATAAGTGGAGCAGAAAGGAGACCTTTAACAGATATACCTGATCATAAATTCATAACTATGGCTAGAATCTTGTTGAGGAGTTGTGCATCTGTACACTTGAGTTGTACATTTGTAATTGCTCAGTATTCATGATCCCTACATATTCCCTAATTTAGGGAACACATAGGGACTGTGAAAGTCCCCCAATCCTCACTTATTGAACAGTAGAGAATAAAATTATTTGGAGCAGTGACTGATGTTCCCCCCTCCCTTTGTATGAGTGACCGCTTGTGCAGGGGAATATTGTGACAGGGGCTCCACTTCTGTCACAATGGAAATCACTCATGGAAGGGGTGGGAATGCCAGTCAATTGCTTCCTGAGTAACATAGGAAAAGACCTTCATTGATCACAAACTTGCTTCCCAGTAAGTAAGGATTGGGAATGGGGTGTTCAGGCCAGGATTCATTAGATAGGTGCATAACTATAGTGGTTATGCATCCATTAGTCCCCAGTAGGATTCTGGCCTATACACCATATACACAAAGTACAGGCACCAGTCTTAAAAGAGCTTCACCAGCTGCCAATTTGCTTCCATTCTGAATTCAAGATGCTGCTGCTGCTGATATTTAAAGCCCTAAATGGCTTGAGACTTCAAAGAGGACACCTCCCTTCACCTGTGCAAGAATTGGCATCTGTGGGAAGGGCCTTCCTCTGGGTCCCACCATGGGAGAATATGAAATGGCACAACCTAATCAGCAATCAGTCAGTTAGTCAATCAAAAGGAGAGGGTCTTCTTGGCTGTTGTGCCCTAATATTAGAATACTGTCCCCTTTGAAGTCTGACTGACACCAAGATTGCATTCTTTCTAGCAGCAAGCCAAAACATGGCATTTTCATGTAAGCCTTCAGAGACTTTGTTATCTCAAAGTACAATCAGTCCTCCACATTTGCTAAGGTTAGAGGACCCTTGCAAAAGCAGAAAGATGACAAATATCAAAATGTATGTCTCTGTCTGTGGGGAGGGGACTGAGCCATGGTGGCATGAACACCCAGGGTCCAAACCAGGATATCTGTCTCTTGTCAGGAAAAGGAGAGAGAAAAGTGTGGGTCAGCATGGTGGCCCTATACTTCCTCTCTCACAACCATATTCTTCTTTGGGTGTGTGGGGGGCATTGGGAGACAGTTTGTGGTGTTGAGAAATTGGGTTGTGAGTCATCCTCAGCTGGACAGTCAGTAGCTGGTGGAAGAGGTGAAGGACCAGAGGCAAGTTTTTAAAGGGCTGCTTTGCAGTGGCTGGGAGGAAAGCTTCCTCCAGAAAAGCTTTCTCCAGGAAAGAAGTGCCTGAGGTGGGCAGTGCAGGGGCTGGAGAAACTCACAAATAATCAAATTTGTGAAGTCAAACCCACAAATGTGGAGGGCTGACTGTATATCAGCACATGGGTTTAAACTGTTATAGTTTTTAAATTGGTTTTAACTGCTGCTTTTAAGCAGTTAAATTTAATTGTTGCTATGTTTAATTCTGCTACATACCCTATACAGGAAGAAATCACAGTAGTATGATGAAATTGTGCATCAATCACAAACTGGCTTTTTCAGCCCAAACATCCCAAACCAGCCTGGGCCAATTTGGAAGCTGCTCGGTTTTACTCAGATTCAAATCCCAAAATTGATTCAGAAAGCCAAATGTTTTTCTTGTAACTGGAAATGAAAGGCTATAATTCCTCTCCCCTCCTCAGAATTGGATAAAATTTAAAGGATTTCTAGCAGATTATGATGCAATTCTGTTGTTGCTATGTCCTTTTAACCTGATTCCAATCTGTTGTTGTTGTTCTTGTTGCTGTGTACTTTGAAGTCATTTCTGACCTATGATGACCCTAAGATGAATGAGGATTTCTGGTGTTGAGAGTGTGTGACTTGCCCAAGGTCACCCAGTGGGTTTCCATAGCAGAGTGGGGACTTGAATCCTGGTCTCCAGGATCATAATCCAGTGCTCAAGCCACCATACCACACTGGCTCTATACCATACTGTCTCTGATTCAAATTTATGTCAGCCCTATCACTAGCTTTATTCATTCGAATTTAGTTTGCCTTCCTTTATTCATTCGAATTTAGTTTGCCTTCCTCTCAGCCTGAAAGAGTGTGACTTGTGAAAGGCCACCCAGTGGGTTTCTGTAAGTAAGCAAGGATTCAAACCCTGGTCTCTCAGTGTCCTAGTTGAGCACTCAAATCACTATACCACCTTGGCTCTCATTTATAATGAGATTACTTCTGCCAAATTTCAGAAAAAAATGTAGGTGGTTTGTGCTATGCAGTTTCATATTCTTATTCTTCTTTTCAAAAAAAGACAAATATCAGTCTATCTATGTATCTATCTATCTATCTGCCAGAAAATCTTCAAGGGTGTTCACCTTTGGATTCAGTCACCTTAAGATTTAATTTTGTTTGTTGTTGCAAGCCTTCAAGTCATTTCCAGCTTATGGCGACCCTAAGGTGAAACCATCACCAGGCGGAGAAAGAATGACTTGCCATGGACACACAGTGGCTTTCCATGGCCAAGTGGAGATTTTCAAACCCAGGTCT
Source organism: Iguana delicatissima (assembly GCA_948472985.1). Classification (NCBI taxonomy): domain Eukaryota; kingdom Metazoa; phylum Chordata; class Lepidosauria; order Squamata; family Iguanidae; genus Iguana; species Iguana delicatissima. Next base: position 244,689 of record CAOKZL010000489.1, on the reverse strand, counting down.
CTCAGAGTCCCAGTCCAGTCTCAAAATCTCTACACCATACTGGTTCTTTCCATTTTCATTTTGTATCTACTGAATCTTTTCCTGAATCTGAGTGGTTCTGTTCTAGATCTGGACTTTGAACAAATCCATTTGGAGCAACTCACTCATGAAAAACTGTCTTTTCAATACATCTACCATCTGGAGGATTTTCAAGCAATTTCCACAGCTTGATCCTAATTTATACTAAAGTAATGTAGGAAAGGGCAGACATCAGGGTTGTGAGCTATTTTTAACTAGAAGTATTTTATTTTTAATGAGAAATCTGAGGTACAACAATGGGTACCAGTTGCAAAACTGGCCCAGAAGGCAAGAACCTACCAAACCCCATGAGCCATATACTTGAGATGACCAATAATATAACTCTACATCTGAATTACTAGAGCTCTGGGATTCTGGCAGTTTAATTTAAACCTAAATTTGTTATTATTAAACAACTAACAGTTGGAGATTCTTCTTATCCAGAGATCTACTAGCTGATCAGCATTGATAGATTCCAATCTAGTTTTTTGGCTCTCCCCAGAAATCAAAGTATGAGTCCTAGTAGGGGAGAAAGTTGGTATATCAAATAAGCAAACAAACAAATATTCCACTGTCTGGGATCAACTGCCAAGAAGGCTTTTTCATTTATCCTCACCAGATAGGTCTGTGGTGGTAGGATCATGAGAAATTTTTCCACAAAAGATCTTGAGACTCAGACTGGCTGTTTTAGGGAGATATGCTCTTTCAGGCAGTCTGGATCAAAGTCATACAGGGCCTGATAGAGCATAACCCGCACTGTGCCTGGAAACCCACTTGTAGCCAGTGAAGCTGTTCAAAAGGGGAGTTTTGTGCTCCCTGTCAGGCTAGGTAAGAAGTAGCCTGTACTTTTGTGTTAAGATTTCTGGGTGTTTGTGTACACTTTTAATGTTAAAGCCCCAGGCTAACATCTTGATCTTGCTCTGGGGGTGAGTGTACATATTATTCCAGCCTAGACAAACTGGTCTGTGGGATGGCTCATGAATTTCAGAGGCCCCGTCCTGTTGCAGGAGGCCTCTGGACACTTTTGTCTGGTACAAAAAAAATAATAAAAAAAAAAATTGCTGGATCCATTGATCATCAATTAAGTGTACTTCATATCACAGGTTTTGCTTCAATTTGACTATGCACAAATCAGCTCTGGTGTGGTAGGTCTGATTCAGCCCAGCCCACAACACCCACCTAGCTATGGAGCTCACAAGATGGATTTTGGCTAATTTTCTCTAGAAAACTAACATGTAACAGAAAGAACTCTGTATTTAATAGGTGGAAATCTGAGTTATAATTTTTGCTCAGCATGAAAGTTTCAGCATTGCTTTGGACTACTCACTATTGTTTGGCTTAACTTAATTCATGAGTTAACCCCAGGTAAGTCATTCTGAATTCTCTGGAAGAAGGCTCAAATACAAATATGATAAATAAAAGTTGGCTTTTATATTTCTAGTATACAGAATAACTAAGTCCCAATTCTGAAGTGCAAGGAAGTCAGAGGGTTTTCTAACTTAATGACTGTCCAGAGAGTACAATAAATTGGTAAAATGTTAGAATGCCACTGTCTTAAGCAGCAACCAAACACGAAATAAAAATAAATGTCTAGTGAAAGCAGAAGGCAATATTTAAGTCTTCAGTAGTAGGTTGAATTGGCAGGCAAATGCTTCTTCCTTTGCTGTTTCATTTTTCTTTATTATGTTGAATCTCAGGGGTCTAATAAAAATGGTGGTAGAAGCTGAAGTCAACCCTATTTCCCATTTGGGTTCAGACCTACTGTCACTTTTGGGAAGTAGTATATTTGATGTCTTTCTCAGGACCAGAAAAAAAATCATTTCATTTGTTACAAGAGAAGGTTTTAATTATTTACTGTTCCATGGACATGGTAATGAGGATAAACTGCTATGGTAATTGACTATGCAGTTACTTGGCTTCTGCCCAATTGGTGAAGACTGCAGGTGTCAGCAGGCATTCAGTAATTACCACTGATGGCAGACTGTAAAAGTTTGCTTCTGTGGATGGAAATTTAAATTGTGGGTTTGGATTCCAGAAAAAAGGAGCTAATAAAACTGAAACTTTGGCATGCACTCCTTGGGAATTATGTCTCTCCATGGGGTAATTTGGTTTCCCCAAGTACAACCTTAAAAAAAACTGAAGCTGAACTTTTCTTAGTTGATGTTTCTCCAACTTTTGCTAATCTGGAAACATTTTTTCTCTGGCTTAATACAGAAAGCACACTTCACACAGAGAGAGAGATCAGAAGATGCCTCTTGCTTTTGTATGAAGTTGTCTGAGATCTTGTTCATATCACCCATTTCACATCATATTAGAAAGTAGTCCTCCTTGTATCTGCCTGAAACCAAGCCATCTACTAGACCTTGTTCTCCTACACCAGTTCATCAAGTCACTAAGATTATCATCTGGGGGGTTTGCCTAGATGTTGTTCAGCACTGGATACTCTGCTAATGGCATCCAATCTTTAGAACAACCTCTCCAGAGAATCTTTAAATACCATTTTATTCTTCTTGAAATTTTAATAACATTTGCAGACACAACTGGTTGTTTTATTTCTGTGATACTGTGTGGAATTTTAAGGCTGAGTTTATTGTGTCCTCCATAGCTCTTTGTATATATTTTGTAGTATGACATCACATTACATTTTAGTTTTATTCCCCTTTCAAGTTGCTGTAGGAACACAGTAACGTTGAGACTCATCTCCATGCTATATCTAGGATATGAAATTAAATAAAGTGCAGGGTAACCCAATTTAAAATTGCCCTCTAATATCCCATCTTCCCTTTTCCCAGGCAGGTTTTGATCTAAAGTCTGTAGTAGCAAAAGCATTATCCGCCTATGAACTGGATGGGGCTAGCCCCACTATTAGACAGAAGGAGACAACTTCTTCAGATGAGAGATGCTGGGGAAAGCAGGGGCAGTCCTGCTGCTCATTTCCTTCTCTTTCTCTTTCTCTTTCTCTTTCTTTCTCCTTCTTTCTCTTAGAGGACACAGCAACCTCTATGTTAACCTGCTGCCTTTATTCCACTAAATGCTAAAGAAGATCCCAGTGCCAGTCTTTGCTTCTTTATACAAAACAGTTCAGGGTGCCTGACTTGTATTAGGCCATGTCCACACTAGAGTGTTAGAGTGCTATTATTCCACTTTCAACACCCTATGGAATCCTGGGGTTTGCAGTTTAGGGAGGGGCCTTTGACAGCAAACTCCAAGATTCTATAGGGTATTGAAAGTAGAATAATAGCGCTATAACACTCTAGTGCAGAAATGGCCTTAAAAGACAGTTCTAACCTTTGACCCTTCATGTCTGTGTTTAAAACATGAGGCTATGAGACTCAAGGCCACAAGACTCTCTTTCTCAGATTTCAGCATAGGTTTTCAGTTATCCTCCAACAGCCACTCACACAAACTCTTTCTTAATTTCAAAATTTTAAGAGTACTTCCCTTTTATCTTTCTGTTTTTCCTTCTTTCTATATCCCTGCTGTGATCTCCATTCTTCCAACTTAAGCATCCTGAGTCATCAGAAGGCCTTTTTCTCTTCCAGAGAAAGATTTCATCCATTTCTCTTTCACCCGCTTTATGTGTGGAACTCCTTCTGAGTTTATGTGTATGACTCCTCCTTCCTCTGCATCAACCAGCCTCTTACATCATTACATCATTACATTCCATGTAATGACTCATCCCTCAGTAACTATTGCTCCCTTGTTTGTCCCACCTGTTCCTCCACCTCCTCTCTCTGGTTGTACTGTTTCCCTATGTCCTCTCCACTCTCTTCAGTTCATGATTCTCACCGGATCAGGGCAAGGATCCTCCTCCCCACCGCTTTTTTAAAAAAACTGCTTTTACTTCTTTTTGCGCATTGTCATGCAGACTGATGCTGCTATGTGGAGACAGGATTACTCAATCAAGCAAATCAAAAACATGCCTGTTTTTGAACAGACCAATATTAACAGCTGTTGTAGACAATCCCTAGCTTGCAACTTTTCTTAATCATATCATTGGTCCTTAAAAACATTGACAGATTTGGAAACCAGAAGATTACTTTGCAGCAAGCAAAAACTGCTTCTCCCTCTCCATGCCTTTGATGGCACAGTGATTGCCACCCCCCTCTGTTTTATTTCTACCTTTTTTAAAAGCCTAATATGCATGAAGAAATAGTCTGAAATGCATTTTGTGGTAAATACAGCTAAGTGATCAATTAAGATTTCCGGGGATTTTAAAGGCCATGCTAAGGGCTATAAAAATATCCTGTAAAGAGCCCTTTCAAGCCATCTATTGCGTGCTTACAACTCCTCCCTGGCAATTATTGGTCAGGCTACAGCTATACAAATGCTTGATGTGGGATCCAAATGTTCTGTCATCATAAATATTTCATATAGCTAATATTAACAACTCAGAGTGGATTTGTGAAAATCTCTATTAAATATCTAACACTCACTCAGCTGTACCCTCCAGTGGAAAGCTTCACAGTTCAAGGATTGCTGGGTTTCCTCTTGGGAAAATGGGTAGACAGAAGTCAATGCTTCCTTTTTCCGCTGCTGGCAAATTACATGAATTTGTAGGTTTTTGAGCTTTCCTGCTAAATTCTTTTACAACTGGAAACCATTTCCTACTGGAAACATACCACAGGATCTTGTATCCCTACTGGAATTCTTTCTTTTTAACAGCAATGAAATGGAAGAACTTAGAATCTCAAGCCACTGATTTTAAAGTAGATGGTACATTAACAGCGAGAGTGAGTTTTAAGTGAGTTTCATTCAGAAGGCTATGGCCTAAATCACATTGTCAGTCCCAGCTAAATTATACCCATTAAATCAATGAGATTTACATAATGTCATTCAGTAAAATGATTCAATGGGTCTACGGTTAAGAATTGAATGGAGGCCTATCAACCGCTGTTGAAGTTGATCTTTTTTTGAAACAGAGAGTTCTTACCACTTGGTAAGAAATTCCAATAATTCTTCAATAGACACTTGTTCTTAAAAGCATCTTTCCATTTACTTGAATTGTAATGCAATTATGGCAATGAGGTGAATGCAAATTTTCTTAGATCAGAGTGGACATCCACTAGGGTCATAGGGGCACAGAACTTTGGAATGACATACTCCTCTGCTCCATCCCATTTCTTGCAATGTCCTCTACCCTCTATTTTTTTTTCAATATTTTAAACAAAAATATGGACCTATTCCACTGGAACCAGAACATCTGATTTGCTTCCTTCTTTATTTTTTTTAATGATTCTCCTTGATTAAAACGGCCTGGATGAAGGGAAGTTTTCCCCCAAATTTCCTAGGGGATGTGAAGAACATTTTGGTGAAAATACTTTTTTAAAAAAATTGGGGAAGCCCCAAGGAGCATGTTGGGTTTCACTTTGCTCATCTCTTTGTATTTGAGACCTCAGGACTAAAAGGACCAATGATGTTTCATCTGCTCAAGGCCCAGCTGATGCATACAACGCCTTATAAATGGTGATTCATTTAGCTCTTCCTTAGTACTTCTGAGCGAGGGCTGTGATGCACCATTGAGAGAAGAAATACTTCTTTGCATCCCATGAGCCTTTAGCCAGGTGAGCTCCCCAAAAGGCAGGCTGTGGAAGATGTTGGAAAGGAGCTTCTCTCACCCACCCCCAGTCATTTGGGAACAGATACTGGAGGGAGTTATCATTAGGTGGTAAGTAGAGACTGGAAGTAATGCATTGATCATAATTATCTCATGGACTGTGTTAAAATAAACACTTGGACTTTTTGTCTTTGTAAAATGTGATGAAACGTATTGCTGTTTTATTCTCTCCAAACATGTTTTCTTCCCCATGACTGAAACTGTTCCATTTTGAATTGAGGTGACGATGTTCTTGTATAGCAATGTATTATTTTCTGAGATATTTTGACATTAGGGAATTTCTGTCTACCCAGATGAGTGACCATGGATTTGTTTTTATTCTGCATTGATGCTGTTTTCTACTGCCTTGAGGATTTTTTTTAAGGGAAAGGTGAGACAGATATGTAAATCTAGCTTGTTTCCAAGCTACCTGAAAAACCATGACCTGAATCCTATTAATTTCAATGTAAGTAGACAGGCTGACACAATTGTTACTGTTGCCTAAGTAAATCCATTTGATGCTGTTGGTTTACTCTGGAGGAGAATTAAGACAAATGTTTCTTAATGAAAGCCTACCTGAATTGTGAGATATTTGGGGAAAGTCTTTCTCTTGATTCCCAACTACTTCATGGACACATTAAGTGAAAACACAAAAGAAGGCCTTCTTGGTGGCTGTTCTCAAGCTTTGGAACTCCTTTCTTCTGATTTCTGTCAGCAGGCATAGACTTTGGCATCTTTTTAAAAAAATGTGTATTGAAAGAAATACAATTTAACAAAACCCAGCAGAATAAAATAAAATTTACAGTTTGTTGGCTTCTTTAACAAAACATGTAATACAATACAAAAAAAATACATTTGTTTTGCAGTCCTTCAAATTAAGATGCCATTGCAAAAACTGACATGTTAACCAGATGGATCAAGATTACCTCTGTTTTTATTAACTAAATACAGAAATAGAATTCAGCCCTTAATATGGAGTCTATCACTGAGCCTATGGTTTGAATTTTCAAACTGTTGTGTCAGTTTTTCCATGAAGCTAGAAACCACAACTTCTCATACCAAAAATGGCCTTTTTAATGGGGAAGGGGTCATTATACCCATATGTATTGGACTATGATCCTGAAGACCAGGGTTCTTCATATCTCTGTTCATAATGGAAACTTACTGAGTGACCATGCATACTCACAAACCCAGGAAGCTCCATGATAGGTTTTCCTTAGGGTCACCATAGGGTCACTTATAATTCACAAACAACCTGAACAAATTGTACTTTTTCACCCTTTCTTGTTCTGTTTTTAAGAGTTTTTGAATTACTTGGACTTCCGGTGGAGGCGACACGGCGACAAGACGGAGTTCGCGTAGTCAGCGAACTCCGTATCCTACACGATCGGATTTCCTCGAGGTTAGAATAAATCTGAGGAATTTGTCCCCTGGAATAAAAGGAGGACACGGAGGGGCTTGAAGGGGATCCAGCTTAGTCCGGTGTGTAAAAGAAGAAGGGAGGAAAGGAGAAGAAGCACGGACGGACGGCAAGGATCGCGGAGCCGCCATTATCGCGTCAGGCAGCCTTACCAACAGAAAGGCTTGCCGTGCCACCACCGATCTTTTTAATTTTCTATTAAATATTGGGAGAAAGCCGTGGGGGTAAGTGAGATCCGTTTGAATTTCAACTGTGTCGGAGGGTATACGAGATCCCTGTTCAGGGGAAAAGAAAAAGTGTCGAAAGAGGATCTGGACTACGGGACAGGAGAGCGGGGAATGAGAGAAAGAAATATGGAGTTTTTGAAAGTTGCGTTCCTCCTAGATGTTCAGAGAAGAGGTGTTATTGTCGGTATGTTAGTATAAAGAGAGCGGGGATAGATTAAATACTTGGACTAAATGACAAAATAAAAAAAAAGAACAAAAAGCTTCAAGAATATTAATGACATGGTAATATTAGAAGATTTGGAAAGCTGTGTAAAGAACTAGTGTTGGAAAAAACTGATGGTGATAAGACTTTGAAAAAAAAAGTGGAAGAGAGATTGCGAGGCTTGTTTACCTGGTCGATCAATTAGGACTCCCTAAGAGTAACGAAGATTTTAAGCGGAGCTCTCAAAAGAAGGAAGATAGGAAGAGGAACATCAGGACTTGCCTTTTAACTGACAGTGACTGCTGAGTTGTAGTGGAGTTGTAAATTGGTGACTTTGATTGCTGAAATGAAATGGGGTTCCAACATGGCGATTGGATTGCAAGAAGCTAAGAGAGCAGTGTTTTAGCGACGGTGACTGTAAGAAACTGTCTTGAAGTATATCTTTGTGGCTGTGAAGGAGACGGATTTGGGAAAAGAAATAGAAAAAAATAAAAATAAAGACGAACTGTGAATTTGTAACGTGAGAAGAAAAAAGAAAGAAGAGGAAAGAAAAAGAAAGAAGAAAGAGGGAGAATTGGAAAAGAAGATTATAGACTGTGGGTTGGGTTATCTAGAGACGTAAAGCTATTGAGATATTATAAGCAAGTGGGGAAGAAGAGAAATGATTTGTTGACAGTGGGTGGGAGATTTGAAATAGATATTTGGTATGTTATAGATCTGGTCTTTTGAAGATGTAATTAGGACATTGGGGGGAAAATAAGTAATGGAGTGTTAATTAAAAAAATTTAAAAGTTAAAGGTTGAGTAATTCAACAGTAATTATACTTTATATAACTTAATTATTTTGTGGGGAGAGTCAGAATAATTACAGTGGAATTGAGTATTCTGAAATTTATAAGTTGAAGTTGAAGGTGAAATTGAACTTGAATCAAATTTATATTATATATATATACAGATAAATTGATGGAAAGAATTGTAATTGATAGTAATTAATTTTGTAATTACTTGTGGGAGTTATTGTAATTAAAGGATAATTAAAAGATATGTGAAGAGTGTATTAAAGAGGAGTAAGAAGTAAAGAAGTGGGAAGTGTTATAGAGTGAGAGGGATTTAGTGTTTATTGAGTGGAGGAATCAGATTGTGGAAAATATCTTTTGTGTGGGTTTAAAAGAGGAAGGACATATATAAGAAGTATTAGGAAGGTTAGAAATTCTAAGTGTAAAATAAAAAGTTTATTAAAATATATATATAAATAAATATATATATATATTTATAGGGAAAAAAAGCCCTAACATTTAAGATGATGGCAGCAGGAAAAAGAAAGGGAGGCGCCGGGACTCAACTCAAATACAATCTTTACTGCAGAGAAGGGCCTCCAGAGAATTAAAAATGCCGAATCGGAGGTGAGAATATCAGGAATGGAAAATCAAGAAAAGAGTTCAGGACCAGACATATCTGAAGAAATACGGAAGTTAACATTGTTATTTAAAAATGAAATGAAAGAAACAAGAACGGAACGTAAGCAAATGAGATCTGAAATAAAGATGGACATTAAGAGAGAGCTGGAAACTTTCAACACAAAATTAGATATTATTTCTAAAGAATTAAAACAAGCAAATGAAAAAGTGAAGCAGGTGGAGGAAAAGACAACGAAGATGGAAATACAGGTATCAAAAATGGAAGAGAAGAATGAACAATTGGAGCGGACAACTGTGCTATTAGATATAAGGAATAGAAGCAAATCAGTGAAAATAAGAGGGCTGAAAGAAATGATGAATGAAGATCTGATATTATATTTATAAGACCGTTGGCCCAATTTATCAGTTGGACACCAGAGCAATTAGATTTGGAATAGATAGAGCCTTCAGGGTGAACTCGGCTGTGGCTAAGAGGAAAACGTACCACGGGATATCGTGATATATTTTCTTTGAGAAAGAGTGAAGGACCTGGTGATACAGAGTAGCTATTCAAAGAAGTTGGTGGTGGGAGGGGGAAAGAAGTTACAGTATATAAGGATGTTCATCCAGCATTACTTAAGCGAAGAAGAGAATATAACTTCTTGACACAAGTATTGAGAGCACAGAATATAAGATATACATGGGAGAAACGGAGGGTATCTCGTTTATATGGAAACAAAAGAGAGTTGTTTTAAATACTATGATGAAAGCAAATGAATTTTGGAGGAGAAATAAGGATGAATTTAATAGAATAGAAGGAATAATACAAGAACAGAAAAGAGGTAGAGAAAGGGAGCTGATCAAAGAACGCAAGATACGAATGTTATACAAAGTGGCGAGGAACAGCAGGAATGTTCGGGAAAATAAGAGAAGAGAAACAGCTTGAGGAAAGACAAACAGAGGAAACATCAGAACGAGGAGAAGAAGAGGAGGAGGAGGAAGAGGCTGAAGACATTAACTCAGTACAGGATTTGGAATTAGAGGATTTGGGAGAAGAAGGAACAGAGGATTTAGAGAGAATCAAGTAAGTACGGAATAGAAATTTTATACGTCATGAAATTGAGACTACTCTCCTGGAATGTTCGGGCATGAATTCCCCTTATAAAAGAAAATGTATTTTTCATAAATTGGAAAAATTAAATTTAGATGTGATTGCAGTTCAAGAGACACATATAAAAACTGAAGATTTGAATATATTAAGAATCCTAAATTAGGTCAAGATTTGTCTAACAATAAATAAAAAGAAGTAGGAGTTGCGCTGTATATAAGTAATAAATATGAAGCAAAACAAATATATAGTGACGATTTAAGGACATTATGTAATAGTGGAGGCAAGGATTCAGGATATAAAATTTGATAATCATTGCGGTTTATGGCCCATTAAATATAATAAAAGTAAATTTTATGGAAAATTGTTAGAAAAATTATTAGAAATTAAGGAAAGGAATTTGATTTTAATGGGTGATTGGAATGGGGTGTTAAACCCATTGACTGATAGATCAAGTGTAATCAAGAAAGGTAATAAGATAAATCAAGGGAAATTACCAAAGGTATTTTTTGAAATATTAGATTATATGTCCCTGGAAGAAGTAGGAATTAATATAAGAAGAAATAAAAAGGGAATATACTTACTACTCGGATAGACATAAATCTTGGTCGAGGTTAGATATGTTTTTCATAACACGGGAGTTGATAAAGAATGTAGTAGATCTAGAAACTTTGCCAAGGACTTTCTCAGATCACTGTCCGATTTTGATATCAATGCAATTTGGTAAAAATTGGTCTAGTTGGAAATTACAGGATAATTTATTGCAAAAAGAATCCATAGTAAAGAATGCTAAAAAGGAGATAAGTGAGTTTTCTTAATAAATTTGGGTAAAGGACAATCAGATACAGACAGTATGGAATACATGTAAGGCGGTTATGAGAGGCTTTTTTATTAGTCAACAGGCATGGGTAACAAAAAAGAAAAAGATAGAGAAGAAAAAATTCAAAAATTATTACAAGATAAGGAACAAGAATTAAGGGAAAATCCAAGGAATTCAGAGATAAATAAGGAAATAACAATGTTGAGGAAACAATTACAATTATTAACAGTGGAAGAAATGGAAAAGAAATTGAAATTTACCAAACAAAGACAATTTGAACAGGCGAATAAGCCTGGTAGATGGTTAGCGTACAAATTAAGAAAAAGAGAAGGAAAAACGAAGCATTATTTGCCTAAGGGAAGGGCAGAAGATGTATTATAAACAATCCAAGATCAATAATATTTTAGTTAAATATTTTGAAGACTTATTTAAGGAGAAACAATGCCCACAGGGACAAGAAAATAAAATGATGAGATATTTGGAACAAGTGGATAGAAAACATTTAACAAAACTACAAAATGAGGAATTAGATAAAACAATTACAATAGAGGAAATCAAGACTGCTATTAGAAGTTTAAAGTAGGGAAGGCACCAGGCCCTGATGGTTTTACCACAATTTATTATAAAACTTTTCAGAGACTTAGCCCCATTTCTAACACAACTAGTAAATGCAATTAAGCGTGGGGAGTTACCAAATTCATGGAAAGAATCAAATATAACTTTGATTCCTAAAGAAGGGAAGGATAAATTAGATAAGAAGAATTATAGGCCAATATCTCTATTAAATATAGTTTATAAAATTTTTGCATCAGTATTAGCAGAACGATTAAAAAAGGTATTGGTAAATTGGATAGAAGAGGATCAAAATGGATTTTTACCAGGCAGATATCTGAAAAATAGTATTAGAGTAATCTTAGACATAATAGAGTATTATCAGAAAATCGAATCAGAAAGAATTAGCCCTAATTTTTCTTACGCAGAAAAAGCGTTCGATAATTTGAGTTGGAAATTTATGTTTGAAGTAATGAATAAATTAGATTTTGGGAAAGGTTTAAGCAGTGGATTAGGGCAATCTATGATGATCAAACAGCTTGTTTATTAATAAATGGTCAAAAATCGAATCAATTTAAGATTAATAAAGGAACAAGGCAGGGTTGTCTGTTATCCCCGCTATTATTTATAATGTGTTTAGAGATACTAAACTTTAAAATTAGGAATAATAATGAAATTAGAGGAATGAGAATTAAAAGGGCACGAATTTAAAATTCGAAGCATATGCGGATGATCTGGTTATAATTTTGGAGGACCCATTAAAAGGAATTAAACCGTTGATGGAAATATTAAGAAATTTTGGGGAAGTAGCAGGTTTAAAAATTAATAGAGATAAATCATTAATGATTACTAAAAATATAACTCAAATTCAAGAAATAGATTTAATTAAATGTTCGGGGTTTAGGGTAGAGAAAAAGGTTAGATATTTGGGCATAATAATTACTAAAAATATTCTATTTATTTGATAATAATTATAAAAGGATAGGGAAAGAAATATTAGATGATTTAAAGAGATGAAGAATTTGCAGTTGCTTTAATGGGAATAATTTCCTCCATAAAAATGAATATATTTCCGAAGATGTTTGTGTTTCAAAATTTACCTATATTATTGAATGACGTGGTGATTAGTAAGTGGGAGAAGGAAATAAATAGGTTTATTTGGAATGGGAAAAAACCAAGAATTAAAAGTAAATATTTAAAGGATATGAAAGAAAATGGAGGTCTAAGTTTGCCATATTTGAAACATTATTATGAAGCATCAACGTTAATTTGGTTAAAGGATTGGATTACACTGAAGAAAAACAAAATTATTGAATTTGGAAGGTTTCAGTTATATTATGGGTGGTATGCGTACCTTTGGTACGATAAATTTAAAAGTAATAAAGTATTCGTAGATCATTTTATAAGGAAGGCCCTATTAAGAATTTGGTTAAGAGTGAGGAAGAAAATATATTTGAAACTCCCTTATTGGATTTCTGTGCATGAGCGTTTCTACAGATTAAGAGAAAGTTCAAATAAGGGAGTGGTTAACATATAAAGATATACTTAAAAAGGAAGGGAATATGATTAGATTAAAAATAGAGAAGAATTAATGAGGGAAGGCCACTCATCGCATTGGTTATTATATTTACAATTGGTGGGAAATTTAGGAAAGATATGAAAAATAATGGGATTTCTTTAGAAGATACAGAGTTGGATGTAATATTGAAACCAGGGGATGGAGAAACCATTAAGTAAAATATATAAGTTGCTTTTGAAGTTAGAAATGAAGAGTATTAAAGAGAATATGATAAAGTGGGCACAGGATTTTGGACATACAATAACAATACAGCAATGGCAACAAGCTTGGAAACTAAACCAAGATTTTACAAGAAGCTATTACTTAAAGGAAAATTTCTTTAAAATGTTTTACAGGTGGTATCTAACCCCGATTCAAATATCTAAAATGTATAAAAGTAAAAAGCTTGGGAAATGTTGGAAGTGTCAGGGGATGGTACTTTTTTCCACATGTGGTGGAAATGTAAGAAAGCAAAGGTATTTTGGAACGCGAGTGACGAGTTAATTGAAAAAAACATTTAACACAAGATTTGGTATGCTTCCGGAATATATTTATTGAATATTTTGGAGGGGATCGACTTAAAGATTAGAATTAAATATTCAAGAATCTTATGTTACATTATATATGCAGCGAGGATTGTTTACGCAAGATATTGGAAAGACAAGAATATACCCTCTCAAGAAGAAATTATATATAAAGTTTACGAACTGGCTGAAATGGATAAGCTAACATGGATGTTGCAAGATAAGTCGAAAGAAAATTTTCAACATGAATGGGAAATCTTGAATCAATGGTGGATGAAGAATTGGAGTGAACATGCCCTGACAGGATTGTATTATTAATTTCATACGTTAAGAGATTTAATGAGGATGATAGTAGATATAAAGAACACAAAAGAGAATAATTATAAAAATATAATTATGTTTAAATAATATCAAGATACTAAGATAAGCAAGATCAGGGAAAGAAAGTAAAAATTTGAACGATAATATATACAACAATTTCAATTCCCCTCCAATCCCAAATAGCTGCATAATCAACCAAACTATATATAACCACACACATACAATGTATAAGAACCATCCATCTAGCTGATGGCAAGAAGTCACACTTTAGACACCACTGACATTACTAAAAATAAAGATAAGAAAGAAGGATAAGATGTGTAGATACGTAAAAAATAGTCTAAGTGATAATATTATATTAAGTAATAATTGGTCCAAGTGGAGTTGATATTTCAGATAGTGTAGAACCTAGATTCATTTAGAGTGGGGTTTTTTTCCCCTCTTTTTCTTAAAGATATAGATATAAGAACGAGGTTTATATTATTACGGTAGGAGAAATATATACTGCTTGCCGAATAGAGGTGGTTTTATTTGCTGTGAAATTTAGGTGAAAATGAGTGAGCAGGATAGATAAAAAGGAATAAAGGTAAAATAACACCCCCCGGCGATATTAAATGAAGTCAAAGGATGAAAGTAGAGAGAATGTGAAATTTTGTAAGTATGAAGGTGATTATTAGTGTAAAATGTGGTATTAAATGTAATATAATGTTGTGGGGTTTGTTTGTTTTTTTCTTATGTTTTTGTTTAGTTTTGTTTGTTAGATTTGCTAGTTATATTAGTTTGTTTTTGTTATTGGTAGAATGAATGTGTTTTGTAATATGTTGTCATGGATGTTTTTATATTTTTTATGTTTTTTTTCTTTTTTTGTCTTTTTTTGTGCAATTAATAATAAAATTTATATTTTAATAAAAAAAATTAATAAAAAAATAAAAAAATTAAGAGTTTTTGAATTACTTGTCTATACATTTATTTCTTTAGATCCTACCTTTCTTGCAATATAGGAAACAAAATGGCTTAGAATGTAGAATAAAAATGGGGTACAATTGAAGATAGGTAGTGCAAAAGTTTTTTTTTAAAAAAAAAAGACAGTCATACTAAAACATTTACAACAGTTTGAAATATATACAAAGTATATGATAAAGATATGGCATATACAATTAAAAGATCCCTGTGTCACACCCAGGACTGAAGGTCTGTTTAAATGAAAAGAATTTTACCTCCCAGTGGAAAGAGATTAATTTTATTTCTCTCCTACCTTTCTTCCAATATGGGACCCAAGGCAGCTCAAAATATGAGTTAAAATACAGTTAAAATGGTTAATATAAACATTAAAAAGCAATTAAACAATCATCTCAAAAAATAATTTAAAATAGTTTTAAAAGGCCATTAACATAATAAAAATATGCAACATATCCAAATGAACAGAGTTTCTCAACGGTCTGACTAAACAGAAGGATCTTTGCCTGCCAGTGGGAAGACAGGAGAGAGGTGCCAACCTAGCTTCCCATGACAGGGAATTCTGCAATCTGGGAGCAGCCACTGAGAACGCTCTCTCCCACGTGCTCTCCAAAAGTGGCTGGGATAATACTGGGAATAAGATAAAGCCTTAAAATCCAGACAAACTCATATTGCAAGAAACAGTCCTTCACTTTGCCTTGGACCCAAGTTGTATAGACTAGCCACAAAGAAAGTGTCAACCTAGCCATCCATTAGAGAGAGTTCCATAATATTAATTTAGGGCTTGGTGACCTGATTTAACTGTTTTTAAGTGTTCTTCAAAACTGTGATGGATTTGTTTCTAGTCATATCTTTTTTTTTAATTCATGCTGTAAGCTGCCCTGGGAAAAAGTGGGAACACACACACACACACACAGACATCCCTGCACTCATAACAACACAGATTTTTCCTCTATTCATTCTTTTTCAAGAACAAGATAGCTTTCTTGTGTTGTGACCTTTTAAATATATATTTTAAAAAGGGATAATTGGGACTGATGAAGATTTAAATGTGTATGGTGACTTCCTTGAAGATCCTGCTGCATTCTCTTCACTTTCCTCTCTGGATCTTATCAGCTCCATGGTTATCTGTGACTTGGGTGTGCTTGCTGTTTCCTCTTCTCTACACTCAGGCTGCAGGTGTTTTGTTTTCCACTTGGTTTTGCTTCTCTCTGTTACAATGAAACAAAACAGCTGTTTGAGATAAACAGTGCTAAAGTCCATACTTGTCGAGTTGCATTACTGATTATGTCCCCTGTAGGCTGCAGCCAGTGGAGGAGAACATGAGTTCATACACCCGAGCAGGTCTGACATTCTATCTGGCAGTCTTTGTGTGTGTGCAAATGTATCACCGAACTAACTCTTAACCAAAACTGACACATAAGGCAGCATTAAGTGTAAGCGACAGACTAGCTAAACCTGAGTAGTTGGATTAAAGCTTTCTTATATTTGTTTCAAATCAATTGCTTACCTATTATATGATAGCATATGTGCTTGAAAAGATCACAGAATCATAGAAGTTTGAAGCAATCTCAAGGACCATCTAGTCCAAATGCCTGCAAGGTAGGAATCTGCAGTCAAAGCATCCTTGAGCTAGAGCAGTGGTTCTCAACCTGTGGGTCCCCAGATGTTTTTGGACTTCAGCTCCCAGAAGCCCTGAGCATTGACCATAGTGGCTGCGGCTTCTGGGAGCTGAAGTCCACAAACATCTGGGGACCCACAGGTTGAGAACCACTGAGTTAGAGGTTGCAAAGAATATTCAAAAATATTCCAAAAAGGTAGATGAAAATATGTTTCTCCACTGTCAGGAAACCTTGACAAGAGAAATCTTGGACTGACAAGAATTGTCACAGTCCATGATTTATTTTGCAAAAAAAATTGCCTGTGGTATTTTTTGCACAGAATATAGTGTGAAAATAGAATAAAGCAGCATGCTGTTTTCTATGTGAAAAAGACAAGTAAATAAATACATATGCAATGTTTGTGCAGAATTAGTCCTCAGTTGTGTAGGGTTCTGTGCAGCTTTACAGAAAACACTGGGGTTTTTTGTTTGTTTCTGTGCAGAACATGCTGTTTAATGTGCATAAATCCCTGTGAAAATTTTGTGCAGAAAATGTCCCAAACTGCTAATAGTCTTATTGTATTGGGAAGAAAATAGCTAGAATTAGTGTTTCCTTCAAGGAGAAAAATAGCAAAGTATTGTGTCCGTAGCCTGACAGGCGGTTCTCTGAGTTCTTTTAAATACTTCGAATTAAGGAGAGCAGCTTCTCCCATGATAGTGTATTTCAGGGTTCAACAGATCGTACCAACAGGAAGTTCCTCCTGCCTTTATATATGTATGGATGAGTTCCCTAAATGTCAGAAATGATCCTAGCTCTCCTACTTAACTGCACACAGAATTGGGGAGCTCAGATTTTTCCCCCAGCTCAGAGTCTTCAAGAAGATGTCCACCCATCCAGCCTTGATATCTCTCTGCCAACTACACTCCAAATAGTATGTTTGGCTTCCTTTACTTTTTAAGTGGCAGCCAGAAGCAGATGAAGGGCTTCAGAGGATTTTCTCCCCTTCTTTCTAACATTCTGAGTACAAGTACAGTGGATGAGGGAAGATAATTTGCCTGCAGTTATTTTTCCATAGCAAGAGTTCCCAAGGAGAATTCAATATCCCATCAGTCACTGGGCTCTGATCTCCAAAGGGACTGTAATTATAAAGTCACACAGGAAAGTATGTAGGTTATCTTAGTGGGTGGTGGGCTTGGAAAAGATGAGTGATGGTGGAGGCAGGGGCAGTAAGAAGAGATGTAAAAGCCTGGCGGGATCCGTTGATTCAAACTGAGTGATGGAAGAATGAAGACTAGGGAACAAGACTAAAAAACCAAAAATAGGTGGAAGAGAAGAAAGGTGAAGGAAACAGGCAGCAAGAGAGCCGGTATGGTATAGTGATTTGAACATTGAATTATGACTTTGGAAACCAGGGTTCAATTGCTCACTGGGACGTGGAAACCCCTTGGGTGACCTTGGATGCATCACACACTCTCAGCCCCAGAAAGTCCCATGATAGGTTCACGTTGGGGTTGCCGTAAGTCAGAAATGACTTGAAGGCACACAACAGCAACAGGAAGCAGCACTATAAAATAGGTAATGAAAGAGGCAGAGTGAATTTCATGCAAAGTTTTGAATTAAACAGTAACAGTTCTAACTGTAGGTTTAATTACTTTGTAATTGTTATATTGCATACTAGTGTATTTACCCGGTGTTGCCTGGGATTTTATTTTCTCATAGGTAATACTTGTTAGAAATACCTTAGGATTACCTTACCTTACCTTACGGGTTAGATGTGGTTGAAATACACAGATTTGAGATCCTGTGTCTCTAATTCCCCAAACTGTGTTGTTCAGTACATGTGACTTTTCCTCATATTTCCCAATCCAATCTGTATTCAGAGTTGCTAACATAACAGAGGTTTGGTTTTTGAGGGAATACACTGCCCTTTTTCTTGCTGCTGGGCCTCATCTCCATAGCAACTAGCCCGAGGCCCAAGAGCTCTCTGGCTAAGTATTCTAAAGGCCCCTCCCTGCATTGCCAATCCCAGGATTTCATAGAACCTTCCCAGCCAGCCAATCCTATGAGGTCTTCTCACACACAGGCAATCATATGAGGTCTTTGCTTGCCTGACACAGACAAACAGACAAGATCACTCACAAACTTTGACTTTTATATAATAGATTGTTTCAGTTTACATGTCTGTCACAAATGCTTCCAGAGAAATATGGGTGAAGAAGAGAAGTATGGGTGACAAGATACTTAAAGTTGAAGCATATTTTGTTTTTGTTGTATTCCAACTTACTGTCATGTCTACAGCAGAGCAGACAGTAATTCACAAGCAGCACAGCTCCTACTTACAAGGTGAGAGTCAAAGAGTGTCCAAACAGAAAGGCAGCCTAGAGCAAATAAATCCAAAGGGCCAAATCCAAACTGTAGTCCAAACAGGCAGAATTCCAAGACAACCACATCCAAGAGCACATTACAGGACCAAAAAGACCAATTGCTGACCCTAGGAGGAAAGGCCAGCTGAAGCCCTCTTTTATCTATGGCTGCTGTCGCCACAGATGTTCCCTCATTAGAGCTTGCTTACTACTTAAATGGGCTGAGCAACACAAGCCCTCCGTTTCACAGCATCTCTGCTGCGAGGTAGGTGTATCAGCTATGTCTTCCTCTATTTGTTCCCCTGGCTCAGGCCCTTGTTGTTGTTGTACAGAGACTTGGCGAGCGCAGGGGGAAAAGGCCCAATTGATACTGCACAAGTAGTACAAGAGGCCAATGGTGGGAGGAGTAGAAACAATAGTACAGGACTTGCAGGAAGGGCCCGGGGACTTAAGTGTCTCTACACTAATGCACGGAGTATGGGAAACAAGCAGGATGAACTTGAACTCCTAGTACAACAAAATAAATACGATTTGACAGGCATCACCGAGACCTGGTGGGATGAGCCTCATGATTGGAATATAGGAATAGAGGGGTATAGCCTATTTTGTAAAAATAGACCAAACAAGAAAGGAGGAGGAGTAACCTTGTATGTCAAGGATGTTTTCACCTGTGAAGAGATCCTTGACTTAAACCCAGTAAGCCAAGTCAAGAGCATTTGGGTAAGAATTAAGGGAGCGAGAAACAATAGGGATATTCTGGTGGGGGTTTACTACAGACCTCCAACCCAGGCTGAGGACTTTGATGACACCTTCCTCAACCAAATGACTGCACATTCAAGGAGGAGAGATACAGTAATAATAGGAGATTTCAATTACTCAGATATATGCTGGCAGTCAAACTCTACCAAGACAGCAAGGTCCAGCAAGTTTCTTGCTTGTCTTGCAGACAACTTCATGGTCCAGAAGGTGGAAGAGGCCACAAGGGGATCAAATATTCTAGATCTGATCCTGACCAACAGGGATGACCTTGTTAATCAGGTAGAAGTGGTTGGATCTTTAGGGGGGAGTGACCATGCCCTATTGGAATTTGGCATTCAGTGGGAAGGAGAAGATAAGGGTAGCCAAACACTCATCTTAGATTTTAAAAAAGTGGACTTCGGTAAACTTAGGGAGCTGCTGGCTGGAATTCCATGGTCAAGAAGAGTGAAAGAGAAAGGAGTTCAGGAGGCATGGGAGTTCCTTAAAAAGGAGGTACTGAAGGCACAGTCTAAAACTGAGCCAATAAGGAGGAAAAATGGAAGGCATCTGAAGAAACCAGAATGGTTGACTAAAGAACTCTCAGCTGAGCTAAGTGTTAAAAGAAACATGTATAGGAAATGGAAGAAGGGGGAAACCACCAAAGAAGAATTTAAGCAAGTGGCCCGGAGATGTAGGGAGGAGGTCAGAAAGGCTAAAGCACAGAACGAACTTAGGCTGGCAAGAGACATTAAAAACAATAAAAAGGGCTTTTTTAAATACGTCCGCAGCAAAAGGAAAAAGAAAGAGAGCATAGGGTCACTGAGCAGAGTAGATGGAGAATTACTCACAGGGGGAAGGGAAAAGGCAGAACTACTTAACACCTTCTTTGTCTCAGTTTTTTCCCAGAATGATACAAGCACTCAACCTGGCGGTTGGGGAGCAGGTGAGGAAGCAGGGGAAATGAGGCACGTAATAGGTAGAGAGGTGGTACAGGAATACCTGTCCACACTGGATTAATTCAAATCTCCAGGGCCAGATGAATTGCATCCTAGGATATTAAAAGAGCTGGCAGAGGTCATTTTGGAACCACTTGCTATAATCTTTGAGAAATCTTGGAGGACAGGAGAAGTTCCAGCAGACTGGAAGAGAGCAAATGTTGTCCCCATCTTCAAGAAGGGGAAAAAAGAGGACCCAAATAATTATCGCCCAGTCAGCCTGACATCAGTACCCAGAAAGATCCTGGAGCAGATCATTAAGCAGTCAGTTTCTAATCACTTAGAAAGCAAGGCAATAATCACGAGAAGTCAACATGGATTTCTCAAAAATAAGTCATACCAGACTAAACTTATCTTTTTTTATGATAGAGTTACTAGCTTGATAGATGAAGGGAATGCTGTAGATGTAGCATACCTCGATTTCAGTAAGGCCTTTGACAAAGTTCCCCATGACATTCTTGCAAAGAAACTAGTAAAATGCGGGCTGGACAGGGCTGCTGTTAGTTGGATTTGTAATTGGTTGACCGACCGAACCCAAGGGTGATCACGAATGGCTCCTTTTCATCCTGGAGAGAAGTGACTAGTGGGGTGCCACAGGGTTCTGTCCTGGGCCCAGTGCTGTTCAATATTTTTATCAATGACTTGGATGAAGGAATAGAGGGCATGCTCATCAAATTTGCAGATGACACCAAATTGGGAGGGGTTGCTAATATGCCAGAGGACAGGATCAAAATTCAAAATGACCTGGATAGATTGGAGAGTTAGGCCAAGGCTAACAAAATGAAATTCAACATAGGTAAGTGTAAGGCCCTACACTCAGGTAGAAAAAATGGAATACAGAAATATAGGATGGGGGACAAGTGGCTGGATAGCAGTACATGTGAAAGGGATCTGGGAGTCTTCATAGACCACAAACTGAACATGAGTCAGCAGTGTGATGCGGCAGCCAAGAAAGCCAATGCAATTCTTGGCTGCATCAACAGGAGCATGGTGTCTAGATCGAGGGAGGTACTGGTACCACTCTACTCTGCTTTGGTTAGACCTCATCTTGAATACTGTGTCCAGTTCTGGGCACCCCAATTCAAGAAGGACATGGTCAAGCTGGAGCAAGTCCAGAGAAGGGCGACCAAAATGGTGAGAGGCCTGGAAGACATACCCTATGAGGACAGACTTAGAGAGCTGGGTATGTTTAGTCTGCAGAAGAGAAGGTTAAGAGGGGACATGATAGCTATGTTTAAATATTTGAAGGGATGCCATGTAGAGGAAGGAGAGGGCTTGTTTTCTGCTGCTCCAGAGACCAGGACAAGGAGCAACGGATTCAAGCTGCAGGAAAGGAGATTCCACCTGAACCTCAGGAAGAATTTCCTGACAGTCAGGGCTGTCCAGCAGTGGAATACGCTGCCTCGGAGTGTAGTGGAGTCTCCTTCCTTGGAGTTTTTTAAGCAGAGGCTAGATGGCCATCTGTCGGGAATGCTTTGAGGGTGTTCCTGCATGGCAGGGGGTTGGACTGGATGGCCCGTGTGGTCTCTTCCAACTCTACATTTCTATGATTCTATGATTCTATGATTCTCTCCCTCTAGACCAGCTTCTGGGGACACTTCAGCCTCTGGGAAGCCTCTGCCTCAGAGTCAGAATCCTCCTCCTCACTGCCACAGTCTCCAAGGCAGGGCATAACACCTACAGAGACAAAAGCAAACCTATCACAGGGGTTTTCTTGGCAAGATTTGCTTAGGGGGGCTTTGTCTTTGCCTTCCTCTGAAACTGAGAGAGTATGACCTGCCCAAGATCACCCAGTGGGTTTCCATGGCTGAGTGGCATCCAAACTCTGTTCTTCAGAGTTGCAATCCAACACTCAAACTGCTACACCACACTAGCTTTCTTTCAAACATGCATAAATCATAATTTCTGTTGTATTGTTCTAGGTTTTTAGATGCTAAAACTCTTCAATTAACCACCTGACAACATCACAAGTGGGCCAAGGCAATCAGGTAGTCTGCTGCTGCTTCCAGTGGTTGATTTGCCGTCTAAATGACAGAAAAGAAAATGTCTGGGGAGATAGGATAGCTAGAAAGTTCTGGCAGAAAAAAGTAGGAGTAGGGAAGAGGTAAACCTCAGGAAAGAAGGCTGGAGAAGCATTCCAGAATATTAAAGGCTAGGGAAAAGGCTAAAAGTCAAAACTGCAAAGCTGGGGAAAGTTATAAATGCATTTCCTTTGGCATTTCCTTTTTTACTTCACTAGACACTCAATGAATTGACTGCTTTTGCAGTGCTAAATTCCTTCCAGACTGTGAAGTTTGGCAAGAACTTTTGTTAGAACTGTAGAAATGGTCCTAGTAGCTGGACAGAAAATAGACCTCATGGCATTCAGCTGATTTTGATTGTCTGGATTTGCATCCTTGGTGGGAAGCTAAATGGAAGAATTCTGCTTGTGATTTATCTGATGAATCCCACACTGATTGAGCCGATTAACACTTGCTACTGCTATAGACTAGTTTTCAAAAGTGCTGTAGGAGCTTAAACTGGCAGACTTTAAAAAAAACACTTCTAGAAAATAAATGAATTGGTAGAGGAAATAATAAAATTAGATACTAGTGTATTAAATGTTTCTTTTTTCATCATGACTGGTCATCACTAAATATTATAAAAGCTGTCACAGTAAATGGCAGAAAGATATAAATAGACTGATGAGACATGAAAAAACAGAAATGATTCACTTTGTATTGTTAAATCAAGTGGAGATGGTTATCTATTTGTAGATAGAAAACTTTTGAATTTGATTGACTCCTACCAGTCTGATTTCCCCTTATTCAACTTTTTAATGCTTCAAAAATATATCCATCCGTTAGAGCTCCCTATGATTCAGTGTTATATTGAAAGAGTCAAATATGGAAACTCATGAGCATACCCTGATGTTCTAGTCAGTTCTACAGAAACTTTAAAGCAGGAATGGAAGATTTGAAGCCCTCTAATTGATGCTGGATTGCAACTCCTATCAGCTCCTTCCAGAATGTTTGGTGATCAGGGAAGATAAGAAGACTGTACTATCCATACTTGCCTTAAACCCTAGACTGTTATCAAAAGTTATGATTCCACTTTCATGTCAGCACTCTGTGTCTCCCCATACTCAGTCCCACATTTCCCAAAATTTGTGCTTGGAAAGAAATGGATGTCAGGGATTCCAGGCAGGGAACCCTGGGAAAAATGATTAGCCCACTGCAAAGATGTTGCATCATGCCCCAGCTGTGGGTGATCGCAAGGTTGCATAAGAAACTGGGGTCGTGTGCAGAAGGTAGAGGGTGGTGTGCAAACCCCTACCTGGTTGGTTGTAAATATGTATATAAGAAAGCAATGCCAGTATGTATTTGTCGTTTGACCAAACCTCGTGCCTGGCGCAAGCCTCTGTTCATCTGTTCTATGTTTTGTGTATAACGGAACTTTGATGCAAGATAAACTACCTCTTGTTTTGGAAGAAACTTCTCTGTGTGTAAGTATCCTTATTGGGGAACAAGGTTGCTGCTGCTGGCTCGCTGCACTCTGGCTTTTCTGCTACGTTTCCATGGGGCTGAAACTCCTATCATTCCCAACAATGGATATACCAGAGTGAAAGGCCAACAAAAGCAGTGCCGAGGTGTTCAAGTTAGACTACAGAACTAGGCAGATCCAAATTGACCATACCACCCAGACAGAAAAGGGTAACCAGAACAGTAGTTACCTTACTTGCTGGCATATTAGATGCACCATCATATAAGATGCACCCCATTTTCCAAAGGGTATTTTTCAGGGGAAAAAATAGTACCTTGCTGAGGCAAAATTCATAAGAAAGGGAAGGGGAGTGAAAGGACTTCTCCCCATCCACACAAAATAGAAGAGAGGGCAGTCCTTTCACTTGCCCTCCCTTTCCTATGCATTTTGCCTCAGCAGGGAGTTCTCCTTTCCCCACTCAACCCGGTACTGTTGATGGCTGTCTTGAGAGCCTCACTCTGTCTTCTCACAGTTCTTTAAAATGGAAGACTCTTCATTCAGACAGAAGACTCCTTCAATTTGTGTTTTGTACTCAATGAAATAGGACACCTACCTTACATATACAGTGGCAGCTAAAAAAAATCCATGTTGGTAAGGTGGTAATACATCCTGGCTTTAGTCTTAATCTTAGCTATCCAAGGTATCAAATCTATTTGGATGGGCAGGATTCAGCACCTTGGATAGTTCTTTTAAAGTAGGGACCCCAACAGGCAGCGTATTCATCAGATCACCAGTTGCCACTACCTACACAGGAACCCTTGCCGAGATCTGACCTACAGTGCAGACAAAGGAAGAGGGAAAAAAAACTGCCCAGCCAGAGTGGAAAGAGGCCAACAAATATGGCACTCAATGAAAGTATTTTGAAAACAAGCAATAACTGTAGTGACAGTTCTATTAACTTTAACAATAACGAGCAAAGAAATAATAATGGCCGAAACCTTGAAATCCAGTGAAGCAAATGCATTATCTCTTTCTGAAATGAGTAACAATGCTGAGATTCTTCTTGTGTGGAACAGGTATAGTACAACTAGGATGGAGTATAACAATGACAAAGAAGATTTGAGAAAATGTTCCGTCATTCTTCTCTTCCATTGCCAGGATGTTGACAAAACCTTGTTCATCATCTTGAAGGTCGCCACTACAAAGAGAGAGAAACTGGTGCTTTGTAAACCTTGGAAAGCTGTGCTTTGCTTAATAGAGGCATTAATTGCTCTTGGCTCTTTTGCTGTACCATCTCTCCATCTGTCAACAATATGGTATTTGTTAACGCTAAAATACCTTTTTTAAAAAAAGGTATAGGGAGAGAAGAAATGAGATAAAAGCGAAGATGGACAGACAAAGACAGACAAAGATGAACTAAATGATTGTCTTCAATAATCGTAGTAGGAGTGGGAAGAAATAAGACTAACATTTGTTTTCTTCTGCTGTGATTTAGGATGGAATCAGATGCTGAAGACAAATAAACAGCTGAAGTAGTTGCAGCTGCTTGTTCACAGAGGAGGACATTTGGATAGTTTGCAGACAACATTAAATCTACTCCCAGCACCTGTAAAACCACTAAACAATGTAAATTAGCTGTAGTTTCAGTTATATACATGCTAGAGTTGGAGATTTTTGCAAGATGTTCATCAAGATTAAACATTCATCAGATTGCTGGAGATTTTACTTGTTGGATTTGTTTTCATTCACATCCATGAAGTTACAATATTCTGCTTGTGTCTCTCCCAGTTAGGGAGATAATCTACTTAAAGATAGTGGGGGGCGGGGGGAAGGGATCATTTTTATGGCTGAAATGTGTTCAGTTGTGTCATGATTCTGTTTGTTTCCAGCTGGGGACATAGTAGAGATTTACATATTTTTGTTGTGTCTGCAAAGTGAGAACAAGTAACTATGCAATTTTTCTCTCAAAAGAAAAGTGGGCAAGACTGTTTATTATTACAGTTATTATTTTACATCATTTGTTTGTTTTTTGTTTGTTTGTTTTTGCCAGTCTTGAGAGAGTTCTGGTATTGAGAACTTTTTTTTTTTTTCCAAAAACTAGGCACATTGCACAAATTGGGCGGCTAAGGATTGGATTGGATATTTCAATCTTTTTGAGCAATCAGTCAGTACTTCTCTGCTTTGTATGTATACGTGTGTGTATGTGCGCATGTGTGTGCTTTGCGTCACAAGGGAAAATACAGTGGTATAGCACACAAGCATTTTTGCACAAAGGAACCGCATGAAAACAGGACTCACTGGATTTCTTTGGCATCCGGTTGAGTCTGTTGGGATGAGGAGCAGTGTGAGCTCGTCCCTCCGCACTGCTCTGGCGTCCAAAATGGTGGCTTCCGGTTGGTGGAGGCTCTCCACCAACCGGAGAAGCTCGCCAGCCTAAAGACTGCCCCCAGCAGATCTGCAGGCACGCACTAGTGCGCGCCTGCAAATATGCACCAGAGCGCAGCAACATAGTGACACGGAGTCGCGCGCTCCGTGCTTTTTAAAAACCTCTAAAAAGGGGTTTTTAAGAAACACGCTGCACGACCAGTTCCGGTCGCTCCAAATGGACTGAGGTGCGGAACTGCAAAAGTAGTCCGCCCCAGTCCACTCTACGGTGCAGAAGACCTCTGTCGGGTCACTCTGCATGGTTTAAAAAGCCCGGTGCAGAAAGGACCTAGGAGTGACCATATCATACCAATACTAAAATCACTCCACTGGCTGCCAATTAGATTCTGGGCAAAGTACAAAATATTAGTTATTAGTTATTATCTTAAAAGCCCTTCATGGTTTGGGTCCTGGTTGCCTACAGGACTGCCTCCCCACCCTGTATAATCCATCCTGTACACTCAGGTCTTCTGGGAGACATCTACTTTAGTCAGCCAAAACTAGGCTGATTGTTAATCTACAGGACATTTTCTTTGGCTGGCCCAGACTGTGGAGTGACCTGCCGGATGCAGTCTAAATCAGCACTAGAAACACTTCAATGAGCCCTAGAGAAATTAGTACTCTTCTGCAAGTCTATCCAGATTATTTTAAAATTATAGTTTTAAAATATTTACTAATAGATTTAAATATGTATTTTATACACACACACACACACACAAATGTGTGTGTTTTTAAATGTATCACATTATTTGTTGTAGTTCCCCAACTGGACCCACAGGGAGAAGCAGGTAAGAAATAAATGTTGTTGTTGCTGTTAGATTGTTACAGCGGAGGTAAGAACTACTGCAGACATTAATAATTTTTTGGCAAGCTATCTTGACATGGCAAGGCTTCTTCTGTTGCTGAGAACAAGAAATTTTGGAAATATTCATCACAGCCCTGTAGATATACATGAATGCGCATGTACAAACAGAGATTTATAAGTATGCATACTTGACTTACATATTTATTTATACATTAACATTCTATAATAACAGCAGATTTACTCAAAAGTAAGTTTCTTTAACTCAAATAGCACTTACCTCTATGTAAATATGTATAGTAGGGATGAAGAAAGTGTGATATTGCTAAGGTTGTTGAACTGCAACTGCTAATATCTCTCACCATTGCCTGAGGTTGATGGAAACTGTAGCCCGAAGCATCTGGAGCATTACAGTTTCCCCATCCCTGGTGTATTGGATATCAGAATTAAAAAGCAACATGAAACTAATGGCTCAAAGCTAGAATGTCTCTGTATTTCATATGAATTGATTCAGTCACTTGGATCCACATAACTGTGGATGAGTGAGTAGCCCAAGGATGCTTCAAATGAAGACTGCTCGGCAAGTCTTAAAAACAGTAATTAACATCGCCCACTTCTTTCTTTTACCCCAAAGTCAGGTGGCAGTTTCTGAATACTTACCTATGCGTTCAGGCACTGTTCCAGCCTAGACTGGTATCTCCTGTGGGCTGAATCTAATGTGCTCTAAGACAATGATTTTCCCCTTCCTTCTTCCAGCAATACCTAGTCATTATGTCAAAAACTTCAACCCAGCCATTGACTCCATCTCACCAGAGTTCATGAGTACAGCTTGGGTCTAGGCTATTTGAAGGACTGTGTCTCCTTTTATGAACTCACTAGTGTATTTACCTGGTGGTGCCCAGGATTTTATTTTCTCATAGCTAACACTTGTCAGAAATATCTTAGGAATTACCTTACCTTACTTTAGGAATTAGATGAGGTTGCAGAGATTTGATATCCTGTGTCTCTAATTCCCCAAACTGTGTTGTCCAGTACTTGTAACTTTCCCCCATATTCCCCATATTCCCAATATTCAGAGTTGTTACCATACAGAGGTTTGGTTTCCAAGGGAATACACTGGCCTCCTCCTTGCTGGTGGGCCTCGTCTCCGTAGCAACTAGCCTGAGCTCTCTGGCTGAGAATTCTAAAGGCCCTTCCCTGAACTACTAACCCCAGGATTCCATAGAGCCTTCACAGCCAGCCAATCCTATGAGGTCTTCTCACCTCACACAGCCAATCATATGAGGTCTTTGTCTGCCTGACACAGACAAACAGATAAACTGACAAACAGACAAACTTTGACTTTTATATACTATAGTAGATTAGAACTCTAAGATCTTCTGGAGAGGCCTTTCTCTCCATCCCACCAAATTCTCAGGCTTGTTTGGTGGGAACAAGGGAGAGGGTCTTCTTGGTAGCTGCTCTCAGATATTGGAATTCCCTCCCTAGGATGGCTCCCTGCTTGCTGTCCTTCCATCACCAACTGAAAACATTCTTGCGCTATGAGGCTTTTAAAAACAAAATGGGATAGGATTTTAATGATATGCTGTGTGTTTCATGGTTTGTATTGTCTTTTGATGAATTTTTAACATGTAATGTTTTATTTTCTAAATTGTTTAATTGCTTTCTAAATAACTTTAATATTTGTACTTTTATTTATTTGTATTTATTAAACTTTGTACTTATTTGTACTTTTATTTTATTTATTGAGTTTCATATTTGTACAGTTCTTATTCTGTATTGCTTTTAAATATGTTGTTAGGTGCTTTGGGTTCAAGGTGGGGGGAGGAGGGGGATTGTTAAAAGTGGATGTATTAATAAAAATATTATTTAAAAATCATGGTCCTCCAGCTATCTTCTTCTAGCCCAGACAGTTTTAAACAGTGATTGTATCAGAGTACACTAATTCCCTAGCCTCTCTTTTCCTTCAGATCTATTGATCTTTTTTTCTCCTGGAGACTCTTCTCTTCTTCCCTCCTGTAGGAGTTCCCTACCACCACCTCTTCAATCTCCTGCCAAACTGAAGGCTACAAGCTTCTCCTCTATGAAAGATCTGCTGTGTCAAAGACAAGAGCCATTTCTGCACTACACTGTTATAGTGCTATTATTCCACTCTCAACATCCTATGGAATCCTGGGGTTTGCAGTTTAGGGAAGAGCATTTAGAATTCTCAGCCAGAGAGCTCTTTGACCTCAGTAAACTACAAACCCCAGAATTCCACAGGATGTTGAAAATGGAATAATAGCACTACAACAGTGCTGCATGGAAATGGCCAAGTTTTCTGTGTACCATAAGATATGCCAGAAGATTGATCAAGATAGGCAGAAGACAGAGGCAATGAAAATCAGCTTGGTCACATCCCTATAGTAGTGGACATCTCCATCTTCTTCCTGTGTAAAAGGTTTACATTTTCTCATCTTAAAGAATCTGATAGGTTTTGGGAGACTGACAAGTAACAGTAGACTTATCGAAACAGAGGTAGCTACATATATATATCCATAGTTCCTTGGGAACCAGAGAACTGATGACATCACCATGTCAGCTATTTTCACAATTGTTATTGCATTCATGTCCTAACTGTGGGCTTCCCCCAGATATCAGGTAGATGACAAGAATACAGGATTAGACAGCTTAAAGTATATTTCATATTTTTATACTAGGCTAATTTTAACATACATTTTTCACTCAGTGAAACTATGGCAGTGATAATACAGGTGGGAGAGAGAATTATGTTACCCAGGCCTAATCTTGCAGTGTTTTCACATCCAGCCTTTGGAGATTCCTAGGAAAGTACCTCCGCTCCCTGGACAGAAGGGTAAAAGTAGAGATTTAAATCCGTGTTTCTCTTATTCTAACTTGAAAAAGTGAGAGACTTTGTTACTGTGTTGGCCTGCAAGATGATGAGATATTTCCTAACCTTTTCAAAAAGAGTTCTCAAATATGAGATGGGTTTTTTTGTTTTGTTTTTTTACACAAGTGGAAAACTTTTCATTGAAGAATAGTTGTTAAGTCCATTTCTTCATTCAGCCAGCCCATCGGTGTTGGTTTCCATTCCTGAAGAAAGAAAAATAGTAGTTCAGTCTAGAGACATTGGCCATTTCCGCATGGGCTTAAAGAAACAGTGCAGAGTGTCTTCCAGGGAGGACGTCTGCACCTGGGAGCAGACTGGATTGGACCTACTTAGTGTAGTTCCGCACCTCAGCCCGCTCCGGAACGACCCAAAGTGGTTGTCCAGCGTGCTTTTGAAAGACTGCTTGAAACAGGTCTTTCAAAAGCACGGAGTGCACCACTTCGTGCCTGCGCTCCAGTGCAGATTTGCAGGATCACACCAGTGCGAGCCTGAGATCTGCCAGGGGCAAGCTTTAGGCTGGCGAGCTTCAGCGGTTTAAGGAAAGCCTCGACCAACCGGAAGCCGCCATTTTCGTCCCTGGAGGAGTGCAGAGCATGGAGCTAAGAAGTCCGGTAAGTACCAGCATGGGGCAATTCCCTCGCCCCGTGCAGAAATGGTCATTGTTGCAAGCTTAGTTGGTGGATTCACTGACATGAGGATGTGGAATCCACACTTGATTTTACCACTGCCAGTCCATCTACTGCTTAGAGATGAAAAGATGCTGGTGCTGGACCGTAGCTGTTCAAAGGTTCAGCAACAGCAGAACTCCTGTTTAACTCAGAGTAGCTATGGAAGGAGTGAAGGTGAAAACAAAAGTAGATTTGTCCTCCTTGTAGGAGAGGATCCACTGACAACCTTTATATTTTTGAGCAAATTATAAAAGCTTTGAGGAAAGGCAATGTACTTTTGGTCTCATTCGGGTGCTGAGGGTAAGAACTCTTACAGAGGTTGGTTAGTTCTGAGGAGGTTATTTCTCTGTTACCTCCAATCATTGGCTGAAGATAAGAGGAGATATTCCAATCTCCAAGGCAGGATACTTATTTAGTCTAGACTTCTTCCAGATATTTGCTCCCTTGATAGTTTGGTGTTTGGTGAGCAATTGGCAGTTGATCTTAAACTCAGTAACTACTCTTCTACCATGAATTCTCGCCTGAGATTAAAATGACTGAACCCAATTTATGTTTGGTGGAAGCACAATATGTGAACCTGGCAAGTAGCATATACACCTGTGAAATCATTTCAACTGAGAGTGGTTTTACTTTTCAGCATAATAAATCATATTTTTTTTAATTATGCAGACATTCAAATCTTAATGTCCCTTCCCTCTTTCTGTGTTGGTGGTGAGAGAGCTGGTGCAGGCAACAATATGCATCAGCATGAATTCCTGATTAAGAAAGTACTATACTAAATTAACAATTTCATTAAGAAGGTACTATATTAACCAAGCAATTGCCACACTGTACCTTGCTACCTATCTAAAGTCTGGTGCAGCAAAAACCTTGTAGAACATCCATCAGTGAGAAAATGCTGAGTAGATGTACCAATCTACCATCTAACAGAGCAATCCCATCTCATAGGGAGTTAGAAATAGGCACAAGCCTTTTCAACAAGGAGCAATTACCTTTTGCCAGTTAAACACTCATCTTAAGATGGAGGGATGGAAGGATCAGATTATATTAGATCCGACTCTCTTCCAGTCCAGAAATATCATAGAATCATGGAATCACAGAGTTGGAAGAGATCACAGGGGGCATCCAGTCCAACCCCCCACCATGCAGGAACCCACGTGAAAGCACTCCCAACAGATAGCCATCCAACCTCTGCTTAAAAAACTCCAAAGGAGACTCCACCACATTCCAAAGCAGCATATTCCACTGCCGGACAACTCTGACCATCAGGAAGTTCTTCCTGAGGTCCAGGTTGAATCTCCTTTCCTGCAGCTTGAATCCTTTGCTCCTTGTTCTAGTCTCTGGAGCAGTGGAAAACAAACCTGCTCACTCCTCGACATGACATCCCTTCAAATATTTAAACATGGTTATCATGTCCCCTCTTAACCTTCTCTTCTGCCAACTAAACATATCCAGCTCCCTAAGCTGGCTTTTCATAGAGCATGGCTTCCAGACCCTTCAGCATTTTGGTTGCCCTCTTCTGGACGTGCTCCAGCTTGTCAATATCCTTTCTGAACTGAGGTGCCCAAAACTAGACACAGTATTCCAGATGAGGTCTAACTAAAGCAGAATAGAGTGATACCTTTACCTCCCTTGATCTAGACAACATACTCCTGTTGATGCAACCAACAATTGCATTGGCTTTCTTCGCTGCTGTATCACACTGCTGACTCATGTTCAGCTTCTGGTCCACCAAGACTCCTAGATCTGTTTCACATGTACTGTTATCCAGCCACATGTCCCCCATCCTATATTTGTGCATTCCATTTTTACTACCAAGGTGTAGGACCTTACATTTGTCTCTGTTAAAACTCATTTTGTTTCCTTTGGCCCAGCTCTCTAATCTGTCAAGGTCATTTTGAATTTTGGTCCTGTCCTCTGGGGTATTAGCGATGCCTCCCAATTTGGTATAATATAGTTGCAGTGCTGGCACAAAATAAGGCCAGGACCAGGGTAGTCCTAAGTAATTTGCCTGGGTTGTGAAGGGTTTGGACTCAGGACACCTTCAGACGGCCTAGGGTCAATTTAGCTAACCTTTGTCCATCTTGTACAGTTAGAACTGCACTCTAAGGCAGTAAGATGGAGCGTGAGCCATGTCATTCTTTGTGTGGAGGTACTCTGTGCGTATATAGAACTTGAAGTTGTTCTTCATGTTTGTCAAACATCCTAGGGAATGATGTCAGATAATGGGCCTTTTTCAGTACACTGTTGTTGACTACCATCTAAAGCTTCTTTGTGTTCGAATGATTTTGAGAAGAGGGACTAGAATTATTGTCAACCAAACTTCATTGGCATGACAATTAATTGACAGTTCTGTAAGATGGAGATAAATGGTGACTGGACTAATAGGCAGAACACCATCTTGTTGCTGATAAACAGTATGACTGTGTTTGATTGTTTTAAGTACATTCATAATCTTTTTTTTTTATAGCCTTGTTGCCAGAGAGACATCTGCTGTCTGAGAGGCTGCATTCCACCATGCTAAACGGCAATATGTTATTTCAGATGGTATACATTATAGACCAAAAGTCTCAGGGATACTTTTCAGGCAGCGATGTCTGCTGCTTGATAGGGCAAATGTTTATTGGGAAACAATAATGAACATTAGCTGCAGCAATTAGACAGCATTGCTTGAGGTAAGAAATATTGACAACACCACAGCATGCTGATATATAGAACCATACTATATTTGAATTTCTCAGCATGGAGAAAAACTCTGCAGGGACGGAATAACTTCTTTCCTTTTTAAACTGCTGTTAAAGTGCATTAAACAATATCTACCCATTTATAAGCAGTTCCAGAACTTTTCATACCATAGCAGAGGGGTCAACAACCTGGTATCTGCCACATGTCTTGAACTGCATATCCCATCAGACTTATGAGCAGTGGTTGGGGATTATGGAAATCATAGTCCAAAATAGTTGGAGGACATAAGGTTATCAACTCCTCATTCTGGGTGACACTCTTGATTCTAGAGTCTAGATGGAACTCAGATGAAACACAAAGCAAATCTAATACATTTCGCCAACTCTACGGATGAATAGATGAAATGTCTGTTTCAATCCTTTTTAAAATCAGAATTTACTATAATTCACAACACTGAGGATGGGAGAAACTGAAATAGACAGAGTTGCCCTTCCTCATTCTAGAAGGAACAAAAAAAGCCACCCCTAAATCCCAGAAATTCAAAGTAGAAAGGTACAGGTGGGAGAAGCGTTGCTTCTCAATGTTGGGGTCAATGGAATTGAAGCTTAGTTTAATGCCTATTCCAGTTAATATTTTTGAATATATTCTTCATTTTCCTCCACAGAAATGAGTGGCTGAGTTCACAGTTACTGGGATTCCTGTTCCCATTCAAGGAAAGTGTTGCAATGAAAGTTGCAGTGAAATGAAATTCCCATATCCATTCAAGGAAAGTGTTGCAATGAAGTAAAAGCCTGACATCTATGTCTGAGGTTAAATATCTAAGTGTTGTGTCCTCCATCATGGCAATGCAATGCATTTCAGTTGAAAAGTAGTCATGAATTTGTCTCTAACTGGAGACAAGCTAACAAAATACAAATATAAACTACGGATAGGAATGGAGGAGAATTTTGTTTCAGTTCACTTTTGGTAAGAAATTACCTCCCCACATTGGAGATGTCTTCATATATAGGAGGGAAAGAACTCGAGATGAGAAAACCTGGGTGTAGGAGAAATTAAACCTGGCTGAATCCTTTACCCAGGGCCAGAGGTTTGAGTGTAAAGTCTTAAACAAACTAGACTGAATCCCACTGTATTCAAACATGTTACATGCTGTATTAGGATTGCCCCTCTTTTTTTCTGAAAAGCTCCTCCTCATTAACATCTACTTGTAGACAGGATCACATATAGTCTTTTCCATACTAAGAACTACTGCAGCTATTTAGCTCTTAACAATTTAGCAATTGAAAATGATGGAAAATTTATTTTCTTGTTGTTGTTTTTTAATAAATTATCAAAATTTGCAATTTTTTCCCTATGCAAGATAGAAAGAGTTTCAGGTTTAAAGCATTCATATGTGAGAAAAAGGGAAACAGATTTTCTATCCTCTACCCTAAGGTTGGAGTTAGAAATCATGGCATACCTTAGACTTAGACATGTACTTTCATGCATCCTGATAATGTTCACAAATAAAAAAGGATGATAGAATATCTTTCTATTTCAAGTTTCCCCACCCATCAAGCAGCAGCTAGTGAAGCAGGAATGAGACAATGACAACAACATTTATTTCTTATCCACCTCTCTCTATGGATTGAGGCAAAGAACAATATACTAAAATACAGCATCACATGGGTTATACCAGTGGTGTACCTAGGCTCAGCAGCACCTGGGGCAAGTGCGGAAGTTGTGTCTCTAGGCACTGCTGCCGCTGCCCTCTCCAAATGGGCCAGGAAGGATGGGGGGCAGCAGTGAGTAGAAGTGTGGCGAGCAGGCACGGAAGGGTGTGGGCGGTGGCAAGCGGGTGCGGAGGGGTGGGGAGGGGTGAGCAGATGCAGGAGGAATGGCAAGTTGGCTCAGAGGGCGACCAAGGGGCATGGGGAATGGCGGCTTTTGCACCCCTCCCGGGGAATAGCACCCAAGGCATGCACCCCAGTTACCCCACTCTAGATGCACCTCTGGGTAACACAGTTAGAAGCATGAACACCAGCTAAAAATACATAGTCGGTTAAAAGAGCATTAACATCAGTTAAAAAAAGCACATGTATTTAAAACAATCAATTCATTTAAGAAAAAATTGAATACCATATGGATAGGTTTGGAGGAAGAGACTGATTTTTAATGGTGTTTTAAACTCAAGATAGTTTATCCAGTTATTGAATCTTTTCCAGCAGGTCATTCCACAATTTGGGGGCAGCTGAAGAAAAACTCCTATAGTTAGCAGTTCTCAGCCTAGTTCTAGTTGACTGAAGTGAATGTTGCCCAGAAGACCTGTGTGTACAGAATGGATTATAAAGACATAAACTCTGAAGACCACCTGAAGAGAGAAACCACTTTTGGAACAAGTCAAAGTCTTTGTCCATCTACCCCAGAGTTACCTATTTGATATTTGTTTGATATAGCGTCTGATATCTTGAGAAGTGACCCTTCACATCATTGGTTCCTCCGTCTTTCTTTTAAGTGGAAATGCCTGAAACTGAAACAGGAATTTTTTGACACATGTAAGCTTTCTATGCCTGAGGTATGTTTTCCTTCAACAGATAAATTTCATCCCTTCAATGCATGGGCAGAATACAAGTCTTCCTTCTACACATGCCCCAACTGATAATAATAAAAAATGTAATTTGCTAACTCATAGAACATTTTAAAATAAATAATCCACTTTGACAAAAATGCCCAAGAACTGATTAAGTTTCCCTTATGGAATAGTTCTGGGAAGTGATTAAGTATCCAAAATTCCCTGTCGATTCAAATGCATATCTTTGCACAAACATTCTTATACAGAACTGAAACTGTGCTAGATTCCAGGCATAAAAGTTTTGATATGATGCTAAAGAAGATGTTCTATGGTTATGTAAATTTCTGTCTCCCTCCTCCTGAACAGTTACTTCCAGCACAATTATCTTTTCAAATTTAAAAAGCAAAACAACATGGGCTTAATCCAATGTTGTGATGTCATCTGCAATGGAAGTTCCTTTCTTCCTCTCTGTAGCCTTCTACACTGTCCAAAATTCAGACTCCGAGTGTTTTCCAACCCTTTAGAGACAATTTTATGAACACACGGGGGGGGGAAAATCATGCCCTAATTCCATTGGATTCAGACTCCACAGTCTCTAGTTAACACTGGTGTTGGGTCCGAATGATCTCATTACTGTGTGTTAAACAATCCATTAAAATTTGCCTCAAGTGAGATTCAAGGCAAGTTTCCAAGGAAAACTTGATAGCAGAGCAAAACTATTAGAAATATCCTAAGAAGCAAAATAACTTAGTAAATCCACAGTAGATTTAATGGGCAGGAGAGATTTTTCAAATAAGATTTCCAAATTTATCTCCAACTCTGTTAATACAAGGGTTTGAAAGGGGTTTCACTCAAAGCACCCTCTTTGTTCTGTGGTTGCAATCCAATGCCCATTTAATTCAGATCTCTAGTTAACTCTAAATTTCTTGCTGTGTGAAATTCATGTGGGTAATAAGATTGCAACTGAAATAGAGCTGAATTGAACTATCAGTATGTTTCCCCCTTTTCCTCATCCCTTCAAAAAGTAGGCCATCTTCTATGATTTTTCTGAATGTTATACACTTTCTCTGTCCTTCCTTCCTTCCTTCCTTCCTTCCTTCCTTCCTTCCTTCCTTCCTTCCTTCCTTCCTTCCTTCCTTCCTTCCTTCCCTGTATTTGCCACTATTTTTTCTGCACCATACACTAGGTACAGGCAGTTTTAAAGGCTGCAAAACAATGAAGCTGACTATATACTTATTATGACTGCTTCCCACATAGCAGTGGGACAAAAGCAACCAAATAGTAAAAGAAATTATGCAGCAAAAAGCTAA
This sequence comes from Iguana delicatissima, assembly GCA_948472985.1. Lineage (NCBI taxonomy): Eukaryota > Metazoa > Chordata > Lepidosauria > Squamata > Iguanidae > Iguana > Iguana delicatissima. The sequence continues at coordinate 207,462 of CAOKZL010000489.1, read as the reverse complement.
AGTGTGTGCCACAGTGCATTCAATCTGTTCTGGCTTTTAGGCTAGGGGGAGCTAACCAGGGTTCTGAACCTACTTTGGTAATGGGTTTCAGCACTGCTCTCTTAAAGTCTGGAATAAAACCTGGAGCAGATTACCATGCCCATAACATGGAAGCCGCCAGCCACCACTGGAATAAGTAAAGGTGCTCTCTTTTCCTTCGCTTCAAGCAGAAAATGGCTTGTCTCAGCTCTTTAATGCTGAGCTGCACCCACTCTAAGAAACAGTTGGAAGCAACCTTTTTCCTACATGGTAGAATGTTCCCCCATTTCTCTTCTTGCAAATAAGAATTTACAATCCAAGTGTGCACATTTCTCAACTGAAGTTCTTTGGTGTAATTCCATGTTCAACATATTAGCAATACAGCATATAGAACCAGTATCTGTTTCAGACTTAAACCTCATATTAATTCAACATAACATCTACCTACACGTGTATTTTATCTGTTAGGTCAGGTTTTTAGCATTATATAAATTGGTTTGCTGTTCTAAAAGGTTTCTCTCTCTCTCTGAAGAAGCAACTCATTTCCTAAAGCGTTAAAGAATAAGTATGTTCATTCACTGTGCATGAACATAACACAAGATATTATTTGTTCTTTTCTATCCTACAGTTCCATACTTTTTCTTTTCCCTTGGACTCAGACAAAATCTACTGCAGGCCTGTGTTAGGAGCCATTCTAAGGAGATGCATATGTCCTTGTTGGAAAGTATGGTATGGAAAGCCTGAATGACTGAGCAAAATTGAACACACATGTGTACATTTATTGTAGCTTACAGTATTGTAGTGAGCATTTGCATGGAGAATATTTCTTCCCTAGGGCTAATGCCATCAGAGAAATAGTTAACATATTTTGGCTGCTGCCCTAAATGCATTTACATTTTGACACTTCAAAGTAAAAGGTCTATTTCAGTTCAGAAGGACTTCCTTCCAAGTAAATATGCTTTGAATTTGGGGTGTTGATTCAATTAATATTGCTGTTGAAATGCTTTTGTTATGGGTTGAATTCACTTTGTCCCAATAGGGATATGAGGAAGAAAAACAAAGCAAAGCAAAACAAAAAGAGGATTAAGGGATTAAATATTCAAGATAAGAACCTAGTTTATGTGTTGTTTGTAAGAACTTTAAATTAGAGATTTCAGATATATATATAAAATGAAACTCTAGCTTCTCAATGCAGAGTGTATATGTGGCAATAACAATAAAAGATATACAGAGATACAAAACGGAATGCTCTGCCTTTATTGGATTTTGTAAAATATGCTATATTGGTTTAGTTTAAGAAAAAGAATGATATGAAACCATGTTTTTGTCACTATGAACATGGTAGACAGGTCATGACTCAGAAGTCTGCCAGGCATCCTTAATTCCTTTGATGCATCAGGGATAGGGGATGTGAACATCTCTCATTTTTGTTTCCATTCTATTTCTCAGAATCTGACCAGATTTGTTGTCCATATTTTCATTAATAGTTTTCAGATTGCTTACTGAACAAATCTGTAAAAAATGCCTGAAGAATGCAATTTTTTACCTATTCATAATTAAAAGATGAGGAATCCTGAAGTTCCTGATCATTACAAGAAGTGAGGAATGGAAACGGGTGTGTAAACTGTGAAATAGAAGCCTAGAAAAGCTTTGAGAAGCTTCTTCTCCATATAAGACATGTCTCAGACACACATCTGAGTTTAAGCAGAAGCACCTGTGCATTCAGTTTTAATTGATCCCTTAGAACAGGAGTGGAGAACTGTGGAAAGCTACGGGGCTACATTAATCTACTAATCCAGGACTCCTTGGAGGCCATCTCCTTGTATTGCCCTTGCTCCTGAAAAAAAAAAAAAATCAGTTTTATCCCCCTCTGCCCTCTAGGGGGCATGGCGGCATTCTCACCATATTTATGGGCCTTAATGGTGGGCATTTTGAGGGGGCAATTTTTTTAAAACAAGCTTCTTAAACATTCTTTTGAACCATGTGGGCCTGCAAACATGGTGGGAATGCCCTCCATGGTCATTTTGCAGAATTTTGGAGCAAAAAAAAAGGGGGGGCTCTATGGTCCTAAAAGGGGGCCTTTTGGGCACATGTGACCCATGGGCAGCATATTGATCACCGTGCCTCAGACCTTTTAAAAGCCAGAAGGGAAAGGCTAGAAGGCTGCACTAATCATCTAATCCAGGATTCCTTGGAGGCCATCCCCTTGTATTGCCCTTGACATGAAGTTGTGGACTGTAAGGAATGGACTACTGATTCTTCTGAGCATCAAGAAGGCCTTGAAGCTATCACAGTCACAGCCTCGCCTCACCTAGGCATCATCAACAGCTATATCAAAAGATAGCAAGATTTTGTCCATTCACTGCCTGTTCTCGGAAGGCAGGATGCAACTATTGAGCACAGGAATTTCTGTTTTCTCAACTGTGGGGCTGCTGTCCATGGTCCTGAAACTCTTTGACCTGAATCAACATATTCAGTCTTGACCACCGGCCTACATTCCTATGCACGAGAAGCTTCGCCAGTATCCAGCCTTTCTCAGCCTTTTATTTGGGTGCACTATTTTTGCTGTGATGGATATCACTATGGATCAGGACAAATAAGGAGAGCCAAACCATGTATAATAGAGTGGGACACATGATTTAATTTGATCTCCTTTTTTATTCTGCTATTTTATAGGCTGCTTACTGCTTTGCCTGTTTATTTTTGTTTCTAAACTTGCGTTGCTATTATATTTTTTTAAAATACAATGTTATTGCGAGAATGAACCCTGAACCTTTTCCAAGCACAGAGATCCAACAGCATCAATATCTTTGTCTAACAGTTCTCCTGTTATTCTGCACCACTGCACTTTCATCACTCACAGAAAACAATATGGTTCCTGTGAGCTAAAGAGATTAATAAAAATGAACACTTACTATCTGCTGAGAGAAGAAACAAGATTACTATGGGTAGTGTAAAGCCAACCTTCGTCAGAAGACATATTACTGAAAAGCTCAGATATCTTTCCTCACTCCCTATTATAAAATGATGGCATCTATTTTGTTACATTCCCCACATTATTTGGGGGTAAATTCCATTTCCACCCCCCACAATGCCCTAAAATAATGCCAAGTTGAGAGAATTATGAAGGATGTAAAAGGGCAGCCAAGAAGCCAACACAGTTGTTGATGCTGCTATTGCCATTTGCCACCATGGCAGCTGTCTTAGAGGAGGAAAAGAAACAAAGAAGCTGTACACTCAATATGTGAGGGCATTTGAAGAATTTCCCCTCCCTTGGAGGTCTATCAAGCAATGGTCTCCTTTGCAGTATCTCTGCCCACAGAGAAGGTAGACAATTTCTTTTCTTTTCTTTTTTTAATATTTTTTATTAGAGAAGGTAGACAATTTCAAATGGCCCTTTGTGGACTGCTATAGAGTATCTTCCTTGTGTTCTATGAATATAATTCTTTGCTGATTTCATTCCTACGCTGAAGGAGAAAAAAAAACATTTCAGCACTTTTCTTCCTATTCTATGAGAACAAAAAGACACCTGTGCAGTTCCTAAGCACTATATCTACTTTGGGGATTCACTGGGGAAAATCCATTTTCACTAAAAACACCCACTGTTTTCCTGTGCAGAAAATAAGATATTTTGCATGGAATATACATATCCCTGCACAAAATATTGTGGGTATTTTGCACAGAAAACACATGCAGGAAAACTACAAGGGGAAAAGCAATTTTTCCCTAAGGAAATTAGGAAGTGCAGTCAATCTCATGGTGGGTCTTCATTTTCTGACATTTCTCCTGAGTATTGCATCGAGGGACTTTTTCCTCATCTCCGATGTGAATAATAAATATTCTTCACATTTTACCACACTCAGATGGGATAATCAGGATTTCAGTTCAGTTATTCCAGCAAATGTCTTTGCATGTCAAGCTTAGCAAAAGGACTGTGGTGCCCAGGATAGAGCAGAATCCCTTTTGCAGAGAAAAGTTTGTGCTAATACCATTTGTTTGCTCAAATAATGTCTTGCTAGTTCTCAAAATCCCTAAACCCTGCTATTCAAAGCTTGCACTGAGTATAATTTACATTCTGAATATAGTGAAAATTGATATCTGACAAGCATGAGAGGGAAATTAAAGCAATCATTTAGCGTATCTGTCTCACATTAATGCCAAGGGGTAAGTAATAATTCTAGGTTTTGCAAAAATGATGTCACTTGGGCCTCCAGTCTTGTACCAAGTTGCTCATGCTGAAAACCCAGTGTGAGCCATGCAAAGTATATAGAAGCAACGCTGTAGTCTGTGTGAATAAGTCACATGTATATATTATGTGCCCTGGTGATGAAGCTGTGCATGAGAGAGAGGGGGATGGGACAAGAGAGACAGAATGAGAAAGTGGGGGGGAGTTCACAATTGTTCCTGCTGAATAATGACAGCTGATAGGGATGCTATTGTCATGTCTGAACTATGTTTTTGATAACACAGAAGTTATGGAAACTGATGGATCTGTAAAATTGTCTGAGTAAAAAAAGAAGAAGAAGAAGAGAGCAACACCCTCTATTCTATACACAGAAGACAACTGGACTAGCAGTTATATCTTAGTTTGAAACAGAGGACATGCTAATCAAATTTGCAGATGACACCAAATTGGGAGGAGTTGCTAATATGCCAGAGGACAGGATCAAAATTCAAAATGACCTTAACAGATTGGAAAACTGGGCCAAAGCAAGCAAAATGAATTTCAACAGAGAGAAATGTAGGATCCTACACTTAGGCAGAAAAAAATGGAATGCACAGATATAGGGTGGGGGACACATGGCTGGATAACAGTACATGTGAAAAGGATCTAGGAGTCTTAGTGGACCATAAGCTGAACATGAGTCAGCAGTGTGATGCGGCAGCCAAGAAAGCCAATGCGATTCGTGGTTGCGTCAATAAGAGTATGGTGTCTAGATCAAGGGAGGTAATAGAACCACTCTATTTTCCTTTGATTAGACCTCATTTGGATACTGTGTCCAGTTCTGGGCACTTCATTTCAAGAAGGATATCAACAAGCTGGAGCATGTCAAGAGGAGGGTGACCAAAATGGTGAAGGGTCTGGAAGCCATGCCCTATGAGGAGTGGCTTAGGGAGCTGGGTATGTTTAGTTTGCAGAAGAGAAAGTTAAGAAGCGACATGATAGCCATGTTTAAATATTTGAAAGGATGTTATGTAGAGGAGGGAGCAGGCTTGTTTTCCGCTGCTCCAGAGACTAGGACAAGGAGCAATGGATTCAAACTACAGGAAAGGAGATTCCGGCTGAACCTCAGAAAGAACTTCCTGATGGCCAGAGTTGTTCAGCAGTGGAATATACTGCCTTGGAGTGTGGTGGTGTCTCCTTCTTTGGAGGTTTTTAAGCAGAGGCTGGATGGCCATCTGTTGGGATGGCTTGAAGTGGGTTCCTGCATGGCAGGGGATTGTACTGAATAGCCCCTGTTGTCTCTTCCAACTCTATGATTCTATGACATTAGCAATGGGATAAGATCTTCCACCACAACCAAGGTAGAAGGCTAATTTAGAAGATGCAGGAAAGAACGTGTGGCATGTATACACATCTCTGTCTCCAACAGAAGGGAATGGGTATATATGTATGTGTGCATAGGATAAACAGCAGAGAGACTGACATTTCTGCCCACCTCTGGTTGCTTCATTGTGCTTAGGGGAGGGCTAGCCCAGGATATCAGTGTGCAACCTTCATGCATAGAGAATGGATGACAATAGAAGAATCAGGTCAAATATTAGAACACATCATTTACTGGTAACTGCCAGGACCACAGTGCCACACAGGGTTGTAAGGTTAGGAACATCCCAGGCCCAGGAATTTTAGGGCCAAAACCTGGAACCCCTGTTGATGTTATCAAGTTGTTCCACAGTTGTTAGAGCATGTAATTAAAATAATGAACACCATTCCACTGGTTGGAAATAAAATTTCCAAGCTCTGCATTGAACAGGGCTGGAAGGAGAGTGCACATTTTTCCCAGCAACATTTTTAATACTTTTGAAAGCACCGCTTTTAAGAACACCTGGGGGCCGTAGTCCAACCCAGGAAAGTTTTCAAAGCTCTGTCCACAGTAGCTGCTCCACAGTAGTCTACAGCAAAAGGGAACCAAAAGCATGCAGTAGTTTGTGTGTGCACATGTGCCTGCGTATTTGTAGTTTTTTTAAAAAAGAAAACATTTTTACCAAATTAAAAAAAAACACACAAAAAAGAACAACCAACAATACTACATAGCAATACATAAAACTACAAATACATAGTAATACGTAGCAATACAATCCAAATAAAAAGATAAAAAATACATAGGACAACTACAAGCATCTAACAAAACTATTGGAAATAAAAAAAAAATTAAAAACTACAAATAACTAAAAGTTGGTTCCTGACCTTGTTGCAAATAGCTCATTGGAATCAAATAATTGCACCTATTATTTTTAAATCTATACCAAAAATTTATACTTGTTGCTACTCATTCTTATCATCATAGATATGTACCTTTAAGATTAATTAATTAATAACCACCAATCTTGAAAAAAATAATCACTTATCAAATAGTTCTATATTCTATAGGTTCTATGTTCTATGTTCCATATTAGTTTAAATTTTATCTTAGTTTCATTCTTGAGGTATAATAAATAAAATCAGTTATAATCAATTATAATCTAATAGTCCTCTATATAGTTAATAAACTTTAACTGCAACAAACAAATCACATTTTTTCACTCAAATTTTATACTTCTCAGATAGCAAAATAAATGCAAATTTAAAGTTTAAAGTTTAAACACCTCTATTCAGACATAAATTTGCTTTTTGTTCTTCCTTTCAAACTATATGTAAGATTGTCTATTTCAGCTATTCTCCATATTTATAGTTTTCAAGGCAATGTTCTCGCCCTGAGAGTTCTCCCTTTTACCATCAGGTTTGGAAGAACAGGGACTGGGCCCTGATATCTGGGAACCCTGCTACCATAAACAGGTTACTGCCTATACTCATCCTGCCTTTAGGAAAACCATCTGGTTTTGAGAGCTTCCATTTAAATTCCCACTATGCACCAGAATGATGTTTTACTGAAAACAGTAAGGGAACTTTATACATTGTGCTCTAGATACAGGTGTTTTTGGATGCTAGCAAAGCACCCTTGACCACAAGCGAATCAGGGTTTTGAAAAGTTATTTCCAAAAATCAATTAATCGCTCAAATATTGGACCTGAGAAGTAGTTAATTACCATTGTAGTTGCAGTTTTAAAAAATAACAACCATTCCTCAAAAGTAACTGAATTGTTACTCATTTGAAAGTATCCAAAGGGTACAAGCCACTGGCCTATGCTGCAAAACATGTTCTTCTCCCATGCACTTATTCATTACTCAACACTCACAACAGACTCAGAGGCACAAGGAAAACTTGGATGTTCCTCTCTCTCACTTTTATTTTTAAACATTTGAACAAGGGCCCTGCCCTACAAAGCACCATAGGACTGTGATGCTTCCCTCAAGACAACATAGGAAATAGTTGCCAGCACTGTCTAGGTGTCACTGGCAGGGCAGGAAACTGCATGGGAAAGGCAGGGCCAATTCCGCCTCCAGGCTCCCACCATGAACTACAGCTTGCCCCCATACATAGACAAAGACCAAATACATCCATTTTCCTCTTCAGTCCTCCTCAGAATGGTGACAGGAAATGGTGTTGCATCATCTCTTGTCACTATTTTGGAAATGGAGGAAAAGTGAGATATTGGGGACTAAGATGTGGTGGTGGTGCTGCTGCTGATGATGATAATGATGACGATGACGTTTATTCATTAACACTCTTTACACCAAAGAGTGGAACATTGACATATACAATCAGGGACAAAGACAATAAGACAGAACACCACAACAATACATGGAATGAAATCCCCAGCACCCCACCAGTCACTACCCATCTCAGCATCTTAAACACAACTCAATGGCTTAAGATGATGAGTCAAAGAGGAAAGTCTTCAACCATTTACAAAAACAGGTGAGATCCTCCTCCAGCCAGAGGTCCAAAGGAAGATCATTCCACAAACGTGGAGCCAGATCTTGAAAGGCTCGCAGCCTTGACAGAACTGTACACATTGGTGGAACAGACAATAAACTTTTGCCTATAGATCTCAGATCCTTGGATGGAACATACCACACAAGCTGAGCTGTAAGGTACTGAGGGAGGTTAGAATGCAAAACTTATATCAGGACTAAAGGCTTGAAATAGGCCCTGGCCTGGGGTGCTTGTGAGAGTGGGAGTATTTTTCAGATACTTTCAACTGTTTGGAGGCATTCTGTGTCTTTTACCCAAACATAGAATGTGCCTTTTTAAGAAGATGGGGAGGTTGTAGGGTTTGGAGGGACTAGTGGGAGGCTTCAGAGACATCAAAAGTAGAGCACCGGGTCCATATACCACTCTCAGGCCACACTTTACCCATTCCTTTTCTTGTGCTTCAGGAGATGTCTATGAGAATCCCTCTCAAAGGCAATATATGATTTATTGATTTTTTAAAAATGATTTTAAAATACCATGGAGGGAGGAGGGAGGAATAGCTGAAAGGCAGTATATAAATTTTGAAAATAAATGGATCAGCTGACACATATTGCTAATGATGGACAATGTAAAAAGGGTTAGAACAAGCATATAGCATATAAACTTGGAAGCTGGGGCTGGAAGTTCTGGTACTAACACCAGCCATTCTTCATCAAAAAGTATTCTAGTTTAACAAGTTTGAAATCAGATCATTCCAAACTTCAGGTCAACATTGCAGCAGTAATCAAATAATTTTTGTCTCACTCCTGGGTAGCCCAGGATTAGTAAAAATATTTCACTACTCCATATGAGTGACAGATAAGAATTAGTTTTCTTTGCTTTGAAATATGTTGCAGTGGCCACTGCTGGAGGCAGGATGCTATACCAGCTTGACTAACAGTCTGATGATATCTGGCATTTTTAATGGCAAACAATTTATTTCAGAATTGAAACTTTTTCTTTGCTTTAAGTTGGTAGAAGAACCAAGTATATTTCTCATTCAGGTCTTCTCAGATTCTTCTCCTATTTTATCACATGGATTAAAGCCTCTGTTAATGCTGCAAAGGCTCATTTATTTGGAGAAAGGTTTGTGACCCAAGATTTTACTTATGATTAGAAACATGATTCACTTCATTGACATTAATAGGATTACTCTGATGCAAGTTGAGCAATGTGGATAGCTTATTTGATTCTTTCCTACAGGCTCAGTTCTCATCTCACATTGGAAGTGTTAGCTGCAGTATATTGACTTTGCTTTTGGAGAACCTAATCATTCACTGCACATTATCAGCCATCTTCTACTTTATCTTCCTGTCATATGACTGATTTGCTGCAGCCTATACCAATCCTAGAAGATGGAACAAAAAGCAGAAGCTGCCATTTGCAGAAGCAAAGCATTGACCCATCTGGTTGGCCACTTTTAATCCCATTTTGGCAAAAAGGAACAATATAAATCAATCAGTTGATCAAACAGTTAAGTATTGTCTAAAATGAGTACCAGTGGCTTTCAGAGTTTTAGGCAGAGTCTTTCATTAACTTACTTGGAGGTGTCTTAAAGACCATGGACCACCTTGCATGCTTTTTCCTTGCATGCCTCCATGTCTTTTCTAACATACAGCAATCTAAGGTGAACCTCTTATGGGGTTTTCCAGGCAAAATTTATTCCATTGTTTTCCTCTGAGCTGACTGTCCACAACAGAAGTTAGCAACAGCAGTTAGCTGTAACATTTCTATATTGCTTACCAGTGTGAAGCACTCCCTAAGCAGTTTACAATGTGTTTTGCTAATTGCCCCCAACAAATTGGGTACTCATTTTACCAACCTACAGAAGGATGGAAGGCTAAGTCAACCTGGAGCCCTGCAAGATCGAACTCACAACATTGTGGTTGCAGTACCAGCATTTAACCACCGCACTACCAGGGCTCCAAAGTCAGCAAGTGCCCATGGCAGCAGGTTGTTTTGTAGAAGTGGTCAAGTAGTCAGTCCAGTCCAGTTTAGTCATGCATTATCTGAGCAAGGTGCAGGGAGAAGCATGAGGGTGGTCTTTAGCTGGTCCAAAGGTTGTATCAGCAGTTCAGAAGTCCAAGTAACAAGCTAGAGAAGAGAAAGCAAAATAATCCAAAATGTAGTCAAGACACAAGAGAATACTGCTAGGCAAACAAATAAGACAGTTATTAGCAATAAGGCTGGGAGGCAACAGCCACAACATTTATGAGCAGCTTCTTCAAGGTCGTAGGTGCCTCATTAGGGTCAGCGTTTATTGTTTAAATGTTGTAGAATGATATTTCTGGCTTTGTCTCTCAAAGAAAGACAGGGATATGTTGATTTCAAGGTCTACAATCCATGCCACATGCTGCTGGAGAGCAGGATCCTCTACTATCTCAGTCCCATCTCAGAGTTAGCAGCATCTTGGCAGTCTGCCTCCACCTTCTCATCTAAATGCTCCAAGGGGGGAGTTATCACTGAGAGAGTGAGACTTGTCCAAGGTCATCCAGTAGGTTTCCATAGCTGCGTGGAGAGTTTCCTGATTTTCCAGGCTCCTAATCCAGCAGTCAAACCACTGTACCACACTGGCTGTCTGCGTGCAAAGCAGGCAAAAATTCTCTACCACTGCCCAAAGACACAAAATATTATCCTTGGGTACAAAATGATGACACTATAATTTTTCATGATAATTTGAATCTTCAAATAATATATTCTTTCCTTTATGTGGCTAAACTAGTCAAGGTTTAGTAGACCCTGGAGATGATTGGTTAAAAATCAACATATTACCCAGAATTCATTTCAACATGGAATAATAATTTTAAAATTATTTTAATCATTAGATGCAAGTATTAATGGTTCTTTTAATGTTGTTACTGACCACTTATTGTAAACTTACATAATCTTAAATATTTAATGACCTAATAAATTAATAAACAGATTAATTTGGTAATTTTTTTCTCAATTTTTTGATGGTAATATGATAGCATTAGCACTAATGTATGAAAATTCCAGGTTTAGGTTTAAAATGGATTGGGTAACTCCATTTGTCTCTTTGAACCTTAGTTTAGGTCACTGATGTTCTACAAAAGTCTTAAGTCTGTCTACCAAACATTGTGATGGAAAGATGAAATTCCTGATTTTCTGTTTTAGTGAATATCCCTCACCCGTTCTCTTTGACACACCAACGACCCTTGTATATTGATCTAAATGTGGCACCATCTTTTGATAATTTCAATGAATTTGCATTTTGTTGGGGATTTGGGTTATGCCATTATGATAATCAGTGAAGAATGGATTGCTTTCAAGTTTGCATGTTCTGCTATCCTCTGTACTGTAATTGTTAATTAATGGCAGTTTTTACATGGATGGGATGAGGCTGAGAATGTTTTACAAATTTGTTCCACTACAAACACAAATTTTGGTTTTGGCATCAACAGTTCATTCATTTACAGTCTAGATGCCGGATTGGGGCTCCTTTTAATATATACTGAGCATTAATTGGGGGGGGGAGTGTAAATTATCAGTTTTGCAGGTGTGGCAATTATGAGTATTACCAACCAAGCAAATCAGTATGCTGTAATCAGTGGAAGTGCAATTAGTAGACAGATTAATGAACTTTCTTGATCAGGAAACAAGTGAAACTAACTGCAGTTAGCTTGTTTGTCCTCTTCTGACATCATTTCCAGATATGGCTGAATAGGCATTTCTTCTCTTGTGAATAATTGTCCCTTGCTATGATTTCTTGCCTGACTTAGGCATGATGAATCATAGCAATTCTGAAGCACCTATTAAAGCAGAAGAATAGCCTACCTTCTCCAAACCTTTCAAAATAGCTTCTCCTGAGAAAATAATTGGACCGATAAAGTTTGCAAATTCATTGTGTCACTGACCTCTTCCCTTGCTATCCTATTCATCCAATTACAATCAATAATTTCAGAATAAAGGCTTTAGACATATGGGTTCAGACTGCCTCTGAATTCATCCTAAATGAATGTATTATGTTTCTAATAACACGTAAGCCTAATGTGCAAGACTTTGACCTTATCTGAGGGTTTTTTTTTTCCCATTTATGCTCAGTTGTGTAGATACCTTGGCTCCCAGTTGGTATCTACAAATAGATAACTGCAAGTATGAAATAATTGGTCTCCTAAAGTAACTCTGGTACAAAAATCAGACACTATTGTTTAGGAAATTAGGTCTCCGGGAATTTCAAAGTGGGTGGACTATTAACCAGCAAGACAGTAGTTTGCTCTGCATTTTTTTAAAAATAGACATCCCAATCCATACATATGAAGGGGAGTTTCTGATGTGATCCTGTTCTTTTGTCTCTTCTTATGGTCCTGATTTCTGGAAATATTTTTGAAGTTCATAAAAATCATACCAAACCATTATCTACTACATTAGATGTATCTGACATGCATTGTAATGTCTAATTCTTATCCATTTCCACATTCTGCTTTTCAGATGTGCCAGACTACAGATTGGCATCTATTTTCCCCAATGATAGGCTACCAAACTTTGAATGCATGCTTTGAATTTCCAATCAACCTTGTACATTAAGAGAACAGACTTGTAAAATGCTCACAAAGTGGATTATTTATACCTTTGAAATGTTAAGAATTTCTACCTATACCTTGCCTCTTGTGCAACATCTATGACAGATTCCCACAATAACTAAAGCTCCTAATGGATATTCTCTTCTCTTCTAATCAAATCTATTCTAGTCTTCTTGTGGAATCAGTCATTTTTATCATGATTCACAAATTTTCTACCTTCAGAAGACCCTTCCACATCTTTTTGGTCTGATGAGGAAGACACTTGCAACTGTCACCATACTCCTGAGCATTCCAGACAACTATGGCCAAGATCCTAGCCAATTTAAGATCTTGGCCATAGTTGTCTATTTAACTAAACTCTCCTGGCCCACCCACTCAATCCTGCTTTACCAGGCATCAGCTGCTGTAAGAAATGGAGATCTATTCTCCTGTTGATCAGAGTGCAGCAAACTGACATTTCCATCCACCTCCAACCAGTGATCTCTGATGTGACAATCAGAAGCAGGATCCCTGTTACAATTCCTTCTCACTAGGTGGTGTGGGGGTGGAAATGCCAGTCTAACTTACCCTTGTTGGCAATACCTCTGTCACTTTCAGTGGCTGATGCCTGGTAAAGCAAGACTGGGCAACTTTTACAATCATGGCAGTAGCATCATGATCATGAATGCATAAGTTTAGTGAATATGAATTACTTACAGATTGGTAGCTCTAGGTTATAAACCTCTAACTGCAACACTGAATTCTAGCCATTGATCCTATCAGAGGCCTTTGTTCCTGTTCAATGTGAGATGATGCTCAACTTGTACTATTGTTCTGACCTACTGATATTTCAAGTATATTTATAGCTTACTTTTTTAAAAGTTAATGGTTATTTCATACTGATTTTTGTACTAATTTTTGCATTGAATAGAAAATCCTTAAATGAACAGATAATGTAACTGCTTTTTTTAATATGAAAGTTCTCAAAACAGCTAAAGAACTTCTGCCAGGCTTACCACCCTCACAGGTGCATTTGGTGGGAACATGGCAGAGGACCTTATCACTTGTTGCCCCTTGGGTCTGGAATTCCCTTCCTAGGGTGGTTAGATTGGCTGTTCCTTGTCAGCCTTCCAAAAACAGCTAAAAACTTTTTCTGTTTCAACAGGCTTTGGGGAACTGACTGTAAGGTCTTTTAATAGAGTGCTGATCTATTGATTTTATTATTTTTAAATCGTATGTTTTGAGGGCTTTGCTTTTTTTAAAAAAAATATATAACTGTTATAAGTTTTGTAAATAGCTCTGAGTCTCAGATCTGGGGAAAGAATTTATATCTGGGGATATAAATGGATAAAATGGTAAGAATAAGAATCAAATTGCAATATAATTTTAAAAAGGCTGCAGCGAAACAAGAGTATTATCAATCTAACAAAAGAATATAGAAGAAAGTATAATTCCCAAGCAGATGCTAAAGCTCAAAAGTATTCACGATCAGGTTTTCCTACCTTATTGAGCAGTCTTCCTTGGATCTGATCTACCCCAACTTGTGAATATTGCAGGGCCAAAGCCAACAGGAAATGTGAGTCATCATTATGGGGCAGATGCCCACTGCCCAGGCCATCCCAAGCCATTTTGATGCCAGCAGTAAAGGACAAGATGGTACCCTGCTACTTTCTCTGTACAGAAGCTGGCTGAATCTTACTCCAGCACTGCCAACAAGATAAGGTCCTCCAGTACATCTGAAGGCAAAATACTGATTTCAGAAGTGCAGAGCAGGTCATGTGCCTCACATGAATCTCTTCTCCAAGAAAGCAGGTTTAGAAGGACCAGCTGAGGGAGCACCACTCTTGCTCCCCAAATCAGCCATAATAGAAGGGCCAGTCCTAGAGCAGCCTTACTATTTGTCAACCTGATGTTACCTGTGTCTGGAGTGGGGGGCGGGGAGAATGTCTGAGCAGAGCTTGGATTGCATATTGCAATTATATTCAATGAAGTGCTGTCAGGGCAAATTCAATAAACACCCCGTACTGCCCCTAGCATCTTCCAAGTCTTGGGTAAACTTATAGAGAGGAAGACTATTGTTATATTACCAGTCTCCAACTTTGTCTTACATTTATTGATATGAGTATATCAATCAGGAACTACATTAGCAATGAGTATATACATTAGGGACTGGGTTTGCAATCACATGCATACATCTCAATACAATAAAAAACTAGGAGAAATAAAAACCAACTACCTAAAGAACAACATCAAAACCAGACAAAAGTATGTAAATTGAAACAACCACCACCACCATTCTTAAGCCTAAGTATTCTTCTTGAACTGCTTAAAGAACAGAGCCAGAACAGTATGTTCTTGTAGTTTTTCTCCTGTTGGCACACATCCTTATTTTATTTTTTTCCCAAGCCAGGCTTGATCTACACTTTGCAAGAAGGGGAGTATTTTTTTAATCTGAGTTTACATTTCACCACCAGGCTTACTTTTTCCTCTTACTAAGTTTTGCTTTGAAGGGGGGGGGGAATGGAAGCATAAATCCCAGCTGTTCCTTTTCTTTCTCTGTCTTATTTTCTCTTTTTAAACTTTGTGGGGTTTTTATTATCACAGTTGGGCTGAGCGTATCCCAGCAATTACAAGCGTTCTACAAGCGGTTCCCAGCCTACTTGAGCTGACACTTTGAAATATTAGTGAGGCAGCAGTGCAGGTGCAACGTGCTGGCGAGCATCCAGTAGCAAGTTAGCAAGCAGCCTGGAATATTAACAAAAACTTTGTATTATATGCTATTAAGCTCTTGAAATGAGAGATGGAAATCCTATTCCCTTTTTTGGCGAGGAAATCACTTGTCTAGGAAGAGCCGGAGATCACTCAAGGAAAAATCAGTGTATGCCGGAAGAGTTTGGACAAAGCATTTAGTTTGTTCATTAGTTAGCTCACTGGTTAGTTAAAAAAGAAAAAAAAACCTTTGTTGATGTGAAGGCTAACTATCTATCTAGATACTTAAAGCCATGAAAGGCGAACAAAAGTACTTTCAGTAAGGAACAGGACAATGTTTGAGCTAAGCAATGAAGGGGGAAAAATCTCTTGATTTGGAAGATTTTAAGGGTATGAAACTAAAAATAGAATAAAATAAATGCTTTCTCTAGTGCACAAGCAATATACACTCATTTGCTTCAGGGCTGTAATATTCTGCAAATTAAAGAAGCAAATTGCTTCTTCAAAGTGAAATACATGTGTCTGCTGTGATAAAGCCTTCTGTATTTGTATGCCTTGTATCCAGTGATATGAGCAGGTAAAACCAGAATTGTTTCAAGGCTTGCTCCAGGGTTAGTCAAATATTGAAGTAGAGAGAAATGGATCCCCCAGAGGGACTCAAGGGGTTACAGTTCATGGTCCAGTAGTCTGGAAAGCAAATGGGAACTCAAAACCTCTGTATGCAGATAATTTTACACCTCCTCTTGGCTGCTCAGTTCCACATATAATAATTCCCAAGTTAAAAAGGCACATATCCAGGTCTGGCCTGGCACATGCCGGGCCCAGTGAGGCAAGCAGCTCAGGTGTTTGATTCTGGCCAGGAAGCCATTATAGCCTTCCAGTGATCCCCGTGAACTCCCAGATATTCCCTCTTTTTGGAAGGAAAAGCAGTGAGTACTTCAGAACCTGACCTTGACTGTCTAAACTAACCTGCAGGCTCAAGTTATGTGGGGAAGATTTCATTGCAAGGGCTGAAGAAAGATTGGACTGCCAGTTCTATTGGTTTCTCCACATTGAGCAGGGAGGAGGTGTCATTTTTCCCTCAAGGTCTACAGAGAAACCCAGAATGGATTCACCACACCACTGATTTGGAGGCTGCCTTTGCCTCCATTATCAAATTTCCTCATGCAGAAAGCAACACATCTAATATTCTCCACATGAGCAAGGAAGCTGGAAAATCAGGGCCTTGGCTCACATGGAGTTTCTCCAAACAAACAAGAGCTTTTCTTCATACTTGTTGCTTTCCACTTGAAGAAGCAGACAATGAAGACAAGGGCTAGCCATTTCCTATTTGCCTCTTGATTGGATGCATGGTAAAGAAATACTTAACCATGACTTCACTCAGTTTTGTTGAACTATTCTGAATCTCGCTTGCATTTTCTTTGAGCCCTTCTCTTATGTTGGGTTGGGAAGCACTCTCTTTCTCTCTCTTTCTCTCTCTCTGCCCCTCTGTGTTTTCCCCATGAGGGGGAAAATATATTCTCCTATGCATTTTGCCTAATGGGTTCGTGTTTTTACTCATTTTTCCCTTAATGTGTGCCTTTTGGAAGCATATTCCTCATTGATTAAAACATGTTTGTGAACATTTTGCAAACATGTACATTCTGTGTTGTGCACTTTTGTTTGTATATAATTCTAAAAAGGGAAAAGAAAAAGAATCTTTCATTAGCCAGTTCTTCCTAGTGATAAGAAATCAAAAATTATGCATACATTTTCACTAATAAACTCACAGAACAGGAACTGGATGAGCATGATCTATTTTTGTAAATTGCTTCTATGAGTTTCTTCTCCAGATGAATACCCATCCTTTCTCCCCTTTTATGACTCTAATCACTTGTGGAAAAGAGAGGAGTCATGACTCCAGTCACATAAGGACAGAATGTTCAAGCAGAGCATTAGACAGAAATCAGTGTGACAAGGAAATCCAAATGCTGTACCAAATTCACTTGATTAGAATAGAATTTGTGCATAACTGATTCCATTTTCATGGATTCAGATTTTCAAATGCTACAGAATTAATTGCTAAAGAAAACAGAGATAAATAGAGGGAAGGGGCAAGTAGAGATAAAAGGGGAAAAAATGACTACAGTCCTCCCTCCACATTCACAGGTTTGACCTTTGTGAATTTGACTATACACAAGGCAAATGCTTGCCTTCCCCGTCCATTAGCCTCCCTCAATTCCCTTACATTCCTCACCCCAGGCTAGTGAGGATTTATGGATATTTTTATGGATTTTTTTTTCCTTTTCGGTGAGGAAAGCTCTCCCCTCCCACTGCTGGAGGCGTATCCTCTCTGTCATGTGGCTGCACATTCTGCTGTGTAATGGCTGCCAATTTATCAGGTGCTCTCTTTGCTCCTACCCCTCCTTTCTCAAGATGGGGACCAGAAGTAGTTAGAACACCAGAACTTTGCTCTTCTCTGTCTGATAGGAACATACTACCAAGTCTTTTTACCTTGTCTTTTTTCTTCCCATGAGAATACCAGAGCCAGAGGCAAGGGAATGTGAGGGCAGAGCTCCAGAGGGGAATGGAAAAGGGATCATGGAGGGAGGTTATTCATGGTTTTTCCACTTTTGTGAGGATTCTGCACCCCAAACTCTCATGAATGTGGAGGGGCCACTGTACTATGAATGTAGTGAGACCCAGCATGGTGTAGTGATTGGCTTATTGGACTATGACTTTGCAGACTAGGGTTCAACTCCCCGCTCAGCTATGGAAACCCACTGGGTGATCTTGGGTGCATCACACACACACACAGCCCCAGAAAACCCCATGTCAGGTTCAACCTATGGTCATGTAAGTTGGAAATGACTTGAAGGCACACAACAACAATGCAACAATGCAATGAATATGGTAGAGGTACATATGTGTGGACAGGAAAGGAAGAGGAAGAGTAAATCACTGATACTTGAAAAAGTTTCTGGAAGTGCTAGCTGAGAGCACGCTTGGCTTCACTTGTCTCCTTCTTCCCCATGTGAATAAGGAATAGAGGAGTAAAGTGCTCTCAGCAAGCATTTTGAAATACAAGCTAATGGCCAGATTAGACGTAAGGGGATATGTGTATATGCTGATTAACCCACTTCACATCCCACAACAAGAGTTCCTCTAAGGTTCATGTCACAGCAGTCAGACATACAGATTATGTCTATGTTTGTCTCCCAATGACCCAAAACAAAACAGAAAAACACACTAAACATAAAATACATGATGGAGAAAATTATGTATTATGACAAGAAGGTATTTTTCATTACTTTCTGGAGCACCTCTACAAATGTATGTGTCATTGGGTCTGGCCCAATTTGCTGTTCAGGGTTCAATTTGCTGTTCAACCATGGAAACCTAGTGGGTGAACTTGGGTGTGTCACATACTTTCAGCCCCAGAAAACCCTGTGATAGGTTCATTTTCAGGTCACCATAAGCTGGAAATGACTTGAAGACACACAAGAATAACAATAATGATAAGAGATGACTAATTGGCTTTCTTTTAATTGTTTACTCTCTCAGGTTTTGGTTGGGGCTTACAGGAAGTTAAAATCAGGTTGTTCAGTAAGCACTTAAAGGCATCTAGAGCAGTGGTTCTCAACCTGTGGGTCCCCAGATGTTCGTGGACTTCAGCTCCCAGAAGCCCCAGCCACTATGGTCAATGCTCAGGGCTTCTGGGAGCTGAAGTCCATGAACATCTGGGGACCCACAGGTTGAGAACCACTGATCTAGAGGGTGAAAGTACATTAACTTGTAGAACCCCTCATGGTAAGCCAGTGCAAGTGGATGGGAAACAGCAATGTCCCTTGGACTAAGACAATCATCTTGCATCTTAGGACCATACAGTCCTAGCTCAATGTGACTGCTATAACCTCTTCAATATGCCTGCTTTGTGTACTGGTTAAGACAAGCACCAACAAAAAAGCATCATCTTTACTTGATTCTCATCCTGGAAGGGCACACAAGGACTTGTGGTAACCTTAAGAGTTAACCCATTTGTTGTTACTGTTTGCTTGTTCAAATAAAGCTGTGCCCTATCTGAAGCCACCACTTTATGGCTCCTATCTTCATTCCCACTGTGGATGTGAAATAGTAGTGTACAAGGAAACAAGATAAATTAGCTGAGATATCTTAAAGAATGATGGATATGTATCCATAGGTACAAGCCTGTAGGTGTATCTCATCTTTTTGCAGGTAACGAATCTCCTCACAGGGCATTTCCGTAGTTGATAGAAAAAGGAGAATTCAACTAAGTTCTTAATAACACACTAAAATGCAATTGTGCAATACATTTTTAAATATAGGTGTTCAGGATGACATTCCCCATTGCCACACCTATAAGATTCCAAAATATACAATCAATTGACATTGTTCCATATCAACAGACCAGTTTGAGCAGTTTTCATCTCTACCAAGAGAAAGACTTTAGTAGAGCTAGCGAGTTTAATTTGTCCATTCAAGACCAAGCTGCCAGAAAATGCTTTATGTTCAAAGGAGAGCACACAAAAATATGTCCTTGCCGGAAAAATCCTCCCCTCACTCTGGCCAAACATATACAGAGCCACCAGGAGGATTTCAACTAAGCTTGGGGAGATTAAGAAAGTCTAAGAAAGATAGCAGCAGCATCTCTGCTAATCAAAATATCCCAATGCTTTGATCCTTTCAGTTATTTGTGTCCATGTGGCTGCTGTTGACACATGCTGAATCAGAAGAAGATAGATACCAGCCGGAATCCTGGTGGTGTCATGTCTAATGTATGCATTACTTCCCCTACGCAAGCAGTTGGACATGTCTGCCCAATACAAAACGTCCATATTCAGTTCAAGATTGCAAAAGTAGAGTTGTGCCTGTGGTGCCATGGCACATGGACGCATATGTGCATATGGTTGTAAATTTGCTTGCACACTTGGTGTCTTGGTTCAGTTGGTTAGTGATGCCATTCAGCACAAGAGCTGTATAGCACAATTAATGCATAACTCCACATATAGAGGTTTACACTATGCAGTCTCAAAATAAGATGTCTGCCACTTTGTTTTATTTTTATTTTTTAAAGCACTATCTTGCAATCTGTTGCTTTTTAGAAAGAAAATTTAGGCATTAAGATTGCATTTGGACTCTCACTGTTCTGTGCACTGTTCACACATTCAAAGAGCCATTAGACCGATGTAAAGTCAAAGGCTTTCATGGCCGGAATCCATAGATTGTTGTGGGTTTTCCTGGCTTTGAGGTCATGTTCTATTAGTATTTTCTCCTGACATTTCGCCTGCATCTGTGGCTGGCATCTTCAGAGGAGATCCTCCAAAGATGCCAGCCACAGATGCAGGTGAAACGTCAGGAGGAAATACTAATAGAACGTGGCCTCAAAGCTAGGAAAACCCACAACAACCCATAGCCATTAGACCCTTTTATAGATGAAGTGAGGAAGGGACTAATAACATCATCATCATCATCAACAACAGCAACAACTTTTATTTATATTTGTCTTTTCACCAAAGGGCAGAACTTGAACATATATAGCCAAAGATAAGGACAATAAAACATAACACTATATATATACATAAAATGAAATTCCCAACACCCTATTAGTCACTATCCACCACAGCAGCCTCCAGCAGAATTTAGCAGTTTAATCTGGCAAATCAAGGAGGAAGGTCTTCAACCCTTTATGAAAACCGGTGAGCTTCTCCACCAACCAGAGGTACAAATAAAGACTGTTCCACAGATTCAGAAACAGATCTTGAAAGGACTGAAGAGAGGGCTGTGCATATTGGTTGAACATATAATAATCCACTGTCTACAAATCTTGGATTCCCAGATGGTGTATACAATGCTAGCCGAGATGCCAGACACTGAGGGAGATTAGAGTGCAGAGCCTCAAATACTAGAACCAAAAGCTTTAAAAGTGTTCTGGTTCAAACTGGTGGCCAGTGAAGGGATCTGTAGGGAGAAGAGATGTGTGAATATTTAGGGATATTTAAAACAATCTAGATTGTAGAGGAAGGATAGAGCAGGAAGGCAGATCTGCTGGTAGGTTATTACAATAATCTAAGCATCAGATAGCCAAGGTCTGGGCAAGCAGGTGAGCAGTCCCAATAATAAAAAACCTACAGATTCTATGGGTGTTCAAAAGATGGAAATTACATGCCTTTGATGTTGCCCCAAAAGGGGTGCAGGGACAGACAATCATCCAGCAGCACTCTGAGGTTCCTGGTAGTTGAGATGGGAACCACTGTGCAACCCTCTAAATACAGTGAGGGTGTGACAGAGGGGCTACTGGGTGGTCAGGCTGAAACACCAGCATCTCCATTTTATCCATATTCAGCTTAAGATGGTGGGTGATCATCCATAAAGAAACATTGACAGGTAGTTGGTATATAGATAGCTCTATATACCAACACAATTGCCTCCTGGGATCTGAATGTGAAATCTCTGTGTGTGCATATGTGTGTATTTCATTACTCAG
The DNA here is from genome assembly GCA_948472985.1 of Iguana delicatissima. Classification (NCBI taxonomy): domain Eukaryota; kingdom Metazoa; phylum Chordata; class Lepidosauria; order Squamata; family Iguanidae; genus Iguana; species Iguana delicatissima. The sequence continues at coordinate 185,674 of CAOKZL010000489.1, read as the reverse complement.
TGATGCTCTCCATCAGAGTACTTTGAGGCTTATGAACCAGAGGCCCCCAGCCCTACAAACTTGTAAAATGATTGGCATAACGTTGTGGATGGAAAACTGTGCTGCATTAGTGAGTTATTATCCTTGTTGATTACTGTAAAGTTTCAGGGTTTTGGGGTTTTTTTAACCAACAATCATATCAAGAAAATACACATAAATCCTAATATACTGGATAGACTCAGTGGGGTCTTGCAGACTTTGGTATCATTGAAATCATTATTGATTTGCAAACTGTGATAGGAGTGGGACCATGTTGTCAAAAAACTTTTGATAGCTTACCAAGAAAGAGGCTCTCTAAAAGGGAAGTTTATGTGTCTTCCCTAATGAAAATCATAACGGTCTTGTCAGCCTAGCGTGGAAACTGTTTGCACCTGTAATTCTCTATATGTGCATGTGTATATACATACATAATATATATTCTGGAGCTGGATTGAAGATTGATGGTTGGCACTCCAGCTTAGCTAATTACGGCTGCACTGACATTTTCCTACTCAGAAACTTCATTTTCCATTTGCCACAAAGACTCAGTGACGGTTTTGAATATTCTATCTCATAGACCAAAGCTCATCACTTCAGCTCAGATGTCATTTTTCTACACTTTTAGAAACTCCCTATGCAGCTGCCAAATTGTTCATTAAATTCATATTCCTGTTCCTTGATAATACCTGGAAGAATGGTGTCTTACACCTGCTGTTTTATCAGACTTGGAAAGAAACCAATGAATTTTGCTTATATATTGTTTGAAATGGAACCTCAAAATTCATTTGTACATCGGGTGCAGGTAATAGATTTATTACAAGTAATATCCATCATTACTCTATCTGTTTGACTGACACAAGAAGGATATTCAGATGAATACCTCATACACATGGGAAGGGAAGAGTAGCATATAGATTGTGGCGGTCACAGAGTGAGTACAGACCAAAGTTACAAAAATTAGTAAGGAATCAGAAAGAAAGAAAGCGAGAGGGAGAGAGGGAGTTAGTTTTCATTTCTCTTAAGCTTTCTCTCTGTATATACACACACACTCACAAAGCACAGAAATGGAACAATATTGTTCCCATTATCTTATCCTTGATGTGCTGCCCAACAGAGATATTTTGAGTGGTAAGGGGCCTCAGATTCGCTCATTGTGACCCTAAAGCAAATCTATCATAGGGTTTTCTTGGCAAACTTTGTTCAGAGGGGAGGCTGCTTTTGCCTTCCTCTGATGCCAAAAGGGTATGACTAGTCCAGGGTTACCCAAGGGGTTTCTGTGGCTGAGTGGGCATTCAAATCCTGCTCTCCCAGAGTCACAGTTTAGTGCTCAAACCACTACACCATACTGGCACTTTGAAAGGAAAGTTTTTGTATTTTCTCAGAACATGATGCCATAGTTATCACAGAGTTTAAAGAAGTGTCCAGTTTCCATCTAGTCAGGTTTGTTGGGATAATTTTCAGTTCAGGCAGCCTGAGCATGTGGATAAGATGCTTGAATCAGTTTGTCCCATCACATCTAAGTCTGATCCTTGCTCATCTTGGCTAATAAGGTCTTGCAAAGGTGAATTCTTGGAGTGGGTACAGGATGTGGTATATGCTTCACTATGGGCCTTTCCATATCACACTGTTATAGTACTATCATTCAACTGACAACATTCTGTGGCATTCTGGGCTTTGTAGTTCACTGAGACCAAAGAGCTCTCTGGCTGAAAATTCTAAATGCCCCTCCCTAAACTACAAACCCTAGGATTCCATAGGATGCTGAAAGTGGAATAATAGCACTATAACAGTGTATTGTGGAAAGGCCCCATGTTGGGTGGGGAGGAAGCAGTGACCGGCCTTGAAACAGACTTTCCTGTTAGAACTAATGTCCTATTAGTAATATTTCCTTTTGGGACACAGTGCTTGACCACGTAGTAACTGGAGAAAATCTGGACTCATTTCAGTACAATTTCAAGCCAGAATATAGTTCTGAAAAGACCTTAGTTGACCTACTCTGAATTAAAGATAAGGAGATTGCTACTATCCTGGAGTAACCTGAAGTGTTCACCTGTGATGCAAGAGATAAAGTAATGATGCAACCAAGCCACAACAGGGTCAAAAGCAGAGAGTCCATAAGAGCAGAAGTATGATTAATGCAATCCAGGGTCTGAGCATGAAAAGTACTCCAAGAACAGTGCAAAACCAAGCAGGGAATACAGACCAAGGAGTAAGCCAATGAAAATGAGAGGGTAGGGTCTGCAAGGCAGTGCCAGTCAGAGATAGTGGATCTGTTGCCTTGTAGAAAAGCACCTTGACTGTGTTAATTTATAGCTAGCTGTAAATGGAAACAGCTGGCCTAATTAGCTCAGTTTATTCCTTAAAGCATGCTGAGTCAATTCCTGCTCCTTTGTTGCTGCTGCTTTAATCTCCAGCATTCAGAAAGGTACATTATCTCTGCCCTCTGCTCTTTCAGGTCTACATGAGATGGTTCAGGTTCCATTCCCAAGCCCAGTCTGTCAGCCTGCTCTGTCCTTAAAGCAGGGCTAGTAACCACCTCTGATTCTGACTGGATATGTTGGGGGAATGATGGGAGTTTCAATCCCCACGGAGACACAGCGGAGAAAAAAGGTTCTCAACAAACCGACAGCAGCGACCCTGTTCCCAAGAAGGATACTCACACGGAAAGGTTTTCTTCCAAACAGGAGGCACTTTATCTTAGCTTCAAGGTTCCGATATGTACATGAATATAAAACAGACTGACAAAGGCTTACACCAGGCACTGGGTTTGGTCATCCGACAAAGTGAACTGGACGTTGCTGCCTTATATACATATTTACAGCCAATGAGCTACAGGGGTCTGCACACCACCCTGTGCCCTTTGCACACCACTCCAGTATCTGATGCAATGTCTTGCACTACACACAGCTGGAGTATAATACAATGCCTTGCAGTAGTCTGGGCATTTTCCCAGGGTTCCATGCTTTGAATCCCTGACAGGATACTGTTCTCCTTCTTCATTACGTCTCCTTCCTCCTCTTCCCCTTCTTCATCAGAGAAGGTCTCCCCCTGGTAGGGCATGACAACTACCTTGTTGATCTTTCTGGATTTTTCTGTGGCTTTCAGTACCATTGATCAAGGTAACCATCAGATGGGACAAGAGACATTGTGTTATGGTGGTCTGTCCATATCTGTAAGACCAGCACCATAGAATAGCACTGAGGGACTCCTGCCCAGTCCATGAGCATTACATAGAGGAATGTCATAGCATTACATCCTGTTTTCCATGCTATCTATATGAAGCCACTGAGGGAGGTTAGTAGCAAGTCGGAAGTTGTGGGGACCATCAATATGCTGATGAGACTCAACTTTACTTTTCCTTGTCATTGGGGTTGGCTGCTGTGCAGCTGCTGGACCAGCATCAGTATGCTGTAATGGACTGCATGATGGCCAATAAACTGAAGCTGGATTCCAATCAGATGGAACTGTGGTATTGGGTTGTACTTCACCTGAAGAATTCAGTACACATAGCTTGGGAGTACTGCTCAATCCACTGTCACTGAAAACCTAGGAAGCCTCCATGGCTCAGAGTTCCTAGATCAGCTTCAGATAGTTTGCCAGCTATAGCCTTCCTTAACCAGGGAAAAATTAGTCAGAGTAGTTCATGCTCTGGTAGCTTTCTTATTAGTTTACTAAACATGGTGGTGCCACTGAAGACAATTCCATGTTATTTTGGTCATAGACCGGCAAAATCCTGGAAGACAATTCAGAAGCTGCAGATAGTGCAAAATGCAACAAATGGAGTGCTGACTGGAATACAATATTATTTTTTACAAAGTGAAACATTGTTCAACTGTGCTCTGATCACTGGCAGAATGGACGTCCTTCTTCCCATGTAGCTGATACCCAGTAAAGTAGGTATACGTATGGGGGCATTACAGTTGTGGCAAGAGTGTCAAAATCATGACTAAGTAGCAACCATGAATGCAAAACAGTTACCCAGGTTTACTCAAGATAATTCATAACACAAAGATTCTAAAACTCAGGCAGGGTCATATAAAGAGATAGCGGCATAGGGTTTTAATAAACACTGGTGTATGTACTTGGCATTGCCCAGGATTTTATTTTCTCATAAGTAATACTTGTTAGAAAGATTTGAGATCCTGTGTCTCCAATTCCACAAACTATCTTGTCCAGTACCTGTAATTGTCCCCCATATTCCCCAACCCAATCTGTATTCAGAATTATTAACATACAGAGGTTGGGTTCCTGAGGGAATACACTGCCCTCCTCCTTCTTGCTACTAGGCCTCATCTCCATAGGAACTGGCCTATTCAAGACAGGCCCAAGAGCTCTCTGGCTTAGAATTCTAAAGGCCTTTCCCTAAACTGCAAACCCCAGGATTCCATAGAATCTTCTCAGGTAGCCAATCATATGAGGTCTTTGCCTGCCTGACACAGACAAACAAACAAACTTTGGCTTTTATATATTAGCAGATAATCAACACTTTGAATTGTGCCCACTAGTAGACAGTGAAGCTGTTTGAAAATGGAAGCTATATGCTCCCTACAACCAACCTCAGTCAGCAATCTAGCTAAATGGACCTCTGTCACCTGATCTGGCTGCTGGCTCTTAAAGTGGACTGGGTTAGGTCAGACCATGAGACATGCCTTACTTATGCAGAGAAAATTAGCTGCTAATGTCAGCAAATATTTTTTGCGGGGGCAGGGGAATGCTCTCATTTAGCCTCCTTGTTGCTGTGTCCTCCTGGCTACAGTCCTCCACAGAGAGACACTCAGTCATGCATTGTCTTCTTACATGGGCAGAAACACATTTTTGAAATAAAATTTCCTCAGAGGTGGTTTGCAGGTTCTTTCCTCAGAAATATAGCACTTGAAGTTTGTTGGCAATCTCTCATCCAAGTACTAACCAGATCTGATTCTCCTTAGCTTTTGAGATCACTGCAATATTGAAAACACTTTAGTCTCTTCAGATCAGTGTATTTTTTCTGGTTATAGTGTCAAAATCAAGGGAAGTAAGAATACCACTCTATTCTGCTTTGGTCAAACCTCACCTGGAATACCGTGTCCAATTCTGGGCACCAAATTCAAGAAGGATATTGACAAGCTGGAACATATCCATAGGAGGATGACCAAAAAGGTGGACAGTCTGGAAACTATGCCCTAGAAGGAGTGACTTAGGGAGCTAGGTATGTTTAGCCTGTTGAAAAGAAGCCATGTTTAAATATTCGAAAGGATGTCATGTTGAAGATGGAGCAAGCTTGTTTTCTGCTGCTCCAGAAACTTTGGCTCTTTCCTCACCCTACCTTTTCATGGAGTGCTCCTGTGGGGATCCCACTTTCAGTTCTGCCAGAAGGGGAGCACAACAGGAGCACTCCCCTCTGCACTGGCTCCATAGTGAAGGAAGAGCAATGGCCAGGTACCCTACCAGGCTGCACTGGGGCAGGAGGTGCAGCCATTGTGCTTCCTGGGCTTCTACAAGACAGGTAAGTCTGTGATGGTAGCACAATCACAGGTCATTGACAGGGAAAACCAGTCAATGATTTAATCCATTATTGTGCCACCTGGGGACAGGAGAAGGACAGGACCATGATGACGTCATGTAGAAGTGTCGCTGTGGTCCTGTCCTCCTGTCTCCATGGCAGGTTGGGAGGGTGGTGCAGAAAGGACCTTGGACACAGAGCAATGGATTCAAACTACAGAGATTTCAGCTGAACCTCAGGGGGAAAAAAATCCTGACAGTAAGAGCCATTTGACAGTGGAATATGCTGCCTCAGAGTGTGGTGAAGTCACCTTCTTTGGAGGTTTCTAAACAGAGGCTGGATGTCCATTTGCTGGGGACGCTTTAAGTGTGTGTTGCTGCGTAGCAGGGGGTTGGATTCAATGGCTGTTGTGGTCTCTTCCAACTCTATGATTCTATTACTCTATATGCAAAACCAGAGCTCAGGAAGGGTACTTTTTAAAATCAATACTGCCAACATTCCACTAACAGCATGGGCATCGGGAGCTGCAGTTCAAAAAAGTACTTATCCCAAACTCTGAGTAGAAGGCATGCCTGCGTGTTATTTTCAAACAGCTTCTTGGATTCATTGAATATGTTGTATAAAGAGCATCTGTGCTCCTTTGAAATTTATTCCCAAGACTTGTGCCATTAAACTGGCTTAACTGACATGATTAGCAGGCTCCTAGTGCTAGAAATCAGCAGAAAACATACATGGCTACATGTATCTCCCAGAAGCTTTTGAATTATGCTTTTGCCAGCCAGTGACTAGAAGTCCTTTGGCAGAGACCTTTTGCATTTCGTCCAAAAAGAGACCATTAATCCTCACTTGTCAACATCTAAATGAGGAAAGGGAAAGAAAAAAAGAAAGAAAGAAAAAGAAACAAAGAAGAGGAAAAAAGAAAAGAAAAAAGACTTTGTGGTAACCAAATCCAGGAAGATTTCTGGAATAATAGCAAAGAAATGGAAAACAGCCAATGTATATAGATTGATTGATTAAATGGTACCTCCATTAAGGAGGTCCCTTTAGTCACTTTGATACTTTGCATGGGCAGTGTATGAACTTAAGTTTCATTATAACAGGAGGCTCAAGCAGCACTGGTTCATGAAGTGATTTGCGACAGCACAAAGGCATTCGCTGATGAGCAGTGATAAACAGGGAAGTGGTTTGATACTCCAGCTGGAGAGAATTGCAAAGAAGTAGCAGAGGCCTGAGGTCATAGACTATGGCTGAGCCATGGCGGCCTCTGAAACAGAGATGTGTGAAGAATTTGCTCCTGTCAACTTCACTCCACAAATTTACCTGAACACTCCTGAAGTGTCTTCACTGGGCAGAGATCTCTATCGGAACAAGTTCCTAATTTCACCTTTCATCCCTTTCTTTTGTGATCAGTTTTTGACTGATGAATACTTAACAAAACATAGACTGAATCAGCACATCCCTTGCTTCTAAGGACCTACTAGACTGATCTATCTTTGATGATACCACCGGCTCATTTTTCCACAGTACACCAAAAAAGGCAATTAGATTGGCTTCATGAAATCTAGATAAATAGATATTTATTGCGCGGTCACAGACGCAATAAAGCAACCAAAATAATAACAATGTAGTTGGTACAAAAGTTAAAAGCATGATTGTTAAAACCAAAATCATTCAAATATGTGGATCTTAAAAAAACACATAAAACATAGGGCATGTATTACTATTAAGACAGTCATTCAGGCATTCTTAATTAGAGAGTCGTGGACCATTAAAAGTATGTGAAATCCATTGTAAAAAGAGAGTTTAAAACAGAGCAGAGAACAGACAAAGTAAAAGGAAGCATATAATCACAGATTCAAAGTGTTACATATGTGTCTTAGGCCCTTTCCACACGGGGTTAATAAAACGTTGTAGAGTGACCTCAACCGGAGGTCGTCTACATCGTGGAATGCGCAGGGTCGGTTTTAATTTTGAGGTTCTACACCTCAAACCACCCTGAAGCGACTGGAAGTGGTGGCGCTGCGTGTTTTTCAAAAACCACTTTTCAAGTGGTTTTTATAAAACATGAGCATGCAGCCCCGTTCCACCCCATCGCAGCGCCCCTATGTAGATTTGCAGGCGCGCGCAAGTGCGTGCCTGCAGATCTGCCAGAGGGCGGGCTTCCGGCTGGCAAGCTTCTCCAGATGGTGGAGAGCCTCCACCAGCTGTAAGCCGCCATTTTGGATGCCACAGGACGCCACAGGAGTGTGGAGCAGCGAACACACGCTGCTCCTCGTGGCGACAGACTTACCCGGCTTCTGGTAAGCTCCGTTTCTGTGTGCTTTGACCTGTTTCTCCCTCCGTGTGTGGAAAGGGCCTTAGTCATATTTTTACAAGTATTAGCAACAAGAGGAAACTTTGGAACAGTTTCTGTTACAGATTTCTTTATATCTCCTAGCAGATAGGCCAGATACCATTCAGGGGATCTGCCAGATAATTTATTTAAGAGAGGTGAAATTAATCTGAATGCATCATCTGGGTAAAAGTTACAAAAAAGAATTACGTGGGATAAGGATTCTATTGAGCCATCACCACAGGGACAAAACCGCTCTTTATAAGAAATTCCCTGAAAGCGACCTTCTAGAAGGGCTGATGGTATAATGTTAAAATGAGCTTTTGGGATGAATCTTCAAGACACGAGAATGCTGACGCTTGAGGGAGCTGACTTAAGGATGGGTTGGCATGCCTACATGTTTTACAGGAAAGCGGCAGTGGACAAAGATTTTGTTCATCATTATATAAGAAAATCATTATTTAAAATATGGACTGATTACAAGAATAAAAACATTAGACAGCTACCTATGTGGGTTTCCCCTCAAGAAGCTTTCTTTGGAAGATGGACTGAATCAGACAAGTGCCTGTGTTATGATGACATATTGGAAAAGACAAACTTGAATGGTTTTAAGATAAAATCAAGAGAAAAATTGGAAGCAGAAGGAATAAAATTAAATTGGTTTCCTTACAGACAACTAACTGAGAGATTTCAGATGGACATCAAAACTTATGGAATAGAACAAAAGGAGCAAGGAGGATTATTGAAGCTATTGTCTGAAAACCCGCCTCATTTACTAGCACACTTATATCAAGAGATTTTACATCAAGAAAGGGAAGAGGAAACACTTAAATCGGCAATGATATTGTGGGCTCAAAATGTTGGACATCCAATTCAGTTAGTGTACTGGGAACAGAGTTGGCAACAGACACAGAAATTTACCGCAGCTCAGAACCTAAAAGAGAACAATTTTAAGCTTTTTCATAGATGGTACATGACACTAGAAAAATTAAAGAAAATATATAACACAGGAACAGGGCAATGTTGGAAGTGTCAGGAGAATGCTGGCACACTATTTCATATGTGGTGGTCATGTCCTAAGGCTAAAAAGTACTGGAATGATATTCATAATATGATATGTACAATATTAAGGGTTCAACTGGATAAGATACCTGAACCGTATCTGTTAAATATGATATATATGTTAGATGGAACTGGCATAAAGAAATATTGGAGAATATTACTGTATATGATTACAACAGCTTGTATTGAATATGCGAGGTTATGGAAAACTGAACAAATGCCCACAATAGAGCAATGGTGGGCAACTTTTATTGAAAATCAGAATGCAGATATAGTCTCTCAGAGACTGAAAGGAAAATCAGATGATGATATCAATAAAGAATGGTAAATTGTGCTGGATATGGATGGGGTTTTGACAGGAAATAATTCTTAATTCATGGTAATATGATAGCAAGAAGGAGAAAATCAGAGAAATATCATGGAACATGTAAACTTGGGTTGAAATGCAGGAACTATCTTGGTATTGTGATAAATTTGTTGCGATGCATAATGATAGTATGTCAATGATATAACAGTTTATGTAATCCAGAGAGGAGTGGAGGATAACTGTAACAATTTGGTAAATGTACAGTGAGAAATGGATGTTTTATATGGTGAACTATAATAAAAATTATATTAAAAAAAACGAGCTTTGGCAAAAACCCTACAGTATTTGGTGATAGTCAAGTTATCCAGATAATTTGCTCCCCTCTCACATTAAATGACAGTCCCAGATGGATTGAAGAGCAGGAAGTACAAGCAACAAATACTGAGTATTGTATATCCAAATCTTTAATACAATGATGGAGGATCATTTTAGCCTTGACCAAATCTTGGGTAGAAAGAAAAGCATTGGAAAAACCTAATCTTTGTACTTTATCATTGATGGCTTTGGACCACCGGCTTTGATAACTGTCTGCTGACAAAAGGTGTGCGCAGCCAAATTCAAGTTTTGAATAAAAAATTTTAAGCCAGTATCTTGATACTGCCCATAGCAAGCTGTGCATTCCACAGATGAAATACCTGCTTCATGGCAAAGTACTGCCGATGGCACACAGGTAGGTACACCAAACAATTGCTGCAAAGATGCTGAAAGTATTTGTTCCATAGCCATAGAAAAGCCTAAAATCCACATAGAGATTCCGAATAACAATTGGGGCAGTACTTTAGCCTTAAATACCCTAATGCCTGCAGGAATAAATTGCCCACCTTTAGTATAATAAAAGTGGACTATAGCTCTGGCACTATTAGATGTAGATTGGAGGGCAGAGGTTCGAAGAGATGCCCAAGTACCAGTAGACTGAAAAATGACACCTAAATATCTAAACCATCTAACTTGTTCAATCTTTTGTCCCACTATAATCCATTCAGACAGAGAGTGACTTTTAGAAAAAACCATAATTTTAGTTTTGCTCAAATTGATGGTTAATAGATTATCTTTACAGTAATCCACAAAAACTCTCAGCATACGCTTAAGGCCCACTTTATTAAAAGAGAGCAGGCCAGTATCGTCTGCGCACAGGAGTAAGGAGATTTTAGCAGCAGCCAGGTTTGGAGCATGAAAGGACTCTGAATCAAAGATTATGGAAGGGTCATTAAGGTACAAATTAAAGAGAGTAGGTGCTAAGATACAGCCTTGATGGATTCCTTTTTGAACAGGAATAGCTTTGGTTAGACATCTAATTTGTATGGTGGTATTGTGGTATAGAGATATAATTAACAAAAGAAGTCTTTTATCCATAGAAGAGGATAAAAGTTTAGCCCACACTCAATCTCTGGATATTGAATCAAAGGCTGATTTTAAAACTATAAAGGCCATGTATAATTTGGATCTAAATGATCTTGTATACTTTTCCTATAGATGGCTTAAAATTAAACAATAGTCAAGTGTTAACCTGTTCTTTCCAAAGCCAGCCTGCTAGTATCCTAAAATGTTTTCATCCTCAATCCAGTTGACAAATCTATTATTAAGGTGTCAGGCATAAATTTTATCCACTATTGAAAGTAGGCTAACTGGCTGATAGTTGGAGAGATCATTCCTATCCCCTGTTTTATAAATGGGAATTATAACAGCCTGAGTCCAGTTATCGGATAATTGAGCAGTCCTGTTAATTTGGGTAAACAGGGCTGCTAACAAAAGTGCCTACTATGTGATATTGACTTTCAGGAGCTCAGGTGTTATGAAGTCAGGTCCTGGGGATTTACCAGATTTGAGTTGTGTAATTAGTATCTTTATTTCAGCTTGGGTCACAGGTGCCCAGTCTGAAACATCTATAAAGTTCAAGGAATTAGAATCAATCTCTGTGGAGATCTGTTCTCCATGATCTCTAAATAAGGTGGAGAAATAAGATTCCCACACCTGGGCAGGAATATTACACTGAATTGAGCCCGTTAGGTTCCCTAGCATGCCTGATCTATAGACCAAAATAGTTTGGAATTTTTTTGGATAGAGGAGTTTATCAAAAGGCTCCATTGCCTATACATAGCTTCTTTCTTTTTTCATGCAATCCGATCTTTATAGAGTTTTTTTAATAAGATAGTAGAACTGTGGCAAAGTTTTACTGTTGTCCTTTCTATATTGGCAATATAGAGTCCTTAAACATTTTTTGTCTCAAACCATTCTTTGTCAAACCAAGATACACCTTTGTGTCTGGAGTTTACTATCCTCATTTCAGTATTCCTCACTCTCAGAGACAGAGCAGACAACAATTGAGTATAGTTTCCCAATATCACCTGCAAGTCATTGGCTTCAATAATAGTGTTTCTGAGCTTTGTGCCGTCTGATGAGTTTAAGAATGCAGAAGTTTTAACATTTATGCTTTCTGACCATATTAGCCTCTAATGCCTAACTATCATAGCTGAATCAACAAACTGATTATGCACCTGTAAATGAATCTTGATAGGGCTTACCAAGAGTAAGAGAGAGAGGAAGATGATCACTTTCGATTCTGCCCACCACATAAAAGTTTTTGATGGAACTGAACAGCATATCTGGAATTAGTACATAATCAATAGTACTGCTCACTGTCCCTGAAATGTATGTAAATTCTCCACAAGATTCAAAAAGGGGATTCCTATTAATTATTCCTAAAGCAAGCCAACCTGCCATCTGAACAAGGCACATGCCTACAAAGTTTATCCCAGTATCTTTAGAGTACTTATCATTATTAAATATGTGGTCCTCTATGTCAGTCAGGCATCAATACTGGGAAGCAAAAAGAATGTCATTGTGGGGTCCAATTCTGGCACTAAAATCTCCCAGAACAACTAAGTAGGTTGAGGGAAATTGTAACTCTAAATTTACTATATAGTTTTCTAATTCTTCCCAATGCTGTATGGTCTAACTCTGCTGGAAGTGAGAGGAATATAAACATTTACAAGCAGAAAACTCATACAGCCAAAGACAATTAAACAAGATATAGCAATCTGTCTACAATGAGAAAGGCATTTAATGGAAACTTGGAGAGATGTGGTGGCCAAAATGGCTATCCCCGCCTTTGGTCTTCCCTTACCAGTGGTGGTGGAGGTAACCACTTGGTAAGTCATTGGTAAAACAACCATTAACATCTAATTTATTTGTACACCATATCTCTTGAAGGAAGATCATGTCATGCTCCCCAATAAAGTTTATCACATTGGTGTCTCTAGATTTGTGATTCCAACCAGCTATATTCCATTACAATGTTTTGAACTGATATTTTGGGGAAGCTAATTTTATATTAATGCAGGTCAGGGAAGTGAAACTACAGCTTTGTGACTTGGCAAAGATAGACAACTCACTATGATGCTTGAGTTGTCAATCTATAGAGTGAATCTGATCCAAATATCCTTCCTTCTCGAGGTACAGTGGCCCATTTTTCTGGAGAAACATCCTATTAGAGTACTTTTCTTTTTGTAATTGTGTTGTTAATAAGGGAATAGGATCCTCTAATTTACTTAGCTCTTGAGATCTGCTTGGCCTTTCTTCCATGTTCACTTTCAGATTAACTATAGAAGAAGCAGGGTCATGTTCACTCCTGCCAGCATGTAACTCACTCCTCTTGATGTGGCTTGGTTCAGCTGGATTGTTAGTGTCATGTGTAGTTGATTGCTGAAGTCCCACAAATAATCTGTTGTTCCTAGCTTTATTTGACAATAAGTTCGGAAAGGGCAGTGGAGGGCTTACTGAACTTCTCTGGGAAGCTTAGTAAAGTTATTCTCAAGGATGATAATCTCTCTATTATTTCCGATTGTACCTGTAGAGGAAGTAATTGAAAACTCTCCAAAAGAGACTCTTCCTCAGCAATATTGATTTCATTAAATTTTGTGTTTGGCAGCAGTGCATTGTGATAATCAATCAAGGGTGGTTCATCTTTAGAAGTATGAGTTAAGCAGACTACGCTGTCCTCAAGATTGATGAGATTAACCAATCCCCTTTCAGGCTGCTCATTAAGTGAAACTGTACTGGGGGGATTCTTAACCAATGACATGGGAGAGGCATTATTTTTTAAAAAAACAAGAAACTAGAAGTCGCATGTTTAAAAAACTGTTCCGTAGTGAAAGGACTTTTTTCACTATGTACTATTCAGTGAAAGAAACTACAACTCTAGTGTATGTGTAGCTAAAAAAGAGGTACTCCACTTGCACAACTTTATCAGCTGTGAGAACCTCTTGCACCATGGGACCTAAAATGTACCGAAGGTGCTGCCTATGCTGCAAATGGGTCAGCATGCCTCCAGGTTTTGGATAATTACTAAAAACAAATTTGTTCTTCACCAATCTCAAATTCCAGTACATAGTTTAGAACTTTCCTGATCATCCAAAAGTTGTGCTGCCGTTGACAGGGTTAATTTCTTGCCCTTACCGCTAGACTCTTTCCTGAGGATATCCTCCGAGGGTCTCCATTGCCAAACTCTTCACACTTCTTTGGAGAGATAGAGAAGAGGTCACAGGAGTTGCTGGTTAGCACCTTCATCTTCTCAGGCTGTACTTTATTTTCATCCATATTCTTTGCTTCCTCTGCCTCCTGTGTGTTCTCCTCCACCAAGTTGAAAAGTTTCTGATAATTCATCTTCTTGTATATGACCGTTTCCACACTAGCCTGTTATAGCGCTATGATTCCACTTTCAACATCCTATGGAATCCTGGGGTTTGCAGTTGACTGCAAACCCCAGGATTCCATAGGATGTTGAAAGTGGAATCATAGCGCTATAACAGGCTAGTGCAGAAATGGCCTATATGTGTTAACTTTGGTCTCTTAATATTTTTTACTTTTCTTTACTCTGTTTATCTTAGGTTAATGGAGCTTCTGTTTCTTTAAGGTTTTTTTAGTCTTTTTAGTAATTGCGGAGGAAGTCCACTTGGGAAAGAGCCTTGGAATCACTTACGGTCTCCACCTTTACTAAAAATTCAGCAATCATAGTTAGTAAGTCATTACACTCAGAGAAGAAGGACTATATTAAATCTAGATCTTTAGAAATAGTAGGGACGTATCCTATAAATTCTTTAACACTCTCTTTCTCCTCCACCTTCTCTTTGTCCTTCTCTTGCTCCTTCTCCTTCACCTCATCCCCATGTGACATTACATGCCACTGAATAGGGTCTTCTATTTCTTTATTCATAGGATTGCTCAGAAGTTTTGTGTTGTGTGGCTGATAAATTAATTTTGTCAGCGTATGCAATTTCCGTTTCTAGGTCTACAAGTCCCTCTGTCTCTGTTTGAACTTCAAGTAGGATCCGGTTTTGGCCCAAGGACCAATCTAAGACAATTTTTGGGGGACATTTTGTCTCTACTGCTACTGTAGTCTGTGTAACTGGGCTAAAAAAAGACTGGGATTGCTGTATAAAGTCAAAGGCTTTCATAGCCAGAATCATAGGTTGCTGTGAGTTTTCCTAGCTTTGAGGCCATATTTTAGTAGTGTTTGCTCCTGACATTTCACCTGCATCTGTGGCTGGCATCTTCAGAAGATCTGCTGGCATGGAAGTGAGACAGAATATATATACTTGTGTAGTCTCCAGGTGGGAGGAATCAATTTGCATATGTTGCAGTTGGCCTATGTGATGGCTCTAACTTCTGCTGGAGGTTATCGCATACCTTGCAGATGTGGGCAAGTGTACATAGGGACTACAAAACGCAACATCCAAACACGAATTAAAGAACATGAAAGACACTGCAGACTGATCCAGCCAGAAAAATCAGCAGTAGCAGAACATGTTATAAACCAACCTGGGCACAGAATGCTTTTTGAAAGTGCAGAAATTCTGGACCATTCTGACAACTACTATGTCAGACTACACAGAGAGGTCATTGAAATCCATAAACGCATGGACAATTTCAACAGGAAAGAGGAAATACAGAAAGTAAATAAAATTTGGCTACCAGTACTGAAAAACACTAAAATCAAGGCTCAAAACTATGCCAGTGAACACCACCCAGACGCTGGAGGTCCCCCTACAGGAAACAATTCAATGGATTGCCAATGTACTTAATGCACTGTTATGCATATCCCCTGATGAACAATACAACCCTGGGGGATATCCCATTTAACAACAGGCCATCACACAGGCCAACTGTAAAACATGCAAATTGCTCCCTCCCACCTGGGGACTACACAAGTATATATACTATGTCTCACTTCCATACCACCAGATCCTCTGAAGATGCCAGTCACAGATGCAGATGAAACGTCAGGAGCAAATACTATTAGAACATGGCCTCAAAGCCTGGAAAACCCACAACAACCACTGGGATTACTGTTTGTTTGTTTGTTTGTTTGTTTGTTTGTTTGTTTGTTTGTTTGTTTGTTTAGTAGGGGGAGACACAGCAGAGGACAGAGGTATACCCAGATTTCTGTAACCCTGTCTTGTATAAACCATGGCACTCTATTGAGGTAGCTGCTTAAACAGAAACCTCTTGCTTTGTATTAGCTTCCCTTGTTCTCTTCTCTCCTCTGAGCAGTTTGCCACCTGAACTTTCTCATGTGACTTCTTTTCTTTCTTTCTCTCGGAAGACCATATGTTTACTCCAAATAAGGTTATAAATTTAAATATTTCCAAGTAATATCAATTATTCAAAAAAGTGAAGGTCACTGCAGTAACATTTGAGCAGCTAGAGATAGTGAAGGATTTACTTGCACCATACTTAATTAACATTGGATTTTTTTACCTCCTCTTCCTCTAGTGCATTACTTGATTAAGAAGCCATTCCCTCCAAGGCCAAAAGCCAGAAGAAAACACATTAAATTCCTTGAAGGTTTCCATATGGTAAAATAGTATAATCTCCTGTAGATAAGTGGTATCCTTTTGGGAGAGTGAAATAGATAAACAGTACAAACAAATTCCAGTGCTTGAGAGAGCTTGAAGGGAACGTGGCAACTTGTCTGGAAGCCAGAAGATGGGCAGCGTGTAGCATGTAGGTTAGCCCTATTATCTGCCACCAGCACTTGCATTGTTCTTTCTTCTAGTGAGAGCAGCAAAATAGATTTGAAACTAGTTGATAACTTGCTTCTGTAACAGACCAGCCATGGAAAATCAAGTTCTAAACACCGCAGATGCACTCAGAACCATTTTGTTTTATTTTGTTCTGTTTTGTTTGTTTGTTTAGTGTAAGTCGGATAGATATAAAGATAGGAATTTAGTTAGAAGGGAGATGATGAGATTTGAAATAGAATTTACAGCTTGAGAAAATTTTGAAGAAATCTTTTCCATTTGTAGTACAGTTTTTGAGACATCATTATTTTATGCTGATCCAGCTGCATGAAATAATGATGTCTCAAAAACTATACTACAAATACAAAAGGTTTCTTCAAAATTTTCTCAAGCTGTAAATTCTATTTTAAATCCCATCACTTCCCCTCTAACTAAATTCCTATCTTTATATCTATTTGACTTACACATTTTTAAAAAATGGTTCTGTTTTTACAAAACCAAACCTATTGTTGCTCTGACCGCATTTCTGCTCCTTACGTGGTCAGTTAAAGATTTCCATAATTTTAGGTAAGGTTCTATTGAGTTTTCTTTCAATAGAGTTGTAAGTTTATCCAATTCTGCCAAGTCCAATAATTTTTGTAGCCATTCCCTTTTTTGATATCTTGTTGCTGTTGTTGTTGTTTTGTTTTTGTTAATTTTCTTTTTTGTCTTTACCTTTGTCTTTGTCTTAGTTCTACATTGACTCGTTATCTTCGTTTTTTTTTTCTTCTTTTCTTCTTTTCTATTGTCTCTGACGTTTGCATTATTGTCTGTATTGACTGTAATATAGAATACATGTGTTTTACATTATAAGCATTGGTTATATGTTATACTATACTAATAAAGTTTTTTTAAAAAAATGTACTACAAATAAGACTATCCTTTCAAGATACTTGATACTTTCATGTACTTCTTGTTCTTTACCTTAGTGATTTCTCTGGTCCAGCCCCCAAGCATCTTTCTTAAATAAATGTCACAGGGTGAGTCAGAATACCTCTGAGACTTGGCCAAAAAATACAAGGGCAGCCAACTACCGCTGAATGGAACTAGCATGGAGGCCCCTAGCCCTTAATCCCACATAGAATTGCACCAACTGGTTGATAGGGATGGGCCAGGCTTCTTCCAAACTGTTGCACTTCCTAAACAGGGAAAATTCTCTACTCATCCTATGGTAACTGATTTGGCAGCATGGATCCAAAGACAGCTCTGTGGCCCTTACAGCCTCACCCTGCCAAGCATCCAAAACTCTGCTAGCATCCATTCTGAAACTGCACAAACTTCCAAAAGCCTTCCATCTGATTATGGGAGAGAGCATCATCAGTGCCACTTGATAATCCAGCCCTGTGCCTCACAAAGAACAAATATTATATCACATCATCTCCACTCAAACTGGACTGACAAATTGGCAAATTCATTGTCTCAAAGCCAAACAGCCACAACTATTGGGGGGGGGGAATTCCAAGAATGTGAGGTCAGATGTAATTCCAGCCAGCTGGCATAATTTTCCTTTAAAATACAAAACCCTGACACTATTTTCCTTTAAAACACCCTGCAAAGCCAGTGGCTCTGGATGCATCAGAAGTCACCTGAAGTTCACCTCTAAGGTTAAGCTCCTCTCAATAGAATGAGATCCCCCTGAAGTGGTCTAAAAACTTCTTCCAAACTTCCAAATCTTCCCTCATGTCCACTGAGACCCTAAGCTTATGTTGTGATCAACGCAGGCTTCTCATTGCATCACGTAGGCAACACAAAGAGGCTCTACCAGGCCTCCCCCCACCTGACACCTTCTCAACCCTAACTATATCCTCAGACTATCCTCTAGCCTCCATTCTTATAGGCCAGCCAAAGCATCTCCTCTCCACAGCTGGGCTTTGCTATATGGTATTGTGTCAGAGTTTTTTAAGTGTAATGATGCCATAGTCCCATCACTTGCAAGTGCTTAGAAAAATATAACGAAGGCCATTTCCACACTATACTGTGTAAGGCCCCGCTTTGGGGGTCCCCAATATCAGTATGGTTTGGATGGGCACCACACCTAATTGGCATCATATGTAATTGGCAACACATTTTATTGGCTGTGATATCAAATTCAAGCCTGAAAAGTGACAGGAGAGGTCAAACTGAGCGAGGGAAAGAATTTGACTGTACATGTGAGAAGTATAGGTCAACTCCAAAATTCCTCCAGGTAAGATTTGAGTCATTTGTCAGGCAAATACACACCATTCCTGTGGATAATAGGCTTAAACAGAAGCTGGACTTTTCCAAGGAATCCAACTGTGAGGAGCCTTCCAGGACACTGACTGACAGTTATTCATCCCTTGTACAGCTGGATTCTTTCCTCTGTCCTCACAGCACCCACAATAGGCAACTATTACAACATCCATCATGCCTTTGTCAATCAAAGCACTAAGCCCATCAACAGGCGAAAGACTCATTGTCCACAACAGGTTCCCTTTGTCTTGCTTCTGAAACCTTCACAGCCACAAGCCATTTTCAGGGTACAAATGCCTCTGATTTGAGGAGGCCCAGTGCAGTCTCTTGAAGATCTACCCGTCACTCTGTCCGTCTGGCTCCTGAATGAGAACTGCCCTTAGGTCCCACCTAAGCCAAAATACATTTCTACTCTTACTACTCTTCTGGACTGGTAATTATAAATTCTCCCCAAATCCCTCAGCCTCTCTATAATTTTTACTCCCTTTCTCTTTCAGCTAGCTCTTGTGTGAATGTGTGATTGTGTGTATCTTGTGTGCATGCATGTGTGAATTCCCCTCAATAAAATCATTTTATTAGACAACTTTGCTTGGTTTTTGGCTTGGCCTGACCCTGTAAAAATTGGGGTTAAAGATTTCGCTAGTTTACCCTGCCTCTTGTAGTGCTACAGCTTGTGCTCTGGCTAATTCCCATTTGCCATTATTTGGAGCACATTGAGATGTCCCCCATGGGACCCCAGAAATCAGAGTAACAACTGTTATAGTGCTATTATTCCACTTTCAACATCCTATGGAATTCTGGGGTTTGTAGTTTTCAGAGAATTCTAAATGCCCCTTTCTAAACTGCAAACCCCAGGATTCCATACGATGTTGAAAGTGGAAAAGCAGCACTATAACAGTGTAGCGCAGAAATGGCCTAAACCTACAACTTCATTTCAAGTATGTGTATAAACGCCCTATTGAACAAAGAAAGGAAGAAAAATTGTTGAACAAGTATATTTCCTATTATATATCTGAAATACTTTAAGGATTCATGTAAATCCATTATGGACTTTGCATTTGAAATGCTTCTTAAAGTGTTAGCTTTATTTTGTACTTATGGTATATTTGGATTTCAGGGAAAGGGCCAACGGGGACTATTGAAGGCTGGGGAAGGGAAGATCTCATTTTCATTGTATTTCTCAGACTGGCCTTCCCAGAAGTGTAGCAGTGGGTTGTTGTTGTTGCTGCTGTTGTTTCTGTGTGTCTCCAAGTCATTTGCAACTTAAGGTGACCCTAAGATGAATCTATCTTGGGGTTTTCTGAGGGCTGAGAGTGTGTGACTTGCCAAGTCACCCAGTGGGTTTCCATGGCCAAGGGAAATTGAGCCCTGGGCTCCAGGGCCATATTCCAATGCTCAAACCACTACACCACACTGCTTTATTGCCACCCAATAAAAATTCTGTTGCCTGCAAATGGAATTATCATCCAGTGCCTACATTTGTAGAATTACAGTGAATGAGACACTGAAAAGCATTCACACCTAGAACTCTTTATTTGCTGTGTTCATATTCCCTTCTAATTTTGCTTCTCCTTTTTCTTTGGATGCTAAACTGTGTTTCTAAATGCTCAGCTAAAGCTTTAAGTTACAGCAATGCAGAAATTTTGGAAACTGAAGGAAAATTTCATTGGGGGGAAAAATTAGTACTTGGGGGGCAATGTTCTAATTTATCTCCCCCCGTATTTGCAGTTCTGTTTCTCATACTGCCACATTGCATTCCTTCCTTGAAAGCAATTAATAGGTATTTTATTGCTTCCTGGAAACTTTTTTTTCCTGCCAGGAATGCAATCAATATGTATTTCTGTGTATAATTTTTCAGAAGTATACATTTTAATGCATTTTTGCTGAAGCAAACATTTATATGCATTTTCCTCTATTTGACTATAGCGTGTCTGTGTACTTTAAAAAAAAAGAATGCTGTGATATTATATAAACTGTATTATGGAATATGTGTATATTTTGTAATATTATACAGTACATACAGTTAGGTGTGTGAAGGAAGATGAAGTGACAGGTGTAAATTATTGGGTGGAATTAATTTCCATATGGACTGTTAGGTGGAATGAATTTACATACCATTGTGAACTGTAATAATGTGTGAGAATGAGAAGTTGGAAGGATCTGGTGAGAATGAACATGAGAGAGTCAGATCTGATTAGTGCTCTGAAAAAGACACTCCAAGATGATCTCTGTTCCATCATGCAAGACAAAGGGTCTTAAATCAACACAAAAAGAGGGCAGTACATTAGTCCTAACCCCCCTCTCAGCTTCAGTCCCATTGCTTTCCTAAAGTGGGGATTTAAGGCAAGATTACCACAGTAGATGGATCTTCCCCTCAGCCAAAATCAACATGGTAGGATCATCACAAACATATTATTAATCCATGCACGTTTCTCAGATTTATACATGGCTGGCATCCTGTTCAGTAGACGCGAGATCATAAACCAGACTTACAAACTTACAAATTTAGGGATTCACATTTATGGTCATTAATGACTGAGCATTGTCTTCAATTGATTTTATTGTACTCTTCCCTGAGATCTTTTGATAAATGGTAGGCTATAATTATTTTAATTAATAAACACATAGTTCTTCCTTCAACATATTATGCACAATTTTCAACTTTGTCCTTCAATGTATTATGCACAGTTTTGACACTAATGAGGAAAATCCTAAGATCAAGACCTCTAAATTCAGAACATTTTAAGCAGTGTGACACTCAATTTATCAAGAGGGTTGTGTGAGTGTTAGAAAAGGAAAGCATATTTGAGAACGACTTTCTCTGTTCAGTGTCACATCAAGGGTATCCTTTACCAATAAGAATTGTTCACAGTTCAGGACTTACTCTGCACAAATTGGCACACTTTTGTGCATAAAACAGCATTGTGCAAAGGAATGAACAATATTTTTTTCTCCAGCTACAGGGTTTTCTGCACAGGTTATGCTGTTAAAAAAAAACATGCAAATTTTGAGTGGAATAAATCTTGAGCTGCTAATAGTTTTCAAAAACTGTGGTTCAAACACTGTTCCTCGAAGACTAAAATTAACTAAGAATTACTTTCTTTGTGTGTGCATATCTGTAGCCATTTCTGCACTAGCCTGTTATAGCATGATGATTCCACTTTCAACATCCTCTGGAATCCTGGGGTTTGCAGTTTCGGGAGGGTTCAGCTGGCTGCTCCTGAAACTGCAAACCCCAGGATTCCAGAGGATGTTGAAAGTGGAATCATCATGCTGTAAAAGGCTAGTGCGGAAATGGCCTGTGTATGCCTGCCATCCTTCCCATTCTCTCTCTCTCTCTTTCTCTCTGTGGCATCATATGAACGCCTGACACCTTAGTGATTTGTTTCCAAGTGTATTGAGTAAAGAACAGTCACTTTAAAGTTCAATATGCTTCAAAAGCCATGAGTAATGCTACCTTCCTTCTGCTCCCTGACCTAAATGCATACATAATAACAGGTTTTGCTGCCAAAAACAAGATCTCAGTGGACATGAAACATTTTGTTCATTATGTCAAAATTTAATGAAGATAAACATTGCTTACAGTTAAGTTCCAGAGACCCACATTTGGAGCTTTTCTTTCTTTTCTTTTCTTTTTTTTTGTATTATTATTATTTAGCTTTCTTTGTTATGTTTTTACCTTTTCAGGTGCTCAACGGTGGAGTGATTAAATAAATAAAAATGTTATTAACGTGTTATGACAAAAGAGGAAAACCTACTGCACGGGGTTTATTCCAGTGCAATTTGATTTTGCCAGAATGGGCTAGAGCTATTCAAGATGAGTGTTCCGCCTTTGTTTTCTTGTATCATTGTTGCTTTCCTGGAAGCATTAATGGAGCGTCAGGGGGAACTACTGGTTCTGTGTATATCTGTCCCTTGTGGTGAACCACTGAAATGCACTTGGCAGCTTTTCACCATAGCACTTTTACTCCTCGGGAAGATTCCACTCACTCACTTTGGCTACTGGACAAGAAGTACTTCTTGTTTTAAACAAGCTTGTTTGTAGACATGATCCCTCAGCTCATAATCTTCCACTGTTGAAAGGGAAAGTCTGAATGGGCTTTCCACTTCCATTAGTGGGAATATTAGGAGACGGCCCCATGGAACTGGGAACCATTCTAAACTGAAGATTCTCATTACGTAAAGGCTGCTGTTCATATATAAGTGGATGTTAGTAGAAGGAATCAATCTCAGATAGTCATAGAATCACAGAGTTGAAGAGACCACATGGCTATCAAGTCCAGCCCTCTGCCATGCAGGAACACACACTCAAAGCACCTTCAGCAAAGAGCCATCCAGCCTTTATTCAAAAACATGGAGAAGGTGACTCCACCACACTCTGAGACAGCATATTCCACAGTTGAACAACTCCTACCATCAGGAAGTTCTTCCTGATGTTTAGGTGAAATCTCTTTTCCTGTAGTTTGAATTTATTGCTCTATGTCCTAATCTCTGGAGCAGCAGAAAACAAGCTTGCTCCGTCTATCATATGACTTGTTCAACATGAAAAGGTTGAATTGGAGAATGGGGATGGACTCCTATCCTCTTTGCAGTCATCCACACTTGATTTAGGCCCTACCACAAGGCAGCTGTTGGGAAGTGCCAGCAATATGTTGGCAGAGAGAGCTCTGTTGACACCAACTATGGTGGAGGATGCTCTCCAGTCCCTAGCTTTGAATAAAGATTCAATAGACAAATGCCCTCAGCTTTTGTACATGGAATTAGATATGATGGAAATGGTTATATTTCACAAGACTTTTGCAAGAAAAAAATGTTATTTAAGGCGTAGATTTTCTCTATTCATTATAAAAGAGACTGAACTTTAGGAGGCTTTGGTTGAGATCCAGCATTATGCACAGAAAAACGTAACCACTCTGTGTCCATAGCTGTGTACCTCCTGCCCTAGCAGGGCCCAGTCCCATGTGGTTGCTGCTATAGCTATTAAATGGTGAGGAAGAAGGGGGAGGAAGGAGGGAAGGACAGAGATGACTGAGGAGCAGGGACAGCCTCTCATCCCCACTGCAATTTGCTAGAGAGAGAGGGAACAGAATGAGGTCACTATTGCTCTTCTTCTCTTTCATTACCCCAAAAGGTGGGGGGCCTTGAGGTCCACCAGCAGTGCCAGCATCTCCTTAAAAAGAGAGGGAATTATAGCTCAAAAGGATGCCTGCAAGAGGGGGTAACTATAAGACTTTTTTACCTGTGTATACCAGTACAAACTGTGAGACACCAGTTTGAGAGTCAAAATAATGTTTTATTGAGGAATTCACACACAGAGACAATAAATCAAGCAGTCTCAAAAACTGTACAAGGCTAGAGAAAGGAAAGGAGAGAAAGGTTGAATAGAGAGATATTTTGGGTGTCTAGGGTGATATTTAACAGTCCTGGAACGAAGGATCAAAAAGACATGGCTCAAACAGAAGGGTTTGAGAACAGCATGGAGAAATGAGAGTCTGGGGTGCAGTGTGACACCCAAAGTACTAGCAAAAGGCTGGGGTCAGAGCTAGGGTTTAAATACCATTTTGACTGCCCTGAAGGGGCGAGTATTAATTGCTGTCTGACTGAGTAAAAAAAAAGGGGGTCCAGAACAGATTGATTGTCCTACTCTGGGTGGCAAGCATTGATGGGAGTCCTGACAGCCTCTTAATGTCCTGGTTGGGTAAGGTGACTGGGGAAAGTTTCGGTTGGATAAGGTGACTAGGGAAGGTTTTGAAGTGCACACAGCCAAGGTGCTTGCCTGCTGTACCTAGGCAGTTTCATTGACTATTGTATTTAGACACTGGGTTGTTAACAGGATTACTGGAATTCTCTTCACTCTGGGCTTTCCTGTTTAACTCTTCTTGACCTTATGACCTGGGCATGGTGAGGCCATGCTGACCTCGCCCAGGCCTACAGCCAGAGTCCCGTTTGCCACATGTTTCCCACCCAGAAATGTCCAATTTTTAATACTTCATGCCAATGAAATGATTTTCTTGCCAATCATCCTATGCCACGTGATAGCGGTATAAGGCATGGTGACACTCTCTAAGACATTGCAACAGGGATGAGAGAGTCTTCACTGTCCAGTCACCTCCCCTCTTCTCTCCACCCTCTGTACTGTAAGAGGAGCCCCATGGGCCTTGGAAGCTGCTGAATGGAGGATTTGGATGAATAGCCTCTTGTGTCCCATTCAAAACAAAACACATGTGTGTGTCACTAACAGTATTATAGCTGTTGTTTAAAGATTGGGTTTATTTTTTACGATGGAAAAATGTTCAAATGAGAGTGTTAAAACATTCTGACCAAGCCATTTAATGTTTTGATTCAGTTCCTATTCAGAATCAGCTACAACTGTTATTGTTCCATGTGATTATGCTTCACAACAGTCCAGCACACATTTCCAACTGGTTCACATGAAAAAAAAAAAAACCTTAATGTTTTTTAATGACTATTTGCACGCTGAAACAGAGCAAGGTAATATGTTTCAAATTGTTGCAAGAGCTAACAATAAACACTGTGAAGCAAAAAAAGAAAGATTATTAATGCTTATTTTACTATTATACTGTATTGACAGGACTTGGATTAAATCTTGAGGCTCCTAGACTTATTAATGAGCTCAAAGAAGCATGGCTAAAATCAGCTCTGTCCAATTTTTTGTCATCTTCTTCAGAGCAATTCAAAACTGATCATTTATAGTACCAATTTGTCTTCAAAACTGAAGGCGTTTGAAGCTCTTGCAGCTAATAAATATGAATGTTTCAACATAGAAGTGTGTAAGCCTCAGAATTCAAAAGTAAGAAATACCAGCTTTGATGTCCCCTTAATTGGTTATGAATGATATAGATAAAAGTAGATAATGCCTTGCAGATTGGAGATGTACTAGTGAATCCAGTAGCAAAAAAATAAAAAAATAAAAAAATGGTGCAAACTATATTTGATTAGTAGAAAGTTGGAGCACCTTTTTTCTCTTTGTAATTTAGGTACTGAAAAATGTGCCTTCACCAATTGAGTTACTGTGTGGGATACTTGTACAAAAGGGATTTAATTAAAAACAGAAATCATAGAATTGTTTCTCAAAACGTAATTCATGTCCTCCAGATTTAATCACATGAAACAAGAAATTCAGAATCCTGACCAATTTTCCCATCCCAGTCTGATTAAAATTCATTCAAGGAATCCTATTTCAGCCAGAGTGATAAAGAAAGCAGTTCCGTTTATGTAGCCACATTTCGATCCCATCAAAATAGTATTGGGTCTATTGAATATATTCCTTTACCCATCATGTGGATTTAAAAGCAATTCTTATTATCTTGCATGTGTAGGGAGTAACTGTCAACAGCAGAGAATTTCTTTTATCAGTGGAATTTTGCAAGCAATTTAGAACCTTGGACAATCAGGGTCTGTAGGATATAGAGTTGTCCTCTACACATGAAGGTCAACAAAAAGCTACCACGTCTACAGGGCTTCTGTCTTGCTCATGTTACTCATCCAAGTTTAACATGTTCTTGCTTCCCTTTACAGAATTTATTGTCCTCCAGAACTTTGACATTAGAAGTCTAAGTAACATGGTTATATACAACAAATTACCCCATTTGAAAAAAATGAAATCGTATTTCAATTATTTAACACACCTAGCGTAACCAGTAATGTTTACAAGTTGCTTTTAAATTTACTTTTAAAGAGATTTCAGAGACTAGAGCCTTTTTTAAACCAGAGCACATATATGTAATAATATACATATGTAATACAAATTTCTGTAATAGTACATTGAAAATATTGTATTTTTCAACTGTAACCTAAATTAATTTTGTTTTAGATTATTTATATAGATGGAGCTCTTTTTTAAAAAAAAGGTTACTCTTAATCAGCATTAAAGTGATGGAAAATAACAAAAAGTAACACAAGTTTGTTTTTTAAAATATTGTAATAAGTAATAAGAATAAATTCCTGTTTAAACACTGCAACAAGAAATGGGAACAAATTACCTCTAAAAATTAATTTTCCAATTTCTACTATTCTCTCAGATTTTACAAGATAGAAACTTCCTCATGAAAAAAATGACTTACGCCTGTTCATATATATAAAAATATTATTAGATGTTCTCTTTAGTGTTCTAGCAGTAAGCAAGTACAGAAGCTCAAAACATGCTAAAAGACAGAATGTTTTGTACCCTAAGAAGCTTGATGAGTATTTAATTAGCTGGGACGAACCTTTGTTGAAGCAGAAGGACACTGAGTGGAATAAGCCTATTAGAGTTGCTTTGGAGGAAAGTCTAATTAATTCTTGTAGTGTCCCCTCCACCAGCAATCTGCTATTGTGACAATCAAATACTTAACTAACACTTTTGGAAGAAATGTTAGAAATTCTCCCTTTAAAGGGTTTGGTTTGAACTGGTTAATCAAATATCCATTACCATGAGAAAAAATGGATGGCTATGGATTTCTTGAGATATACAAAGCAATTCCAACATATTTGTTTTTGGTTTTGAAGTTTCGGTGATTCTGGGACTTCTATTCCCTTGTACAATCAGAGACATGTATCATAGACAGCTCAGAAGGAAGCACACCCATTTTAAAGAGGAAGGGAAGAGAAAGATTGCATAAATAATAAACACAGAACTGCCACTGTGATTAATTAGCTTCAAGATCATATATTATTTTTCAGCTGGATGTAGTGGAACTAGGAAAACAAAATTATCAGCCTTAAACAGATGGATCATAACATTGGCCAATCATGCTTCCAGCATACTTGCTTTTCCCTGGTTTGTACTCAGTATTACAACTTTCTGTAATTTTCTGTCTAGCTTCTTTAACAAAACATCTTTCAAACTTGCCTCTTTCAAGCTGAATCTCTGCGCTGACAATTAATTCAAAAATATTCCTTGTATCTATTAACAAAGCAACCTAAACCAACTGGCACAGCTCACAATTTAACAACCATTTAATAGATACCAAATATTCCATTTCATGTACCTTTCATTGTGTTGCCTCACATACATGTTGTATGTACATCACTTCCATGCTGTAACTTGTGTGTTGACTAAATTGTGTCACAATGGGGAACCAGTCTCCAGCACAATCCTTGTCAAACATTTCCCTAGACTAGCCCTTGAAGAAGACAGAGTACAGTAGGCAGCGCAAAACCAAAATATATCAGTTCTCCCAAATATCTATCAGTTGCATCTGCTCATTCTGATTCTGCTCATGGCAGAGTCAGC
Organism: Iguana delicatissima; assembly: GCA_948472985.1. NCBI lineage: Eukaryota > Metazoa > Chordata > Lepidosauria > Squamata > Iguanidae > Iguana > Iguana delicatissima. The sequence continues at coordinate 157,909 of CAOKZL010000489.1, read as the reverse complement.
TGGTATACCACATGAAGTACTTTTTTTTCCCCTAGGCAGTAACAAGGAAGAACAAAGCTATTTCTTAGTAATAGTGATCAAGATGGTAAAAATTTTGGAAAACAAAGTCTGTGAGGAAGGGCTGAAGAAGCTAGATATATTTATCCTGAAGAAGAGAAAACTGAGAGGACCCAAATCAATAGATTCAAATTATGGAAAAGGAAATTTTGACTAAACACTAGAAAAACTTCTTGATAGTAAGAGCTGCGCAACAGCAGAACTGTAGTTGTTGTTGTTGTTGTTGTTGTTGTTGTTGTGTGCCTTCTAGTCATTTCTGACTTATGGAGGAGCGGGGGACAGAATTTGCTCAGAGATTCTTTGCCCTTGCTTTCTTCAGAGGCTGAGAGAGTGTGATTTGCCTAGGGTCACCCAATGGGTTTCCATGGCTGAGGGTGGATTTGAACCCTGGTCTCTCAGTGTCCTAGGTGGTGGACTTTCTTTCATTGGAAGTTCTTAACAGAGTTGAATGGTCATCCATTAGAGCTACCTACACTGGCAGGGTTTTGGACTAGGAAACCTGCAATTCCTCCTAACTCTACGGCTGTATGAGTCCATGATTCTGTTATTAGCAGAGAAGGGGAAAAATGGTACAGGACATGCTGAGACATATCAGAAAATAAGGAGACAAAGGTACAAACCCATTGCAAGCCTTGAAGGCAAATTTAGAAATCAACTGAAGTATTCAAATACCTGACTTGGGTTTATTGACTGTGCGATGAGCAGGAGGCATAAACCTTTACATCAAAAGAACAATCATTAATGTACTTTTCTTTCACTTTCCAGATCAAAAAATCTCCAACTGAGAAATGAGAGAAATCATTGTTGCCAGAGGAGCTATAATCTCACAAGACATTCTCATTTTCCAAACATCCAAACCAGATACCTGCCCCTTTCAAAGCTCAGACACAAGTTCAGGTCAGGTTGGTTATGGGATTGTTCCTTGGTCAGTGGAAATTATCTCTGATTCTAAGTCTTGTTCAAGGAAAAGAATTTGTGAAGTGTTTCTCACAACAGATTATCATAAATTTGACCAAGCTCAGCCACACAATACCCTTGATTCTCCTAGGATGATTTTTAAAAAGCTAATTTGCTTCACTGAATACTTTTAAAGAGTAACACCTATGACTCACTCACTAGGAATATAATCAGTATAGTATTTCAACTTGATTGAAATTCCAGAATTTTCACTAAGGGTTCTGTGTTAAGGACTTGTTGCTGGCGGCAAGGCCATTCTTTTTGAAATAATCTACATGTATGAATATTACATAAATGTAAAGAATATTCACAGGGTTTTCTTTTCCTCATCCTGAATGGGAAAGAGTATCTTGATACATTGACACATTTCTTTGAAAAAAAATGACCAACTGCTGTGAGATTTTTCACACTTTGTGATGTTTTTGTAACCTTAAAAAAAAACACGGAGTTTTTCACAACATTTGTGTGTAGAAAAACTATGTTTTGTGGAGACCTAACTTTATTGCCATAGTCATACTCTACAGTATAACCACTAAGGCCCTTTCCACATGAGGCGAGGGAATCGCTCCATGCCATTACCTACCACTTCTTCTGGGGTCTGACGCAATGTGGACTGTCCCTGAAGCCCTTCTGCAGGGCCCCTCCTTGGTCCAGGGCAAATTGGAGAAGTGCGAGGTCTGTAGATCCGCACTTACTCCGGCTTCCAAAGTGGCAGCTTCCAGCTTTCAAAATGGCGGCTTCTGGCTTCCAAAATGGCGGCTTCCAGCTTCCAAAATGGTGGCTTCTGGCTTCCAAAATGGCGGCTTCCGGTTGGTCATGGGTCCCGACCAACCGCTGAAGCTCGCCACGCCTAAAGCTCACCCTCCGCAGATCTCAGGCTCGCATTGGTGCGAGCCTGCGAATCTGCACAAGGGAGCAGGAACGCAATGGCGCGTTCTAGGAAAATAAAGACCTGTGTTTTGCGGTCTTTAGAAAACACGCTGGAGGACCACTTGGGGTCATTTTGGAGTGGACTGAGGTGCGGATCTCTGGTAAGTAGTCCGCTGCTAGTCCGCTCCATGGTGCAGATGACCTCCGTGAAAGGACGCACTGCCCCGTTCTAATTGCCTGGTGCAGAAAGGGCCTAAGTCCTATCACAATTATACCAGCATGAATACCAGAAATGCTGGAAAGAATTAGGCTTGGATCCAAGGAAACATGGCAGATGTTGTATTTCCATTATTCCACAAATATTTGTTTTCCTGAATCTATCATATCTTCTGAAGCAAATAGCAACTTGAGAAGCCATTTTCATGGAGATCATAGCTGAAAAGAAAATACGTATTTCAGTTTTTCATGTTTTCGAGTCAAAATGATATTTAGGCTTCCTCACACCTGTTATCTATAAAATAAAAACAAAATGTGTTACATCCATGTGTATGTTTGTGCTATGTAGTCTAGCCTGCATATATAGAAATAGGCTACATGAATGCAGAAGTTTTACTTGTTGGAACATTTTGTTGCCAAATATTCAAGCACCAGTGAAGAAACACCGATGAAGCACCAATGAAGAAGAATGAGAATATGTGATATGCAGTTAACAGATGTAGAAAATAACTGGACTGTGTAGACAGGTGCAAATAGGTGCAACTACCTTGCCTATCTATGCTTGTGCCATTCTGGGACTAGAACAGGATTGTAATTTATCACTAATTTTATCTTTGAAGGAAGCAATGAATGATATTAGCAGTTTTCTTTATGCTGAAAGGCTTTGAAAACAGCAGTTTTTGAGGACTATTCGAAACACTGGACTCAATTCAGGACTTATTCAGCCTAAAACTTACAATCTTTTGCACTGAAAACAGCATTTTTTCTGCACAGGATACAGCATTTTCTTCTGAACAAAACAGGCATCTCTTTGAAAAAAAAAAAGGATCTGCACAGAAATAACCGCTTTCTACATTTGAAAATTGTCCAAATTTGCCCAGAATGAATGGTGAACTATGAAGATTCTCACCAGCCTAGGATTCTCCCTGTTAGGGTTTTCCAACACTGAAGAAATACATTTTGATCCTTTTTTTCTCTTCAAAATTATCTTTTTTTTATATAAATATTTTTATTAAAATTTCTGAAAAAGATATAAAATGGGAACATTTCTTCTAAATGTTACCCCCCTCTAACTCCTCTAACATGTTTTCTTCTCCAGTTTTGCCCAGCTGAATCAAGCAAAAGGTAGAATACAATACAATACAAGGAGTCCACTCCACTATACATAAAATCTTTGGCATAACAATCATAAGTGGTCTTTTAACCAGTCAATACATTTTTACCTTTTTGATCAAATTATATCATTATCATCATTAGCTTTACAATTGAAGCCACTCTTTTATTTTGCTGCATTTTATATCAAATTGTTGAATAGATTTGTTCTTTAATGCATTTGTCAATTTTTCCATCTCCATCATATACATAACCTTTAATTTCCATTCATTTAAATTTATTTTAATATCTTGTTTCCAATGTTGAGCATAAGTTAATCTAGCTGCTGTAACTAAATATAACTTTTTTTATGCTTTCTAATTTCTGCCTTTGATTTTATTATATTCAATAAATATAATTCCGGTATCATTTCAAAAGTCATTTTGAATATTTTTTGAATTTTGTCATGTATTCCTTTCCAAAATTTCTTCGTCTTTTTACAAGTCCACCACATATGATAAAATGTTCCCTCTTTTTCTCCCCACTTCCAATATTTTGAATTTCCATTCTTTGTAATTTTTTATAGTCTCTCTGGGATCATATACCATCTATGCAACATTTTATAATAGTTTTCTCTTAAATTTAAATTTAATGTAAATCTTAAATCTGTTTTCCATACCATTCTCCAAGTCTCAGTATCTAATGAGTGTCCCATGTTTTGCAACCATCTAACCATCATTTCTTTAATTTCTTTCTGTTCCATTTCTCTTTGTAATAACAATTTATAAGGTTTGAATATTCTTTTCTTTTGATTTTCTTTCATGAATACATCCAGTTTGTTTTTCTTCTTCTCAAATCCAAATAATTTTAGGTCCATTTTGTATCTTTCTGTCAGTTGTCTCCACAGAAACCAATTCATTTCATGTCCAGCTTCCTTCATTTCTTCCAGCGTTTTCATTCTTGGTTTATTTCCATCCCAGAGAAGTATGTCATGGTATGTCAGCATTTTCCCTTCTTTTATTGGGGAAATTTTAAAAGCTTCTTGTAGTGATGTCCAAGTCAGGAGACTGGAATAAAATCTCGAGTATAATTGTTGTCATACTTTTAATAAAGTCTTCCGGATACAATGGTTATTAAATTCTTTGTTAACCGCTAGTTTATTATAACACGAGTAACCATGCCATTCGAATCTATTCTCATGTTCTTCTAAGTCTTTTATTGATTATTTTTGTAGTGATTCCCAATTTTGAATCCATTCTAAGCAACATGCTTGGTAATATATTTTCAAGGGTGGTAAATCCAATCCCCCTCTTTCTTCAGTGTCCTGTAGTGTTTTGAATCTTATTCTTGGCCTTTTACCTAGGCATGTAAATTTAGATATTTCCTTTTCCCAGTCTTTAAATATTTTTCAATTTCCAATTATTGGCAACTTTTGAAATAGGAACATCATTTTCAGTAATAATGTCATTTTAAAAGTATTTATTCTTCCCAAGAAAGATAGATTCAATTTGCTCCATTTCTCCATTTCTTTTTTCAGTTCTTTCCAGACCATTTCATAATTATTTTGGAACAATTCTTGATTCTTCTTTGTTACATGAATTCCTAAGTATTTTATCTTATTAGAGGATTGGAAATCTGATATTTCCTCTAATTCAATTTGTTCCTTTTTCAACATATTCATAGTCAACATCATTGTCTTATATTTATTTATTTTATATCCAGCTCCTTTTCTAAATTCTATAAGGCACTCTTGCAACTTCTGCATTGATTCTCTTGGTTCTTCCAAAAAAATAATTACATCGTCTGCAAAAGCTCTCAGTTTTATTTCTTTTCTCTTTATCTTCAGGCCTTTTATCTCCTGTTCCTCTTTTATCTTTACAATCAGAACATCCAAAGCCACAATAAATAGTAATGATGATAACGGACATCCTTGTCCTACTCCTTTTGTTATATCAAATTTTCCTGTTGTGTCTCCATTAATCACCAGTCTTGCTGATTGGTCTCCTTTTCAATCCATTTGCAAAACACATCTCCAAAATTGCTTTCTCTTAATATCCATTGTAGAAATTTCCATGATATATTATCAAATGCTTCCTCTGCGTCTAAGAAAATCATTGCTGATTTTTTTCCCTGGGCTTTTGTCATAATATTCTATTGCATCTAACAATATTCTCACATTGTCTTTCATATTTCTGCCTGGTATAAACCCAACCTGCTCTTCTTGATTTTTTTTCTTGCAATACCTTTTTTAATCATCTTGCCAGCACTGTTGCAAAGATTTTGTAGTCCACATTCAATAAAGAAATTGGTCTGCAATTCTTCTTCTCTTTTTTATCTTTTCCTTATTTGGGTATCACTACTATGTTTGATGCTCCCCATGTTTCTGGTTTTCCCTCTTCCATTAACTTTGCTATTGTAGCTTGTAATGGTTTTATTAATTCTTTTGAATGTCTTTTATAATATAATGCTGTAAATCCATCTGGTCCTGGAGATTTGTCTACTTTCAAATCTTTGATGGCTTCTTTCAATTTCTTACATGTAATAGGTTCATTCAATTGTTTCTGAGCTTGGTCCGATATTTTTCTTAATTTCGTATCCTTTAAATATTTTATTATGTCTCTTTCTTGTTGTTGAGGAGACTTATTTTCTCAAAATAAATTCAAAAAATACTTCTCAAATGTCTGTTTAATTTTCTCCTGTTGAGTAAGCAGTTTCTTCCCTTCTCATATTTCTGTAATCACATTCCTCTCTTTTTTCTTTTTCATCCTGTAAGCCAGCCATTTCCCAATTTTTTTTGCTTGTTCAAATTCTGTTTGTTTCGTATATTTCATTTTTTTTCTCTGTCGCTTCTGTTGTTAATGCTATTTCTTTCTGTATTTTTTTAATATCCAATTGTATAGCATCTTTGACCGGATTTTGCTTAAATTCTTTTTCTTTAACTTGAAGTTTTTTCAATAAATTCTGGTATTTTTCATCTCTTTTCTTATTTTGTAATCGTCTTTGTTGGATAAATAAATCCTCTCATCACTGCTTTAGATGCGTCCCAAACTGTTTTCATCTGAGTCTCTTGTCTTGTATTTTCTTTAAAATATCTATCCAATGTCTCTTTAGCTTTTTTTATAATGTCTTCATCATTCAATAAGCCATCATTCAGTCGCCACTGAAACTTTTTTCTCCCCAAATATTCTCAAACATTATTTCCACCTCCATTCCAGAAGAACACATAAGGCAGCCTCATTTTAAGTATCAATCTACTAGAACAGGAAAAAAAGTGACTGGGATAGATAACAGATGTTTTCTGCCTGTGTGCTTATTTAAATCTATTGTCTTTCCTTCACCATCTCTAAATGTAAAGAGACTATAAGGAAATAAGACTGTGGAGTAGTTGCTGGAACCACAGATAGGGAATATTTAGCCATGAAGGTTCTGCATCCAACCTAATAGCTTCTTCTGCTGTCATTTTTTATCAGACATAAAAAGGTATTTAAACTGGAGGAAGCTATTGCCTTGGAACTGATCTGTGCTTTGCAGTCCAGGAAGCTATTCCACAGAACTGATGCATGGTTTGGAATCGAGCTGATGCACTGGGGCTTAGCATTGACTTGCTCTTTGTACGTTCACTGGTAAAAAATCCAAACTGGGAAGAGTTACATCTGGGCCCACTTGCATCTTTTTTAATGGCCCATCTTCTTGTTATTTGCCATCAAGACAATTTTGACTTACAGCGACCCTATGAATGAGAGACCACTAAGATCTCCAGCTATCCCCTGCTTTGCTCCAGTCTTGCAAACTCATGGTTGTGGCTACTTCATTGAGTCAATCCACTTGTTATGCAGTCTTAATCTTTTCCTAGTGCCATCCACTTTACCAAGCATTATTGTCTTTTCCAGTGAGTCACATCATCTCATGATGTGTCCAAAGTCCAATAGCTTCAATTTAGTCAACTTCTAAATAATTGAAAGACTCATCCCAAATTGGAATCTGGCCCCTGGGCTGCAAAAACTATCACTACTACTGGACTGTGCCTTTTAGACTATAGGTTGAGTGATCTACTACTGTATCCAGAGAAAATCTGGAAATAGTGGACAGAGAAAGAAACATAGTAGCTTAGAGAATTACAAGCTACCATCACTCGCTACTTTTGCATTTAAACACCTAGTAAGAATTTATTCAAGCAGTTTTTGTCTGAATATTTGCCTCCATCTCTATGACTACCTGAAGTGCAAATATAAGTGATTCAGTGAAAGAAAAGAGTGGAACAGATTGTTTTGCCAAAGAAAAGATGAGAATTTTGGTTGAAATACATGTTGAAGGTTTCAGCATGGTATACCCAGCACACTGAAAGATTGATACTGCTGAAATGTATTCTCACTTTTATGACAGTGAGGTTCATGATGGACAACTTCCAAGTGGATCATGTTCAAATGTGATGAAATAATTCTTCTCCTTCTCCTTCTCCTTCTCCTTCTCCTTCTCCTTCTCCTTCTCCTTCTCCTTCTCCTTCTCCTTCTCCTTCTTCCTTCTCCCTTCTCCTTCTCCTTCTCCTTCTTGGCAGGAAGGGCTGAGGTCATTAAAATGCACTCTGTCCAGCAGTACTTGGCTCACAGTTGAAATAAATAAATGTAGTAAGTAAGAAATCTTGTTACTACACCATTCACACTCACTCTGTGAGATGTGCTATTTTCATAATTGAATATATTTTATGGCTGGAACATATGTTTGAAAGTGCATTGGCTGTAAGCATATGCCAGGTCAGGATGACCTCAGATATGATCAGGTCATAAATTCAGAGAGGATTAAGTGGAAAAGCCCAGTGCTGATGGACTTGGGATAATCCTTTCACAATCTGTTCAGTTGTGAGCATTTCCAAAAACAATAACAGGTAAAACTGCCCAGGTGAAGCAATCAGGAACCCCACTCTGAGCATATCCTACAAAGACCTTCCCCATTCACAACATTAAGAGATTGTCAGTACTCCCATCAATGTTTCGTCTAGAGTTAAGACAATCAGCCCATTCTGGACTCCTTTGTCAACCCTGTGAGAAAGCCATTACAGCTTTGTCCGCGCCCCCTCCTTCAGGTCAGGAAATAGAGTATAAAAAAAACAGCTCCAGCCCCCATAATTTGTAGCACATTGAGTGTTACACTGCATGTGGCATGCCAGATTCTGGTTCCTTCATGCTACCCTCAGGCACATTGTCTGAGCCAGTCTGCTTTAACCTTCTGGTTCAGGCTTGGTAACTATCACTCTTTTCCCCCAATTTGCCTCTAGCCACCCTTTCTTGCCTCACTTTCCAATACCCTTGTATAGTTCTTGAGAGTGCCTGACTTCCTGTGTGTTTGTTAATCCCCCCCAAAAAAAATACTCTGTTTAATTCTTAACTGGAGACCTCTCTACAGTTAATGCTGGTGTACACAGGTGAAAAGATCCTGTCATTACCCTCTTCTTGCAGGCCTCCTTTGAACTATAATTCTCCAAATTCTAAAGAGATGTCGGTATTGTGGGTAGACCTCAAAGTCCCCCACCTCTTAGGATAACATGGTTTCATATACTCTTCCTTATTCATTTCATCAACTTATAAATGCAGCATAATTTTGATTAGAACCATTTAGTTTTCCTCCTTTGTTAATTTGAAAGCTTTTCTTTTCATGTAGAGGAAGAATGGGAATCCCTTACCCTTCAATGCATACTTAAATTGATGTGATGTGGACAGAGGAGGCTGGCAGCCCTGACACTGGCAGTGAATCTGCTCTGGTTTTTCATTCAGATTGTAAAGAAGTTATCAAAGGTATTGAACTCCATCTGTAAAATCAGCACCTTAAACACCTCCTTTAATGTGTAGATTTCCCACTCCATTTACAACAGAAATACCAACCTCTTCTGGAGATGGGCTTTCCATCTGGATGTCTGAATATTTTAGCAACTGCAGTAAAAACACAGCAGTTTGGTGATGATGGTGACGCTGTGTATGCCTGTGAATTATACTGGCTTTTTATTAAAGCCTTTGGGCCAAACTGATTTTATCCAGGCAGCACATGTTTTATAGTTATGTTATTCAAGATTGTTTTAACTGCTTTTAAATGGTCTGTTTTTAAATTGAAAAACTATTTAATATACTTTTAATCTTTTAAACTTTTGTAATTATTTATTGTTCTCAGTTGTTTTTATTGCAAACTTCTCCAAGATCATTGGATAAAGGGTGTGATACAACTATTTAAACAAACAAACAAATAAATAAATATTGTGTGCTCCTAATAGAATTGATAGGCAGTATATGCCAGACATATCGGGCAGAATCCTATTAGTGGATGCCTCATTTTAGGAAGGATATAGACATGTTGGAGCAGAAGCAGGTTCACAGAAAGTCAGCAAGGAAGTTAAGATGTACGGAGCCCTAAACATACAAGGAAAGGTTGAAGGAGCTGGGCATATGCCACCTGGTGAAAAAATGACAAGATTGAACACTTTAAATATCTAAAGAGCTGTCACCAAGGAGGTTTACTATATGCTGTCTCAGCAGATAGGACCAGGTCTAATGGTTTTAAAAAGGTAGATTTCACCTGAATATTAGAAGGAATTTCTTGACAGTAAGAGCTGTTTGTCAATGGAAACAAATACCAAGAGAAGTAGTGGAGTCTCTTTCTCTCGCCATCTTCAAAAAGAATTTAGACAGCTATCTAATGGGGATATTCCTGATGGAGTTCTGCACTGAGCAAGACATTGGATTTAGGGGCCTATGGAGTCTCTTCCAACTCCTCTTAACTGTCCCTCCCTCCTCCCCATTGGTAAGAAGCAGCCACAGAGTCTCTTCTGGGACTTTACAGGTAGCAGGAGGGATGGGGGAGAGTGCTACTCCTGTTACAATAATTAAATAGACAGTCTGTAAACACTTAAAAAGGTATGCTGTGATCACTAAAAGTCAACATGGATTTGTCAAAAACTAGTCATGCCAGACTAATTTCATCTCTTTTTATATAGATTTACTAGCTTGATAGATGAAGGTACTGTTGTGGATATAGCATATCTTGACTTCAACAAGCACTTTGACAAGGTTACCCATGATCTTCTTGTAAACAGCCTGGTCAAATCTGGGCTAGACAATGCTACTGACCAAACCCAAAGGGTACCCATTGATGGTCTCTCTTCATCCTGGAAAGGAATGACTAGTGGGGTGCCACAGGATTCTGTCGTGAGCCCAGTGTTATTCAACATCTTCATTAAGGACTTGGGTGAGGGAATAGAAGGCATTCTTATCAAATTTGCAAATGGCATTAAGTTAGGAGGGATAGCTAATACCCCAGAGGACAAAATCAGAATTCAAAATGAGCTTAATAGATTAAACAGCTGGGCCAAAACAACAAGGAGAAATGTAAGGTACAACACTAGGGCAGAAAAATTGAAATGCATAGATATAAGATGGGTACCACCTGGCTTGACCACAGTACGTGTGAAAGGGATCTAGGAGTTTTGGTAGACCACAAGTTGAACACAAGTCACCAGTGTGATGCAGCAACTAAAAAAGCCAATGCAATGCTAGGCTGCCTCAATAGGAGTATAGTGTCCAGAAGTAATAGTACTACCCTATTCTGCTTTAGTCAAGTCCTACCTGGAATAGCGTGTCCAGTTCGGGGCACCACAATTCACGAAGGGTATTGACAAGCTGGAATGTGTCCAGAGGAGGACCAAAATGGTAAAAGTTCTGGAAGCCCTGCCTTATGGGGAACAGTTTAGGGAGCTGTGTGTGTTTACCCTGGAGAAGAGAATGTCAAGAGGTGACATGATAATTATATTTAAATATTTGAAGAGATATCATACAGAAGATGGAACAAGCTTTTTTTGTGCTGTTCCAAAGATTAGGACATGGAACCACAGCTTCAAATTTTAGGAAAAGAAATTCCATCCAAACATTAGGAAGAAATTCCTGCTGGCCAGAGCAGTTCAACAGTGGAATATGTTGCCTTGGAGTGTGGTGGAAGCTTTTTTCTTCGAAGGTTTTTAAACAGAGGCTGGATGGCTGTCTGTCAGGAATGCTTCAACTGTGTATTCCTGCGTGGCAGGAGGTTGGACTTGATGGCCCTTGTGGTCTCTTCCAACTCTATGGTTCTATGAACTATGCACACATTCTTGTTCCTTTACCACGTGAACTGATACATTTGCCTAATAACTGAGTCCACTTGGTAATTCTCCCCACCTCCTCCAAAAATCCATAAATTGTCAGATATGTTAACATCTCACAGATTTTCCATCACATCTCCTGTGATAATAGTGGCTAGCAGCTCTTCATCTGTCTATTGGCCTGTCTTATAATCTCATGTGTTCTGTGTTACAAACTTGCAAGGAGAGTCAGTGGGTAGGCTATTACTGACCAAAGGGAACAGTAATCATTAATCACTGGAAGAATATTAAGCTAGGAAGCCAGCAGAAGTTAATAGCTTTTGGTTTCAGAAGAAGTGCACAGGCAGCTATGTCTCTTTAGACCTGAGGCTATGACCGTAGCTTGAGAGAGCCAGGAAGGAATGGCCGGTAAATATCTAAGAATATAAATAGTGTGTAAGGGACCTATATTGTTTTTTCTGAACTATAACTTGTAAGATGATGGCAAATACATCTGTCCACTTAAGCTAAAAGCAGGAGAAGGAGCTTCTGTAAATATATGGTGCCCACAGTTACTTTCAACAGTGTACTGCAACTCTTCCTTATATGGCTAATGAATAAACTTTTTAACCTTTATAAAACAAAAATGTTCCCCTTACTTTTTCTTTGAGGGAAGAAAAGAGAAGCTCTCCAACAATTTGGAGTGGAATTCTGTCTCTCAGGAAAGAGAGAAATGAAGAAATGGTTGTCCAGAACAAGTATCCTTTCCTGCTGAGGATGTATAGGTAGATAAGTGATGGTGGTTATCATAAATCATCTGTCTTCAGGAGCTGGGAAAGGGATTGAGAAATGATGGGTACTCTCTTTTCCCCATTCTAGCAGGAAGTTGGTTAGCCAACATAAAACTGTGGTCTTCTCTTGCTTACTTCATTTCCTTGATCTAATTGAAAAAACAGGAAGAGAAAAATTGCAATGGAAAATAATGTAAAATTAAGTAACATAAGTGCAAAAAAAAATAAAAGAAAGAAAGAAACTATGTGCATTCATGATCCACTGTAGTGAATGAGAAACAGAGAATCTGTTCATCTGGATAACATGGGACCTGGAGAGAAGAGGAAGCCACCAATAAAAGACGGTGCTTAGAGTGAGAGTATCTGACATGGTGGTTTTCTCCACTGCCTCTTCCTTTCTCAGGTAATTTTAACAAGATGTGCAATTTAAGTAAAGCAGCTGATTTAATAAAATCTCATTCAGGGCCACAAAAATTCAATGTGTTATGCTACTTTACAAAGGCAGCCTCACTCAAGATTGGTTGGAGAGCTGTCGTTTTAGGAGGAAAGCGCAACAATTTTATTTTCATCATTTTATTTCCATCATTTTATTGAAGGTCCTCACATTTGCCCATACCTTTCTGAGCTCTCCGATATATTGAGACAAATCCATCCAGTCCAGTACTAATAGCTCCATACTACCTATTCTGTCTGTATCTTTGTTAGGATGAACAGAATATTTGCAACTATTCACTCCCAGGTCAAAAAATGGATTTTGTAACAGTTGGGAAACCCCATCAGAAAGAATAACAGACAAACAATTATGAGAAATTCTTTTCTGGTATTTACAGATCCCAAAGTATTTCTGAGGAATTATTCTATCTGCCACTATGAATTTCTCCCATATGTGAATTTCTATCTTATTGTGATTTTACATTGGCTTGCTTGTTCACTTTTCTGTGCATTTCTCAAACACAATTTTCTTCAAGACTTTCCCCACTGGATGTAGCATGTAAGGTCCTACACCTGGACAGAAAAAAAATGGAATGCACAAATATAGGATGGGGGACATGTGGCTGGATAACAGTATGTATGAAAAGAATCTAGGAGTCTTGGTGGACCACTAGCTGAACATGAGTCAGCAGTGCGATGCAACAGGCAAGAAAGCCAACACAATTCTTGGTTGCATCAATAGAAGTATGGTGTCTAGATCAAGGGAAGTAAAAGTGCCACTCTATTCTGCTTTGGTTGGACCTCATTTGAAATACTGTGTCCAGTTCTAGGCACCTCAATTCAAGATGGTTATCGACGAGCTGGAGCATGTCTAGAGAAGGGTGACCAAAATAGTGGAGGACCTGGAAGCCACGCCCTATGAGAAGCGTCTTAGGGAGCTGAGTATGTTTAGTCTGCAGAAGAGAAGGTTAAGAGGGGACATGATAGCCGTGTTTAAATATTTGAAGGGATATCATGTCAAGGAGGGCACAGGCTTTTTTTCCGCTGCTCCCGAGACTAGGACAAGGAGCAATGGATTCAAGCTGCAGGAAAAGAGATTCCACTTAAACCTCAGGAAGAACTTCCTGATGGTTAGAGCTGTTCAGCAGTGGAATATGCTGCCTCAGAGTGTGATGGAGTCTTTCTTTGGACGTTTTTAAACAGAAGCTGGATGGCCATCTGCTGGGAATGCTTTGATGTGTGTTACTGCATAGCAGGGGGTTGGACTGGATGTCCCCTGTGGCCTCTTCCAATTCTATGATTCTATCACAAGCTTTGTCAGTCTATGGATTTTGAGGGATTCTGGTTCATGATTTGGTTTGGGAAGTGATACCAAACTCACGCATCCATAGCCCTGTGATCTTTCAACAGGGCTGGTGATATTTGAACTTTATTTATACCACTTTTCTGCCCACATTCCATAAAATACAATCAAGAACACATACAGATAACAAAACATTAAGGAGTAAGCTATTTCTGCAGTCTGGAAAAAAAAAAGATTTATACAAAATTAAAAAGTCACACCAACAATTAGTGTAATCTCTACATATATACCATATCTCAGGAATCCCAATGGAACAAAATCATATGCTTAAGACCACAATTGAGACCCAATGAACTTCTAATGCAGGGTAGGCAAAGTATGACCTTCCAGAAGGTGTTGGATTGCAATGCTCAGCTGGCTAGCGTGGATGATAGTTGTAGTCCTACAACATCTCGAGAACTGTAATTGGCCCAACCCAAGTCTAAGGGAAGGCTTTTCTACATTCAGAGTGAAAATGACAGAATTGCCTCAGCTTCTAGTGTCTACCTGCCATCATCTGGAAACAGGAAACCATAGAAGAAGGCAACAGAAATGGAATGACATTTCATATGTGCTCATACGGGGGAAGAGGATCCTTGATCATAGACACTTCACCTGTGGGGAGATCATGCAAGAGTAAACATCTGAATTAAGTTGTGAAATTGTTGTAAGAACGTAAGAAGAACCATGTTAGATCAGACCAAAGGTCAGTCTAATCCACCATTCTATTCACAGGGTTTCCAGTCAACTGCCACCAGCAAGAAACAAAGGCAGCTGCATCTAGGGCCATTTCTGCACTACTCTGTTATGGTGCTATTATACCACTTTCAGCATCCTGTGGAATTCTGGGGTTTGTAGTTTACTGAAGCCAAAGAGCTATCTGGGTGAGAATTCTAAAGGCCTCTCCCTAAACTGCAAACCCCAGGATTCCACAAGATGCAGAATGTGGAACAGTAGCACTATAACAGTGTAGTTAGAAAATGACCTAAGTTCTTTCAATAGGTGTGAGATCTTTCAAAGGAAAACCACTATTTAAATGTTGATAGAATAAAAGTTTATAAAGAAATATCATAAACAGCTTGATAATATATAAAGTAAGTATCTCATGCTCTGCCATATAATGCATTCTTTTTACAAGCTAATTGACTGAAAAAATCATTAGAGTTAGTTTTTTTAAAAAAGAAACCTGCTGGCAACATGGAAGTTTATAAATGCGACCACTTTAAAACATACATTAGATGACAATACAGTAGCATCTCCATCTTTCAAGGGGGGAGGATGAAATGGAAGAAAAATCAAGCCGAAAGAACAAAGGGATAGTACAAAGGAAACACACAGGTTGCTTAAAATAGCAAGAAATAAGTTAAGAAATAAGTTTAAGGATTCATTTTATACAGAAGTTCTATGAGATTCATGAAACAGAAATACTTTGAAAAAGGAAATAAAGCCAATAAATTTCTAGCAACAAAATCACTTCAAGCATAAAAGCCGTGACTAGATCTTTCTGCTATAGAAGTAATATCTGCTTTGTGAGCTCTAATTTAGAAGCATTGAAAGCGTTTGCTCTATCTTATTGCTCTTTATATAGATTCAGGAAATTCACAGGAAAGTAAAGTAGATGGTTTCTTACAAAATCATTTAGCGATTTCATGATGGACTCACCGGTAATGATCAAGAAAAGTTTGAATGTTCTCAATATCTACAGAGAGGAGTGGAAAGGGAAAGGAATTCAATTGAAACCTGAGAAGGTTCCCAGATTAAGTGAATGTGATACTACTTTTTATATGGCATTAGAGGAGACCAATTCAGGGACAGTGAAGTAATTTTAAGTCCCACTGATGAGGTTCTTGTGAGAATTCAAGAAGAGTGACTCACACCTCTGACCTAACGTTCCTGTGCAGGATTCAGAGGCAAGGATTCAGAGGCATCCATTTGAAGGGAGCCCCAGTCTAGTTGTGCTTTAAGAAAGAAAAAAAAGTCTTTGAAACTGCTCATCACTAGTTAATTATCTGAACAGAATGAACAATTGTCACTTGGTGACAATCTTTCCTACTCTGGTGAAATGAATTGCAGACCTGTTTAAATTATTGTCATTACTTTTACATTCCCATCTTCACTTATAAATTAGAATATGTTGAAAGTGTGAAAATCTATGTCCTCTTTTATCATCTTCTTATGGTGATACATTTCTTCTTTTGTAGCATCTTTTTGAATGATGCATGAGTGGCCATCCTATTCAGGAGAGCATAGTCCTGTTCATTCTTGGCCCGCTGGGTCCATCAACTGACCTTGTGGTAAAGGAAGTTGGTAGCAATGGTCCCATGCCTAGAAGACTATCTTTTTCTGCAAGGGATTGGGGCTTAGTAGAAGCTGGTAACTCTGTGGTCAATGGAGTGGTAAATCTGTTCCAGATTTTTGGTGATGTGCAGGTAGCTGTCCAAGGTACTGCAGTCATTTTGAGGATAGCATTCAGCATCATTGCTATTTTCTTTAAAGTAGGATTTAAAACTGGAGCAGATTCACCAACATCATAGTCATCAGTGGTGATTATTAGGGCTAACAGTGTGGATTCTGTCAC
This sequence comes from Iguana delicatissima, assembly GCA_948472985.1. Classification (NCBI taxonomy): domain Eukaryota; kingdom Metazoa; phylum Chordata; class Lepidosauria; order Squamata; family Iguanidae; genus Iguana; species Iguana delicatissima. Next base: position 141,479 of record CAOKZL010000489.1, on the reverse strand, counting down.
AGAGCACAAACATCCTAGAGAAACTGCTCACTAAAAAATGAAGAGCACATAATCTTTTTCCTTTTGGTATTTTTGAATCATATAGACATGCAAGTCGTTATTTACTTTCTTATCACATGCAAGAACGAATAATTTCAAAAGTTTTCTCCCTGCTGATTTGAATTCATGAGATTATGAGTTTATGAAAAAAAGTGGTGGGATTGTCCACCACCATGACATCTTCAAAACAGGTAACTGGTTCCAAAAAAACTAGCTGTTGTTGCTGCTGCTGCTGCTGCTGTGTACCTTCAAGTCATTTCCAACTTATAGTGACCCTAAAGAAACCCTCACAGAGTTTTCCAGGGGCTGAGAGTGTGTGGCATGCCCAAGGTCACCCAGTGGGTTTCCATGGCCAAGTAGGGAACTGAACCCTGATCTCTAGGGTTACAGGCCCTTTCTGCTCCACCCTCCCAACCTGCCATAGGGACAGAAGAAGGACAGAACTGTGACGACTCTTATGTATGATGTCATTTCAGTCCCATCCTTCTTCTGTTCCCAGGCAGTGCGATTGCACCACAAATCACTGATGGGTTTTCCCTGTCAATGAATGGCAATCGCGCCACCATCCTGCCATGCACCCACATTTACCTTCCCTGTGGAGGCCCTGGAAGTGCCATGGTGCCCTTTCTGCCCCAGCGCAGCCTGGGAGAGTACTCAGCTGTGATGCAGCAGAAAGAGGCGTGGTCGTCGTGCTTCCTGGATCCTGGAGGCAGCTGGTATAGAGGGGAATGCTCCTGTCATGCTCCCCACCCAGCAGGGCCGACTCTGGGATGTCTCTGAGACAAGGGAAGGTGCAAAAAGGGCCACAGTCTGATGCAGAAACCACTAGACCACACTGGCTCTCAAACAACTAGCTCTTTGTTATTAATTTCCTTTTCCAATGTCCAATGTAACTACCTCACATTACAATTGTAATTTAATGATAGATAACTTCATCCTTTTGCCGTATAACTCCAGCTTTCAGTAACATTTACAGTTACAGGGGTTTGATCTCACTGAATGGTAGAGGAGAAATATTACATAATTCACGAGCTTGTTTATACCATGCCTTATCTTATCTTATCCTATCTTATCTTATCCCATGCCTCATACTATGCATTTTTCATTTTGCCCTAGGCTGCTTTGATATGTTTTGTAGCACAGGCCATTGGCCTGTAGCATTAAGATACTTTGATTTTCAAAAGTGATTCAAAGGTAACTATTTTACATACTTTTGATAGACAACAAAGTGAAGAGTTGATTTAAAATGTAGCTATAATGTTAACCACTTATTTTTGTAGGTTCTTGGAACCATTAGAGTAACTTATTTTCCCAGCAAAGTAACATTTGATTTGTTGACATTGTTCTGTGTCTTCAAGCTATTCCCAACCTACAGTGAACCTGAGGTGAAACTATCACAGGGTTTTCAGAGACTGAGAGTGTGCGATGCACCCAAGGTCACCCAGTGGTGTTCCATGGCTGAGCAAGAAATCAGTCCTGGTCCCCAGGGTCAGAGTCCAAAGCTCAAAGCACTACACCATGCTGGCTGTCGTGATGTACATATTTTTCCTTGCACCAAGTTTCTAGGCCTTCACATTGGAAAATGGAGAGACAAAGGCAGTTGGGGAACAACTGCCTGACAGCTCTTTTGCCATAGCAAGCCCTTGAGCTGAACACTTGCAAAGCCATTAAACCTTTGAGAGTACTCCTTTCAAGCACATACAAATGCTCAGTCACCCTTTAGAGTGAGTAGCGGCAATGAACATGAATCTTGTTTCAGATCCTTTAGGTAAGAAGGCAGAAGTTCTTCATATCGAAGATGGAAAGAATTTGAAATTAAGCAAATTGGGAAGTAAATATACCCCAAATATAGGACTGTCACTCAAACACAAAGTCCTCTACTATGCTGAGTTGCATCATTTTCTTTTGTACAATAGGAGTAATTATTTATAAATCTGCATCCACCAATAAGTGTTTCTATATTTGTATCTACATGAAAATTATTTCTAAATTTTGTATTTAGAAAATGCCAATATTGTGTAAATATGTATCCGCTTTGATTTCTTTCTCTTGTTTGTAATATGCTGTAAAGTTTTTTTTTAAAAAAAGATAAATAAATAAATAAATTTGTATATATGCTTAATTGTTCCTAGTCTGCCAACTTTACCCTTTGCTCCAGCAGTGGGCAAAGAACACCTTGCGGGCTGTTTATGGTTTCCTAGGATCTCCCACTCAACTTTCTATGGTCTGACAGATTTCTCCCATGGACCCATAAATCATCCAAAAGGGGAATCATATCTCTAAATGCCCTAGGTAAAAGTGGACTGGGGATGAAATTATATAGGTAGGAATAGAGTTGACTCTGAAATTCAGCATGAGATAAAGTTCATGCTGAGGGGCAAAATCAACACATCTATAAGACTGTAGGTCCTTCCACACTACACAATTAGAGCATTATGGTTGCACATTAATTGCCATGGAAATAGCTGGGACCTCCTGGGATTTGTAGCAGAGCGGTGAGTTTTTAGAATTCTCAGCAAGGGAGCTCTAATGCCTTTCCAAAGTACAAATCCCAGGATTCCACAGAACATAGCTATGACTGTTAAAGCAGGATCACAATGTTATAGTACTGTTGCATGAAAGAGTCATTAGTCACCTTCGAAAAGAGGCAAAATGATCATCCTGCTTAAGACTGGCATCTACATATTGCTGTAGTTCCTTCACCAGTACTGTGGAGATGTTTGTGGTTGGATTTTTACTGAATGTCCATAACTTCATTTGTGTGTTAAACTTTTTTTGAAAAAAAAATAGTGGTCTGTTATTTGGAAATGTGGCCTAATGTTAGCAGTTGAAAGTTGTTCTGCATGATGAAATAGGTCTTAAAAGTATAAAAACTCTTTTCTTCAGTCTTCCAGTACACCTCATCAGTTTACTGTGTTTCCCATTGAACACCGCAACCACTCATATTTTTCTGTCTTCATGGTGGCAGAATTTGCCTGATTTGAATGATGTCTTTGCTGCTTGAAAATATTAATGAATGAAAAAGTTTTGTGACTCCTCTGTGCCATATAACTACTTCAATATATTTCCAAAGCTGAGTCCCCTCTTTCCTTTTGCATTCTTCCTAGCTTCAAAGCAGTTTAGACAGTTTGTAACTCACCATCTGTTAACCATTTGAAGAGATGGGGACCTGTGCTTGGAAAACTGCAGGAAACTGCTGCCAACAGATGGAGATGTTGTCATTTTTAGCTGGAAAGCATCTGTCCTTCCTGTCCTCTCTGCCAACAATTTTGTCTCTAAAGAGAAGGAAAGGAAATGTGTCACATGGTGATAGCTTTCACTTTTCAAAGGTACCTGCATGGTTAATGTTCATAAAACATTGACAGGAGGCCAGCTTGCAGTGAGGCATTCAAGAAGTACAAGAGCATAAGAAAGAAACTAGGAATATAGGTGTTAAACAAACAAACAACAAAAACAACACAATACAGCCATACAGCATGACCTACAGTAAACATGGGACCCAGTGTGGTCTAATAGTTTGAGTGTAGGACTATGACCCCACTGACCAGGGTTCAATTCCCTGTTCAGCCATGGAAACCCACAAGGTGACCTTGAGCGCATTGCATACTCTCAGCCCCTGAAAACTCCATAATAGGTTTGCCTTAAGTTGACCACAAGTTGGAAACGACTTGAAAGTAAACAACAGCAGCAGCAGCAGCAACAGCAAGCATCATCAAAAGCTAACAGCTATGCTGGTCTCACTGGATGGTATGGCTACTTTATAATCCCAGCTTGCTGATTACCAAAGAACTGTTACATTTTTTCCCTCTATAACTAAGGGATGAAAAAATCATTGCTGTTATTTTTATCACATTCCTCAGAATTCCAAAAGAATTCTTGTCTCATCCAAATTCTGTACTGAGTTACATTTCCCCCCTCCCAATATGGACATCTCTGTGCGTTTTTGATACATGCTTTTCCTAGTGTGCATGTTTCTTTTGCACTTTTCTTAATGTACGGTTGGCCCTCCACATTCGTTAGAGTCAGAGGTGCAGGACCCGCGCAAAAGTGGAAAAATCACAAATGTAAAAATGTGTGTGTGTCTGTGGGGAAGGGGCTGAAGAATGGTGGGGAGAATGGGCACAGATCAGAGTCTAAATCAGGTCAGGGAAAGGAAAGAGAAAAGGGTTGATAGCCCTATACTTTCTCTCTCACTAATCTACTTCTTTGGGTGGAGGGCATCAAGAGAGAGTTTGTGGTGCTGAGGTATCAGGTATCAGCCCACTCCCATTAAAAGGACTCTGAAAGATATACATGTATACACACACACACACACACACGTTTTGACATGTTATGATCATGATTACAGTGATACTACAGTAAAAGATATATATGTATTTGCACACATTTTGACACATGTGATGAGCATGACAACAGTGATACTGCCATAGAATAATGTGTTGCTGAGGTACTGGAACCTCTTGCATATGTATCTGCAGTCAGGTATACTTCTTAAGAGAGCCAGCATGGCCTTGTGATTTGAGTGTTGCACTAAGACTCTGGGGGACTAGGGTTTGAATCGCTACTTGGACATGGAAGCACGCTGAGTGACCTTGGGCAAGTCATACTCTCTCAGACTCTGAGGAAGGCAAAGGCAAACCCTCTGAACAAATTTTGCAAAGAGAAATCCACTAAAGATTCACCTTACATTTACCATACCTTGGAAATGACTGCAAAGCATACAACAACATTTCTTAAAATGCTCAAGACACATCATGAATTTGGAATAGATGGATTATTTTCCTGTATAAGGAAACCACCCTTGAGAGTCAGATATTGAGAGATTTTTTCCCAAGGATGAAATCACCTCTCAAGCCTGGCGTTTTATAATATAAACAATGAACACATTTAAAGAGAAAAATAGTTTTTCTTCTTGGAGCATCAGAAAAGAAGTACAGTGACTTTGCATAATCACATTTAACAGCAGACTTTTAAAAAACTGTATTCCCCAACCACATCCAGCTAACATAGAGTCTTCTTCTTTGAACAACCAGCTGGAAAATCATTTCACCTTACATTTCTGCTCCTCACTTATAAATGTGTCAGGCTTAATGTTCTAGGAGTAATTTTTTTATGTCTCTCTTTCAGGCTGGCTTAACCAAGTCTCTGTGCTATTTATAAGGCAGGAGCAGTACGCTGTTATTGTGCACCCTTTTTCACATCTCCTCCTAGCTAGAATGGATTTTTGAAATGAATATTTAACATGAAGTTCTCGTTCCTTTAATTTTCCAGATTTTTGGTTTCAGTTACAAAATCAAAGTACCTGAGGCTAATGCTGACAGCTTCAGTGTGCTAAATTCAGAATGACTTGCAGGCATGCATAAATAGTTGGAATCTTTTCCCTCAGATATTTCATCATCATCATCATCATCATCATCATCATCATCCAAATAATATTAAAATAAGAATTAAAAAATAAATTTAAAAATATAAAATAAAAAAATAAAAATAAAAACCCAAATATGTTATATGATCGATGGAATGCCTATTAATACTCACCACATGCTGACCTCACAACACAGTGAACAAGATGAAGCGTGCATTATATTTTAAAACAGGGATGTGAAAGATGTGGACCTGCAGAAAAGTGCTGGACTCCAGCTTCCATCATCCTGTACCATTGGTATTGCTGGCTATAATTGATGGGAATAGCAGTCCACCACCATCTAGAGGGATATAACATCCTTGTGTGTAACTGCCTTCAGGTTGCTTGTCTACTTACAGCAGCCCCAAGAATTTCATAGGAGTTTCTTAGGCAACAAATACTCAGAGGTGGTTTTGCCATTTCCTTCCTCTGACAGACAGCCTGCAGCACCTGCTATCTGCTGACAATCCCCTATCTAAGTACAAATTACCAAGTACCAAGCCTGACCCTGCTTAACTTCCAAGATCAGATAGGATCTGGTAGCTTCAGGGTATTTAAGCCAACTTCTGCTTTAAAAGCTGAAGGTGCAAGCTTTAGGAGGATTCATTTGAAGAGGTTGTTATTGGTACTATTTTGCCAGCAGATATATCATTTAAGGATTGTGGTGAGGACCATCTACTCCTAGGCCTGTGATTCAGACTATAAATTATTGTTCTTTGGGGCATCACTATCTCTCATTATTAAAATCTCTCATTGTGAATTTTGAGGAGAAACAGCATTTGCTGTGTGGGAAGCAGCATTTTCTGTGCAGCAAGTAATATGTCTGCAGAAAAATATTTTATGCAGACAATGTCATTTTAGGCACAAAACAACCATGTGCAATTTTTATATAGGATAAGTCCTGAACTGCAGAGATTATCAATCCACGAGTCTTCTTGTAAGCTTTCCTGATACTGAAGAAACATGTTTTTGACTATTTTCTATATCCTGTCCATCACTAATTCTGCATCCTCCCACTTTTCAAAATCTCTGAGTCCTGTTTTTAGTCCCCATTACAGTGAACTCATTAAATCAATGGGATTTACCTATGTGTTGATTCACCAAGTAATAACTGGTTCAGTGGTTGGTTCACCAGATAACAACTGATTTTAGTTATGATTCAGATGTCTATGTTCTTCACTTCTCCGCAGTGAGTCTTGAAGTGGAAACAATGTTGTGGCCAAACATTCTCAGAGAAACGTGCATGCATTTAATAGTTTGAGAATGCATTTTTAGACAAAGCAGATACTTGAAAGAAAAATTGTGTATTGTAATACTGTATTTCCCTTTGGTTCCCGCAAGTATAAATTCTAGCAGACTTCCATCTAGCTTCCTAATGGCCTGCAATAACAGAGTTTCCTTATGGTTACTACGAGCTTACCAGGTAAAAAGGACGTAAAATATAATTTCAATTGTAAATTTCAAAAAGTAATTAAATAGGATAGATATAATTCATGTTTGTTTCCTTTACAATGATGAGAATGTTCCCATGTCCAGTTTTCAAATCTAAATAAAGAGAGGACTTCCTTGTTTAGAGGATGATTCATAAATCCTGACTAATGTATAATTTCAGGTGGTTTGAAATGTCACCCCTTTCATTGGTACAAGTTATCCTCCCAATGGAAAGATGGCCTTGGGTGAGCCACAATATTTTTTCCCTCATCAAATGTAACTAAATATAAATTTATTTTAGAATTATATAAATAGAAGTATATAGTTTAGTTATCTAGTTGAACCTTTCTGAGATTTAGGAATTCAAGAATTACAACATTTCCCAAATATAGCTGCTCAGCCTCTGCCTGGAGACTTCCACCACCCCTCAGGACAATCAGTTCTATTATTCATTTAAGATATTTCTATGGCCCTTTCCACATGGGGTTATTAACATGGGTCAATGTGTTTTGGCACGGAGCTGTTCTGCACATGAAAGCAAACTAGATTCACTTTATTTACCATTGTTCCACATGTAATCCCGAGTTAATGCACTCCCATGTGATGGGAAAGCACGGTATTTGAAAATTAGAAAAAATCCAAAACAAAGTTTTAAGATGGAGCAGATTCAGACTTTCACAGTGGTGCAGATACGCACATTCACACCAATGTGAATTGGTGGGCAGCGGAGGGTGGGCTGTAGGCATACTCACCTTCTCCAGCTGTCCCCACCCACCAAAGGACAGGCAGGCGCCATTTTTGTTTTGTTCAGCAAACTGTAGAAAATAGAGTAACTGGACAAAACACATCACAGGCATATTAAAAGGAGAGAGCTGTTTTATATTTTGCAAATGTTTTACTGTATTTTCTGGCATTAGACACACTGCCCTATAAGAGCACTCTACTTTCGGTCTATATTATTTAGGAAAAAATATTTTAGTACTCTGTTCCTGGTTCCTGTCCTATCTGCTTGGGTGGGGGGACCTCCCTGCCCAGGTAGAAGGAAGAGGCTGTGTGTGTGTGTGTGTGTGTGAGAGAGAGAGAGAGAGAGAGAGAGAGAGAGAGAGAAGCTGCTTCCCCCATTCCTCTCCTCCTCGCAAGGAAACTTGCTTGCCGAGGTTGGAAAGGGAGGGAGGGAGAGAGAGAGGGTGTGTGTATGTGTAAGAAGCTGCTTCCTCCCATTCCTCTCCTCCTCGCGAGGAAACTTTCCTGCCGAGGTTGGAAAGGGAGGGAGGGAGCGTCTGTGTGTATGTGTGTGTAAGAAGCTCCTTCCCCCCATTCCTGAGGAAAGATTGTGCCAACTGTGGGGTGGAGATGAGCAGGGAGCGCGAGATCGCTCTCCCAACTTTGCTCTGCCAGGTGATCTATGTGGGTGGGGGGAGTTACCATATTGGTACCTCATTTTCAGAAGGCGTTTTGGTGGGGAAACCGCCTCTCATACACCGGCAAATACGTACCTACATGGGTACATACAAACATACCAACCCAAAAGAAAAGAAAAAAAAGCGAATCACAGCCACCGGGGCGGGGTGGGGGGAGTAGTGGGAGTGGTCACTGACAAAGCAGTGCAGGTGCATGAACTCACACTTCTCCGAATCAAAAAGAAACATACAGAGGAGCTGTGCGGAAGCAAATGAGGAAAAGCCCGCGTTATTTGGATCCGATAAGAAACAGCATGAACCGCTTCATGCACCTCGTGCGGAAAGGGCCTAAATTACCTCTCAAAGGCTCCAGAAGCAACAGACAAACAAAAACAATTAAAACAATACAAAGAAACAAACATTTTAAAAACACATTAAAGTATTCTCTAAAAACTTTCAAAAGCAATCTAAAAATAATCCTAAAATACCATTAAAACAATGCAATTTAAAGCATTGAAGGCCATGCAGAACAATACTGTTCTGACTGCTTGCTGGAAGCTCAAGAGACATGGAGCCAGCCAAATTTCTTCAGGTAGGGAATTTCATAGTAGAGTGCTGCCACGGAGAAAACACCCTGTTGTGTGTACATACCAACCAAACTTTGTGAAGTGTTGGGACACACAACAGGGCCTCCTCTGAAGATATCAAACTTTGGACAGGCTCAGCTGGGAGGAGATAGTGTTTCAGATATCCTGGGCCCAAGTTGTTCAGGGCTTGTGAGGTCAAACTTAGCACCTTGAATTGATTTTGGAAGTAAAGTGGAAGTCAATGCCGTTCTGTCAAGACTGGTGTTATATGTCCTCTAAAATGACACGAGCCTGGCTGTTGCATTTTGCACTAGCTGCAGCTTCCAAACACTTTTCAAATGCAGCCCCACATAGAATACATTACAGTAAGTTTTTGTAACTGTTCTTCATATTAAGAGGATTCTGTTGGTGTTCAACCAACATCTACCCTTGTGAACTTAAACTGATTAAATCTAGTCCTGCCCTATGGTATAGCAGAAGGAGCCCTTGTCTTCATCTATATGAAAGTCCTCCAAGTACATGAAAAGAACTCTTGTGTCAAACACACAGGTCTACTCTTTAGGTTAAACAGACCTAGTTTCATTCCTTTCCTCCCAGAACTTATTTTTCATACTGGTAATCATCTTGGTTGCCCTCCTCTTAACCCTTTCCAATCTGCACATGTTAAGCACAATAAAGTACTTACAGAGTCATCTGGAATATATGACTTGCAAATGAAATACATTTAATACTAAATGGTTAATAATAAATTTCTATCTCATCTTTCCACCCAAAATAATTAGCACACATGGTGACTAACATCATTAAAAACAAATTTAGCAATTAAACCATTAAAACGCTCACTTGAAAAATTTAAACAGTAAATCTACTAAAAGTAGTTATAGGTAAACAGTACAAAGAGTGAAAAATCAACACAAAAGTGGTTTAGAATGTCAGTATGAGCTGTATCCAGTCACTTAGATACACAGAACTGATACTGAAGCTACGCTTATGTAATCAGACTTTTTTTCCTTCATTAGGTGAAACAAATAAGCATATCCCCTTCCAGTGATCAGAAAATATGTTTTGTTTCACAGGGAGCGTGGGTATCATGTCCTGCGTTTTAAAGGAGTATCACACTTCCAGGAGGTTTCTAGGAGAGCAATTGTCCTTTAAAATATGATCCATGTTCTCCTCATTCCTGGTTTTACATCAGAAATATGGGTTTCTTGACACCACCACCAAACTCAATATTGCTGTGGAAATTGTTGTCATGTGCCTTCAAATTGTTTCTGACTTATGGAGATCTTAAGGTGAATCTATCATGGAGTTTTCTTGGCAAGATTTGTTCAGACTGGGTATGCCTTTGCCTTCCTCTGAGGCTGAGAGAGTGTGACTTGCTCAAGGTCACCCATGGTCAAGCAGGGATTTGAACCCTGGTCTCCAGGCTCCTAGTCTCACACCAAAACTATTACACCACACTGGTTGTCACTGTGGAGATGCAGGCTGAAAAAGGGGATGGGCTGACATGAAATCCATATGTCTTGTATGGTAATGTGGGATACATTGAGAGAGAGAGTGCAACTTCCTGGAAACCGCTCTTTATACACAACCTTCCGCAGAGTTATAACATCTCTTACTGGATATAATTGCTCTTTCTTGTCTCTTGTTGCAGGAAAGCAGGGGAGACAAAGGAAACTACACAGACCCAGACAGCTTTGAGATTTTTCTATAAGCACAAGTGAAACTATTTAGCTTCGCTAATTCATTATGCCACAAAGTAGGCTGGCTGTGATGTTGTGCCTCATAATATAATAGATGAACATAACATTATCTGCTATAATTTCAGTTTAGTATAGGTTTCAGACAGCTCTATTGATAATCTCTGCATCCTTAAAATGCTGTTGTAAAAGAATGTAGTTTAGGAACCACACAATGGTTGACAGGTTTATTGTATTAAAATGATCTTTTAAATTCCAATCCCCCACCCTCCAACTTGCAAACTTCTGAGAGTCATTGGGGACTTCTAAGGTAGCTTCAAAACTGATTAAGTAATTCTACTTCACTCAATCCACACTGCCTTAACAACTGGCTTTTTAAACAGTTGCTGGAAACCTTTCAAGATGCCCTTTCTCTCTCTTTCTCTCTCAAGTTATTTGAATTTCTATGGAAACATTTTTCTTAACAATGATGACTGGTTAGGTTCAGTGGGACTATTCAACAACTGAATTGGATCCACAGCATTATCGTTTTTCAATATGTATTCTCAAGGTCACTTATGAATTAGTTGCCTCTTGAATTCTTTAATCAATATTCATAGTCTTATAACCCCATGACTGAGCAAACATATTCTATGGAAAAGGAGAAACCCTGGGTCATATCCTATCCCAGTCACTCATTAAACTTGCTAATCTCTATGGCCAGCCACAATGTTTCTTCATGACTTCACTCACAGGATTGTTATGAAGAGAAAATAGAAGGTAAGGTGGTGCAGGAAGACCGAATACAGCATCTTGAATTCTTTGGAAGAAAAGCAGGCCTACTTCAGAGATGTCAGCAGTACAAGAGTATTTGGGGAGTGGCTCTGCATAGATGCTAGCTGAACACCCACAGTTCAGTTGGAGCTGTTCCTGCTCTCCTTGCTCAGGAATCAATCTCTATAGATAAAATGAGTTTAGAGATTAGAGATCACTAGTGCTACAATGTATTGTTTGCAAATTGCCATTTACTATTCATTTTTAATTGCCATTTGCAACAATGGGTCTTTCCACACTACTCTGTTATAGTGCTATTATTCCACTTTCAACATCCTGTGGAATTCTGGAGTTGGTAGTCTACTGAGGCCAAAATGCTCTCTGGCTAAGAATTCTAAATGCCCCTCCCTAAACTGCAAACCCCAGGACTCCATAGGATGTTAAAAGTGGAATAATAGCACTATAACAGTGTAGTGCAGAAATGGCCAATGTATCAACCACCATCTGCTGTTTGTAGCTTGTATCCAGGTAGGGGTTCAAAGGGCTCAAAGAGCCTATGGAGATGATCTAACAATCATTGGTGCCTGGTGGTATCTGGCACCAGAGAAGAGAATCAGAGAGAAGGAATGTGATACCAACAGGAAGGTACTGTAAGAACAACCAGATAAAAACACAGAGACTGTTCAAATTCCCCAGATAAAAGTACGTAAACAGTGGAAAAGCCTGGGAAATTCACAGATCTGGTGGAGTGAGGTGACATTTACAACTTCCACCAATTAATGTCATTCACATCTGAATTTGAATGCCAAAATATAAAAACTGTTACCTTACAACATATGCCAGTCTTAGCAACTTTTGAAAGTTGTTGTACTGTTTGCCAATTCCTAAATAAATGCTGCTGCTAGAAGTCTGAGTGTTTGTTTGGAAAAGCAAATTAGCTTGTACATGACACCAGACCCCTTCTGATCTTGGAAATTAAGCAGGGTCAGCTCTGGTTAGTACTTGAATGGCAGACCAACAATGAATACTGGGTGCTGTAGGCTATATTTCAGAGGAAGGAATTGGCAAAACCACTTCTGAGTATTCCTTCCCTATGCAATTTATGGGGTCACTATAAGTGGACAGGTGCATGCGCACGCACACGCACGCACACACACACACACACTTTTTATGATGCGTGTACCTCATATGATCATGTACCTCATATGATCATGCTGGGTCACACAAAAGGGCCATCTAGACCAGCATTCTTTTCACACAGCAATCACCCAGTTGCTTTTGGAAATCCCACCAGAAAGAAATCAGAGCAATTGCACCCTCCATCTCAGCCCCAGCAATTGATATACAGATAATGCTGGAAGTAATATATAGCCATTCTGACTTACAACCATTTCTGTGAATTTGTCTAATCCTCTTCTAAAGCTCTTTACACATTGTGAAAGTAAGTTTTGACTATGCACTATATAAAAAGTACCGTAATCTGCCCTGGATCTTTCACCATTTGGCTTCATTAAATTATAAAAATCATAAAAATAAAAAATAAAATAAAAAAGAATTTAAAAATCTTCAGTAAATGAACCCTCAGTTCTAGTATCAAGTTCTCCACATCACACATAATTTAATTTTTTCACAGTCCCCATTATTCACCTATTTTCAAAGCTAAAACAGACTCTGACTTTGTAAACTTTTCATGGGACAGAATAAATAGATGCATGTGCCAGTGCTTCCTTCAGCAAATTCATAAAATGAGGAAAATATACGGTCTATGAGCTGCTTTTATTGGTTGCAGACTCCAAATGTTGTGCACATAAATGTATATTGTGAAAATGCCAGTAGATGTTAATGGTATGGGAACAGACGAGCAGAGTATTTGCTTAGGACACTATAGAGTTTGTTTGTTTGTTTGTTTGTCTGTTTGTTTTCTCTGGGTCTTGCTTCTTGGCTCTGATTATAGACCGGCTTTCACATGAAAGTTGCCTGGAACTCAGCTCAAGTATATTTTCAGAAGAGATCGACAACCATTTCACCATCTAGAGAGTGACATTTTGAAAAGTTCTGAGCACTCAACAACTCCCACAGATCAATTTTTGAGAATGCAGCCAGGAAATTGTTAAATCTGTAACTTTAGCTCTGTTTATTCAACATGAAATCAATATAAGCCTTTGCTTGTGTTAAGACTTTGGGATTTGAACCATAGTGAAGTGTGTTATTGCATCTTGATACATAGGCCCAAACAATAAACTCAGACTAATAAAGACAAAAAAAATCTAATCAACAAATTCCTGTTTTTAGCTTGCTCAGGCAAGTGTGATGATGTTTCCTGGTGTTTTCTTTTCTTTTCTTTCTTTCTTTTTTTTTTCTCTCTCTCTCCACAAAACATTGGATTTAATCAAAGGCAGATGCACTCAAAGTTGACAACTTGACTCTACCCTCTGCTGTATGATAACAATTTTGTTTTATTTTGTTTGTGTGTTTGTGCTTCTAAAAGGGATTATGCTTACAAACAATGTATTGTGTACACAAAAGACAGAGCCCTACATACCAAACACTAGGTATATATGTGTCACGATTAGCAGTTCTAGGAAAGAAAGTGGGAAAACCCTCCCATTCTTAAACACTATATTCCTTGTTGCCCAGAAAAAGGATGCTCCATGGAGTCTGGAAGACCAAGGGTCAAGAAAATAACCCAGGGGAGGGGGGCAGATGTTGTTGAGGCCTGCACATTACCCACCCCTGCCTATGTGACTTTACAGAGAGTTGTATAGTGTTATGAAGTTCTACATCTAAAGCCATTCATTCCTACTGTAATGTCTGCTCCTCTGAATTCTACAGTTTGATCCTACATAAATAGATATACACTTGCAGACTCACACCTTTTATTTGTTGAAGGTGAATTCTTGTCATTCCCATGATGTTCATTTAAGAGAAGCAACTTGGACTTGGTAAGCAATAGTAATTTATGCTCACACTACAAGAGCAACATGAGATAAAAACTCTGGAGGCAAGATCATTTTCAGCAGTTGAATACTACATTTTTTAAAAAACAAATGCTGGAGTGACATTATGCTGGAGCTATATTGGATTGTACTTTTGCATGACCAGTCACCCAGCAGGACGCAACGCCTCGCACTAATCTGTTGTACAGCAAGACAGTCCCTCCTCAATCATTGAGTTAAATGGAGGAACCTGGAAAGATAGAAGCTGGACCTTCTAGAAACTTCAACAGCTTGCACAGTGGTTACCTTGGGATAACACTGGTTGTGCAACCCAGATTAGGAAAATGCCTTTGCTCAACCTTCTAGAAAGTGCAACTGCTTGTGTAAACCTACTTACATCAGCATGAACTACTGAGCAGATTCCAGCCTCAGAAAGTCTCCTTCCCTTCTCACCTCTCCTGTGCTCCGTTAATATACCTTTAATGCTTTTCTTTTCTTACCTCACACAGGCTTAATTTATTCAGCACACTGGAAGGCATAACTTTGATCTGCTTGCCTGAGAAGGTCTCATTTTTTGATGAGATCAACTGAAATCGGGATTTAAACAAAAGTAAGGACAGCTTTTCATGTCTCCTTTCCTATCCTGATACTATTTCATTGGTTTCAAACTGTGGATCCCCAGGTACTGTTAGCCTTCAGCTCACAGAAATTCCAACCACAATGCCCAATGTTGAAGGATTCTGGGAGTCATAGTCCAACAATATTTGGGACCCACAAGTTGAGAACCACTGTTACCATACCCTACCACCCTTCCTATGAGATATGTGATTTTCATAATTTAAACTTGTTAATGACCAGACAGTGCAATCTGGAGAATGTGTTCAGGGCCATGAAAGATCAGACAGGATTATGGGGAAAACCCTAGGGCTGATGGGTTTGTGCTAAATCTTTTTTTTTTTTTTTTTTGCTTCAGGTTCTTAGAATTTTTTAATATAATGAAAGACAAACTGTGCAGGTTGGTGAGCAACCAGAGACCATCCCTCAATTTTATCCTATGGCAGGGCTTTCCAAATGGTGTGCTGTGACAAGTTAGTCTGTTGTCTGAAGTGCATAGGTGTGTCACCTACAATCTTGGAACTGTATGTTATTATTTACAAATCATATAATTTTTAAAAATATATGAAAGGTTTTCATGAGACATGTTGTGTCCCCATACATTTTGTTATTACAATTTATGTATGCATTTGTATCTCTTATAAGGGGTTAGTTTAACCTCCAGTTTGCTAGTAAAACTGAATTACTGCATCACGAAATGATACATGTCTAAAAAGTGTGTCACCAACATGAAAAGTCTGGAAAGCTCTGCCCTATTGATATTTTCTCTGTACACCCTACCTGGCCAAACATTAAGAGATTGTCTTGAGTCCTGTCATGAGATTGTCATCAATGTTTGTCACTCCAGAGTTAAGCAATCAGCCCATTTTAGACCCCTCTGTCAGTCCCATGGGAAAGCTATTATGGCTTTGTGAACACACATTTTCAGGCTGTGAAACAGGGTATAAAAACATGATCTTCAACCCCATCCAATTGTAATAAGTAGTGCCCCAGACTGCCATTCCTCCATGCTACCCTCAGATGCCATCTGAGTCATTTTGCTGTGATCCCTTCTTCAGGAATGGTAACTATCACCCTTTCTACTTCATCTTTCTCTATCCAACCTTTCTTGCCTCACTTTCTGATTTTTCATGTATTTGTCAATTTGAATTAAATGCTTTGTTAACCTTTAACTTGAGTTCTCTCTACAGTTAGTACTTGTATACATAGGTTAAAATATACTGTTTTTATCCCTTCTCTCACAGGTCCCCTTTGAGCTATAATTTCCCCAAATTCTAAGGAGATGTTGACATTTCGGGTGGACTCCAAGGTCCCCCACCTCTTATAGTAACACCACTGTGAGATGTCAGAGCCTTGGTTTGTAGAAACTATGGTGAGGAGGATGATATAAAAGATGAGAAAACTTTCCCATGCAAGTGATTGCTTCTCTCCCTACTATTTCTCTCAGGAACAATTAGCTTCATTTCTCCATTTTCAGTCCTAGAACATCCAAACACAGTTTGACAACTTCCTCCTTGTCTTCCCTACTTCCCACATGATGGTGGAGATGAGAAGGTCCTACATGGCCTTTATGGGGCATTTTGTTGTATCTGCCTTCAAGTTTTTCCAATTTAAGGTGAATCTATCATGGACTTTTCTTAGTAGCATTTATTCAGAGGGATCTTGCCACTGACTTCCCCTGAGGCTGCAAGAGTGTGACTTTCCTAAGCTTACCCAGTGGGATTCCATGGTTGAGCAAGGATTCAAACATTGGTCTCCCAGAGTCCTAGTCCAGCACTCAGACCAATATACCAGATTAGATGGGGCATACATTGTTCCTATTCTATAACTCTATATGTGCATAGGATCATACAATCAAAGAACTAGGTGGCACCAAAAGGCCACCTACTCCATCTGCTTGGCACGTAAGGGGCTAAAGCACTCCTGAGAGACAGCCATTCAAATTCTGTTGCAACATATTCAATGAAGGAGTTTTCATTACCTTCCAAGGCAGATCTATCCACTGTCTAATAGCTCTTACATCAGGAAGTTCTTCCTAACATTTACATAGAACCTCTTGTCTCATAATTTGAATCAATTGGTTTGTTTCTTATTCTTTGGAACAACATATTCCATCTTCTATGTGACATCTCTTCAGATATTAAAACAGGGCTATTATCTCACTTCACAGTCTTCTCTTCTCCAAGATGGACATATCCACTTCCCAAGGAATTCTCACAGGGATTGTCTTCCAGAGCCTTTACATCTTGGTCACCCTCATCTGACCACATCCCAACTTGACAATATCCTTCTTGAACTGTGGTGCCCAGAACTGGACAATGGTTCAGGTGAGGTCTGGCTAAAACAGAATAATGCTGTTACTTCCTTCAGTCTGGACATTATAATCCTGCTGATGGAGCTTCAAATTACATTGGCTTTTTTTGGATGCCACCTCACGCTGTTGACTGATTCTTAGTTTGCTGCATACTAAGATCCCTAGATCTTTCTCACATTAACTGCTTTCAAGCCAGGTGTCACCATTCTGGCTTTGTGTATTTCATTTTTCTTGTCTAAATTGCTACCCTGATTTCTGGGGGTCCCATGGGGGACACCTTGATTTCCTCCAAGTTATAAAGGTTGGGGAAATTAGTGGAACACTGGCATTAGCAAAACAAGAGGCAGGGTAGCCCAGCAGGATCTTTTACCCAACTTTATGGGGTCAGGCCAAGCAAAAAGCCACACAAATGTACCAAATAAATGAATTTTATTAAATGAGTATAGTATCATGCACCAACGCACTCACTCATGCACACAAGGCCTATTGAGAAGGAAAAGAGGTGAAAAATGGATAGCGGATATTGCAAAAGGAATATAGAGGTTACGATACTGCACCTATCCTGAAGTCTTTGGTCTGGGAAGCGGCGAGAAGAATGGAGCTCAGTGAAGAGACGGCTGAGGGGATCACTCAACTAACAGAGTGCCGGTCTGTTAGCATGTTGGGGAGTTCTCCAAAGAGACTCTCAAAAACTAGGACTACTTACAAGGCAGAACATCCTCAAGGGCAGGACCTCTCCAGGGAAGAACAATGGCCAATTGTTTGCATGACTGGTTTATGCTGGGTTGCTGGTGTGCAGGGTTGCAGTTGCACAGGGTTACAGTGTAGGTTTATGTAGATTGACCTCACCTTGCTGGATTTTCCAGAGTCACAGTTGCTCAACCTGGGGAAAACACACTAATCCCCTCAAGTTGGCTACTCTTGGCTGACGACTCTTTGTTTTCATGGATTTGCACAGCCTGTGGTCTCCTTGGGCCACATGACGAGGGATTTTCCTGGTCCTGACCTGGTTTCAGTTGCTCGACCTCTTTGCCTACATACCCTCTCAGGCAACCTCTCTGGTATGGCATGCATTTTTGATATCAAATTTATAGTCCCTGGAGTAGGGTATGCCAGTGGGGTAACAAAATGTAGCACCTTACATTTATTCCAGGTGGGCTTTAGCAGATATATCCTCTAGCCCGTATTTTACCAGTTTGTCAGCAAGAATATCATGGCTGACCTTGTAAAAAGCTTTACTGGAAGTAAAATACACTATTTCCATAGCATTCCATTCATCTACCAAGCTTGTAAGTCTGTCAAAAATGAAAAAGATATAATAATAATCTGGTGTGACTTGTTTTTGGGAAATCCATAATGGCTCTCATTAAGCACAATATTCCTTTCTAAGTGCACACAGACTGACTGTTTAATGATCTTTTCTACCACTTTTCCTGGTATTGATGACTGGGGCCATTTCTGCATGATGTCACTATACTGCCATAGCAGTGAGTTGTTTCTAGGTCAGGAGCTGTGCCACCACACAACATCATTGCTATCCAGCTGGTATCCCAACCCCAAGCATTGTTAAACTGCCATATTCTATTTCCAGAAAAAATCTGTTAGGAGACTCCATTAGCACTTCAATCCCATCAGCTGGCTCAGTGCAGTACTGTTATAGTGCTTGACAGTGCTTCTAGTTATCATGAATCCAGAAGTGGGTGGGCTCTGGGCATGCCCAGCTTGTCCTTCCCTCAGTCTCTCATGGGGGGGGGTAACTTCAAAATCAATGACCTCTCCGTGATTTGAAAGTTCCTCTTTGAGTTAAAACTTTTTTGAAAAAAGAATACACTGTTTGGCATTGTAGCACAAAATGCAATAGTGCACTGCCATGCTTAGTATGGCTTCCAAAGGGGGAAAAAAGACCAATCAGGGGTCGTGGGGTGGGGTGAAGGTGGGCACAGAGAGCAGCCAAGGATGCTGTGGTGTAGAAGGAACACTAGCGGCGATACTGTTACTCATCAGAAAGGCGGAAGGGTGAGGAAAACAGCATTCCTAACCTGACAGCATCATGCTGAGATTGTAACAGTATATCGCACTAATGGCCTCTAGTTCGGAAGTGGCTTAGGTCTTTTTTTTTTTTTTAAGTTGCTGAAGATGGGAACAGTGTTTATCCTCCTGCAATCTATTGGGAAATCTCCTAGTTCCCCAGAATTTTCAAAGATTATTGTAGAACTTCTGGCAAGTTCCAATAGTACAAAGAATTCATTGAATTGAATTCATTTAGATTAGCTAGATATTCCTGTATTGCCACTTTACTTATTGTGGGCTGAAATTCCTTTACCACACCACTTGTTCTATTAACATTAGGTTGTGCATTGTTTTCTTTTTGGGAAGACACTGAGGCAATGTAGGTACTGAACAATTCAACATTCACTGGATCCCTTGTTAGCACCTTGTTCTCTCCTTGTTCTTTATCTTGCTCTAAATATAGCCCCAAATTGTGAACCTGCCTGTTTATTATTTTTAACCACTCTAGCAAGTCTGAGATTGGTCTACACTTTAGTTTTTCTGATTTCTCCCCACAAGTACTGATTATTCATTTGTATTCATCTTTAATGACTCCCCTGTCTTCCATCACTTACACACTTCCCTTTTAAATCTCAGCTTATCTGAAAGTTCTTTATACATCCATCCTGGTTTCTTTAGACACCTCCCACTTTTCTTGCTCCTTTAAATTGTTTGCAATTTTGCATTCAATATCTTGCTTTTTTTAAAAAAAAACTTCCATCCATCATAATCTCTCTTCATTTTGCATGTGCATATGTGTGCATGTGTGGGGGTTGGGGTGTATGTCAGCAGCAGCCGTTATTTAAGACTTGATGGTCATCATAACCTTGGATGACCTATGCTACATAGCTTGTTCCTCATCTGCTTCAGTAGAAAATTTTGACTCCTTTCCAACTCTGGGGGACACAGAGCACAGAGTTAAAATCAAAAGAACATTGGAAAGAACATTCATATACGCTGTGATATTTCTTCCCCCTATTCCCACAAGTTAACTTGGGCTTTTGCATTTACTAAGGAATTATAGGTAGGGAAGGAAACAAATTTAGTTCATAGAACCTTCCATTATCATTTCCCAAACATCTCTATTATTATACAGCCCAGTTTTCAGTTACATCTATTTTTTTTTCCTTTTTGATTGTGAGGCAGGTGTCTAGGATGAGTGCTTCTTTGTTCTTTCCCTCCCAGAGCATTTATTATTATTATTTCATGGCCACACACATTCCACTCCCCTTATTTAAATTCTCCTCTCTCTTCTCCAGCTGTAGCCAGGAGCAAACAGTTAACTCGTTGGAAATTCCAAGCATACACATGCTGTCTTCTTAGTACACCTCCTTAGAGACTCAATACGTGTGAGTGTGTCTGTGTTTGTGTCCATGTGTGTCTGTGTTTTAGGGTTCATCTGCAAGCTGAGCCACTGGGAGGATCCATGGAACAGCTGTGAACTGAAGCATTCATCCTCCCTCCTTCTCTGTACCCCCTACACACAATCTGGTTTTGTAAAATCTATTTTAACCTGGTGAACTGCTGTGGGGATAAACTAAACTTCAGCTCAGTTCCTTGCATAAAAAAACTAATTCAGAGTCAAGCTGTATTTGCTTCATTGATTATGGATTTCAGTACAGGTACCGTTGCTGGAAATGGAGTTTGGAAAATCTGCTTTTGGGGTTACAAGTTTTGGCTGAGAGAGCTGTGTTGGGAACTGTAATCCAAAAGATAATGTCTGGTATCCTGGTAGTCAGTTACCTTGTATCTGTTTCCTATTGTCATTTACAATTATGGTTCCATTGTAATGATCATAAATGCCCTTCAAACCCACCTTAAAATCCAGCAAGATGCACCAAGGGACAGAGTTTTGCAGCAATGGCAAGCAGGACACTGGTGGATAATACATCCAGCCTTCTCCCACCCACAAGTGGCAGTGGAATTGCAACAGGGTCCCTAAGAGGTCCCTGCTTTGAGTTGGCACACTGTCACTCACTGGCAGGAGAGGGCTGGACATATCACTCTTCAGCAACCAACTCACCAGCACCTGAGTATGGCTGCCTTAGTATGGCTGGCTAGATTTTAAGATGGGTTTGGAGAGTCAGGAAATGGATCGTGGCTACATGTCTGATGTAGGATTTTAGCCAATGTTTCCAAGCTCTTGTTAGAACCAGATTAAATCTACTGATTCCTGTAAGTAGGAGAAAACACAACTACGGCAACTCTTCGTTTATTTAGATACCATTACCCTCACTTTAATTTGGGTTTTATTTACTTTCAGAATCGCACATCACTAATAACCACATCAGGCTGACATGACAACATACTTCTGTTCACTACATGACCCCTAATTCTCTGTGTCACCCAGAGGACTGATAATGGAAATGTTGCCTTCATACCATATTGGCTTTGTTTGCCCTTGGAGACATTATCCATACAGCCAGACTTCAAAAACTGTACACCATATCAGATGGGTTGGTATTGCTCATTTGAGTTGTTAAATAAGAAGAAACTAGTTACAAGAACTGAGAAATGGTACTAAACCAGAAGTCTATTTGAGAAGCAGTGGCCAAATGAAACTGGACTGAGAGGGGCAAGTGAATGATCTCATCATGCCAAGGTGGCTTGAGAAAGAGAAATCATAGAATCATAGAATCATAGAAATGTAGAGTTGGAAGAGACTACACGGGCCATCCAGTCCAACCCCCTGCCATGCAGGAATACCCTCAAAGCACTCCCAACAGATGGCCATCCAGCCTTGACTAATTTCAACCCCAAAACTGAAATGAGAGAATACTCAACACAGTCCTAATGGATATAAAAAGGAAGATGGGTGTGCAAGTATCACTTGAACTGGCAGAATATAATGTAAAATGACAGAGAGGCCAATGTTGAGGCATTTAAGGTGAATACTTAAGTGTAGCATGAGAACTGAATATAAAACATAAGAGCTCCATTAGCCATACTAAATGTGCTTAGATCATGTGACCCCCCACCCTACTTTGCCATGGTTATCGCACTGGTAAACCCTGTCCCAGGCTCTACAATTTTGATATTGAAATATGATTCAATGTGCCTGAGAGGTCACCCGGATGGGCACATAGGCAGCAATGGTCAAATGACTGAAAACCAGGTCAGGCCAGTAAAATCCTCAGTCACGTAGCCCCAGGAGATCTCAAGCTGTGCAAACCTACAGCCCCTGAGAAGCCGACTTGAGAGGATTAGCGTGTTTGCCCCAAATTGAGCAAATGCAGTTGAAGATCCTGAGACTTTGGCAACACCTTGTAATCTCATCACACAAAGGAAGTTACCATTATGGAGCCTCTTTCTCATTGCAACACCCATTGTTCTCCTCGGGAACAGATTAGCCCACCAGATACTTTTTCCCCTACAAATAGTCCCAGTTTTTGAGTGGTTCTTTGGATCACTCCCAGTTATCCCAGCTGACTGTTTCTCTGTCCACTGAGTAATCCCCCCAGCCCTCTCTGTGCTGAGTCCCACTTCTCCACTGTTTTTCCCGGACCAAGGACTTCAGGAAAAGGTGCAGTATTACCCCAGCTACAACCCCTTCAATACTCCACTATCCAGTTTCCTCTCTTTTGCTTCTTAATAGGTCTTGAGTGAGTGTGTGAGTGATTGTGCTGCTGCGTGAGGTTTTCCTTCAATAAAATCATTTATTAGACATTTTCCTTTGGTTTTTGGCTTGGCCTGATGCCGTAAAACTGGGTAAAAAGACCCCGCTAGGTTACCCTGCCTCTCACATTGCTATACCTCGTGCTCTGGCTAGTTTCCATTCCCCATCACATGGAGCACACTGAGGTATCCCCAAGGGACCCAGAAATCACGGTAACAGATAGACCAGACAATGCATCATGTTTCATAACAAGAGTGAGCGGAATAAAGAGAGTTTCTTTTATATGTACAGAGCAGATTTCTTAATCATGGCAATGATGGTGGTGGTGATGATTTTGAATTTAACTGGGAGGGAACTCCCCAAAACATCTGTCAGGTATTAAGATGGGAAGGTAAATGTTTGCATCTCTATAGAGAATGTTAGGCATTTACCCTCTAAGTCCTTTTACTGCCTCCCACATAAATGGCTGGCATATTGCATCATAAACATTCATGTTACATGTGAAAAAGTGTGTGTGCGTACCTGCCTTCAAGTTACTTACCGACTTATAGTGACCTCATGGATTTCATAGGGTTTTCTTAGGCAAGGTATACTCAGAGCTGGTTTTGCCAGTTTCTTCCTCTAAAATATAGCCTGGTATTCACTGACAGTCTCTCATCCAAGTATCAACCAGAGCTGACCCAGCTTAGCTTTCAAGATTGGATGGGATCTAGTGCCTTTAGAGTATTTAGATCCTGTGATAAAGTAGGCACACACAAAATCCATGTATACACATTGGATTGGGTCCAGACATAGTCATATTTAGAATAGACCCTTTGAAAGACTCTCAGGTTAGACAGGTAGCCACATGGTGGAGGGATGGGAAGAATATTTCAAAATATTCCAAAAAATGATTTAAAAAAATATTTCTCGGGCATTGAGAAATGTTGATGACAAGACGGACTAACAAGAATCATTGTACTTCAGGACTTATTCTGTGCATAATTTTCTATACAGGGAACAACATTTTCTGTTGTTTCTTAAGCATGCTTTGGTGTACTACATTCTCAGAAATACTAGAAACAGAAAAATGTTTTTCCCCATGCAAATGCATCATGTGAGAATTTCGTGTACAATGAGTCTCATGAAGTGAATAATCTTTGAAGACTGCACAGTTTTTGAAGCCTGTCTTGCTGTGAGAAGAAAATTGCTAAAATTACTTGTTGCATCCTTTCAGAAAAAAAATTAGCAAAGATTACAGTACATTACATTCCTGTTCTAGTTACACCTAGATAGCAAGTTTTACCTCAGCAACAATGGTTGCCTATTTCTGCCATCTAATATGCTGATTTGTGATTTTAATCCCCCCCTCCAATCATTTGACTCCTTTTCTGGAGACTAGTTTGGCAGATAGTTTTTGCTGCTCTGCAGTGAGGAGAGCTTTTCACAGTAAAATACTGGCCAGTGGAATCTATGAGTAGGTTTTTTTAAAAAAGATAAATAGAGACAATCAACAATCACCCATTTGGGTC
This sequence comes from Iguana delicatissima, assembly GCA_948472985.1. NCBI lineage: Eukaryota > Metazoa > Chordata > Lepidosauria > Squamata > Iguanidae > Iguana > Iguana delicatissima. The sequence continues at coordinate 117,124 of CAOKZL010000489.1, read as the reverse complement.
CCGTGTTACCATTATATGCATTTACTTTTCAGCAAATGTGCTGTGAATGGAAAGGACTGAAGGAACGAGATCTTGCCCTTGCCATGAAACACAGCTGTTAAGATTGTAATATCCAGCAGCCCTACATCAGCAAGCTGTTCTCTTAAATTGAGACTTCAATTAACTAAAGATGAAGAAACCTTGTGATTAAGATGGATCAGAGGTGCCTCTTGAAGCTCTCCTCCTTCAATCAAGAGTTGAGTAAGCATCTTTGCTCTATAACACTGAAGTGGCAGAATTTTAAAATTGTAGTTGACATTTTGAAAGGAGAAGAACTAGGAAATAAAAATCTAAGTTGATTGATTTTTTGATAGATGGAACTGTATTTTACTTGCAAAAAGACATTGGATGCTAAGAAGGAAGGCAAAGGAAATTGAAGCTTAAGAAAGAACTGACTGTTATCAGCTTGTGCTGTTTGTTTTGACAGCCTCTATCCAGATTCCAGGGAAGCAACTTGTTAAATCCAGAATTGCTGGACTGTGTGAAAACTGGAAGTTTCCCTAGGGGAGTTAGTGAGTCTTCTACAAGACATCATGGAGCAAATACACAGAGATTTCAAATGCACGATAGACATTATGAGGCAAGAAAACAAGGAACTGAAATGAAAGATGAAAGCAATAAGAAACAGAAGATACTGTGAAAGATATTAAAGTAGACAAGGAATGAGATGGAAAGCAAATGGCAAGGCAAGAAGAAACACAAGCACAGCTTAAGGGTGGAGTTACTGCTTTAGAGGTGATTTATGACCGGGAGGGTTTGGTTGACGAAAGGGGTCATCCCTCAAGTATGGGAGAAGGGGACTGATTTGAATTGGGATCTCTATCTAAAATGGAAAAAAAAAATCAAAACAAAAAAAGGTTATTTCAAGATTGTGATTTCTTAGTGTCATATGTGAGAGTTGATACACCCTGTAAAATTGAAAGAAATGGAAATATGTTCAAAATAAGGGGTCTGTCTAAGGATACACAGCATGCTGAGAGACAAAACATGTGAGCAAGGTTGTCTTGATACTTGCCAGCTTCACTCATGTGTGTTGTTTGTGGGAAAGGAGAGGAGGAAGAGGAGAAACTTCTGCAGCTACCACTGTGGCAGGGTAGCACGAGATAGGTCCTCAGAGCACATGCAGAGTGCTGACAGGGCAGCGACATCCAGCTGCAACCAAGCAGCTCCAGGCAGGCCAAAAAAGTTCTGGAGACCTATAGAGATAAGCTCAGAGCTATTTATTTAGTTAAGCACACTGAGGTTAAAGTTAGGACTTCTGGCAGCATACCGGGAAGCAATAAGTAAGACAAGAACAATAAATCAGCCGGAAAAAGACAAAAACCAGCAGCATGTCCAAATACATTCCATAAATCAGTCAGCAGAGTGGTATGACCACCAGGAATTGACCCGAATGGTAAAATACAGTGCCATATCTAAGCCTTTTTAAGGGCTTAACATCACCCCAGACCCTAAGGGGTAATCCAATCACATTTACAGCAGGCAACCTTCTCATGTTCACATGGCAAGACCTTCTAAGGCTGTCTAGCCTAAATATTCTTGCAGCTGCACTCAAAGTCACATCACCTCATTCCTGCTTTCTACTTAGAAAAACCTTTTCTGTCACACCACACTCACACTGAATGCCTCAACACACTGGCCCAAACCTGGAAGGATCTAGGATGTTTTCTAGGGGAAGGTTTGGAGATCAGTAGAAGTGACAGCAGTCCAGTGGAAGAGGTCTCGGAACAAGCTAGAGGTACCCATCTCTGAAAAGATCTAAAACTTTTCTCAGGGAAGGTTTAGAAATTGTGGAGGCTTTACGGTGCCAAAGTGGCACAGATAGTAATGGGTGAAGTTGCTGGTTGTTTTGCTTTCCATGTTTGTTGACAGATTTTAGTTAGAACTAGAGTAGATTCTGCTTCTGTAGCTTGAAACAGCTCTATTGCTATGCCATCTGTTCCTGGTGGTTTATTTCTAGCAAGTGCCCTGAATGAAGCTTCTACTTCACTTTCTAAAACTGCGGGTTCAGCTTCTAGTACGTAAACAACTGGTAACATTTATGTTAATACTAAGATTCTAAGTAGAAGTGTAGGAGGATAAGAAAATACAGTAAACTTTCATGTATGTAGATAAAAATATGATGGAGAAACTGTTTTAAATATTTGTTTTGTATTAAAATATACAAAAATGATAGATAAAAAAAACTTCAAATAGTTCTTCCTTGAATGAATCTGCCATCTTTTCCTCTCTTTTATCTATTTCTTTAGTGTATTGTTTCCATCATCTTTTTTTCTTTCCTACTTGATCATGTAATATTTCCCCTGCTGGTCAGAGAGCATCCCTACTCTTGGTTTGAATTTTCCTTTAATTTCTTGGACATTGTGGAAGAGGTCTCTTGTTCTTCCTTTTTTTGTTATTGTTGCTACCTTCTGCTTCTCAGCATTGATTTTTATAGTTGTTCTCTTTGTCCCTGCACACAAGTCACACAATAGTTGGATTCAGGGTTCTGACCCTATTTCTGTCTCATTTTCCTTCTCATTTGTCCCTAACTGCTTCAAGAGCTTCATCTGTCATCCATCGAGGATTCTGGCTACTAATAGTGTCTTTTTGCATTCCTCCTTAACAATGTCCCTGGCTTGAGTCCAGAGTTACACATCTGCACTATACCAAAGAGAAAGAAAGAAAGAAAGAAAGAAAGAAAGAAAGAAAGAAAGAAAGAAAGAAAGAAAATACATAGTTGATCCTGAAGAAACTGTCCATAAGGCTAATGATTTAGAGCCTCACAATCATCACAATTTGCAACATAGCTAGGAAGCCTTAACGGTCTGAGGTAAACACTAGTCCTATTTTCCCTCTCTCTCAAAATTTCCTGAGTGACACCTGTCCAGGTTTTTTGGGGGGGTGTTCATTTAAGACGCCAAAAGTTTCATGTGGCTCCTTGGGGCACAATTGCCCATTTGGGGACTTGTTACCAGGCTGTACACCTCCACATTTTGATATGGTCTAATTGGCAAAATATATTAATTGGCATAAAATATATATTATAGTTATGGCTGGCAAGGCCATGTGGAAGAAAGGGGCACTGTCTGGGAATAAGTCAGACCTCAGCACGGCCAGGTCAAAAGTTCACTGAAATTAGCCAAGAAAGACTGACTTAATGGCTCTAACCTAATCCTATCAACTGCCAACATCAGAAAACAATAAGGTACCTAGGTACAGAGGCCAGGATCCCAGCTGTTTCCATTACCTACCACAGCCTGGTCCAGAAACCCCCACTCCACCAAGACATTGAAGCAATCAGTCCATTCCAGACCCCTTTATCTGTGTTGCAACTCCCATTGTCCACTAGGCTGGAAAAGCAATCAACTCACACCCCTTCAGGGAGGAAAATCGAGTCTAGAAACCCTTGGTTTTGAGAAGTCAGATGAAATGCTGGACCCCACCGTATCGCTCTGAATCCTGATTTGTCTGCCCTTAGACAGAAGCCTTAAGTCACATTTCAAGCACTTCACTACTCTTCTGGAATGGTAACTATATAACCCCAAATGGTAACTATATAACCCCAAACCCTCAGTTTCTCTCTCTCCATATAATTTTTCTTCCCTTTTATCCTTCAGTTAGCTCTTGCGTGAATGTGTGACTGTGTGTATCTTGTGTGCATGCATGAGTGAATTCCCCTCAATAAAACATATTTTTAGCTTACTTTTGAATCTTTGGCTGGTTCTTTTCCTGCATGAGCCCATAAACATTGGTAGAAACATCTCGTTAAGTTATCCCACTCTTGCAAGCCTCCTCTTTGAGCTAATTTCCCACTTTTGCACACAGGTACAGGGTGGCCCTTGTGGCACCTACGTTTTGGGGTAACAGGACTAATGGCTGGCATCCTATATTACAGTTACAGTTTGTTACAGATAGCTAAGTGTTGCATACTTAGTTTTACTATGTATTCATAGTCATGACACTATCACCACAATTGTAAATACACCCTAAATCCCAGTTCAAACTACAGTGAGTTTCTCTGAGTGATGGGGTTCTGTTTTAGCAACCGAGGTGCAATGGGATGATGTTTTGAGCCCCCTTCCCTCAATGATCTCTGGGGTTAGAATCAGAAGCACATCTCCTGTTGCAATTTCTCATCCCACCCTAGATCGCTGGCAGGAAGGGGCTGGTAACATCAACCTGATCTAACCTGGTCTCCAGCCAAAAAGACCTCCATCATTCATTGTGGCTGCTGTCTGTTAAGGTAGGTTTGTGTGAGGATGGGCCACAAGATAATACTTAGTTACCCATTCATAATTAAGTCAATGGCATAGGATTTCATCTATAATGTTTTTCAGCAACTTGAGGACTTGAGGAGAGATGCATTGGAGATGCTGACATGCTACATGCAGCTCATCAGCAGCACAACTCCCAATATGATTATAATCATTTTAATTTTCAGTGAAGAGCACTAGACATACACAAGCACATCACAATCGATTTAACAAAATCCATGGGCAAGCACATCGGTTAGAACTACTGACCCAAGTCATACTAGAAAACTAGATATAACACAGTTGTGCCCATCTGACCTTTACAGGACACATCATGTGAAGCAAAATGCATACACACATTTAACGAAATTGTTTTATAGATTTTTTTTCCATCCTGAGTGAGGCTTCTTTTTTTTTTCTTTCTTTCTTTCCTCTGTTACAATCAGATCTAAAGGTTAAAATCTCGAATGTTTTTTGTGGCCCTGTATTTTACCACACTACTCTCAGAGGCTTGCTTACCTAATCTGTAAACTTGATTGTGATGGGCTTCAGTTTATCTACCACCATTCACACATACTTAAAATGATTGCAAATGGTGATGGGAATAAGGCAATAAACATATACCTATCATTTGGGCAAGTAAATCACTATAGACCATTTGCTGTAATGTCAAAGGTTTTTCTTTCCTTTCCCTAGCTTCCTCTTCATCACTTCCAATCACTTGTACCTAGGACTATCAATTGCTCATCATCAACACACCCCATCAATTTTCCATCTTTTTATTCAGTTTCCTCTCCAGTGAACATTATCCTGAAGGCCACATATTCTTCCTTATGATACATTTGTATCTCTGACACAATCCTAGAAAGCAGTGTTTAGACCCCTACTATCACCTTTGTCATTAAGATTTTTAGAGAATGTTTTGAATCTTTAGAAAATATTCCTGGCCTGTATCATTATCCTTGGCAGTATTATTTTAACCAAAGAAGCCATCTGCCTCATGCACTTGGAAAATCAGAAGTTTTTGGCTGCTCTCTCAAAGTCTATCTTACTTCATAAGTTAATTGTTAGACTTATCTTGAAATTGTCTTAATAATCTTCTGATTATTACAATCAGGAGCATAAGGGGCTTTTCTGGCTATTTGTTTTACTAATTTCAGTTTGAAATCTGGCTCAAGGGAGGACAGCTGCTGATCTGAAACATTTTCACTCCCATAACGCTCTTACTCCCCAACAAGTGATATAGACTTGAGTCAATTGACTTGAACTCAAGTTGGACTCAAGTCATTTTAATGACTCAACTTGGACTCAGCTTGGCAATAAATAACATATTGACTCAACTTGAGTTCTGACTTGTATATTTTTAGTGACTGACTTGCCCTTGGTTCAGCAATGTTTGCACATTCATCCAGAAACCATACAACTTTGAACACTTCCATTTCTTTTTGTCTACTGGTCATGTAATGATCTGTCTCAAGTGCAAACCTTGGACCATTTCTTGAAGGGGAACAACAAATGTGCTAGAAAATAGGAATGCAGGCAAGGATTCTTCTTTCTAAAGCTTTTGAAGGTTCAGTAATGGGGAATAAGAAGGATCCTATTTTCCACTTGCAAAAAAAAAAAAGAAAGAAAAAAAAAGTCTCCAGCTTTGGAAATGGGATCCTATTTCCCACTTCAGAAATTGACTTGAACCTTGACTTGAAAGTATCTTGCAAGGACTTGAGACTCGACTTGAGACTTGTAGTAATAGTAGTAGACTTAAATACATCACTGTTCCAAACTTTGCCTAAAGCACTCATTCCCAAGCTGGTGCCCTTCAGATGTTTTGGACTACATCTCCCAGGAGTCTTATTGACCACTGCTACCTGAATCTGATCAGATGACCTGAGATTTATAGAAAAAAAAAGTCTAAGCTTATATACCACATTGGAAAAGGAATATCTAAAGCAGACACATAGAGAAATGCACCCTGCAGTTTCCTCCCTTATCATCCATCAACATAGTGATGGATTGATGAGTTTCTATACCTCCCATCTCATATTTGGTGCTAGACTGGGCACTTAATGGTCCAAATGGTACACTGAGTCCATTTGCAGACATAGGGAGACAGAATGCTGGATTAGATAATGTGTGAGCTGATCAAAGAGCAGCAGACCTACCTGTTACATTCTTCTGTGTCAAAAATTTCCCAGGGTGGGGGTGGTAGAAAATGTGTTAGTTTTTTTGCAGGAAAAGCTACCAAAGGGTCTTTAGACACCTTAAAGATGAAAAGGTTTATTTGGTATGAACTTTTCTGGAGTGTAGACCGCTTCACCTGATGCAGTACTGCTACTATTTGCAAAAGTGCATACCAAACAAAACAGGCTAGTCTTTAGATACCTAAATACTCTTTATTGTATGTACTAGAAATGTCCTTTCCATTACCACAAATTTCACAAATTGTAAGCATGGAAGCCAGAACAGTTGGTCCAAAAATCACCAAGTCCATTGCACTTCCTGCTGAAAGCTGTGCAAACTCAATCACAACTCACACAGCAATGAAGCATCAGGCAGAACACATGCAATGAAGTGTGACATGAAAAGTGTCATCTCAAAGTAATTTTCTACATATTGAAATGAAGAGATAAGTATTTTAAGATTTTGATGTCTAGATAGTCTTGTGCATGAGTTTTACATTCCCCAAAAGTCTCTGCACCAAGAAAAAAAAATGAACTGCAGATTCTGCCACTCATTTCCACCATTTGCATCTTTAATGCAGAACTGCCATCATAACCACTTGAGCATTGGGGTATAAAATAACCTCGATGTTAATATCACACTATTTTCTACTATTCCTCAAGTTCTGAGAAAGATCTCCCTGTGACATTTAGAAGATGTGTCGGCTTAGTTTACTTCAGTTGCATCAAAGACTCCGGAGTGCCTTTCTCCAGGCACAGATAGTCAAAAAGGATCACTGCGTTGAAGGACAAAATCATAATCCTTGTGAGATCAAACATAACCACACACACATGCACAAAAGGAAAGCAAAATGTAAGAAGCCACAGGTTTCCTTGGGAGCAGATGAAACATGTGTTCTAGACAAAAAAAAAAGTATTCTCATTAAAGATTACAGGAATGTGACCAGCAAAAATTCTGAGGATTGAAGTTGATCTATTTTGTCAGTTCCGATTTGTTACAATATCTCCATGTATTGATTCTGTTGAATTTAGTATATAGTAATGAATATCTGAGCAAACTGAAACCAGTCTTTAATTACCTTAACATTTAATTGATAGCAATGTCATTTAGGCCAAATTCGGTGGCACCTCTGCTTTTACAAAATAGTCCTAAACTGAGCCCAGTCAGGGAATTTTTGAACCCATATTTAATTGGTTGGAAGCAGCTTCTTGTCCACTAATATGAAGCAGTTGTAGATTTACACAAAGGTAAAGCCCCGTTCAGGCATTCGACTCTACAAGAGTAGAAACCATTAGTGTATGAGACATGGTATTTAGGGACAATGGATATAACTTAGTCCCACAATGTCACAGTTCATTTAGAGTTTGGGAACAAATAATGCACTGAAAATAATAGTGCACTGAAACCCGAGGAATCACACTTACTTTTGCTGCAGAATCATCTTCACTAAAATATATTTTCCTTTCTATTATTCCTCCTCTACATTCAGACACCATTGGTAATACTTTCTCTGGACATGAACTAACAGCAGAATTACAACTAGGATCAAGATTTAATCCTACATAAATGTGTTGACCTAGCATTTGTCACAGAGACTTTGTTGGATGAGGCTACTCTTCCTTAGCTTTGGCCAGCTGGAATCTCAGCTGGATTCTCTGCAACAGAACAGGCAAGACCTGTGTGGGCAGCAGGGAGGTGGATTAATAGTGCCAGGAGTGACTTAGAACTTAATGTCTGTCACGACAACTGTGGGTCTGTCTCATGTGGTATCTAGTCCCACACATGTCGCTAGACACACACTAGACCAGTGGTTGAACCTGTGGGTCCCCAGATGTTTGTGGACTTCAGCTCCCAGCAGCCCCAGCCACTATGGTCAATGCTCAGGGCTTCTGGGAGCTGAAGTCCATGAACATCTGGGGGCCCACAGGTTGAGAACCACTGCACTAGACCTAGTTTTCTGTTGAGAGTGGGATAATGGTGATCTGGGGAATGGAGGAGCTTTCTACTATTCTATTATCATGGACAGATCATGTCAGGGTCAACTTTAGACTTGCTGGGACCCATTAGTGGGGGACTCATTAAAATATCCACTTCAAGAGACTTACTGGATCATAGATACATGATAGCTCTTGAGGAGTTTGCTGCTGCCTCTGCAAGCAATCCTGTCAAAACCCTGATTGGTCTTTGGAATGAGGAAATGACTAGGCAGTAGACACGAACATTTCTATGCATTCCTTCTCACAGAGTGGAACTAAACCAGGCTTCTGGTTTTATGAAGAGGAGGCAGCAAGAAAATGAATGAGTGGCAGTGGCAGGAAAATCTGAACAGGTCCAGCTAAAACAGGCTAACGTGTATCTGAAAGCCTATGGTGAAGTAATTAAGATGTGGGGGCTTCCCTGTCAGCATTTTTGCATCTGCACAGAATGGTTTTGCAGAGCTGTTTCAAGTGGTTAGATATCTGTTATAATCTTGGCCCTAAGGAGAATGTAATCCGCTCAACAGCTGCAAAGAATTTGTCTACCACTTCGCAAATAAAACTGTTTGGTTTTGCTCTGACTTGGAAACCAGAGTTGATACAGCTCCAGTGGATACAACCTTACCCTCAACTTTTCCTGTGTTAATGGATACTTTTCAACTTGTGCTGCCCAAGCATGGGTACAAGATCCTTGGAGAGGTGAGAGCCACCATATGTGTACTAGATCCTTGTCCTCTCCTGACCATTAAACAGGCCAGAGAGGAGCTGCCTGCCAGTGGGTAAAGGAAGTTATTAATGCCTCTTTACAACAAGGCAGAGTTCCTACATATCTGAAGAGAAGGCTGTAATAAGACCTCTTCTGGCGGGGGAAACTTCCCTGGACCGACTATACTGGATAATTACAAGCCAGTCCCCAATGTTCCATTCTGGGGCAAGGTACTAGAGCAGCGGGCTCCAACCTGTGAGTCCCCCGCAGATGTTTGTGGGACTTCAGCTCCCAGAAGCCCCAGCCACTATGGTCAATGCTCAGGGCTTCTGGAGCTGAAGTCCACAAACATCTGGGGGCACCTAGGTCCAGAACCACTGTACTAGAGTGTGTGGTGATTTATCAACTCCAGAGGTTCCAGCATGAGGTGGTGTGGCCAGAGAGAGAAGAACAGAGAAGAACAAAGAAGAACAAAGGGATACATCCGAGAGATGAAATCTGTGCCAGTCGTAGGCAGGCAGGCATGCCTTACCTCCTAGCTTCTTTGCCTCCTGGTTTCTTTCTTTAAAGAACATCTGTGAGTACTAGAATAAAGAATTAGTCGCGTTAGGGCTGTTTATTATTTTGGAGACTTGCTGATCTTTTTTATTATTATTATTATTATTAAAATATATTTTATTAAACATACAATCTTACAAATCACAATTAACAATACACACAAGATTACATACATATAAACACATATACATCTATAACACTACATACACTACATACACATCCTCTCTATTACCCTATCTTCATGACATACACTCTCCTTCACTAACACAAATACCAATATAAATACATACCCATACCTAATTACTCTCATGGGCACTAATCTTCATTCTTAATTTCTCTGCATCCCCTTTATAAACTCTCATACTTCCAATATCATCTTCTACATAACCCATTCTTTTTCCCATCATACATTCCCTAACTTCTTTTTCTTTTCCATTGAGTGCGACTTTCCTCTTCTTGTCCTCCTGCTCCTTTTATTATTATTTTTACAGTTACTGCCTTATCTGTATTCTACTCTGCTTTCCTCTTACCAAGAACTGATTTTTCTTACTTGAATCCTAATAAATCCTTTTTATTATTTTTTTCACTGTTCCCTTTATTTCATTCTTCATAATTTTTCCATTAAATCAGTTTAATCATACATACCTATCAAACGCTATTTTACCCAAATTCTCTTCCCATACACCTTTTAATATTTCCCATTCCCAATTAAATGTTTCTTTCGACTTATCCTTTAGGTACAAAGTTAGCTTATCCATTTCTGCGAATTCGTATAATTTCTGTAACCATTCTTTTATCTGAGGTGAATTCTGTCTTCAATGTTTTGCAAATATGATCCTTGCTGCATAAATCATATAACATATGATTCTTAAATATTTTTCTCTACTTTTTTATGTAGCCATCTAAAATGTTAGAAGGTATATTTCTGGGGACATTACAAATTTAATTTTAATATTTCCTCTATTTGCTTATGTATCTGTAACCAATTTTTTTTAGCTTTTTTACACTTTCACCACATGTGAAAAAAGGTTCCTATTTTCTCCATTTCCAGCATTTAACTAGTTTCTTATTTTTATTCATTTTAGAGATTCTAACTGGGGTTAAATACCATCTATAATAAATCTTATAAAAAATTCTCCTTTATATCATAACATCTAGTGAAGTCTTGATTTACTTTCCAGGCATTTTGCCACTGATTCAAAGTAATTGTATGACCTATGTCCTGAGCCCATTTTATCATATTTGTTTTAATAATTTCTTGTTCAAATTCTAAACTTAACAACAATTTATAAATCTTACTTAAAGGCTTTTCTACTCCCGGTTTCATTATTTTATCGAATTCGTTTTCTTCTAAAGTTATCCCTTTATCCTTCATATCCTCCTTGTATTTCTCTGCCAATTGTCTGTGGAGAAGCCAATGAGTTGAAAAGCCATCTTCTATCAATTCTTCCCTAGTTTTTAATTTAACCTTATCTCCTACTCTTTTGATTATATCCTTGTATGAACCATTCTTTTGTTCTTATTTTCTCTAATCTATAAAAAGCTTCATGTGGCGAAGTCCAATGTGGTAATTTTAATAATCTTCCTAGTTTTAACCAAATTCTCTAAAATTGCCTTTCTAACATAGTGGTCCATAAATACTCTATTATAGCTCTGTATTTATCGTACCAAATGTACGCATGCCAGCCATAGTATAAATTAAATCCCTCTAAATTTAATAGTTTCGTATTTTCCGATAAAATCCATTCCTTTGACCACACTGAACGTTGTGGCTTCATAATATAATTTAAGGTCTGGCATGCTTAGACCACCCTTCTCTTTACTCAACTATTTCCATTTAGTTCTAGGTTTCTTTCCATTCCATACAAATTTACTAAAAATCTTGCTCCCACCTTTTCAATGCTTTATCATTCATCATATTTGTAAATTTTGAAACAAAAAGATTATCTTTGGCAATATATTCATTTTTATTGCAGAAATTCTCCCTAATAAGGTATATATTAAGTTTCCCCCATCTTTTCAAATCCTCTTTTATTTCTTTCCAAATTCTATTGTAATTATTTTCAAATAATTCTGAGTTGTTTTTCATTATTGTAATTCCCAAATACCTTACTTTTTTCACTATTTTAAACCCTGTAATATTCATTAATTCTGCTTCTTGTATTTGCGTCATATTTTTTGTAATCATCTGTATATTTAAGTAGCGTGCACTAGCATCCTATTTGATAGCTAATCATAAAAATTCCTTTCCCAGACTGTTCCATTGCCTCTTGCTTTTCTTGTTATTTCCTTGTGAATGGTTTGTTGCCATGCTGATTTGCCATTGCATTACAACTGTCATAGTGCCAGCTCCATTTCCATTTTTGCATATTGAGTTGCAGTTTGATGTTTGTGATTTTTAAATGTTGGTGGTCTTTAATTGGCTATTCTCAGCCATATTCCATATGTTCTGAAACCTACCTTATAAGCCAGGGCCCCACCTCAGACCTCTGTTTGTCTTGCACTCAGCCTCACCATATACCAACATTGACAACATTCTCTTATTCCCAGCATACTGTTTCCCTTTCAATCCCATCATCCCCTCCCAGCAAAGTAAAGCCCAGTAAAGCATGGAAAGGAGAACAAAGCTGAGCTGACCTGACTCTGTAGGATGAATGGAGGGAAGGGGAGAATGGGCTATGACATGTTGTCAGGTACAGAAAATGCCACCCAAGTGCCTAGTCCTCAAGGCTGACCATGCCTTTTTGGCCCTGAGGCTGAAAATGTCCAGAGCACCTCTCACCATTTTTCCCTCCCTGGCATTAAAGAAAAAGGAAAAGAAAGGTCAATGCAGCATTGAACACCTTTCAGGAAGCCACAGGCTGGCTGCACGGGACTGCCTCCTTTGCCTGGGGAAGGGATGGGGATCCTTTCCATGAAGCCTGGTTGTCCTGTCCCTCCCCACATCATTCCCCTTCCAATGGGCTTCCCAACAGTGTGCCGTTCCCTGCTTGTCCTGGACTGCCCCTGTTGCTTCCTGAGGCCTCCCTGGCCTTAATCTTTCTGGTCAGTCCCAGGTAGAGGAGGCCCAAGGAAATAACTTTTAAAGGATAAAATATAGGTAAGTCCCACTGAGTCCATGGATTCTACTGCTACGAGGCCATACACTCCTTGATATGGTTTAATTGGCAAATATTAATTAAGATAACATATAAATCATACACTGCTGTGGCTGAATGGTCATACTGTCTGAAAAGAGGCCTAGCTGAACACATGTAGAACTAGGTGAAATAGGAGATGGTACCTAACACCAGTAAGGTTAAACCACATAGACAAAAATCATTCAAAGTTATGTTGGAGGGGTTGCCAAGAGATTGGCACATGTATCCATATGTGGTGGAATTGTGAAGGTGTACAGAAATTTTGGCAAATGGTATTTAAAGAGATAACAGGAATTGCTTTACAAATATGTCCAAGTATAGCGTTATTATCTATATTTGATAAGGTTAATTGTACCCAGACAATAAAGGAGTTAACTACAAATTTATTAACCGCAGCAAGGCTAATTATATCGAAGAAAATGGAAAATTCAGATTTTCAAATAAAAAATTGGCATAAGTGTGGAAAATTGTGATCAATGATCACATGCTGAATTAAAGTTGATGATAACATGTCGAATTAAAGTTCAAAAAATGATAACATTCTCCAATTAAAGTTCAAAAGTAGATGAAAAGGAATGACTTTGAAGCAATATGGAAAATATTTGTGGAAAAGGCTTTAACAAAAGTGGTAAGTGTCACACCTCCACAAGAAGAATTACAATTTTGGAGAAGCAGAGTAAGTTGAAAGATAATTGGCTCTGGAATGGGTTCACATTTAAGGTTAGGGTTTATGGTTAATAACACGATCATATATAGTATTAGCAATAGGTTAAATATAGTTGAAAAGAATAGATTTAAAGATGAAATTACTATAGTAATAATGAGTACAAGGAGAATGAGATTTAGATACATGAAATAAAATATATAATCAACATGATATATAAATAAATGCCGAATAAGTGTATGATGATAAAAGATCTGGAGAGAAATAGTCATGTACCGGTAAGCTATTTGTGTTGTAATTTTTCTCTTTTTTACATTTATGTTATTCACGTGGTGTTTTGTTTTATTCTGTTATGTATTGTTCCTTTTTCTTTATAATAAAAATAACGATTAAAAAAAGAACTAGGTGAAATAGGACCTCAGGGCATGGCAGGTCAGTCAGAAAAACTATGTTTGGCAATAAACTCTGAAGAAGGTCTTAGGGCACCAACCCTGAAGACTGGGCGACAACCCAGAAAACTGTCCAGGCACCAACCCTGACAACTGTGAGGGAAAACGATCAGAGCACCAACCCTGAAAAACAGTCAGAGCACCAACCAACCTTGAAACCTGTTAGAAACTTTTAGGAAAAAAACACATAGGGCCAGACCTAAAATATTAGGTCTGCACGGACTACCTTGGGCAGTCTATGCAATTGCGGGTGAGCTCTGAATCAGCCTGGAAGATCCCCAACTTTGGCCAAAGGGATCTCCCTCCCTCAGCAAGAAAGCAAGCCAAACTACCTCTAACATGAGCAAAGGGAAGAACAGTTTATTGAAAGAAGGGAAGGGTTAAATAGGTTTGGGATGACAGTGATCTCATAAATCATATAGCACATATGTAAAAATATTTGCTTTCCCGGGACTAAAATTCTGATACAGGGTTGATAGTACAGTAACTTCTGATTAACAGTGAATAATGAACCTTGATTCATGTATGTATTCATTCAGCAATGAAGTGTAAGCAATATTGTTACAGAAAAGCGCACTGGGAACCAATGCTGAAAACCTAGAAATTTGCCAAGTAATGTCAGCATAATTTTAAGTTGGCCACGGGGCTAACAACAGGAACAACCCTTAAAGTCAACTAGAATTCAAAATGGAGGACTTTAGTTAAGCAAATGCAAAAAGACAAAGAGAGAGTTTCTTTAGCTTATGTTTTAAGGAGGCAATACCTTCTGTGAATTAAACTGTCCAGGGCACTGAATCTTATAAAAACTCTGCAGAAAAGACCAGTGAAAAAGATGGGAATCATACATCTTGCCAGTACTCTTTTACTGCTAACACTAGCAGGGAAGCTCCTGTGGTTAGGAGCTTGCCAATGTTTTACAATGCACCTTCAGAAACAAGAGTACCTGAAAGTGTCCCCACAGGGTGATTGATGTCAACAACCCATTATGTCTTCTTGCTGCATTTTCTCTATTGTCCATTCACCCGCCCAACCACTATGGAGCTACGATGATTCCCATGAGTCCTTTTTATCACCTAACGCTGACCATTAGCCCATTCCAGACCCCATTGTTATGCTGCTAGACAGCCATTAGCACCTTTGCCTCTAGGGCAGAAAAAGATTATTTAAACTCTAGCTTTGAGACAATCCACTTGTAGTACTTTGGCATACTGGCCATCACTCTGCCTCTCCGATTCCCACTGGTACTGCCTTTGGTTCTTAGGCCATTCTGATGAGATTGTTATAGTGCTATTATTCCATTTTCAATATCCTATGGGACCCCTGGGTTTGCAGTTTAGGGAAGGGCCCTGAGGCTCCTCCCTAAATTGCAAACCCCGGATTCCATAGGATGTTTGAAGTGGAATAACACTATAACAATGTAGTGTGGAAATGGCCTTAGTCTAAATCACATAATTTCATCGCTTGTCTCCAGATAGGAATTATCAGCCACATTACCCTAAACTCTCACTATCCAAACTTTCCTCCCGTTTTCCTTCAGTTAGCCTTGTGTGTTTGTGAAACCGCCTGGTATTCTTGTGTGCATGCGATTATTAATTTCTCAAAATAAAGCACTTTTTAAAAGAAACATTCTTTGACACTTGGTGTTCCTGCATTAGTACCAGTATACACAAGTGTTAAATATCTTGCTAGGTTAGCCCCCTCTCGCAGGCCTCCTCTTTGAGCTAATATTCTCCATTGTTTCACAGAGGGACTGGCATTGTGGGTGGACCTCTGAGTTACCCATGTTTTGGGGTAACATTACTCTAGAGGAGGCCAGATGTAAGGCTTTTCCATTACTCAGATGCAGAAGGTTAGGGACTGAGATTGATTGGATCACAGAAGCAAAGAAATGGAAAGGAAAGGCAACTATCAGGAGAAGCAGAAGGGGAAGAAGAAGTAGGACAGAAAAGTCAAAATGGGGAGACTAAGGGGACCCTCTGTTGTTTAGGAGGCCAGCCAGAGATGAGAGTTCTTAAACAGAAGTTTATTAGGCAAGATGACAGTAGGGCTACAGATGTTCAGATAGGAGCTTCCTGTTCTCAGCTTCAAACAGTCAGCAATAAATCCAGGGTGTCAAGTCAACAGTGGTAGCACGGTCAGCAAACAAAGTAAGGTCCAAGGTCGCTTCTTCCAGAAAGATTAGTTGTCAGCAACAACTTCCCAAGAGAAGTGAAGATACAATTATGAGCTGACAGCCTTCCTCAGAGGTTACCTGATTGATGAGCATTTTCTCAGAGTCCTGAAGCACTCTGGCCACCTCAAATTTTCCTTGATGTCTGGTGTTCAACTGCTGTAAGTACTGGGAAGTCCCTGACTCTGTACTGTGTCTGCCAGAGAGTGTCTGTTGCATGAACTAGCATGTCATTCTGTTCTTCTCCATCACTGTCTGTCTGGAATAACTGGCAAGCACCCTCTGCAAGCCCTCTGTTTGTGCCAGAGTTTGAATCTGAGTCCTGGGAAAATCAGGCACAACAGGGTAGAGACTTGTCTGCAATAGAGGAGCCTGGGGTGGTGGTGAGCCCTTAGTGGCAGGGCAGCCCTAGCAACAGGTTGTCACGTACCAAGTGGCCCTGTATGAGAGAAACCCAGCCCACTGGTGAAAGGGAGAAACTGAGATTTGAGAGGAGAAGGTCTATACATGTAAGGCACAGCGATCTTGAATTTGATTCCTTCAGTGAGATTTCCAGAGAGAGAATGAGAGAGAGAGTTTTAAGTTATAGCTCTTCAGCCAGGTTGTCTGAATAGTGGTTGTCTTCTCAGAGGTCTAGAGAGACAGAGGAGAAACCAAACCATTTTTTTAACTGGGTCAGAAGGTATGACTTAGACTTGGGAATTAAGCCTTTGAACAAAAGGGAAGCCAACGGTCTGTGTGTGTGTGAAAGTTCTGTCCCTGTATATTGAGTGGAACTATAAGAAATTGGTTAAATACCTTTTGAAGTTCTGTATTTCTTGGAATTACTTATGACACCCAATGCCTTTTCCCTGTTTGTTATTTTAATAAAGATTATATTTTTATAAATTCTGACTCAGTAGAGTGGATTTCATTGGTAACACACTACCATAGTTCAGTAAATCATTCTGAATAATCACTGGGAGGCTTTACTCTCTATACACTAAGGTGATAGCTTCAAAGGTAAAAGCAGGGTTGTATATGAAGGGCGGGGCTGGGGGCTATAGCAGGCTGGGGAGGAAATGCCACTCGAATCTGTGAAAAATAAAAGCAGGCTGGGCCTCCATACCGTCTTTGTGCTGTAGCTGCCAGGGAGTGTCTGTTTCACGAACTGGCATGTCCTTCTGTTCTTCTCCATTGCTGTCTTGTCTCAAGAACTAGCAAGTGCCCACTGTACCACTGTTTCACTGTCTGTGCCAGAGTCTGAACCTCCGTCCTGGGAACGAGGCTTGACAGGGCAGAGACTTGTCTGCTCTGGAGGACTGGGCTCCTCCTACTTCATAGCAGATTCCCACCAGATTTCCACCCTGCCCCTATTTCAATCCACCCCTGGCCTCCTCATTTTTAGAATCTTTGCTTTTGCATGCGTTTTAGGTTTTAGAAAATAGTAGCATATTTACCCGGTGTTGTCTGGGATTTTATATTCTCACAGGTAATACTTGTTAGAAATATCTTAAGAATTACCTTACCTTGGGAGTTAGATGCAGTTGAAGTACACAGACTTGAGATCCTGTGTCTCTAATTCCCCAATCTGTCTTGTTCAGTACATGTAACTTTTCCCCATATTCCCCAATCCAACCTGTATTCAGAGTTTTTAACATAGAGTTTGGTTTCCTGAGGGAATACACTGCCCTCCTTCTTGCTGGTAGGCCTCATCTCCATAGCAACCGGCCTGAGCTTTCTGGCTGAGAATTCTAAAGGCCCCTCCCTGAACCGCCAACCCCAGGATTCCATGGAACCTTCACAGCCAGCCAATCATAGGAGGTCTTTTCACCTCACACATCCAATCATATGTCTTTGCCTGTTTGACACAGACAAACTCACAGACAAACTTTGACTTTTAGATAGTACATATATAAAGTTTCAGACAAAAACTTACATCATATTAGGATTAATCTTATAACAGATTCAAATGACAGTATACAAAATTGCACATTCCATAATAATATACAAAAAAAAAATCAGAATGAAAGTAAGAGAGGAAGCAAGTGGGAAGAATTTAAGATATGTAGAGAAAAAGATGGGTGGTTGAGTGGGTAGGTGACACCCTCCTTTCAGAATTAAAGGGTCTGATATTTTGTACGACCTACGGCTGCCTGAGTATTAAGCAAACAAATGATTTCTCTACCTCTTTCTCTTCCAAATAGCACTCATATCATCCTTCTTTTTCCTCCTTCTTTAATACTTCCTAATCCCACCTTTTCAACTGTTTCTCAGCTATTCCTCTGCTAGGTTCTTCAGCCAAGAAAAAAAAACAACAACAACCCAAAAAACTCATGTCTTCTAATTCCTAAATTCTAATCCTTCTCCTATGGCCTTCCTCTTTTACCAAAAGTGCAGTGGAAGAGCCATCCAGTGATTACTCTGGTGAACGCATGTTAAATGAGGTATGGAGGGGGTTGCAGCTGCAAATGAGTAAAGCAGTAGTGTAGGAAGAAAACCTAGCTACTTTCAAATATCTGAGGCCAGATATTCTGCATCCAATAAAAGGATGTGAAGGTGTTATCTTAGAATTTCTGTCTTAAATCCTTCAGAATTCAGGAGAGCAGGCCACAAGAGTAAAGATTTTCATGCACTGTTTTCAAACAGAGGTTAGATGGCCCCAGGTAAGACTAGCTGGCCTCTGGGGTCTATTCACAACTTTGATTCCTGTTCATATCCTCTGGCTTGCAAACAAAACACTTCTAACATACTGGATGTTTTCAATGGTTTTTCACCTTTGTGGACTATCTTGGGTTCACAAACATGAACTCAGATTAAAACATTTCCTAAGCCATTAGCTTTGAGCAAATCATTTCCTGCACTTCTGACACTTGTATGCTATCTCTCCTGCTGTACTTCACAAGATATGAACTCTGAGCAAAACATTTGCCATGCTATTGGCATTCATATGGTTTCTCTCTCATGTGGAGTCTTTGGTGGCTGACAAGGTGTACATTCTGGCCAAAACATTTTGCACATTCTTGGCATTGGTATGGCTTCTCCCCTGTGTGGACTCTCTTGTGTCTCACAAAGTGTGAACTGTGGGCAAAACACTTCCCACATTCCTGGCAACTGTATGGTTTCTCTCCTGTGTGAACTCTCTTGTGCTGCACAAGGCTGGAACTCCGAGCAAAACATTTCCCACACTCCTCGCATTTGTATGGTTTCTCTCCTGTGTGAAATCTTTGATGGCTCACAAGGTGTGAACTCTGAATAAAACATTTCCCACACTCCTTGCATTTGTATGGTTTCTCTCCTGTGTGCAGTCTCTGGTGGATTACAAGTTCTGATTTCCAAGTGCAACATTTCCCACACTCTTGGCACTCATATGGTTTCTCTCCTGTGTGGAGTCTTTGATGGCTGACAAGGTGTGCATTCTGAGCAAAAAACTTTCCACACTCTTGGCACTGGTATGGTTTCTCTCCTGTGTGGAGTCTCCGGTGCTTCAGAAGGTGTGAACTCTGAAGAAAACATTTCCCACAATCCTGGCATTTGTATGGTTTCTCTCCTGTGTGAAGTCTTTGATGGCTCACAAGGTATGAACTCTGAATAAAACCTTTCCCACACTCCTCACATTTGTATGGTTTCTCTCCTGTGTGGAGTCTTTGGTGAGCGACAAGGAGTGCACTGCGAGCAAAACACTTCTCACACTTCTGGCATTTGTATGGTTTCTCCCCTGTGTGGACTCTCTGATGAACCATTAATACTGATCTGCAAGCAAACTGTTTCCCACACTCCTGACAACTGTATGGTTTCTGTCGTGTGTGGACTCTCTGGTGGATAACAAGCCTTGAATTTCTAGCAAAACGTTTTCCACACTCCTGACATATATATTGTTTCTCTTCTGTGTGGAGTCTCTGATGATTTACTAGGTTTTGAGTGTAAGCAAAAGATTTCCCACATTCCTGGCACATGTATGGCTTCTCTACTGCGTGAATCTTCCGATGCCTCACAAAGTTTGCATTCCAAGAAAAACCTTTCCCACATTCCTGGCATTTGTATGGTTTCTCTCCTGTGTGGATTCTCTGGTGGCTGACAAGGTGTTCATTCCGAGCAAAACTTTTTCCACATTCCTGGCATTTGTACGGTTTCTCTCCTGTGTGTACTCTTTGGTGGTTCAGAAGGGTTGAATTTTGAGTAAATCGTTTCCCACACACTTGGCATTTGTATGGTTTCTCACCTCTGTGAAGTCTTTGGTGACACACAAGGTGTGAATTTGTAGAGAAGGATTTTCCACATTCCTGGCATCTGTATGGTTTCTCTCCTGTGTGTATACTCTGGTGTCTCACAAGGCTTGAATTTGCAGAAAAACCTTTCCCACACTCCTGGCATTTGTACAGTTTCTCTCCTATGTGGACTCTCTGGTGGCTGACAAGGCGTTCATTCTGGGCAAAACATTTCCCACACTCCTGGCATTTGTATGGTTTCTCTCCTGTGTGCACTCTCTGGTGGTTGACAAGGTGTTTATTCCTAGTAAAACATTTCCCACAGTCTTGGCATTCAAATTGTTTCTCTCCTGTGTGGAGTCTTTGGTGCATCACAAGGCTGGAACTATGAGCAAAACATTTCCCACACTCCAGACATTTGTATGGTTTCTCTCCTGTGTGGACCCTCTTGTGCTGCACAAGGTTAGAACTTTGAGCAAAACATTTCCCACACTCCTGGCACTTGTATGGTTTCTCTCCTGTGTGAACACTCTGGTGACGCACAAGGTGTTCAGTCCGAGCAAAACATTTTGCACATTCCTGGCATTTGTATGGTTTCTCTCCTGTGTGGATTCTCTGATGAACCACTAATATTGATCTGCAAGCAAATTGTTTTCCACATTCCTGGCATTTGTGAGTTTTCTTGCCCTTCCTGACTGCTTGATGGCTCAGATGGAGCAATTTATAATTAAAACCTTTCCTGGACACTTTACATCTAAAGAACTTTTTCCCAGCATGGTGCCTTTTGTGAAGTAGAAGCATCCTATTTTGGGCAAAATGTTTCCCATATATGTTGCACTTAAAGGGCGTCTCTCCAGCAGAACTTTCCTCTTCTATATGGGCTTCCTGGTGCCTGGTAAGTTCCCATTTGTGCCCAAAACACTTCCCACACTTGGCACATACATTGTTCTTTCTCCAGTTATCTGCTGTGAAAGAGAAGAACAGAAAACAATCATTCCTAAATATGAGGGGAAAGGACTCTCTCAGATTGGGAAAGGGACTGAACTGGAATGGTCCTAAAAACAACACAACAATGGAGGAAAGGAATAGATATTTTTATCCTTTTTTACCTTTGTTCATTAAAGATAAAAGCTGTTTGACTCTCCTGAGCGTCTGAGGCAGGGGTGAGCAACAAATGCTCCAGAGATCACATGTAGCCTTGCCTTTTTTTTTATTGTGTGCCTGTAATGAAGACTGGGAGTGTGGTAAGCCTCAGAAGCAGGTCAGCCTTAGCAACAGGTTGCCAAGGGACCCAAGGGGTTTTGGGTAAGAGAGGAACTCAGCCCACTGGTGTATGGGAGGAGGTGAGCTTTTTGGTAAGGAGCCCTCTATAAGGGAATGACTTGCATTTTTGAGAGAGATTCCTTCAAAGAGAGAAAGGATGGAAGGTGTTGCTATTAAGAGCTTAGTTTTCTACAGGGTCTAGTGAGAGGCAGAGGAGAAATGAAATCACTTCTGAGTGGGTCAGAAAGTGAGATCCTGACTTAGGGATTAGGACTTTGGGCAGGGGAAACCAAAGGTCTGAGTGGGTATGAAAACTTTGTAACTGAATACTGAATTAAGCTGAGGAATCTGGTTAGACATTTTTGGAAGTTCTATTTTGACTGTATATACCTCTAATACCCAATACTTTCCTCCTGTTTGTTGTTTTAATAAAGATTGCATCCTATTTTTTATAATTTCTGACTCAGCAGAGTACTTTTCCTCAATTCTAATATTTGACAGAAGCACACTACTAGAGATTATCAAATCCTTTTGAATAAGACCAGAGAGGCTTATCTCTTGCTCACAAAGGTGGTGGGTGTGAAAGGGGAAAGCAAGGGTTGTATAAGATGGAGGGGCAGGGTGCTGTAAAGGGGCTGAGAAAGCAACTATCCTCTCCAGTCTGAGTGAAAAGGAAAGCAGGCCTGCCCCGTCCACAGCACCCTTCTCTTTCAGGGAAAGGAGGTCTTTTGTTTCTCCATCTACATATTGTTGCCTTTTTCTGTGGGTAGGAATTTACTTTTCTACAAGCTATTTTGCCATCTTTCTTTCCCATTTACTTTGCTCTCTTAGCTTCCAGTTCTCTCCCCACATGTCCAGTTAAGGTTGGGTTTTTCTGCTCCAATACAGAAGGTACCATGCCTCATCCCTCCAACTTCCGACCCATGATGGAAGGACTGTATGTCTGCAGCAACTTAGGGCCTTTCCACACTACACTGTTATAGTGCTATTATTCCACTTTCAACATCCTGTGGAATTCTGGGGTCTGCATTTTACTGAGGCCAAAGAGCTCGCTGGCTGAGAATTCTAAATGCCTCTCCCTAAACTGCAAACCTCAGGATTCCATAGGATGTTGAAAGTGAAATCATAGCACTATAACAGTGTAGTGCAGAAAGGCCTTTAGTTTCTAATAGAGATGGGGGAGATATACATTAAAAAGACCAGTAATTTCTAACTGTTTTCGGATTTCATCACATTCCTTTGGCAACACATCTTTAATCAAACCATGGCTTTTTACTTCATTCTTAGAATTAAGAGGAACTGTTTAATTCCATAGGATTGATTCCTACTTCAGAGGTTATGATCACCCATCATCTGCGTCAGAAGAAAGAGAGCCTTGGGAACATAAAACCCTTTCGACCAATTTACCCTCAATTCATCCCAGGATTAGGACAGATTGAGAGAGAAAAAGTAACTTTCTAAACCAACAGCATTAGGGGACCAACCTCCAATGTCGTAAAAGCAAATAAACCTCATGAGGTCATGATATTCTGAATTCTTTCTTTGTTGTAAGAGCCACAGTATGTTCCAGAAGTCCTAACACTGAACAGAAGACTCTACCAGGGTTGGAGTGAAAATCAAACCGAGTTCAAGAATGAACCCGTGTTTACCAATCTATAGTAATAAAAAGGAATGCTTGTTCAACTGAAGAGTACTGCCATGGGGGTGTTTCACATCCCACTTTTCAGTCTTAGAGACTTAAAACTGCAGAGTGACCCACGGATCTCTGCATTACAGGAGCCACATGGGTGGCAAGAACATTCCTGCAGGAGGCAGGGCAGAACAGTAACACTTCTAACCACTGGTTTTGTTCTTCCTTTCTTTGGGGCTGAGAAAGCATTTGCCTTTCTTCAGCGACACAGCCCTTAAGGTAAACCAGAGTCACATCATGAGAGTTCATCCTATTTTGTAGACAAGATGGGAGTCTAGGGTTTGCACACCCCACAAAGAAGAATCCAAGAAACGGGGATTCCTATGTCACTTTGAAAGCCATGTTTACGAAGGAGAAATAGATGGGATTTATCCACTGATCCATGCTTTTATGAGTCAGATGTCTGGCATACTGGACGAAAAATATGGAACTTGTGCTACCTTGATTGAGGGAACTAGAAGTAGGCTGGTTCCTATGGTGAAGGTGGGTGAGTAGCTCCAGAGTGGAAGCTAATGAGCAACAGTACTGGGGTGGGGTGAGAATGGGAAAGGACCTCTCAGAGACATCTGCCAAAGAAAAAGGAAAAACATCAAAAACATCAAAAAGTCAGGAAACCAGGGGAAATCTCCAGTGCATGCCCAGAAGAAAAATGTTCAGATTATTTGACTTGAGTCACCTGTACAAGTGGTCCCTCTGTTGGCAACACAGAAGCAACTCTATTTAAAAAAAAGAATAAAAAATCATAGATGTGCAAAGTATGTATGAAGATCATCACAAATAGAATGCCTCAGCTGAAGAGTTAGCCTCAGATGATAGCTAATACCCCAGTGGACAGAATCAGAATTCAAAATGACTTTGACAGATTAGAGAGCTGGACCAAAATTAACAAAATGAAATTTAATAGGGAGAAACGGAGGGTGCTACACTTCGAAAGAATGAAATGCACAGATATAGGATGGATAACACCTGGCTTGGAAACAATGCACGTGAAAGGGATCTAGGAGTCTTAGTGGATCACAAGCTGAACATCAGCCAACAGTACAGTGCTGCAGCTAAAAAAGCCAATGAGATCCTGGGCTGCATCAATACGATTATAGTGTCAAGATCAAGGAAAAGAAATTTCACCTAAACATCAGGAAGAACTTCCTGGTAACAGCTGTTTGACAATGGAATATGGTGCCTTGGAGTGTGGTGGAGTCACCTTTTTGGAAGTTTTTAAATAGAGGCTGGATGGCCATTTGCTGGGGCTGGTTTTAGTGTGTGCATGGCAAGGGGTTGGACTCGATAGCTGTTGAGATCTCTTCCAACTCTATGATTCTGTGATTAGTTAGTCCACTGTGACAAGCACATTCTTATAGCCCACATGATCTCCAGCTTTGTTGGCCAGTTAAGCTGCTATAAAGGATGGCATAGAAATTGTTAAAAGTTACCTGTCCCTTGGCTCAGCCATCAAGTAAAAGGAAACTGTAGTACAGAAATCAGAAGAAGGTTAAGATTACGAAGGACAGCTACAAAGGAACGAGGTAAGCTCCTCAAGAGGAAAGATATCTCATAGAATAGCAAAGTCAGGATCATCCATGCTGCAGTATTTCTGATTTCTAGGCATGGTTGTGAAAGGTGGAGAGCTTTTATGAAAAGTTGTGCTGGAGGAGAGCTTGTGCGGGAGTGAGAAATGGAAAACACACTTAGTCTCAAGCAAATCAAACAGGAACTCTCACTAGATGCCAAAATAAAAAGCACTTTTAAGACTAAATGAGAGAAAGAAATTTCTAGCAGAAGTGTTCATGTCCCAGTACACTGCTTCTGATGAAATGGACAGGGTTCCATGAAAGCTTATGCTAGAACTTGGTTTTCCTCAGTTAGTCTCAAGGGTTCCACAGGATTTTGTTCTATCTTTTTACACTGAAACAGATTAACATGGTTATGTCTCTGAATACCACCAGGAGTTAAACTGAGGCTAAACAGAGACTCTTGTCCTTTGGACACATCAGTAGGCAAGATCACTCACTGGAAAGCGTGATAATGTTGGGTAAAGCTGAAGACAGTAGGAAAAGGGGAAGTCTGTGCTACCTATGGATTGATTCCATACAAGAAGCCATGGCCCTGAGTTTGCAAGAGTTGAGCTGGGCTGTTAAGAAAAGGGATTCTTGCTATTCACATTCACTTATGTCCAAACCAACTTGAACAATTTTTCCTGATATTATTGTATGGTTGGTTGGGGTGTGTGCATGCGTTTTGTTTTGTTTTTACAATTGCCTTACAGTGGAAAAGTGTCATACACAAGAGACATCTCCTACAGCTGTACAAGGCAAAGGGGACTCTTTCAGAAGAAAAGGAGTAAAGAAAACGGGTCAATAGATTCCTGGCACCTGGTTTTGATAAGTTCAACCAAGTACCGGTTCCATAAAAGATGATGCTGAACAAAATCACGGAGCCTGGAGTCTGAGATATCAGCAAGAAAACTCTCAAGATATAATGCTCATATTAAGTTCTGTCAAATATCCCAGGAAACTGCAAGGTTACAAGTGCTTTACATAACAATAGTGCACTGGTTGTGTAGGATGAAAAAAACAAATCAGGAGTGACTGTCTATTGAGAATAAATCTGTCTTCTTCTTAGAAACCATTTACACAACAGCAACACAGCTTACAAACCAGAATTCTTAAACCAATGACTTAATTAACCTCTTGCTTAATTAACTCCTTTTAAAGGTTACTGAAAGGCCTTATGGAAGAATACTGTTTTAGTTACATTTTGTTTAGTTCCTAAATATGTGAAATTTATTTAATTGATCAACTACCTCCTACTTAATTTATACAAACAATACCCTTATTCCCTGCATATCTGATGGTTTTGGGACCAGAAAATTGAACTGGTTGAAAAGTGAAACCTAGTTGTCTTTCTTAACGAACATGAGGCCATTACAGACACGTGGGACCACATGCACGCTGGTTGCTGTGGTGAAGCCGGGGGTGTGGCTAGCAGAGCAGCCTAGTAACAGAGGGTGATCTAATCCAATTAGCTCTCTGACTGAAGAATCCAGCCCTAGCCAGAGAGAGAGGGGATGTGTGGGAGAGACATCAGATAGCACATATATACTGGGAGTGGGGGTAAGAAATTATTGTTACTTCAGAGTCAAGGCATCCTAAAAGGGTGTTTTCCGGGAGTGGGTTAGCTTCTCAGAGGCCTGGTGTGGGACAGAGAGGTAACCAACCACCTCTGAAAGGGGTCAGGGGGTGGAACTCTGAGTAGGGGAAACATACCTTTGTGCTGGGAGGGCCAAAGGGGTGTGGGTGAACACTGAAGTGTTTTAATGAAAATAGTTAAATATCTGTGAGAAAGAGTTATTTTATTTGAATCTTTCTGAACCCTCAACACCTTTTCACTTGTTAGTTCTTTTAATAAAGATGTCATTCTATTTTTCGATAAGTACAACCTCAACAGAGTATTTTCTTCAGTTTTTATTTTAATTACATGCTACCACAGGTTATCCATTCCCTTTTGAAGTAATCATTAATCAGCCTTGCCCTTTATCCACAAAGGTTGTGGGTGTTAGGGAAAGCAGGGGTGCGAAGAAGAGTGAGGAGTGAGCCAGGGTATGATAATAAGATTAAAAGAGGTGCTGCTCTCCAGTGAGGGAAGAAGAAAGCAAATCTAGTTTGTCTGTATCCTGGTCTAGCCCTAGCAAGCTCTAACAAGCAAGCCAGCCTTCCCTTTTGTACCCACTTTCCATAATCACACCCATATCCACCCATCTGTGATAGCTGCAAAGTCTCTTACTTAGTTTGGTGCCTTTTTTCCCTCCCAGCTTGCTTTGCAAGCAGCACACATGCACGTTTCCAAGCAAGCCTCTTAATTCCCTCATGTTGCATACAGGAAGAAGGCAGGAGAAGAACTGACGAAAGAGGAGACCCTGCACTGGAAGAATAGTACATGTCTATAATTTACAATGATCGAGAGTGTGGAATATCAAAAAACAAAACAAAACGTGGAGACCCCTGTAATGGGGAGAAGAGGCTAGGCTGCAAGATCTCTTGGTCCCTGCCATCTACCCAACCAACAGCGCTTTGAGCACTACAATGTGCGAGGGCTGGAGTCCACACAGCCATAGCTGGGTCACAGGACTTGGAGCAGGGGAAAGAGTAGACAAAGAGAGATGATGGGAGAAGCGTTGTTAATTATTCACCATCAACAAATTCCAATTGTACATTAAGTACTGTTAGGAACATATTGCTAACATCTCACAGGTTAGCATAATCATATGGTATCTTACATTAATCTGTTTAAATGTAAATCGGTTAAGTTCACCAGACAACAGATAGAGAATAGGGCAATAGATTAAAAAGGGGAACTAGATATTCTGTTTCTGAAGAAACACATAAATCCCTCTGCTCAAGGTTTAAGATCTGCTGGAAAGGGAGGGAAGCTCCTTGTGTCCCATCTCTCAGGTGGGATACAAGGGTGGGACACACTGTGGGAAGAAGCAGAAAGAAGACCCTCTCTGCTGTGGCAACCCAGTTATGGAATGCCTTCCCATTGGTAGGCCCAATTTATGCTAACATTGCTGTTGTTCAAGCACCAAGAAAAGACACAGTTATTTATGCTAGCTTTGGGGGCTTTACTAGGTTTACAAAAAACCTCCCACAGACATGGGTTTAATTCTTTTTAAACATTGTGAGTTCCTTTCATCCTTTTAAAAAACTTATTAAATTGTTTAAGTTCTTCTCTGGCTTTTTAAAACCACTTTTATCATTTGTATTGTTTCAAATTTGTCAGATCAGTTTTCTTGCATGCAGAAGTGAGATCTCCAGATAGAGGATGGGATATAAATAGTTTAATAAGTAACATAAACAAACATCAAATATGAAGAAAGAAAGAAAAAAAAAAAGAGTCAGTCCTACTTGGGGGCCTAATATAACTCAGAGGGCCCGTTTAGGGCAACTGGAGTACCTATACTGATTTCTAAAACTTACCATCTTGAAACAATAGATCAGCTGACAAAGAAAGAAGATTTATCTTTGTAACAGGAAGAATAAGGAACAAATCTACTACCTTAGGGTCATATTACTTTTCTAATACAAATCAAGGAAATGTCATGTGAAAAAAATTAAATAAAATTAATTTAATTTTTATTAAATTAATAAAATTATTGAAAATAATTAAAACATCTGTTAGACTTGCAGGGGGCACAAACTACATTATGGACAATAAACTGGATAACTCAGCTAAAAACAACAGAAAATCTAAAATTCTCTCACTCCTTGATAAGACCTGATGAAATTAAAAACTACCAGTCTACAGGGATCCAATAGATGTTCATAAAAACTTTGATGAACATTTAATTCCATATTTACATACTTTAGATAACGAAATACTTCTAGTGTGGGACAAGCCAGTTTGTGGAAACAAGCCAAAATAATAACCATATCAAAACTTGAGGGGGACTTCTATCTGGCAACATATAAACAAATAATATCACTTAATAAAGTTCAATAAATGTTTATTTTGATCACGGTGAATAGATTAAATAAATGTATAGCATCATATACTCATCCAGATCAACTAGCTTAATGTCAGTAAAATTTTAACAGATGCAATGAGCATTATACCTTATATGTGTCAACAGATCTTAAATAACCTAGTGTCAATAATGTCATTAAGTAGTTTAAAAGTGTTTCATTATCTGGAGTATCTTTACCTGATTGCCCTTCTCAAAAAAATGAACACAAGGGACAAATCTGTCTCAACTATAAAGAGTATATGAAAATTCAGAAGCTGTAATCAATGTAAAATAAATCTTTTTGCAGATCATGTTTTATTATTCATTCGAGACCCCATTAAGTGTGTTGGCCATTTACAAAAGACTCTAAACAACTTTTGAATACTCAATGGACTTACAATGAATTATGAAAATTCAAAAATTTTAAACAATCAATAAAGAAAAATTGATTTCAATTAATGAGACAGTCAAAGTGATTGATTAGTTTTTATGGTCAACATATTTATTTCTGTTTCAGTTCAAAAACGTTTCAAAATATCAGGAGGGACACCAGTTTCTGAGCCCTGCTCTAAGGAGCCCCAGGGACTGGTAGGATTGAGGGTTTTGCTCCCCACTCAGATGCTGTTATGGTGATTGTGATTATTGCACTTGGAATAGAGCCTTACCAAGAGAGGCCACGATCCCATGGGTCTCCTCCATGATCTGTGCATGGAGGGCTCTCTGATCAAGATCCAGAAGAGCCCACTCCTCCGGAGAGAAATGGACAGCCACATCCTCAAAGGTGATGGGGCCCTGGAGGAAAAAGAAAACATATCCTGTAAACAGGTCACATGAAGGTTGTCAAGAAATAAATTGCTAGAAGCCACACACAGTAGGATAGAAACATTCATGCTGGGTGTTAGAGAGAGTTATTAGCAGAGCCACCATGGCTTTGAATACCAGCTTTTGGGGAAGAAGAGCAGGAAAGGGCTACAGCTTCCCTGCCTGTACTGTAGGTTTCCTAGAGGCTTCTTGTTGGTCACGGTGGGAATTACACCTTAATTGACACGTCTTAGTTAAAGCCTGATTGGCCTACAATATCAAGCTCTGTGAAGGTCTGCCTTTGAAGAGTGTAAACTTCAACTGCTAGAAAGAGCAGATTGCTAAGAGGGAGCCCACAACTCCCTTCTTGCAACAGCTCCACTGGCTGCTAGTCTGTTTCTGGGACCAATTCAAAGTGCTGGTTTTGACTTACAGAGAGATACAGCTCAGATCGAAGTTATTTATAGGAGCGTATTCTATTATATGAATCTCCCCACACACACTTTGAGACCTGCTGAGCAGACCTTTACTCAGTCCCACACCCCTCACAGGTACATCTGGTGGGAACAGGGGAGAGGGCCTTCTCAGTGGCTGCCCCAGGCTCTGCAACTCCCTTCCCAGAGAAAGAGACTGGCACCCTCCCTACTGTCTTTCTGCGGAGAAGGTTTCAACCTTTTTTAATGACTGATTGCACAAGGCCCATCCCAGTTACACAATGTGTTGTTTTCTTCTATTTGTTATGTTGGTGTGTGCATGTGTTTAATGGTGTATTTTAACTGTTCTATTACATTTGTGATCATTTTATCTCCTTCCAAGCTTTTGAATTTTTACCTACGTATTTTTCACTCTACTGTTAGCTGCTTCAAGTCCTAAATACAGAAAAAAGGCAGATATAAATCAATATAGTGGTGATGATGATGACGACAACGACAACGCTGAGGATACTGAACTAGTCAGGCCTTCAGTCTAGCCTAGTAGGACCCTCTTTATAATCTTCACTTTGCTAGGAACAAACAAAAGGAGAGATTTGTTTGGGTCCAAGGAGAAAGGTGGGAAGATCTTTCCATTCCTCTTTCTTCAGCAGTCCAAAAAAAAACACACACACCCCCCCCAGAATAAAGATATCAGGTTTAACTCAGGACTAGACTAGCACAACTCACAGGGATTGCAACCTGGCCTTTGAAGAGTGATTCCATGACTTGAACGCAGCCAATTAAGAATTAAGTGCTTAAACCCCTGGGCCACGGTTTAGGTATCTCCCACATTCATATTTTTAAAAGCCCCACTCCTTTCCATTAAGAAGATGACAAAATTTATGGGTTTCTGTCATGTTTTTAAAAAATCCAAAGCAGAGGGAAACAAAATTCTCAGCTAGTACTACCAGGGATGTGAGCCCAGAACTGGGGAGGCCCAGGTTGATTCAGTCCTCTTCCTCCAGGAGTCCTTCTCCTTACCTGATCAGGTTCCTCTCCAGTGCAAAGAGGAAGAGGCGACTGAGTACTTGCTGGTGGCATCATTCCAGCCCCTATGGGAGAGACCAAGAATTGCATTTCTTTTTTCAAAATATGTACACGCTCTTGACAGGGTTAAAGATTCCAACAGTAGGGAACTGTCATGAAATAACAAAAGAAGCTTTAAGAGAGGTTTGCAGCTCTGTGGTTCAACCATGTGAGCAGCAAATTGCTGTGCAGGGACGACAATTTGAACACCTTACATAAAATTTCAATTTAAGATGGAATCTGTAACTCTGACTAAATCATTACTGTGAATTTATTCTTCAATATAAATGAATTTGCTTTGCCTTCAAATAATCACCATAGCTACATTATTAGCTGTTAAAGGTTGTACACATTTTTAGGACACCTTGTATAAGTATAAAAAGCCAGTTAATGAGAATATAAAGTTTCTTAAGTATTTTACACATACTTATTATTTTGATGATCATATCCTGTTCATTTATACTCTGCTTTTTTATCTGTGCTCAAGATACCCAAGAAAAACTAAGATATAGATACAAAGCCACATTTTTAAGATGATAAAAATATCAATACTGTACAGTGAAAAGCAATTTATTTCTGTATACGTGGGAAAACGAGGTATTAGAACAGGATAGCCCCCTAACAATCCCTTTACATTTCTATGGACATACTACCTTTACATTCAGTACTTTAATACAATGTTTAAAACTATCTATGTTAAAATAATTGTTATACTGTATTATACTTAATATATTATGTAGTGTATTAGATTATATTTTTCAAAACTTGGTAGAATTCTCTCTCCTTTTCTCTCACATGATGCTTTAGGAGGAAGAGGAGGTTCTATTTGTAATGTCCACAGCTAGGAGCTGCCTCTAGCAGAACAGAGCAAATATTGACACTGGACAAAATCCTGCTTTTCAAGCGCTCCCAAGTGTGGTGCCCCCTAGCAGCCACAATTCACTAGGTGTCTTCTGCTGATGGATTTTTCCTCCCTCACTTAGCCTGCCTCTCGTTCTTCTTTCCCTTTAATTTCCTCTGTGCTCCAAAGACTCATCATCAAAATAGTTACCACTTCAAAAACTGTCTTTATCCTCCTAAGATAAAAGTCTTGACAGAAAAGAAAAGAAGTATGCGACTGGAGTATGGAGACAAAAACTACCATATGGGGACAACAGTCTTGTGGATGCAATCGCGTGATGCCAGGTAGCCAGACATGGTGACTGTGGCCTCCTAGAGATGGCCAGTGAAATCTCACATCTTTCTCTCCAACTCAGGGACCTTGGACTGCTGTTAACAACTCACCAATACCACAACTCTTTATTACAGTCCATAGACCATGCTGAGATAGGAATGTGACATAATACGAATCTGACATAAAATTGCCTGTCATCTCAGTAGATGACAATAATGATCCAATAATAGATTAATCATATGCTGTTAAGTCTACATGAAAGACCCACAGAACAAAAGAAGAGGCTTCATGGATTCTATTAACAAATGTTTAACTATTGCAAAGACATCATCTTGCAGTGCAAAGAACGCCTGTAAGCCTGTCTTGGAGCATTTTAGAGGAAAAAAAGTATGAAATCTGACCTTCATAAAAAGTCTATGCCAAGGGTTCTTAATCGTTTCTTTATCAGGGACCCCTTGTAAATATAACTGTTGCCAAGGACCTTGAAGACTTCATTCAAGATTTAACTATTTCAATATTTAAACTTGCAAACAAGGGAGCAGTTGGGCCCCCCACACACACACAGCCTCTGCCCTGTCCCTTTTGCAGTTGCTCCAAGTGGGTGTCCAAGAGCAGGGCTTTGTGGACCCCCGTGAGGGCTCCACAGACAAACCAGGTTAAGACTCACAGGTATACGCCATTTAGTAGCAGGCAGATGCTTTAAATACTCAGCTAATACTCAGATGAAATGCACCAGCACAGTCTACATTCAAGACTTTGATTAGGAGGATGTGTATGAAAGAGCCAGAAGGTCACAGAAGACAACATCCCACAGTCTTTATTTTACCAAACTGAGAGCAATGCCATGGCTCAGATGAAAAAGGAGAGAGGATGACATTGGAACTGAAGCAACTTCACAGGCAACAAGCTTTGACCGATAGCTTATGCATCCCTCCTGAGATATCTAATAGAAGTAAATCTATGCCCAATTTAAAGATATCAACCTTAAGCCAAACTTTTAAAGCTGCCAAGAAACCTCTTGTTAATGGAGGGCATTTCCATGTTTCCAACAATAAAACTTTACTGGGAACACATCTGGAAACATGGAGGAGGGCCTGTTAAAACTTGAACCTGAACAACATCCAACTCTGTTATTCCCTCATCCAAATAGCAGAACATCACAGCAGCTGTGCAACTGTAAGATTAAAGACCTTAATGGCAGGTAGTATATATTGGTCCCCATTAGTATAAAATGAACGGTCAAAAAAAGTGAATTGTGGCTTCATACAGTTAGCCAGTGAAATCTCACATCCCTCCTCACATTCCTCTGTCTCCTTAGGAGCCCTGGTGTCTGTTCTCTTATCACCCAGTTTGGACTAAAGGCTCAATTGCCAGCCCAGTCAGCATCTGAAGGAAGGAACAAGGGGTACACCAGGGGAACGGCTGTGAGAATTACAGAAAATGCTGCCCCAAGGGCTTAGTATTCAAAGCTGCTCAAATCCTTTTGGCCCCTGAGGCAGAAATTCATCCCAACTCCTCCTTTTCCCTCCTAGGCTATTCAAGCACCTAGTCTTCAAGGTGGGTCAAATCCTTTGGCTCCTGCGGCTGAGAACCTCCCTAAGGTCCCTCCTCAGCATGAAAGAAAAAGGAAAGAAGAACCATGCAGGACTCCCACACACCTTTCAGAACACCCCAGATCAACTGATTAGGATTGCTCTCTGGCTGGGGATTGGGAATGTCATCTCTCTTAATGAAGCCTTCTAGCCCTGCCCCTCCTCAAACTCCTGCCCCACCCAAGTGCCTCCATACACTCCACACCCCCCGCATCCCATCCTGGGCCTCCCCCTCTGCCTTCTCTACAACGCCTACCTGGCCTGAATCTTTCCGGTCAGTCCCAGCCAGAGAAGATCAGGGAATCCATGTCTGAAGGGTGAGTCAACACAGAGGAAAATCCCACTGATTCCATGGAATTACTCTAGAGGAGGACCAGTTTTTCCATCACTCTTTCTTTTGACATCAATTTCTCATTAACCTTGCTGAAGACTTGAAACTGCTGTCAAAAGGAAGAAGAGTGATGGAAACAACTGGAACTCAAGTCATAGATTTGATACCAGGTTTATTCTAGAAGAGACCAGCAACAGAATTCAAGCTCCTCTGTGAGTTGGAGATTCCAGGTTGGAGACTGGGACTCATCAGACCCCAGAAGGAAAGAAATGGAACCCCTCTCTTCTCCTTAGGGTTCTATGCCTCAGAATGAGCCTTTGGCTTCCCACACATAGCAGTATGATTAAGATTACATGAATAAAAAAAGAATAGTTTCATTCAGTGCTGAAGGACTGGGTTCAGCTTCAAAGGGAACAAACATATTAAAACAAAATAGCTGTTTTTCTCCAAATGTATTATTCCTACGAGAAACGCACAACAGAGAGGATCCAAACCCATATTCCCACTATCACAATTTGAAAGCCAGTTCCAACTCCACAACACCAAGAAAGACACAGAGGACAGATTTTACAGCCTGCAAGGGAGATTCATGAACTCACTGGTCACAATAGGAACTTTTATTATTCCTAACAAGGAGCAATCAAAATTTAAGAATACCTTACTCTAGACATTAAACAAAATGGCAATAGGTGAAATAATTACTGGTGGGAATATTCTGATTGCAAAGGCTCAGGCTACAATTATATTCTGATTTGAACACAACTATGTTACCTACCCAGTAAAATGTTATGGGCATTTTGCTGCAGTGATTAAAGTGTGGCTAGGGGCTTAGGAAACTCCACTTCTAGCTCCCACTGAACCATGAAATCTACTTTCTCTCATCCTAACCCACTTGTAATGTTGTTGTTCACATAAAGTGGTTTGGTGGAGATTAACAAGATCTTGAATCCCTAGAACAAAGGCCAGATATAAGTATACCAAAAAAAAGAGAAGGATCTCAAAGACGAGAAGACATACAGGATACAGTAAATCATGAATACTAATTGGATAAAATATCTTAAACATACATGTAAAATATTGTAGCCCAAAATAAGAGCATCAAAATAATGAGACCTGCAAACACCAACAGAATCATATGGAAATTACACATATGATATCAGGAAGCCTGTAAAAAATGTAATAGTAAACAGAAAATGTTCTAAATCTAGCCCCTGGGATGAACATTAATTCACATCCACGTTTAAAATAAGATCAACAAACAGGTGAAGAGATCTGAGAGCAAAGAAGGTACCAATAAATAAATACAGTAAACAGAGAAGCTCAATAATTTCAAACAAATGAAATGTACAGCAACAGCCAAGAAACAGCCCGTAAAGATAACGGTAAATAATGACTCACTATCACAGAAATGTGGGCCTTGAACAAAATTCCAGCCACTCCACACATATCATGTAGGAATACACAGTAAACTTAGGGCTATATGGAGACAGTCTAAGAATGCTGATAAAAATGCCAGCTGATATCTCACATGGATGTGAGTTAATTCCATCACTGGTGGTAGAAAGAGAGGGCTGTCTATTTAGCATTATATACTGTTCCAATTAAAATGATTTTGCTGTTTCCAAGTTCTATGACCTTGTTTAGTCTTCAGATATAAATATAAACATATAAACATGAACACCCCAGAAGGAAATCAAGATCCCCAGTCAGGGATACAAAGCATAAATTTCTATGTGCTAAGTTTTATTTATTTAATATCCTGCCTTTCTTCCCAATGGAGCCCAAGAAGTTAAAATATCCAATAAGCTACCATATACAAACCATTCTATGAAACAACACAAAATCATTTAAAACAATTACAAAAAATAATAAAAATGCTGTGCATGGATCCCACTAAAGCCCTTTCCACTAAGCCACTTGGTTACCAAATGCTGGCTTAAAGAAATATGTATTTATCTCCTTGAAGAAGAAGAGCACGGAGGAGGCCAGCCTAGACTCCTGTAGTGGAGAGTTCCATAGGCTGCGAGCAACCTACAAGAAGGCCTCCTCCCTCTCCTTACTTAATTTACCTCTGACGATGGTGGGATTGAGAGAAAGTTGACCCCTGAAGATCTTCAGACTCAGGATAGCCTGGGCCTCAGCCATAGAGGGCTTGGTCAGACATCACCAGCACTTTGACTTGTCTGCAGAAATGAACTGTTTTGCCGTGACTGAGATATTCAACCCTTGTGGTAAATACAACATTTTGCAACCAAACACACACCTAGATGTGCATTTCTAGGCCCAAAGACACTGTGGATCTTCATGTCCACAGTCTCAAAGCACCAGACAAATAGTGCCCAACTGCTTGCAGTGAGGAAGCTATGCATGCATAAGACTGTAAAGACAATTAAACCCAAAGATGGCTCTCTGGGTTCACCTAAATACCCTAAAGGTGCAAGATCATCTCTGATCTTCAAAGTTAAACAGTGTCAGCTCTGGTTAGCACATGGATGGGAAATCACCAACAAATACCAGGTGCAGTAGACTATATTACAAAGAGAGTAACTGGCAACACCACCCTGAGTACTCCATACCAAAAAGGCCTATAAAATTCATGATGTTACTTTATGTCAGCAGGTGACTGAAAGGTACATACATACCAAACGTACAGGTTTCATCCTCACTGTGCAAGGAGGCATCTCCCTCATCCTCTTGCTTGATCTTCCAGCACTGGGGACTCCATGTGGTGTCTGAGGGAGATCCCACTGATGAAGAGAAATCAGACTGAACTTCTACGTGGCAATGTTTAGCCTAAAAGAGCAGCAAGAATTCCAAATTCAGTTTTGAGAGGCATTAGAAAATGATTTAAAAGTAGACTAGTGAAGTTTAAGATTTCGGTCCAGAAGCACTGTAAGAAAAAGATTAGCAACTGCCACCATCTTTAACCCCTCGGAGTGGGAGACACACCCCACTCTTGAAACTACTGGGGACCACACACTACCACTGTAGTCAACACTCTGACAAATCTTGATTGTGCAGAAGGGGCAGAAAGGAAATTGGGACAGTCCTTTGAAAATATGAGACACAGGAAGCATGGACTATATTTAAAATAAGTCTGCTTTTGAGTTAGAGATTCTACTTCTGAATAAGGACCATGTTCCCCCCCCCACACAAACCTCGCTTTCAGAGCCACTTTGGGGGGACTGCATTTCAGTAGAAGATCAACAGATTTGGCAATGCCTAAGGTGGTGGTAGCTATAGTGACAGAGTGAGTGGGAAGAGTATGGAGGGCATAGGTCCTATTTAGTCCCCACCCTGGGTCTCATTTTGGGGGAAAGGCCAGATATACATTCAATCAACCCATCTATCTCAGCTTTAGAAACATCAAGATGAAATACTCTAACCTGTTCTTCCTGTTTCTTGCTCTCAGCCTGACTCAGGAGGAAACCTTCTGCCAGGGCCACTGCCTGGGAACAGCTCTCTGCTCCACATTCCCTGATCCATCTCTCCATCTCTGGAGGGAGGATGTTCACGAACAGCTCAAGGATCACCAGATCCAGGATCTGATGTTTAGTCCATTTCTTTGGCTTCAACCACTGGTGGCAGAGATCATGGAGGCATCTGCAAGCCTCACGGGGCCCCTCGGCCTCTTGGTAGGTGAACTGCCTGAAGCGCTGACATTGTATCTCTGAGCTGCCCTCATTTCTCCTGAGGAACTTCTGCATAGTTCTTTCACACAGTTCTCCATTGCTCTCAGCACTCATGCCATCAGGGCCTCTTCCAGCTTCAGGTCCAGCTGTGTCAGGTTTGTTCATCTTTGAACTGGTATCCAACGAAGCAGCCAATGGAATCCAAGTTAATCATCCACCCTCTTTCTGTCAGGGCAAAGAACTACTGAACAGGTTCTATTTCAAAACCCTGTAAAGCCAAGATGTTCCTGTGTTAAGAATTGCTCTACTATATTAGCAAGAAGAAACGTGGAAAATTCCAATTAGGCCCCCTCCTGAGATGAGAGAGATGGGGGGGTTCACCCAAGAGCCAGAAAACAATGCCTTATTTCCATGAGGGTCAGAAAAGACTGCACCAATCTCTTCCCCTCACCTCTCTCTATCCATTTCCCAGCCCCTCCTTTCCTCTCTCACTTTCCACTGAGGCATCTCATCTTCATTCCTTACTCAAACCCCCACCTATATCATTCCCTCAGGATTCCTTCCATCACCTTCTCATTCTCTAAGAGCCTCTATTACACAAAACTACTTTGACGTTTGCTTCAATTCAGACTTCCACTTGGTTCAGGCAATCTTCATGGCCATCTGTTGGGAGTGCTTTGATGTGGGTTCCTGCATGGCAGAGGGTTGGACTGGATGGCCCCTGGAGTCTCTTCCAACTCTATGATTCTATGATTATCCAGCTGTTCTAAACCAATACAGAGTACTGTGGGCCCTCGGTGTCTGCTACAGTTTGGTTCCAGGACTCCTAACTGGTGCATACCAAAATTCGTGGATACTCAAGTCTCATTATGTACAATGGTGTAGTAAAATAAGGTCCCTTAAATAAATTTACAAAATCAAAGACTGCTTTTAGGGTTTTTTTCTGAAGGTGGGGAGGAATATTTCAAGCAGTAGTTGGCTGAATCAATGTATGCAGAATCCACAGATATGGAGGGCTGACTGTATTTGGATTAATTAAACCCAGGCATAGGTAATGAGCACAGCTGTTTCCCTTATACAGTATCATTTTTTTTTATTTATTTACAATCTGTCCACAAACTCTCAAGAAAATTGGAAAAGGTTGGCAGAAATCCATACAGGTATTCTTAAAACCTCATAACAGTAAGGAAATTAAAATACAATCAAGTTATACAGTAAGGAAATTAAAATACAATCAAGGATTCCCTAGGAGGTTGAAAGTGGAATAATTGTGCTATAAGAGTGTTTTGCGGAAAAGGCCATTTGCTGTGTTCCAGCAAGGCAGCTCCTGGCCGTGAAGGTTGCAAGTAGAACATCCACCTACTAAAGCAGCGTATTGAAGAAAGTAAGTGGGAAATGTTATTTTTAGAGTGCTGAATGTAAAGTATGATATATAACATGATACATTAAATGTAGCAGCGAGGAATAGAAAGGTAACACTGAATGTAAAAGGCTTAGAAGCATTCTGTACTGGTCTTATGTCTTGCTTTTTAATTATATAATTTCAAGCATTTTGGTAGTTTAATCACATCTTGGCTGCTAGATACAAAATATAGCACGATAACGGTATTAAATATAGTATAGCATAGTGTCTATTATATTATATAAACTAGTGAATTTAAGGTAGTATTGGAATACTGAATATACACACCTTCACAGTCTGTTGGACTGTTCTTATTTCTTACTGTTTTAATGAATACGATTTCAGCTCCCTAGGAGGTTGAAAGTGGAATAATCGCGCTATAAGAGTGTCCCGTGGAAAAGGCCAACGTCTGCCCAGGACAAAATCCTGCTTTTCAGGAGACTCAGAATGAGAGGCCCCACAGATGCCAAGATTCCCCAGATGGATTCTACTGATGTCTTTCTTTTTTGTTCCTCATCTAGCTTGCCTTCTCAATTCCTCTTTTCCTGCCTCTTTATTTTTCTCTCTGCTCCAAAGATTCATCATCATCATCAATAAAACTACAAATCCTACTGTCTTTAGCCTCCTCATTGCACTGCTGGCTCCCTTTGAGGCAGAATGAGACCCCTCCCCCAGGTAACAGATGCTGGAGGTCAGCAGAGGCAGCCCCCCAACCCTTCCTCCAAGATTGTCCCCCCTCCCCAATTCACCTCCTGAGGGAGCTGCAGGTATCCTCTTACAGGCTGCCATTTTAATACACATTTGGCAAAATGTAAGGCCTCGAAACCAGAATAAGGAATTAAGTGTAAGAAAAAAAGCCAAATATCTGTGTAAGAAGCTTACCATCCACCTCTGGCCAGGCAGCCACGGAAACCAGACCCTAGAGATGGATAGGGCACTCTCCCATCCGTCCTCCCCTCAGGGGCCCTTCAGGCTGTCCTCTTGTCAACTGTTTCGGAAGAAAGATTCAGTTGAGAGTCCCCTCAGCATCTGGGGGAAGAACTGGGGGGGGCTGGGGGTACAATGGGGGGTCTAGGACATTTAGCCTTGGTGAAAAAACGGCCCCCAAGCGCCTGGTCTCCGAGGTGGGCTAAATCCTTTGGGCTTCTGGGGCTGAGACAACCCCCAGGGTCCCTCCTTGCCATGAGAGGAAAAGGAAAAGAGGGCCAAGGCAGGATCCTCCCCAACACTTTTCAGGAGACCCCGGCTCCGCTGCCTGGGGACCCCCCTCTTGGCCTTGGGGGGGTCTCTGGAGGCGCCATGTTCTCCCCCGGAAGCCCCCCGCCCCCTCCCGGCCGAAGGAGACCCGAAGGGGCCTCGGCGCCCAGAGGGGGAGGCCGCGCCCGGGGAAGAACGCCCTCCCCGCCCCTTGTCTTCCCCTCCCTCCTCCCGAGGAGACGGGCCCGCCGGAGGAGGAGGAAGAGGATCCTCTGGGCCTCCCCGCCTCACCCCCGAGAAAGAGGCCGAAGGTGGGAGACCGGGACCCCCGGAGACCCCCGCGCTGAGGAAGAGCAAGGCCGCTGAGGGAGGGAAGGCGGGGCAAGAAGGAGGAGCCCAGGCCCCCGGAGCAGAACAAGCCTTTCCCACCTCGGGCTCCTCCGTCGTCGCTTCCGCTGAAGGCTTTCTTCCGTTTCTTCCTCCTCCTCCTCTCATGGTCTTGGCGGGTCTTCCTCTCCTTCTGGGGTCAGGTGAGTCCCGGGAAGTATCTCAATGTAATGCAATGCAATGCAATGCAGTACCAAGCAATGCAATGCAATGCAAAGCAATGCAGTACAGTACGGTGCATACCTGGCTGCCTGGCCAGAGGTGGATGGCAAGCTTGTGCTTCTTACACAGACATTTGGTTTTTATTGTAGTGTACCAACACACTTATTTCCTTAACATTCTGGCTTCAAGGTCTTAAGTTTTGGCAAACATGGGTTAAAACAGCATATAACAGGACAGTGCGGCTTCCCTAGGAGGTGAAAGGGGTGGGAACGGCTCAGGAGGAAGGGCTGGGGGCTGCCGCTGCTGACCTCCGGCATCTCTTGCCTGTGGGAGGGGTCTGATGGTGGGCGCCAGCTGTGCAATGAGGAGGCTAAAAACAGTACTGACTGTAGTAGTAACTATAATTATTGTGAATCTTGGAATAAGAGTGAAAAATGAAAAGGCAGGAAAATTGGAGCTAGAAAAGTAAAGCTAGATGGGGGAACAAAAATAAGACGTCGGCAGAAGCTATCTGGGGAATCATGGCTTCTGTGGGGCCCCACGCTCTGAGGCCATTTCCGCAATACATTGTTATAGTGCTATTATTCCACTTTCAACGTCCTGTGGCATGCTGGAGTTTGTAGTTTACGGAGGCCAAAAAACTCTCTGACTGAAGGGATGTCATGTCAAGAGGGGACCAGGCTTGTTTTCTGCTGCTCCAGAGACCAGGACAAGGAGCAATGGATTCAAGCTGCAGGAAAGGAGATTCCACTTGAACCTGAGGAAGAAGAACTTCCTGATGGTCAGGGCTGTGCGGCAGTGG
The DNA here is from genome assembly GCA_948472985.1 of Iguana delicatissima. Classification (NCBI taxonomy): domain Eukaryota; kingdom Metazoa; phylum Chordata; class Lepidosauria; order Squamata; family Iguanidae; genus Iguana; species Iguana delicatissima. The sequence goes on along the minus strand of CAOKZL010000489.1, from coordinate 75,390 downwards.
AATAGGCTGCCTCTGGGTGTGGTAGTCTCCTCCTTTGGAGGTTTTTAAGCAGAGGCTGGATGGCCATCTGTTGGGAGTGCTTTGAGGGTGTTCCTGCATAGCAGGGGGTTGGACTCGATGGCCCCTGGGGTCTCTTCCAACTCTTATATTCTGTGAAGATTCTAAATGCAAACTAAATGCCCCTACTGCAAACCCCATGATTCCATAGGATGCTGAAAGTGGAATAATAGCACTATGTAGTACTGTAGTGCAGAAATGGCCTGAGGCCCAAGAAAAGCAGCATTTTGTCCTGGCCAGATACTTGTTCTCTTTTGGCAAGGCAGTTCTTGCCCATGGAGGTCGCAAGTTGAACCCCCACCTGCGAAAGCAGTGTATTGAAGAAAATGAATAAAAAGTAGTCTGTTATTTTAAAACTACTGAGTATAAAATCTGCTATACAGTAATGTGGTGAATGTTACATGATATGATAAGTATATCATAATATTGTCCTTGCTGTATGAAGTATGGAATATAAAGGTAGTTCAGAATGTAAAAGGCTTAGTAGCGTGCTGAACTGGTCATATATCTTGTTTTAAATAGGTATGTTGAGCTCTTTTGATACCATAATTATTATAACTGCTGAATAGAAAATATAGCATAAATTTAATATATTAAATATAATATAGCATAGTATCTTAGGTATTGCAGTAACTACTGAATATAAGGGTCGTACTGAAATGCTGAATATAGTGACCTTCATAGTCTGTTTAACCATTTTTATTTCTTACTGTTTTAATTAATGCGATTTCAACTCTATAGGTAATTTAATTGTATTTTAACTTCCTTACAGATGTGAGCTTTTAGGAATGTCTGTATGGACTTCCGCCACCCTTTTTGAGTCTCTTTGAGGGTTTGTAGAAAGACAGGATAAATAAATAAAATAATGTAAATGATATCATGTATGTTTACAATAGGGGAAACGTGTCTCCTCATTACCTATGCTAGGTTTCATGCTGGAAGATGAGTAATTGAAGATTGCCCAAACCAAGTAAAAGTCTTAACTGAAGCAAATGTTAAGGTATTGTCATGCAATAGAAGCTTGGGAGAATGGGGGACTAAAGGAAGGAATTGTGGGGTAACGGTGTGGGTGGGGATTTGGGTGAGGAATGGAGATGCAATGGCTCAGTGGAAGGCTGAGAGAAGGAGGGTGGAGCTGGGAAATGGATGAGGAGAGATGAGGGAAAGAGGTTGATGCAGCCTCTTCTGACCCTCATGGAAATAAGGCCTTGCTTTCTGGGTTTTAAGTGAAAAAGCCTTCCCAACTCTCTTGTCTCAGGGATGAGGCCTAGTTAGAAGTTTTCATGTTTCTTCTTTCCAATAGCATAGAGTAATTCTTAACACAGCAACATGTTGGCTTTGCAGAGTTTTGGAGCAGAGCCTGTCCAGGGATTCTTTGCCCTGAGATAGAAGAGGGTGGAGGATCAACTTGAATCCCATTGGCTGCTTCATTGGATACCAGTTCAAAGATGGACAAACCTGACTCAGCTGGACCTGAAGGAGGAAGAAGTTTTGATGGCATGAGAGCTGAGAGCAGTGGAAACCTGTGCGAAAGAATGATGCAGAAGTTCCGCAGCAGAGATAAGGGGAACTCAGATATACAGCGTCAGCACTTCAGGCATTTCTTCTACCAAAAGGCCGTGAGGCCCAGAGAGGTTTGCAGACGCCTCCATGATCTCTGCCATCAGTGGCTGAAACCAGAGGAATGGACCAAACGTAAGATCTTGGACCTGGTGATCCTGGAGAAGTTCCTGAGCATCCTGCCGCCAGTGATGGGGATCAGAGAATGTGGGGCAGAAAGCTGTTCCCAGGCAGTGGCCCTGGTGGAAGGTTTTCTCTTGAGTCAGGCCAAGAATGAAGAAGAACAGCATTTCCTCCTTGGGTTTCTAAAGCTGAGATTGATAGATTGATTCAGTGTATATCCTGCCTTTCTCCCAAGATGGGACACAGTTTGAGGAATAATCAGGACCTACACCCTTCCATGCTCTTCCTACCTGCTCTGCCCTCACCTCTGCCACCGCCATAGCCATTGCCAACTCTGTTGGCCTTCTGCTGAAATGTGGTGCACCCAGAAGTGGTTTGAAAGCAGCATGCCTGCAGAAGGGAACATGGAACTTGATTCGACATGGAATCTCTGTCTCAAAAGCAGCAGGATTTTTTTAAAAATAAAGTCCATGCTCCGTGTCCCACGTTTTCAAAGGACAGTCCAGATTTCCTTGCTGCCCCTGAAGCACAACTATATTTGTCAGTGTGACGACTACAGTGGTGTTGTGTGGCTCCCAATAGGTTCGGCATAGATTGTGCTTGCATCCACACCCCAAAGTCTCCCACTTTGAGGGATTAACGAGGTGCAATTGCTAATCTTTTTCTTGTGATGGTAGTGCACAGAAGTCTTAAACTTCCTATTTTTTAAAAATCATTTTTAATGCTTCTCCAGACTGAATTTGAAATTCTTGCTGATTTTTCAGGCTAAAAATTACCATGTGGAAGTTCAGTCTGATTTCTCTTCATCAGCGGGGTCTCCATCAGACACCACCCAGAGTGTCCAGCGATGGGAGATCAAGCCAGAGGCTGAGAGAGGTGCCTTGTTGCAAGGTAAGGATTAAATCTCTGTGTAGGTGGTATGCATGTGCTTTTCAGTCACCTGTTGACACATGAGTTTCACCTGGTTTTGTTAGACAAGGACTACTCAGAGGTGGTTTTGTCAGTCCCTTTGTCTGAAATACAGCCTACGGCACCTGGTGTACATTGGTGCTTTCCCATCCAAGTACTGACTAGAGTGGATGCTGCTTAACTTTGAAGATCAGGGAGGAACTGTTGCCTTTAAGATATTTAGGTAAACCCAGAGAACCCTCTCTGGGCATAATTGTCTTAGGGTGTTATGCATGCATAGCTTCCCCTCTGCGAGCAGTTGGGCCATATTTGTCTGGTGTGGTATGTTCATATTCACTTTGAGATTGTGGACATGGAGATGCACCAACAGTGTCACTGGGACTAGAAATGCACATCTAGGTGTGTGTTCAGTTGCAAAATGTTGCATTCAGTGCAAGGGTTGAATATCTCAATCAGAACAAAGCAGTTCATTTCTGGAGACAACTGAAAGTGCTGATTCTGTCAGACCAAGCACTCTGTAGCTGAGGCCCAGGCTATCCTGAGTCTGAAGATCTTCAAAGGTCAACTTTCTCTTAATCCCACCATCATCAGAGATAGATTTGATGAGGACAGAGAGGGAGCTTTCTTGCATGTTGCTCCCAGCCTGTGGAACTCTCCACCACAGGAGTTTAGGCTGGCCTCCTCCCTGCTCTTCTTCCTGAGGGAGATAATTTTTCTTTAACCCAGCATTTGGTGACCAAGTGGCTTTGGGAAAAGGGATCCACCATTGTTGTAAATGATTTTGTATTCTTTTATGGACTTGTTTTTATATGGTAGCTTATTAGATATTTTAAAGTTTTCTGTTACAAGTTTTCAGTTAATGTACCTTATTTTAATTTAGGTTGTGAACTGCTCCATTCAGAAGAAAGGCTGGATGTTAAATAAATGAATACAACTCAGCACACAGAGACTTACGCTCTGCATTCCTGAAATTTCAACTCCTGTGTGTTTATGTTAACATGTATGTCTCTCTATCTAAAGACTAAACTATGCCATTCTTATTCTTTAATGAATATATTTCAACTCTGAATATAATTTAATTATATTTTAATTCTCTTACTGATGTGAGCTTATAGGAATTTCTGCACACTGTTTTGAGGTTTTGGGGAGATATAAATAAATAAAGTAATAGTAGGAATGACATCACGTATGTTATAAAAAGGGAAATGTGTGTGTTTATTACCTATGCCTACATTTCCTTAGTACAAATACTGGTTATTGGTTTTGAGCAGCTGGATAAAGGATAATAGGAGATTTGCCTGAACCAAGTGAGAGTCTTAATTGAAGCAAACATCAATGCAGTATCATATAATAGGGGCTTAGGGAGAATGGGAGAGTGATGGAAGGAATCATGGGGTGATGGTGTAGCTGCGGGTTTGGGTGAGGAAGGCTGAGAGAGGGAAGGTGGAGCTGGAAATTGGATGGAGAGAGATGAGGGAAAGAAGTTGATGTAGTCTTTTCTGATCTTCAGGTAAGTAAGGTCTTGTTTGGTGGTTTTGAGGCAAAAAAGCCCTCTCCCCCGCACCTGTCTGTTTTGCTGATTCACCTGCCATTCCTTGGGGAGGTGACCTAGTTGGAATCACCCACATTTCTTCTTGCTTATAATTCCTAATTCAGCAATGGCTTGATTTTGCAGAGTTTTGGAGAAGACCTTCTTCAGGGATTTGCTCTGAGACAGAAGAGGATGAAAGAGTAACTTGTGTCCCCTTGGTTGCTTCACTGGACACTAGTTCAAAGATGAACAAACCTGAGTCAGGTGGACCTGAAGCAGGAAGAGGCTCTGATGGCATGGGTACTGAGAGCAATGGAAATTTGTGTGAAAGAACAATTAAGAAGTTCCTTACGAGAGACGAGGGCAGCTCAGACTTACAGTGCCAGAACTTCAGGCAGTTCTCCTATCAAGAGAACAAGGGGTCCAGAGAGGTTTGCAGACACCTCCATGATCTCTGCCACCAGTGGCTGAAGCCACACGAACAGACCAAACATCAGATGCTGGACTTGGTGATCCTGGAGCAGTTCCTGAGCATCCTCCCTCCAGAGATGAAGAGCTGGGTCAGGAAATGTGAAGCAGAGAGCTGTTCCCAGGCAGTGGCCCTGGTGGAAGGTTTCCTTTTGAGTCAGGCTGAGGACAAGAAACAGGAAGAACAGGTGAAAGCATTTCCTCTTGATGTCTCTAAAGCTGATATTGATAGACTGATTGCGTATATATCCAGCCTTTTCCCCCAAGATGGGACACAATGTGAGGAATAATCAGGACTTATGCACTCCTCCTCTTTTCCCACCCACTCTGTCCCTACAGCTGCCACCTCCTTAGCCATTGCCAAATCTTTTGGTCTTCTACTGAAATGTGGTGCCCCCAAAGGTGGCTTTGAAAGCTAGGTGTGTGAGGAACATAGACCTTATTTAGAAATGGAATCTCCATCTCAAAAGAAGGGTTACTTAGAATATGGTTCATGCTCCCTATGTCTTACATTTCCAAAGGACAGTTCAGATTTCTTTGCTGTCCCTCCTGCACAACCAGATTTGTCAGTGTGTTAACCACAAAAGTGGTGTTTATCCCCCAGTAGTTTCAGGAGTGGAATGTGCTTGCATCTGCAGCAAAAAGTCTCCCACTCCTAGGGGTTAAAGGTGGTATATTTGCTAACCTTATGGTGCTTGTGCACAGAAGTCTTAAACTCCACCACTCTGTTTTTTAGATCATTTTCTAATGCTTCTCCAGACTGAATTTGGAATTCTTGCTGCTCTTTTAGGCTAAAAATTGCCACGTGAAACTTCAGTCTGACTTCTCTACATCAACGGAGTTTCCCTCAGATACCACCTAGAGTCCCCAGCAATGGGAGATCAAGTAGGAGGTTGAGGAAGGTGCCTTCTTGCAAGGTGAGGATGAAACCTCTGTGTGTGGGTTGTACGTGCATTTCAGTCACCTGTTGACATACAGTGACCTCATGAATGTCATAGGGTTTTCTTAGACAAGGAATGCTCAGAGGTTGTTTTGCCAGTTCCATCTGCTGAAACATAGCCTACAGCTCCTGGTATTTGTTGGTAGTTTCCCATCAAAGTACTAACCAGAGCTGACCCTGCTTAGCTTCAAAGATCACATGGGATCTGGTGCCTTTATGGTGTTCAGGCCTTCTGTCTTTTACGGGCTGTTTCCTGTTGCTAAATCTTCCATTTTTTCAAAGTATTGAGCTCCTTGGTTTGCTTCCCTGATTGCAATATATTTATTCTTCATTAGTAGGTTCTTTGTTCTCATTTCTCTTCACCTCTTTAGTGATCTTATATCAAACATGGATGTGAATTAATGTTCATCCCAAGGACTGTATTTGGAGGAATTTCTATTTACCATTACATTTTGTGCAGGCTTACTCATATGTGTAATTTTCATAAGTTTCTGTTGGTGTTTGCAGTTTTCATTGTTCTGAAACTGTTACATTGAGCTGCAATATTTTATGTACATTTATAAGACATTTTATACTATTCCAATTAGTTGTTCCAGGTGTGTTCATTATTTCCAGTCTGCTGTATGACTTCTTGTCTTTGAGACCCTTCACATTTCTTTTGGTATATTTCTATTTGGCCTTCATTCCAGGGACTCAGGACCTTATTCTTCTCCACCTAAGGACTTTATCATGAAAGCAACAACACTGTGGGTTGCTTAGGCTAAGAGAGAGTAGCTGGCCTAACGTTTTGCAGTGAATTTCATGGCTCTGTAGCTGCTAGAACAGGGATTTCCCAAGCCTGAGTCCAACACATTAGACCATAGACCAAAATGACCTATAGATTTTACTGGGATGTAAGGTGCCACTTTGTTCAAAGGGATGACTTCCACATAAGTTAATTTTTGGATTGTGATTGTAGTCTCTGAGACAAGCCTATGTGATCAGCTTTCCCCACCTTGTTCTCTGCCACAGGGGTTGGAATGACTCCACCAGGAAGTATTCAGTTGCGTCTTCCTCTTTGCAGTGGAGTGGAACCTGATCAGGTAAGGAGGAGGAATACTGGAGGAAGAGGACTGGATCAGCCTGGGTGTACTGAATACTTGGCTCACATTCCTGGTAGTGCTAGCTGCCAATTTTGTTTCCATTTGCTAAGGATTTTTAGAAAAACAACACAAATCCGTAAAAATATGAATATGGGAGATGCCTAAACAGACAGTTTATCCACCCTGGCCCAGGGATTTCAATACTTAACTCTTTAAAAGCTCCGTTGGAATCATAGAATCATTTTTAAAGGGCCAGGTTAGAATCATTGTGTGTTCTGCCAGTCTGATCCTGAGTTAGACCTGATGTCCTGTCAGGGTTGGCAGGATTTGGCTCCTCTGAGCATGAGCAGAGTGCTATCTGTGACGCAAGGCTTTGCCGCGGCAGAGAGTCCCAATGAAGCAGAAAAATTCCAGAGGCTCATTAGTTAGGCTTAGAGTACTAATTTGTTGCCTCACTCTAAGATAAGACTTAGCAAAAGCAGCTGACTTGCCAGCAATTAGACAAAGAGGAAAAACAGGAGATAACAGAGAAAAATTGGGCAGCATCTCCCCTTACAAACAATATACTGCCAATAGCATGGCAGGTCCAGCTAGGGCATCTAACTGGCAGCTGGTTAAGGCAAACACCAGCCTTTTTATGCTACCTTGTTACCCTGGAGCAAGTGGGGTGACCCAATCAGTGCTCTGGCGTGTGGCCTTCCCTAATACACAAGACATAGCCACAACAATCCTGCTGGCCTTGCACCTGACTGTCCGGCCACACCGCCTCTTCTCTCTTCCGTCCACTCATAGGAAAACTTTGCCTGCCCAGCAACAACCTTGACATGTCCTTATTCTGTGATTGTTTTTTTCTTGATAGCAGAAGAAAAGGGAATGGATAGACCTCATCATTTTTCCTTGGACCAAAACAAATGCCTCTTTTTCTGTTTGCTCCTAGCAAAATGAAGAACATAAAGCATGCCCTACTAGGCCAGACTGAAGGCCCGTGTAGTCTATCATCGTCATTGTTATCATCACTATTTTTGTTTATCTGCCATTTTCCCTATTCAGGACTCAGAGTTGCTCACAACAGACTGATAAATGCATACGTAAAAAATAAAAAGCTGAAAAGAGATGAAACAATAAAAAAATTACCATTAAACACACGTGCACACCACAACACTGCAAATTGAGAAGTGGAGCACATTGTGTAGGTGGGATTGGCCTTGTACAATCAATTCCAAAATGCCTGGTGAAACAGAAAAGACTTTCCTTCTTTGCAGAAAGAAAGCAGAGAGGGTTCCAGTCTCACTTCTTTGGGAAGGGAGTTGCAGAGCCTCGGGCCACCATTGAGAAGGCCCTCTTCTGTCTTCCCACCAGATGTACCTGTGAGGGTGGTGGCACTGAGTAAAGGGCCCACTCAGCAGATCTCAAAGCATGGGCAGGCTGATATGGTGGAATACAGGACTTGATATATGTAACACCGTATAGGTCAAAACCAGCACTTTGAATTGATCCTGGAAACAGACTGGCAGCCAGTGGAGCTATTGCAACAGAGAGTTGTGGGCTCCCTGTTAGCAATCAGGCTGCAGCTCTTTGGACCAATTGAAGTTCCCAGACGCTCTTCAAAGGCAGACCCACGTAGAGTGTGTTACAGTAATCCCACTTGGATGTTAACTAAGCCACATGTCAATTGAGGCATGTTTCCCACCATGACCAACCAGAGGCCTCTAGGAAGCTTACAAACTAGGCGGGGAAGCTCTCCTTTCCCGCTTTTCTTCCCAACAGCTGGGGTTCAGACACGTGATGCCTTTGCTAATAGCCCTCTCTAACAGCCAGCATGAATATTTAATTCTTCCTGTGTAAGGCCTCTTGCACTTTGTTCCTTGACAGCCTTTATGTGGACTCTGTGAGCAGGAAATGTTTCCTTTTTTCCTCCAGTGCCCCATCACCTTTGAGGACGTGGCTGTAAGAATTCTCCACAGAGGAGTGGGCTCTTTTAGATCCTGATCAGAGAGTACTGCACGCAGAGATCATGGAGGAGACCCAAAGGATTGTGGCCTCTCTTGGTAAGACTCCCTCACTGATGGGAATTTCAGTTTCCAAATGCAATAATCACAGTCCCCATAACAGCTTCTGAGTGGGAGCGGGAGCCTCAATCTTCCTAGTCACTGGGGGCTCCTAAGACAGGACTCAGGAACTGTTGTCCCTGCCTGATATTTTGAAACTCACTTTAAACTGAAACAAAAATAGAAATGATAAAAATATTAATATGTGTGCATTAACTATATGTTTATATGTTAATTTCAACAAATGCTGCCCAGGTTTGTTCTAAGTTGTTTTTTAAGAGTTGACCAACTCACAGTTCATATTGCATCCCTAGCTTATCCTGGCTGTGTTGGTGTGGAGCCAATTCTAACATTAAAGTTTCACCCATCAGAATAATTAGGGTGTTCAGGGATTTAGATTTAGGTCCTTCATTGATTCCAAGAAAACCCTAATGTTGTTGGGTGGGACTGGGAATTAGCTGGTGGTATATGAATATTTATAAGAATTCCGTTTATGAAAATTGCTCCGTTCTCTGCTCTTTCCTTATACTTTATTTTACAAAATCTTATAACTGGGGAGTATTACTTTTAAGCCATGTTTCTTGGAAGATAATGATATCAAGTTAAATAAGAATTTTATCAAGTTTTCACCATGCTAGGGCCTCCAGCCAGCAGTTTTCCAAGACAGAAGTTTAACCGGCCCACAAAATTGGAGATAATGTGGGCTGTAGAAAGTGCTTGTCACAGTGGACTATCTAGTGACGAGTCTGCCCACTGAGTTTCCCCAAGGGTTGCTGTTTCACCCCATTTTATCCTAGTTTTCAGGGTGTTCAGGATGAGGCTTATCTTTCAGATCTAAACAAATCAGTTTATGCTTGTCTGGGCTCAATACACTCCCTGTTCCGTTGTTGAGGGGAGGGAGGGGTAGGTAGTATCCACCATATCGTCCAAAGGATCATTACGAGGAATAAAAACAACCCAGCTCCCTATCATCAGTACTTCATAGTTTGCCAATTTGAACTACTCAGTCCACATGCTTAACTTTAGCTCAGGTTTGTTACTTTTAGTTAATTGCAAATCCTCCACTTCAGCTAGTCTTGTCTTTAATGTACTTACTACTCAGTATGTCTTCACCTGGATTGCTAGTTCTTTGTCCCTCGCTTAGCCTGGGACTCTTCTTTTCTGATTTTCTCTTTGACATTATGAGACTATATTTCTTCCTGGAATTGCAAAAGAGCTCTAACCTACAAATCTGGAACTGTGCTGTAATATGCAGTGCTATCCTTCAGATGGCAGAGACAAAGGAACAACAAAGTTTAGAAGAATCAGATCCTATTTTAAATCATTGCCAGACCAATTGCATACCTGCAACATTGCTAAGGCTGAAGGACTGTTGCATTTGCATGTATTATAAATGGTACATGATAAGTTTGATTTTACCCATGAATGTATGCATGGCAGGGGATTGGACTGGATGGCCCGTGTGGTCTCTTCCAACTCTACATTTCTATGATTCGATGCTATTTGTTGCTGTACACATGACATCATAGCTCTGGATTGTAGGAGGATGGTGGATGATGGGAGCTACACAGAAACCTTGGTAGCACTTCCCTCCAGCACTGACTCTGGCAAAACAGTTCACCAGAGTATGGAATGTTTGAAAAATCACCATACAGCAGAGTTTTCTCACCCTTAGAAGCATCCCAGCAGAGCTGCTAATCCCTCACAGCAAAGACCTAGAGCCAGGAAAAAATACTCCCACGCAGTGTTATCTTCCAGCAGGAGCTTTTCTCTCCAGTTACGATACATACATATACAGTCCTCCAACGGAGTATCAGCATTCCACAGCATGCGAAGATATGCATCTAACATAGCCTCCAGCCGCTCCTTAGGACATCAAGAGGGCACAGTTGGCTCAACACCCCCCTCCCTTATATACATACATTTCTGTTGCAACTCTAGCCAACCTTGCTAGATCCCATGTATGATGCAACCTTCCTGCCCTGGTTACACAACCCAATGACTCATGCATGTATTACATGGGACTGCATCATCCACTGTCTTCCCAGGTGCAAAACTTAATGTACATCATGTATATTTTATTTGGACTTAGGTTCTGTCCCATTCTTTCCTCACATGGTTGCCTTTGCCTCCCAACTGACCATTATTATGACAACCCCTTGGCATTGATCCCAGGCACAGATTTAATGCACCTAGCTTATCTCCCTCTTGACACCAAAACATTTTTCTTCCCAGCCCCTTCCCTAACAGCCTTCCCAGCTTCTAAAGCTAAGTGAAGCCTAGTGAAGCTAAATGCTAAAATGAACCTTACAGCAAAAGCATTGCAGCCTAATACAAAGCCCATATAACAGAAGCAACTAGGAAATAAAAACAGTTTGTTTCAGTTTACCTTTCATTGGCATTGTGATCACTTCACATTTTGTAACTTTCAGCAAGCAGTCAGAAGGCAATCAGAGTTTAACATACAGTGACAGGTCAGTAGGTGAAAAGGATACAACTAGATAGTTTCACGCTCAAACAGCATGCATCCAATTCTGTTCTTTTATATTTCAGGACAATATATCACTATTCACATGTTTATATGTCATGATAAAAGAGTTTAGCATTTCATCTTCCAATACCATTCTCCCTCTGGCACATTTTATTCCATGCCTTTCAATGTATTTCATGACAGGAGAGCTCTGTTCTGCCATCCAGACATATGTTTTGGTAAAGGCTGCAAGAAATTGAGGAGGGTAGACTCCTCTCCAGTCTGTTTAGTAAAACCATTCAGGAGACCAGAGTATCTAAAGGCAGAGAGTGATTTGGACAGTCTTAGATCTGAAGAATAGCCAGTGTTTTGTGACTTTGTGTGCGTATGCATATACGAAAGTGGGAAGGTATGGTTTTCAAAAAATCTTCTTAAAACTAGTCCAATCCTTTTTTAAAAAAGCCTTTGCTCTAAGAATAAAACAACTTGTTATTATGCAAATAATCTATGTGCACAGCATCTGGAAGATGCAGGACAGTTGAGTATGAAGGAATGTACGATGCACTCAGATTGCTCAGAGAACCCCTTGGTTAGTATAATTCATAAACACTTAAGTTTTGAGGGATGAGCACTAAATTCCAGCTAGAGAGATCAAGGGGTAACACTCAGCTGAAGGGTTCAGACCTTCCCCAACAATATGAGTATCTTTTCCTGCTGGTCTTGTGTCAATTCTAGTGCCAGGTCACCAGTCCCATTAAACTGAAGCTAAGTCTTCAGCTGAGGATCTTTCTGCTTATGATTTTTGCAGATAATTTTATGGTTCGATTTTTTAATTCTTTTTTTCTATCGAGTTGTCTCTGGGTTGCCTCGGACCACATCATTTCCAGGCATGGAGGGCAGAGTTCTTTTACTTTCCTTTAATTAAATCCCCCTTAGAGATTTATGGTAGCATGGTTCTTGATGTTATAAGCACTGAGAAACATTCAGCTGAAGCCAACTTCATTCAGAAAATATAGTATCTCACTAAAAGAATAAAGTGTTAATTTTGTAAACGTGTCCAAATTCAAGCAGCTTTTAGAATTTTTTTATCATTTTGCTCTATATCATTTTAATATAAAACAAATATTTAAAACAGTTTCTCCATCATAGTTTTATCTACATACATGAAAGTTTACTGTCTTTTCTTATCCTCCTACACTTCTACCTAAAATCTTAGTATTAACTTAAATGTTGCCAGTTATTTATGTGCTTCAACAGTTGTCTTTTCAATAACCTTCAGTTTCAGCCCTTGTATGTACTAGATATTCTATTAAGTAACCTTAACACTTTAATACATGTTTTCTATAGTTTCTTGTCTCTTTTATAATAGCATAACAGCAAAGGTCTTTCTCTTTCTCTCTCTCTCTCTCGCACAAGCAGGCCATTTCCACACTAGACTGTTATAGTGCTATTATTCCACTTTCAACATTCCATATTATGTTGAAAGTGGAATGATCACACTATAACATATATGCAGAAATGGTCACTCACAACAGAGCTCTCTGGCTTCCCTCTTTGCCAAAGGCTATGCTCCCAAATATTCAGGCCACTCTCTCTGACCAGATACAACAGTGGGGTTTCTCTTCTGCCCTCTCTCTAGGCTTTCTGTAAAGAGGCCCCTTTTCTTCCAACCCCCTTGGTTGACTGAAAAACTCTTTTACTGAATAACTGGCTCTCAGGCCCTCCTCTGGAACGCTCTCCCATTGTGCCTGCTGTGTATATACCTACATGCATACATATATATATATACATACACTCACACACACACACATACGTACACACATATACATTGGTGTCTCAGGCATGTGCACACACACACACACACACACACACACATTCAAGCCTCCACCCCTCCTTTCCATAAAAGGGCTGGGCCTTCCTCTTGAGTGGCCATTGTTTGTACCTAGCAATCTGTCTGGGGTGGCTTCTACCACTCAGGACACCACTCCCGCTATGCTCCATCTCAGGCACCATGCCTCCTTCCTCCAACATCCTGCCCTGGATGAGAGGAGAACTGTACATCCCCAGCTGCTTAGTTTCTAAGAAAGACAGAGGAAAATATCATTACATAGACAAATAACTTGTAACTGCATTTTAATTTCATTCTTATGATTAAGAGGAACATTTAAATATCCCTATGATTGGAGTCCCACAGCCCTTGATCACTCTTCCAAAGATCATGAGAGCCCAGTCACCTAGGTCAGAAGAAGAAGGGAACGAGTTCAAACTCGGCCCTAGAATTTTACCCCTGATTCACCACAGGATTAGGACATACTAGAGGAAAAAGGAAACTTTCTAAGCTGACCGCATTTAGAGGTCAGCTTCCAACATCATTTTCACATAAAAAGGAATTAAACCTCATCAAGTATCGATTTTCTAAATTATTTCCTTATTGTGAGAAGAGACATGAGAGCTGCAGTATGTTCCAGAAGTCCTAGCAGTGCATGAACAATCCTACCAGGTTTGAAGTAAAAAAAAAAATCCTAGTTTAAGAATAAAACTTACCAATCTATAGTAATAAAAAAAAATACTTGTTCAACTGAAGAACATTGTCGTGACAGTGACTAACATCCCACTTTTCACTCTTAGAAACTAAAACTGCAGAGTGACCCATAGATCTCTGCATTACAAGACACCACTCCCTCTATACTCCAGCACATATTCCACATTTAGCTAAGACCAAGCCTCCTCCCACTGTGAGTTCATTACAGAATTATTAATCTCTGCCAGAGCCAATTAAGTCAATTGAGGCAGGTAATTCTTGTATAGCTACTTTCAGACTAATTGACCAATCCAAGGCAATGAGATCCAGTGAGGGTTGATCTCGCAATGGCTCATGTTGTTCTCTCTGTTCATTCAGTGTCTCTCCTTCACTATTTTGTGCAGTGAACCAGAATAGATATGGTTCATTTTTTAGTGCTTTGAAGAAGCATTATGGGAGTAGAGTGGAAGAGCCAACTCTTTCTAGGTGTTTCTGGGAAACACCATGCCAGCTATTGCAGAAAATATCCAAATGAAACAACCAACTTAGGTTTTTTATTTAATCAGTTCTGCTGTCTGCAGCAGTTGTTATAAACCACTTTGAAAGATTAAACCAGAAACTTTGATATTTATCACTTCTCTAACAAACCGTATCCAGGCAGGTTGCTCAGGTAGCAGTGTTTGCATAACCTCAACCGTTGTGTTATTGGTTCAGGATAGAGAGTCCTACCAGAGACAATCTTGAGCAATTTCCTGCAATGTTGTTAATGAAGCTCTCAGGAATCTTGAACCTCTAAAGTCATTACGACTATAGGCAGTATGCTGTCTTACAGCTGCAAAACAGTAAAACAGCAGATTGCTCAAAGAATTGTAAGATAACAAATCAGCGATTAGTCCAACTGTGGCACTCCAAGCAAAGTTACGTCATCCAATGCCATCTTCCCTCTTTCTTCACTCTCTCCTACCAAACTACCAATAAAATATACCCACTCCCATTACCAACTGGAAATCGTTCCATCCTTGAAGGAATCTAAGTATTTTTTCTTCCTTTTTCAGCAGTACTCTTCCTTTTGTGGTAGTACTCTTCAGCTAAACAAGCATCATTTTTTATTAAAATGCCCTGGTGGCACAGTGGTTAAATGCCAGTACTGCAACCACAAGGTTGTTGGTAAAATGGGTGCGCAGCTTGTTGGGGCAATTAGCTAAAAATACATTGTAAACTGCTTAGATAACACTTAGTTGATAAGCAATATAGAAATAAAAATAAAAAAAATAAAAAAAATATTAGTATAGATTGGTAAACTCAGGTTGATTCTTAAACTTGCATTGATTTTTCTTATAAATCCTGGTACGATCCTGCATGCCAGTGTTAGGACTTCTGGAACATACTGTGGCTCTCACATCTCTTCTTTGCAACAAGGAAAGAATTGAGAAAATCCAACATGAGGTTCGGTTGCTTTAAAAGGATGATGTTGAAGGCTGATCCTTAAATGCTGTCAGTTTAGAAAGCTTGCTTTTTCTCTCTTAGTCTGTCCAAATCCTAGGATGAATTGAGGGTAGAATTCCAGGCCCTGGTTGAAGCATTTCCCTCTTTCTTCTGACGCAGGTGATAGGATATCATGACCTATGGAAGAGTGATCAAAGGGTGTGAGACTAATCCTATGGAATTAAACCAGTGATGTAGACTCAGGCCAATTGACTTGAATTCAAGTCAGTCTTAAGTTGCATTCCTCAGCTTAATGGTGACTGTGCTTCTAGCATGAGTTATATTCTAGCATTTAAAATTTCACCCATCAGAATAATAACTAAGGTCTACCAGGGATTTTAGATTTAGATCCTTCACCATTTGTTCCAAGAAAACTCTAATGTCTTAAGTTGCTTCATCACTTTGTCTTGAACTTCACTTTCTGTTCTTGATTCAGTATAGAAACACATTCACCCAGAAACATTACAACTTTGAACAACACTTCTATCTCTTTTTGGCTACTGATCACATGACAGTCTGTCTGAAGACCAAAGTGTGGGTGCAGTTCTCAGAAGGGAACAGGAAATGCATTAGGCAACGGGCTTGAGGCAGTGTTGAGGTCTGCTCAGCAGCCCGTTCCTATGGCATATGGAGGAGCTTTCTAAAACTGCTCTTAAGAAAAAGCAAGGATCACCCCAAAGCAAAGGGTGGGTATCTCAGAAGGGAATGGAAAACCTATTAGGCAGTGGGCTTGAGAAGAAGTCCTTCCTTCTAAAAGCTTTAGAGCTTCAGAAATGGGGAGGAAGAAGATCCTCTTCCCCACTTCTGAAGCTGCAGACTCTTTTCTCTCCATTGGCACAAATGCCTCTAGCTTCGGGAGGGGAAGTTATAAAGGATCCTCTTCCCTACTTCCAAAGCTGCAGAGGGCAAAATCACTAATGGAAAATGCTGACTTCTCATAAACTGACTTTATTTGACAATGTCCACAAGTTCTGGAATACAGCTTGGGATGTAAAGTTAACTCCAAGATATGAAATGTTTTTCAGATTGATTTGAAAGTGTCTTGCACAGACTTGAAACTCAGTTTGAGACCTGAAGGTAAATACTTAAACTCATTTTGAGACTTAGAGTAAAATATTTAATGACATAAATGAATTAAACAGTTCTTCTTATAAGAACGAAATAAAAAAGATAGGCCATAATTTGGTGAAAGCTGTGTTGCCAAAGAAATGTGATGAAATCCATATGTAGGTAGAAGTTACTTGTACCTACCTCTATGTTCTCAGAAGACTGCTGTCAACATGAGTCTCTCTCATCCAGGCTAGGATATTGGAGAGGTACCTTCTCTGTTGGAGCAGGAAAATCCAACCTTGAATGGACATGCAGTAGAGCTGGAGTTTGGAGGAAGAGAAATAATTGAGAGAGAAAGATAACAAAATAGCTGGTAGAAAAGTAAATTCTGAGCCCCAGAAAAAGGCAAAGATTTGTACATGAAGAAACCAAAGGCATACAATAAAAAAAAAAAATAGGAAAGGCTAGAATAAACATGGTCTCTAGAGTACTTGTTGCTCACACCTGCCTCAGAGGCTCAGAGCAGTCAAACAATTTTTATCTTGAATGAACAGAGATAAACAAGGATAACAATATCTCTTCCTTCCCATGGTTATGTTGTTTTTAGGATCATTCCAATTCAGTCCCTGTCCCAATCTGAGTGTCCTTTCTCTTTACATTTAGGACAGATTGTTTTCTTTTAATCTTTTTACCAGCAGATAACTGGAGAAAGATCAATGTATGTGCCAAGTACAAGAAGTGTTTTGGGCACAGATGGGAGCTTATCAGACACCAAGAAGCCCACATAGAATTGGAAATTTCTTCCAAGAGAGAAGCTCTTCAAGTGCAATATATGCGGGAAACATTTGCACAAAATAGGATTGCTTCACAATCCTGCTTCACAAGAGGCACCATGCTAGAAAAAAAAAAAAACTTTAGATATAAAGTCTCAGGGATAGGTTTTAATTATAAATTTCTCCCATCGGAGCCATCAAGCAGTCAGGAAGGGCAAGAAAACTCACAAATGCCAGGAATGTGGGAAACAATTTGCTTACAGATCAATATTGGTGGTTCATCAGAGAGTCCACACAGGAGAAAAACAAGTACAAATGCAGAGTGGCAGATGTTTTGCTCAGAACTACAGCCTTGTACAGCACAAGAGAGTGCATACAGGAGAGAAACCATACAAATGCCAGGAGTGTGGGAAATACTTTTCTACACATTCGTACCTTGTGCGTCACTGAGAGTCCCACAGGGAGAGAAACCATACAGATGTCAGGAGTGTGGGGAAATGTTTTGTCAGAATTCATGTCTCTTTAAAGCATAAGAGAGTCCAGCCACAGGAGAGAAACCATTGCAAATACCATCAGTGTGGGAAGTGTTTTGCTTACAGTTCACACCTTGTGAGCCACCGAAGACTTCACAGAAACCGTATAAATGCAAAGAGTGTGGGAAATGTTTTGCTCAGAATTCATGCCTCTTGAAGCATAAGAGAGTCCACACAAGAGAGAAGCCATATGAATGCCAGGAAGGCGGGAAATGTTTTATTCAGAGTTCACAACTTGTGATCCACCAGAGAGTCCCACACAGAGAGAAACCATATACATGTCAGGAGTGTGAGAAACATTTTATTCAGAGTTCACATCTTGTTAGTCATCAAAGACTCACGCAGAGAGAAACCCTACATATACCAGGAGTGTGGGAAATGTTTTCAGAGTTCACACCTTCTGAAGCACAAGAGAGTCTGCAGAGGAGAGAAACCGTACCAATGCCAGGAGTGTGGGAAATGTTTTATTCAGAGTTCATATCTTGTGAGCCATCAAAGGCTTCACACAGGAGAGAGACCATACAAATGCCAGGAGTGTGGGAAATGTTTTATTCAGAGTTCACACCTTCTGAAGCACCGGAGACTCCACACAGGAGAGAAACCATACACATGCCGGGAGTGTGGGAGATGCTGCTCTGGTTTCCACCCTTGTGAAGCACAAGAGAGTCCACACAGGAGAGAAACCATAAAAGTGCCAGGAGTGTGGGAAGTTTTTTGTGAGAAATTCAAGCCATGTGCACCACAGAACAGTTCACACAGGAGAAAAAGCATACAAATGTGAGGAGTGTGGGAAATGTTTTGCTCGCAGTTCCAGCCTTGTGATCCATCAGAGAGTTCACACAGGAGAGAAACCATATAAATGCCAGGAATGTGGGAAATGTTCTGCTCAGAAATGCACACCTAGCCAGCCACCAGAGATTGCACACAGGAACACAGAATCCATATAAATGGCAGTAGTGTGGGAAATATTTTGCATCAGTTTACACTTTCCAAGCCATAAGGAATTTCAAATAGGGGAGAAATTGTTATTATTATTTCAAGCCTGCACTTTTCTCAATATTGGACTCAGAACAGCTTACAACAAATAAGCCACTTCCAAAGCAGCTTACGAGATTTCGTACAAATGCCAGCAATGTGGGGAATGTTTTCCTGCATGTCTTGTGAAGCACAACAGGAGAGAAACCCAGAAATGCCTGGTGTGTGGGGAATGTTGTGCTTAGACCTTATAATACACTGAGCAGAGACTCCAGGCAGGAGAAAAAAAACTATGGATTCTACGATGTGGGAAATTTGTGCTTGGAAGTCTGATGTGGAATCCATCAAGGGATTGCACACAGGAGTGAAAACCACACAACCGCCAGGAGTGTGCCAGAAATGTTTTCCAGTTTTGGCTTATAAAGCACAAGAGGCTCCACATAGAAAGCATGCAGATATCAGGAACAGGGGAAATGTTTTATCTAAACTTGGATGCTTTGTGAGCCCAAAAGAGTCCACAGAAGTGAAAAACCATTAAAAACCCTGGTGTATTGAGATTTGTTCTGCTTCCAAGCCAGAGTTTTGGAATCATCAGATAGTATAAACGAGAATCTGAACCTGTGTAGACCCCAGGGGCCAGCTATCCTAACCCCTGCCATCTAACCTGTTTGAAAACTCCAGTGCATAATCTTAACTCTAAAATCTGCTCTCCTAATTCTCAAGGATGTTAGACAGAAAACTCTAGATTAACATTTAGCGATCTGCCTTTATTACTCTTAAATGCAGAACACCCAGCCTCTGATATTTAAAACGTGTCTGGTAGGTTTTCTTCCTACACAACTGTTTTCCCCTTTTGGGGCTGCAGCCCCTCCCTGCATCATTTAAGCTATGTTCACCAAGTGTGAGGACTTCTTTATTTATAGGACATTTCTGGGTGGGGTTTTCCTCTGGAAATTTGGTAAAAGAAGAAGCCCTTAGGATAAGGATTAGAACTATAGCAGTTGTAAGAGATGGCTTTGTTGCTGCAAAACCTAGCGGAAGAATAGCTAGGAAAAACTAGAAAGAACTGGGATCGGTGTTTTTTGAAGAGGGATAAAAAAAGGAAAACATCTGATTAGGAAAGCGAAGGAGGTCTAGAAATCATTTGTTTGCTTAGTGCTCAGGCAGCCAGAGGCCTTACAGAATGTCAGACCTTTCAATTCAGAAAGGAGGATGTCACCCATCCATCTACCCACATTCTTTGCCTGCTCTGCCTTTTTGGCTTTTTGATTTCTTTCCTCTAGATATCTTCTGATTTTTTTGTGTGTTCTTTTGTTGTAGAATATATAGTGTTGTATAGTATTAATTACCTTTGTTATAGGCTAAGTGCTAATTTGATATAAGTAGGAAATGCACATCAATAGACCAGGGGACAGCTGAGGGAGGCTGTCAGGCCATAAATCTGCCTCCAGCTTTCTTGAGAAATTGTTGCTGACAACCAACCATTCTGAGGGAAGCAACCCATTCGTCTCTTGATTCCTGGCTCATGTTTCTGAAAGACATCGGACCTTGGTTTGTTTTTGACCATGCTACAGACACTCCTTTGGATGCTCCTTTCATGCTCTGGATTTATTGCTTGAGCTAAAGCTGAGAGTAATGATCTCTAACTGATAAGCTCCTGTGAATGTCTGTAGCTGCTACAAACTCTGACCGCTAGCTGACTTCATAAACATTAGATGCCCCGTAGGTTTCTCCCATCAGGTTCTCTTTTGCCTTTTCCATTCTTTGTCTTTCTTCTTCTCCTCCCTCAATTGTGGCCTTCACTGCATTTCTTTCCTTCTGAGAACCGATGAGTCTTAGCCCCCAGACTTCTCCATGTGCCACCTGGAACTGATTGGGAAGATTCAGTGCAGGGAGGGCTCACGGAGGATGTGGAAAGAGAGGCCCAGAACTGCAAGGGGGGACAGATTGGGGGAGGCCTCTTGGAGGGGGAAGGATATTGAGGAGAAGCAGGGCAATAAGGCTCCAGGGAGAGGCCCCAATCTCTCCCCCAGGCAAAGGAGGCAGTCCCATGGAGCTGATCTCAGGTGTCCTGAAAGATGTTCAATTCCTGCATTGGCTTTTCTCCACTTTTTCTTTAATGCCAGGAAGAGAAAAACAGGAAGAGGTGCTCTGGGGATTTTTCAGCCCCAGGGGCCAAAAGGGCAGGATCAACCTTGAGGATTAGTCACTTGAGTGGCATTTTCTGTACCTGACAACACGTCATAGCTCTCTGTTGCATCCCCCCTGCTGGCCAGTTTCTCCCATAGTGTCAGGTCAGCTTTGCTCTCCCTGACATGCTTTTCGGTAACTGCCTTTCTTTGATGTTTTATTGGGCTTTATTGTGCTGTGAGGGGATTATGGGATCAGCAGGGAAACAGTGTGCTGGGAACAGATAAACGGTTTTGTAACACACTGTGATAAGACTAAAGGTACAGGCCAGCAGACTCAGCTGAAAGGTCAAAGTGTTGACAAGAGGAATAAGAAAATAGGAAGGGGACGAAATAGCCAGGGAAAGTGTCTGGAACCGAGATCACACACACAAATGTACCGATGCTAATACATGATTTATTTAGAGCGTGATGCATGTACAAGACTTCAGTGATCGAACTGGAGGCAATTTGCAGAGACCAAACATTATAAGCAAGGCAACCTGTTCCCATAGTAAGCAGACAGCAAGAGACCTTGGGGGAACTCACTCAGGCTGGTATTTCTTATCAGTGCTGAATTCCTGATGTTGTTTACCTAACGGTCTCTGGTCCACATTCTTGGTTACAAGCAAGCAGCTACATACTACTAGTACTACATGTCCCATACTAAATACTATCCCATACTAAATATGGAGGGACCACCCAACATCAAGGAATTGTTATGATTAGCGATCAAGTAGAATGCTAGTGCACGCTAATTTAAAATATTACAGATTATAAAGTACTGCAAATCCAATGCTTCTGTAGTCCTGGCAGTTGCCAAGGCGAGCAGTTGTTTTGATATTTTGAATAAAGATTTTGAAATCCTCTAGGCTCAGTTTCTTTAACTCAAAGCTATACTATGCAACACACATATCCCTGGACTTCCAACTGGAACTTTATTCCAAAATTGGTGACAGGACAGTAGTCTCTAGAGCAGGGCTTTCCAAACGGTGTGCCGGGACACATTAGTGTGTCTCCTGAAGTGTGTAGGTGTGTCGCCTACAATCTTGGAAATGTATGTTATTATTTATAAATCATATGTTTTAAAAAATATATGAAAGGCTTTCGTGAGATATGTTGTGTCCCCATACATTTTGTTATTACAATTTATGCATGTGTCTATCTCTTATAAAGGATTAGTTTAATCTCCGGTTTGCTAGTAAAACTGAATTAGTGTGTCGCAAAATGATGCATGTCTAAAAAGCGTGTCACCAACATGAAAAGTCTGGAAACCTCTGCTCTAGAGTCTCTAAGATGGAAGGATGGATGGGAGATTTCAACTAGACATCTCCAGGAGGCCACTGTCACCATCTCAGGCTACCTGCCATCAGGTGATTGCATCATGTAGATTTCAGATTACAGTCAGTCCTCGACATTTGAGGGTTTCAGTTTTGCGGATTTGATTATTTGAGGACTATTTGCTGTCACCTCTGCTGCGTCCCTATGCCATTTTTAATAGGGACTGCAAGCCTTGTGAGACTGAGAAACTGCAAACGAGGCTTGTAAGTCCCTCCTAAAAATGGTGTGGAGCAGCGGCGTGGCCCACGTCTGCCTTGTGAAGGAACCCAGGTGGCTCAGAGGAATCCATGGTAGGTTGAATATGGCGATAATACTTTTTTGTGCGTTAAATATGGTTTGGGAGGGACTAGAGTTATTCATAGTTTTTCCACTTTCTTGGGGGTCCTCTGCCCCTAACCCTAGCGAATGTGGAGGCATGACTGCACTGAAGCCACAAGATTGTCATCTCAGTGCAGTAGCTTTTCTCTCTGCTCAGGTCACCTGTTGACTTTTTTTTCTGCCAGACTTGTATCTGAAGAGGATAAAGAGAGGATTTGTGGTAGTAATTAGTAAGGTTATGAATCTTCGGAGCACAGAGGAACAAAAAGACATCAGCAGAAAACACTTGGTGAATCACGGGTGCTGTGGGACTCCACACATTGAGGCTTCTGGAAAGCAGCATAATTGACGAGTTCTCGATCTGAGTCGGAGTCTGAATTGAAACAAGTGTCATTTTGTGTGAAAGAAGCAGAAGGGATCATGGAGAGACAGTCTGGGTAGCGGCTCTGGGGGAAGAATGGAGAAGGAATGGCTCAGTGGAAGGCCAAGAGAGGGAAGGTGAGGCTGAGGGCTGGATAGGCAGAGACCCAGTCGAGGATGCAGCATCACTTAAGAAGCAGAGAGGGGACATCTTGTCTCCATAGGTGGTGGTAGAAAGAGATACACACAATCACATGTCAGAATATGAGCTGCTCACCAGAACTGGGCTTCTTGTTGTGTGCCTTCATTTAGGACTTATTGCAACCCTCAAACAAACCTCTCATAGGGTTTTGTTGACAGAATTTGTCGAAAAGGGTTTGCCTCAGCCTTCATCTGAGGCTGAGTGAGTGCAATTTGGCCAAGGTCGCCCAGTGGGCTTCTGTGGTTGAGCAGGAATTTGAACCCTGTCTCCTAGTGTCTTAGTCCAACACTCAAATCACTCCATCAAGCTGGCTTGCTTTCACTTTTTCACGGCAACAGCTCCATGTTCTCTCACAAAGCCCTGATTTCTTTTATGGCTGCCAGCTTGGACGGTGTCTGAAAGAATACAGTGGGAATTTCTGAGCATGAATGAAAAAATAAATTATTGAATGTGACATTAATTGAAAAATTAACCAACCCAGTAAAGGGTGACAGGAATAATGAAGAGCATGAAGCCTTTTTAGCCACTTGGATTCTCTTTATTTCTTGCTTCAGTGCAAACAGACGTTTGTTTCTATAGCTACTCATTCAGGTTTATGGAATGATGTACTGTCATGTATTACTTGATTGGCTTTCTACATTTAATAGTTTTGCTGATGGTTTTTGTCTTCAGAGGTTCTATCTGTTAAAAATGATTGCAGGGAAGATCCTGCTGCAATAGTTAAGAAACAATTTAAGTGGCTGTCATATTAAAGCACCTATTGTTGGGAGTGGCAACCTTTGCATGTCTAATTAACTGGCTAGTTTGTTTGCATGTGTATTGTAAGCATAGAGAGATAGGCTAGAGAGAACTTCCTGTTTGTTGGTTAACACCTCTTCCTCCAGCACGTATGCATTCTTTGTTTTTAAAAGGTTCTCTTGCCATTTACTCCTTCCTTTCTGCCTCCGCCTTTTGACCTGAAAGCACGCTCTGAGATTTCCCAACAGGGATCATTGGCAGCAAGCATGTGAGTGCTTAATTTTCTTCCTACCTTCTTCTAGAATTGAACCTGTATAGACTATGGACAAGATTTTGTGAGTAAATTCTTTTATATTTTTAACCAAACTGTGTTTGTGTTTATTTTGAGCTAGATTAAGTGTGTTTGGGGTGGTGTTAAAAAAGTGCAACTGGTAATCTGTTCAACTTCCGTTTTTGTGCAATTACTAAGATACTCTGCTGATTGAGAGTCTCAGTTCCAAGGTCTCTCAATATTCAAATTTTTTTTTTCCAATTTCCCCAACACCTATAATTGAAAGCAGCATCAAATCATTCTAAAACATGACTATAAAGAGGAAAATGCAGTGCCCGCAGCCAGAGAATGCTTTCTCAACAGCCAAATAATCTTTCAGTTTAAATACGGGAAACCGCCTCAGACAGATGAACCGGTTGATGGGAGGTGCTCTCATTGGGCCCGAAAGGCCCTTTGTTTTCGGAAAAGAGGGAGGGAGGTGTTGTTTCCAGCGGATTCCTTTGAATGAGACGCTCCTTTGGTCCCACTGACACAAGAGTTCCCCTCGCATTAGTGGGAATCCCACTTTGCGTCACGTGACTGGAGCTGAGCGAGGCTCTCGGCGAGATCCATCCGCCTCTTTCCCCCGGGAGCGGTGCCCTTATTAAAAGGGCCCCCCTGGAAACTGCAGTCCCTTCCTCCGTTCCTGAAACAAAAGAACACGAAGGGAGGAGGGAAGGGAGGGAGGAGCCTGAATAGGAGGAGGTCGGGTGGAAGTCCCTGGCGGTGGATCGAACTGGGGGCGAAAAAGGAAGATCCAGAGGGAATCTTCGCCCCGGCCCTCAGCGGAGGGAGCCTCTGCCTGTCTACGTCCCTTCACATCGCCTCGGGGCGTCTGGCGACCCGATTGATTTCCCGGGGTTTCTGAGGCGAGGCATCCTCAGAGGCGGCTTTGCCAGTTTCTTCTTCTGAAACAGAGCCTGCAGCGGAGGAGAGGAAGGGTTAAAAGGAGTGAGGTGGGTTCCTAGAGAGGAAGGTAAGGCGGGAGAGCGGGAGGAGCCCAGTCCTCCCGAGCAGACAAGCCCCTCCCACTTCGGTCTCCACCGTCGCTTCCGCTTGGGGCCTTCCTGCCCCCCATCGCGGCGGCCCCCACTCTCTCTCTCTCGGGGGTCCCGGTCCCCATCCTTCGGCCTCCTTCGCGGGGGCGGGGAGCCCCAAAGGTTCCTCCTCCGGCGGGTCCGTCTCCTCGGGAGGAGGAGTGCAGTGAGGGCGACCCCCAGGCAGCTGAGGGAGGGGGTCCTGCCTCGGTCCTTCTTCCCTTTTCCCTCTCGTGGCGGGGAGGGATCCTGGGGGGCGCCTCAGCCCCGGGACCCAAAGGACGTGGCCCGCCTCGGGGAGCAGGCGCCTGGGGGGCGCTTTTTCTCCAGGGCTAAATGTCCCAGACCCCGCCCCGTTCTTCCCCCAGATGCCGAGGGGACTCTCAGTTGAATCCTTCCTCCGAAATAGTTGGCGAGAGGACAGCCTGAAGGGCCCCTGAGGGGAGGGCGGACGGGGAGCTCCCGGGGCCTCTGTGGCTGCCTGGCCAGAGGTGGATGGTCAGCTTGTGTTTCCTACACAGATACTTGGCTTTTTTTCTTGTGTACAAACGCACTTAATTCCGTATTCTGGTTTCGAGTCCTTAAATCTTGCCAAACGTGTATTAAAATAGCAGCCTGTAAGAGGACAGCTGCAGCTCCCTCAGGAGATGAATGGGGGGGCTGCCTCTGCTGACCTCTGGCATCCCTTTTCTGAGGGAGGGTCTCATTCTGCCTCAGAGGGAGCCAGCTGTGCAATCAGGAGGATAAAGGCAGTAGTGGTTATGGTTTTAACTGTTGTTGTTATGAAATTTTGGAGGACAGGGAAAAATAAAAGGGCGTAAAAGAGGAATTAAGAAGGCAAGCTGGGTGGGGAACAGCGAAAGACATCAGCAGAACTCGTCCAGGGGATCATGGCCGCTGTGGGGCCCCGCACTCTGAGGCCCCCCAGAAAAGCTGGATTTTGTCCTGGGCAGATATTTGTTCTGTTTCGGCAAGGCAGTTCTTGGTTGTGGGGGTTGCTGGCAGAACCTCCCCTGCTAAAGTACATTGTGGAAAATGAGTGAAAACTGATCTGTTATTTTAAAACTGCTGAATATAAAGTATGATATGTAGTAATAGGACAAGCATGACATAACACACATGACATGTGAAATGCAGCATAACATCGTATTGTATTGAATGTAAAAGGCTTAGTAGGATGCTCTGATGGTCTGATGTCTTGTTTTTTGTAATGAATATGTTCAGCTCATTTGATTAATATTTTGACTGCTGTATAGAAAATAGAAGCTGACTACTTTAACATATTAAAGATAACATAGCATCTGTTCTATTATATAAACTACTGAATGTAATAGTTGTACTGGCACACTGAATATAATGCTGTTCACAGTCTGCTGTACTGTTGTTTCTTACTGTTTTAATCCATGTGATTCCAGCTCAGTAGGTAATTTAACTGTATTTTAACTTTCTTACTGATGTGAGCTTTATGAATACCCCTATGAATTTCTGCTAAGCTTTTTTGTGTCTTTTGAGGGTGTGTAGAAAGCATAAATAAAATAGTCACAATAATGGTATCATATATTTACAATACAGGAAACATCTGTGCTCCTTACTTCTTCCTAGGTTTCAATACAGATACTGATTATTGGTGTGGAAGAGCTGGATAATAATTGAAGATAGCTTCAACCAAGTCAAAGTCTTAATTGAAACATCAAGGTAATGTCATGTGATAGAGGCTTATAGAGAATGAAAGAGTGGTGGAAGGAATTGTGGAGGGATAGTGCTGGTAGAGGTTTGGGTGAGGAATGAAGATGAGATGGCTCAGTGGGAGGGTGAGAGAGGGAAGGTGGAGCTGAAAAATAGATAAGAGAGACATGAGGGAAAGAGGTTGATGCGGCTGCTTCTGACCCTCATGGAAATAAGGCCTTGCTTGCTGGCTCTGAGGTGAAAACACACGCCCCCCCCATACACACCTATTTTGATCATTCACTTATTTGATCATTCACTTCAGGGAGGAGACCTAGTTAAAGTTGTCCATGTTCTTTAAATCTATGTAGTAGAGTAGTTCTCAACACAGCAACATCTTGGCTTTGCAGAGTTTTGGAACAGAGCCTGTTCAGGGGTTCCTCACCGTAAGACAGAAAAGGGTGGAGGATTAACCCGGATCCCAGTGGCTCCTTCATTGGATACCGGTTCAAAGGTAGAGAAAGCTCACTCAGCTGGATCTAAAGCAGAAAGAGGCCCTGATGGCATGAGTGCTGGGAGCAGTGGAGAACTGTGTGAAAGAGCGATGCAGAAGTTCCTCAGCAGAGACACGGACAGCTCAGACATAAAGCATCATCATTTCAGGCAGTTCACCTACCAAGACGACAAAGGGCCCCGAGAGATTTGCAGGCACCCCCATGATCTCTGCCACCGGTGGCTAAAGCCAAAAGAACACACCAAACATCAGATCCTGGACCTGGTGATCCCGGAGCAGTTCCTGAGCATCCTGCCCCGAGAGCTGGAGAGCTGGATCAGAGAATGTGGGGCAGAGAGCTGTTCCCAGGCAGTGTCCGTGGTGGAAGGTTTCCTCCTGAGTCAGGCTGAGAACAAGAAACGGGAAGAACAGGTTAGAGCATTTCCTCTTTATGTCTCTAAAGCTGAGACAATGTGGGGAGTGATTAAGCTGTACACTCTCCATGTGCTTTCTACCTGCTGTGTCCTTACTGCTACCACCCCCATAGCCACTGCCAGCTCTTTCAATTTTCTACTGAAATGGAGTACCCCTAGGTTAGGGGAGGGGAATTGACCTTGTTTCAAAGTGGAATAACCATCTGAAAAGCAGCATATTTTCTTAAGTAAGGTCCATGCTCCCTGTGTCCCATGTTTTCAAGGGACAGTCCAGATTTCCTTGGTGCCCCTGCTGCACAGCCAGATTTCTCTGTGTGGTGACTACAGTGGTGGTGTTCGGCACTCAGTGGTTTCTGGGGTGATACGTGCTCACATGCACACCCAAAACTCTCCCACTATGAGTAGTCAAAGATAGTCCAGCTGCTAATCTTTTCCTTGTGATGCTTGTCCACAGAAGTCTCAAACTTCAGAAATCTGTTTTTTAAAATAATTTTCTAATGGTTTTCCAGACTGAACTGGAATTCTTGCTGTTCTTTCAGGCTAAAAATTGCTGTGTGGAACTTCAGTCTGATTTCTCTTCATCCGTGGGGTCTCCGTCAGATGCCACCCAGAGTCCCCAGCAATGGGAGATCAGGCAGGAGGTTTAAAGAGGTGCCTCCTTGCAAGGTAAGGATGGTCCCTGTGTGTGGGATGTACGTACCTTCCAGTCACATGTTGACATATAACAACCCCATGGGTCTTTAGAGTATTTCGGTGAACGCAGAGAATCCTTGCTGCCATAATTGTCTTAAAGTGTTATGCGTGCGTATTGTCCTCTCTAGGAGTGATTGGAGACTATTTGTCTATTGTGGTATATTCATATTCGCTTTGAGATTGTGGACACGGAGATGCATAAACAGTGTCATTGGGTCTGGAATTACGCATCTAAATGTCTGTTCTGTTGAAAAATATTGCATTCAACAGAAGGGCTGAGTATGTCATTTAGAGAAAAACAGTTCATTTCTGGAGGAAACTAA
Organism: Iguana delicatissima; assembly: GCA_948472985.1. Taxonomy (NCBI): domain Eukaryota; kingdom Metazoa; phylum Chordata; class Lepidosauria; order Squamata; family Iguanidae; genus Iguana; species Iguana delicatissima. The sequence goes on along the minus strand of CAOKZL010000489.1, from coordinate 46,783 downwards.
GAGTGCTGGTTATGCTTGACCAGGCTCTCTGTGGCTGAGGCCCAGGCTGTCGTCAGTATGAAGATCCTCAGGATTTGCAGTTTTCATTATCTTGATGGTGTTACATTGGGCTAAAATATTTTACATGCATGTTTAAGGCATTTTATACTGTTTCAATTAATTGTTCCAGGTGTGTTCGTTATTAATATGTCTTCAGTAAGACTTCTCGTCTTTGAGATTCTTCCCTTTTCTTTTGATATATTTATATCTGGTCTTTGTTCCAGAGAGTCAAGACCTTCTTTTTCTTCTCCTAATCACTTTATCATGAAAATAACGACACTGCAAGTAGGTTAGGCTAAGAGAGAGTATCTGACCCAAAGTTCCCCCCAGTGAATTTGATGGCTCAGTGAGAGCTCGAACTGGAATTTCCCAGGCCCCAATGCCACACCGTAATCGCTGTACCAAAATGCCCTAAAGATTTTACTGGTTAGGTAGCGTAGTTGTTGTCAAACAGGAATATCATTGTAACCTCTAAGACAAGCCTGTGTGATCAAGTTCTCTCCACTGATAATTATTTTGCCTATTCCCATTTTGTTTGAAGTCTGTAAAAAGCTATTCATAAATTTGGATTGCTCCTTGTTTAGAGTAATACGTTGCTTTTCATTGTATGGATATTTTCATCATTTTAAAAAATGTTTTTACAGATGTGGTTTTCTGACCTTTTTTATCTATATATGTTTTAGTTTTTGTTGATTATATTGAGTCTGAGGGCCGGGGAAAAAGGAGAGTAGACGTGAACGGAACAATAATGATAAAATGTGTAAAATACATATGGAAAACGTATATTCTCACGACTATAACTAGCATTTTATACATATACAGGGTGTTCCTAGGAATGTATGTACTCCTTAACATCTAATATTAGCTATGGTGATGATTTGAAGGCTAACTAAATACATTCCTATAGAATAATAAATGTTATAATAATGATTTAATCAGAGTTAAAGATTCCATCTTAAGTATGTAAGGTGTTCCAGTTGTTGTCCCTGTGCAGTAATGCGTTACTCACATGGTCGAAACACAGTTCTGCAGTCCTCTCTCAAAGTTTCAACACTTCTCTACTGTTGGAATCTTTGATCCTATTTAAAAGAATATACATTTTTTGAAAAAAAATTGCAAAAAAATAAATAAAAATCCAGAATTATAAGCTGTTAAGGGTGTATACATTCTGGGACACCCTGTATATGTATGTTGATGTGTTGTGGTTGAAAAGCTAGAGAATTAATAATTGAAGAGTTGCTGAACTGAACAGAAGTCTTAATTTAAACAAATTTCAAAGTAATTTGGGGTTAAAAAGGCTTAGAGATAATCAGATGTCAGCAGAAGGAATCATGGGGAGACCGAGTGCAGGCCTTGGTTGGGGAATGGAGAAGGAATGACTCAGTGGAAAGCTGAGAAAAGGAAAGTGGGTCTGTGGACTAGAAAGGCAGAGACCTGGGCAAGGAAAGAAGACAGCATTACTCGGCTCTCAAATAAATAAAGAGCTTGCTTGGTAATTCTGAGGTGAAAAGCCTCTCCAATCCTCTTCTCCAATTCTGTTCAGCGACCTACCTTTCCTTCAGGGATGAGATTTGGTTGTTTGCTGGAATCTTCCACATTTCTTTTGGTCAATATAGTACAGTGATTCCTAACACACCAACATCTCAGCTTCGTAGAGTTTTTGATCAGAGCCTGTTCAGGGATTCTTTGCCCTGAGAGAAAATGGGACAGAGGAATAATTTGGACCCCACCGGATGCTTTGTTGGGTTTGAATATGGATGTGCCTGACTCAGTGGGGACTGTAGCAGTAGCAGCCCTGATGGCCTCAGGGCTGGAACAGTGGGGAAATTCTGGGGAAGAACCACCCAGAAGTTCCTAAGCGAAGGCATGGTCAGCTCAGACACGCAGCTTCAGTACTTCAGGCAGTTATTTAGCGTAGGGGCAAAGGGTCTCCAAAATCTGTGACCTCTGCTACTTGTGGCCGAAGGAACAAACCAAAAATCAGATCCTGGATGTGGTGATCCTGGAGCAGTTTCTGAGCATCCTGCCCCCGGAAATAAAAAAGTGGTTCAGGGAATGTGGGGCAGGGACCTGTTCCCAGGCAGTGGCCCTGGTGATGGACAGGTTAGGCATTTCCTCCTGATTTCTCTAAAGCTGAGATGGATGGATTGATTAAATGTATATCCTGCCTTTCTCCCAAGATGGGTCCTGATGCGGGCATAATCTGGATGCAGCCCCTTTGCCCCTTTTCCCACACCCTCTATCGCTGCTGCTACCACCCCATTGGCACCACTGACGTTGTTACTCCTCTACTGAACTTTGGTGCCCCCAGAAAGGGATTTGAAAGAGAGGTGTGTTGGGAGCATGCAGCATAGTTGAAGTATAAACTTGGATTATGGGTTAATGGGTTTTTCCTGAAAAGTTATTTGATATGATTCAGTCAGACTTTGCATTCTTTCCTTTAACTGCGTTTGCTGCATTCCTCTTTGCCATTAATGCCTCTCCATTTCTTTGTACATTTTTTAAAAAAAATCACATTCTGATAGTTATCTGACTGAAAATATCTCATTCATATCCCTTTTAGCTTGCTGACCCCAAGTATTGCTATATTTATATGTTCCCTTTTTTTTTTTAACAATGTCTTTTTTTCCTGAGTCAGGCTCCTCAGGTTCCATGTTTCTGTAATATATAGGTTGTTGTGGGTTTTCCAGGCCTTGAGGCCGAGTTCTATTAGTATTTTCTTCTGATGTTTCGCCTCCATCTGTGGCTGGCACCTTCACAGGATCAGATGTAATATGTCTTGTACAGCTTTGGACTTTCTTTTCTCCTCTCAGTGGGTCAACGAGTGAACATCCTTTCGGCTGGATTCCACCTGCCTCATTAGTCACAGCAGTACTTATACTTGTAGACAACTGTCGCCAAGTTACGGTTCTGTAGTTCAAGAACAGCCTGTGGATCATGATGTCCAAGACAGTGTGCCATAGGTCAAGGCTGTTCTCATTTACCTGTGCTTTACCAACTGGCTTGTTGACCTGAAAGTCCTCTCCCATATACACCATGATTCTATTATTCACACTCTGGCTTCAGGGCCTTAAATTTTGCCAAACGTGTTATCAAAATAGCCTGTAACAGGACATGTGCAGCTCACCCAGGAGGTTAATGGTGGAAAGTACGGTTTAGGAGAATGGCTGGGGGCTCCGACTGCTGACCTCTAGCATCATGTGCCTGAGAGAGGGGCCTCATTGTGCTTCAGAGGGCAGCTAGCTGTGCAGTGAAGAGGCCAAAGACATTAGTATTTGTGATTGTTGTTGCTCTGCTCTGTCAAGGTAGCTCTTTACCATGGGGGTTGAAAACCTCCACCTGCTAAAACAGTGTATTAGAGAAAATGAGTGAAAATCGTCCTGTTCTTTTAAAACTGCTGAGTCTCAAATACGATATACAGTAACACAACAAGCATAACACGTTAAGTATAGCATAACGTTGTTTGTATTATATGAAGTATGTAATATAAAGGTAGTGCAGACTGTAAAAGGCTTGGTAATGTGCTGTATTTGTCTTATATTTTGATTTTTAATGGATATGATATCAATTCTTTTGATGATTTAATCATATTTTAAATTGCTGAATGTAAAAAGTAGCAAGATAATTAAAATGTATTAAATATAATGTAGTGTAGAATCCACTGTATTCTATAAATTACTGAATAGTTTTGTAATAGCAATAGTAAAGGTAGTACTGGAATACTGCATAGTCTGCTAGACTGTTCTTGTTTCTTACTGTTTTAATGAATGTGATTTCAACTTTGTGGACAATTAAGTTTCATTTTAATTTGCTTACTGATGTGAGTTTTTAGGAATATATGTACAGATATTAGTAAAGCTTTTTGAGTCTTTTTGAGGATTGATAGAAAGACAGTAAAATTAGTAATGCGAATGATATCACATCTGTTTACAGTGTGCTGACTGCCTACGCTTAGGTTTCATGACTATAAATACTGATTATTGGTTTTGAGCAGCTGGATAATGAATAATTGAAGATTGCCTGAACCAAGTGAAAGTCTGAATTGAAGCAAGGTCGAATCATGTGATAGAGGCTTATGGAGAATGGGACGGTGATGGAAGGAATCGTGGGGGACGGTGCAGGTGGGAGTTTGGGTGAGGAATGGAGTTGAGATGTCTCAGGGGAAGGCTGAGAGAGGGAAGGTGGGGCTGGGAAATGGATAGAGAGAGATGAGGGAGAGAGCTTCTTCTGACCCTCATGGAAATAAGGCCTTGCTTGCTGGTACTCAGGTGAAATGCCTCCCCAACTTTCTTGTCTCAGGGAGGAGAGCCTAGTTAGAATTTTCCATGTTTCTTCCTGTTCCAGTAAGTAGAGTAATTCTTAACACAGCAACATCTTGGCTTTGCAGAGTTTTGGAGCAGAGCCTGTTCAGGGTTTGTTCAGACACAGAAAGAGGGAGGATTAACTTGGATCCCATTTGCTGCTTCATTGGATGCCAGTTCAAATATGAACAAACCTGGATCTGCTGGACCTGAAGCAAGAAAAGCCTCTGATGGCATGAATGCTGAGAGCAGTGGAGACTTGCGCGAAAGAACGATGCAGAACTTCCTCAGCAGAGATGTGAGCAGCCCAAACATACAGTGTGACTTCAGGCAATTCTCCCAGGAAGACAAGGGTCCCCGAGATGTTTGCAGATACCTCCCTGATCTCTGCCTGAAGCCAAAGGAAGAGACAAAACATCAAATCCTGGACCTGGTGATCCTGGAGCAGTTCCTGAGCATCCTTCCCCCAGAGATAGGGAGGTGGATCAGGCAATGTGAGGCAGAGAGCTGTTCCCATGCAGTCACTCTGGCAGAAGGTTTCCTCCTGAGACAAGCTGAGAACAAGAAACAGGAAGAACAGGTTAGAAAATTTCCTCTTGCAGTCTCTATCTGGGACTGATAAATTTATTGAATGTATATCCTACCTTTCTCCCAAGATGGACACAGTGTAAGGGAATAATCAGGACCTACAACCTCCACACTCCTCCCACCCTCTGCTCCTACAGCTGCCACCCCCATAGCCAGTGCCCAGTCTGTTGGTTTTCTACCGAAATGTGATGCCTCCAGAAGTGGCTTTGAAAATGAGGTGTTGGGGGAACATAGAACTTGTTTCGACATGGAATCTGTCTCAAAAGCAGAGTGATTCTGTTTTAAAATACAATTCATGCTCCCTACGTCATATCTTTTCAAAGTATTGTCCAGATTTCCTTGCTGATCTTGCCACGCAACCTAATTTGTAATTTTAGTGACGACAGTGGTTGTATGTGCCTCCCAATAGGTTCAGGGGTGGAATGTGCTCACATCTTCCTCCAAAAGTCTCCCACTCTGATTCTGAGAGGTTAAAGATGTTGTCTTTGCTAATCTTCTTCTTGTGATGCTCTGTGCAAAAGTCTCAAACCTCACCAGTCTGTTTTGAAATTTATTTCCTTATGCTTCTCCACATTGAATTTGGAATTCTCACTGGTCTTTCAGGTCAAAAGTCTCTGTATAGACTTGCAGTCTGATCTTCCTTCGTCAGTGGGGTCTCTGTCAGATACTGCCCGGAGTCCCCAGTACTGGACGATCAAGCAGGAGGTTGGGGGAGGTGCCTCCTTGCAAGGTAAGGATGAACCATGTGTGTGGGATGTATGAGCTTCCAGTCATCTGTTGACATATAATGACCGAATGAATTTTGTAGGGGTTTCTTAGGCAAGGAGTACTTAGAGGTGGTTTTGCCAGTTCCTTCGTCTGAAACATAGCTTTCACCCCCTAGTATTGGTTGGTGGTTTCTCATCGAAGTACTAATCACAGCTGACCCTACTTAGCTTTGAAGATCAGATGGAATCTGGTGCCTATATGGTATTCAGGCCTTCTGTTTTTACGGGCTGTTTGTTTGCAGTTGCTGATTCTTTCATTTGTTTGAAATTGTAGAGCGCTGAGATTTGTTTCCTTAATTCCAATATGCTTATTCTTCATTGGTACCTTCTTTGCTGCCATATCTCTTCACCTCCTTAGTGATCTTACAGGATTTGAATTAATGTTGGCTGGATATGAATTAATCTTTTTTCCAGGTGCTAGATTTAGGGAAGTATCTATTTACAATTACATTTTCTGCAGGCTTCCCTCATATGATAGTTGCAGTTTTCATATGATTGAATTGTTTGCAATTTCCATTGGTTTGATACTGTTCTACTATATTTTACCTAAATGTTTAAGACATTTTAAACTGTTTCAGTTAGTTTTTCCAGGTTACATTAGTTATTTGCAGTCTTCAGTTTGACTTCTTGTTTTTGAGATTCTTCTGTTTCTTTGTGGTATCTTTATATCTGGCCTTTGCTCCCTAGGTGCCAAGACCTTGTTCCTCTCCACCTCACTATGTTGTCCTGACAACAATAATACTAGAAGTACGTTAGGATAACAGAGAATATCTGGCCCAAAGTTTCCCCAGAGAATCTGGTGGCTCGTTGCGAACTCTTAAGTGGAATGTCCCAAACCCAATCATAACACCCTAATCACTGCACCAAAATGCCCCAAGCATTTTACTGGATAGGTAGCATAGTTGTCTTAGGGACAATGGCAGCTGCTGCTACCCAGTAACTGTTTGACACATTTGATTTGGCTCCTTGGCGAAAGTTTGTCTGACATGGGAGACCCTACCGGCAGCCGTGCTAATTCTTGTTAGCATAACCCCTTGCTTCACAGGAGCCTACAATCCCACCACCACAGAAAGCTAAATGACGTAGTGGGTTAATACAGTATAAACTAAATTAAGTAAACTAGTTTTTTTTAAAAAATAAGTAGCTAAGTTTTTTCAGTATGATTTCTTACCTTTGAGATCCTTCCCTTTTCTGTCAATATATCACATTGATTGCTATTACCCGAGACTCAGTACCTGGTTCCTCTCCACCTCACTATACTATCCTCACAACAACAACAACACTGTGAGGTGGGTGAAGCTAAGAGAGAGTAGCTGATCCAACATCCTACAATAAATTTCATGGCCCTTTGGAGCTAGAACTGGAATTTCCCAAACCTCAGTCCAACACATTGAACATTACACCAAAATCTGGGATATATTTTTCTGGGATACAAAGTGCAGCTGTGTGCAAAGGGGTGACATCCTCATAAGTTTTTTTTTAGGATTGTAATTGTAACCTCTGAGACAAGCCTATGCGATCAGATTCCTCCACCTTGGTCTCTCCCTCAGGGGCTGGAATGATGCCACCAGGAAGTACTCAGTCGCCTCTTCCTCCTTGCGGTGGAGTGGAACCTGATCAGGTGAGGAGAAGGACTGCTGGAGGAAGAAGTCTGGATTGGCCTGGGTGTCCCCAATCTGGGCTCACATCCCTGGTAGGGCTAGCTGAGAATTTTGTTTCCAGATGCTTTGGATTTTTAAAAAACGTGGTAGAAGCCCATAAATTTCTTCACCTTCTTAATAGAAAGAACTGGAGTGGAGTGAAGTGATACACCAACTGTGCCCCTTCCTAGAATTAGATGATCTAAAGATGGTAGTGCACATGCTGGTAACCTCAAGGGGTTTGGGCCCTTTTGCAGAGTGCTTTACATTGGGCTACCTTTGTACCAAGTTCAGAAGCCCAACTGGTCAAAATCTGGCAGCCAGACTGATTATAGGACAGCTAGGAGTGACATACACCAATATTAAAATCACTCCATTGGCTGCCAGGTACTTTCCAGGGAAAGTACAAAGTGTGGGTTATTACCTTTTTATGGTTTGGTTCCCAGGTTAACCTAACAGGTTTGCTTTCCTCCCAAATCAATGACCATCTTGCCCTATACCCAAAATACACTGTCTGAATTTTAAAAACTGCTAAAGACTTATTTCTTCTGGCAGGGTTACCCAGTCTATTTTTAATTGTATTTTACTTGTTTTTAATTGTACTTTTAATTGCCTTTTTAACTGTACTTTAATTGTACTTTTGATCATGAAATATTTTAGTCATGGTTTGAGTGCTAATTCTTATTGGATGTGGCGAGAATTGCTTGGCCCCTTTCCCTGGTCTGCCAGTCACCTGGGTTGACCATTTTTTATTCTGCTTTGGTGAGTCCTCATTTGGAATACTGCGTCCAGTTCTGGGCAACTCAATTCAAGAAGGATATTGACAAGCTGAAATGTGTCCAGAGGAGGGGGACCAAAATGGTGAAGGGTCTGGAAGCCATGCCCTAGGAGGGATGGCTTAGGGAGCTGGGTATGTTTACTCTGCGGAAGAGAAGGTTAAGAGGGGACATGATGGCCATGTTTAAATATTTGAAGGGATGTCGTGTTGAGGAGGGAGCATGCTTGTTTTCCGCTGCTCCAGAAACTAGGACAAGGAGCAATGGATTCAAGCTGCAGGAAAGGAGATTCCACCTGAACCTCAGGAAGGACTGTCTGCCAGTGGAATATGCTGCCTTGGAATGTGGTGGAGTCTCCTCCTGTGGAGGTTTTAAAGCAAAACCTGGATGGCCATCTGTTGGTAATGCTTTGATGTGAGTTCCTGCATGGCAGGGGATTGGACCGGATGGCCGCTGGGGTCTCCTCCAACTCTATGATTCTATGATTCTTAAAAGTTGGAGTTATAAAATCATAGAATCACTCTTCAAAGTCCAGGTTGGAATCCCTGTGTGTTCTGCCAGAGTTAGACCTGATATCCTTATTCTGTGATTTTTTTTTCCTTGACTGCTCAAGAAGGAAGAATGGATAGATTTTCTGGTCCTTTCTCCTTGGATCCAAACAAATGTTTTTCCTTCTATTTCCTCCTAGCAAACCAAGGAGCGTAAAGAGGGCCCTGCTTGGGACAGACCGAAGGCCCATCTAGTCTAGCATCCTTGTTGTTGCTACTATATTTGTTTATATCTGCCATTTTTTTCTGTTTGGGACTCAAAACAGCTAACATCAGATAGAAAAACATATAGACGAAAATTCAAAAGACATGAAACAATTTTTTTTTTAAAACAGTAAGAGCATAGAGCATTAAAGACATGCATGCACACTGCAACACAGCAAATTAAAAAAACAAAACAAAACAGCCCATTGTGCAGGTGGGATGTGCCTTGTACAATCAATCCTGGAATGCCTGTTGAAACAGAAAATACTTTATTTCTCTGCAGAAAGAAAGTTGGGAGAGTGCCAGTCTGACTTCTCTGAGAGGGAAGTTCCAGAGTCTGGGGGCATCCACCGAGAAGGCCCTCTCCTGTGTTCCCACCAGGTGTACCTGTGAGGGAGGTGGGACTGAGTAAAGGGCCCACTCAGCAAAGCATGGACTTCATAAGTCAAAACTAGCACTTTGATTGGGTCCCAGAAACAGACCAGTGGAGCTGTTGCAACAAGGGAGTCGCTCTTAGCAATCTGGCTGCAGCTCTTTGGAGCAGTGCAAGTTTCCAAACACTCTCCAAAGGCAGACCCATGTAATGTGTGTTACATTTATGCAACCGGGATGTAACGGAGGCACGTGTCAGTTAAGGCATGATTCCCACCATTACCAACCACAAATCTTTAGGAAGCTTACAAGACAGGCATGGGAACCATAGCCCTTTCCTGCTCTTCTTCCCCACTAGCCGGTATTGAGAGGCACGGTGCCTCGGCTAATGAACCCTCTCTAACGACCAGCATGAATGTCTAAAACTTGCTTGTAAGGCCTCTTGCACTTTGTTCCTTGATAGCCTTTATGTGAGCTGTGAGCAGGAAATCTTTTCTTTTTCCCCCAGGGCCCCGTCACCTTTGAGGACGTGGCCGTCCATTTCTCCCCGGAGGAGTGGGCTCTTCTGGATCCTGATCAGAGAGCTCTGTACATGCAGGTCATGGAGGAGACCCGTGGGATCGTGTCCTCTCTCGGTAAGGCTCCCTCGTTGGTGGGACTTTCTATTTCCACATGCAGTCATCACAATCACCATAACATCTTCCGAGTGGGAGCAGGACCCTCAGTCCTCCCAATCACTGGGGGTTCCTTAAGGCAGCGCTCAGGATATGGTGTCCCTCATGGTATTTTGAAACTCCTTCTGAACGGAAACAGAAATAAATATGGTAAGAAGACTCAAATGTGAGATTTAAATATAACAAGTTTGTATGTTAATTCCAACAAATGCCACCCTGCTTTGTTAATTATCATGAGTTGACCGAAAATACAGCTCTCGGTAGTTCATCTTGCATTCCCCACTGTAGTGGTGACTGTGGTGGTTTGGAGCCCGTTCTAGCATTAAAGTCACTCATCAGATGAATTAGGGTGTTAGGGGGTTTTAGATTTAGATCCTTCACCATTTGTTCCAGGAAAACCAAAATGTTGTTAGAGCGGTACTAGAAATAAGATGGTGGCATATAGATATTGTAATTTAATTTAGATATTTATAAGGTTTAGGGTTGAGCCTGTGGTTTTCAACCTGGCCACAGTGCAGTTTGGGAGTCTCACAATATCTGAAACCAGATTCCATTTACCAAAATTGTTACCCCCTCCACTCTTCCCTTTTTCTTGATGTTACATGTGGATTCAGACCAAATTTTGTAACTGGGGAACATGTTGGTGTTACTTGTAAGCCATGCTTTTTGAAGAGCAGGATAGCCAAGTGGAATAAGAATTTTATCGAGTTCTGCCGCTGCTGACGCGGGGCTTCCAGACAGTAATTTTCCAAGAGAGAAGTTTAACTGGCCCACAAAGCTGGAGATAATGTGGGCTGTAAGAAAGTGCTTGTCACAGTGGACCAACTAGTGACCAGTTCTCCCACAGACTTCACAAAGGGATGCTTTTTCGTCCCATATTGTCCTGTCTTTCAGGATGTTCAAGATAGGACTTTCCTTCAGATCAAAACAAATCAGTTTACATTTTTCTCGGCTCAATACACTCCTCGTTGTTCATGGGGGGTAGATGATCTCCACCCTAGGGTCCAAAGGAACATTAGGAGGAAGAGAACAACCCAGCTCCCTATCATCTCAGCACCTTATGGCTTGCCAATTTGAACTACTCAGACCACATGCTTTTGGTATTTTAGCTCAGGTGTGTTACTTTTAGTTAATTGCAAACCATCCATTTCAGCTAGTCTCATCCTTAATATACTTATGACTCAGTGTGTCTTCACCAGGATTGCTAGTCTTTGTCCCATCAGTCTTCTTTTCTGATCTTCTCTTGACATCCTGAGACTGTATTTCCTTCTAGCCTTTGCAGAACCTTGAGCTGTACTGTAATGTACACTGCTGTCCTTCAGATCACAGGAACAAAGTTCAGAAGAATCAGAAACTTTATTGTGAATCCTCGGAAAGCAATTACACACCCTCAACTTTGCTAAGGCTGGGGGACTGTTGCATTTGCCGTCTATCATAACGCCATTTGTTGCTACACACGTGGCCTCATAGCTCCGGTTCCTTTACCTCCCTTCCCTCCCGACTGTTCCTTTGACAATCGTTGGCCTTGATGCCAGGCACTGACTTCATGCATTTGGCTTCTCTCTCTCTTCACACAGAAACATCTTTCTTCCCCAGCGCTGACCTCTGACAGCTCCTTCCTAACAGACCGTTCCAGCTTCTAAAGTGAAACGAACTAGTGAACAAATTCTGAAATGAAGTGCCATGTCACTGGTCCCATTAATTGAGGCTAAATCTTCAGTTGTGGCTTTCTGTTGACAGTCATCTTGGCACATACTTTGCGTATCTATGATTTTTTAAAATTCTTTTTTAAATAAGAGTAGCTTCTGGGTTGCCTACAGAGGGAACACTTTTACAGGAGAGTCAAGTCAATCTCCACACATCTTTGTTTTTCCAGGCACACAGGGCAGATTTCTTCAGCTTTCCCAACTTCTTGATGTTTTTGACATTTTTACTTTGTCATCTGTGCCCACCGTGTTGGGTCATTTTTATTCACTTTGTCATTCTTTTTAGAATATTCTTTTCTGCTCTTATGTGAACCCTCACCTTAAACGTTGCTGTTTGTCTCTTCTGCTTCCCTGTTTTTCTCTGTCCTGGGCTATAAAGAGTTCTGTGAATGTTGTTAACAGCCCCTTGTTTTCCTGTAGAATTTTTTTTTTAAAGATAGCTCTGTGGCAGTCAAATTGAACCAACCATCAAGTAATCTTTACTTTCCACTACTTCTTCCCCTTGGTTAGATGTTAAATTATAATTAGTCCATGATGTGAAAGCTAGGGACTTTTCTCTCCAGAGAGTTTTCCTGACGTTCCACGTTTAGTGAAGTCAAAGCTTCCTCCCACTCTGACTTCATTACAGAATTATAAATCTCTGCTGGAGCCAATTCAACAGTTATGTTAATTAAAACTCTTGAATTAACAGGCAGCTTTTGTATGGCTCCTTTCACCTTTCCTTACTCTATTCTTTCAATGTCTGTCTTTCACCAACCTGTCCAATTAATTGGACAGTAATTGTAGTCTGTTTTTGCGCAGTCTTGAAGGACCATTATGTGAGTCGAGTGGAAGAGCCAATTCTTTCTAGGTCCTTCTGGCATCATGCCAGCTATTGCAGAACATATCCAGCTGAAACAGACAGCGGAATATAGTTAATCCGAATAGGCCAATAAAATGTACTGTCTCCTGGTTGGTAACTCAGAAACATTCATCCTTGAAGGAAGCTGTCATCCTTTCTTTTTTGTGCAATTCTTTGGTGTATTGCTTCCATCATCTTTCAGAAGCGGTTTCTATATTATTTGCCTAGTATGAAAATCATCTCGCTCGTAAAAGCATGGCTCGGCAGACAAATTCTATTTGTTTCTCCTTCACAAACATGTCTTTCAATGTGACCTTATGCATAGGAGTTCCAGTTTCCTCGGATACTTTGCTAAGCCTAGCAGGGTCTGGAAATCCCAGGCTCCCCTCTTGTCTACAAATTAGATGTCTGAAGTTTACTGTAAGGACTGTGGATTGATAGACTCAGATTCGTTGTTCAACTGGGACAGACTTTTATTCCAAATCCTGGTAGCATCCTCTATGCAGTGACTTTGCAACATACTGTGGCTCTCACATATCTTCTTGAAACAAGGAAAGAACTGAGAAAATCAGAACTTCATGAGGTCTGGTTGCTTTTACAAGGATGATGTTGAAGGCAGATTCTTAAATGTTGTCAGTTTAGAAAGCTTACTTTTTCTCTCTCAGTCTGTCCTAGTCCTGGGATGAATCAAGGGTAAAATTGCAGGCCCCAGTTCAGTGTTTTGGCTGCCCTTTTTCTTCTGACCTAGATGATGAGATACCATGACCTATGGAAGAGTGATCAAAGGGAGTGAGACTCCAATCCTATGGAATTGAGTTCCTCTTAATTATCAGAATGAAATAAAAAGATAGGCCGTAGTTTGGAGCTAGATGTGTTGCCAAAGAAATGTGATGAAATTCATATGCAGTCAGAAGTTACCTGTATGCGTGATGTATACTTCCCTCTATCTTTATTAGATACTAAGTAGCTGTAGCTGTACAATTTTTCTCCCATCCAAGGTGGGATGTTGGAGGGGTGAGGCATGATGCCTTCTCTGTTGGAGAAGAAAAATCCCATCTTAACTGGACGTGTGGGGAGAGAACTGGAAATTGGGTGACAGAAATAAAACAGGCATGGCTAGGTCATACGTGGTTTGTGGAGTACCTGTTGCTTACCTCTACCTCAGAGACTCAGAGCAACCAAACAGTTTTTATCTTTAGTGAACAGAGTTAAAAAAGAATAACAGTATTTCTTCTTTTCTTCCATGGTTTTGTTGTTTTTAAGAATATTCCAGTCAGTCTCTTTCCCAGTATGGAGAGTCCTTTCCTCTCACAATTAGGAATGACTGTTTTCTGTTCTTCTTCCCAGCAGATTATTGGAGAAAGAGCAAGATATGCACCAGCTATGGGAAGTGTTTTGGGCAGAAATGGGAACTTAACAGACACCAGAAAACCCACACAGAAGAGGAAGGTTCTACTAGCGAGAAGCTCTTCAGATGCAACACATGTGGGAAACATTTTGTCCGAAGGAGGGAACTTGTGTTTCACAAGGGGCTCCGTGCTGGAAAAAAATGCATTGGATGTAAAGTCTCCAAGAGAGGTTTTAATTACAAATTGCACCATCTGACCCATCAAGCAGTCAGGAATAGGAAGAAAAGACACGAATGCCAGGACTGTGGAAAACAGTTTGCTTACAGATCAGTATTAGTAGTTCATCAGAGAGTCCACACAGGAGAGAAACCGTACAAATGCAAGGAGTGTGGGAAATGTTTTGCTCACAGTTCCAGCCTTGTGTCTCACCAGAGACGCCACACAGGAGAGAAAGGATTCAGATGCCAAGTTTGTGGGATATGTTTTGCTCAGAAGGAACACCTTGTCAGCCATCAGAGATCCATACTGGAGAGAAACTGTATGAATGCCAGGAGTGTGGGAAATGTTTTCCTCAAATTCAAGCCTGTGAGACACAGAGTCCATTCAGGAGAGAAACCATACATGCCAGGAGTGTGGGAAATGTTTTGCTCGGAAAGAACACCTTGTCAGCATCAGAGAGTCCATACGGGAGAAACTGAGATGCCAGGATGTGGGAAATGTTTCCCAGAATTCAGCCTTGTGAGCATCAAGACTCACACAGGAGAGAAACCATACAAATGCCAGGAGTGTGCAAAATGTTTTGCTCGAAGGAACACCTTGTCAGCCATCAGAGATCCATACAGGGGAGAAACCATACCAGTGCCAGGAATGTGGGAAATGTTTTACTCAGAGTTCCCACCTTGTGAGCCATCAAAGACTTCACACAGGAGAGAAACCATACAAATGCCACGATGTGGTAAATGTTTTGCTCAAGCTCGCACCGTCTGAATCACCAGAGACTCCACACAGGAGAAAAACCATACCACTGCCAGCAGTGTGGGAAATTTTTTACTTGGAGTGAACATCTTGTCAGCCATCAGAGAGTCCACATAAGAGAGACACCATACAAATGCCAGGATTGTGGGAAATGTTTTCCTACAAATTCAAGCCTTGTGAGACATCAGAGAGTCCACACAGGAGAGAAACCATACAGCTGCCAGGAGTGTGGGAAATGTTTTGCTCGGAAGAACACCTTGTCAGCCATCAGAGAGTCCATACAGGAGAGAAACCATACAAATGCCAGGAATGTGGGAAATGTTTTTCTGAAAATTCAAGCCTCATGAGACACCAGAGTGTTCATACAGGATTAAAACCATATAGATGCCAGAAGTGTGGGGAATACTTTTCTACAAATTCACATCTTGTGTGTCACCGGAAACTTCACAAAAGTGAGAAACCACGCAAATGCCAAGTGTGTGGGAAACAGTTTTCTCAAAATTCAACCCTGCTGAGCCACCAAAGAATTCACACAGGAGAGAAACCATACAAATGCCAGGAATGTGGGAAATGTTTTGCTCAGAATAAATACCTTGCCAGCCACCAAAAAATTCACACAGGAGAGAAACCATACGAATGTCAGGAGTGTGGGAAAGGTTTTTCTTGGAGGGCAAACTTTGTGAGGCATCAGAAGATCCATTCAGTAGAGAAACCCTAGAGAAACCAGGAGTGTGGGAAGTATTTTGCTCACACTGAAAACCTAGTAAACTACCAGAGACACAGAAGAGAAACTGTGCACATGCCGGGAGTGTGGAAAACATTTTGCTAGAAATACAAGGCTTGTAATCTACCACAAAGGGAGCAACCGTACATATGCGAAGAATGTAGGAAATGTTTTGCCTGCAGTGCACCCCTTTTCAGCCACCGAAGACTCCACACAGGAGAGAAGCCATACAAATAGGAGGAGTGTGGGATATGTTGCTTGGAAATCCAGCCTTGCATAGCACAAGAGAGTCCACAAGAGAGAAGCTATGCTCATGCCAGTAGTATGCAAAATGTTTTGTCAGAATGCACACCCTGTCAGCTACCAAAGACTTATACAGGAGAGAATCCATAAAAATGCCGGGAGTATGGGAAATGTTTTATTCAGAGTTCACAGCTTGTCAGCCGCCAGATATTGCACACAGGAGAGAAACCATGCAAATGTCAGTAATGAGGGAAACGTTTTGCTTACGGTTCACATTTTCAGATCCATAAAACATTTCATTCAGAGGCTAAATCATTAGTTTTATTATTAATATTCTTTATATCCAATTTTGGACTCAGAGCAGCTTAAAAGGAATAATCCTCTTACAAAGCAGCTTACAAGAAACCCATCGAAATGCCAACGGTGTGGGGAATGTTTTGCTTAAAGGTCATACCTTGTAAAGCACAACAGGAGAGAAACCATACAAGGAGTGTGGAAGAAGGACTCTGAGCTTTTTAAACAGAGGCTGGATGGCCATCTGTTGGGAATGCTTTGATGGTGTTTTCCTGCATGGCAGGGGGTTGGACTTGATGGCCCTTATGGTCTCTTCCAACTCGATGATTCGATGAGTGTAGGAAATGTTCATGGCTTGTGAAGCACAAGAAGCTCCGCACAGGACAGAAACCATCTGAATGGTTGAACGAATGGCAAATGTTTTACTCAGAGATTGTGCTTTATCAACCCAAAAGGACTCCATAGAGGTGGGAAACCATTAAAAACACCAGATGTGTTGTAAATGTTTTGCTTTCAGGTGAGAGTTTGGAATGGTCAGATAATATGAACAGGAACTGTAGCTGTGAGTAGATCCCAAGGGCCAGATAGTCCCACCTCCTGCCATCTGACCTCTGTTTGAAAACACCAGGACATGAGAATCTTCACTGCTCTTGTGAATTTTCAAGGATTTTAGACAAAAAAATCTAAGATGACACTTTAAAATCCTTTCAATACTCTTGGTTACAAAACATCTGGTCTCAGATATTTGAAAGCTGCTTTACCCATCTGGGTCTGCAGCCCCCTTTCTACATGATTTAACCTGTGTTTTCACCAGAGTGAGCCCTTCTTTATTTATAGAGGATTTCTAGGTGGGTCTTCCTCTGATAATTTTTTAAAAGAGGAAAGCTACAGGAGAAGGGTTAAAATTGTAGTTCTGTGACATGGCTTTGTTGTTGCTGAACCTAGCAGAAGAACAGCTGGAAAAAACTTGAAGAGCTGGGATTGGAGAATATTTTAAAAGAAGGAAAACATGAGTACTGCTTTGGAAGAGAAAGAGGAATAAATCATTTCTTCGCTTAGTGCTCAGACAGCCATGGACCTTAGAGAAGTCAGACCCTTCGATTCTGTCATCCCCCACCCACCTTTTTGCCTCCCTGTCTTTTTGACTTTTCCATTTTCTTTCTCTCTTAATTTTATTCTTTTTTTGTACATTATTGTAGAATGTACAGTGGTGTATACTGTTATTTAAATTTGTTATAGATTAAGTGCTAATTTAAGGTAAGGAAACACTCGTCCTTTAGGTGACAGGTGAGGGAGGCTGTCAGACCATAAATCTGCCTCCACATCTCTTGAAAAATTGTTGCAGACAACTAACCTTTCTGGAAGAAGCAAATCATTCATCTTTTGATTCCTGGCTCATGTTTCTGAAAGACCTCGGACACTGCTTTGTTTCCTGACCACACTACCAGACACCCCCTTGACTTCATGACCTGGATTTACTGTTGACTGTTTGAAGCCTAGAGTGATAACTGTCTCACTGATAATCTACTATGAGCGTTTGTATCTGCTGTTATAACCCCAAGCTGGCCTGCGAAACAGGACATGCTCTCTCAGTGTTCCCCATTAGGTTCTCTTTTGCCTTTCCTGTCCTTTCTCCTCCTCTCAGTTGTGCCCCTGGCTGCCTTTGTTTCCTTCAGGGATCCAGTGAGTCTCAGACCCCAATTGTCTGCATCTGAGTAATGGGGGAGCTTAACTTCTGCTCTCTTCTAAAGTAGATCCATGGACTTGCAGGATTTAGCTATGCTTTGAGTTACCCTTTTCTTGGGTCTCTTCTACCTACAACTGACCAGGAAGATTCATGCCAGGGAGGTCATAGAATCGTAGAATCATAGAAATGTAGAGTTGGAAGAGACCACACGGGCCATCGAGTTCAACCCCCTGCCATGCAGGAACACCTTCAAAGCACTCCCAACACATGGCCATCTAGCCTCTGCTTAAAAACCTCCAAGGAAGGATACTCCACTACACTCCGAGGCAGCATGTTCCACCGCCTGACAGCCCTGACTGTCAGGAAGTTCTTCCTGAGGTTCAGGTGGAATCTCCTTTCCTGCAGCTTGAATCCATTGCTCCTTGTCCTGGTCTCTGGAGCAGCAGAAAACAAACCCTCTCCCTCCTCTACATGGCATCCCTTCAAATATTTAAACATGGCTATCATGTACTCTCTTAACCTTCTCTTCTGCAGGCTAAACATACCCAGCTCTCTAAGTCTATCCTCATAGGGCATGGCTTCCAGGCCTCTCACCTTTTTGGTCGCCCTCCTTTGGACTTGCTCCAGCTTTACCATGTCCTTCTTGAATTGGGGTACCCAGAACTGGACACAGTATTCAAGATGAGGTCTAACCAAAGCAGAGTAGAGTGGTACCAGTACCTTCCTCAATCTAGACACTATACTCCTATTGATGCAGCCGAGAATTGCATTGGGTTTCTTGGCTGCCGCATCACACTGCTGACTCATGTTCAGTTTGTGGTCTATGAAGACTCCTAGATCCTTTTCACACGTACTGCTATCCAGCCATGTGTCCCCCATCCTATATTTCTGTATTCCATTTTTTCTACCTAAGTGTGGGACCTTACACTTCTCTCTGCTGAATTTCATTTTGTTAGCCTTGGCCCAGCTCTCCAATCTGTCCAGGTCATTTTGAATTTTGATCCTCTCCTTTGGCGTATTAGCAACTCCTCCCAATTTGTTGTCGTCTGCAGATTTGATGAGCATGCCCTCTATTCCTTCATCTAAGTTGTTGATAAGAATATTGAACAGCACTGGGCCCAGGACAGAACCCTGTGGCACCCCGCTAGTCACTTCTCTCCAGGATGAAAAGCAACCATTCGTGATCACTCTTTGGGTTTGGTCGGTCAACCAATTACAAATCCAACTAACAGTAGCCCTGTCCAGCCCGCATTTTACTAGTTCCTTTGCAAGAATGTTATGGGGAACTTTGTCAAAGGCCTTACTGAAATCAAGATATGCTACATCCACAACATTCCCTTCATCTATCAAGCTAGTAACTCTATCATAAAAAGAGATAAGATTAGTCTGGCATGACTTATTTTTGAGAAATCCATGTTGACTTGTGGTTACCGCCTTGCTTTCTAAGTGATTAGAAACTGACTGCTTAATGATCTGCTCCAGGATCTTTCCGGGTACTGATGTCAGGCTGACTGGGCAATAATTATTTGGGTCCTCTTTTTTTCCCTTCTTGAAGATGGAGACAACATTTGCTCTCTTCCAGTCTGCTGGAACTTCTCCTGTCCTCCAAGATTTCTCAAAGATCGTAGCAAGCGGTTCCGAAATGACCTCTGCCAGCTCTTTTAATATCCTAGGATGCAATTCATCTGGCCCTGGAGACTTGAATTCATGCAGTGTGGCCAGGTATTCCTGTACCACCTTTCTACCTATTACATGCCTCATTTCCCCTGCTTCCTCACCTGCTCCCCAACCGCCAGGTTGAGTACTTGTATCTTTTTGGGAAAAAACTGAGGCAAGGAAGGTGTTAAGTAGTTCTGCCTTTTCCCTTCCCCCTGTGAGGAATTCACCATCTTCTCTGTGCAGCGACCCTATCGTCTCCTTTTTCCTTTTGCTGCGGACATATTTTAAAAAGCCCTTTTTATTGTTTTTAATGTCTCTGGCCAGCCTACGTTCATTCTGTGCTTTAGCCTTTCTGACCTCCTCCCTACATCTCTTGGCTACTTGCTTAAATTCTTCTTTGGTGGTTTCCCCTTCTTCCATTTCCTGTACATGTTTCTCTTAATACTGAGCTCAGCTGAGAGTTCTTTAGTCAACCATTCTGGTTTCCTCAGATGCCTTCCATTTTTCCTCCTTATTGGCACAGTTTTAGACTGTGCCTTCAATATCTCCTTTTTAAGGAACTCCCATGACTCCTGAACTCCTTTCCCTTTCACTATTCTTGACCCCGGAATTCCAGCCAGCAGCTCCCTAAGTTTACAGAAGTCCACTTTTTTAAAATCTGAGTGTCTGGCTACACTTATCTTCTCCTTCGCACTGAATGCCAAATTCCAATAGGGCATGGTCAGTCCCTCCTAAAGATCCAACCACTTCTACTTCATTAACAAGATCATCCTTGTTGGTCAGGATCATATCATCCCCTTGTGGCCTGTTCCACCTTCTGGACCACGAAGTTGTCTGCAAGACAAGCAAGAAACTTGCTGGACCTTGCTGTCTTGGCAGAGTTTGACTGCCAATATGTATCCAGGTAATTGAAATCTCCTATTATTACTGTATCTCTCCTCCTTGACTGTGCAGTCATTTGGTTGAGGAAGGCGTCATCAAAGTCCTCAGCCTGGGTTGGAGGTCTGTAGTAAACCCCCACCAGAATATCCCTGTTGTTTCTCGCTGCCTTAATTCTTACCCTTAATTCTCGACCTGGCTTTCCAGGTTTAAGTCACAGATCTCTTCACAAGTGAAAACATCCTTGACATACAAGGCTACTCCTCCTCCTTTCTTGTTTGGTCTATTTTTACAAAGTAGGCTATACCCCTCTATTCCTATATTCCAATCATGAGACTCATCCCACCAGGTCTCAGTGATGCCTATGAAATCGTATTTATTTTTTTGTACTAGGAGTTCAGGTTCATCCTGCTTGTTTCCCATACTCCGTGCATTAGTGTAGAGACACTTAAGTCCCTGGGCCATTCCTGCAAGTCCTGTACTATTGTTTCTGCTCCTCCCACCATTAGCCGCTTGTACTACTTTTCCAGTATCATTTGGGCCTTTTCCCCTTGCGCTCTCCAAGTCCTTGCCCTGAATAATATTGTCTCCCTCCCCACAGATGAGGCAGAAAAGGAGACCCGAGGCTGCAGGGGAAGCTCATTGGAAGGTGAAGGATGTTGAAGAGGGGCAGGGCAATAAGACTGCCCCACTCTCTTCCCCCAAGCAAAGGCAGCAATCCCAATATGCAGCTAATCTGGGGTGTCTTGATAGGTTTTCAATTCCTGCATTGGCTCTTCTTCCCTTTTTCTTTTAATGCCAGAGAGGTAGAAGCAGGGAGTGGTGCTCTGGCAATTTTCAGCATCACGGGCCAAAAGAGTACAATCAGCTGTGAGACACTTAGGTGACACTTTTATCTACCTGACAACAAGTCATAGCTCGCTGTTACACTCCACCCCCCCTCCACTTCCTCCCACAGTGTCAGTTTGGCTTTGCTCTCCCTGCCACACTTTAGGTAGCTGCCTTGCTTTGAAGCTTTACTGGACTTTACTGTGCTGTGAGAGGATGACAGGATCAAAAGGGGAACAGTATGACCATTTCTGCACTAGCCTGTTATAGCACTATGATTCCACTTTCAACATCCTATGGAATCCTGGGGTTTGCAGTTTCAGGGGGGCCATTCAGCCCCTCCCAAAACTGCAAACCCCAGATTCCATAGGATATGAAAGTGGAATCATAGCGCTATAACAGGCTAGTGCGGAAATGGCCTATGTTGGGAATGGGGAAGTGTTTTTGTAACAAACTGTGAAAAGACTACAGGTGTAGGCAGGCTCAGTCTTAGGCACAAGGTATTGGCAAGAGGCGTGAGAATGTAGGAGGGACACAGAATAGCCAGGGAAAGGAATTGTTATGGTTAGCTACCAAGTAGAATGCTAGTGCACTCTAATTTGAAATGTTACACCTGATAAGGTACTGCAAATCCAATGCTTCTGTAGTCGTGGCAGTTGCCAAGATGTGCACTGGTTTCTGTGATACTTCTGAATAAAGTTTTTGAAAACCTCTAAGCTCAGTTTCTTTAACTCGAAGCTGTCCTGTGGAACATACACAGATATGGCTGGACTCACAATTGAATCTCTGTTACAAAATTGGTGATGGGGCAGCAGTCCCTTGGGTCCTAGCGACGGACGGGAGGGTTCCCTGCAAAGGAGGAGAATAAACTCCACATGCTTGTAGATGGAAAATGAAGATTTTATTCTTTCAAAAGCCCAACGTGTTTCAGCCTCTTTTTATATTTTTGGCCTTCTTCAGGGACTGTATTAAAAACAAATACATCCTTTTCAATATTAAATGGAAGAACAACACATAAAATTCCAATGCATTCATATAACAGACCATTAGTACCAGACCAGATAATAAATCTCATACATACCATAAATCCAACAAAAGTTTCTGGAGTTGTCACTGCACTCTCCTTGTGAACCGGATTGGTATGTAACAAAAGGGACAGAATACACAGGTTTTTGGTATTTATACAGTTCCTCAGATAGTTAAGAACAGTGGTGTGCCTAACTCCCTCTGATGTAACCCAGCTGCAAGATTGCCTGGTGTAACTTTTGTTTGTTGTGATGGAATTAATTTTACAATAGTGAATAAAGTTTCACATCCTCATTCAGGCCTGAAAAAACCAATAAACCAAGTTTGAGGATCCATTCTTTTTCCATTTTTATAAGAATATTTTCATTTTTTTCTGACAATTTTTGCAACATTGAAAACCTGAAATCAGATGCCGAATGCTGCATTTCAACAAAATGACTGAGGAGCCCCCAATTTTTTATTTCTTGAATTATACAGATGTTCAGCTAGTCGTTTTTTTCAGAGCTCTTGTTTGTCCCACATACATTTTTTGACGCTTGTGTTGGACTGCGTATACCGCCATAGCTACTATTGCAAGTGCTAAAGTGGGTTATCTTACACTTCTTTTGGTCTTTTGGATTTGTGAATTTTGTCATTTTGTACATTTACAATACACAGAATATCCACAGAGATGATGTCCTGTGGGAATGCCTGCATCTAATATAGTGGATTGCGTTGTTTGGTTTGGGTCCTTGAAAGCTGAGCTTACCACAATATCTCTGATATTTTTTGTCTTTTAAAAAGAGAATTGTGTCTTTTTCTTACACCCTGGAATGTCTTTTCATAAAAACTAGTGTTTTTTTTAATGGATCGCTGTATGTTCATTGTTACATATGTCAGAAAGCAGTGGAGGCAATTAGACAAGGGTCTATGTTGTGTGTGTAGTAACTTAGACCAGAGTCTGCCAGCCGCCTTGGCAAACCCCTGGGATATTACCTTATGTAGGTAGCCCCTTTCTGAAAGTTGTTGGGATAATATACAGGACTCCCTTTTCAAAACATCCTCATTATCACTTCCGGGGTTTATGGCATCGCATATGAGTAGTAGGACTGTGTAGCTCCTGTCAAAAATGATTTATGACCCTCAAATTTGATTGATTTATGACCTGTCAAAAGTGATTGATTTATGACCTGTCTAAAATGACTGACACCTATCAATCTCCCTCCCCCGGAAGTGCTAGGGCAGGACATTCGGAATGGGCCGTATCCCCTCCCCTCCCACGTGGTCCAAGCTGCCCAATGGGGTGATTTCTAAATCGGGTTCTAATTGGGCCCCAGCGGAGCTGCATCACCCCCTCGGATCCACACGGGCCAATCGGGCGATTTTCAATGCGCGCTGCCATTGGTCCAGCGGGGTCGTGTGAGCCCGTCCCACCACCCTCGACCAATAGGGACGGATTTGGACCCCTCAGAATCACGTGTGTCAAACCGACCAATAGGAAGATGCCCTTTGAGAGATATATCGTGGGGAGAGAAGCGGCCATTTTTGCATGCCTGGACAAGTCCTGCGGAGACAACATGGACGCTACTCCCCATAGACTTGGTCCTGCTCGCTATACTTGGCCTCTTTCACCTTTCGATATTCAACCTATAAGGCAGTCACCGTTTGATGACCCTGAAAACGCACACTCAAAAGTCTGGAGTATGGATTCTGCTGACCACGATCCAGATCTTGAATGTGATTGCTGTTGTAATTTAAAATCAGTTATCTAGAGGATAGGGAAGATGGGAATTCCCGATACCCCACAGAGCCCAGATGAAGTGGATGGTCCAGCCACTCAGACTGAACAGGCGATGGACCGGGGAGACCCTGAGCCAACTCTACCTATGCTGGTTGAAGAGGTGATGAATGGAAGCATGGCTATTGATTCAGGCTATGAGAACTCAAAGGTAAGAGCTTTTTTATTATTATTTTATTTTTTAATATTGATGGGTGGGTTACCAGTTGCCAAGGAGAAAGGGGAATAAGTTGTTTTCTAAAAACCACCCCCACCAAATATGTATCTATATTTTTTCTCTCTCCTAGTTTTCCACACAGGAGGCAGAAGACCTGGATGCTGATATTGCTGAGAAACAACCTGACAAGACTTGTGTGACTGTAAATTTTTCCACCTACTCCTGAGGGGTAAAAACGTTTTCTGGTCTTTTAGCAATAAAAAGTAGTTTGTGTTACATCTGTGTGTTCATACTTGTTTAGCTGGGAAAATGGCAGGGCATAAAAAATCCTAAGGGATATATATTATTGACCAGGGGAAATTGGAGGCTTTGGGGTGTGAACCCTCTTTCAGGAAGCCAAAAAACAGAACCAAAAACTAAGGAGAGGGAGGTTGCCCAGTGGCTTTTGGGCAGGATGTATACGCTACACAGACCAGTGAAAACTCTTTTTAAAGAGAAACAAGATTGTTGTATCTAAAATAAATTTCAGTGGCAGGCTGATCTAGTTGACATGCATCATTTTTCTAAATACAACAAAGGGTATAAGATATTTTAACAGTCATAGAATTCTATCTAAATACACCTGGGCTTTAGCTTTAAAGGAAAAACTGGTAGAGAAGTGTCCAAAGCCTTTAACACCATTTTCATGCAAGATGGAAGAAAACCTGACAAATTACAAACTGATCATGGCTGGGAATTTCTAAATAATGCCGTAAGTGGTCTATTAAAAAAGCATGGGGTTCATCATTTTCACCAATAATGAAGTCAAGGCAGGAGTTGTGGAACGATTTAATAGAACTTTAAAAACCAAAATGTGGAGGTATTTCACAGCTAATAATACTTTTACCTACATTATGTGCTTCCCTGTTTATAAAAAGTTATAATCAAAGTTTTTACCAAACAATCAAAGCAAGGCCCGCAGATGTTAATGAGTCCAATTCTCTAGCAGTGTGGAAAACAGTATATGGAAAGACTATCCAAACAAAAAATGAGCTTCCGCTACTCAGAAAAGGAGATCATGTGAGGTTTTAAAAGCAAGGGTATTTTTGCCAAGGGCTATGAACAGAACTTCACCACAGAAGTATTTATTGTGGACCAAGTCATCAGAAGTACAAATGGACCCGTGTTCCTGTTGAAAGATTATCATGGGGAGGACATAGTTGGGAGCTTTTATCCTGGAGAGTACAGAAGGTTAATGCAAAACAGGATCAAGTGTACAGGATTGAAAAGATCCTAGCCACTAAAGGGCGGGGTAAGAGAAAGCAGCACCTAGTGAAATGGTTGGGCTGGCCTAGCAAGTTCAACAGTTGGGTGCTTGCTTCTGAAGTGGGTGAACCTGTGTAGAAAGGAACAAAAGAAAAATGGGGGAAAACGGATTTTATGTCACACTCCCCAGCAATGCCTGTGCAACGTTTTTCCACAGAATACAACTTCAAACTTTACTATTGCTTTAGCCAGGCCCCTGGAACTTCCGGGGGCCTGGGAAGTAGGTTTAGCTGAAATACAGTATCCACGCACTTGGAATATTACAATTCTGAGACAAAATTTGTGATTGCAAAGTGAGAACAAGACATGGCCCTTCAATCTGCAACGTGGCTATTATTCGAGTGTTCCTGAACTGTTGGAAAACATGAACAACCTGATAACAGCGGTCCATGACCCTCCTGAAGTGCTTCTACATTATGATCCAGTGACCAGAAAAGTTAGGCTTAAATCAAACGGGCCATACAAAATCCTAGCTGGGGGAAGACTAGCCCACAATTAGGATTGCCTCCCAATCAGTCAGTCAAAAACCCCCACCCTTACAGGCAGACATCACGGGGGGATTAAACCTTATATATTTACATAGATATTGTGGAACATCAGATAGTCGGGGACTTCTATGTGCCTTTGCTGTGTCACGTGCCTGTGCAAGGGCAGAACAACAAATGTGTCAATATTGGTTATGACAAACCTCACTACATCCCTGTAAGTAAGTATCACATAGACACCATCACCATTGAGATAAAGACAGACCAGAACCAAAAAGTGCCATTTTGCTTTGGTAAGGTGATTGTGAAGCTACACTTCCATCCCAGGAGAATACTGAATCTTTAAAGATGGTGATCCTGAAACCATATGGTGACCCGGCTCTTTATAGAGATTATTACAGGGCCCAGGCAGGAAAAGGGCTTCCTGGGTATCAGGGGATCCCTGTTATGTATGGGTCTGGGCTTGGTGGGATTTTAGAAGCCTTTTCAGAAAAGCAGTTCCACTTTTAGAAGAGGCCTGACCATCATTAAACCCCATGTTAAAACTGCTGTTCATAATATTGCTAAAGATGTGGCCAGGGAAGTGACTCAGGCCATGATAAATAAAATGAACCCCACAGCTCCACAAGAAGGATCAGGCCTGATGTATGTCCAAAGGGGAGGTCAAAAAAAAAAAACATCACGGTTGAGGAAATAGGTCCTCCCCGACCCTTTAAAAAAAAGCACGTGGGAAGAAATAAAACTCAGAACCGGAGGGGCTGTAAGAAAGAGGAGGAGGAGGAGAAGGTGATGGCGGAAACCAGCTAGGACAGATATATTTTAAACACAGTCATGGTTTTTTCCACAGTGGGCTCTGAAGAATGCACAAAAATTGGGAAATTAGACCTTTTACTATTGGGCTCACACAGACAAGTACTGAGAGAAGCTTGTATATTGAGGTGCCCCCACTGACAGCTGTCAGAATCTGCACCGCTAGATTTTTTTATAGCAGGAAGTGGGGAGGACTATGTGGATCTGAATGATACACTTCTTTTTTTCTTTGAAAATTGTTAAAGGGAAAATAATACAAACATTCCCTGAGATGCTGAAGTAGGGCTTGTGGATTATCCAATTCCCTCTATCTTTAGCCAGCTGGATGTTACTTGGGGGATCATCTCATCAGCCAGAGCAACAACTGCTATCCTTACAGAGCCTTCATTGAATCTTTCTAATTAGTGAAGCACCCTTGCAACCCAATTTTCTGCAGGCTTATTTTCCAAAGATATAGCTGGAGAACATGAATCAGCAGATCTGGAGGGGAATAATCAGGGTTTTTTAAAAGAGCAACCTGACAGCTGAAAGTCGAAAGGTAGATCTGCTGCGGCCTCTCCACACTGACCTGTTTTTTCAAGAAATGCTGCTAAATGGAGTTGATGTGAAAATTAAACTTACACACAACAAAGATGCTTTCATTTTAATGACTGATGATACAAACAGCCAGTACAAAGTACAAATTTTATCAGCTTCCCTTTTTGTGAAGAAGGTAAGAGTGGGACCAGGAGTCCGGGTAGGTCATGCAGAAGCTCTACTGACATGCAATACTAATACCCTGTTAATGTGTAAGCATGAAAGTGTTCAGCATCCCGAGAGGAAACCATGTCTCCAATCAGGAAAATCTCTTTTGGGCCAATTACCCAAACAGGTGGTAATAGGTTGGTTGATAATGATGCCTTCAGTGGAGTTTACAATAAAAACCCTTTTAACTTTAAACATTATCACATCAATTTTGCTGCCCTATACCTGGATGGAGAGCAGATCCCAACAAAACCATTTCAACCCAATTTTGAAGGTGGAAACTGTGGCCATTTCCACACAGAGGTGAAAGAACGGAGCAGTGCAACCTCAGACGGGGGTCTTCTAAACCTTAGAGTGCACTGCATCATCTTTAATTTTTCAGTTCTACACCTCAATCCACGCAGAAGCGTCTCCAAGTGTTGTTGCGGGCGGTTTTTGAAAACCAGAAAATAGGTGTTTTTTTCCAACTGAGCCACGCTATTGCGTGCATGCTCAGTTGTGTAGAAGCGCAGATACGCGCTGATTTGCCCATGAGATCAATGGAGGGTGGGCCGTGGGCGTGGACAGCTTCAGCAGTTGGCCTGCCCCACAAAGAACAGGGCGGCGCCATTTTTTATTCCTCACAAAGCAAGAGCTACAGCAGGAGAAAAGAAAAGGGATTCCAGGTATGTAATATTGGGTTTTTTTCTTTACTTTTGACTTTAAAATGCCTACTGCATGTTTGCGTGGGGCTGTTGGCGGCTCAGGAGGCTGGAGATATGTGGTTTGGGGGGTCTATGGCTTGCGGGGGGGCTGCCTTGGGAAAGTCTTGGGAAAGTCTCCTCCTGAGTAAATTCACCAGTAAAACCACAGGGAGTGGGGAGGCCGCTGGATGTGGGAGCCAGGGGGCTGCGGCAGGGGTGGGGGCTCTCTTTGCTGCCCAGCCTGGAGGGCACAGGAGAGAAAGGGCAGCATGGGGGCTGGCCAGGGGCCCCATGGGAAGCCTCGCCATTAAATTATTATGAAAAATAAATTATTAATTTACTGGCGCTTCTGCTTGGGAAAAGCACTGTGGGGCTATCACGCCTCTCGCCCTGAAATGCCCAGAACATGGGGATAAACAGAGCAGGGGGGCCTTTGCAGCAGGGGGCAGAATGTGTGTGGGGGAGGGGGAGGGGGAATGGGGTCAGTTTTAAAATGGGTCAGCCTGGCTTTGTGCTGCGGCTGTCCTTTCCTCTGCCCCAATTTGTTGGGGAGGGAATGGGAGGGAGGGGGATGAGCACTAAACGATGCTGTAGGAGCATAATGGGACATGCAGTCCTCTCAGTGGTGGCTGCATCCCTGGACTTTGGCCAGATAGGGTCTGTGCCTTGCCTTTAGATTCACAACAGGCAAAACTTAAGGGGGTTGCTGTTATGTGTCTTCAACCTGTTTCTGACTTACGGCATCCCTAAGGTGCCTTTTCAGTCAGGGGTTTTCTGGGCAAGATTTGTTCAGAGAGGGTTTTGCCTTTGCCTTCCTATGAGTCTGAAAGAGTGTGACTTGCCCAGGGTCACCTAGTGGGTTTCCTTGGCCAAGCGGGAATTCAAACCCTGGTCTCCAGAGTTACAGTCCAAAGCCCAAGCCACTACGCCATACTACATTCAATTTGTTCCTAATCTTTCACCATCCCTTTATTTAGAGTTTACTTGTTTACTTGTGCTGTGGCTGTCCTTTCCTGTGCCCTGATTTGTTGGGGGGGATTGGAGGGAGCGGGATGAGCACCAAACGATGCTGCGGGAGCACAATGGGACATTCCAGTCTGCTGCATCGCTGGACTTTGGCCGGATAGGGCCTCTTCCTGGGCTTTTCTGAAGCTGTAAGGTAACTTTGGGCTGGGGCGGGGAACGCGTGGGAACGCCTTCTCATCCTTCCCTCTCTTTACAGGAGTATAATGGGACATGCAGTCCTCCCAGTGCTGACTGCATCCCTGGACTTTGGCCAGATAGGGCCTGTGATAATGGGGCTTCCCATTATCTAGACTTAGCTAAAGGGGGAAATTTCCCTTTTCAGGTAAACCAAGGGTTAATGAGGTGTTGGGATTAGATTACGTTTTAGTGTGGGTCAACATCACAGGTCACAGGGTGAGAACTGACCAATCAAAAAGGAAAGAGGTGAGCATCTTCGGGATGCTTCGAGATGCTTCCAGGGAGAAGTTATAAAACTTCATAGGAGGCCATGTGGCAGAGAAAGAACAAAAGGATACCTCCGAGAGATGAGATCTGTGCCAGTCGTAGGCTGCAGACATGCCTCACCTCCTGGCCCTCTCTTCTCTCTTAGACCATCTAAGCCTGTGAACCTAATTGTGAGTAACTAGGAATAAGATAGTTAGTCGCGTTAGGGCTGTTTATTATTTTGGAGTTGGCTGATCTAAAGAAAGTATCTGTTTTTGTAACTACTTGTAACTTAAGCGTGCCTAGGAGGGGGGAGCCTTTCATGTGTATTATTACCTTGTTCATTTGCATGCCTTGAATAAATGCTTTTCTGTAAAACCTCTGTTTCCTCTCCATTCCCACGCCATCCTTCGGCACACACTAGATAGGACTTCTCTCAGTCAGAAGGGGGGAGGTGAGAGGGAAGGAAATGTCCTTAGCATAGGGATTGGTAAGCCACTGAGCAGTGTCCCACTGTACTGCTCAGATATTCAGAATTCAGTGGGTGGTGGCAGCAAGAATTAATAAATGCTGGAGGAATTTCCAGTCTTTCAAGGGTGGGAGTCAACTTGAAGGGACTGGAAATAAACTCCAGTATGACAGGGCCTCTTCCTGGGCTTTTCTGAGGCTGTAAGGTAACTTTAGGCTTGGCCATGGTGACTGCATCCCTAGCCTTTGCCATGTCATGCTGCCCTCTCTCTACGGAACCACATCAGTAAATCACTAAATGAGTTTCAGAAAATTTTAATGTCTTTAATTAAATTTGCGTCACAAAAAGTTATTAAAAAGAAGAAACTGGAAAGGGAAAAGGGGTTTGCTATATACAAAATCAGGGGTTCAGTGGGGTAAACATGAAACTAGGAAGGAGAAATATTTCAGGGGTTTTCATCAATTTAGATTTACAGTGGGCAGGCTCCCCCTTCACTGTCTTGCAGAGGGTTCTTCTTAGGCGTCTAATGTCCGCGCAGTGCTCGTCTGTTGCTGCGACGATGGCATTCACGCTGCTGTGGATGACATCAACTGTTGGGGAGAGAATAACAGGTTCAAGTTGCGAGCGCAAACGGCCGGTCACCCTTGCATTCTTCTTTGTTACCAGAGTATGGTAAACAAGCAGTTACGGAGATTTTCAGTGCTTCTCTCTATGTCTGCGAGCTGGGCCAGTAGTTCCTGGTTGCGCGTCGACCTCCTCTGATGCGAGGGTCCTGCGGAAAATAATGGAGAAGAACATTGGCTCCTGTTGATATGCGTTGTGGGTTGACTGATGGCTTTTAAAGTAACAATGACAGTACAGTACACCACAACTTACCTGCTATGGGTAGTGCAGGAATGTCCTCGGCCCTTTCTTCCCGCTCTCTGGTCTCGCTGGTACTGGCGACACCTGTTAGGGAAAAAAAAGGTATGCCATGCTGTTGTCCCGGCAATCAAGCTACTTGGCATGGCCCTGGACCCAATGGTAACAATGGCTCACCTCCCACATCTTCCTCCGCTTCCTGGGATACATCAATAATCCTACAGGGGCTGGACTCGACGGGAGACTGGGAGGCAACTTCAGTTCCTGCAGCTGTAGCATGCCAAAAGACCAAATAATTTTTTTCATATAAGATGTGATGCTTCATATTAACAGTTAAGTAAGTGAGGCTATGCTTGCACGCATTGCTTTGGATATATGTTACCTTCATCTCCGACAGCTTCAGTTGCCTCTGACTCCTCACCGGTTGCCGAGATGTCACTGACCAAAATGGTTTCTGCTGCGGAATAAAGATAATAACACCAATAAATACAATTTATGATACTGCCACAACATGGCCCCCCTCCCATCAGGAAAATAAACTGCACCATGACTTCCAGGTTTTTAAAGTAATGGGGAATTGAGAGGGCCACAATGGAAGTCCTCTACTGCCAACCGGTCAAACTTATAAATAAAGTTGTTCCTACCCTCCCTCTCCGGTGAACTTGTCACATCTTCTTCCCTGTGTTCCCCTGCCTCACGCCGTCTTGCACCTGAGACAGTGGAACATGGTGTTATGGGTGTTTACAGAGTGTGGAGGAAGGGGTGGCCATCCTTTTATGAAAGGCATGGAACAACTATTAGGTAGTGCTGTGGCCCAGTAGGGATGGAAGAAAACATTACGTACGTCCTCCTCGGCGCCTGGCCATCCAGGAGAGGCGCCCAGCACTTTTCCACATGCGCAGGAGGATTGAGAAGTATGGTGGCCTTGCAGCGTGGGGAGGGTGGCCGTGGAATCGCTCCATGGCGTCAAGAAAAGCTCCCTTTAGGCTTTTGAATTTTGAATTCACCTGTTCGCTGGTACCCCTGGCGCGTCAACCTATGAACCACAGCCTCATAGTACTCGCGGTTAGGGGTGCTTGTGCTTCGGAACATGATCCGCAAGCCCCCACACCATCTGACCAGGGAAAGCATTTCCCTGGTCTCAAAGTCGCTCCACAGAGCCCCCTCACGCTCCATTTCGCCACAACAACGTCCAACCACACCAACACAACACTACCACAATCACACACAATCACACTCAATCACACAATCACAATCACACACAGACCCACGAACACACAACCACAATCACATGTAGAAGCACAAATAAACAACCACAAGCACCACCAAAACCACACACACACAACCACAAGCAATCACCACCTAACAGCTAAAATGAAAAAGAGAAAAAAAGCAGTAGAAGGAATTCAAAATAAGAAGGAAAGAGGTGAAAATGGGGTATCGATAACAAGGGGAAAGAATTAGCAGGAATCTATAGTGGAGTGGGGAATAGAGACATCAAAATTAAAAATTAGACTGGAAGAAGGAGTAATAGCTGGGAAAAATTAGGAATTATCACAAAAACTCTCTCC
Organism: Iguana delicatissima; assembly: GCA_948472985.1. Classification (NCBI taxonomy): domain Eukaryota; kingdom Metazoa; phylum Chordata; class Lepidosauria; order Squamata; family Iguanidae; genus Iguana; species Iguana delicatissima. The sequence goes on along the minus strand of CAOKZL010000489.1, from coordinate 14,352 downwards.
TGACTTCAATCGCACACACCCTCCACTCCTGACTCCAAAACCCACAGAAGGCATGCAGTATCCACACCGTCCTATGGGGGGGTTCCTGGGTTCTGCACTACTACGCATGCGCGAAAACGCGACGAGAAGCAGCAGCGCGGGTCCATGCAGGAAGCAGCCGTTTGCCGGCAGAGGAGAGTAGGCACGAGGGAGAGAGGAGCCATTTGCAGGCGGAGGCAGTTAGGCACAAGGGAGAGAGGTTTGTTTGGGGCGACGGAGGGATGGAGGAAAGGTGAGAATCCACGCAGGGCAGTGCTGCTGGCTATGAGGAGGGAGGTTTTCGCTTCAGGAGGAAGAGGTACAAAGGAAGGGGTGTTGCATGGCGGCCTACAGAGATAAGGGACCTGCTGGACGTATAGGGTGAGCAACGCTTCCAAGCGGACCTGCAGGACAGCCACCGCAATACAGAGATATTTGAGGACATTGCCAAAGAAATGGCTAGGACAGGACACCAAAGAAGTGCAGAAGAATGCAGAACAAAAACAAAGAGGCTGCGTTTGGACTACCGCCACGCAGTAGCAGCTAACAAGAGGACAGGATCTGCCAGAGTCACCTGTCCCTACTTTGAAGAGCTGGCAAGAATACTGGGGGGAGATGCGGGTGCCCATCCTCACAGAGTGGTGCCAGCCTACAGGTAGAAGAGGGTGGAGAACACGCAGTGGACAACACTCGCGGCACAGAAGGTATACTCCATACTGAAAAACTTTTTTGTTTTGGGTCCAAGGTGTATCCCCAAAGCAACTTTTATGTCTCTCTTGTTTTGTAGTGCAAGAGCAGGTGCAGAGTCAGGAACTTTTCCAGGACAACACCCATAACTCCTCTGGTGATGAGACATCCGGTAAGTCTGTGTGTGGGACCAGATAGACATTATATATTGGTCATGATTAACCCAGTAAAGGTTTGTGCATGCTCAGAGCAATTAATCCTATTTTTTTAAGTGTACAGGCATGGCAGGAGCCTCATACTGTATGTGTAGACCATGTGCGAACACAGAATAAATCGCTATTTAACATCTTGTAGAGTAGTACAACGGGAACACAGTTTTCATTTGGATTGTTAACCAATGAAGGTTTCCACGTGCAGAAAATAAATTCACTGTGTTTCTTTGGAATTATCAAACCCTTGCTCTGTGCACTTGACAGATAATGGGAATGCAGAAGAAATGGCATGATTAATGGTCTTTGGCTACGAGCACCATGAATAGCAATGCAACATATGGGGCTAAAGAAAGATATTTTTTTTAAAAAAAAAAAAGCAGCTTTTTATTTGCTCCTCATAAAACTCATAAATCCATGATGGTATTGCTGGAGTGGAACAATGTTGAGAGAGCTGAGAGAGTGTGACTGGGGGCCAGGGGGAGGGTGGAGGGAGGTGTGGGGGGAGGCATGGAGGAGAGATGGAAGAAGGGAGAAGAGTGGGCCAGTGTGAGATGCTCCAGGCGTTGTGTGAGCACTGTTTTGGGCTGAGAGAGTGTGACCAGGAGGGCTGGGGGCCAGAGGGAGGGTGGAGGGAGATGTGTGGGGGGAGGCACGGAGGATAGATGGAAGGAGGGAGAGGAGTGGGCTGGTGTGAGATGCCCCAGGCATTGTGTGAGCACTGTTTTGGGCTGACAGTGTGTGACCAGGAGGGCTTGAGGCAAGGGGGAGGGAAGGAGGGGTGGAGGGAGGGGTGGAGGGAGGCAGAGAAAGAGGCTGGTGGGGTGCAGAGAGAAAGAGAGAGTGCCACCACGGCTGAGGGAGAGTTCTGGAAAACTGTTTTAAAGAGTACTCACCCTCCCATAGTCTCCAAGGCAAACAGTGGATGCCAGAAGGACATGCTCTATGGCAAGGCACACCTCTATCACGACAGCAGCCACTGTGGAGATCCCCCTGCCGAAAGTGTTGGCTGTCTTCCTGTAGATCAATGGGCTGGTCAGCCACCGTACTGTCATGGCCACCCTCTCCTCGACAGGGATGGGTTGTCACATCTCCGTGGGTCTTCTCTCTAGGTGGGAATGGAGACGGTCTGCTATCTCAAACAAGGTGGCTTTGGTCATCCTAAAGTGGTCGAGCCACTGGTCATCATCCCACTTTGCAAGAACCTCTTCAGTCCACCATGTCCTGCGCATCCTCTCCCGAACCCACCATCTTCTGTGGCGTGGCACACACTCGAAGCAGCCTACCAGTGGGGCCACAAAAAGGCTGAAGTCCTCCTCTTCATGTTCCAGATACGGCCTGTATCTGTACCTCCTCACTGTATCTCTGGCCCACTGCCTTTGCATGGTTTCCATTACAATCCCCAGCACCGTAATAAACGGCCCAAGGGCTCTGTAAATGGTCACCATCCCCTCTTCTTCCGTAGCCAAATTAACCTCAAAGACAAAATGCTCAAAACACCACACAAAAGACTCTCCTCTCTCTCTCTCTCTCTAACGCTCTCTCCACGAGGCTTCAGAGGAAGAGGGGGCGGAGGGAGGAGGTGGCGCTGTGTACGTGCTCACGTGCACACTTGCGCAATGACGCAATAACGCAATGACGGACGGAGCCATTTTTTTAAAAAAAACACAGCCAATTACCGGCGAAGGAGGGGGAGCTAAAGAGACTACTGGGAGTGGCCATGAGGAAATGGTGTAGATCTTTAAGCACACGCTAGCACACGCTAGCCCGGTTAACAGTACAGCGTTTAGAACTTCTTAAATTAAAGTCTGCGCTAGCGAAGCTACATAATACAACGGACAGAATCGTAGCTGCGTGATTTCATCACCTCGTGTGGAAAGGACCTGTGTCAGAGAATACATGAGTTTGGTGCAGATTGCTGGCAAACATATGAAAGACCGGTCTCTTTTAATCAACCGTGAGGAATATGCGAGAGGTTATACCCTTTTTGCATTTGACCTTACTCCAGATCAGGAAAGTGGGGATCACTATTCTTTGATCAAAACTGGAAACCTAAGAGTGGAATTCCGATTTGCCAGGTCCTTGCCCACTACAGTAAATATGATTGTATGTGGTGTCTTCGACAATGTGATAGAGATAAATCACAGGAGAAACGTCCTTTTTGACTATATGTAAGATGGACAGCCTGCAATTAAGCTGCATCCTTTCTTCAAATCCGTACACGCGGAAGCTATTCTATGGAGTCTTCCCCTGTGACATGCTCCCTAGAGAGAAGCTGCTACAAAGGCCTATTTGCCTAGTCATCAACACCCACCCTCACAATCTCCCTGGAGAACACCGGCTAGCTATCTACTTAACAGAAGAAAACATGGGTGAATTTCTTGACTCCTATGGACACCCTCCAGATCACCCTCTCTTTCCTAAAACCATCATGACATTTTTAAGAAAAAATGCCAGCAAAGCCATGTTTCAAACCAGACAGATGCAAGCCCCAGACTCTGTGGTTTGTGGATACCATTGTGTGTTTTTTTCTGAAGCACCGCTGTAAAGGACTGACATTTAAAAATATTAAAGACTTATATTCTAACGATTTGCAAAGAAACGATGAAATGGCAGTAGATTATGTAAAAACAAAGAGAAACATGCCCAGGCTTGTCTCAAACATGTTTCAACCTGCCCAGGGGTGTAGAACCTGCAATGCTTTTCACGGGCGATCTTCCCAATAAACATATCCTCTAGGAGGGTTTTAAAAGGAATTTCATGTGTATTTTTTATCCCAAAGCAAAAGAGTCATAGACAGCGAAATATATTTTAATTATTATTTATTTCTGTTTCTGAAAAACATCAGAAACATAAGTGGAGCCATGTAGGAGGGCTAGTCTGTCTCTGTTTTCTCAAAGTCCTGCGAGAGAGGCAGGGTGTGTGAAGCAGTCGTGGTGTGGATTCATTTGGACTCTTTAGGTTGTCCAAAACTTCTCTATTGGCAGGATTCCCCACTACAGATGATGGACCATTTAGTTCTGCCATGGCCCTCATAAAAACATCCCAACCTTTTGGAGTGTGTTTGACTGGTAAGGCATGCGTCTGAGTAATACCCTTGACCAAATCCAGCATATTTGAGCCTATTACCGGTTCCCCTTTATACACAAATGAGCCTTTGTCATCCCATGAAGAAACACTCTGGTTTTGCTTCATTTTCTTTAACAACACCCTTGCTGCATTCTTGTATCTAGCAGGCAGGTTTTCCAGAACTTCTTGAAAGAGTGGCTCAGAGGGGCTTTCCAAAACATTTTGAGATGGCTGCTGTGGATGAGGTACAATCAGGTTTAGGTTTTCCTTTTCTGCTTCCTGCTGCCTGATGTGAGTTAAATACTTTTGAAGCAGAGCATCATATTGTTTAGCTTTTTCATATTCTGTTAAGTCAGTCCTCTGAAGAATCTTCTGAATCTCAGCATCCAAGGTATAAATGGCCTTAGTTCTGATGTTCTCCTCCTTAGGAAATGACCCCTTTAATTGCTCTAGCTGATGGCTAGGGACCAAATACAGCTTTTCTGCATGCTCCATTATTGATTGGCAAAAAGACTCGTTATTAAGGGAACAGCAAAACTTAATAAGGGTCCAAGAAAACCCCCAGACTGCTTCAGCAAGTGCTTTTTCCTTCTCAGAGAGACTCTCCTGTTACCCAGTGTTTTTATGAGATGGCGTTTCTTTTTCAAAACACGTATCTGTTGGGGAGATAGAGGAATGTTGCCTTTTAAAGCATTGAGAACTATTTCTGAAATGGCTGCCATCAAGTCATCTGAAGGTGTGCATAAAAAAGCTTTTCTCTGGGATGGGAGCATCTTAATGAGAAGTTTTAAGACAGCTAGGTTTCTTTCCACGCACCCAGACATGTTGACCTGAAGGGGATGCGGAAGCAATAGTTGGAAAGGAGTTAAAGGGGAGACCTTTTGTAAGCAGCTTGACCTTTCTTCACAGTGTATACTGTAGGCCAGCCTGGAGGGAAAAGGCCAGTTCCTAACCTATAAGATTCTGGCATAGTAGCCTGTAAATCAATGACGAGGTAGCCATATGCTTTGCTTGTAGCATCAGCAAATGCTTCCATGAAAAACTTAAGTTTTCCCTGGGTACATTTGGCGAGCCAAGGTAGCAATTTGTAATTTATCCCTTGGGTTTTTCATAGAATCATAGAATCATAGAAATGTAGAGTTGGCAGAGACCACAAGGGCCATCCAGTCCAACCCCCTGCTATGCAGGAAAACCCTCAAAGCACTCCCGACAAGTGGCCATCCAGCTCCGCTTAAAAACCTCCAACGAAGGAGACTCCACCACACTCCGTGGTAGCACATTCCACTGCCGGACAGCCCTGGCCATCAGGAAATTCTTCCTGAGGTTCAGGTGGAATCTCCCCTCCTGCAGCTTGTATCCATTGCTCCTTGTCCTGGTCTCAAGAGCAGGAGAAAACAAGCCCACTCCCTCCTCGACATGACATCCCTTCAAATATTTAAACATGGCTATCATGTCCCCTCTCAACCTTCTCTTCTGCAGACTAAACATACCCAGCTCTCTAAGTCTGTCCTCATAGGGCATGGCTTCCGGGCCCCTCACCATTTTGGTTGCCCTCCTCTGGACCTGCTCCAGCTCATCCATATCCTTCTTGAATTGGGGTGCCCAGAATTGGACGCAGTATTCAAGATGAGGTCTAACCAAAGCAGAATAAAGTGGTACCAATACCTCCCTCGATCTAGACACCATACTCCTATTGATGCAACCAAGAATTGCGTTGGCTTTCTTGGCTGCCGCATCACACTGCTGACACATGTTCAGCTTGTAGTCTATTAAGACTCCTAGATCCCTTTCACACGTACTGTTAGCCAGCCACGTGTCCCCCATCCTATATTTCTGCATACCATTTTTTCTGCCTAAGTGCAGGACCTTACATTTCTCTCTGTTGAAATTCATTTTGTTAGCCTTGGCCCAGCTCTCCAATCTGTCCGGGTCCTTTTGAATTTTGATCCTGTCATCAGGCGTATTAGCAACCCCTCCCAATTTGGTGTCATCTGCAAATTTGATCAGCGTGCCCTCTATTGCTTCATCCAAGTCATTAATGAAGATATTGAACAGCACCGGGCCCAGGACAGAACCCTGTGGCACCCCGCTGGTCACTTCTCTCCAGGATGAGAATCTGCCATTGGTGACCACCCTTTGGGTACGGTCAGTCAACCAGTTACAAATCCACCTGACAGTAGCCCTGTCCAGCCCACATCTTACTAGCTTCTTTGCAAGAATGTCATGGGGAACTTTGTCAAAGGCCTTACTGAAATCAAAATATACTATCTCCACGGCATTCCCTTCATCTATCAAGCAAGTAACTCTATCATAAAAAGAGATAAGATTAGTCTGGCATGACTTATTTTTGAGAAATCCATGTTGACTTTTCGTAATTACGGCATTGTTTTCTAAGTGATTAGAAACTGACTGTTTGATGATCTGCTCCAGGATCTTTCCAGCTACTGATGTACCATGCTGACTGGGCGATAATTATTTGGGTCCTCTTTTTTTCCCTTCTTGAAGATGGGGACAACATTTGCCCTCCTCCAGTTTGCCGGAACTTCTCCTGTCCGCCAAGAGCTTTCAAAGATTATAGCAAGAGGTTCCGCAATGACCTCCGCTAGTTCTTTTAAAATCCTAGGATGCAATTCATCTGGCCCTGGAGACCTGAATTCATCCAGTGTGGCCAGGTATTCCTGCACTACCTCCCTACCTATTCTGTGCTGCATTTCCCCCACTTCCTCACCTGCTCCCCAACCGCCAGGCTGAGTGTTTTTATCCTTTTGGGAACAAACTGAGGTGAAGAAGGTATTGAGGAGTTCTGCCTTTTCTCTTCCTCCTGTTATTAATTCACCATCTTCCCTGCGCAGTGACCCTATCGTCTCCTTCTTTTTCCTTACATGATTTAGTATGGTTGGTTTAAGCATTATAGTCAAACAAATTCATAGAATTATAGAGTTGGAAGAGACCACAACAGCCATGCAGGGAACACACACTCAAAATACCCCTAGCAAAATGCCATCCAGCCTCTGTTCAAAAACCTCCAAAGAAGTGACTCCACTACACGTTAAGGCAGCACATTCCACTGTTGAATGGCTCTTACCATGAAGTTCTTCCTGATATTTAGATTAAATGTCTTTGCCTGTTGTTTGAATCCATTGCTCCGTGTCCTAGTCTCTGGAGCAGCAGAAAACAAGCTTGTTCCATCTTCAACATAACATCCCTTTGAATACTTAAACATGACTATCATGTCACCTCTTAACTTTCTTTTAATCAGGCTAAACATTCCTAGCTCCCTAAGCCACTCCTCACAGGGCACAGTTTCCAGAACCGTCACCACTTTGGTCGCCCTCTTCTGAACACTTTCCAGCTTTTCAATATCTTTCTTGAATTGTGGTGCCCAGAATTGGACACAATATTCCAGGTGAAGTCTAAAGCAGAATAGAATGGTATTATTACTTTCCTTGAGTTCCATACTATGCTCCTATTGATTCAGCCTAGAATTGTATTGGCTTTTTTAACTGTAGCATCACACTGTTGGCTCATGTTCAGCTTGAGGTCCACTAAGACTCCCAGATTCTCTTTCCATCCCCCGTTTTGAGAATTAACTCACATCCATGTGAGATATCAGCTGGAATTTTTATCAGCATTGTTAGACTTTCTCCATGTGCCCCTAAGTTTACTGTGTGTTCCTGGAGGCTCTGTGAAGAACTGATAGAATTTTACCCAAGGCCCACATTGCTGTGACAGTCAGTGAGGCATTATTTACTGTTATCTTTACAGGTTGTTTGTTAGCTGTGGCTGAACCTTTACTTTGACATTGTTGAGTTCCACGCTTTGCTTACTTGATGGCAATATATTCTTCATTAGCAGGTTCTTTGCTTTCAGATCTCTTCATCTGTTTTTTAATCTTCTACTAAACATGGATGTAAATTAACGTTCATCTCAGGGGCTACATTTAGAGGGTTTTCTGTTTACCATTATGTTTTTTACAGGCTTCCTGATACTTTTAATTTTTTTTAAAAAAATTAATTGAATAAAAGCACACTGAAAAGACAAAATAACAATCCACAAGACAAAAAATACACAATAATAGGTCATAATAAAAGATAATAAAAATAAACTAAATAACAATTCAAAAAAGAAACAAACTATGACTATCTATCTAAAGTACCAAACACGAAAGTGTACACAACTAAAAAATTGGTTCAAAATTCAAAAGGACCTGGACAGATTGGAGAGCTGGGCCAAGGCTAACAAAATGAATTTCAACAGAGAGAAATGTAAGGTCCTACACTTAGGCAGAAAAAATGGTATGCAGAAATATAGGATGGGGGACATGTGGCTAGCTAGCAGTACGTGTGAAAGGGATCTAGGAGTCTTCATAGACCACAAGCTGAGCATGAGTCAGCAGTGTGATGCGGCAGCCAAGAAGGCCAACGCGATTCTTGGTTGCATCAGTAGGAGTATGGTGTTTAGATCGAGGGAGGTATTGGTACCACTTTATTCTGCTTTGGTTAGACCTCATCTTGAATACTGCGTCCAATTCTGGGCACCCCAATTCAGGAAGGATATGGATGAGCTGGAGCAGGTCCAGAGGGCAACCAAAATGGTGAGGGGCCTGGAAGCCATGCCCTATGAGGACAGACTTAGAGAGCTGGGTATGTTTAGTCTGCAGAAGAGAAGGTTGAGAGGGGACATGATAGCCATGTTTAAATATTTGAAGGGGTGTCATGTCGAGGAGGGAGTGGGCTTGTTTTCTCCTGCTCTTGAGACCAGGACAAGGAGCAATGGATACAAGCTGCAGGAGGGGAGATTCCACCTGAACCTCAGGAGGAATTTCCTGACGGTCAGGGCTGTCCGGCAGTGGAATGTGCTGCCACGGAGTGTGGTGGAGTCTCCTTCATTGGAGGTTTTTAAGCGGCGGCTGGATGGCTACTTGTTGGGAGTGCTTTGAGGGTTTTCCTGCATGGCAGGGGGTTGGACTGGATGGCCCTTGTGGTCTCTTCCAACTCTACATTTCTATGATTCTATGATTCTATCTGCAGCTTCTGGGCACCAGCAGTAGTGCAGGAGAGCCCACACTGGCAAAAGATCTTGGAGAGACCATGGATGTGGCACCACAGCTCACCGTTGTTAGTACTGCACAAGAGGAGGCACCAGTACACCCCTTTTGAAAACCCTATGATGAGACAATCTAAAACTTAAAAAGAGCTAGTGCCAGAAAATGAGACTCCCAGGTTTCAACAAACAGAGCAGAGGATTCCGTGAGCTTCTGGGGAAAGGCAGAGGAGAACTATCAACTGGACTCAAACCTAGAGCCAGCCTTGTTCGCGGGACGCTCTTCCAAAGCTCTGCAAAGTCAAGTTGTTGTCAGGTGAAGAATGAATGTTCTATATAGGCAAGAAGAAATAGGGAAGATTCTGGCAAAGAACCAGTTTTTTTTATCCCCTAAAGGAAAGGCAGGGGAGTGAGCAAAATTAGACGAGAGACCTGGGGAGGCTTTTTCATCTGAGACCCACAAAGCAAGGCCTTTATTTATTTGGGAGCGAAGTAACACTGCATTGTCCTCTTGACTGTCTTTGCCTGCCCAGTCCCACCTTCCCTCTCTTGGCCTTCCACTGAGCTGTTCCTCCTCCATTCTTCATCCACAGATCTCACCCAGACTGTCTCTCCGTGATTCCTTCTGCTGATGCCACATTATCCATAAACTTCTTTTACACACATTGACCTTGACACTTGTTTCAATTACGGCTTCCACTCAGATCAAGAGCTCTTCCATTATTCTGTTTACAGAAGCCTCGATGTCCCATAGCAACCAGGGTTCACCAGGTGTGTTCTGCTGAGGGCATGTTTCCCATCTAGGTGGGTTTCCTCATTTCCTCTCCTTTTACTTTCCACTGTACTCCAAATATTCATAACTATACTATCACAATTACTGTTTTTACCCTCTTCAGATACAAGTCTGGAATAACAAAGGCAACAGTCGACCTGAGAAGAAAGAAAAAGCTACTGCACTGAGACAAGGTTGTGGTTCCCATCATCTGAGATGGACACAATGCAATCACCTGATGGCAGGTAGCCAGAGATGGTGACAGTGGCCTCCTAGAGATGGCTAGTGAAGTCTCCTAGCCATCCCTTCATGCCAGGGACCCAGTGGGTGTCCCGTCACCAATTTTGGTACAAAGATTCAACTGTCGGTCCAGGCCTCATCTGTGTGTGATGTACAGGCTAGCGTCAGGTACAAGGAATTGAGCTCAGAGGTTTTCAAAAGCTTTATTGAGACGTAACAAAGAAACAACTGCACATCTTGGCAAATGCCAGGACTGAAGAAGCACAGAATTTGAAATGCCTTATAAGCTGCAACGTTTCAGATTAGCACGTGCTAGCATTGTTTGATAGCTAATCGTAACAATTTTTTTCCAGAGTTTGCTGTCTCCCTCGTTTTCTCATTTCTCTTGCCAAGTTTGACCTTGCAGCAGAATCTGTCTCCCTGCACCTGTAGTCTTATCACAGTCCATTATAGTAACATTTCCCAATTCCCAGCACATTTTTTTCCTGTCATCCCCTCAACCCCTCACACCGGTGTGAAGTCTGGTAAAGCATCCAAGCAAATCAGCTACCTAAAAGTATGGCAGGGAGAGCAAAGCCATCCTGACAGTGTGCGAGGAACTGGAGAGTGCGGGGATATAACAGAGAGCTATGACATGTTGTCAGATACAGAAAATGCTAAAGTGCCTAATCCTCAAAGCTGATCATATTCTTCCAATTCATAGAGTTGGAAGAGAGCAACTCCCTGCTATGCAGGAACCCACATCAAAGCACTCCCAACAGATGGCCATCCAGCCTCTGCTTAAAAACCTCCAAAGAAGGAGACTCCACCACACTCCATTGAGGCAGCAGATTCCACTGCCGGACAGCTCTGACCATCAGGAAGTTCTTCCTGAGGTTTAAGTGGAACCTCTTTTCCTGCAGTTTGAATCCGTTGTTCCTTGTCCTGGTCTCTAGCGCAGCGGAAAATAAGCCCACTCCTTCCTCAACATGACATCCCTTCAAATATTTAAACATGGCTATCATGTCCCCTCTTAACCTTCTCTTCTGCAGACTAAACATACCCAGCTCCCTAAGCTGCTCATCATAGGGCATGGCTTCCGGACCCTTCACCATTTTGGTCGCCCTCTTGTAATCATACTCCAGCTTGTCAATATCCTTCTTGAAATGAAGTGCCCAGAACTCTCCCTGCTTTCCCCTCCCTGGCATTAAGGAAAAAAGGGGAAGAGAGCCCAAGTAGGAACGGAACACCTTTCAGGACAGTCTAGATCAGCCACATGGGGTTTACCTCCTTTGCCTGAGGAAGGGCTTTGGGAATCTCTCCCTGGGACCTTATAGCCTTGCCCTTGTCAATATCCTCACCCTCCAAAGGGCCTCCACAGTCTGCCCTCCCCTGCAATCCTGGGCCTCCCCTCCGCCTCCTTCATGAGACCTCCCTGTACTCAATTTTCTTGGTCAGTCGCAGCTAAAGGACACCCAAGGAAATAACTCTTCAAAGGGCATTCAATGCATAAGTATATCCCACTGAGTCCATGGATCCGTTCTAGAGGAGAACCGAAGCTTTGCTCCCCCATTACTCATGCAGAAGGTTGGGAACTGAGATGCACTGGATCCAAGGAAGAAAGAAATGCAGCCAAAGCCACAATTGGGAGAAGAAAAGGGGGGAAAAAAGAACAGAAAAGACAAAAGAGAACCCGATGATGGAGACTGAAGGGGCATGTCCTGTTCAGGAGGCCAGCTAGAATCAGAGTTCTTAAATAGAGTTTAATAGGCAAAGCAACAGTAGCAGCTACAGACATTCACAGGAGCATACCAGTTAGGCAATGACTATTCTTGGCTTCAAGCAATAAATCCAGGGCATCACATCAAGATGTTTGGTAGTGTGGTCGCTTCCATCAGAAAGGTTGGTTATCAGCAATGAATACTCAAAGAGATGCGAAGGCATCTTTATAGTCTGACAGCCTTCCTCCACCTTTGCCTGATTGATGAGCGTTTCCTTACTGAACTCCTCAAATTTTCCCTTTGACGCTTGTGTTCAACTGCTCTAAGTATTGGGGACTGTCAGTTTCACAAACTGGGAAGACCCCATCTTTCCATTTCACAGTCTGTGTTGTCTGAACATCAGTCCACAGAATGAGACATGAAAGGGCAGAGGTTTTCTCTGCTCTGGAGGACTTGGTTCCTCCACGTTGGTCCAAATTCCCACTAGACCTCTCCCCCCACACACAATTCAATCCACTGCCAACAATGCCCACCTGGCCTCCTCCTTTTTAAGGTCTTTCCTTTGCTTTTATATCCATCTTTAGTTTTAGCCAATTTTGGTTTTGGGAAAAGATTACATCAAATTTGCATTTGGTCTATAACAGATTCAAATAATAGTATACAAAACTGTACATTCTACAGTAACATACAAAAAAGGTCAGAATAAAATTAAGAGACGAAGAAAATGGAAAAAGTCAAAAAAAGAGGCAGGCAAAAGGGTGTAAATCAATCCCCCTTCAGAATCAAAGGGTCTGACATTCTGGAAGGCCATGGCTGCCTCAGCATTCAGCAAAGAAATGATTTACCTACTTCCTCCTCTCCCAAATCAGCACTCATGTTCTCTTTCTTTTTCCTTCTTCTTCAGTATTCCCCAATCCCAGTTGTTCAAGTACAGTTTGGGTCTCCACATTCGCTAGCGTTAGGGGTGTAGGACCCTTGTAAAAGTTTAAACAATCGCAAGTAGCAAAATTGTGTCGATGTCTGTGGGAAGAGTGCTGAGGCATGATGGGGAGAGAGGGCACTCAGGGTCCCAACCACGTCAAGGAAAGGAAGAGAAGGTGGGAGGGGGTTTAAACATGATAGCTCTATACTGCCTCTCTCATTCATCAGCTTCCTTGGGTGTTTGGGGGGATGAGAAATCAGACTGAAAGCTGTCCTTACCTGGCCAGGCAGCTACTGGTGGAGGCAGAGAACCAGAGGTGGGTTTTTAAAGGGCTGTGCAGCCTGATTGGAGCTGCCAAGAAGGAAAGTCTCTCCAGAAATGAAGCCCCTGAGGTGGGGAGCCAAGGGCTGGAGAAATTTGCAAATAATCAAATCTATGAAAGTGAAACCCACAAATGTGGAGGGCTGACTGTATTTCCCAGCTACTCTTCTGCTAGGTTCTGCAAAAACAAAGCCATGTCATGTAACTGTTACAATTCTAATTCTTTTCCTGTGGCCCCCGAAAACGGGGTATGTCTCATACACCAGCAAGTATGGGTAAGGCTAAATGCATAGGGAAGGGAGGGGGAGTGAAAAGAGTTTTCCCTCCCGAAGCAAAACAGGAAGGGGGGACAGAGGAAGCCTGGTGCAGCACTCCTTTCCTTCCCCTCCTCTCCTATTCATTTTGCCTTGCCAGGGGACTAAAAAATTTCTCCTGACCCCTTGAAAGGTGGGGTGCATCTTATACACTGGTGTGTCTAACGTGCCTGAAAATACAGTACTCACTCTGGTGAACAAAGCTTAAATTATTCAGGAAGGAGGCTGCAGCCCAAATGAGTAAGGCAGTAGTGTTGGAGAAAGAGCTAACTACTTTCAATGAATTCAAATATCTGGGGCCAGATATTCTGCCTCCAAGAGGAATATGAATGTTATCTTAGAGTTTCTGTCTAGATTCCTTGAGAATTCAGGGAAAAAAGACTGTAAGAGTTAAGATTCTAATGCACTGGAGTTTTTGAACAGGGGTCAGATGGCAGAAGATAGGACTAGCTGGCCCTTGGAGTCTGCAAACACCTATGATTCATGTTCATATACTCTGATTATTGTAAAACTCCAACTTGGAAGCGAAACATTTCTAACATAAAGGGTGTATACATTATTTTTTCACCTCTGTGGACTCTGAGTAAAATAATTCCCAGATTCCTGACAGTTGGATGGTTTCTGTCCTGTGTAGAGCATCCTGTGCTTTACAAGCCATGAGCTTTGAGCAAAACATTTCCCACACTCCTGGCCATTCTCTGGTTTTCACTCAGACCAAACTTTGATCAGAACATTTCTATCACTGCTGGCACTGGTGTAGATTCTTGGGAGTCTGTGGTGGACTACAAGTCCTACTTCGAAGTGCAACATATTCTACATTCTTGGAATTTGTATAGTTTCTCTTCTGCAGGGTGGATTACAAGGTCTATGCACAACACTTTCCATAATTATTCCCCACATTGCTGGTACTTCTATGGTTTCTTGTAAGCTACTTTGTAAGGGGCTTATTTGTTGTAAGCTGTTCTTAGTCCCAAATTGGGAAAAAAGCAGTACAGAAATAATAATAAAAACAACAATGGTGGTATCTCTCCTGTATGAAACCTCTCATGGCTCAGAA